>OX387265.1:38465539-40965539 GCA_947562075.1 Orthosia gracilis | reverse complement strand
CTAGTTTTTAGCACTTCTGCTTAGTTTGCAATAAATTATTGTAATTCTATCATTCGATCACGATTTGTTTATATAAAAATCTCAATCTCTAATAGCCCTAAAACTAATTACTTAAATTTATTTTCAGATAACATGAGCTAACCTAACCTTGTGCGCTAACCTGTGATTCACAGGTTATAAAAGGCTTAATAATTCATTTTTTAGTACGAGCTCTATAGTGAGTCAGCTATTTAATGTGCCAGACCCAACGGCTGACGTATCTTATTTGAAGTTACAGTGACGCTGACGGACAATTTAAGTTGAGACTATTATATGCCTAGACAGTTCCCAACTATGTTTTGAATCAACTATGTTTTCTAAGCTAAAAGGATGCTGCTAAATTCTAGTCTATTAGATTGTAATGACATTTCTGACCTTCACTACCCAGTGACTGGCTAAATCGACATAATGACGAGGCAGAACACGGTTTCCCTGACTATGCACACTTAGAGATACTAAATACATAAAAGATAGTTTTTTTTTTATTGTAGTAATCGCTTTACAGGCAATATTATGATATTGGAGTATGTAATCCTCTCACGATATATTGGTACACAAAGCTTCTAACGTTAGCGAATCAAAATGCACTAGTTTACTGTGTCGCTACAAAAATAGAAGGCAGTTTTTACGATATCGCGATATTTGCAGGCACATCCCGATATTTGTAGAAATACCGTGATATTGGTCGTTTGACAAGAGTTTCGACAAATCTGCGTTTTGTGAGGTTTTTTAGTGATATGTTTGAAACTGTAAAACGGAACAGTAATGAAAAATAGACGAGAGTTTATATTTTACGAGTGATTTTCTCAATAGTATTTGTTCAAGACTATTAGACTTTTGTACAGAAAATGAATTCTTTTAGTTACTGAAATTATAAAAAAGAAAGTAATAATAGTATCCTAGGTAACTAAACTAGTTCAATTTAATAAATAAAACTTCCTAGTGAACATTGAGCCAAAAAGCAAAAATCTCTCTCATCAATCAGTCAAAAAATATTTATTTAAAAATAGGGTATTTTACCAACGGTATTTTTTAGGCAAACTCTCTTTGACAGATCTGAAAAAGGTTCTACTGTTGAAAAACTACGCTATCAAATAAAGCACTATCTATGGCTTTCCCCGAAAAACCCATTGCTAGAGCAAAAAACAAGCAAACGGGAGACGCGCTATCGGTTTGAGTTACACGAACTGTATTTTTCAGTTAGGATTTAGTTTTTTGAGTTGCGCTGCTTGAAAATAAGTAGCCAAATTCTGTACCTACGGAAACAGGGGACCGGGCATATAATATCATAACTATTTTTTTCTTTGTTTTCTTACTTACTGTAAAATGCGTTACTTTGTCCAGCAGTGGAACAGTAATGGTTGAGTAATAAACTAGCAACCATGACACGTAAAGAGCTCATCTTTCGAACTCGTATGGATCTCTTAGTGTGCTTTGCTCATATCTGAAGCTAGTCGATTGAAGCCCGAAGATATACGACCAGAAACAAAGAAATCATCAATCATCAAGAAAACATCAATCTGTCTGCCTAATTTTTTCCTAGCTATGTTAGAGTCAGAAGTCTAACCAGTTGAATACCAAAATTTTACACGGAGCGGCTGCTTATGCAACCTGCAAAACCCCGTGACTGCATAACACGAAACCCCTTGCTAAGACCACAAAGTAAGTGAGCGGCGGCGCGCCGCTTTTTATTTTGTGCTACGACTGTCTGTCAAACTTTCAGGCTTCGGACCCGTAACAACTGTCAAATATATACAGTGACAACCCAATGCCTTTCGACTATGACCGGCATAACTGTCAAAGTGACAGTTATTGAAAACCGAAACAAAAATAAACATGAATGAAACGTAATCTCAAACATTCCCACATGATTGATGGTCACCCTGCGAGGGTATGATATTATGTGAGCTCTGAGGAATTTATGTGACAGCTGGAGTAACGGGTGGTGTTACGAATTAATTAGGCCGTTCAAGGGCTGCGGTTAATTAAACAGGTAACGGTAGAGACGTTGGTTTTCCAACAAAGTATGTGTGTTAATTACGTATTTAGGAATTGTATACAAAAATGTATGGGGGCTTGAGAAAATTTTCAAGGAAATTGTTTTTGATACTTAATTGTATTGTAGCTGGTTAGCATAGCATACTCAGCCTCTAATGTTCCTTTTGCTGGAACACATTAGGCCTCCTCTGTGAGAGAAAATGGGCCATATGGCATCTGACATCTACTGGCCATATGACATCTATTGGGTCCGCAGGATAGATCATGCGGACCCAGTTGATGTCAAAATATTTCTTCGATTTTTTTGCTCTAGGACTTGCCGGTTTCTCACAATATTTTCGTTCTCCGTTTTGAGAGCAGTGGTGATGAAATAAATTGCACAAAGTAATCAAATTTACACAAAGGTTCAACTCTCGTAAGTCAGGGCCGTAAACACTAGGCCACCACTTGCTCTTAAAAAAATGACTCACTAAACATTCACACCATGCAAGTGATTCCCGAAGGGTTAGACAGAGATTAATTATTGCACACCTACATTTTACCAGTCATGTTTAATTCCAATGGCAACTCATCAATATCAATTGCTAAAAGTATACCTCAAATTAAGTATACCATAAAATAAGTAAGAGTTAAATGTTTTCTGCAAATGGTATTTTTACGAATGGTATTTTTTTAAGGTTGTCTGTAAGAGATTGCCTAGTGCGATAAGACCGCCATTTGTACACTTGTTTTTGTAAATGTTTGTCCTGTATGTTTTTGTGGTGTACAATAAAATATATAATAAATAAATAATAATTATTTCAACAGTGAAGGGTAGTTGTTTTAAAAAGGAGACATGACTAGAATTATGTTTTACTTAAATTTTTACTAATTGCACAGTTTTACTATTTATTCCTCCTCATTTTCGATTATTAGAACACTTTAATTCGGAATTTTACTATCATCTATATAATTATAAAAAATTAAAGGTATGCCGATTTTTCCATGGAATTTTGCTTCTGGTATTTTTTTTTAATTTCCTGCAAAGATCGCATTAATATCATAATTACTTAATCCAGCTACGATTGCAGAGCGATTATCATTTCTAAAGAGATACTTTTCGATCTCTTTAACCTAACCTTCTTTGAAAAGCCGTACGAAGCACATAACCAACATACAAGCAAGTCACATAGCCAAGTTGTAAGTGATACAGGTAACTCCGCGTGTGACGTCACTCGAGGGTGACCAAACTGTCATCGCTTGTTTTATGCTGAAAGTGCCGGGTAACTTTACCAAGACCTAACTCTTCTTGTGTCTGGATTAAACTTTGTGATGTAATATATAATTTTAGGAAGGGCTTTTCAACGTAAAATTTTAGTTTATAATTGTGAAATGAAGAAACCCGATGACGTTTGTCATTTTACATTCTGCGATAACTTTGTACGAAAAATTACGCAAAATCAATTTCATAATCTTAATTAATTACTATGTTAATATAACAACAAGTTTCATTCGTAAGCATCAAGTCTTACTTAATATTTATAGCTTTCAAAACCGACTTCCTAGATTGCCACGACTTTAGTTACTAAGTATTTTTTGTTTTTGCTTTAAGTGTTTTTATATTTTTACACTTTGTATGTTTATTCACTTTTATCATCCCAAGGGAGCACACAACCGAGATGAAAATGTCCTTTCCAGGGCCTCAAACTATCCCCCCCATTGTCGACCTACCTCGACAATGGGGGGGATAGTTTGAGGCTTAGTAGCTGTGCCTTGGTCACCCACGGTGAAGCGAAGAACAAGGACGTAGCGGCCAACAAGTATATTGTGGTGCCTCTTAGGCAATATCGCAACTGAGGCGAGCCGCGATGTCGTGTGGGAGGCAACGTGGCTGAGGGTTAGAAGCCGCGGCGGGAGAGGAATGCCGGTTGCATATACTTATAATCTTCGTAGGAAGTAGATATGGATTTTCTTAGTTATCCGATTTTGGATCGATAAACTTGTTGAGGTTTGATTGGCGTGGATATCTGTTATCAATCGAATCTTCCGTGTGTCAAGACCTTTTTCTTTGGAATGCCTAGTAGTATCAAGTTGAAATATTATGATATACTCAAATTTGCAAGCCTTAGGAATCGTAAGGGAATCAAAACCTAAGGGTTATTTATTTATTTATATATACTTTATTGTACACCCGATTAAAGCACCGCACAGCATAAGGCCGGGCGGCCGTATCGCATTCCGCGATCTCTTCCAGGCAACCTGAAATGGACAGTGATTGCCTGGACATAGAATGGGTTTGTCACTGGTGTAACAAATATAATTACCAATATTGACAGATAGATACCATGATATTTTAATAGATTCACAAATACATACTTAGGGTTATTCCCTTTGACTTAAAATCATGAAATTTGGCAAGAAGCAAAGTTATACAACACAAGTCATCATCATCATCTGTGCCATCTTGTCCCATGTTACTTGGGGTCGGCGCAACACGTTTTGTTCTTCCATACCGTCACGTCAACACTCCTTACACAGTCCATCCATCTTTTTTTTGGCCGTTACCTCCCTCTCCATCTATCCACATTTATATTCATAAATATTTTGGTAACATGCGTATCATCACTCCTCATCACATGACCATACCAGGACAAACGGTCTCCCTTCAACTTTTCTGTCACTGGCGCCACTTCAAACTTCCTCTAATATACTCATTTCTCACTTTATCCATTCTCGTCACTTCGCACATCCATCTCAACATTCTCATCTCTGCTACATGCAACCTCTTTTCATCCATCTTTTTCACAGCTCAACATTCTGATCTATACAGTACCACAGGTCTAATCACGGATTTGTAAATTTTCCCGGGTTGATCCGGTGGGTTACGTCTCGGTCTACCTCGCCAACCCCTTGGACAAGCGACCCTAGGTACCGAAAGTCGGAGCTGATCGGTATGGGTGTTCCAACGAGAGCTATAAGGTACGGAACTGGAGAGACCGCCAAAATCACAGAAAGGAAAAAAGATAAAAATATAAACTTATTTGCAGTTGGTACTCGTAAACTGACCGCGACCTATGTCCATGTATAAAGACTAAAGTTTTTCAACGCAAAGTTAATTTTGTCCCTTCGTTAGAACATCGTTCAGTGTTGTCTTTGTTTATGAACGACAGTAAATGTTACCTAACTATTTTGGTCCATGTAGCTATTTATACGGATCCCTCAGTGCCCGAGTTTTCTTTTCCCATTACTGGGACAATATTTTCAAAATCTTCATATTGTTCTCATGTGGATGGTAACTGTCCTTAAGGGAATAAAGGTATTTAGACCTAACATTTTGATGAAATTGTCAAACGTTTTTTTGACAAAACAACATGAGATCATGACTACTCGGTTAACAACTCTTTAACATTTAGTCCAAAAATGAATGAAGCAAGCTCGGGAACATATAACGCCCCTACACATACAGATTAGGTTAGATACCTTTAAACTCTCCAGACAGAAATAGGAGCCAACCGCACCGGGGCTTCGTCGACTTACTTACGATCATCGTTTAAGCCAAATATATTAGTGTTAATACGATCAACGAAATATGAACATTATAACATTAAACATTAGTTCAAGTGTATATTCAATCAACTGATGATGAAATTATATCATTAGTTATTATTTAAAACATAATATTTATCTAAAATAATTATTTTTACCCTCTAGTACGCAATAAAGAATTTGAATTAGTAGATATAGATGCCTGAAACTATTAGCTGTCGAAGTTTCCAGAAAATTAAATTCTCGACAAAATGAGATACGTAGATTATTGACCCTCACTGTTTTCACTTAGCAATCACATATTTTATTTATTTATCATAGGATAATATTTTTGTGTTCACCAAAAATCTAAAGGTACATTTATGTATGCATTTCTAAAATATTGATCTTAAACCCGTTTAATTGTTTTACTATAATTAAACTACTCGGCCAACAAAATATGTTACATCAAACAAATTCCAAATTAACACCAAGATATAACACTTTTTTATTGTAGTGCGCTGCAAATATTCTATTGTAACAATAACTATTTTATTTTTCCCCGAAAAATACTGATCGTGCACCAAATATTCCTGCTCGGGAGCTTAGGGCACCCCGACACGGACAGGTTAGGTTCGAACGAGATGACGTGAGCTGAAGTGAGCGAGCAAAGCGAGCGAACTCAGCTCCCGTCATCTCGTTCGTGTTAGGTTACTTTAGACCCTGCGGACGGAAATAGGAGCCCCGCGCAGCGGGGCTCCGTCGACTATGTTGCCAAAGTACTATACATTTTGCAGTGCATTATCTGAAGTAAAACTAAAAAATAAATGCTTGTTTTTAAAATTAGGTGTATTACTATTTTTACAAATTTGCAACAGTTGTTAAATAGATGCTCGTTATGACATATTTTAATGAACATATTTTGGTGCACATTCAGTATATTTGGTGGAACACAGGCAAAATTAGGTAAATGAAATGGGAATAAATTGAAGTACTTTTAAATACCATCTTTTATCATATACTTTATTATACACTACTTAAATAATTACAGGACAAAATATTTATAAAGATAAGTGTACAATAGGCGGTCTTATCGCACAGGGCAAACTCTTACAGACAACCTTTGGATGGACTGAACGAGAGGGGATAGACATAGAGGGCTGTCAGTTTACAAAAATATCTTAAATTACTTAGATATTACATAAAGTACATACATACAATTAAAATAATATACTAATAAATCTAAAATATAGAACAGAGTAAGGAGAAGAATAGTTTCACATAAAGGAAATGCTCCTTGAACATTTTTTTAAACGTGAATCAGGATACATGACGCGTCCTGGTAATGACCAGTCATGATCACCAGCACGCTGATTGCGAGAACTACGCAGGTGACCTGAACAGCTAACATTTCAGTGTACCTAATCGCAGAACATTCCTTTGGTGGATGCCAGTGTGAAAGCAGATTGCGGAAAGTCGCAATTTTTCATTTAATTGAAAAACCTTAACATTAAAATTCCTCGCCAAGACTGGCCTTAAAGACACCTTAAAGCCCACCTCTTAATAACAATAAATTCTTATACAAAAACCTGGCACGCTGCCCTCTTTAGATTACTTTCCCACCAGAGATGCGCGAGGTTTCTAGGCAGTGTGCTAGAAAAAATATACCACTAGGATCACCTTAATTTTCCTAGCCTCTCTTACAGCAGATCTAGTGGAAAAGGACTGACGAAGCTGGGTATTTGTATCATACAAAGAAGCGAAGAATGCAAGCGAGGAATGTGCGTAAAGAATGCGTGCGGGAGACGCGAGTGAAAAGAGTCCGCTACGCATCCAGCTATAGTTCTTGCACAGCTTTAGCTTGACAATCAGTCATTTTCACAGCGCCGCTACACATCCTCGTACCGCCTAGCTACCTCGTACATCTCTGGTGGAAAATCACCCTTATACCTACAGGGTAGATTAATATTGGATTTAATGAAAACCTTTAGGGGAACATAAATCACTGGGCCATTGATGGCTGGGCTTATTAGTCGGGATAAAGACTGTCATAGTTTGGGCTTTCAACGTAAACATCCCAGCAATAATCAGATTTATTGAATGTTTTGGCCTACGGAATCTAAGGTCCTTCGTACACAACGCTTAGATAAGTACTTAATCTAAGACGACGTAAGACTTAGTCTCTAAGCAACTACGGCAATACAAATTCATAGAGGTTCGTACACTGGCACGCTTTGACGACATTTTGTTCATGTGTCGCCAACACCAGTGGCGTACTACCTGCCAGGCGAGATCGTCAATACCAACGTCGCCGCGATTTCAGATACCGGAGCTATATTGAACATAAAATTTGTATCTGAGGTGGAGAAATATCCCTGTTTATATAATTAGAATTTAGTTTACACCAAAAAGTTACACATCTCTATTATCGCTAACCGCGAAATTAAAATAATATTCTAAGAAGGAGATAACAGAAAAAGCTTGGATGGCAGTAGGAAAGGCAGAAAGTAGCCGTGTAGCTGCTATACGTATAGTGGCCAAATAGTCGATTCGCGTCTTGCGATTCAATGCCGTGTGTGTGGACCGTGCGCTACAAGATATGCGCGACGTAAGTATACAACATTAGTATCGAAGACTTGTGTTGCGTTGTATACGAAGGGCCTTAGTTAGTTGAAAGGAATATTAATGATATACTTAATGGATGTTTTATAATGTTTCTAGTGCAGCTGCTGTTCTTGAGAACCCCGGCGGAGGGTTTGATGCCCGGTTACCGCAAAGTGTTATTGGGTTTTTCCATCTGGAATTTCTCAGTAACAGCCCTGAGTCTGGATGTGTACCTGGTTGATGGCAATAGGGTCGCCCCCTATTACAATGGACTTTAAAATAATAGATTTTTTTTGGGTGTTATATGGTGCCACAGAGTCACCACAGTGTTTCAAGACGAAATTCTATGGCCAGTGTGTGTTTACAGTGATGTCATATGGCTCTGAGACGTGGTCGTTTACAATGGGCCTCATCATCAAGCTTACAGTCACCCAAAGGGCAATGGAGAGGGCTATGCTCGGCGTATCCTTGCGTGATCGAATCAGAAATGTAGAGATCCATAAGAGAACCAGGGTTACCGACATAGCCCGAAGAATTTCCAAACTTAAGTGGCAGTGGGCAGGGCACATTGCTCGCAGAACGGATGGCCGATGGGGCGGAAAGGTTCTGGAGTGGCGACCGCGAACTGGAAGGCGTTGATTTGAAAGTCGTCCCACCAGGTGGACCGATAACCTGGTGAAAGTTGCGGGGATCCGCTGGATGCGAGACGCATGGGACCGATCGATGTGGCGACGCTTGGGGGAGGCCTATGTTCAGTAGCGGATGTCTTTTGGCTGATATGTTGATGATGATGATGATGATGATAGGCTGCTTTGTGTGAAAGCCACCATTGTTGCAGACACGACTGAAATTTTGAACAATGTATTATAGCCTTGCGCGACTCCCTTCTTCAAATTCATTTATTCTTCTCTGCGAATTCATTCTCATCTCCCTTTTTCGAAGCAGCCAACACACTAATAATATTATAAAGGCGAAAGTTTATAAGATTATGAGCGAAAGTTTATGAGTGTGTGTGTGTGTTTGTATGTTTATTACTTCTATAATTCTCGACTTTCACACGGGCGAAGCCGCTGGCAGGAGCTAGTGTATTATAAACGCGAAAGTTTGTGAGGATGGATGTTTGTTACTCTTTCACGCAAAAACTACTCAACATATTTTGATGAAACTTTACAGTAACATAGCTTATACAGAAACACAAACAGGCTATAATTTATATAGATATTGCTACTAATTCCACGTGGGTGGACCACTTAAGTTTATTTTAGTTTGAATTCCAAACAAAATCAATAGTGGTGTAGTTCGGAGTGGCTATTAACCTTTATTCCGTTTAATTTTTAAGGACAGGTTAATATTCCTACTTCCATACATCTTTTTCTTCTGACATCTCGATTTTCACTACCCTTGCAAAATCATAACCTCAAGTACGGATTGCACTACTACATCCGTAACAAAAATATTACTGTCACCTACACTCTCTATTTCTCTATAAAGTAACCTTTAAACAACGTCAATTTGATAAGACAGAAGCGTGCAACATGCCTTATTAAGTCCTACACATGTTCACAACGCCACTCAGCTGATTGCACAAGTTAAATCGAATGTCTTGACTCCGTGAGAAACACTGGGGAATACACAAAAATATCTTCTTCGTAACCCTTTCTTGAGGAACAATCTTGTGTTATATTACGCTGATTAATTGTGATTATATTTGGGAATTACGAGTATCACTTAGAGAAAGTCGTTGTTTTGAGACTTAGGCTCTATTTAATAAAGGTTACTGAAAATACGGTGTTGCCGTTGTGTTGTTTGTCAGCAAATTAAATGCGTCTTCGTATATCATCCAACTTTCTTGTCGCGGGTCTGCTGGAATTAATTTCTATTGAAATAAGCAGTATCTTTGCGCTCTTCTATCTGCATTCTTTCTTTTCTCTGTTTAGTGTTTTGTGTGTACATAAATACTCGTAATTAGTACATTTTAGCGACAGGTGCTGTTTAAAAAGTAGAAAGCGTATGAAAGCAAAATTATCGGGTTGTCTTAATTATAGAATCCACATATTATGCATATTGAAGTATCTTACTCTGGAATTCTACAATGACCCAAACGCAAGCAGGATTGAAGATGCAAAGGTTAAAGATTAAAGTATAGAAATAATTTTCACGTTTTGAGCAAATTAAATCATTAAATTATTTGCCATGTTTTTGCTTTTAAAAGAATAAAAATGTTAAACATTTTAATTTGTGCCTTTGTCTCTTTCCGACGAACGACGTTTTGAAAATGATAGTTTGAAGAGA
This sequence comes from Orthosia gracilis, assembly GCA_947562075.1. Lineage (NCBI taxonomy): Eukaryota > Metazoa > Arthropoda > Insecta > Lepidoptera > Noctuidae > Orthosia > Orthosia gracilis. The sequence goes on along the minus strand of OX387265.1, from coordinate 40,955,102 downwards.
AAACATGTGCCCCCGTATGCAAAGGCGGCAATATATTTGAAAATGACTTAACATTTTCTCTTCACGACCATAAATATTTCAGGAAAGAACATAACGGAACCCCCAAAAAATCTACATTCCTTTTTTCTGTTTTCTCAAACTGAAAACGACTACTGTATTTTTCGGCACACAACTTCACTCATAAACAATACATCCGCCCTTTGTATACGAGAAACAAGTAAAGATAAATATTATATTTTCAGGCGCCCCTATTGATCATGTTATATGAGACGGTTATTGAAAATGCCTCGCAAATATGTACCGATATTTATGACAAGTTATCACACCTACGAGGATGGAGACTTCGATATTTTTGAACTTCGAAATATATAAGTAGGTACAGTGAAGGACGTCTGCTAAAAGGCCTTGTAGGTAGACTGGCAGAAAAATAGCTCTGGCTGATTTTAAACCATTGTTCGAATTAAGAATCAATTTCAAATAGTATAATCTGTCGATTTAGATCGGAGTAGATTTAGTTTAGACATTAATACACTGTCTAAATTAAGTTTTGCTTTTAAATGCTAGAAAATTGTAAACCCGTTTCAATATATGATGTATTCTACGGAGTTTCTTACCATAGCCCTTATTCGTATTTTGAGGATAAACTTACTTAAATCTAATATGTACCAATGGGGTCGGTTTCCAGATGATGAGATGCTGCAGTCTGAAAGTCAATATTTTACATAGAGGGACACCCTGAGCTCACTTACCTATTACTCAAATTCGAACTCAAAAACTAACTTCTAACTTGCAATATTTCACTATATTGTAACTGAATACAAAATCATAACTACGAGTATGTCCATAGTTCTGAGGCCCTACTATAAGCTCTTATAGCAAGAATATTTTCATTGTGCGAAAGGGACAAATGTATACAAGTCACATACATCTGTCCCTTATGCATAAATGCACAATGGAAATAATCATGCTCTAGGAGCTCATGGTAGGGCCCTTGATGTAACTGGTTAAAGTATGTCAGTTCATTTCAAAATTCCTGCTCTATATCATCGGGGCGGCGCACGCTCGAACGTCTGAAGTTGTAGTATTTACGTGATTCGACTAGCGATGGTGGCGAACTATCCAAATGCAGCTCTTTTAGACTTCGATAGCTAATAATGTAGTGCTGTTCAATTTTTTTATAGATCAGGTTATAAAAGATTATTTTAAGTTCGTATAACTTATCAGACAGTAATTGTTGCTAAGGCGTTTTTTGCGCTACTTCTCTGCTACACTACTTTAGAAGTGATGACGGATCTCGTCTTATGTAATTTATGACATTGAAAAATTGCTCAGCTTCTTCGTCATCATACCAGTCGAAAGACATCCACTGATGATCATAGGCCTCCCCCAAGCGTCGCCACATTGACCAGTCCCGTGCGTCCCGCATCAAGCAGATCCCGCAACCTTCACCAGGTCAGCAGGTGGAGCTTCAGACTAAATTAAACACAAAAATGATTTTGAATTTTGATTTTTTGGAACGTGTCGTGAATTTTCAATTAAGCCATTCACTAATATTTTAAAATAAGAAACGTTAAAAAATGTTATATTTTTACAAACGTTTCGTTTTATTTTATATATTTAGACTAGCGACCCGCTCCGGCTCGTGACACATTATACAACAAAACCTTCCTCGTTTTTCTCTCTTTCTATTGGTGAAAACCGCATGACAAACCATTCAGTAGTTTTTAAATTCATCGCGTACAAACGCGGCGGGGGACTTTATTTAGTGATAGTGATTGAAAAACAGATTCTTTATATGTATTTGTTTATTTTCTGTACTCTATTCAATAGTATCCTAAAAAATGGAAAAGAATATCTTTTGTACTGTTATTATTAAGTGGTGTAAAATAAATTGTATAAAAAACCACACAAATAATAAACTTATTTTTTGTACGTATTGAAATTATCAATGTAACTAGAACTGTCTGATTAAAACTGTAAGTAGTTATCCTAATATAAACGTTATTACTACATACTACTCAAAACTCGGAGCGATATAAACTAATATTGAAATTGCTTCTAAATAAACTCACTGAAATAGAATATCTTGTACAAACTTTAATAATGTTAGTTTCAATGATGATTGCCTTTTACCTACCTTATTTCATTTTCTCAATATAATATATTTAGTTTCACGTTATATCCCGGGCTCGGAGAAGTTATCTCATAGCCCCATTTGTGTTATAAATTGTTTGAATGTCTCATGTTCTTTCTAAGTTACCTAATCTTAAGGTCTATACCTAAGGAGCCCATTTTATCTTTACTCCATTAAAATATTTTTATGTAGGTAGGTAGCTAAACAGAGATTTTTGTGCATTTCACACTAAACTACTAACATCACTCTTGTGTTGCACAGTGAGGACCCCGTCGCCCCGTTGCACTTAGACTCCCTTTTGGTTAGCTGTGCGTTAGCTTGGCTAAATTAGCCAGCCTAGCTCCGCCCAGAAGCATACAAGCTCTTTGGGTGTTTCATATGATTAATGCAAACTACTCTTTTTATAAAACAATATTTGTTTTCTATTTTTTAGTTTAATCTTCTACTAATACTACATTAAGGGTTTAATTTAAGGAAAATTTATGAATGTATGTATACCATTTTGTGGCGAATAAATACTTTTTATTTCTTAAATGATGTTGTTTCATTAAAGAGTAATATACAATAAAAGGATTTAACCTAGTCTTTTCCTAAGTATTTTATATCCAAGCGCTTCCAAATATCTTTCATAATGCGCACAGCAAAAGAGTGGAACTCACAACCTGCGTCGGTGTTTCTGAACGCTGGCAATCCGAATCTCTTCAAAGTTAGAGTGAACAGGCTTCTTTAGGGTAAGCTCAATCCATCGTCTACTTTGTCTCTCTCACCTCTGACCTAGACTAGAGTCAAGAGCTAATTCATCCTAAATAAATAAATAAAATATATGTTCTCAGTCTAATCGGATGAAGATGAGCTCCAGTATTCTACATGAAGCGACTCCCTATCTGTCCACCACAACCCAGTTACTGGGGAAGAATATAGTAAAGAGATATCTAAGAACCCACACTTTCCGAAGATCAATTTAATTGAACAGACAAGTTTGTTAATCGAAGTTCTCGGTTACAATACTCGTTACCCATATGAGTTTGTGCTCCGCTATTTGTTTAACCCACATAGAGAAGTTACGCCTGATCTCATATTAAATTGATCCAAAACTTATAGCCTGATACTATAAAATATTACAGTAATATGTCGTGAAGTCTGTGACAAAATTTAGTTAGTTCACGGAGAAACAAATTAGAACTAGATTGCGGTGAACGAGGTGAAGTCTGGAGTCAAGCGAGTCTTAAAATGTGACATTATGTTAACGAAAAACATTGATGAAAATTAAAAATAGTATATTATGCAACTAGTGAATAAAGGACGGTTTTAAAGCGAGGGCCATAGATGAATCACGAACAAGTGAAGGATTCTAACAACTGAATCACGACCGCAGAGAGTGATTCATGATGATTGAATCACGAGCATAGCGAGTGATTCAAGTGTTAGAATCCTGAACGACGCGAGTAATTCATGGCCCTCGATATAAATCCGTTTTATTCAAGAGTTGCATACTATATTTTATACCATGACTTCGAGAAAAAGAAGGATTTAAGCCAAAAGCACAAGGAATAATAATAAATAAATAAATGGTTTACTACCTTCAAAATTTACAGAAAATGAGAAACCTTAGGGCTTCACATTTTTTGTAAATTGAAGCTGAGCCTTTGAGTTTGAGTTACTTACCTAAACAGCACCTGTGTTTCAGGGGCCAGTGACCACCTTCGTTAAGTTACATAATTATAATTAATTAAACACCAATGCAATTAATATTAGAATTACAATCCAAATAAGTATTCACTAAACATCCTAGACCAAAATAAAATCATTATCAAAATCTTAAAAATAAACAAACTCAAAATTAAATCAACGAAGGAGTTTGAAATTCGAATATTCTTTGTTTGCACAAGAAGTTTGTATCGAGTATTTTATGCGCAAGTAGGTTGTATTGCATTGAGATGGAGTTCAAATATGTATTGGTGTGTTCTAAATTCAAACACCAAAACAGTGATTAAAAGTGCTTTTTATTCACTGTTTTCAGTGAATAAAATAAGCTTTTTAGAGGGGGAATGGTATAAATATATATATTGACATGCGGTACCGAAACTTCACATGACGTTCATCAGCTTAAGGTCTCTCAGCGAGCTATGGAAAGGGCTATGCTAGGAGTCTATCAGAAGGATCGAATTTGGAACGAGATAATCCGGCAGAGAACCAAAGTTGTCAACATAGCTCTTCAAGCAAGCTGAAGTGGCAATGGGCCGGCCATATTAGCCGTAAAACCGATGACCGTTGGGGTAGACGTGTTCTTGAGTGGAGACCGCGAACTGGCAAACGTAAGGTAAGAAGCCCTCAGGCTAGGTGGAGCGACTAACTTGTTGGCTGGTGGCAGCTGGATGAGAGTTGCCGAAGATCGAAGCAAATGGCGTGCGATTGGAGAGGCCTATGTCCAGCAGTGGACTGCTATAAACTAATGATGATGGCGATGGCCAAAATGCCGCAGTTGTAGGGATTGTTCATGTCGATAGCAATGCCAATGCTAAAATAAATTGTTAAAAATAAGAAGGGTCGTATACTCCGGTTACATTTTGGTTCTTTTAATCCCGTGGACGTTCGAACCGGTGAATGAAACAGTATCGATTTGTAAAGATAAAATTCAACACAAAAAAATAATCCGACTTCGAAAGCAAAACACTTAAAAGTGCAAAAATAGCTTTCGTACAGGCAGTTAATTTTTTTTGTGAAAAAGTTTTTACTATTTTTTATTTTTATCTTTACAACTCGATTGTTTCATGCAACGGATCGACCCTCCTCGGGATTACAACGACCAAAATGTAACGGTGTATATAAATGTATAGCCTAAATATTCTATAACTAGTATTCTATAATATCTGATTGGTAGTAAAATATAGTACTAATTAGTTAATTAGAAACCTACCATATCATTGCTCTGCAACAGCTACAATTAAAAGGAATAAATTACTCGATTTTAAAAACAAATAGGGTTCCAATAAATTACAAATAAGCTTTATTCGAACCTCACTAAATTAGTTTTCGTTAAAGAAGCATACTTTATAACTAATTTTCGAATACAAGCTCTGAAGATAAATGAGTGCGGGTAACTACGTGGCCTGGGTGTAATGTAAGCTACATCACTGCTACGCCACTGCTACGAACTACGCTCCCGTAGCAAACCGCTACGAAGTGCTACGAATTGCTGCGAACGTCTACGAATCAATTGAATGCACCGTTCATTGGGTATTATTCTTTGGGAAATAGTTTTTTCTGAATACTACTTTGCTTTTACGGTCAGCAATGGTCTTTTGGCAGTTATGATTGTGATAATAGGTATATGTTTAAGCAAATTTGAAAAATTGGTACGCCGTCATCATTAATGGCATTGTCTGTTAGTCAGACTGAATCACAAAAACCTGACGCCAGTCTTACCATCAGGTTATCGTGTTAGCCAAAAACATGGTTGTGGAGGTCAAATAAGCAGTCATCCCATGTAAAACACTTATATACAAACGCGTATAAGGGGCTCATTGGGCGTCAAAAAACGGTTTACTGATGAAAAGCAGAAAATATACAGTCATAATTTACTTTGGCATAGTAAAATTCAGCATAATGATCATAACGCGTAAGCTTACTAGTCATAAATGTTTTGACATAATGGTTATTTCCATAAATACTGTTGTCTTAATAATAATGAAGCATAATTTTATAAAGCATAATGTTATAAACGCATAATGATAATATTTACGGTGTAACTAATATAAAAACAAACATGTTCGCGGCTCATGGGTGGCCCAAGGGTCATCCCCGTCGCACCTTTACCTAATCCAATAGAGTTATTCCCAAATTATCATAAATAATGTAAGTACGTAACAACTACTTTTTTGATTTTTTAGATTCAAAAAATATTATGGCTTAAAATGTATACAACTCCAAATTATGCCAAAATTTGGAGTCAAATATCAAATGACAATTATAACCTTTGCAATATGCCGAAGTATTATTATGCTAATAAAAGTAATGCGAAGACGTTATACCGAACAATATAATGCCTAAAAAATATGCAAAAATAATTTCTCTCAATAAACTTTTTAATTAGAAAACTTAAACCGACTTCTAAAGCAAAACACAACAAAGTGAAAAATAATTTTGTTTTCCGAAGTCGGTGTCGTTGGTACCTAAGGTTTTTCATTTTTCAACACCGACTACAGAAAAAAAAGTTATTTTTCGCTGTGTAGTGTTTTGCTTTTCAAGTCGGTTTAATTTGTTTGTTAAAAAGTTTTTTTTTACTCTTTTTAGTTTTGTTACCTCGTAGTAGCATGAAAATCATTTATAGAAAGAGTACATCTCATTTCAATTTCAATAAGCCCAAACACGACTAGGATACATTGTTTTATTACGGAGTTCCAGTGCCTACCTTCCGTCTTTACAATCAGATCAGTTCGATGGTACCAAATTTATCAGTAACAAATTTATTAAATTTATACAATTATACGTATTTGTTCATTATAGTCGTTTAACAATGTGAGATATCTTATACCCGTGACTTAATTATTAAAGAGTTCCTCCTCCTTGTTTTTGGGAAGTCGGTTAAAAAACTACTACTAGTCTACATCGCTGTCATCCGGAAACATAACCAGAACGCTGGCAGCATTGCCACGATGGATAGCAATGCTGATAGCAATTGTATATAATAATAAATGTGTGTTATGTTTTAGTTTATCATTTTATTTTTGTTGCAATCTCCTTTAAATAAATGTGAATACTTTTGGAAACTTCATGTAAAATACTGTATTTTGCTGTATACGGTTAGAGCAGAATCGACCCCAACATACTTGGCAAAAATCTTGACAGATGGTATTAACCGGGTAAATTATTATCGCTTAGGGTTCTATCAGACAGAGAGCGGTCACGCGGTCAAGCGTTCCAGAGGTCAGTTTTGCGTTCGAGCGTGCAGTTGCTCACGAACCCCGCTGTTGGAAGGTCTACGTGGTACCACTATTGTCACCATGTTTTTTGACGATAGTTGTTCATCGGAAGACGGATGATTGATATTGTGTCATTATCAGCATCAAAACGGAAAAGGAAATAATGGGTGCGCTCAGTAAATAAGGATAGAGAACAACATGTAGAATCTCATAGACCTTTTTCTAAATGGATTAAAAATTAGTTTTTTTTTATAATTCTTTTCGGATGACATTTGATTCCTTCAATGAAGTGTGTGACAAAATTAAACATCACTTAGTGATTTCAGCTAAAAAAAGATTGGTAGTATGTTTGAGGTAAGTTACTTTATTCCTTAAATAAATTTTCCAACCATGCTTCTGCTACTTTTCCTCGATTTTAAAATCGTTTTCTGTCGCAACGTATAAAAAACGCCTTTCACGTACTAACATAATTAGCTTTTCAGTCTCCATCTTACCTCCAATTTGGTCACCGAAACAGCAGTGAACGCGCGAACGCGTGCGTTCTGGTTGACCGATGCGGTCAAAATGCCTTCTTTGTGGGTATATCAATGTAACTTAATACAACACAACCAACGCAAAACTGACCTGTTGAACGCTTGACCACGTGTCTGGTCTCTGTCTGTTAGAACCCTTATTTACAGTTATAACAGTAATTATCAAATATTCCATTAAATCGAATTCTGAAAACACATCACGGGGCAAATTTCTGTACCGTACTCGCATTTCGCGGTTAAAACGTAAATAACGTAAACTTTTAAATAAACCTTTTGGTTTCCTCTGACTGTTAATTAAAAGAAAATCACCAGTAATGCTGATTCCACTTCGTGAATAAATAAATTACCGGTTGATTCGATTATTTATTCTTTGCAAGCATTTCAAAATAATTACACAAAGTGGTAAAGGAAAAAGCTTGTTAATATTGGGTTTTAGAAACCTATTTCTTGGTATTGAGTGATTGAAACATGAAAGATTCTTTTACGTTTATGGCAAATTGAATTATAGTTTTCTAGAAAGAATAAAGTAATTGTGTTTGATTCTAAACTAAGTACTACAGATGGAAAATCATCTCTAAACATTTTCTTTATCAAATCAATAAGAACAGAAATTTAAGAACGGGGTAGGTTATATATTTCTGTAGATAATGTGAAAAAATAACCTTTTCAGCCCTGTCTCAATGGACTCTCATACTTCTTCAACATGCAGAAGTTGCCTGTCCTGTCCATATATCTTCACTTTTTATCAGACAAAAAAGGAAGTAGTTCTCAATTTGGATTCAAGATTCAAGGTTTAGTAGGGATTAAAAACTACTACTACATATAATTAAAAATAAAATCCATCTCTAAAGGTAGAAATAATTAATTTATTGATAATTTTTTCACTGACTTTTCAATTGTGAACCGATTCTGTTGAAATTGAGTAAACTGAAAAGCGTTTTGAGGCGGCGCCAAACAAACCATCAACGAGGGTCAACCCAGCTATATTCATTCTATGGTTTAGGTAATTATTATTACCTAAACCATTGATTTATTAATTGGTTTTTGTGTAGTTAACAAGTAATAAATAAAAAGATACTTAGTGAAAGATAGGTATTACACCATCGTTTTCTATGTCTGCCTCAAATCGTCATCTTAATCATATCAATCTATATGTTACTGTAAAAGCCCAAACTAATGTTAAAAGTCAGAAATGATCTAAGATAATCGCTAGTTTAATCGCTATCTAATCAATCAGTCCTTAGTTATTCTTATCATTTCCTATCATAGTATATCATCGACATTAAAACACGATTTTTCAACATTTACCTCATCGACATTAATCTCAAGAGTGTATGAATATTTGTATTGCATAAACTCAATTTCTTTTGGTATATATAACTGTCTGTCTATATGACTGGACAGAAAATGTGTGAGTACTATGTACCAACTGTGATTTTACCATTCAATGTACCTATGTGTCATTATGTTATGTGTACGTTATGTGTGTGCCCTGGCAGTTGAGTGTGTCATTCTCTCTCTTGAATGTTTCTCTGATGGTGGCACATGTGTTAGGTGTGTTTAATTTTACTGTTTAATTTCCAATTTTGTATTATATTAATCTAGTCTATTGTATTTTAATTTATTATTCTGATTTCGAGTTTTATATAAACTAACGACTATTTTGTTACCTACTTTTTTATTTTATTTCTTTACTAAGTTTATTGCTTCAATGTTCCTATAGCTGGAGCTGCAAGCCGAGTTACAGGCTCTCACCTAGTTCTGCTGCAGATGATCCCTCTGACAATTATTGTAAACGAACGTAGTATTAAGTCATTAATAATCCAAATTGTGAACTGTTGTCTAAGTAATTTTTTTTCTTTGGGCGCTATCAGTTGGGATGGATTATAATTTGGTTGCCTCAGCCTGTTTTTAATTAACTTTTTATTTTGAGCTTGTTTATTTTACTTTAGACGCTTTTACGTGCACGTCTTTTTACATCGTTCTCACATAAATGTAATTTTCCAACAAGAATGATGTAACCAAATACTTGTTATTAAAACTTATTGTTGGAAAAGAGTGTCCGTGGAGTTTCTTCCATAGCTACGACCTACTGACGCTTGCAAATGTGCAACTAGACTCATCTTTATTTTGTTTGACAATTCAAAAGTACTTATAAGGTTTATTTGAAATAAACTATTTTGATTTGATTTAATTTCTTATGTAAATCTTAAGATTTACCGTGGGATTACTTGTCACAGATCATTTAAGGCTTTGCCCAGTTTAACAGGTAAATCCTAGGTTTTACCGTAGTTCGGTTTTTTTTTTTTTTTTGTATATGTAATGAAAATTACATAAAGCATTGTAAAGTGCATGAAACAATGTTGTAAGGTTGGTGATGTCATAATATATGCCACGAAGTCAACTACGCAGTCTCAATGAGACGAAGACAATACAATGTGCTGAGAAGTAATTTAGCTATCAAATTCGTCCGGTGTATTGTGATAAAATTGTCTGAAGGTTTCTAAGTTGCATTTACAAATATTACTGTTCGAATATATGATTGATGACTATAAATATGAGGAAGGAGTTTCCTTGCGTCATCGAATCAGAAATTTAGAGATCCGCAAGAGAGCCAGGGTTACCGACATAGCCCGAAGAATTGCCAAACTTAAGTGGCAGTGGGCAGGGCACATTGCTCGCAGAACGGATGGCCGATGGAGCAGAAAAATTCTGGAGTTGCGACCGCAAACTGGAAGACCTTGCGTTGGATGGCCGGGAGGTGGACCGATGAGGTGGTGAAAGTTAAAGATAAGTATGAAAGAAGAAGACATGTTACACTGACTTCAAATAAATTGGAACAAGAACAGATTAACAGATATTGACGCCCACAGCAAGGGCTGGTTCATGGTGGCTCAGAAAAAGAAAACCTAGAAGGATTTCGGGAAGACCTTTGTCCACCTGTGGGACAGTGTTGGCTACTAAAAAAAAAATACCGCAGGATGATGATGTCAAATACTACCTTCGACTGAAAAAATTGTCAAAATTTGGCAATAAAGTAAGGTATGACACGTCTTTACCGACTTCAAAAAAAAGGAGGTAATCAATTCGACACGTATGTATGTAATACACAATAATACTAATATTTTTTTTGTGTATTGCACAATATTCCAAACCCAAATAATGCACTTTGGCCATAGAAAACCCAGCGTGAAAATGGAAGTACAATACCAAAATAACAAAATTCACGACGTAGATAATGCAAAATTTCTAGGTCTGATTATTGATAGGCAGCTCAATTGGAAGGATCACATTGAGGCGCTATGTAAGAAAATCAGTAGTTCATCCTATGCCCTGTATAAACTTGCTTCAACAGTAAACACAGATGCACTACTCACAGCGTATCATGGTCTTGTGGCATCGGTATTAAGATATGGTATTATTTTCTGGGGTAATTCCACAAATAGAGAAACCGCTTTTAAAGCACAAAAGCGATCCATCAGAGCCATGTTTAGACTACAAATAACTGACAGTTGTGTACCATATTTCAAAAAATACAAAATTCTGACACTGCCGGCTTTGTATATTTATGAAACTGCATTATTTGTTAAGTTGAATGCACACTTGTTTCCCTATCTATCAGACACTGTTAAACGTAACAGGCGGAATGATATTTTACGCGGACGAAGAGCCAAAACAGCCTTAATGTGGAAAAGCATATTCTGTATAGCCCCGCAAGTCTATAACAAGATTCCAAAATCAATAAAAGACTTACATTTAAATGGATTTAAAAAGCAACTAAACGACCTGCTATGTAATAAATGTTATTATAATTTATATGACTATTTGAATGATACTTTGACATGTTAATTGAATTTTAATCTTTTATATTTTGACATCCTAATTTAATTTTAATCTTTTAGACTTTGACATCGTAATTGAATTAATTGAATTTTAATATTTTATACTTGGACATCCTATTTGAATTGTAATATTTTATTGAATGACTATTTGAATGATACTTTTTCATCATAATTGAATTTTAATATTTAATACTTTGACATGTTACTCTTTGATACTCTGGCGTTGAATGATATCTTGACATACTAAACAAATTGTGTGTATTTTTGATGTTATTTTTGTTTGATACCTCAAAGTCTGGTCTGTTGGATTGTGACGTGTATTTCTTATTTGTGATAATGCAATTAACAATGCTAATACTGGCCTATTAATATGTGTCCTATAATGTATGTACCTATATTTGCACGCCACACTTGGCAGAATGTGATGATACCTTTTATTAATCTTAAGACCATAATGTACCACATTCAGACAAATAAATGATTGATTGATTGATTGATATTCACATATGTTACTCTGTATGGGTTTCTAAACTCGTGTGCTAAATTTCATAAGTATATATGTATGTTTGATTGTATGTATGAACATATACGTGTTTGTCCACGCATATCTCCGAAACTAGTTATAGGATCATGATCATTCTTTTTATTTTATTTGACATCTTTCTACTTAGGGAACAGTACAAATTTCATCAAGATCGGTTCAGCAGTTTTCAAGATATGGAACATACAACCGAACCCCTTAGCAACAAACAGCACGAATGTGTAAATAAAGTTATTAGTTTAAGTACCTTACTATAGACTTTGCTCACTTTTGAGTGATAGGGTACTTGAACTAAAAAGAGAGGAAAAACAAGAGGGACCAAGGACAGCTTCCGAAACGAAAGTTATTTTTGTAGTTTTTAATGTTTTGCTTTAGAAGTCGGTTTATTTTTTGTGAAAAAGATTTTCAACTCCAAATACTCAATTCAAGAACCGGCCCAGTTTGTACTTGGCTATTACATTCCCCTGCCATTTCCGACCACAACAAATCACCCACCCCTCGCGTTAAGGTTAGGTGTCGTAAGATTGGCAACCATTGAGTCAGCTGCGAGGCATTGAATCAATCACGCTCTACTCAAGTGACGTCACAGAGTGAAAGCTCGATCGATTGCGTACAAGTAATGTTTTAAGGTACACTGGTAATGTATGGTTTACTTCATATATTTATTCATGTATTATTATTATTTGTTTATTTACCACAATTACTCTCTCTGCACTTACAGTTTGACCAAACACGTGCAGTGAGTCAACAATTTCATTATTACATAATAATATGACTATAACATCAATTAGCTAATAAAATAGTAACAGCATAATAATCACCAAAACAAATAATCAATGATTTGATTATTTCTTTTGTTTTGTCAATAATAATAATTTTAATTCAAAAATAAAAAAATATAATGCGATAGTAAATTAATAATAATTCGATACATACATATTATTATACTCTCGCCTTTTTCCCATGGTGGTAGGCAGAAACTACAGAACGCCATCTGCTGCGATCCTATCATACTTCATTTGTTTCATCAATGTTCATACATCTACTCATACAAACGCTGGTTATTAGAACGCACCTGACCTTTCTGTAGAATATCACCAATAAGATCCGTGTAAGACCTACCATTTTTTTGGGGTGGGAAATGATCCAATGACTTCTCCCACTCTGGGTGAAGCGGGATGTCAGACTTTTATTGACTAAACCCACCTCTAAAAACTCACCCCGTGTTCCTTCAGTTGCTTATGCCAGGGCCACGGTAATTCTCTATCAAATTTATCCGCGACCCGTGTTTGAGCTCCTAGGGCTCCTAGGGCCTTGTAAATACATTTGTTAGTCGCCTTTCGTTCATCCTCTCAACGTGGCCAAATCATCGTAGTAAGTATGCTTTGCATTTTTTTCTATCTTTGTGACTACATCTTTTTCAGTGTGCCTTTGCCACTAAATTGAATCAAAGAAACAAAAAAAGTGAATCAGTGACCTATCGACTGTAATAATTTTTCAGTAGCAGTTTGGACGCTGGATTTGTCCCTTGTTGTAATTTAACCGCTCCCGAAAAAAAGCACCCATTCATATATAAGAAGACATTGTCCACTTTTGTTCTTCACATTTTACGTGAGAACCAGATAACAAAAAAATAAAAGTCGTTCACACTTGTCTACCAATATATTTCAAAACGATACGAAAATTTGTAAAGACAGTGTCGCTAACACGATCATAACAAACATATCGCGGTAAGGGGCGTCCTTGACCGTTTCACTTGGCATTCAGTAATGAGTTAATATCTCATAAACGCGTAAACCTATTCACATGATTAAAACGGATAAAATGGTTCCAAGCCTTTCATTTGAGACTAAAATTATCAAAACTTCTCCATAAACAAAGAATCATGTTTTTATGTTAGCTTTTGGTACAAGTCGGATCATGTTTCCTCTGTTTCGTTACACAGGAACCAAGCATTGTTCCAAGAAAAGCCTGTGGCACTCAGTGACACTGTGGCTTTGTAACAGAGAAAGAATTTTACTAATAATTGGATCTGTACTTTTATTTTGGTAATATACTTGGCGTATTTGTACAAATATTTGCTCCAAATGTCTATTACAAAACGAACTTTATATCAATAGTTGAAGGTTCGTTTTGCAGTGCCAAAATTTTGCAAATATTTTGCCAAATATGCCAAGTGTAATTGCCAGCATCAAAATTAAATGTAAACCTCAACAACCGAACAGAGTTTCCTCTTTATCTTTATTACCAGGTTTTGCCCGCGACTTCGTCTGCGTAGCATTAGCAAAACTTTCACAAAAAAATATATGTTATAAATTATATTAATGTAAAATATGATAATTAATTATTAATCACAATTGTGGCCATCTAATTAGGCATGTCTGATGTTGTATTTACTTTTGGTTAAACAAGTGTTTGTTACCTTTGTATCAACTTACTGGTAATAACTTCAAGCCGCATAAATATACAGCTATTTTAATAGGTTTTAATACTACATACAATATATACAAAATAGTTGATCTTCTACTAGTAATTTAACAATGGTGCATTTGAACTACGAGTACCTATTTGAAACTTCCTGGCTGTGGACAGATAATTAAGAACGGCTAAAACAACTTCATTTATAAAACGGTATAAGAATTTATTTATTTATTTATTTATTTATTTATATATACTTTATTGTACACCAAGATAATAAAAACAATACATACAGAAACCTTAAAATAGACACAAACATACAACAGGCGGCCTTATCGCGTTCTGCGATCTCTTCCAGGCAACCCAGAATGGAAAGAGATAGCCTGGACATGATATGGGGTTGCACTTGGTGCAATTTTAAAATTAAATAATAATTTAAAAACATAGGAAGCACAAAATATAAAATACTAAAATATATACATAAATACATACATACATATAAATATACAGGCAAGAAAACAATACAGCTCCAACAAGAATAAGATCACAGTGACAGGTAGTGTTCCTTTACCAGTCTTTTAAAGGTCGGTAGGTCGGTAATTTATTTTAAGAAATAAATTATACTTATTAAATAGGATTCACAACTGCTTACAAAAGGGTATAATTTAGACGGTCACCAAATATATTTTTAAGACTCTAAGCTTAGGCACCAAATAAAATAAAGAACTCCAAAAAAAATCAATTGACTTTATTAAAAGGGCCCTAAAGTATACAATATTATGATCCAAAATAAATAAAATAACATCAGAAAAATCGCAAACCTCGCACAAATATTATTTTTGGTTCCTAAAATGGATCAACGGTCACCAAATTCTATCCAACTCAAAGATTAATATTACTACCAAAAATCTTACTCCAAAATAGTAAGTCGTCATCCAAAATACGGGTGTATTCGTGTTTTTAACGAATTAGTCCAAGAGCGAGCGAAGCGAGCTCAGGAGCTTAGGGCACCCCGACACGGACAGGTTAGGTTCGAACGAGATGACGGGAGCTGAAGTGAGCGAGCAAAGCGAGCGAACTCGGCTCCCGTCATCTCGTTCGTGTTAGGTTACTTTAGACCCTGCGGACGGAAATAGGAGCCCCGCGCAGCGGGGCTCCGTCGACTATGTTGCCAGAGTACTAATCGTACTTGAACCTTGAACCTCAATATATTTAGCGAATTCCATATAACGATAAATAAGCGACGTACGTTTGGGAACCCCAGTATATTAATTGATATTTGGGAAATATTCTAGCGATCGTTAGCTATTTTAGCCTAACAAAAATGACCAAATTAGAAGTCATGGTATTACATAATTGGTAACATCTAAGTAGTGACAATATATAATATTTGGTCTAAAGTGTATTTTAAAGGCGTCCATATATTTTTTTGGCAGTCAATAATACGAAAAAATGGATTTATTTCATAATATTTTAGGAAACGTTATTTGGTGACCATTTATCCATTTTGGTAACCGTTTAGAATTTTTTTAGTAGTAAAATAGGTACTTTTTTGGGCGGTGTTTAAACACAAGCCCTTACAAAACTGAATATTAATATTTTATAGGGTGACCTTTGCTTGAATTCAGATTGTTGATTGGATTTAGATCTGGGCTATTTGCAGCTCAATCTAACACAGTGACTTGTTGATCACTAAGAAACTTTTTCACAGACTGAGCAGTATGTTTAGGGTCAATATTATGTTGAAATTACCAGTCAAAACGTCTCCTCAGTATAAGGAAACAGTCCCTTCCAATATTTTCCTGTATTGAAATACCTTCAATCTTTTTAACCGGCTCAACACCATACCCTGAGACTTATCCCCAAACTTTTATGTTTCCGCCTCCATGCTTGACTACTTTTTCGTAAACTTAGGATCCTGCTAAGCTGGTCGATGCACATACTGCTTACCATCAGAAGGTAGTTTATTTATCTCGTTTCATCAGAAAATAATATGTTTTTCCATTGACTTGTTGTTCAGTCGCCATACTTTCTAGGCAAAATCTAATCTTGTTTTTCGGTGCACCTTCTTTGGAAGTGCAATTCTCCCGGCGATTCTGCCAAATAGCTTTGCATCCGTTAAGCATCTTCATACTGTACGCGCAGAAACTCCTCCATTGCCAAAAACTTCCCTTCCTATAATTTCAGAACCCTTAAATGGATCAGTTTTCGCTGAATGTACATTTAAAGAATCTTCACGCGACGTAATTTTTGTAGATTTTGGTTTTGATGAATTTTATTAGCATTGTTGAATATTTTTACCTGTTTTGCGGCATTATAAACCTTGGTTTCGGAGCAATTCAAATGATCATCAATCTTTATATACGACCAATCTGATTTCATACAGTGCCAACTGATGAGTCACAACTTTTCTTTTTACCCATGAAAAACGTAAGAGAAAGTAAATATAACATAGTTGGAAAATAAAAAAAGATATACTAGTTACCAAAATTCAAAATTGCTAACATTTTTATTTGCGTTCTTAATTATTTGTCCAGCTGCCAGCTATTTTGAAATACAATGTCAATTTACGATAAATAGGTTTTTAGTGGGAGGTGCAATTGTTTTGCTTAATGAGTATCAATCATAAAAACCTAATAATAAAGCTACTATTTCAAGTGGTTCATTAAATTGATACAAAAGTAAAAGTACTTTTTGATCCAAAAGTGACTTCGGTATCAGTCGTTCCTAATTATATGACCACAACTGTATATTCATGTAGTTCTTTGTGTGGGCCGCCTCACTTGAGAAATTATTGGTTCACCATAAAAACTTCCAGTCCCCTTTCCAACCCCATAAGGATGATTGCCGAGATAAAAAATATTCTATGTCCTTTCCAGGTCTAAAACTATCTCCATATCCAATTTCATCTAAATTGGTTCAGCGGTTTAAGCGTGAAAGGTATGTAGGAAAAGGAATGGTTAATCACCTCAATTTCTTTTTTCCATTTCTCCCGGGCAAGTGTACACCAGTTCTTATAATATTAGTTAAGTTCAATATATTGACTCAATTTAACAGCCAGATGCCGATAGAAACTTTGTGTTGAACAATTGAACATCGAGACAACTATGCAATGCATTAATCATAGACATTACGAGTGATGTAACAACAGATTCGACGTGACAAACAGATTTAGTGTTTCAGTTTATTGACTCTTGAATAGTATGTATACGTATAGTCAGGAAAAGGAATTGTTAATCATCTTAAAGTTGAATATCACTTACACGTTATAAAAAAAACGAGAGGCACAAGACAAAGTAGCATTAGATCAGTGATAGCAATTGCTGAAAAATTAAAATGTAAAGGATTGACCGCATTTTTTAAACACAACTGTTCAGAGTTTAACTATAAAAGAATGACCTCTCGAAAACAAGGGCAATTTCCATGCCAAGATTGTAAAGTAATTGCCAACAATCGTGTAATTGAAGTTGCACCGTAGCGTACATCTCTATAGCATAATATAGCATACACTTCGGTTGATTCTCTATAACTAAATAATTCGTATGACAAAGTTAGCGAACTGTCCAGACCTGTGTGGATGACGACACAGAGCATCAATAACAGGCGGAAGGTTAAGCGCAGTCAAGCGAGCCACTGTCCGTGTGTCGTGTGTTAGATGCGACTGGTAATACAGAAAATATTAAGTTTTTCTTTGGATGTTTTAGCGGAATATAGTCCTTTTTAGTATTGTGGTACAGTTATAGAAATACACAATGTGATATTGACTATCAATCTCATTTTTTGGTCTGCTACATTTTACTATTGAATCTGCATCAAGACGAAGTCTCTTTTATGAAACTCTGGTATGGGAATTTTCATGAAAAAATTATTTAGTAATTGCCAGCAATCGCGCAATTTAAGTTGCACCATAGCGCACATATCTAACCACACTTCGTTTGATGCCCGATATCCTTCATAATTCGTATGACAAAGTTGGCGAACTCTCCAGAGCTGTGCGGATGACGGCACAGAGCATCAATAGCAGGCGGAAAGTTAACCGCAATCACGCCAGCCACAGTCCGTGTGACGTGTGTTAGATGGGACCGTTGTTGTGGAAGATAATGAGTTTTTCTTTGAAAAGATGTGGAACAGTAATATCTTTAAAGTAGATGGTGGTGGTTAAATACCTGATAGTATTTGGTGGCAACTGACCTGAAGATACACTAGCGAGAGGTGTAAATAAAACCACTGTGTACTGCCCCCGAACCATGATGTGCCAAAACTATCATCAAACGACTGTAAAAAAGGGATAGATTATACAAGTCATATACATGTGTCCCTTACGCATACTCAAAATAACCTTGCTCTAAGAGCTTATGGTCACCCCTCTGATGTGAAGTGATATCTACTTTATTTAAATTAAAACGCTTATACCCTAATCGCTGTAACAAATATATCATAGCGACTTCTAGTTCGACGACAACGCCTTCTGTCGAGCACGCCGGAAGCTTTACAAAAAGTTAAATCGTTAACAGTGATATATAACAGTCAGATAAACAAACAGGTTAACGAATAGATTATCACCTAGTACATTTTAATAGTAAAATTATATTTCATTTCAAGCTTATGACTTAACAATGTCGTAAAGACGTTGATTAGTGCGTGCCGCAGTATGAGTTTCATACACACCTCTTATCGAGACACAGCTAATTTTTTTATACCAAGATTGTAAAGTAATTGCCAACAAATGCGCAGTTTAACCTTCACCATAGCACACATTTATGATCACACTTTGGTCGATTATCGATAACTACATAATTCGTATGACAAAGTTGGCGAACTCTCCGGAGCTTTGCGGATGACGGCACAGAGCATCAATAACAGGCGGAAGGTTAACCGCAGTCAAGCGAGCCACAGTCCGTGCGACGTGTATTAGATGGGACCGTTATTGTGTAAATGATTAAGATTTTATTTAAAAAAATTGCTCTTGAAGTTGAATTGTACAGTCAAGGACGCAGTTCAGTAAATTAACAGGCAGTACCTGTTCTGTAGCAAAATGGCTGTCAAATATTCTACTAATATTGGAAGCCCGTCAGCAATCCGTGGCACCACACCAAACTATGCCCCATCTCTCATATTTGCTTTTTGTGCAAAAACACGTGCAACCTTAAAAACTTCTTTGAGCTATGGCTATGGCTGGATAGAAGTCAAAGCTCATTAAAATTAAGAGGTAGAATCATTGACATGACGAAGAAACAAGCGAATGACGGAGCTCTTGCATCACGTCATCAAACCCTTTCCGTAACAGCCAGATAACTCAGAAACCGTCCCAATTAATCTATAGACCTAGCCCTATAGCAACGATTAAACCTTAAACCTAATCAAATGGAATTGTCGTTCTATTAACTAATTGCATATCAATGTAATCACAGAAGTCCAATATTACATAATTTATGTAAACACAAGAATTACGAACATCCTGTTATGAATATAATTACCCAGTTCAGGTCACACGAGTGCACAATCACAAGACGCCAATAGCAGTGGAAGGTTAACCACAGCGAGCCACGCCTTTGCACCGAACGCCGGTTGATCGACCCGGATGCCGGATGAACGGACCGGACGCCGCCCGTAAGACCGGACGCGGAACGTCAGCGCTTTTTAAAATAAATATATTGAAAGAATTATTTTATTTTATAACCAGCGATACGCCCCTGCTTCGCCCGGTTTAACGTTGAGGTTTCTAAAAATTAAAGTTTAACGTAGATAATTTGGGAGACAATCCGGACTATCTATACTTATTCATAATTATTATACGGAAGTAACTCTGTCACGCAAGAACCGCTCCAATTTTGGTAAATTGTGGCGGCCACATGGCAAACTTTTTATCCCGAGAGTATGTTCCCTTGTGATACACGATATTTAGGCAGGTAAAGTCGCTAGCAGGCTAGTTCTCCCAATTATGGTAAAAACCGTATAAAAACATTGTGTACTTATGTAGTACGTGTGTAATTTGTAAGCAGTCTTACAGACAGACGAAGAGCGATTAAGTTAGTGGTACGAAATAATTAAGGACATCGTTGTGAAATGATGTACTCTGATGTTCGTTTGTTTTCAATGAACCTGTGTATGTCCGAATGAAAATAAATTACAGTAGTACGAGTGCCCACGACCAAAACCATGTCACATCGTTTTACAGTCATAACCGTGTAATATCGCTAAATTAGATGGATCTGAACCCGGTTAGGTGGGCAGTTCTGGGCAAGAAAGTCAGGGTTATGGTGGTGTCATTTCTGATATGTTTTCTTCTACCTAGCCTTTGCCCACTCTAGGTAGGGTTGGCTCTCCATATTTCAGGGCGCCAAAACGTTCTGTCGAGGGTTGTCGGGTCAGGCAATTCTCCTTCTTGGGATGCTTCGTCATACTGGTCCACCATGTCAAAGGAGGTTGACCTCGGCTTCAGAGCCGTTCTCACAACATGTTCTTCTGTCCTTCTCATGATATGTCCGCTATATATGTATAAATATTTGCGTATGTCATTTCTGCTATGTAAAAAAAAACATACGGTTTTATTATAATATGTCTGATATTAAAAATGTACATAAGTTTTGTAATTTTGTAACGAAAAAACTTGTTTTCAGAGCGCAATTTCAAAAATTTGTGGACGCTGTGCATTTTCATAAAAATAAAAAAAAATACTGGCCTATTTAATTTTTCTACAATATTTTTTGTCGTACTTTTTTTTTAATTTTTTTACGGTTGCCAACATTACCAAAAGATTGTTATCAGACATTTTAAATGTCACCTATAACTCCAATAATGAAAAGAACATTTCGGAGTCTTCAAAGATTGGGAGAAAAATGTTTGAAAATGATGGATAGCTTCAAAATGGTTACAACATAGAATGCCCACACGCTCTTCTGAAAAATTATTTATTTTCAATAAATCGACGATAACGTAACGACGTACGATAACGTTCGATTTCCTATAGGTTTTTTTTTTTGCACGTTTTTAATGTTCTCAAATGGTCTGAAAATTGTGTAATTCGTATTTAATATCTATCGATAAACACTACATTCTAAAAAAATAAATCGTTTGCTATGAAACACCTCGGTAATTTGTTGATTATGAAATTCAAAAAATGCGGTCAGGTCAGACGTGACGCGGCAAATTTTAAATCAGTATTTTGTAACAATAATAATCAAATCTATCGTTTGTATCCGGTTTTAGCCGTAAAAAGATGAGACATAAATTTAAGACATGAGCACTCCTACTATTATTTAATGATACATTTTATATGGTGAGACGTATGGAAGTAATTTAAAAGTGTTCGGTTGATACCAGAATCATTTTATTTATTGCAAAAAATATATTTTACATTGAATTGTATTGTATGAGAGGGTAACAGAATGGATCCCATTAGAAGGTAAAGGAAAGTAAGGGGGACAAAGAAAGAGATAGCGAGATATATTTACCCAACGTTGTGGACCGGACTGGATGCAGAAGACGTGCGATATAAACGTGTGGAGCGATTAAAGGGAGGCTTACGCCACTAAGACGACTGCTACGAATAACGACGGCAAATGCTTGTAAAAGGTAGGAAAACTAGTAACAGACTGAGAAGAAAAGGTAAAGATTTATTATAATAAGTAATTTGGGGGCTTTCATAAAATCTTATGAGTGCTTTTAAAATACTGACATATTCTTAATTCTTTTTTGTACAAGAAAACCAATATCAATACAATGTGATAACAAAGTACATGAGCAAAGGCGAGCTTGAATCAATGTTGAGTTCTCTTAGTTACCCCCGGAGAGCCCTACCCTAAAAGGGCGAATATAATTGATGATATAGGTACGGAAAACTGCATCTACTTTGACTATTTACCTTGGAAACACGGGTGTTTGACACTAGCGTATATCGTGGCTAAAACATGGCCATATAAAAACTTCCCAGCTTCAATATAAAACCACATGGGCCCATAATTCTTCAGCCTCTGCAAGCAAGTTAGGCCAACGTTTAGAAAATTACGCGTCCATTACCCACCCTGTATGCAAGAGCACCATTAAAGTTGTTAGTAATGGAGCAATGGACATATTTTGTGGTCCCAGCTCGCCAGTGTTGGAGCATTGTTAATTGCACTGCGGGACAAGTTCATGAGGTCAGCATTGAGCCTGAAACTTTATCTCTGTTTTGTGGAATGTCAGTAAGGAAGTGTCTGTAGGTTGGAGAAGCGGGTCTTTAAAGTAGTTACACCGTGTAGTAGGGGTTACAGCACTGGCGTAGATTCTAATAGGTGTTTTAGGCCGATTTCACCAATGAATCTAATCGTTATTAGTTCAACTAAACTCAGTTTATGCAAATACAGCGTTCCGATTGGTAGTTTCTCAGTGGTCTCAACCAATCAGAACGATGTTAGGTTGTGTGTGGTGTTTTAGAAGGTAATTGGTAACTAGTTTAATGTGTGAACAGGCTGTGATGGCGATCAATCAATCCGCCTAGCCTTTTCCCAACTAATGTTGGGGTCGGCGTCCAGTGTATCCAGATTCAGCTGAGTACCAGAGTTTTGCATGGAGCGACCGCCTATCTGACCTCCACATTCCAGTAACTGGGTAACACGAAAGCTCTTGGCACGACCGTTGTCAGATATCAAGCTTCTGACTACCCGTAATGCCTGTAAAAGATCTTCAAATGACAGCCGGGACCAACGGCTTGACGTGCTTCCCGAGGCATAGAGGAATCTCGGTATATTGAAAAGGTCATCCATCTACGGATCGATCTCGTCAAACATTGCTTAACCTTGAAGATCGACCCATGCTGCTGTTATTATTTAGCCACGAGTTCCTAAAGAGAAATCTCCTATGGTATTAAGAGTAGGTATTTAGTGCTAGTCTGTATTATTTATTCCTGAAACGTATGTAATGTAGGCGTACCTAGTACCTATTACTAGTACATCCATATTTAAGTCCTGTTGTAATTCGGGTGTCACGGAAGGGCCTATTTCATATCCAACTCTGGATTTATACTGAAAATTTCAGACAGCAAAAAAACTAAAAACACTCTGACCGACCCGCAATGAAAAAAATGAATCGCTGCATGTAAAACTCTGGTACTCCGCTGAATCTGGTTACACTGGAAGCCGACCCCAACATTAGTTGGGAATAGGCTAGGAGGATTAATTGATCGCCATCGCAGCCTGTTCACACATTAAACTAGTTCCCAAATCCCTTCTAAAACGCCACACACAAACTAACATTAACCAAAATAAAACCAGAACACTTAGTAAATAAAGATAAACATCAGCGTTATATACTGACTCACAATAGCCAGGAGGAGGCGACACCTGTACAGTCGTGACTCTTTCCATTTATTTTAGAACCCTTCTGTCGCAGCCTGGAGTACATGGCCATAGACCCATATTACATGGCACTTAACCATAACTGGGAAAATATTAACAAATGCCAACCCTTCTGAAAAACAGGTGTGGTGTAATGTCATGGTGTCTGAAATAAGTGTCTAGATTTTTAAACTTGTAAG
Source organism: Orthosia gracilis (assembly GCA_947562075.1). Classification (NCBI taxonomy): domain Eukaryota; kingdom Metazoa; phylum Arthropoda; class Insecta; order Lepidoptera; family Noctuidae; genus Orthosia; species Orthosia gracilis. The sequence continues at coordinate 40,931,198 of OX387265.1, read as the reverse complement.
ACATAAAGTGTTAATGTGCATCTGGATCGAGGACCCATTTTTTTAAAGCCATGTGAAATGAAATAAGGCTTAAAGGATACCAATTATTCAATTTGCGTTGTCACACTATAGAGCAAAGGGACAAAGTTTTCTTTTGCTACTTTACTGGATCCTGAGCGAATATTATGACATTCGGAATGTAACAAAAAAGCACTAAGTAGAAACTAATCTTATCTTGTGACCAATCTTATAACGCGAACATGTAGAAACCGATAATATTATTTGTATATAATCACATTCACACACATTCATATGAAGACATATGACATACACCAACCCACACTGGGCCATGTGGTGGTCCATTCCCTCACTCACAGAGAGAAGGCCTGTGTCCCAGCAGTGGGAACATTAATAAAAGCAGATGATGATGACATTCACAATCCGTTGACAAAATTGACTAAATCCTAAACCTACTACATATTAACCGAGTCTTCTAAAATACCAAACACATACTAACATTAATCTGAATAAAACCAGAACACGTAGTTAATCAACATAAACATCAGCGTGATATACTGACTCACAATAACCGGGAGGAGGCAACACCTGTTCCATCAAGCCTCCATTTGTTAGACAAGTCACTGACACCCGCATCGCGCTCGTAAAGTGTTTTAATGCGTTAATATTTATTTTATTTTATTATAAAAACGTGATAAGTAGGTAGGTTAGTCTGAATGAATAAGTAGCTAGATTCGTGAAATGAAAAAGCAATGTTGTATAACGGAAACTGCACATAACTTACATTCCAGCAGCAATACCCATATGGCTGCTGGTACATAGGCTCTTTCTTCGTGAGAGACAGTGGGTGGTAAAGAAGAAAAAAGCATATGTGCGGGTTTCAGTAACCACTAAATACTTGGAATCAGCTGGATGCGAGTTGCTGAAAATCGAGATGAACATCGTGGGATTAGCAAGTACTATATACAGCGGTAGTTTGCTGTAGGTGATCATTATGTAAAAGACTTACTTTATACCCTATTCGCTGGAGCAAAAATTTAAGGTGAACAAACAAAATCAAACGGTTATCCGACTAATTTCTAAAACAAAATCTTACAACACAAAATGTTTACTTTTGTAGCACTCTTTAATTATTTATTAACATAATAGTTCCGAACACCAGATTATTCTGATGCTTTTAAATGTCGGTTTTGCTTCTAATATTACATTTTTTGTTAATATATTAAAACGTTGATATTTTTGTAAAATACGAGTTAAGTTAAGAAAATAAAGGTTCAAATATTTGAAATATTTGTGCATGTGTGTTTTTGGTTGTTTTATGAAATAAACATCTCATGATATTTTTTGATTTTAGCAAAAGAGTCAATTTAAAAAGCTTTTCTATGGTTTGTTTTCCTTTATTTTTTTACTCCAACGAATACGGTATAGAGAGAATCAAATGCGCGGAGGTGGCAATACCTGTTCCATCAAGCCTCCATTTGTTAGACAATTCACTGACACCCGCGTCGTGCTTCTAAAGTGTTTTAATGCGTAAATAATAAATGTTACAATAAGTGACTAGATCAGTAAGAGTGAAAGTTGCTGTGTTATGAAATTAAAAAAATATAAATGCATAATGTAACTGATTTAACACATAACATATTATGTTTCTACTGCTACTGGAACACAAGTGTCTTCACTGTGGAAGCAAAACCAGAGGCTTTAGACAAAGTGTCATTATATCAGCGATGGTGATTTTCGAATTGACAAAATGAAAGGAATTGATCTCGTAAAATTTCGATAGCGGTTGATAATCTATTGCTGTTCGTTAGTCTCGCTAAAACTCAAAAACGGCTTGACCGATTAGAATAATCCTTTGTTGTTATGTTCGCCCGAATACAGGGAAGGTTTAAAAGTAAAAAAAGACAGCAGGTTGGGTATTTGGGTAGGGTAGGTAGGTAGGTAAATAAGGTAGGTGTGTTGACGTGAGCGAAGCCGCGGGATATAACTAGTCTCAGATATTTTTGTTATTTTTCCTATCGCTATTGCGACGCTTTCGTTGATAGAATTTAAATTGTCTAGATCTAGAGCTTTAGGGTACTCTGACGTACAAAACTGTCATGGTTCCACTGTAAGAAAAAAAGTAGCACTATCCCTGTTTACCCGACTACGGCGAAGCAAAAAGTAGGGTTATGTTTTTGATCATAACTTCTAAACTTCTTGTCATAATTGAACAAATGTGGTGTCATTGGAAGCGTCTTGTTTGTCCGCATGTCTGTTTGTCTGTGTTTGTCTTGTTTGTATGACGTCACATAAAATTGAAAATGGCTCCCTCTAGAGGGCACAAAATCAAGAAGAAAAAAAGATTCTTCCATCCCATAATTGAACAAGGATTTTAAAATGGTACATCATATTGTCGTCAAGCATGCCATCATATTGTTGCCATTGCGAGATATATCCCGACAAACCATTTTTTTACCCGACTGTCGCAGTGTTTTTTGATCGTTATGTATGTAAGCATTTATGTTCATTTGTTCCCTCATAACTGAGTCTCTCAAATTTTGAATCATAAACCTATGTGTATGTTTCATTAGCTAACATAGTTGTGTTACACACATAGCACATACCTATTATAATACATGTGTTACAAAAATCAACGAAAAAAATAACGAGTGGCCAACAGCTAGCTCCAGATCTATCAAGAAAAGTAACAGTTAATATTTTCATTACCTTTCGCTTTTCGTAGAATCCAAATTGGGTTTATCAATAATACTTACTATAGTCCTTGTAGATAATTAATAAGCTGCAATTTAATCTCTCTCGATCAATACAAAGGTGCGAGGTCGCCAACTGAATCAATATGACCTATATTGATACCAAATGATTACATGAATACATGAGCTATTCACCCTTACTTACTCAAAGTAACACTAAGTAGTAAGTAGCACGGAAAGATAAGTATTCCTGCGGATTACGAAAGGCCAGATAGATTATGTAGTACTATAAAAAGCTTTTTTCTTACTTACTTAGCTCAAAAGTATTACTTGATTTTTCTCTTTCTAAAAGTAACGGCTGAAGACGGAGACACACTTAGGCACAGTTTGTTGATCCGTAGTTAACTCACAAATAGTTAAATATGCTAACCAACGGTTTAAAGTTTCGGTAAAATGGGTTTTTTTTTTTCAATTGTTAGCCTCACAAATGATAAAGTAAGATGGACAATCAATTATTTAACCGTTTTTAGATTAAAAATTGAAAAATAAGCGTGTTTTACCAAAATTTTAAACCATTAGTTAGCATATTTATCTAAAAACTGGGCCTTACGTTTCGTGGCATGGCGTGGCGCCTTCTGACGCAGTTGATTGGCTACAAATCTCGTTGTATTAAGACGTAGCCTGGAACAGAGTCATTTGTTTGGTGAATACCGCGCCACACCACGCCACGTAAGTGTGTTTCTATCTTGAACATCATTAAAAAACGTGAAAATAGTCCAACAAATACATGTGACATAAACAAGACAAGCACACGCCAAAACGACACTAATGTTGCTAATAGTTTACCATTTTTCCAATTTCGGTATGAACACAAAAATATTGTCTGAATATTTGCAATAAGGAGGCAATACACGCATAGCTGTACGCGCCGCGCATGCCAACCAGCCAAAAGTGATAAATAACGTATCGGTACCTAATAACCACAGACAAAAATAAACAATATATTATCGTCACCGCAGGACGAGTCTCGTTTGTACCCACCTATTACGTAACTTTACGAGCTATAAACCGGACAAATGAAATAGTTTGTCGTGCGAACGCAATAGCACCGCGTCGGCCCGTCAATTTGTCAAGTCGTATGTTTCACTGGCTCCCTCAAAATTGCTTTTGTATGCTACATGTTTAGAGTTGCGCGTAAAGATAAGCGAATGTGAATTATATTGCCTAGATCGTAAAGCCGTCTACATGAAAGAGATAAAATGATATTATTTCTTAATGTTTGTATGCGTTTCGCGTTCCTGCTTTATGGGAATGAGAGTTATATGTAAAGTTAACACTTTCTCACGAGGGCAATAGTGACACTAAACTCGGTCATGCTCTGTGCTACAAATGAAAATAAAATGGTCTTGCTCTTTCTATTTTTCTCTTAAGTTATGTTAAAGTCATAAACTGCTGTCGACTTGGGTTTGCGACGGAATTGGTGATTCGTAGGGTGGTAAGAGATTTTATGTCATGAACTAATGACCTGAATAGCCCGAATGGGTTGATTAATTTTCTTATTTATTTATTTATTTAACCATTTATGCACACACACATAATATACAGACAAGAAGAAGAAACAGAAAAATAGGTACATAGGTGATGCTTATTTCTATAGAAATCTCTTCCAGCATACCTGCGAAAGGAAAGATGAAAATAAGAGATGTAGACACAGTGTGTAGAGTTGAAAAATAATAAACATAAAACGATTCATAACTAATAAACAATACCGATAACAAATTAAATATACCTACTGTCATAATAATAAATACAAACATATTTGTGAAATAGATACTAAAACAATAAATACTAATACCTACCAATATATATATTATGTATATATATAATAAATAATAATACAAATATATATATATATATATATTCTTATTTATTTGTAGCCTCTAAAGTTTCACTCTGTCCATGCAAGAGAATATCAAAAACGACACAATGTATGGGATTGATCTAGTGAAATTTTTATATCACTTTTTTCGTCTTGAGCAACTGAGCCGACGACAACTATTTTTCATCCTATAGATTTTTGACAATCACTCACAAAGACAGAATATTAATTGTCTACAGCCTAAAAAACGGAAACCGTAGTCATAAGTCAGTTTATATCATAACTAGCTTCTGTTAGCAGCTTCGCCCGCGTGAAAAGTGTTTTCTTATACCATGGGAACATTATATCGGTATGAAAAGTAACCTATGTGCAATTCCAGACTATAATCTATATCTGTGCCAAATTTCATCCAGATCAGTTAAGCCGTTCTGGCGTGATTGAGTAACAAACACCCATCCATTCATCCAACTTTCGCATTTATAATATTAGTAGGATTTAATCCAATAACGGAAAGCAACTTTATTCAGTTGAAAAATGCAATATAATAGTTATTGTAAAATAATAATTATAATACACTTATAGTACAACACCAAGCAGCAACACTATAAACACCAAACCGTGTAGCACAAATGACCAATGGTGCATCACAAATGCCTTATGAACCATCACATAAACCAGGAATTCTACAGAACACAGTTTACGACTAACGCCACGGTGTACTAGCAATGTTAGCGGTAGAATACTGAATCGGGCCATAACTCTTAACTTTAGGATCATGATATGCTATGACAAATTGTGCTGTCATTTTGTAACAAATACGTTTTGAATTTTAGAGTTTTGCAATATATATGGCATGTTTTATCTATGTTGTTATGCAGGCAATATGTCCTGTGAGACAATCCTTTACTACATAAAGAACAAACTAGCCATGCTTACCAAATTGCCCATTTTAATGCCAAAGCGACTCTCATTTAAAAAAAAAATTGATTTAGTATACTTTAACGTGAGAAAATGTCAAATTCATATCAAATTCGTAATCGGTAATGTTTCTACATATTTCTTTGGTTTTAACGACTGAAACGCAGGACCAACTTTGATAAAATTCACTTCAGTGATAACAAAGTTAATAAATGAAATGGCTATTGGGCATACAATCTTATGAAAATCAAGCAATTTGAAGTTATTGTATGTAAAAATTCGTTCATATTAACTTATGTATCCGTATCTATCGACGTCATTTCTGTTTCTCCGCTTACTATTTACTAACTTATTCTAAATCACGCAATGGATTATGATAAGATCTTCACTAATAGAAAGAGCAATAAACGAAGAAGGTTTTATATAAATTCTGTTATAATTTGAAGGTTTTTGAAGCCGGGGCGGGTCACTAGTATTAAATATTCAAACCCAACCAGTTATGCTACAGAATCACCTGATTTCCTTGACCCACTTTTAGTGTGAAGATTAAGACGAGTCACAAAGCACCTAAACAAAAGCAGAACCCGACGAACGAACTCTGTGAAAATAATTATAATTGTTTAGTTTTCGTCCTAACAAGGTACGATATTTTGTTCAGCGAGTCTTGTGATATCATGTCCGACTTCTTGCTAGTTTTTTTTGTCTCTGTTTGTTTGTTAGTTATCCTGTTGACAACTTCGAGCTCATCATCATTAGTTTTTTTTTCACTGCTGGGACACAGACCTCCTCTCTGTGAGAGGGTATTGTCCGACGTCTTCGGGCTCATGGCATGGTAATTAAATTGTGGTAGGTATGCCTTTTTTGTGAAAAACTTATTTTTGTGCGGTGTTTGGCTTTTTGTGGAAAAATATTTTATTTAATTCGCGTGCATCTTTACACTGACATGTGTTCTAATTGGAAACTTTGAGGGCTACACTATATCTACGTACTTGTTGTAGAGTCATAGAATGATGAAAACTTCAAGACGTAAGATCCAAGGCATTACATTCATACAAAAGCTCATTAAGCATGTTACAAAACAACATTTGATCATTTCACAAAAAAAACATTGTAATCAAGTGCTACCGAATTGTCAATCCTTTACGTTTTGACATTACGACAATCACTATCGTTAGGGACAGTAAAAGTCAGTTTGTCTAGAGCCTCCGGTAATCACGGACGTTCTTAAGTTTTTTAACCAACTTTAAAAAAAGGAGGAGGTTTTATGTTCGATTGAATGTACTTTCATTTTTCAAATCAGTCTCTTAAAAAAATCTTTCTACATTTGATTGCAAGATCATTTCTAAAAGACGATCAGTATCACCGTTCCACATTACTTGAAAAGCCGATTGGTGATCGCCCTTTCGCTGTGAATAGCTTCATTGCCTGTACACATCACAAATTGTAAACGCGTCATTGGCACTCGAAAACGATTCGATCCATCGGCCACTCCCTTAACGAAATGGAGTGCACAAAATGTTTTTTTATTTTGTGTGTTTTAGCAACAAGCTTTCGTCCCACACTTCGTTCGTGTGAATTTCGTCATTTGCCGCTCTAATTAACATCTCTTTTAAAAATCTACTAGTGACGGGGCTTACCTTTATGAGAAGATTTTTCAACATATTTTAGTTCAATATCTAAGATACAAGCCGTTGGTAGGTTTACTTACTGATGAAATTTTAAGTTTCTAACGTTAACCCTAATTATTCCACCTAGTCCGTTTCATCATCGGACTACAAGACGTACGGCCATGCGCCATCGGTACATGGTGAACATCCAACCCATACGCACTTAACGTTTTGGAAATACTTTCATTAAACGTACAGCTAAAGAGTGGAATTCCCTGCGTCTGTGTTTCCCGATAGCTACAATCTAGGGGTCTTTAAGTAAAGAGTGAATAGGTTTCTTTTAGGCAAGCGTGCTTCATCTATGACCACATCATCGCTTACCATCTGGTGAGATAGTAGTCAAACGCGAGCCTCTCTATAAAAAAAGCTCTTGACAGGGAGACATTTTATGAGCAAACACAATTGTCAAAATATAACAATCTGTCTTTTCAAAAATCGTTACCAGTGATGGAATTTCAATTTGTCTAAGCTCTCTTTGCAGTGTAGATCCGTCAGTCAGGTTTTCCCTGTGGTTTTTCCTTATATTTTTTCCAACCTCCAAATTGCTCAATTATTTGAACGGAATGAATGGAAGTGTGAATGTGAATGTTTTCCAACAGCTCGCTAACAAAGAATTATCATTGCTCGAGGCATTTTAATCATCTAAATTCAGGCATTGTTCTGAAAAAAGTTGGCCCCGACAGTTCATTATTGCGTTCCGCCAAATGTACAATGGATTTTTTGTGTACAATATTACTTATCAGAGCTTTTTATTGAAGGAAGCATTGACGACTTGTATTTTCGGAGCGTTTTTCTAAGGCGAGGACTTTTTGGCATTTATTACTTAGGAGCATAATTACCAGCCTTCATTGAATTCTGTGTTTTTAGGAAATATTTAATAATAATGACTTATATACGTGCTTTCTTGTGCTTGTAATATTATATATAAAGAGAAAATACAATAAAAAATTGTCATGTTGCAATCTTATCTCAATGACAATAAATGTCAAAACGTTTTCAAAATGTAGATAAATAGACGTGTTTTTATAAATTGAGATAGATAACAATGCAACCGATTCTATAAAATTTTAAAAACTATGTTATTTATAAACTGGTAAACAGTTTTGGACTTCTAAACCTTGGTCTCGCTTACAAACACTGCCACGGTTTTTAAATGAAACACAACAACACATACTAAGCTATTGCATTTTCTTCCCATGATATTATGGTAGCATCTGGCACAGTAAAGAAACGTAAATATTGATCAACCTTTTTAATATTCTATCATAACGGAAAAACGATAATATCCATAAGAAAATATATCCAACTCTCATTATACTGTTAACACTGGGTAGTCCGGGAGACAGAGACTGAAATCTATCATCATTAACTTTTACTCTATATTTTTTATTTAGTGGAACACCGCATACTACCCCAATTTTAATGTTATACAATCAGCCCATACAAATGTTGTCTGGTAGATATCGATGTTAGCGACACACCATTGTACCCGTTGAATTATATTTTTATGATAAATAGTTGTGTAACTCTTTCGGTGCACAATATGGTATATTCTGTTCTATCCTATCATAATAAGGGCCTTCCACTGCTTTAGTGTCGTAAAACGGTTACTTTCTAAAGCATACTCTTTAGTGACAGCTAGGTTAAAAGGTTTGAAAAAAATAAATATTTATTATTGATTCATGTACATTATTTTTGAAACAAGTTTTTTTCATTTAACTAATAGTTTTACTTTAAAAAAATAATTAACAACACGATATTTTTCGCAACTTTTGGATACTGCTCCAAAACGACTTGGAAGTTTAAAAATATTTTTAGGCAGAAAAAATTATGGCTGGAATTTCTCCATAACTGACATAGCATATGTAAATCAAATAATATTTTGCAAACAAAACTGTTCAAAAAGAGGTTCAATATTGTAATTTTGGCATCGAGCGGGCGAACGGCCAGTACTGCGTTTACATTGGGGCGTATATATCGCCTTAGGTGAAATTTTAAGTGACAGGCATAAAGTTATGTTTTGCCAAAATTTTGTCTTAATTTTTATAAGAAGTGAAAGAACGGAGACGCTCTAGAAAAACATACATAGACATTATTGGTGATGTTCTTCAGAAAGGACAGGTGCGCAGTACTCATAACCGGCGTGCGTGTATGACTAGATGTATGAACGTGAGTGAAGGTAAAGAAGTATGTAAGGATTGTAGCAGGTGTCTGTAGTTTTTGCCTACCCCCATGAGATAAAAGATCGAGTTTATGTATACATGTAAGTTTTATAAGAAGTATAATAGTATTTTTTGTAGGAAGTAATCATTGGAAACTGATTACAACAAATCTAACATAAAGGCATAATATACTTTTATCCCAGAGCAAAGTTTCTGAAGGATAGGCCACGGAAGCAAACCCGCGGGAACCATTTGAACTTGTATGACACATCAATCGCTTATTATAATATTTTATTTATGACTTAATAAAAGTTTTTTAATTATTATTTCATTTCAAACTTGATTCAATTCTCGTTTATATTAATTAAGATTTGATATAATTATAATATCAATATTGTATTTTTTTTTGTAAAATAACAATTCCGTAGTCCTAATCTGTGAATGTTTTGCATTCCTATAACTGACCTGTTTGCACAGGATTATCTATTATGTTTCTGTATTTAAAATATAATTGCGTATTGGATGTTGGCATGCCTAATTTGAGAAAAAAGGATGCTTTAGAAAGATTCCGTCAAACAAATAGTTATGAAAAGACTAACATTTTCTATCTCTAATAATGTAATGCAATTTTATATATGAGACACTAAAAAAACGTTTTGTTTCTGTAGGCCAGTTTCTGTAGGTATATCACAGTAGGTATAATTTCATGTTTGACTTGATTAAGGAACACATAATAAGGGTCTCATAAAAGTTCAGTAGCACAATAAACACGAATCAATTTAGATACAGAAATGAGCCCAAATGAAAGAGCATTTTTTGTTAAATGAGAATATAATTGTAACACAAAATCACCAAGAAGCGAGTTACGATGTTTTTCCTTGCAGATGGAGAATAGCGCAGACCAAAAAAAAAAAATTTAGCTTACCATAATGCAATCACAGAGCTATTATGTGTTAATTTCAGCAGAAACCAACTATATTCCTAAGTGTCACAGAAGCCAATTAAGCCATAACGTCACAAAGATTAGTAGCGACTTCCTCCTACTAATAACAAGCCTGGTTATTACAGCATTTTCCTTTTAACCAATCGAGGCTAAGAGACGTTCATTTTGCTAATAATTATGATGATCAAAAACGTTTCGTGGCCCAACAAGGAAAAGGGAAGTGCGTAATTATTACGGAATTGAATCATGAGGAAACCTCTTGTTGGGATAAAATACTGCATTAGCCTTATACTAACGTTATTTATCCAAAAGAAAACGTGTGTGGTCAGGAACGAAGTAAAAAAATGAGTGACGAAAGCTTTTTGATTTAACTTCGAATGTAATAAAAACTTTATGGTTCCACTACACACAGACACAATAGAATGAGAGAAAAAGAGATATTTTTTTTCGTGGGGAATCTCGCAGTTCAATCTTAGTGCTTAACCGTGCGATCCTGTGGAGACTAAACTATAGCCTCAAGCCAGGCAAAAAAGAGAGCACGCGGTGTACTTACATAGCTAACTGCACAAAGAAAGTTACACTAGAAGGAAGGCGTATATGGAGGGGGTATTACGAAAAATCATACGTGACACTTTGGCCCGAATGTGTGATTAATAACCGCGACCTACCGATAACCATCGACCGACTACCGATAACCGCATTAAGGAAATTTATTTTTTATAAAAAGGTTAAACTTATAAGATGTTTACCCTTTTTTTTACCTTATTAATAAGAACACAATTCATAATAATTAATTACGATCTAGCCTAAATACTAATAAGCCATTTAATTCTAATTTAATATGTTACGTTATAGATTAAAACTAAGGAAAAAAAAAAAACACAACTAAGAACTTAAAAAACTAAGAAAACGAAAAACTAAGAATAGTGTCCATTTGCATTTTTACACAAGTCCGTAGCACTTTCTTAGAGTCTGATATAATTTATAAAAACACTGTGTTCATGTGTTATATGTATAGCACAGCGTTGTCACTATTATTCATTCACTTTTTACACTACACTAATTCAAAAGGTTTAGTTCTTTTTAGCCTACGCACTAAGTCTGTATTGTCTAACAGCTGGATAGCCTCAACAATCACGTGTCGATGAAGTCTGTGTTCGTGGGCTTCAGCAAATTTTTGGATGATGTTGGTGACGAATTCTGTTTTAAGGTCACGGTGAAGATCGTCATTTCTTATGTATCAGGGTGCATTTACAGCGTCTCTGAGTATTTTTTTTAGAATTGTTGGATTAATTTAATGTTGCTTTGATTAGTACAGCCCCAAAGTTGGATATCATACGTCCAAATTGGCATTAGTATAGGTTTGTATATGGTTATTTTATTATGTATTGGTAGACAGCATTTCCTTCTGAGTAACCAATACATTCTTTTATAACGTAAAACTAGAAGGAATCATAATCTTTATGATAACTAAAATAATTGAAAAATTGTGCAGTGAAACATAACATACCATACAGTCGGACGCTACAGATATGCTCGCTCTCCCTTCAGTCAATTCGTGAAAATAATAATTCAGGAACGGCCGCCATAATCTATCTGTATAAAAAAAAGTGAATATCTATACTTTTGTCCACAATGCCTTCCTAAACCATTGATCCGATTTAATCAAATTTTGTAGGGTACTTTTGCGTACGCCCGCGAATATTTCAGTTTAAAAATTTATTTAAAACACTTTTTTACTTTACGTGGCATTGAAACTCATACAGCACGTGATAAATAAAAATTTTAGCTTATGACCATCACACCACCTAGTCCAGTTAGTTGACTATTAAAATCCATTCAGCCGTTTTGAGAAAGGTATAACATATCTCACATAGATCCATACGCATCAAATCCCTGACTCTAGTGTTGCGCATTCTGGTGAAAAATATTTACATCCATTTACATCAATTTCTACTTTCTCTTTGTTTCTACTTTCTTTCTTTGTCTAATTGCATAATTCATTAATTTCAAACTATGCTTGTAGTGGCTAGCAGACTCACGGAGTCCTTAGCAAATAATTTGAAATGTTTGGACTCTAGCAAATAACTTGAAACGTTTGGACTCAGGAAGTAAATGAAATGTCTGAGCATTCTAAAGTAGTTTAAATGTTTGTTTAGTTAGATTTGAAAATTAAATCTAATTAAACAAACATTTAAGTTATGAGACATAGTTTTTTTTTTTGTATGGGTTAATATTTTATTTTATTCTATAATAAATAATATAGTTATTTATTTCTTTTAATTCTATAACAGTTATTATATCAATTTTATTAGATTGTTTTTTTTTATCGTTTCTCTAATCTAGATTAGAGGTGACAGAGAAAGAAGACCTCATTTATCGTTTGCCATAAATGAAATAAAATAACAACAACGAACATACTAAAAAAAACATTCTACGGAATTTTACGTTGTCCAGCTCCCCGCCTAACCGTTTATGTATGTACACCCCTCGCTTTGTAAACCAAACGCATTTGCCATCATAATAAATAACACGATAACAAAGAACATTTCGCCGATACAGTACATTTACCAATACATTTACTTTCAAAGCAAATCAAAGCTTTCATTAATTATGAGCAGGCAAAGAAATATGGGGACTGAAAGAATATGGCGACCAATGCGATATTCTGCGTATAAACGTGGTCGACATTGATAAATTAACAGTCGCTTGCAACTGTTTCCGTTATTTTTCATTTACTTTTTCAGATATTAATACGAGTTGTATAGTGCCGGAGATCGGCTGTTCAATAGTAATGATTGTTCGACGCACATGTGTCCCAATGAATACGTGTTTCTCGTTTTTCCTTTGTGGAGAGACACATTAATCAGGTGAGTCAGAATCAGGTCAACGAGCGGTAACGTTTATGTCTAAAGTTACACAGTAATGTAGAATTTGTGCTGCGTGTCATTGAACAAAACTGTATCGAATAACTAAAATACATATATGGAATTATCAATATCATGTCGGCAAAGCGGTTTGAAGGTTTTTCTATGGATGCTGGCTTATTAATTTTCAAAAGTTACGGCGTACGAAGAACGAGTATATAATAATATGGCTCGAAGACTTAAACAAACAAAATCTATTACATATATATTGCCTTTAATTGTCGCATGTAAACATTAATTACAAATCAAAATGGCGACGGCTACCATTGTATACCAATGAGGTTCAAAGCCCTATTTCAAAGACTTAAATTTTAGCCTCAAGGAAGCAAATGTTACAATAATCATTTTCCTCTGCATGTTTAATCGACGAAACATGTGTTTTAATGTACCACAATGTGCCTTTAAAACGGTGCCCTACATAGAGAATTCTTCTGAATAAGACTGCAGCTTCTTAGACATAAATCTCGGCACATAAAGACAATCGATCAGCCACTGCGCCAATCTCATTAAAAGCCACTCTAGATTTTACGATTCTCGTCAAATCTTGTCAGGATTGTTTTACGCCCGGAATATCCTCGAGACAGAAATCTTTTTATATTATTACACAAAATGAACTATGTAGAATTCTAGAAACACATCCTCTTTTAAAGGAGTCTGCTCAGTATAGGTGAATGCTAGGACCGCGTCCTGCAAAAAAAGACATAAATTGTATTGAGAATTATGAGACTATTCCACTAGACCGTTTCGCCACCCACTAACACTCTCACGTGCATATAATCTTGCTGACAATTGATAAGCTACTGATAAGTTCTAATGAGCATAGTAGTGTTGTTCCGTGCCTGATACGTTAATAGCACTATGTAGTAAGCAGACTCCTTAAGGCGATATATACGCCCTAATGTTAACGCAGTACTGGCCGTGCCCCCATTCGGACCCAAAATATCAATATTGAACCTCCTTTTGAACAGTTTTGTTTGCAAAATATTATTTGATTTAGATATGCTATTTCAGTTATGAAGAAATTTTAGCCATACATTTTTCCGTGTAAAAATATTTTTAAACATCCAAGTCGTTTTGGAAGAGTATCCAAAAGTTGCGAAAAATATCGTGTTGCTAATTATTTTTTTAAAGCAAAACTATTTGTTTTACGAAAAAAACATGTTTAAAAAATAATGTACATGAAACAATAATAAATATGTATATTTTTTTCAAACCTTTTAACCTAGCCGTTACTAAGGAGTATGCTTTAGAAAGTTACCGTTTTACGGCACTAAAGTGGATGTAGGCCCTTAATAAGCCTACAAAACACAAAAAGGACAGGAGCAATAATTTTCCACATCCTCCTACTCCCGGAGCGGAAACCATCTCCTACAGGCCCAGTAATAAACTATCGAAGGAAAAAGCTCCGTAAACTGACTGACCAATTAAAAACTTCGTATTTTTGTTCACAAACAGGACGTCATTCGAACTGTGCCTATTTGCCGCATCAGCGAATACACGATTCACTGTCTTGAAATTAAACTACGCTCGGGAATGTTCGTTTAAAACGAATCGCCACGAATCTACGCTTAGGGGATAATAGTACTTATTTATTTTCGGGATTGCAGAGCTTTACTGAGGAACTCTGAGCGTGAATGCGGTTTCTAGCTAGATGTAGTGAGAATGCATGTTCATGGATTGAAAGCTAAGCTAGTGAGTTAAACCCTGATTTTAACGTTAATTAAGCGTTCCGAAATAATCTTCCCTACGACTTCGCACTATTCTGGGAGTAACAAATAAGATATCATTCGGAACAACGACGCTCTGTGTCTGATAACGGGCCTAGTAGACGTAGGAAGTAAGTAAGAAGGCTGTCAAACTCAAATGGCAATGGGCGGGTCATATCAACCACATGCACAATGACCACTGGTCAAAAGCCCGCACACAACGGATGCCTAATGGCCAGCGTCCAGAAAAAGGTGGCGAGACGACCTGGTTGCGTACCGCAAGGTATGGTTCGAGGAGGCACGAGAGAAGAGTTCCTGGAAAAGCTTAGGAGTGACTTCAGCCTAATAGTGCGACAGAATCGGCTAAGTAAAACGATCTGGTTGATGTTACCGCAAGGGCATACCAAATCGTAATAATTATGAGATACTTAACGTATAAATCCGGTCAAGTACCATTTTCACAATTTCAAATTCAATTCATATGTACTTTTTGAATTTATCTTGAATATCGCTGACAACCGTGAAGGAAAACATCGTGAGTCAACCTGAACTTTTAATTAATTTAAGTCTGAAATCGCCAACACCCATTGAGCAAGCGCGATGATCAATGCTCGTACCTTCAAAATAAACTAATAGAAGTTACAAATCCCGAGTCATTTAAAACTCTCGACCACCAATTACCTATTCTTTCTAAAAATAAATAAAACCAACATCCGTACATTACTAAATCCGCATAAGTAAGCAACCTAAATTGTATCGGGGTAGTTCAACACACCTCGGAAATTCTTCGCAACAATTTATAAGTTACGAAAAACTCGCGTACAAGTTTAATACGACGGGAATTCTTAACGAAACAGTTCCACTGGGTCCATTTAGGTGCTGCTTTTGTTGTAAGTTTTGATTAAAAATATTGTTAAGTCAATGTGGTAGGATGAAGGAACAAGTTAAGCACAACAAAACTGGGAAGCAGAGCTTAAACTACGATAGGAACCCACTTTCTAGTACGAAAATTATTTCAGAATTATTATGACAAATTGTCAAACGTACGTTAGCTACTAAGATTAGATGAATGAACTCTTAACCGCAAGCTGCTTCAGTAGACTTGTATCAAAATGATGAAGGGTCGATAAAAAATAAAATCTTGGGTAAATGGAAAATCGAAGACATCCTCATGAATTGTCGTGGTGGCTTAAGCCCTAGCGGGTAAGGCCTCGCCTCTCGTGCTTGAGGTTGTAGGTTCAAATCCGGGCAAGTACCAATGTGACTTTTTCACATTTTGACATTCCACCCATCGTTTCTTTAATCTTCCTCTTGCATTCATAATCAATACTTTCCTCACGACATTTTTTTTTTATTAATAACTAGCTGTCCCACGTGGCTTCGCTCCAGTCAACAATATAATCAAGTGATTCGACGGCAATCCTGGGGGTGTACTCGCACACCTTTCAAAGAACCGATACCCGAGGGCTCCGAGATTTTCAAAGACAAACAATTTAGTTACGCAAATTTGATATTTAAAACGTTAGCATCAGGATATGTACTCGTATAACGACTTGTTATGCGATTTTGATTTTTATGTTGTAAAATTAAAAGTTTATATGAGTACTGTAATATAGATAGTGTCATTGCTACTGCTTATTTAAAACAAGTACCTGGGCGACCGAGCTCTGCTCGGGTGAAAATAGAGAAAACGACGTTTTCTAAAAATGAAACCTAGCTAGATCGATTTATCGCCTACGAAACTACAAATACAGTTTTCAATAATTCTTTAATTTCTTAGTGCTTACCAAGCTTTTACATATATTTTTTTCAAACGGAAAAGATTTTCTTCATTGTATTGTTTTTTATACTACTTTTACCCGACTGCAGAAGGAGGGTAATGTGTTTATCAGTGTATGTAGGTATTTATATATGTTTGTTCCTATGTGGCATTCTAGAGACCAAACGCATTGGTCGATTTTGATGATTCTTATTGTATAGATTCGTCTTTACCTTGCGAGTGTCACTGGCTACATTAAAATTGGAAAATATAAAAACGGCGGCTTTTGGCGACTGGCGGCACAAACCGCGCAGTGCGGCGTGGCGAACTTGCAAGAGGCGGCCTTATGGCCCTCCTTGCCACAGCGGTAGCAGCTGTCCGTCCTGTCTACGCTGGACGGACAGAGGGCCCGGATGTGTCCGATGCCGAAGCACCTAAAGCACTGCAGGGCCTGTACTGCAAGTGCCCGGACTACACCCGAGCTGAAGCCGACGGCTAGCCGTCCCTTATCGAGGACGGCTTGGGCGGCGGTGATTGGGTACTCCAGGCGAATGGCGCCCATGCCGCCGCGGCCGGGCCTGATGCCCCGGCCTTGCACCGCTGCGTCGTCGCAGCCCCCTATGGCTGCGACCGCCACCACCACATCCTCCTTGGTCACCTCTATGGCCGCCGACTTCACCGGCCTGGCCACCTTGCGAGACCGACGTCGTGGGTGTCCGCAGCTGTCGTCGGTTTCTTGGCCTTGACCTTCTTTTTTGGTTCCTTCGCTGAACCCGAGGCCGAGGAGCCATCGGAACCATCTTTTAGGAAGGCCTGCTTCCGCGATCGAGACTCTGCCTCGACCTCCATCGAACTTGTGTCCGACACAATCGACAATCGACTCACTGTTGGAGTCCGACAAATCGACCACTTTCCCTCCGTAGAAGGCACTTCCCTCCGACGCTGAAGCGTCCGGGTGGCCCTGAGAAGGGCCTTTTGTTTGGCCCTGAGAAGGGTTTTTTTTAAAGCGCCCGAAGGCGTTCCGCGAGGGTTTGGACATAGTATATATCAGCAAGATCGTAGACAACAAGGCAGTTTAATTTCGCTACGAAAGCACAGTGCACTTTGGCCGTACCCAATCTGCCACTCCGTTACGGTGGTCAGAACTGGGACGTTTCCAGGGAACACGACGAGTACGTAAGCACTGTGGGGGTTCCCCAGCCAAGAGAACCTAGCCTTACTAATCTCAACTCAATTAAAAAAAAAGAATAACAAATAACGTACGTATATACAACTGCGTATAAAAAAGCAAAGAGGGAAAAGGATGGTGCTCATTCCGCATCAAAAAATTCTTCGACATCGAATTTCAAAGAGAAAAGCGCCCATTCATAATCGTTTAATTTTATGAATGCAACGCGTCGATATCGGCAAAGATAATACTACTATACCTATTTTAAGTCAAACCAGCAACTCATAGAAATAGAGAATAAAATAGCTAATGGCCATAAAATGGAACACTAGCTCAATTTGCTGGCGCATTATGCACAAGATCATACCGTATCTTCATTCGCATGAAAAGTTAACTACCCAGTTTTACGATTCTGCAGGAGTTTTGAAAAATTCTGTCTCTCGTTGCTAGGTCATAAAATAACATTCATATTATTATCATGCAAAATATTTCACCACTGCAGTAAGGTTACCATATTTTCTCATATAATAGAAAAATATAAGTCTGTGAATCTTTGATAAGCTTTATAATGTTTATGCAAAACTTTGTCTGTTTGAAAGTTACATACCCTGAATAGCATCAGTATGTACTATTTTATTAAAAACAAGCCTTTTCGTAACTGAGTATTTTGAGGCTTCCACTATAAATAATACGCTATAATTGTATTGCATTTAGCGTTTATTCGCAATAGTTTCATATATTTTTAAATTACTTATCAAAATATGCGTCTATGCGCTCCAAGGTCAAAGATGGCAATCAGAACAATCTAGATACGAATGACACTTTAAATTGAATCCAGACAGGAATAATAAACTAATATTATAAAGCTGAAGAGTTTGTTTGTTTATTTGTTTGAACGCGCTAATCTCAGAAACTACTTACTGGTTGGAACTGAAAAGTTCTATGTGTTGGATAGCCCATTTATCGAGGAAGGTTATAGGCTATATAACATTACGCTACGACCAATAGGAGTGCAGCATAAATGAAAAATGTAGCAAAAACGGGAAAAAAAAAAAATCACTTTTTGAAAGTTTTAGTTGCGAGCGTTGCGTAAACGGTTTAGATGGGTAGCCAGTTGACGGGAGCGAAGCCGCGTGGGATAGCTAGTGGTGTATAAAGGTAACGGGGTCAAATGCAAACTCCTTACAGTACCTGTACCAAGAGAAGACCTCAACAATGAACTCTTTACAAAATTTGTTTAGACTAGCTGTTTCCGCGACTTCGCTACCGTCAACTACCTACCCTATACTACTTACCTAGCTACCTTGTCTTCTTACCATTTTTTTTTCTAGGGTTAGTTTTAACACCGCCATACAGAAAACGACGTCAAATGCACAACGCCATCTATCGAATATGGAGTTCAACTGTCCGAATATCTGAATTGCGTGTGTCATGATATTTTACTTCTTGAACACTTTTAATTAATCTACCTTTTGATAAATTGAACCGATTGCGATGAAACAATAATTTAGTAATACTTCAAGTTACGCACAATTTTAATGTATAAAAGTTATCTACATTGGTTTCGTACATTTTACGTTATGCGTGCACAACTACATAGACACAAAAAGGAAAAATTCTGGCAATTGGTTATGTTGGTTACCTTTTATAACTTGGCTATTTTTTGGAAATATTTTCGATGTAGATAAACGACTTTTCTTCAGATTATTTGTGTTGATTAACAGAAAGGTATCTTGTTACAGTAGTGACAAACATTACGTATGTTGGTAATCCCGGAAAACATTGGAAACTTTTCATGCGGGTTAAGCATTACTCTATTGTCTCAGCTGCTTACAAGATCTCGAGCTCGCTGCTTTCAAGATCAACATCACAAAAATACTCATTGGTACTATTACAAAAACTACAGATTAGTTACCAGAGATTATCTAGTCTGCAGTGTGGTAGAAGTTTTCTTATAAAATTGCTAATAATAGGTAATATTTATTTAGGTAGCCCTTTGTGAGTACACAAAGG
This sequence comes from Orthosia gracilis, assembly GCA_947562075.1. Lineage (NCBI taxonomy): Eukaryota > Metazoa > Arthropoda > Insecta > Lepidoptera > Noctuidae > Orthosia > Orthosia gracilis. Next base: position 40,911,366 of record OX387265.1, on the reverse strand, counting down.
GCTACCTATTAAATTACCTAGATTGATTTAACTAGTATATAAAAATAAAGTGTAATACAGCATTGTTATTCAAGGTCGGAGACGTCTACAACCGACAGTAAAGTCAAAATAAATTCACCCAAACACATTCCTCGACGATGTTTGGTTTATGTTTAAGTAACAAAGTGAATATTCCAAATATTTTTAATGACAACATAACATGACTTCATATTCGGAATCGTTCCACACCTTATATTAAGCAAGCAAAGGTATTTACACACCGTACTAAGTAAACAATCGAGGGTTGTATTTACATATGATTTGGGCCAGAACTCAACGTTCATCGATTACAAAGAAATTGGAATCAAGTCCGTGGCCTTTTTCTTTGAGCAAACAGTTGACTGTTTTGTATGATTTTCGGGAGCCATTTCAATGTACGTTTCCGCGAGAATGTCAATGGAGTCGCTATTTGAATGTGTGACCTTTTTTATACGCCTGTTCTTTTCGCTGACGAATTTGATGGCAACGGGAAATCGAGATTTCTTCGGATTTCGCCTCATAATTTGTGTGTGGTATCGTATTGATTGCATTGATGTTTTCCCTTTGATAGATATCGCGTTACCGAAGGATACACTTTCTTTGACTCATTAGAGGATGTGAGCGTTAATTATTTTGCTTTGTTTTGTTATAATGAGGCATTTGTTATCTGTTTTCTCACAGAAGTAAAGCTAGTCATTTACTATAGAAATGAAACACTAAGGTGAAACAAATGCATTGGCATCACTCAAAAATGTGAAGCATTCTTATCTCTGCAAAAGTTTTAAAATTTAACGTATTTAAACGTAGTTTGACGTTATTTTTCAACGTCGTTCCCTCGTGGGTGATAAAAATATTCATTTAATGTCTTTTATATATTTTTCCGTGTGCTTACTTATTATAACTCGCGCTTTGTTCCAGCGTGGGCTCGTAAAAACATTATGAGGAGACATGAAACGTAAACCTCTACGTTATTATATGACTTATATGATATTATATAAGAAAGAAGCGTACTGATCATTTTCGTTCCTTTTCTTTGCTGTAGACATTCTTTTGTTTAGTTGAATGCAGACTATTCTTAGTTTTTAATTAATCAAGGACAGGCTTGAAAATATTTTTATGAGGCCTTTTGATGTCATTTATACACACAGTTTTCCACTGGAACAGGTAAATGGATGGTACTTCTCACCAAGAAAACAAATATTTTAAAATCATTTAGTAAAAAAATGTCTATAACTAGCTGTGTGTGCCTGCGGCTTCGCTTCCGTTTACTGCCTACCCTACCCTATTTACCTACCTACCTACCCTACTAACCTAAAGGTTGTCTGTAGGAGTTTGCCCTATGCGATAAGACCGCCCATTGTACACCTATCGTTATAAAAGTTTTTTTTTTTTTAAGTGCTGTACAATAATTTATATATTAAATAAATAACCTACCTATATTCCCTACTTACCTACCCTACTTATCTACCTACCCACAGAACTAACCTAACTACCTACCCTTCTTATCTACCCTACTTACCTACCTACCTACTAACCTATCTACCTACCTACTACGCTTCCGTTTACTGCCTACCCTACCCTATTTACCTACCTACCTACCTTCCTACCCTACTTACCCTATCTACCCTTCTTACCTACCTACCTAACCTACTTACCCTACCTACTTAACCTAATTACCTACCTTTTTTTTTGCCGTGGAGAAATGCTCATGCATACTGCACTACCACGGGGAGATGTGGTACTCTAACCCACCAAAACTCCACGGTGTCCACCTGTGCCGCTTATGGCGGGAACACGGCCACGTGTTAGCACTCGCTGCTAACTCACCATGGCTGTCCGTCACCGGACACTTCTCTGGGGAGTAGCCCTCATCACCGGCGCACCAGAACACACTGTACGCCGCGCCGTGACCACACCAGGGACCAAACCAGCACATGGGCGCCAGATGACCCCGTGTGTGTAACCCTTGGTCCCTTTGAGACGGGTCGGTCAAGGTCAATGACCCCGCCACCTACAATTTTTCGGCCGCAGGGGAGAGCGACGAACGCTATATCGATACTCCTTCTCTTCGTGACCTCACTGCGTCCGCCATCAGACGGTAGCGACCCCGTCCAGGCCGCGGAAGGTAGGGAGAGTGGCGCACCGCTACTCTGGCACTCCTCACCCGCCGCGGCCTCCAACGCTCAGCAACAACATGGTTTGGGGCCTCCTATACCTATATAGGAGGCCCCAAACGACATCGCGGTCCGCCACAGTTGCGATGTCATCCAGGCAGCACCGCAACTCCACTTGTTAGCCGCAACGTCGCGTCGTCGGCTTATCGGCAAAAGCCCTGACGAGCGGCCCCACCTCGGGTTCCTCTTCGCTTCACCATGGATGACCAAGCCAAGGCTACTGAGCCCTCTGACTTGAAAATGCAGGCAGCCACCGGTGGGACCCTACTTACCTACCTACCTATCCTGCTTACCTTCCTACCTACCCTACCTATCTACCAATTTTATTTCTAGGGCCATTCTTCCGCGGAGAATCTTAACACTGCCATTCAGAAAGTGATGTCAAATATACAACGCGATCTATGGAATATAAAATTCAACTGACCGAGTATCTGAATTGCGTGTGTTGTGATATTTTATTTCTTGAACACTTTAAATTTATCTAACTTTTGATAGAGTGAACCGATTGCGATGAAACGAAAACTAAATAATACTTTAAGTTACATATATTTGTTTCGAATATTTTACGTGATGCGTGCACAACTAAACAGACAAACAGACAAAAATTCTAAAAATGATGGAAATGGGTTCTGTTCGTTATCCTTAAATACCATGGAATTTTTTTTTGGAAATGTTTTCGATGTACAAATTCTACAGATTTATTACAAGCCCAGATTTCTTGAACGCGGACCAAAGCTGAAACAACAGGCAATATAGTATACATATTACGTTCAACCAACAATTTAAAAAAACCTATCGAAATAGGTACTTTACAGTAGGCTCCACTGATGTAGAATCTGGTCTAACGTTATGCCAATAACCGCATTACCAGCTGCTCTATAAAAGTTCACCTAATGTTTGGCAACGCTCCAAAAATTTTCAAATATTTTCAAGCCAATATGATTGAGTCCTGTACGAATTCTTATTCACTCACATCGTTAAAGCAACATTATTTTTTATAGTAGTAGGTGTAGAATAAATGTAGTATATGGGTACTAAGTCGCTACGCATATTTATTTATTTAATACTTCATGTAAATAAACGTACAGAGGCGGTCTTAATGCCTTAGGCATTTTCTACCAGACGACCTTTGGATGATGCAGAAACAAATAGTGGTAAGAGCAATATTGAGCGTTAATCTTGACAAGGAATATTTATTCAAATACAATACATGAATACTATAAAATACATACAATATATATTCAAACAAATAAACTTAATACACGAATATACTTAAACAGTCAGTAGTAGCAGACAATTGGAAAACATTATCACTGTGACGATACTACTGCCAATTTCTTACGAACGTGCTGGCGAGATTTTATTTTGAATGCCAATCGGTTGGTTGCCATCCGGAAGAAGTCCATAGTCAGAAGCCAGGAAACGTGACACCAGTTTTTCAAGGGGTATCGTGTTAACTAGTTACTGGATTGTGAAGGTCAGTTAGGCAGTCGCTCCATGTAAAAATTGGTACTCAGCTGAACCTGGTTAAACTTGAAGCCGACCCCAACATAGTTGGAATAAATCTAGGCAGAATAATTGAATTGTATGGGTACTAAGGAATTGATAGGCATTTCAACTTTGTCTCAATTGGCCATGGAGTCAAACGAAACTCAAATCTCACGTTGACCTACTATTTGTAGCGAGAAATACTTTGAAGAACGTCTTTAGACGTGCTCATTTGATGCAGCCTGAAATATATTTAAAGGCGTCATCTGAGTATTCAGTGGTTAAGCTCTAAACGCATCGGCAAACTAAGGACTCAGAACGAAATTTATGGCAAAATTAATGCGACAAATTATCAAACGCCCGTTGACTGCTGTAAAATGTGTTGGTTAAAAACACCAGCCAATCGCATCACTTGACTTGAGTTTAACTCGTGACGTGTAATAAACATTATATATTTTTTAGAAACCTCATTTATAGAAGAGTACACCAAACATATATCTACAACATACTTGTACGTGGCGTAAACCTCTTCGAAGAAACCTTTTCGCATTAGATGAGCCGTTAACGTGTTAGCAGCCTAACCCCCGAAAAATATCTTTCCTGATCTTCACAAAGAGAGCTACTTTTCTGCGTACAGGCAATCTTTTCGGTGCCAATACTACCATAACGACTGGCAGATAAGAGATAAAAACCGTTACTGCAATACGTTCAGAGACAACGAATCCAAATTCGATAGATTGGAGATTAGTAACTGTCAAAGTGCTTGGGAACTCCTTATCGGGATACCTATCACTTTAATTGAGTTTCATTTCATTTGTAGGTATAGGAGGTTAATAAGAGAGGCTGGCCTTGAAAAGACTTTCCTGACCGCTTCTGGGAAAAGGTGTGTTTTAAGACTCCTGGACGTAATGAGACATAATGTGACGAAGCGATGACTATGCGATAAATCTTTTTTATGGAAATTGTTCTGCCAAGAATAATCGGCAGAATATCGAGATTTGTAATCTTAGAACAATTTCTATGAAAACGCATCGTCACATAATTGTCGCACTGTTGCGACTCAACCTGCCCGTTCCACAATCAAATATAAAATACTTAGGCACTTCTGTGTGGTTTTGATTGAACAAAAGAAAATACGTTTACGACAAGGTTGGCGCAGTGGTTCAGTGATTGGCTGCTGCGCTGCGTGTCACGGGTTCGATTTCCGCATGGAACAAATATTTGTATTGCCTACAGATAGTTATTTCGGATCTGGGTGTCTTGTGTATGTATGTTAAATGTTTATAAACGCACCCACGATACAGGAGAAATTAGATTCGCGAGCCTATCTATAATAAAAAAATCCTGGTGTGGAATAATGGTTAAAAACTGAACAAGTTTGTAGAATAAACAAATAGAATAGAATAACTTTATTTCGGACACAAATATCCATAGGGTGTTAGTAACATATAAAAACTTATTACATAGTGTTAAAAACGTATAAAAAAAGAGACGGTGTCCGTAACGCAAAAAATGGTACCTACGAAAAACACCGACTTCCAAAAATAAAGTTATTTTTCACTTTGTAGTTTTCTCTTTGGAAAAGCTTTTTCACAAAAAAATAATACCGACTGTAGTATTTTTTTGTAAAAAAGCTTTTTATTATTTTTAGGATAAAGAGAGATTGTATCCTGAAGAAAGAAAAAGGATTTTTTTTATCCCGTGAGTACTTCCCTTGGGAAAAAAAGGAAAAACTAGTCAAAAACAAAATAAAACTTTTCTGTTGGATGTAGTTTATCCTTACATATTAATTTATTTACTCAGATAAAATAAATTGACACATTTTTTTCGATGGTGACCCAAGGGAAGAAAATGTGGCAATTTGCTGTTTTGGAGAAAAACTTTTTTTACTTGTTTTTGTATATTATTTCCCTAAAGAACTGTATGATAATTCGTTGCCAGTTCGTTTCTGTGACAAAACATCTATAGAAGAGAAAATTTCATACTTTGATGTTTGGTTTAATAAAGATAAAGAAATAAAGTAGATGCAGACGCAGCGTTGGAAGGCGTCCCTCTAGGTAGGACGACGACCTGGTCAAGGCTGCGGGCGTCCGGTGGATGCAAAACGCACAGGACTGATCAGTGTGGCGACGCTTGGGGAAGGCTTATATCCAGCAGTGGACTTTCGACGGAAATGATGATGATGATAATGAAAGAAACTGATTGATTGATTGAAAGAAATAACGTTAGATTTAATTTATAGCTTACTAGCTTTTACCTCCGGCTTCGCTCGCAGTGAAGACATTTTTTTTTTGTTTTAATAAAATGTATCCTATGTTACTTCTAATACCTCCAAGAATATATGTACAAAGTTTCATGATGATCGGTTCTGTAGTTTTTGCGTGAAGGCGTAACAAACAAACTTACATTCACATTTATAATATTAGTATGATGTACCTAGGAAAGTCTTTGGTTTTCCCACAAATAGATATTGACCTATTTATATTATCTATTCTTCTTATTTTATTTCCTCGGCCCACTCAATTGTAAAACTGCTTTCATTAAAAAATAATATATTTGTCATACCCTTCAAAAGTATCATAAGCGTCGCCACCGTCCCATATTTTCCTTTTCAAAACCAGTTATCAAACCTATCAAACATACACACATATTTTCCTTCAGTACTTACAACCGCATCAGTGTCTCGCCAAGCACCGACGCTCTTAGATCATAAGCGGGGATGCTCAATCGAGCGTCTCTGGAGATCACAGAGTTGTATGCTCTTGTCTGTACTGGCCGAAAGGCTGCGAAATCGAATGAACACGGTTTAGATGAGCGTTACTTATACGTTTTACTAGGGTTGTAACGAAGCTTCGTCTCAGCCTTCGTAAATGTGGCTTTTCCGAATTAAATCTTTTTACTTTTTTACTAATGATAGACTCGCATGTCTACGACGGTAAAGGACGCTTGCCTAGAGTATCTTATTCACTCTTGACTTAAATACTCCAAGGAGTTATTGTGGTAACATACTTTTCCCTTTTTAAAATCTGATAACCAATAAATAAGTCGACGTTTTTATTTCATCATCATCATCTCAGCGGAAAGACGTCAACTGCTGGACATATGTCTCCCTCAAGCGTCGCCACATTGACCGGTCTCGTGCGTCTTGCATCTAGCGGATTCCCGCAACCTTAAACAGTCATTGGTCCATGTAGTGCATACATACTTTGACCCACCTTCTGTTTTTATACTATTTCGTTTGTTATTTATATATTCTATTTTATTTTTTAAGTATTTCCGTTTCCGTGAGTATCCGTGGCATCAACCACTTGGGACTTATCAGAATATCAGCGCAGAGTTATTTCTGTTTTGGATATTGCTTCACTTTTTTTATCTTCTATAGGCTTACGCTGGCCACTATCTCACCTGATGCGATGCTGAAGCGATGATACGGTCGACGATGAAGCACGCTTGCCTAGAAAAAACCTATTCACTCTTGGCTTAAAGACCTCTAGGTTGTTGCTATCGACAAACACTGACTTCAGCAGGGAATTCCACTCCTTAGCTGTACGCATAATAAAAGTGTCCCCAAAACGTTTTGTGCGTATGGGTGGCGCGTGCTGAGATAGGAGCCTTTTTGGCCCTCCCATCGCGCACGGGGTTTTAAGAGGCAATAAATTATTATTGCTTATTTCTCGTGTCTCTTGTGTGGGTCACAAATAATTTTTTTTTTTCTTTCGTAATTATTGTTTCTTCTTTCTTCTTTTTTCTTTCTTAATTATTGTTTCTTCTTTCTTCTTATTTCTTTCTTAATTATTGTTTCTTCTTTCTTCTTATTTCTTTCTTAATTATTGTTTCTTCTTTCTTCTTTTTTCTTTTTCTTTATTCTTTCCTCTTTCTTCTTTCTTCTTTCTTCTCTCTTCTTTCTTATTTCTTCTTTCTAGTAGGAGGGTTTTCAAAGCAGCGTGTTCCGGTTCGCAGTCGCCACTCCAGCCATGCTATTCTCTAAGAGACAATTTCTTGGCTGTGCTCATCGACGAGCTCGTCAGTGAGACAGCTTAGAAATCGACCGATCGTGCAGCGCTGATTTAAACGGTATTCTCTAACGCGGTTATGGTCGTCGACGAACTGTAGGCTGACATCTCCCGTCACATTTTCGTAAACAAATTAGAGCTTGAAACAAAATCTTTAAATTATAATCGATAAATCTCGACTGAGAGTTTTATGTTCCTAAAATGTATAATACAGGTCTACTTTTATGTATTTTAAATAATAGATTGAAAGTACAAACGATTCCATAGTTATCAGAGTTTAAATAATGCATTTTTATTAATACATCTTAAGGCTGAATGACAATTCCATTGCCTATTTCGTAAGTAAAAGCAACGCTCTGTGAGCTGTGACGCTGTCACCATACTCAAAATCGCAACCGACTATATTTTTATTTGATAACTTTTGTTTATATTTAAAACTATTTTCAAGTTTGAAATTTTTAATGATTTCACAACGATTTATTTTAACATTCTGCGGATGTGTGAAATGTGAGTATTATTATATAGTATATGTACAGTGACAATGTGACAATATTATTGTTGTCCAAGAAATATATAATATGTTTATTTTTAGATAAAATATAACAGTACTGCGTTGAAATACATTTACAGGATGTAAAATCAGGGCCAGCTTGACGTTTGGACAAAATAAAATGGAAATCCAGCCGAACACAAAACAAGTGGGGAGGTTTTTAGAAACGTCTTACTAGGTATGTTATTTTTTTATATTTCACTAACTTGTTTATATTTCGTATTACTATTTGACGACCTGTAGTTCCTCATAGGAGAGTTGCCTCAATTGCCCCTACATGTAAGTTTAGCTTAATTGTTGGTTCAGTGTAAGAATTGCTCTAGATAATTAAATAGTGTTCTCACTGTTAATTTCCAGGCTGGAACAAGTTGTTGGGGTTTTTAACAGTAGCCAAAACCATATCAATTAACCTGCAATACTAAAATGTGTAACATATAATATATATTTCTTCAGAAAGAGAGAGCTGAATTGATGTTGTTATACACTAGTATCCTGCATATCTTTTTACCTCTAAATAGTAATTTGTTGCATGTTTATGTTCACAGCTCCTTGTAGGCGTCGTTTGCTAACGGTACGAGGCTATCTAATCCAACGCTCATTTCACAAACACCATTTACAAATGGAGATTAACTAAATGTTTTTTCGCTATTGAAGAGAGGCGCTTGGAAAACCAGCAACTCCTTATTGCCAACCAGTGGACGATGTTGGATATGTATCAGGAAATAAGAGAGTCTTGGTCAAGAGAGACCTAAGCACTGCACTAAGTTGAATACATGGAACATGATTTTAATATTTATTTTTTATACACACAGATATTATGTTTAGTTTATGAGAGATGTTAAGAAATTGTAATACAAATTTAAGTGAAAGTACTGAAAGATTATCACTACTATTGGCATAAGTTACTTAAATTATACTAACTTAGTGATAAAAGATTCTAAAAAAAATACTTGAGATTAGAAACTAAAAGGCTATTTATTATAGAATAAAATTTTATTACTGGAAAATATTTCAATAAATAAATCTTGAGTTTTGTCATTTTAAGTTTTTTTATTACTCAAAATATATTACTAGCTTTTACCCGCGGCTTCGCTCGCAGTGAAGCCATTTTTTTATTATTATTATTATAAAAAGTATCCTATGTTACTTCTAATACCTCAAAGAATATACATATGTACAAAGTTTCATGATGATCGATTCAGTAGTTTTTGCGTGAAAGCGTAACAAACAAACTTACATTCACATTTATAATATTAGTAAGGATGTATAATTATTTTCCATACTAAATATATTATTCCGTTTTGCAGTCTTAATGCACATGTTTGCTTGTACAAATAAGAATTAGGCCAATTAAGATTCAGCATGTAGCTGGTGGAAGGCAGGTTATGAAGGTTGCGGGGTTCCGCTGGATGCGAGACGCACAGAACAGGTCAATGTGGTGACGCTTGGGGGAGGCCTATGTCCAGCAGAGGAAGTCTTTGGGCTAATATGATGATGAAGCCGGACCAATAAAAATGATTCACATCGCAATAAATCTTACTTAATATTGAATGTCCTCAAATATATTTATGACTCATAATTTTAATAATAAAAGCTACAAATTAACCTGTGAAATCCAAACTAATATAATAAATGCGTAAGTAACTCTGTCTGTTACCTTTTCATGCTTATACCGGTGAACCGATTTAGATGAAATTTGATGTGGAAACAGTTTCGAGACCGTAGGTAACTATCCTATTTCCTTCATAGGATAATTTTTATCATGGAAATCTTTCGGTGGGGTGGAAGTTTGAATGGTGAAATAATAGTTTCTCTAATAAGGCGGCCCATATACCTTCAATATTATTGCCTGATATAAATAATGGCTAGTCGAAGTACTAATGCTACACAGACGTAGTTGTGGGCAACAGTTAGTTACATAATATATAAGTTTACATTCATATGAAACATAAAATGCCTATACGCTAAGAGCTAAATTGTTTTCCAATATGTTATTTAATCCTGAGAAAGCCTGAAACTATGGATAAAGTCAATATCCCGGGGATATTGTTTTCAACGTTGCTAATCCTCTCATCTGTTAGAATCATTAATTTTCTTAGCTTCTTCTAATAAAAGTAAATTTAAATAACCGAGCTGCCATTTTTTTAATTAATCGAAATTATTTATTTTATATCGAGCCCCTGCCAGCGGCTTCGTCTTATCCCAAGAGTGCATTATGTCGGGATGAAAAGTAGGCTTTAAGCTATTCCAGACTATAATCTCTATGCAAAATTGCGTCCAGATCCGCCCGGGGGTGATTAAGTAACAATCATACATCCACACACACTTCTATTATATCGAAACTTTCACATAAACTTTTACAATATGAGTAAGATTAAAATCCAAGAAGAATTACGCGCAAAAATAGTGGCTTTTGGATTTGACACATAAAAACGAGGCTGTAAGCCAGGCTGCGAGCGTCTTCGACGCTGTTTTTTCTTACGGAATACCAAAATGTATGAAGAACTGTCAACTTGCTCGACATTGAGTAGTTCAAACTCACGGCCGTCACAGCTTAGAGCGCTAGTGTCGCTATTCGCGGCTTAGCGAATACCAAACTGTAGATTCGTCGCTGGCACAGCACTGCGCTCAAGGCTGTTTCCTTAGAGAATAGCACCCCGAACTTTGATGTTTTTCTGGTGTCAATAGTTACTGTTAACTACGGTAATATTTTGTTGAGTAGAACTTATTGTTATCAAATCTGTTCTTAGTTTTTTTTATTTATTTATTTATATGCACATGGTAGGTAAGTAACTTATCAACTAAGCCCCACAAAACCTTAGTAATGGTTTGACTGTGGGATCGGTGAGTATCTATACTCTCATTCTTAAATTTCACTCTTTAAGCTAATTATTATTTATAGGTAGCACTTTAACAATGTTATTTTTTTTTTTATAATCCTGTTTTTGTTCGTTTCACTCGTTAAGTATGCGGTGAGGTGTGAATGATTAACAAAAACTCAGACTTTCATATTTATAATATGATTAGGTTTCTTACATACTTAATATTAATCAATGTTATACTTACGTACTTACGCTCCTCGTATAACTTTTTTTTTCCTTGAAAAGGGGACAGGCAGAACTACAGAACGCCGTATGCCACGATCCTTAGCTACTCCTTTTGCTTTGCAATAATAATTGAACAATATTAATCTTAATAATGAATCACTTAGTTAATTTCTAATTCAGCAACTTAGCTTACAGGTAGTACGATAAAATCATACCCAGGGGGCGTATGATTATCCAGTAGACGGAAGAACACAGTACGTGTTTCTAGGCAAATTATTAACATGACTTAACACCACGCCTAGTAGGGATATTTCCTGGGTAGACAAATGATAATTATATTAAGTCCGTCAGTGAGATTATCAAATAATATTGGATCCGTATTTTTTGCTTTAACAAATAAATTAAAATTTACAAAGTTAAACCTCATCAAAGTTCAGCAGTGGGGGCTTGTGACGTCAGTTTGTCAGTATGAAGTGTAGCACACCGTGACCTCGCACGATATTTCAACGCACTGTATAGTCGTAAATTTTAGTTTAGATGGCAAAAGACATAAGACCTTCATATTGTAATCATAATTTACAAAATTAATCATGTTTTAAATCATGTTTTACAAAATAAATATATCTTATCTCATCTTATCTAAAGTAAATACGGTCCAATATTTTTAGTTAAATCTAACAGACGGACTAAATAGATATTTTTTGTCAACTACCCTATAGAGTTAGATAAAGGTACACTCACATTTCACCAGTTATATTCAAATGACAAGTAATAGGGGGCGAGCTTATTGTTATTAATCGGGCACAAGTGTCACTTCCGGGCTGCTACTGAGAAATGCCAGATGAAAATCCCAATAACATGTCTGATACGGCCATCGAACCCATGTCCTCTTATACAACAGCAAGATCGCTAGCTTATGATGACTAAACCAACGAGGCATTTAAAATAATCTTACTAATATGATAACTAGCTGTCACACGCGGTTTCGCTCCCGTCAACTGGCTACCAGCGTAAGCGGCTACCTACCTACCCAGGTAAGTAGGTAGCCGCTTACGCTGTAACCGCTTACGCTGCGCACGCGACGGAAGCTCTCAAAAAAGAATAACTTTGCCCGCTTTGGCAACATTTATCATTTGTGCTCCGCTCCTATTGGTCGTTGCGTGATGTTATATAGCCTATAACCTTCCTCGATAAATGGACTATCCAACTCAAAAAGAATTTTTCAGTTCCAACCAGTAGTTCCTGAGATTAGCGCGTTCAAACTAATAAACAAACAAACTCTCCAGATTTATAATATTATATTTAGTATAGATGTGAAAGTATGGATGGATGGACTTGTGCGTGGATGTGGTGCAATCACAACGGCAGAACGGATCTAGATGAAGTTTGGCGCAGAGATAGACAAGGTATAGCCTGGAACAGCGCATAAGCTATGTGTAATGTTCCCTTGGGATGATATAACTCTTTTCACATAGGCGAAGTCTCTATCAGCTAGTTTTACATAAAATAAGCCTACCTCCAGTCATACTATTCTCAGTAATAAACTACCGTCTTTTGTTCTAACTAAAACTAAATATTTTCTTCACTAACAAGCAAACTTTAGCTTTTATGCGATGTGTAACCACTATAAAAGATTTTAACCACAATAGTGGAGCAATAATTAAAGTGATGACTCCGTGTTTCAAGTGAAAGATGGCTACGTATTGTTTAGTCCATTACAATTATTCTGTTTCTGAACTACGTGTTTTGATCTTTGTATCTTTTATAAGTTGTTATAATGGAATTTGCACTGCACAGATAAATTCAAACTTAATTAAAATTTAAAGAACTTAAGTAAATAGAATAATTAAAAAAAAAAAAAAAAAAAGGGACGGTTTTATTACAGAAACTCCTAAATCTTAAATTTTGGAAAAAAATACAGAAAATTCTTCTTTACTTACACACACTGTTCGAGTTTTAATCGAACACTCAGCGAACATGCATATTTGCATCGAACGCAAGTAAGCACATTCGCTCGGTAACCAAAATGTGGGCCAGTTTGCGTTCAGATTTCGTTAGAGACACCACGTACTCATAAACAAAACCATCACCATTTTATCATACCTTTTACCATTAATTTAGCTACATAGTTTTCCATAATTTACAATATCGTGTATCTACGTGTTTTATAGTGATTCAATATAGTTGTTATTCATATTATTCAAGACTTTAACTTTTACCATATCTTGTCGTTACGAGAAAAGTGTGTTAGGTCACCATAGCACCAAGCACTACTTTCTACACACATTGAAGACTGAATATATTTGCACTGTTTAAACTCATTTTCTTTTAGTATTATATAACTGCACAGCACATGTGTGAGTACTATGTTCCGACTGTAAATCTACCATTCACTGTACCTATGTGTCGTTCGTTGACATCTGTGTGCCCTGACAGTTGAGTGTGTCATGCTCTCTCTAATTTCTATCTGATGGTAGCACATGTGCCGTTTTTTCCGTTTACTCGCCCTCCTGACGTCCTGTGTAGATCCCGCCTTAAACTCTATCTCAATTTCCCATCCCATAAAACTCATTTCTATTCCCACTCCTTCTCTGTTCATGCAGTTCGACTGTGGAACTCACTTTCACCTAAGATCCGTGACGCTAAAAGTATCTCTATTTTTTAAAAGTAAGTCAAAGAACACTATCTTTAATTTACCCCGTGATCTTATATATTATACGTATATTTTTTTATAGTAGTTATGTATTTATATATAATAATCTTTAGGCACTTATTGTAATATTTTTGTATATACTATATTTGTATTAGTTAAGTTTTACAGTCTATTACCTTTCCTATTACTTCTACACACTGTGTCTATGTCTCTTATCCAACTCTCCTGTCGCAGGTCTGCTGGAAGAAATTTATCTAGAAATAAGCAGCACCTTTGCGCTCTTCTATCTTTATATGTATTTTCTCTTTTAAGTGTTTTGTGTGTACATAAATAAATAAACAAATAAATGTGTGTTAGGTCATTCGGTTCCCTTCATGATGGTGCTGAGTGGTGGTATTTCATGCGTCATGTCCGTGAACGAGCGCCATCAGTTGGGATTGGTCATGACTTAGCTGCGTCGGCCTGTTTTTCATTACTTATGGTTATTTCGACTTGTTAGTTTTACTCTAGACGCTTTTACGTGCACGTCTTTTTACATCGTTCTCACATTATAATATGTAATCTTCCAAAAAGAATGATGTAACCAAATAATTCTATTAAAAGTGATGGAAAAGAGTGTCCGTGGATTTTCTTGTACGTTCTTCTCCATAGAGACCTACTGACGCTTGCGGATGTGCAACTTGATTCATTTTTTGTATGACAATAATCAAAAGTAACTTTGAATGGTTTATTTGAAATAAAATATTTTTGATTTGATTTTGATTTAACATTGAATGTATGGTTTTAAAAAAAATTGTCAATACTAAATATTTTCCCATTGCGCGAGCCCGACGCGCAGTAAATCTGTTTTTTTTTCATTTCTTTGAAAAAAAGACCTTTGTGACCAATACCGCCTTGTTTGATACGCTTACCGAAAAAGGCATCCCTCGTCATACGTATTTACTCCAATTTGCACGTAATAAGTCTCAATTCTGACTCTTTAACCATGGCTCTTAAATTAAACACAATTTACGGTCCATTAGTCAGTATTGCCCGCTGTTTTATTTATTATTCGCAAAGCTATGTATTGGGATAAAGCCGGCCCGTATTATCGGCCACCACCCGACTTTGATGCTTTGTGAATACATTTTGTAGTGTTTACCTTGTTATTTAATTGCAACTGTATAGTAGAATCAATTATTATACTTGTAAATGTTATTTGTTGACTATCAAAAGTGCCGCTTATTGGCCTAATTGAAATAAATAATTTTGGTTTTGACTTTACAACTGTTAATTATTCTGTTGTTGTTGTTAATGTTGAACTAAACAGGTGTATGATTTTAGTGGTTTAGATTTACCAGTTTCATAACACTCATAGTCATTACTATTCTATGCAGTCATCCTTTGAACCACATTAATCATTGTGTTTTGGTACAGTTTTTGACAACATAAAAACAAATAATAATGTGCCATGTGACACTATACGTATAAGTCATTCATATCTTGAAATTGATGATAATTTTCGCTACCGAAATTCTGAGCATCGTTTCAGAGCCCAATTTTGGAACATAAAAGAAATAATTTTCACATTTTGATAGTTTCTCATCTACTTGATACTTAATATCTACCCATCTTCCAAAATGCGTTCATTAAATATAACAAAATAAATTAAAAAATATACCTTGACTAATTTATATAAGACCTGAAGAATGCTAATTATTTAAACTTGAACTCATAAATTAGCATCATAGTCTAGGATAAGTAATAAATCCTAATTACGAACACAGCAGCGTCACTTGAAGTATGTTTAGTTAAATAAACATTAATATTACGGAGTGGGCCCTTTGGTTTACTCTCATTTGACATTCCTTTCTGCCCGGCTTATTTCATTACGAATCCCCTGGTTTGTCCCGTCCTCTGCTATCGAGAGGAGCTATAGATTTCTGGAAGAGATCATAGTAGCCATTAAAATATTCTATTCAGCTAAAATGTTTTTAAAAACATTTAAATCTGTATGCTGCAAAAATAGTTAAGAATTAAGAATGGATGTTGTAGTGTTTCTATCTCACTCGCACGTTCGCTTAGTCATCCCCACTTTCCCCGACACAGACAGACATAATCTCGTACGCAACGCGTCAGTATTACGAGAGCCGCTGACCAGTGTAGACGTGTTGAAGTGTGGTCATTTAGTGCGTGTACGAGCCTGTGAATTATCCTACAATAGTACTGGTCACTACAGATGTTCAATACTATTCTGTTTTATAAGCAACTATAAGCAGTCTCCCTATTACACTATCTTGAGCTATCGTGGACACTGGACTAAGTCATCTCTTAGTTTTATTTGATATTTTTATTTTATAAACCCACCAGTTTCATTGTTTGTTTTTTTTTGTTTGAAACCTTTAGAATACATGTCCAAACAACTAATTAATACTTTAATGTAATCACAACTCACAATAGTAATGTCCTCAGGATAGTAATTCAATATTTTAATGTAATCACAACACAGGTCCCCATGATACAAGTTCTAAGTACCTAGTTTGGGGATCACCATCCATGAAAACTGTTTTTTTTTTAAATAGTTACAGATAAGATTATTATGTTACAGTTTTATGATTCACTATGTAACAATAAACAAATAAACTATACTCATTCTTAATTTAATCTCCTTAAATAAACGAATAGAACGTTTTTAAAATAAAAAGAACAAAAACTATAACTAGTTACTTTTTTTATTTGCGGAGATAAATACAAATAGTTTTAGTTTTGACGTAAATGCCACGATTCTGTTAGATATAGTATAAGTAAAAAACTTCTAGAAAAGAGTTTTAGAGCACACAAATAAAGTCAACAGGAAAACGTATTGTGATTTTATTTCGTTAAACCAAACACAACAATGCCGTATTTGCGATTCGGTAAATCAACACTTACAATATTCCGACAAACGAAAACCAACAAAAGTAAAAAGCAATAACGGTAGACTAAATATATTTTTCCTAAACATGACTTTACTCGTACCAAAATAAAACCTCATTTGACTAAACCCAAAATGTTAAAAAAACAGTGCTGTTAATACGAAAAAATGTTGTATCATATTAATATACATTATTTAAAAAAAAAAAACACTTTTTAAACAAGTTTATATGTATTGCTCTCTGCAAACCAAAAAAAGAGGAAAAATTAAAAGTGAAATATTTATCCATATCATGGTGGCGCATAATCAATAATTTGTCCGAAATTTTGAGAGATTAATGAACTGAACCAACTCAATTATGGGTTAAACTCACCTTTATACATAAGTTTTCCTTTTGTATTTGTATATGTTGGTTAATGCTATGAGAAGAGCCGAAGACAGGGTGGCTTGGAAGCAGCTCGTCGTTGACTCCATCAAAGCTTTTCAAGACGGGCACGACCTTCAGAAATGAAGACAACGAATAAGAAGAAGAAGAGATATTGGTTTTGTTTACAACAAAGAATATGAATATATATATATATTCATATTCTGAACCGAACATGGTCATCCAAACGTCAAACGGTATGCAAAATTACAGCTCAATTTTAAAATTAATTTGCAAGATTTGATCCATATACTAACAGACTAAATTACTAACAATTCAAGTAAAAATAAAAAAGCAAACGGAACTGCGCGTCTGACTATCTTTAAGATGAAGTTGTCCCCTGATAAACAAAATTGAAAGGAAGAGATCCATCCCCAATTTACGAAATGCTTCTCGTAAATTGGGAATGGATCTCCTAAATCTATCTAAAAACAATATCCTTAACTTTATATGATAGTTGTTAAAGCAGTTTACCGGAACCATTCCTCAAACTTCCACCTTTCAATTTTACGTGCATACTCAAAACTTTTTCTAGAACCGTCACTGAACTAGTTTGAAACTGTCGAAGTAAACCAAAGTGTTGGAGCTTCAATAAATTCGGTATCCGTGGCGTGGTGGATCTGCGCGATATAAACAGGACAGGTTGATGAAGAGTTTTGTAGCGTCGTTGGGTTTGAGGCTTGTCTGAGTATAGAAAGAACTAATCTGACATGAAAATACATTGAAAATGCTTGAAGCTTGATGCGTATCAAGAAGGCAAGGCTTCAGCATGTTGTTGTGCCAAGGGGGACCCACAGCTTGGCGCTGATTTTCAGTAATCTCTTAGGACATGACGTACGGAATTGTACTGAGTATGTAAAATACATATCTTGATAAAACAAATAAATAACTTTTAACAAAATAACAAACCGACTTCCAAAACAAAACACTACACAGCGATAATAAACTTTCTTTTCCGAAGTCGTTGTTTTTGGTACATATTTTTTTCTGTTTTTTGACACCGATTTCGAGAAAAAAAGTTATTTTTCACTTTGTAGTGTTTTGTTTTGGTAGTCGGTTTGATTTTTTTGTTAAAAGTTTTTTATATATCTCTTTTTGTTTTGGTAGGTACCTCCAATTACCATAAAAATCATTTATAGCCAAATTACATCTCATAACGATTCCAATAAATCCAAACAGGACTAGGATACATTGTTTTATTTGCGAGCTCCAGTGCCTATCTTTCGGCTTCATCATCAGATCAGTTCGATGGTACCATTTTCATCAGTAGGTACCGTTTATTTATAAGTATTTGCTTCATCATAGTCGGTTAACTATTCGAGATTTCTTGTACCCGTGACATTTTTTTAGCATTAAGGAGTACCAGTGGCCATCTGTGGTCTTCTTAATCAGTTCCACTGCACCAAATGATACTTTCTGAGTGCAAATGATTGCATTGTCGGTGAATATACCAAATCCCTATCGTTTGCCTATATATTTGAAGAATTCTCTCTATTTCTCCAGGATCTCATCATCAGATCCTGGCCTGACGACTATGTGACATCCTGCAAAGTATATCCTTTCAAACAAAAGAAGAATTTTCTAAATCGGTTCAAGCGTCTTCGAATAATCGGGGAAAAGACATGAAAAGAAAGGCGACAAATTGAGAACCACCTGCTTTTTTGAAGACGGTTAAAAAGTAATACCCGCGAAACACAGCCACCAAAAAACATATAGGCCACTGTTTGTCTTTCTAGTTGCTGATTTTAAGACATTTAACCTGGGGACTAATTCAAGAGCAGGAGCGTCCTGCTCTTATTATACCGGATTGTTTCAATAGTTCATGCATTGCCAATTGTAATAATGTTACTCACTCAGAAATATGGCGTGGGGCTGACAAACTACGGCACTAGGCTAAAGGTACATTAAAATGTAACTATCTCCACTCGTGAAACCTGTTTAAGCATATTGCATATACCACCGTTACTGACAAACGTTGTGAAAGTAATAAAATATTCCTTAACATTTATCATATCATGTCATTAAAAAATAACTTCAAAATTTAGATCAGGTACTTCGTACTGATAGTCCCGTGCTAATATGACCAGATGTATGAAAGGAAATTAAGCCAAAGGATTAGGTAGGTACGAGGATCTTAGGATTATAGCAGGTAGTGTTTAGTTCTGTAGTTTCTACTAACCTCATGGGGAAAAAGACTTATATATGTCCGAGTATACAAAAAATCTTTGTATCATAAGTAGAACCGGCCAGATTTATGAAGAGTTTAGACTTCCACATAAGGCCAGTACACACTACACATAGATATGCAAACAGACGCATCTCCTGGCCCGTAAAACTTTGTTGTTCTTGTTTTGTTTTCCACCGGTTTGGGGTTGGGTGGACACTTACTTGTAATGCGACCTCGGAGGTTAACGGGGTGAGACATTTATGAAGTTTGTCAATGTCATGTGCTGAGTTTGGGGATATTATGTTTGTTTATACCTGTGATGTTAAAGGTATAGGGTTAACTACTTACCTAAAACCAGTTGTAGGAAAAAAATAGGTGAACTGAATAATACACTGAAATATTTTAACTGATACCACGATATTATTTTTCAACAGATGATAATGCCATCGAACCAATTTTTACTTTTGACATTCAAAAGTGCCGCTTAGTGGCCTAATTGAAATAAACAATTTGACTTTGACTTTTAGAAGACACTACCGTTTTCTAAATAAAATTTGAAATTAAGTATTTGACAAACTCAAACCTGAAAATCTGTCAAACGTTTTTTAACTAAAAAAACCCCTATTCAGAAACCAGCCCAATTTTTCACACGGTTCCTGGTGATTGAAGTGTATCTTACCCAACAGGAAAGTGGCTCCTAGAGTGATATGAGTGAAACATATAATTTATTAGTGCATAATGTGCTGTGGATGTGCGCCACATAAAAAAAATTGTGCGTGTCGTCGTTTTTGAAAAAAACTAAAAATCGATTCCTGCTGGAGTAACGCTGTTCCAGCGGGAAAATTCTAAACGTATAATCGGAGAGAGAAATATTGTGCATTGGCAGTGAGCTTATAGTTGTGCAAGAATGTGCGCCGAAAATATAATTGGTGCGTCATCAGGTTTTCGATATATTGCATTTCCTGCTGGAGTAACGTTTTGCAGATTCGTGTATCTCTAAAACCATTTTATGTGCACCTGTAAAATAAACATACACGATTAACTCTTGATATGTGCGTATTTATGCCGGAATTAGATTTAAGAAAATATTTATAATTTGCAAGTAATCGCGCTTTTTTGAAAACCCTAAAAAGCGCGTTTCACTCTAGGAGCCACTTTCTTCTTGGGGTAACGTACACGTGTTTGAATGCTAAGATTAACTAGTTACAGTTGAGAAACAAAGTAGAAAAACATGGCATAAATATTTCTTTGAAATACGTAACTAACCATAAGTGTTGTGAAATTATCATCATCATAATCATTTCAGTCAAAAACGTCCACTGCTGAACATATGTGTCGAGATTTATAATAATAATACCAGCCTGTAACTGTCCTATTGCAGGGAAAAGAACTCTTCTCATTCAGAGAAGGCGCGAGCATTGATCACCACATTGGTTGGCGATTTCAGATTTATATTAACTATAAGTCCAGGTTTCCTCACGATGTTTTCCTTCATCGTTTTCAGCGATGTCCAAGATAAACTTGAAATGTATAATAAATTAGAAAAAAGTCACATTGGTACTTGCACGGTATCGAACCCATGACATCAAGCACGAGAGGCGAGGTCTTTAGCCATTGGGACACCATTTAGTTATCGACTCGAGATATTAATGCAAATCGTTTTTACATTTTAGACAAACACGCTCTCGATAAAGCATTCTCAAAATCAGTAATTTACTTTATATAACTAAACACACATAATGTATCTGTGGCCTAATATACATCATTAAAAAGACAAAAGCTTTTAATAGAATATTCCAGTAGGTATTTCATTATATACTTATAATTTTCCACGACTCTGACAACAGTTTATAATCAAAAATTGTTTCCACATTCAAATTCTGTGAATTCTTCATTAAAAGCAGATAGCAAAATAGTAATCCCTTGTATAAAAGATGTCACAGGTCACAATATTCTTCGTAAAATATTTTTAATTGATATCCTGAAAACCATTTTCCTTTGGACTGGAAAATTATTAAATAAGGAGTAGGTAAACATCATTATATAGTCGAAAGCTTGTTCATTTTGATCCTTTGTCAAATTACAGGTAAACGTAAATGATTGGTTTCTAGGGTTCCGTAGTTCTAGGGTGGTGATGTGACAGATATTCGACCCCTAATAGCCTATAGCATAATATTTATTAGTAATAGCATATGTGATGGCTTGAGAGACCTTTGACACCTGCCTTGTGAGATTTTGCTATCGTAAACCAATAACTCCCCGAGGGCGCCACACTAGCAGAATTTTGTATGTACATGTGACGCACCTCTTTATCTCACTAGTTGAAAAACTCACCGCGCCGCGCTCGCACGCTTTTTGAGTGTCGAATTTTGGTTTTCTTACTACTTTGAAAATCATCTCCATTTTTGGAGCACATTAATAACCCGCAAAAACCTAGGTATTAACAGTGTATGGTTTCTAGTACGGATCCTTGTCCGTTTTTGTAAAATGAAGCTTTAAATGGCAAATTTTTTGCTAGAGTCAATTCAAATGGTTGCTTTTGGATATGTGAAAAAATTCACGACAGTAGTATATATAACGAAATTAAAAGGAAACCATCACAGCTAAGCCGGCTTTACAAATTTACGAGTAATAGTCGATTATAAATAGAAAATTTAAAAAATGTATATTGATGTATGGGGACAACAATTATCGAACGGCAAAGTTAATTTTGCCCTTTCGTTAGAACAATGTTCGGTGCTTTCATTGTTTATGAATATTAGTAATATTACCTATTTATTTTGTGAATGTGTGAAAGCTGTTTATACGAAACCCTCTGTGCGCGAGTCAGACTCGCACTTAGCCGGTTTTTGTTATTTAGGAACTAACTAACATAGAAATGTTTATTAGTGTTTTGTTTTCTGACAACATTTTTCAATACTTTCAGAAAACACAGACACGAAATATATAAATAGGTTCAAGCGTGTTTTAAATGCCCCGAAACGAACATCAGTGTTCATTTTGGAAATATTAATTGACCGGGGTCAGCGCTCGAAGGGAAATGTCCCGTAAACAAGGGAGATAAGTATTGTTATTTTTTATTTACATGGCAAACCCTTGTGGAGTTATAATCCCTTAGTATCGCTCTTTCCGTAACCTGATGTACCAACGAAAGGTCAATAAATTCAACCGGGGCTCGTAAACGGCAAGTATTCACAACTTCCGCAAATACTTGGCATTCTACAGTTGGGCTTCCGAAATTCAGCAGTTTTAAAACAATTCTGCTAAGTGGGAATATATCCTGTTGAACTATTCCGTCAGGCTCAGTTGATTTCATATTTGTTTAGGCATTGACTCGAGCAACTATATCCTTCTGGTTTCATTTTACAAAAATTTTGCTACTTAAATTCGTGCCCTATCTTTCGTAGTAAGAAAATGATGATCTTGAACGTTTTAAGGAACACTCAATTCAATTTACTCAAAAAACCTGAAAAGACATTAAAATGATCCTATAAAACCTTTCTTAATACAAATGGATTCCGATCCAAACACAAATCGCCCGTCTGATTGACATAAAACATTAATTATCGTAACATTTTCTTCGCATTCTATAAATAGGAAACAAATTAAAATGCCCCGACGATAATCGTGCGAACAAATGGACGCAATACAACAAAATGTTGTTGTAAAACGGAAATTAAATCGTGCCTAGCGAGTGAGAATCAAATGTGGATGAAAGCCTTTAGAACCAAGGTCAACAGAGCCTTAATGTTGTAAGTGTAATGACCGATAAATGGACATACATGAAGAACCACCCGACATTAACATTAACTGTTGTCATCGACATTAAGTTTTTTTTACACCTTAGCTGTTCTTTCCGATTAATTTCGTTGCGAGTTTTTTTTCTTTTAAACGTTACCTCATGCTATGATTTCGCCTGCATCATGGGTGCATTTCATCATCATCATCAACAGCCATTTAATGTTCCAACTGCTGGGATACAGGCCTCCTTTCTGTGAGAGGGAATGGGCTGTAATAGACCACCCGGGTCCAGTTCGGGTTGGCGCATGTCAAATGTCTTCAAATTTTTGATTCTAGTGCATGTCGGTTTCCGCACGATGTTTCCTTCACCGTTTTGAGAGCAATGGTGATGAAATAGTTTAAACTAAGTTTAGTGCCTGCCTGGATTCGAACCTACGACCTACAACACGTAAGTCGCCGCCGTTGCCACTGGGCCACCTCTGCTGTATGTGCAAGACCTGAACAACTATCTGTAGGCCAGTTGAATCGATTCGGGACACGTCGAGCTTTATTGCCTCGGCGCTTTTCTAGTGACCGCCATTGCGGCACAACTGCTAAAAGCCAGAATCAAGACTTTTAGCAGTTGCAGTGGTTGGAAATAGTGTGTCGGACTTGTCATTTTACGAATCAAAAAGAAGCAACTAAAGTAAAACAAAGAAAAACTTTCCTTAAGTCTCACCAAAGTATTACATGGCTCCAATTAAGGTGGGGTTAAAAGACCCCTTTTTAGAAGGCTTCAGACAAATTGGTATTCCGTCAGCGATAAGTATTGTCAAAAGTCGATTACGTTTTTGATTGACCAATAACCATGGAACATTTCGACAGAAACAAACCCGGCTGGTAGAGCGTGGTGTTCTTTACCGTGTCGCCCTAAAAAGTATGAAACAATACAATATTGTTAGAAGACAGCCGTGGTCATCTTCGAAGAGCATTTCGAGAGCCTGATCCTACGCGTTAAAAAGGCAGTGGGTACTTTGCATAGACTTCTGCGCAAACTCAGGGGATTCCGAGAAAATATTTGCCACCTCTGCGCGGATGTCCTGCGATCGATGTTACTTTACGGGGGAAATGGCCTCCCCTTCTGTGAGAATACGATGGTCCAGAAGGAGGCCGCCGAGCGGGATCACGAAAAGGCGTCGGGGAGGCTACCGCCTCGATACCGAAATCTCACCTGCATCACAAGTAGATGGGCCTCCGGAATCTTGGGCACTCAGATGAGGGACTCTGTCTGCCCACCAAGTGACTCCAGGAATGAAAATGTCACAGTAATCACTTGCTGCCGTGCACAGCGAGACTCAGGAGCGGCGCTTTTTCAGCCTCCCCATAGATATGCCCTAATAGGCGTTGTACAGAGGTGGTTCTAGGGTGGTCTTTTGAGAGATCACAGGGCCTTTCTTCGTGCTGATAGTGATCAGAGAGGTTTTAGTGAGGTAAAAATCACACACTCTCTGGTCTTTTCACAAAAAAACTAAGCAACTTTTGAAGGGTTTTCTCCGTTAACAAAAAAGGGGACGTACCGTTACAACTCGGCCAAGTGTGAGTCGGACTCGCGCACGAAGGGTTCCGTACCATTATCGCAAAAAACGGCAAAAAAAACACGTTTGTTGTACAGCACAAGATTCTCCGTTTAGCAGTTCTATCAAACCCCACTACCTTCTGGCCATTAATATTCATTAAAAACTAATAAAATTTATTTACTTGTGGTGTGCAATAAAGTATATAATAAACTAGCTTTTACCCGCGTTTTCGCTCGCAGTGAAGCCATTTTTTTTTTTTAATAAAATGTATCCTATGTTACTTCTAATACCTCCAAGAATATATGTACAAAGTTTAATGATGATCGGTTCAGTAGTTTTTGCGTAAAAGCGTAACAAACAAACTTACATTCACATTCATAATATTAAGTAAGGATAAATAAATATTTTTTGCATAATAAATAATATTGAATCCCTTCATCACATAGGAACAAACACAGCCATCGGCGCAATGCATCGCAATGAAAATTTTTTCTTTCCCTCTAGGGCTTGAAATATCGATGGTTTGTAGCCAAATTGCGTAAGTAAATTCACCAAGGCAAATGGTTTGACCCCATGAAAGAGAATGACATTGCCAAAAATTATTGGACTCTTTCGAAAGAGTCCAATAATGTTTAGCAATACCTAATTATTTAAAGAGTATTTGTCATACTTTTCCGAAAAGAGTATCTTCACCAATGAAAGCGTCCAATAATTTTTAGCAATACGTAATTATTAAGGATTTAGTTTTCTATTTTTGATAAGAATTTTTCGTTATTAGAGGTGATGGTAGACTATTTATATATTACATTTATTGTAATAGAATTTAATAAAATCAACTTTATTGTACACCAAAGTCACATATCCTTTTATAAGAAAACTTATTTCTACAGGTACAAAGGCGGTCTTATCGCTGACAGCGATATCTACTAGACAATCTTTGGATAGACCTAAAGAACTTAGAATAAAACAGGGGTGAGTCTGCAGTGTACTGCTACATTAAAATATAAATACATTTATACAAAATAATATTACTATATAACATACTACACATAAGTTGCTACACGCATACTACACGTATCCTGTCGCATGTATGTATCACGTGTCGTGTATCGCTGTCCTCATTTAATAAAAATATCCATGACACTGAGGTTTGCTGTAAGAGAACCCAATTATGGGTTATGCTCGCCTTTATACATAAGCTGTCCTACTGTATTTGTAAATGTTTGTTTTGTGTACAATAAAGAATAAATAAGCTTATAAATATAAACAGACACATAATATATTACATGTTATACAAATCATAGATGGAAAAATATGAAAAAGGCTTGAATAACGATAGAAGAAATTACTCGTAGATCGAAATAGAAAAACGTTAGAGAGATAGGAAACGGTTTCTAACCAGGATCTTAAAAGAAACTAGTGACTGGGCTTGTCTGGCATTACACACTGAAGAGCTGCTACTCACTATTAAACGTCTCAGAAACTGCGAAGCATAGTTTCTTGGTATAATTTGGATCGCGGTCCAATGAACCGTTGATTAATAATGCATCCAGCGGTACAGAATCCACGCGTGTCTCGATCTGGGTTATGTTAACCACAGTCACATCTTTACATCACTATTGAATCTGTACTCCAGAGCGTGAACAATGTTAGGCCTCGAACCCATCGGGGCACAAGTACAAGAGTATCATTAATTATTTTGCACACGCCTAATTATCCGCATCTTGTACCCTCGGTACATTAAAACCGTTCTTTGTGTGCCCTCAGAGGAACCACCACTTTAATATAAGTCCCTTTTCTAATTAATTCATATCTTCATAATCAACGATCCATGAAACATCTCGCCATTTTGAACAGCCTGCATCCACAATGACGTCGGAATTTTTGAAGCCGAATTCTTCAGTCTAACCTACATTCCTGTTTCGTGACTTTATCTGAAATGTAAAAAGTAATCAACATAAAATAAACTCTCTTTAGAAAAACGTGGCAACATTATATATTTGAGTACTGTAGATCGATTTTCTTTATTCAAAAGCCGACTGAAGAGTCAACACAAGACCTTTTATCGTAATTCTTCGCTCGTGAACTTTAGTGATTGTACATTTTTCCGTGTCAGGATAAAATTTAAACAGCGGACAAATAACGGCCGAATCTGCTTATGTCACGACGGAAACGTCAGACGGGAAAAGATATTACTTCAAAGAGACCACAACAGTTTTGCGACGTCACAAGGGAGACGAGCGCGGAATGCTACACAATTTGTTTTTTCTTGTGGCGTCCGCATTCGCAGTAGTGTGTTCATAGCTCAAGTGAACGCATTAAGAGAATGGCACCATTTGTGGGGAATTTCATTAGTCATTCCCTGCGGTGGGGGTATTCCATCATAGATTCCTTTCGCGTCTCACGTACCGCGGATACTTCGCAGACAAATATGTCGGGAATAGGGGTGAATTTTCAATTGGATCTTCATTAATTATTTACCAAGCGAGTTCCCAGGATTGTTCGGTAAATAACGTAAATTGGATGCGTAAATATATTGTTGCGTTGGCTTGTTTGTTCACACTAAAATGCTATTAGCGAAGTCAGGGCGAAGTTTGCTCCAGTTGAGTGTCATAGCGCGGCGTCTCAACTTTACTTGTTAAATAACAACGTGCATCAATCTAGGCCACAGTGATCGAAGCACCTTGTACTACTCGATTTAATATCCAGCTCAGTCGAAGCCCGGTGCCTGTCTAGTTACTGCAGATAAATTTTCAGAAGAGATTCTAAGGGCATATCAATATTGGTCCGACGAAAAATATTTTTCTCATTTAATTATAGAGAGAAGCTTTTGGGCAAATTAAATATTTTCAATGCGTCTTCTAGTTTTTCCATTAACCTCGCTAAGGTAGATTGGCTCGGGTCTGATATGGGTTCAACGGCGATTCCATATTGGAATCCGAACCTACGATTTCAGTATCGTAATCTTTATCCCCACTTCAGCCTTTAGGATATTGAAACAATTCCAAAGCTGAAATCTGGAATAGAAAAGTGTGCGACCGGTGCATGTATTTTCGTTAGTTTGATTTTTTGTTGGGTATAAAAGTGGTGGAAGCTGGAAATCGAAGCACAAGCTTGGCTCCCTTACCTGAATTGAAAAGATTTTTTTCTTATACCTTGGGACGCAAGTATTAAGAGTTTTTTGCGATGCAAGCTGACCTAATTTGGCTAGTTTTCTTATAAACACAGCACGTCAGCGTTGATAATAATAATAAAAAGTTGGGACTTATAGGATCATATAGTTGGATCCGGTCCCCGGGAGAAGGTCGAAGTTTCATTGGGACGAGCGATGGAATGTTTGAACGTGCGGAATATTCGCTATTCCCAAATCCGTGGCAGTATAAAAACAAATTTTTCTCAGCGACCGACTGATTTAACGATCGACTGGAATTCACGAACATTTTTTCTTAGGAAAGAAGTTTTTTATAGAAATGGATAACGTTAGGGATAGAACAGAAGCTCTGTGGTCGTTAGCTTAAATCCGGCGCGAATTGTAATGTTCCAGCGTTTTAAACATTATATTATAAAATATTTATCATGCGTTCCTTGGAGACCAGTTTGCCAGACCTTATGCGAAGCTAATTGTTAGTGATATTAGCAGCTTTATTCCATTTGTTTAGATTTGTTTTTATACTACTATAATAGTTTTATCATATTTTTGAATGACTTAATATTTCTGATTATATGGCCATTGTACCAGCAAAGACTTAGACGTATAACTGATTTTTCTATTTTGCTCTCAATTGTAAGATTTTCTTTAAGGCGTCTTTCACTATGGTTTACACTGTAAATCAGTGGCGTAGCAATAGGGTGTTCGAGCGGGAAAAATGCCATGGGCCCACGGTCCAAAGGGGCTCACAGCCCAAAGCCCCTAATCACAGGCGGAGGAATAAAATTTATTACAATATTTAGAAAAACGGACAATGAAACTTCATCAACGGTTTTTAGAGGGCTCCATCCGATGAATTCGTCACGGACCTCAGATGTTTACGCCACTGCTGTAGATAATCTTTAATTGTAAAATTCATGTTAATAAAATTTAAGAAAACACCTATTACTTGCCATCTTTGCTCGGTGCTTAACTGGTTCGGTTAAGTTAAATCGAGTGACGAAAATGTTACTAAGCGAGTGCTCATATTGCGTCGTGACGACAGATGGTCTTCATGCCTTGTGTTATATTCTTAGGTACAACACTCAACTCTGATTTTTTATTTCGTGGACTAAATTGACAGCTGCCAATAACCTTATTCTTTATATTCATGCGCGGAGCGGTGTTGTAGGTAAAGCTTAATCATAATTGATTCATTGAATCGATTTGCCATGACTCTTTATAAATGTTTTATGAATATAAACTGAATATAATTATTTTAATATACCAGTATTACTTAATCCACAAAGTATATTAACTATCACACTATCGCAATTCACACTAATATTATAAAGGCGAAAATTTGTGAGTGTGGGTGTGTGTGTGTGTGTAAGTATGTTTGGTACTTTTTCTTCTTTAGATGGAATTTGGCACAGAGATAGATGATAGTCAAGAATAGCACATATGATACTTTTTATCCCTGGAATATGTTCCCTCGGGATAATTTTCGACTTGCACGCGGTGGAAGCCGCTGGTAGAAGCTTCTTATTATTGTTACAAATAAGAAATAAATAATAAAATAAACGCAATCGATAGAATGAAGTCTGACATAAATGAGCAGAAATTAAATAAGGACCGCTAGTTTCTTAACAGATGTAATTTTTTGAAATTGTTTCATTTTCGATCTACTTCGATTTTCGATCAACGTTTGATCACTCCGGATACGACACTATTTTTATGTAACGATAAAGTGGCAATCCACCAAATGACAGTTTAATCTACGAATTTAATAAGTATAGTTTAATTGATGCGATTGGTTTTTGATAATTTGTCATTTTGATGTCCAGAATTGGGTGTAATAAGTTAATTATATAATTATACCACATCATGATTACGTACCAACTGTTTTTTTCGGTGATATTTGCCGTCACTATGCAGTAGGAAAACTCATTATCTGGACGGTTCTGACACGAAATTATTAATAATAAAAACTGAATCAATGTTATATGTAATCGCAAACATATAGTTGTTCTAAAAAACTAAGTATACTACATACATACTAGTCTGTTTTAATTAAAAATGTTTGCTTGTAACATACTTAATAATTCAGGCAATAAATATTTTAACATTAAAAAAATATTTCATACAATAAATCCGGTAGCAGCGAACTTATCATAATTTCCAAATTCATGTAAATTTATACGGGGATCACTGTAACATTTGGTTAGGTCGTCCTAGAGCTCCCAATTAAATCTACGTAACTCTAAACTAACTAGCGTTGCACTACCAAACTGTCATACAGTCCTGGTATTCCGACGTGTGATTGGTGAACATCCGGTTTATTTCGTATCCAGTTTTTGATATAATATTACAAGTGAATAATAATAAAATCTTAAAAATAAAAAACTTTTGAAGATTTTTAAAATACTAAGTGTGATGTCACTTGTACCTACAAATCCAATGAGGGAATGATGGTGCTTTCTTGTTTGGTAAGTGAGTTCTTATGGCCCTCCGACAACATTTAGACATCAGCTCCGTAGAGTCATATTTTTGCATTGTCTCAAAAGTTGTATTAGTATCCCAAGTTTAAGCTTAATCGAGTGACAATAATTGCTTACAAAATGGATTACAAAACTTTAAATTGTAACCGAACACACATAAAAACTTTCCTTTTTTTCTACTTATTGTCACACTGCTGGGCAAAGGTCTCCCCCACAGCTTTCCACTCTGCCCGATATTTTGACAGCTTCTGCCAATCTCACGTAAACACCTCTAAGTATGCAGGGGATTTCGGAGCGACAAATCGATCTAGCTAGGTTTCATTTTTAGAAAAAGTTGTTTTCTCTATTTTCGCCCGAGCAGAGCTCGTTCGCTCAGGTACTATATATAAAGTAATAGAAAGATTTGTAAAGCTAAATATACTCAAGTATGTTTTCCCACGGTAATCCCTCGTGACCTACGTCACAAAAACTGCACATTTTTCTGGAATTCTATGTCACTTTAAGTTTGTGAAAGAAAAGAAAAATATTTATTCGTGACCCGCAAATGAGACATAGGAGATAAAACAAAAAATATCAAGAATAACCCGTGCGAGACCTAATCTTAGCATTTGCAATCAACTAGGATACTCGTATCTCAATTCTCAATATCTTGCGGGGTACATACCTCTTCAAGTTACATTCAAGCTTGCTACGGCGCAAGTCCCTCAGTAACATCACCTTTAGTTTTTCATGAATAGAGGAAGTATTGCCATCCATTTTGACTATTCGCAGAACTTATAGTAGTAGTATATATTAGTACTTATATGAATATTGTTGCCAGTTACTACCCCTCCGAACTGTGGTTATAAATATTATTCTCTTGCCCTTAAAGCCTAAGTTCTTAGTTAGTTTGCAAACAGTGGGTTGCCAGTTTGCCAAATAAACCTGGTAACCAATAAATGGAGGCTAATTGAGAGATAGAGGATGTTTCATACGCAACCACGATACAGGAGAAATTCCCAGTGTGGGATAAACTAAAAAAAAGCGGTTTGGCAATCCTGCTGTAATTTATTTTACTATAAAAAATCTATACTATAATATTATAAAGCTGAAGAGTTTGTTTGTTTGAACGCGCTAATCTCAGGAACTACTGGTTGGTATTGTGTAAAATTCTTTTTGTGTTGGATAGTCCAATTATTGAGGAAGGTTAAAGGCTATAATTATAACATCACGCTACGGTCAATAAGAGCGGAGCACAAACGAAAAATATTGCAAAAGCGGCCAAAATTATTCCTTTTTGAGAGCTTCCGTTGCGTGCGCTGCGTAAGCGGTTAAAGTTTCGCAAAATTTATGTTTCTAGTGTAGGCAGGGTAAGCTAGGTAGCCATTTGACGGGAACGAAGCTCGTGGGACAGCTAGTCATTCATAAAAATCGAGTTTTATCAAAAACTCCTGCAGATTTTTGCAGTGGGATCTCATCAATCTCATCTCAATATATTTTGGAGAGGCACAACACGTCTTCTTCTTCCATACTGCTGTTTTAAGTGTTACCTTCTCAGGGGTCACCCCCTTTCTAAACCTTACACCCTTCTATCTAAATATATCTTAGTTATCGCTGACGTCGGTGAAGAAAACATCGTGAGGAAACCTGGACATATATAGTAAGCAAGGTGGTGAGTAATACTTATGCCTTCTCTTTATCAGAAGAGGCCTTTGCCCTGTAGTGAGACGGTTTATACTAATTTAATTCACAGTCTGTTTGATTTTTATATTAATCTGACAAGTAGTGTAAATCTAGAACCTAGTCCTAGAACTTCGAACGCATATTAACTACCCACACTAGACTTCCATTGTGGCAACGCTTGGGGAAGGTCTAAGTCCAGCAGTGTACGTCTTTCGGCTGAAATGATGACCAAGAAAAATTTCAAAACAACATAAAAACGCCTGAAAATTTGAACAATGCAGAGCAAGAGAGCATTCGTTCAGCAGCTAGTCCCAAAAATATAGGCAGGCTAGAACGCGTAATCATTGAGAAAATCCTCGCCAGCGGCCGCAGGGAAAGCAATAAAAAGTCCTATAATCCATACAAAGCTTTATAGCGGCGCGTCGTTGCTTTTTTTTTGGCCGCGAACTTTTTGTCTTGTAAAACACGTGATATTTATGTTGATGGAACGAGTTGCGCCAACTGTACCCGTAGCGCCAACTGTACCCAACTTAGCAGAACCCGTCTGTTTTGGGATATATTGTTTTATTTGATGCGAATCTCGAGTATTCGGGCTGTGTTGTCATTCGTCTTTGTTCGGATTGAAAGTTTCTTGGATGTGTTTATAAAGTAGGACAATGTAAGTGGTGTTTATAGGAAATATGTAGTTGTGTTTCGTTTTTTGTGTGTGTACCTAAAGAGAATAAGTAAAGGGATGATAGTATCCAGTTAAATATTATTTCATACGTAGGGTAGGTTATAGAATCCGTTTAGCCAGGATATGCAAACCGTGATAAATTATACTATACCATGGCGTACCGCCTACGCCGTAGCAAATTATGTCGTAGCGGCCTACGGCGTAGTAACAATACAATTCGCGATTCCGAGAACGTCGAATAAACACAATGTTTTTTTTTCTACATAATGAAAATTTATTTACATCAGCGTGGGTATACATAAGGCTCATTTCCGAATAAAAGTTTGCACAAACAACAATCGGAACACGTTACTTATCATCGCCGTACTTTGGGAACAATTTATAAGGAAATATTGTCTTTGCTAAAGAAAAATCGTTTGAAAGTTAGTCTTGACTGAGGAAAAGAGCTATTAATAAATTTTCTATACGAAGTTTTGTTTTAAATTCGGATGTTGTTCGTCGACTTCAAATTAGAATTTATCTATTATGATATGAACTATGCTATTTTTTTTTGATAATATTTACGTACTTTGTGATCAGGTTGTATTCGAAAATTTCTCGCAATTCGAAAACGAATCGAATTCGAAATTTTTTTTAAAGGGTTTACTGAGTTAACAGAATTAGTTGGGACCTAAAATAATTATTGTGTAGTTATTAATCTAAATTTACCTGATAGCGTGACTTCAACTAAAAATTGTCTATTTGGAGGACTACATATAACGTATTTTATAGGTCAAATCAAAATCAAAATCAAAAACGTTTATTTCAAATAGACCAATTACAGGCACTTTTGAATTGTCAAAATGTCGGTCAGTCAAACAAAGAAGTGAAGCTAAATTGCACGTTTCAAGGAGTAGATCTCTATGGAGAAGAACGTGCAAGAAACTCCATGGACACTCTTTTAAATCATTATGTGTTACATATAATGTTTGGTTACATATTTCTTGTTGCTTCTATTATGTGAGCACAATGTAGATAATAATAAAAAAAAAATTAAAAGATAGGAACTGAATTAAACCACTGGCAGCTAAGAGATGACCAGTCTCATCTGACGGCACCCGTTCACGAGCATGACGCGTGCATCAAACCCACTCAGCTCAACCATTTTGAAGGGAACCGAATGACCCAATAACACGCGCCACCAACAGCGAGACATTTGAGTGAGCATGACAAACTCTCAACTGCCATGCTTGCAATGTCAAAATAAAAAAATAAAAAGTTGTAACCTAATAAAAATGCTCCATGGTACCTCACATTCACAAATTTGAGAGAAAAAAAAAAAAAAGTGCTTCTACATTATACAATGCTATTCTTTCTAAATATAACATGTAAAGAATCCTTTGAAATAAACAAATGAAATAAAATAAAACACTGAAAACAACAATACGAAAAGGGCAGCAGCATCTCTTCAAATATAAACTAATTTGTAGCTACAAATGTATGTGGCTGTGGTCGGTTGTGCAAATCCCATCTAATTGTAATCCCAATCGAAACACTGCACAGCGATAAATTTTGAATAGCAGACAAACACATCAATATGGAAATAACAAACAATCTGCACACCCACACATAGACATAAGTCAACTTACTACCGCCACATCACACAGACTTCCTAACAATTACGTCACAGCGTAAAAAATATAGAAGGTAGAATGCTTGCATTAACTGATGTTGAAGGTATGATATTCTTGCCCAGCCTTTTCCGGACCAAGTTGGGGTCGGCTGCTTAAGGTTTAAGATCGTTTGGGAAGAAAAGAAAGAAAAATATTTAGCACAAATCAGCACATAACAAAATGTGGCTGTTCTTCTTCTTCGTAGTAGAAGTATCAATGATTCCACAATAATATATAGGTTTTGACCAGAATTCAACCACGGCTACAGCGTTCTCATTTGCCTCACAAAGGTCCTTCAGGGTACAGGTGTTGTTGCACAGAGAGCACGGTAGGTGGTGAGGCATTGTTTGATATGTAGCGCCGCAATCGCACTGTGGGTCATTGGAGTACCCCCATCTAACTGAATTGTACCTGTTTATGCTCAGCCATGCTGTATAAGAAAACCTTGACGCTATCAGACCAGGCTTTCGCATATTCGCAGTCCAGTTGAGATTCTAGTGAATCGCATCTTCATAACCATCATTTTGTTTTATCCGCCGTCATCCATTCATAAGGAAAACTTATAAAGAAAGAAAGAAAGAAAAAATATTTATTTGTGACCCGCACAGGTAACACGAGATAAACAAAACACAAACAATAATAAAAAATAAAAATAATAAACCCCGTGCGAGACTAAAAAGGCTACTATCTCAGCATGTGCAACGATATTAAAAAGAAATAACGCTGCGCTGATATTCTGATAGGGTCCAGTGATGATGCTGTTGTTGTTGTTATCTTTATCTTGTCAAATTATTTTTTGATGAAAACTCTCCGAAAGAACCTTTTTTAAGGTTTTTATTAGTTGAAGGCTCACGGTTGACTTTTATGTCACCTGATGAAGCAATTGAGAACGCCTGCCTAAAATTATCAAGGTAAAATCACATCAGCTCTTAAAATACCGTCCTACATAAAGTGAACACGATTCCTCACCGGGTTGGTACGTTTTCGTTTCTGTATTAACAGGATACTTACAATTTATTAAATATTTTTTATTTTGTATTAAATATTCTTAATACAAAATAATAAAATGAATTGATTACCAATTAATTTTCAACAAGCAAAAATGTTATGACATATTTTGTAAACCAAACCTTCGGTACATATCCCAGGCCACGCATCACTATGTAGCTCCGGCTACTATTCAATGACCCTCAGATCCAAGATATATTCTCTCACAGATAATGCCCCATTGTTGGTACGCACAATACGTACATCACTCCTATCAAAATGTGCAATGGCTTCCAGTCTGCACATCGATACTCAATATGGATGCATCATTTGATGTTGACCGCACATACAAAATTGTAGGTAGAGGAATTTGGTATTTAGCATGCATACTCATTGTTAGTAGTCAGATAGTTTAGATGCGTGAAGCTCTGTGAATGAACAAAAATATCAAGTTAATATCGGACTTATTCCTTCCAAGTTTATTTAGGACATCGCTGACAATGGTGAAGGAAAACATCGTGAGCACGTGAGGGAACCAGAGCTTCTAAACAAGTGACATTCTATCAACGAAAACGTCACGATAGCGATTGAAAAAATGTCAAAAATGTATGGGATTATCAAGTGTTATAGAAATGTCACGTGATCAATCCTTTACATTTTGGCATTTCGAATATCGCCATCGCTTATGGAATGACACATTGAAATCGCCTGCCTTAAGCAAGCGTGGTGATCAATGCTCGTGTCTTCTCTGAATAAAAAGAGGCGCTAACCCTGCAGTGGGACTGTTACAGGCTGGTATTATTATAGATATCGGAATGCATTTCGCCATAAAATACAAAATATGGTTCAGGGACAACCGTCTTTGTATGGACCTTAAGTAAACAGTACATAATTTACTGGTGTAATTTGAGTACGCGATTTAATCATTTATCCAGAGCTTTGTCTTTACTTCAGTCGATTCGACAACGGACGAGCGCGAAACACGAAATCATCAGTCGTCACGGTGAGGAATGGCGGGATTAGATTTACTAGCCTTCCATCTATCCATCCTGAACATCTCCAAGATTTAACTACAATAGCCTGCACCAACTTCAGTCCATACTTCAGGCAGATAGTTCAAGTCAAAAAGAAACATTTTGACATATATATTTGAATAAAATCTTGATGAATGAAAGTAATTAAGTAGTAACTTTTATTGAAGGCCGGTTTAGTTGGCTTTAAACCGTAAGGACTGCGACAGTCATATTATTGCTAAGAAACGGACCCCATATGAAAGTATTTAAATTGGTGACCCCTGCGATACACATTAGATTAGTAAATCACCTTATTGGGAATTCAACCCAACACTTCGGGCGGCCGGAGCGCGCTGTCTACGCTGCACACACATCTACGTGACCCACACGGCACTGGTGTGTGTGTGCGCAGCGCGGCGGCGACGCAGCGCGGCTCGGCCCAGCCTCGGCGAACACTCGCTTCCACGGACTCCACCGCGACAGTCGACACCTCTTCCCAAATTCGCACTGTTTGTCCGGGACAGTATAAATTTGTAAATTATAATGGCATTAAACCATTCGCCTTAAAATACAGTCCTCTCATTTTTATCCATGAGCTAACACACCTCATTACATCTTTATCATCATTCATAATTTTCAGGCGATAATGCGGAAGAACCCAGCATCTCTGATGTGCAGGATGCGGGGGAGTGTAATTAAAGGTTATTGCAGACAAGCCTGACTGCCCTTTCCGGGAGTAGGTACTGGACTCATCTGCACAGTGGTGGCTCCAGTGCAACGGGAAATGGGCTTAATAAATACATGAACTAGTTTTTAGATATGGAATTGAGTATTTTATTGCAATTGGATTTTATTTATTGATAATGTAAATGGATTTTTTTTTTATTTATTTTTTTTAATTATGTGACTGATTTACTAACGTAGTCTAAAAGTTGATTTACCAACATTAATTGATCTTGGTCTGAACTGCATTGAATTAAGTCCAAAGCAGTAATATTATATTTTTGTATAGGATTCGGAAAAAATAAGTAACAACTTAATTGTTTTTTCCGCGTACGAAAATTAAAATGAGAGTTTTGTATGCTGACTTATTTTAAATGTCATGTTTATATTAACAAACAGGGTAGCCGAAGCTGTAAACACAAAACTTATTCCTCAAAGATCCGAATACTAAGACAAAGGTATTTTTTTTTACAAGTAATACTAACGACTTCCAACTAAAAACACTAAAAAGTGAAAAATAACTTTCTTTTTCAAAGTCGGTGTCTTTTGTAGGTGCCAATTTTTTTATTATAGACACGGACTTCGAAAACGAAAGTTATTTGTCACTTTGTCGTGTTTTTAGTTGGATATCAGTAGTATTTTTTTGTAAAAAACTTTTTTATTTTTCACTTTTTAGCTGGCAAGGCATAGGCAAGTGGTTTAGTAAGTTACCTTAACGCCAGAATAGATAACCCTAATATCATGAAACTTGAACATAACCTGTGAAATGAGAGATCTGCGTACCCCTTAAGAGCGTACGGGCGTGATGTTCTGTTATGAAATCGTATAATTAATAAACAGACATGCGATTGCTGCAATCCCGAGAGATTTGCCGTTATTTATTGAAGAGTTTTGTCGTATATCTATGAAATTAAAAAGGGAACAATTTAAAAACATACTCTTTCAAACAAAAAAATATTTTTCAAAATCGGTCCACATTTGACGGAGATATCGGTAAACATACACAAAAAACATGAAGTAAAACATCTCTCCTCCTTTTTGGTAAGTCGGTTAAAAAGACTAACAATGTCAAACTGATAAAAAAACATATTATTTACACTATACATAAAACTTGCAGCAAGAACTACCGAAACAACGTCTACCTTCACATTCAAAAAAGTGTTTTGTCCTAGCAGTCTCCGAATGGGGCGATGCCAATTTGGTCAGGTTTAAAGCTGCTAAAACCCAAGCGTGTCTTTTTTTCGCTAAAAGGAGCCAATTTGAACCAGCTCCAACTTTCCGGGATGTGACTGTGCCAATAACTGACCATCTTCTTGGCGTTACGTTGACATCAACTCTCAATTTTGGCCCATACATTGAGGCAAAGGCTCAGCTGGCTGCCAAAAAGCTGAGGATCCTTGCAAAGGTCAGAAGGTACTTCACGCCAGAACAGCTGCTCAGCTTGTATCAAGCGCAGGTTCGATCATGCATGGAGTACTGTTCTCATCTCTGGGACGGATCTGCCAAATAACTCACCGGCGATGAGGCACTGGTTAAGTCAAAGCTCCAAAGCCTTGAACATCGTCGCAGAGTTGCTAGCTTGTCGGTTTTTTATCGGTTACATTTCGGGCATTGTGCGATGGAATTGCATGATCTAATTCCGGCCATCCCGTTTCATCATCGGACTACCAGACGTACGGCGATGCGCCATCGGTACATGGTGGACATCCCACCCATACGCACTAAATTTTAATAAGCAAGAAATACTATTACTATGCGTACAAGTAAGGAGTGGAATTCCCTGCCGGATTCCGTGTTTCCCGATAGCTACAATCTAGGGGTCTTTAAGTAAAGAGTGAATAGGTTACTTCTAGGCAAGCGTGCTTCACCGTCTACCACATCATCGCTTACCATCAGGTGATATAGTGCTCAAGCGATAGCCTACTTTAAATAAATAAAAAAAATCTTATGCAGCAACGTCATGGTACCCGCATCAGCAAAAAAATCCCACCTGTTTGACTAACTACCCTCAAAAGAATAGAGAATACTAAAATAAAGTGCATGTGATATAAACTCTCATGTTTTTCAGCTCTGTATTAGGGAAGCCTCCATTACGTTTGTTCCCGCACCAGACGGGGCTTCGCGTTTTTTGCCCGCGCCTGCCTATCTCTATAAATCTTTGTAAGTGCCTCGTTAGTTGCTCTGGTCAATTCACGTCCAGTTTGTACGTTCAGATTTTTTATTCATCCAATTTGGGTGTATGTTACTGTATGTAAGATATAGAGCTTGCGTAAGGAGGATCGGTCTTCTGTGTATTTGCATTTTCTTGAAGAGTTTATTTTTACCCTAATGCC
The DNA here is from genome assembly GCA_947562075.1 of Orthosia gracilis. Taxonomy (NCBI): domain Eukaryota; kingdom Metazoa; phylum Arthropoda; class Insecta; order Lepidoptera; family Noctuidae; genus Orthosia; species Orthosia gracilis. The sequence goes on along the minus strand of OX387265.1, from coordinate 40,871,968 downwards.
GAAGGAGGATAATGTGTTTATCAGTCCCTGTATGTATGTGTGTATGTGTATTGTTACTATGTGGCGTTCCAGAGACCAAACGCGTTGGCCGAATTTGATGATTCTTATGTCAATCGATTTATCTTAACCTTGCGAGTGTCACTAGCTACATTATAATTGGAAAATAGAAAAATGGCGGCTTTTGGGGGTCATATTGTGGGGACCCAATTTTTTTTTCTTCCAATCCCTTCGTGTGGGGTATCAAAATTAAGGGTTTTAAGAGTTGATTTCAAAAATATATAACACTTATGTTTAAATGTACCTAAAAAAATAACTAAAAAGTTATAAATAAAAAAAAGTTAAATCAAAAAATTAAAAAACCCGACTGCTACTCATTCGCTGCGGCGGACGCCTTTCGCCGTTTTTATTTTATTTAATATTTAGGTGTAAAAATACACATTGGCAAAAACAAGTCATACTTGCAATATATGCACATTTTTTTTATATACATCAAGGTACCTACTCTTTCCGTTGTTAAATTTTAACTTTTTGAAAAATTGCGAATTCCTTCGTGTGCGGAAGAAGCCTAACGGTGTTTTCCAGGGTTTAACAACCTTTGATTTCTATTATGTTTTTTTTACAATATTTCCTAAATATATTTTGTAAATTTTATTTATTTATGTATGAATTAATCTACTCATTTTTATATACATAAGAGAAATTTTTACTGAGTTTAATTTTTTACAAGTTTAAACTTGTCCGTTCTCTGTAATGTCAACTAATTGCATCAATCCTTTCAACAAAAGTTCATTTTGATACTAATTTCCAAGTTAAAAAAGATATCTATAAAATTAAGGTCTGTAAATAATAGTAGTATTATAAAAGTAAAAAAAGGTTTGCTACCTATGATACTAATTTATACTGATAATTTAGCCATTCTTATCATTTGATACTTAAATATATCAGACTGTATTATACTGCCGATCGGCGTTTTATATTATCCTTATCCAGGTGCGGAGGGCGCCCATCGGCGTTCGCGACGAAAACCGTCACGCACTTAGCTTATAAGCGTAATATTGATCGCCGCAGTGAATGGGTTAACACTGCAGACCCACCGTACCCCTGGCCGTACCCCTGGTGGTATGGTGGGTATTTTAAAATTAAACGATACCCCCAGGTAATAATGTTGTATGACTAGTTAAAACCACTTTTGTTATGTGCGCAATTTTTCTAATGCGTGAAATGTTTTCATGGTTCTCAGAATGCGCCACCGCCACCGGGTTCCCAAATAAAGGTAGGAGGGGTTCACATCAGCGTCGGGTCGACGATGAAATACCTCGACAGCTGGTGTACTCCTGCCGGAGGCTCTACTTGGGGTTCGTGCGGTCTATGGCCTTTTATGGGGCACCAGTATGGGCGCGTTCCCTGAGATGGCAAAATATGCACGGTTTAACTAAAGAGTTCGAAGAGCGCATTACTTAATATGCAATATTGCCGCATCAGTACTTACGGATGTAGGGGAGCGGGAGGCTAGTTGTAACAATTTGTCGCTTCTTGGTTATGAAAGCTTACTGGTTTCGTATTTATGAAATCTAGCAGTACTATTCCAATTAACAACTATTCAACTATCAAACTATCAAAGGCTAGGCTAGTTGTAACAGGCTTGGGGCAAATTGTTACATTGGGAATTGAAAACCAGTTTTATGTTTTACTAGAACTTCGCCCGCGACTTCGTTCGCGTGATCCGTGTTTTATCCTATAGATGACTTTTTAGTTTCACCCCCTTAAAGGTTGAATTTCCAAAAATCCCTTCTTAGTGCTCCCCTACATTATAAAAAGAAGACCTGTGCAGTAAAATTCATCAAAAAACTCATTGTTGTTTTATTAACCAAGAGCGTAAAACAACTATTTCAGCTGTTTCACCTTCCAAACCGAAGAAATTTCAAATAAAGTTGCAACCCCTATTTTATCCCCTTAGGGGTAGAATTTCCAAAATCCAATAAACACTTGAATTCTTTTTATCAACCAAGAGCATAAATAAAAAAATTCATGTGTCCTATTTACAAACTATAAAAATGTCTTACAAACTTTGAACCCTTTTTTACCCCTTTAGAGGAAGAATTTTCAAAAACCAATAAATGCATAAATTATAAAGATATTGAAGCAGTCTTGAATATGATGTAATTTATTTTGACAAGGATAAATTTTTTGAAGGATTAATACCAAGATACAAATAAAGAGCCTTTTCTAGCGACGACATTTCAATAAAAAAATTAAAATATAAGAACACGTATTGTGGCATAACTGTATTAGTTAGACATATGCTGTCGCGACACTTTTTGTAAATAATGATGTGTTCTGCAAAGTCATAGTACATTATTTTATTCTATCATCATTAGTTTTCGCAGCACACGCGATTTTAAGAATATTTTAGGTAATTTTTTTACACCTTGGGTTACATTATTGGAGTTTTAGTAAGGATCCCTATTTTTTTTGAAAATGTAATATAGCCTATGTCACCCGGATATAGTGTAGCTTCCCAACAGTGAAAGAATTTTTCAAATCGGTTCAGTAGTTTCGGAGCCTATTTAATGCAAACTAACAAACAAACAATCAAATCTTTCCTCTTTATAATATTAGTATAGATAAAGATTTATTTGGCATATTTGGCATAAGAAACTACTAAGGCACTCAGGCAGGTACTAAGAAACTACTTTTTACTTAAACTATTAGGGCATTTTAGGCTTACAGCAACTTATAATCTTAACACCTTCAGTAAACAGATTTTTGATTCATTTAGCATTATAAACCTTAGGCACGTTATAACAAACTTAGACTTTTAAGTTTTATTCTTAACGTAATAGAAAAATTATCTAATATTAACAAAAACCTGGTCTATCTACTAAACTAACAAGTTACAACTTGCCCCGTACACGTGTTACAACATACCCCACTGCGAGGTTCTTTGAAATATCCTCTATTAAAAAAAAATTCGCTTACTTAGTGTGAAATTACATTAAATATAATCATACTAAACAAATGCTAATTGTATTTGTATAAATCAACAATTGCTAAACAATTTGAAATCTACGATAATTAATTTTGTATAAACAAAAAAAAGTCCATTACCTCGCTTAATCGGTGCGCCTGCACAACACCGCTTCCTGCGCTGTCCGGCAGGGTACTCATCGCGCTTTGTAGTAGTAGGTTAGGTTGCAAATCAAACGAATATTATTCTATTATGTAGGTAAAAAATGCTTGTTACTACTTGCCTCTGTTACAACTAGCCCCACGCTCCCCTACCTAACTAATGAATGAGTCATTTACATAATATGCGGGATAACTCATACAGCACAGCACTACGGTCACTTCATACAGTGGTATCGTTTATTTTAAAATACCCACGGTACCACCAGGGGTACGGCCAGGGGTACGGTGAGTTAAAATTGAACTAAAAAGACGTAAACAAGATGAAAATCATGCTGTGCAGTCGAAGGATAATTTTAGTTTTGGTCTGGTGATTAATATTTGAAAAGCTTCAACGTGGCAGCTTTGTTCATTGATCTATAAATTACATTGCTCTCCAAAGCACATTCAAGTAGAGTTTTCCAAAATCCTTTGCATTCAAAACTTGTTATTTTTATTGAGTACGTTATACCTGTCTCTTCTAGGCAAAGGTCTCGGCTGACAACTCTTTTAGGATTTACAGAAGACTGAAATGATCTCTTAGAAGAGAAGGTTTAGATGATCTGGTTATAGTGAACCAGATCATCTAAACATTTGAATTCGTAGCTAAAATCAAGTTACATTTGTATTTCAGTAATCAGAATTGTAATTTGTCACCATCAATCATTTACGAAGACGTAATTACACATCCCAGTTGAGTTAATTTACTAATAGTAGACGCCTCTCAACCAGAATTGAGAGTTACGTGTTAACTAGATTGAAGATTTGACTTTATCTGCTAACAACATAGAGATTTGCATCATTTTAATGAAATTAGTTTGTATTAAAGAGCATAACATAAGGATTCAATTGAAGGTGCAGTATTAGAAGGCCTCCCACAACATGGACCGATGGCGTTGTGAAGGCATACCGTGATTTACTGACATTCCTTATTCAAACAAAATCCTGAATCAAGATCTATCGATGAAACCCTCAAGAATACACTTAAATATTTTATACTTTACGAATTATTATGGAGAGGGCAATGACCACTATTGCCATTTTAAACCGGAAAACCGTGATTAGAAAACTAAGATACGTAGAACATGAACAGAGTAAGATTCCTACACGTTATATAAGTCGTGAGTCGCGACCGTGCCTGCCACCCGCGCCAGCCGCCACGAAAACTATAGACTTTTTCCGGCCGATAGTTTGATCGGATTGAAAATTAGATTTTATTACCTTACATGTTTAATTGTTTCTTGTTAATTTCGATGTATTGTCTTTTGTACCTGTGGACGAAAGTCTGAAATAAACGTTTGTTTAATTTAATTATCAAATTGCTGTAATGTGCGCACATTCATACTTCCTCATACTGATTAAATCTAAGACCAAACTATCTGTCGATAAAAAGTCTGCAGTTTGAGGAGGCTCTAAGCGAGTCTGAAATCGAATCCCAATATACATCGGAAAACACTTGAATGACGATAATGGACGGCTTTATCAGCACGTTTCCAATCCTATGTACTGATATTAAAAATTAGTTTTTTTTCGATCGGTTTCACCTACGTGAAACTCAAATATTATCCCAAAGGAACCTTCTACCCAGGTATTTCTTTTTAACTTTTAATAGCGTGCGAAGGTGCGAAGTCAATGGCACTTGCTTACCAATATATGTATATTTTGAGAAAGCAATTGAACGATAAGAATAGTTTTTTATTTTATTTGCCTATATATTAAGTAGGTATGTATGTATTTTTGTATCTATTATATAGCTTATGTATTTATCTGTGTATCTATTATAATATAGCATTTTAATAACTATTACTGTCACACCAATGAAAGCCCACATTTCATGTCCAGGCAATTACTGTCCATATCAGGTTGCCAGAAAGAGATCGCGGAAGGCAATAAGGCCGCCCATCGTATGTATCTTAGTTTTAAGTTTCGTTTTAGTATTTTATGGTGTACAATAAAGCAAATAACAAATAACCTGATCAAAAAACTTACAACTTCGTGTAATCAGCTGTGCTTAGCTAAATTTTCGGTAGAAGTAAAATCTTTCTATTTCATATGAAGGTCAAAAGTCCTTCGAATAAAAGTACCTAATCAATATAATTCACTATGATCTCAAAACTTATATTTAGACTTAAAATTTTTTTTCTATTCGCTATTACTCGCTTCATTCTAAAAACCCAATCCTTAACGTAATAAGAATAATCAAACTCATTCAGTTTTATTGAACCACAATTTTCACAATGCTCTTTAATCCATTATATAATATTAAAAAATGTGAAAGTAACTCTGTCTGTCTGTTCTTTACCTTTTCAATCTCTAACTGCTGAAAAAATTTGCATGAAAAACTTGGCACCCGTTTAGAAAATGTCCTGGATTAAACCTTAAGATACTTTATATCTTGGGAGTACGTATTCTTGGGATTATTTCTAACATTAACGCGGGTGAAGCCGCTGGCAGAAGCTAGGTCTCACAGGCGTATTGTGGCTTGTGGGTCATTAGAAACAGTTCAAGCACTCAAACTAGAATTATTTATCATCTAGAATTAAACCTTTAAGTTTGTGACGGCTAGGCTCAACAAACGACAGATGGACCAAGCAAAAGTGGGTGGTTTTAACGATTTTCATAATTTTGGTTTTGCACAGAGTCATAATTATAATGCCTATACAGACTATATATTACACCCGATCTTTCATTATTTCATTAAACTGCGCTAAAACCTAGGATTTACCGATAAAATCTTAAATTTAAGAAGTCTTACTGGTAAAAACCCCGAAATGTTCTTTAAAAATATATAATATAATTTTGGCCTTTTACCAGAAACCGCAAGGTAAACCTTAGGCTTTTCGAAGATAATAAGAACAATTTAGGGCAAATTAACATGATTTAAAAGAATATTCGTTGGTACATGATTGTAAAACATTTCCTGAGAAAATGCTTTAAAAATCATCTAACAAACATAATACCGACTTTGGTGGAACTAATTTATCACTATGTTTCATCATTTCGTATCGTAGTGGGTAATGGACATGACATTTTTTAAACATTATAAGTATTCGACGTAAATCCTAAGATTTACCGATGTGATTATTGGTAGAAGCCCGACGTTAAACTTAAGGTTTTGCCGGTAAAGCCTAGGTTTTACCGTTGTTTGGGATTTGACAGTAATATGTACACTTACCATCACTGTCTGAAATTTCGGCCTTTCATTTTAATCTCATCTATATCATACTCTCTAATTAACGTTGAAACGTAAACTTAGTTACAACTAGTATAAGAGCATTTTATAATATCTTCTGGTTGACACTAAAAAACACTAAGGCCGCTTGTACACGCTACGAAAATTCACCGGGCTTGCACAAGAATTCAAGTCGTTTTGAATTGTGTACACTGTCATGGTGCTGAACAAGAAAAAACTTATCTGTGCTAGACACGATGCCCGGTGTATTACTTCGTAGTTAACATGATATTTTTCTTAGGAATACAAGTTTTCGTGCCCAGGTCCGACAAAATTATTGTCGTGTACATGATGAATTGGTCTTGTCTGCAGCAGACACGGTTAATTTTCTTAGCGTGTACAAGCCGCCTAACTGTTACTATTCACCACAATTTTCGAGATTGGAGTATTTTTATTATTTCAATATTCAAATAGGCCTCTCCCTACGAATCTACAAATTAATAATTTAGACCCAATTCCAAATTCAAATTCAGTCCTCAATATCAAAAGCTAGACCACAAATGGCTCAGTCCTGAGTAAAAATGAGTCTTTCATGGTAAACAGTTTGCCCACGAAAGTCTGAATCGTAAACGTTTTTCTGCTAATCCATTGTGAGAGGAATATGCAACGGTTTTGTCTCAAGGGCGGCAAACTCCGAGTCTTAATAGATTAGCAGGCGTGGTTGCTTGTGCTTAAGTAAGATTTATGAATGATATGGGAGATTTACTAGCTATATTACTTAGTATGTACATAGTTAGTTTATTGGCTGTGTTTGGTTATTGCGTTACTGTAAACAATAGCTGTTAGTTTGGTTTCGTTTTGAAGTAAATGTTAATTCGACTTCAAAAAAGAAGGTTTCAATTCGACTGAATGTGATTCTATAAAAATAAAGCGAGTGTTTCCCACTTTATATATGTATAATGTAGATTTATAGAACATGTGCTTTTTCTCGCGGTTTCGCTCACATTGCCTATATAAAATATAGCTCAGTATCACTCAGTAAAAGCTTTCTATAATTTTAAATCATTTTCATCATTTGTAAGTTTCAAGAGATTACCTCTTACAAACAAATAATAATAACTTCATCTCTTTAAAATACTTTTAAGATTAATATGAGGCCCAGCAGTTAGACAACATAGGCAAAATAATGAAAGATGAAGATGAGACCAATAGTAGATCTCTATTGAGAAGAAAGGGCAAAAAACTCCATGGACACTCTTTTTAATCAGTAAATAATTATTACCAAGTACTTGGTTACTTAATTCTTGTTGTAAAATTAAATTTATGTGAGAATAATGTAAAAATACTAGCAAGTTTAACGCGTCTAGATTAAATAAAAAAAAACAAAAACACAATAATTAAAACAGGCGAGGCAGCTTAGTAATGACCAGTCCCAACTGACTTCGCCCGTTCAAGAACATGATGTACAGATTCGCACCTCTCAGTTCAACCATCATGAAGGGAACTGAATGATCCAATACATGCGCCACCGTCAGAGATATATTTGAGTGAGCATGACATAATCTCAACAGCCAGGGCACATTCAACTCAAAGATGCACCTAGTAGATAGTTTTAGTTTAGCTACAGTATAGTATATATTATACTTAGTACTCACTACTCAAAGTCCTTGAAAATTTACCTCCGCTGCTTTAATACTGAGCGTATTAAAGACGCGATTGAGCGGAATAAAGGCTCCCAGGTATTTGCAAGAGATCTGGCTATTAGGTAGAGCCAACTCACGAAACTGAAACAGAAAGGGCGTCAATATCCTACTGAAGAATTATAGGCTCATTTCACTTCTTAGCCATGTCTACAAGTTGTTTTTGAGAGTCATCACGAATAGTCTCGCACGCAGGTTTGACGATTTCCAGAATCCCGATCAAGCCGGTTTCCGTAAAGGCTTTAGCACCGTAGACCACATACATACGCTGCGGCAGGTTATACAGAAGACCAAAGAGTATAATCTGCCTCTTTGCTTAGCGTTTGTGCACTACGAGAAAGCCTTCGATTCGATCGAGACTTAGGCTGTACTGCAGTCTCTCCAATGGTGCCAAATCGACTACCGGTACATCGAGATGCTGAAGTGTTTGCACAAAAACGCCATCATGTCAGTCCGACTTCAGGATCACACCTCTGAACCTATCCTTCTACAGCAAGGTGTGAGACAGGGAGAAGTCATATCACCGAAACTGTTCTCTGCTGCAATGGATTAAAGTCGGAGACTCTACCTCGGCTGGGCAATGCTCGCAGAACGGATGGCCGTTGTGGCCGAAAAGTTCTAGAGTGGTGACCGCGTACCGGAAGACGCAGCGTTTAATGGCCTCCATCTAGGTGGAGCGATGACCTGGTCAAGGCTGCGAGAGTCTCGTGGAAGCGAAACGCACATGACCGATCAGTGTGGCGACACTTGGGGGAGGCCTTTGTCCAGCAGTGGACGTCTTTCGCCTGAAATGATGATGATGATGACATAGTACTGACATATGTGCTGTTAATGCGTAAAATTATACAATGTAAATATAGTTTTACAGTCTTTAGCGGGCTTAACAATGTCTTTAAGTGATAGTCAACTAGATTGTAGAACCAGCACTAAGCCAAGCATTTTTCTCATCAGGTCCCATACTTATAATATTATGGCTGCCTACACAGGGTGCATTATAAACAAGATTTAAATTTCATCTCATTCGGTTGTAAATATAGGAAGTTATACAATATTTTAAACAGTACATCATGAAACATGCAATCAAGTACTTAAATCAAATCAAATATGTTTATTTTTTTGAATATCGTAAACGATATGTTACAATATTGGTTCCAGCATATCCTGCCATGATATGGCGTACAAATATTTATTAATAACTAGCTTTAACCCGCGGCTTCGCTCGCATTGAAGCCATAATTATTTTTTTGTAAATAGTATCCTATGTTATTTCTAATACCTCCAAGAATATATGTACAAAGTTTCATGATGGTCGGTTCAGTAGTTTTTGCGTGAAAGCATAACAAACAAACTTACATTCACATTTATAATATTAGTATAATAGTATGGATTAAGAAATGGAGTATACAATCTGAATCTGTAATGGGTAATTAATAGATTGAAATTGTACTGCAGTAATAATAATGAATACAAGAAATAAAATTTTATCATATTAGTAACGACTTATCTTCTAAATATTATTGAACACTTTAATAATATTTCTCCAATAACAGTCTGAATGATACCCTTTCGAAAAACGGCAAGGGCAACTCTAGAGTATTATTTGGTAAATAATTATATACAATAATTGTCACGCAGTAAGTATTTCTTTTAAATGGCATTAATTTTATTTGGGGTAAATTCAATTCGTCTTTGTGTTGTGTTCTACTATTTATTTTGTAACTGCTTTTTTCGAACAGATTATATTTTTTTTTACAAAAATTCATGTTTAAAAAATATAAAGACATGGTTAAGATAGTATTTTCAGTTATTGAAATAATATGTTACAGCTATCAAAAAGTGGGCTCCACACATTGCCCGGATGCATTTTTTAGTCCTTTAAAAACAGTTTGCACGTCTACTGAGTTCCCCCAAATTATAAGACCATATCTGAGTACAAATGCTACATAAGCATGGTGAGCAACCACTGCGGTATTAAGATTAACTGATTGTCTTATTCTTTTCAGGACATACACAAAGCGATCTAGCTTTTGAGTCAAGGTTTCCTCAATAAGGGCACAGATGTTGAATTGAAATAAAACAAGCTGTGTGTGAGGTATTAAAAAAAAACTTTTTTTTATATGAAAGGCCCACTTGTGCCATTAAGGTTGCACTAGTTATTTTCCTCTAAAAACTCCGAAGAATAATGCCAGTAATACATACCAGTTTTAATAATATAATCCGTAGATAAGTTATTATTAAAAAAAGTTAACTACAAAAATAAAAAAACCCGACTTCTTAGGAAGCGAACTAAAGGAACGTAAACAAGAAGAAAATCATGCGGTGCACTCAGAGGATACATCTGGTTTTGGCAGCCAGCTCACGAATATGTATCCTCCGACGCAATGCATGGTTTTTTACTTGTTTACGCATTTTTAGTTCGCTTCAGTCAGGCTTTTTGATACTTTAAATAAACTTTTTTTTAACGAAGATTGAATTTTGCCAAAAGAAACTAGTGCTATGTCTAGAACCTCTCTGACTATTCCACTAGCCATTTCTAATAATATTGACGCTGTTAACAGCTGCTAATTATAAAAATATCAATAATTTGGTTGAAGATTTCTATGCCATGAATTTTCTGTGAATGACATTCTTTCAGCAGAAATTTTTACTTCACTTTTCTTGTCAAACGAAATTTGAAAATTTAATTAATGTAACCGACCAGTTTGACAAATAAAAAAACCGGCCAAATGCGAGTCGGACTCGCGAACGAAGCGTTCCGTACCATTATCGCAAAAAACGGCAAAAACATCATGTTTGTTTGTATGGGGCTCCCATACTACAAAAGTGATAAACCACACTTAAATATTTATTACTTCTGCTTTTAGTATTTGTTGATATAGCGGCAACAGAAATACATCAACTGTGAAAATTTCAACTGTCTAGTTATCACGGTTCATGAGATACAGCCTGGTGACAGACAGACAGACAGACGGACCGAGGAGTTTTAGTAATAGGGTCCCGTTTTTACCCTTTGGGTACGGAACCCTAAAAAGACGCTAAACCGATAGGTGTTCTGTATGCAGACGTAAAGAATAGCACCATCCCATACCTTGCGGTCGGTATCGTAAGAGGTGACTTATTTACCAGAGAATGGGGAGCAGCGTTCTCTGTGCACCTGTAACAACCGTACTGCGATCGCCAACTCGCCTGCCAAGCATGGCGATTATGGAAATTGAACTTTAATATCAAGCTTGAAAAATCTGGACTGCTAAAGTCTATGCTCTTTACGGCACAGATCCAAATCCATAAAACTCCGAGAGCTTTCAGCTCGAACTCCAAAATCAGTTCAAGTGCCTAGGACGGTACAAGTGCCTAGCCATAGACGAATACAGCGATGGGTTCGTGGAAGCTGTCGTATGGACAGCTTCCGGGTCGGTACAGATAGAAACAAGAAGTTCTCTGATCCTACTCTCAAGCTCATGAAGGAGAGGCGTGTGATGACCCTGCAGTCTCCAGACGATGCGTTGAAACACCGACAGCTAAATAAACGGAACTCAAAATCCTTAAAAAGCAACCTCCGCCGCTTTAATACCGAAAGAATAAAAGTTGCGACTGAACGGAATAAGGGCTCCAAGGTCTTAACAAGAGATCTGACTGTTGGGCAGAGCCAGCTCACGAAACTGAAGACCGATGATGGCAGGATCGTATCCGCCAAACCGGAGCTACCGAGGAAGATCGAGAAGTTCTATAGGCAGTTGTACACGTCTACCGGTAAACCCGTCGCGAATCTAGCAAACGACTCTAGAGCTAGATTGACTCGACACTATACAGAACACAGATGACGACAGAATGACAGATGACCTGGTGAGGGTGGCGGGAGTCCGATGGATGCGAGAAGCACGGGACCGGTCAATGTGTTGGAACTTATGGGGGAGACCTATGTTCAGCAGTGCAATCCCTTTTGGCTGAAATGATGATGATGATTATGTGCCATAAGCCTCCTACGTTTAATTACACCCAACGTTATATTTAGGGCAAACAAACAGAAATACAGGTGCGCAGTTCTTATAACTTGCGTGCATGTATGACTATGTGTCCATAGTCATACATGCACGTTGATTATTAGAACTTATTACTCACGTCCATGCGTGAGTGAATAATTTTTTGGTGTTCTGTAGTTTCTGCCTACCCCCATTGGAAAAAGGCGTGAATTTAGTATATATGTTACGGCTAATACCCGAAGTGCGGCTACACCTAGTTTTAGCCGGTTAGAACTAGGCTACACCTAGTTTTAGTTCGAACCTAACCTGTCCGTGTCGGGGTGCCCTAAGCCCGGCTAATACTAGGTGTAGCCGCACTTCGGGTATTAGCCGTAACATATACACATATTGAATTAAATTACAAATATCAAAAGAGATGTCGATATCCGGTCTTTCCCCCACAATTTCAAGGCAGTGTGGGCGAACCCTTAACAAAATATTTACTTCAGCTAGAAATACTCAAGGATATTGCCAAAAATATAATATCTTACGTACACTTGGGATAAGCCATCACCGATATAAGTTTCATATTAACTATGAACGAGCCCCCAGTGTGGCTAAAACGTTCTTAGAAAAATGAAGTAGGTAGTAGTAGCAATACTTTACGTTTTCAGAAATGGCTCCTATTTTTTATTTTACATAGAGGAATGTAATCTAGTAAATTGTATTTCAATCCGCGAGAGTATGCAAAAATGAGCAGTTTTAAGTTATAAAAATTCACACTGTAGATTCTTAACTTATATCGTGCTCTTAGTATAAAGTCTCTAAAGCCAACATAGATAAACTTTTAGCTGATTCGAGATAAGTTATAATATCCACTTGCTGGCAACATCATTATTCGCATACTGGATCCATCCATACATCAATTTATGCATAAATGTTTCACGATCATTCACCCCTATACGACAAAAGTTGTCAAAATTAATGAGCCCTTACACACCTACTATCTCAAATTCTAACGCTGCTATCATTTTTTTTGTAACTGCATAATATACTGTGATATGATCCAGGCGTTTGATTATGTCAGGCATGATATTTTGGTGGATAAACTAAAGGCATGCGGTATTAGCGGCAATATTCTATAACTAATAAAATCGTATCATAATAATAGAAAGCAGGTTATGGAGATAATAGAAAGACTAGGCGTAAAGAAGTGTTTCACTCACATGAACGAGTAATCAAGTATGCAGGCCCCCAGGGTAGTGTATTGGGCCCTCCCTTATTCATAGTATATATGTTTTTTATTGTCGTTTGACCTACCTAAGTAAGTAGATCATCCAGTAACACTCTTTGCTGATGACAGCACCATCACATTTCATTGATGATTCATGACATTAATAGCAAAGAAAGATCAAAGAGCAAACGTGCTCAGAGGAAAAAAGTTAACCCAGTAAAATGTTGGTAGGGATCTTGACCGTACTTTCGGGAACAATCCCGGAACACAACTGGACAACGGCGGACAACCTGATAGCCATAGCATACCTCTCCACTCCTCAAGCACCTCTGTATATTTTGGGGGCGATTGCCCTCGGTTGCTCTTGCGTAGTGACTAGTGCGTACAGAGATTATCGTCAGTTGGTGGAAACATGTCTAAAAAGGCCTCTGCTGTAACGAGATTGTGAAAAACATTAATAATTCTCTTACATCATTAATACATTTTCTAAATAATAATAATCTAAAAATTAATCAGAGTAAAACTAACATAATGCATTTTAGTTAACACTCATCAGCTATGACTGACCTTGTGGTTCAATATAATAATCAAATTGTTACAGAAGTTGACACTACTAAATTCTTTGGCCATCATCACCGATTGACAAAAGACTAAACAGGAAAGAAAACACATTGAACAACTAGGCAAAAAAAGGTAATTCTACATATGCTCTATTCTAATTATTCCAGTGCTTAACATTGACTCACTGATCAACATGGTTTAGTTGCTTCACAATTTAAGATACCTTATTTATCTTTTGGGGTAATTCAGCAGACAAAGATGTACCCTTCAAAGCACAAAATCGCTGCATTAGGACTTGGACTCAACTGAAAGTTGTGAGCCTTACTTTAAAAAATATAAAATATTCACTCTGCCATGTCTTTATATATTAGAAATTGTCATGTTTGTAAAATCTAATCGACACTTATTTCCACGACAGTCAGAAGTAGTCTTTCGTAACAGACGTGACGTCACAATTCTCTGTTTATAGCGTTACACAAAAGCGTTTTCAGCATGGCTCCTAGAATATTCAACAAACTTCCCAAAAGTTGGATGGAGGACAATGCCTATATATTAAAAAAGACATTAAAGTTCCATCTTAAAGGGAAAGCATACACTAGTATATTAGAATTCCTTAACGATAAAATTTAATACCATATAAGTAGCTACCTAGCAAAAATATCAATGCATCTTTGGCCTATTTAGCAATGTTTCTCTGACAATTGATAAGCATCGTTACATGTTACTTTTTATTTTTATAAAAATAAATATGATTATTATATTTTAAGAAGGTTATACTTGATATTTTTTTCAAATTGTAATTTTACCATTTAGTTTTATTTTGGTAATTTATTCAATTGTACAATTATTATACTCGTATTTTGTATTGTAAGACATTTTATTAGTCATGATAATAATTCCATTGACATTTAAATATTTGTATGCCCCAAAAGCCAGCCATGATCCAAATTTGTAAGTGAAGAACTTGCATGCTCTGTATACATACTTATGTAACGACAAATAAAGAATCTTAAAAGATGGCATTCTAGAATGAATATTTTTTTATGATTCTACTTATTTATTATTTTGATATCTTGACATGATTTCTAATTTTACTGTGACATTCTAGAACGATTATTTTGATTTGATTGATTAATTTGACATATTTTTTTTTTAATGACTTTCTAGAATAATTATTTTGAACTGTATTCTATATCATATGGTCATCCCATGGTCCAAGGCAAATATGACATTCCATTATCTTTTTATTTTAACATCTCTTCATGCTGGAAATTTGTTATGTATGTTTGATACTCATGTTTGAGCAAATAAACAATGATTTGATTTGATTTGTCCAGTACAAACAACAAACTATAAAACTTATATAAATCTATCAATGTTGATTGATATTTTTTAATATTGTTGTAACATTGCTCTAGTACATTTTTAGTGTATTTTTAACCGACTTCTCAAAAATACAGTCGAATTGGTAACCTCCTCCGGTTATCAATTCGACTATATTTTTTTTATGTGTGCTACCTCAGAACATTTTTACTAGATCAACCGATTTTGATGATTCCTTTTTATTTGAAAACAGGTGCTTGTTGGGTGAAATGCAGAAAATATGTCACCAATTCTCAAAAAGTAACGCACCTGAGAAATAACGAAACTGATAAAAATTAATAACGAACGTACGTAACGAAATAATAACGAAATTGATAAGAACATCTGAGAATTTCTAACCTAAAAATGTTTATAAAGCTGATAGCTTTTGAAAAGCAACTAATATTACAGCGGATTACAATGTCTTTGGAAACATGTGAATAATTTCTGATAAAATATACAAGCAAATTGAATACTCACCGAAACACACACTTTGTCCGCCGTAACAAAATGGCTGCAGTTTGACATGTGTCAAAGAACATTCGGATCTAATGTGGCCAACTTAAAAAAAAAATACGGATTCGTTCTAAAACTTAACGTACGTCTTTAAATTTCCCATAACGAATCCTGAGTAACGAAACATTTGTTTTTAGAGACAATACATTTGGAGTGAATTTAATACTATAAAAAGGGTGTATTATGAGAACCATATAAATAATATAATATTTATTGATATGAAGAAACTTTTAAAATAAAAATTAAACAGGTAAGTTCATCAGAAAAAAAATAAAAATTAATGTAATGTGTAACGAAATGAAAAGGACACTAGTAAAATGTATGGGAATTATTTTAATCCATTTTTCAAAACCTATTAAGGATGTTTTTTTGCTATTACGAAGTTATAAATAAATGTTTACGATGTTGGTTATAAGGTATAATATTCAAAATAAATGTTTGTTGCACATTATTTAAACATGCAATTAACTCTATGCATTTTAAAAGCATAGGACACAAACTAATTCAAAAGTTACAAGTTTTCTGCATTTCACCCTGTTACATGGTCCCATTTGAATTCATCAAGATCTGATGAAGAACTTACGAAATATACAGCAGAAGTCTTCAACAAATGACGGAAAATCACTCGAGATAGCTGCAATCACATGTATATTTATTGTAACATCACACATTTTTATAACGTAACATCATACTGGTACGATCTAATAGGGTACGCAAAAAAAAGGTGTGAACAGTTCACCCTGGTATACTCTCATTCCAGCTATTTTGTTTCAGTTTCATGTTATTGGGTTTATCTAATCTCGCATCACTTTGGGCATTATATAACCTATAGAACTGGTCAATTATGTACCACAACTAAAAAGAGAAAAATAAAAATAAACTTTTTACAAAAAAATACTACTGACTTTCAAAGAAAACACTACAAAGTGAAAAATAACTTCAATTTCGGAACTCGGTATCAAATAACGTAGGAACGAAGAAACACCGACTGCCGAAATTGAAGTTATTTTTCACTTTGTAGTGTTTTTTTTTCCAGTCTATATATGTATGTATGTTTGTATTTACGTATGTTCCTCCGTAGCGCCTAAACTATTCATCCGATTTTGATGAATAAGATGTCAATCGATTCGTTAGTATGGCGTGGATAGGCTAAAACCGTAGTCGGGTTCGTTTTTAAACTTTTTGCTTGTTCAAGTCTGGATTAAACAGCCGGTGTGTAAAATTTCAAGAACCGGTTTCGTGTTCGAGCAAGAAAAATGTAATACATTATGAATTCTCTTGTGTGCTACGTACAATATTTAAATGCAATCTCAAAACAAAGTAAGTTCAGTGATTTAACATGAAAAACTTGTAAATACTTTCAGCCCATTTGACAGTATAAAATGTGTAGTAAAATATAAAGGACATTAAACGCTAATTGACAGTCTATATCTGATGTCAATGCGTCTCGCCACCGTTTCAATGTGTATGAAATTCAATATAGCCGAAGCTGGTTTTATTCAATTTAAAATTAAACGCAATTTTAAAGTTATTACGCGGTTACCCGTTAATATTTTGTAAAAACGAAACAATAACATTATTTTAACGCGACTGATTATAATCCGCCTATCTATACTATCTATACTATAATATTATCAAAGTCAAAGTCAAATGTTTTTATTTCGACTAGGCTATTAAGCGGCTCTTTCGAACGTTAAAATTAAAATTTACAAGTAATAAAAATTGATTCTATCGTGCATTCGCAAAAGTAGATTGTTATGGAGAAGAACGCACAAGAAACTCCATACTTACTCTTTTAAAAAAAATAAGTTTTTACAATATTAAAGTACATACATTAATAAATTCATATACGTGAAGACGATGCATCTAGCACTACTATACTACATATAAGTATTACAAGCACTAACAGGTAAATTCCTTTACTTGAAAAATAGGAACGTGGTTCTCATGGTAATAAAGAGGAAAGATTTGTTTGTTTGTTTGTTTGTACTGAATAGGCTCCGAAACTACTGAACCGACTTCAAAAATTCTTTCACTGTTTGGAAGCTACACTATTCCCGGCTGACATAGGCTATACCTATTATATTTTCAAAAAAAATAGGGATTCTTACTAAAACTATATAATAATGTAACCCAAGGTATAAAAATATCCTAAAATATTCTTTACATCGCGTGCGCTTCGAAAACTATTGATGATAGAATAAAATAATGTACTACGACTTTGCAGAACACATCACTTTTTTACAAAAAGTGTCAGGACAGCATATATCTAACTATTACAGTTCTGCCACAATAAGTGTTATTTTTATTTTAAAAATTTAATTGAAAAGCCGCCGCTAGAAAAGGCTCTTTATTTGTATCTTGGTGTTAATCCTTATCAAAATAAATTACTTCATATTCAAGACTGCTTCAATACCTTTATAATTTATGGATTTATTGGTTTTTTGAAATTCTACCTTTAGTGGGGTAAAAAAAGGGTTGAAAGTATGTATGAAATTTTATAGTTTGTAAATAGGACTCAATACATTTTAGATTTACACTCTTGGTTGATAAAAAGAATTCATGTATTTATTGGTTTTTGGAAATTCCACCCTTAAGGGGATGAAATAGGGGTTGAAACTTAATGTGAAATGTCTTCGGTTTGGAAAGTAAAACATCTGAAATTGTTGGTTTATGCTCTTGGTTAATAAAACAACAATGTTTTTTTTTTTTTTTTGGAGGTACTACCCTTAAGGGAGTAAAAACTCGGTTAAAATTTTGTGTGAAACTTCTACGCTTTAAAGTGTGACACCGAATTTAAAGATTTACGCTTTTTGATTGATAAAAATAATTCATGTATTTATTGGCTTTTGGAAATTCTACCACTAACGAGGTGAAAAGGTGGAAATTTGTTGGGCTTAATACTTAACTAAGTAAATAGTGAAGGTTTTTATTATTAGTTTTTCAAAACTACTCATAAAAGACGATTTAGGGGGCGTTCAAGATTTTTAATGAGTTTAACTGCCTAGATTCTTTTTTGTTGAAAAGGAGATATCCCAAGCGTGGTACCATGCTATGGAAACCAGGATCTGATGATGGGATCCTAAAAAATCGAGGGATCTCCTCAAATATTATGGGCATACATATAGTGATTTTAGTATTTTCATCAATAATGCAATCTTTTGCACTCAGAAAGTATCATTTTCTGAAGTGGAACTGATGAAGAAAACCACAATGGCCACTGGAACTCCGAAATAAAACAATGTATCCTAGTCGTGTTTAAGCTTATTGGAATCGCCATGAGATGTACTTTGCGTATAAATGATTGTCAATGTAATTGGAGGTACCTACCAAAAAAAAAAAGTACAAAATAAAAAACTTTTTAACAAAATCAAACCGACTTCCAAAACAAAACATTACAAAGCGGAAAATAACTTTCTTTTCCGAAGTCGGTGTCGAATAACGAAAAACAATGAGTACAAAAGACACCGAATTCGGAAAAGAATGTTATATTTTGCTTTGTAGTGTTTTGTTTTGGAAGTCGGTTTGATTTTTTTTTAAATCTAGATAGTACCTACGTACACCATGTAAGTTTACTGACTCAGTCTGCACTGAAAAAAAAGATCAACTAAGAAGTATCTTATAAAGTTACCAATAGATTCACGCTTATAGCATTTTTGTTATGGGTACTGAGAATTACATCTCCTTGTTACTTCGGCGGACGGATATATATTTAATATTTTTTTCATATGCAAATGCATAGATTTCCATTTTGTAAGGTAAACTTATAATTTGATGAAGCTCCCGTATGACAAGGGTAAAAGTCCGAATGTTGACACCGCGGGCGCCATGACAGTTACTTTTGACAGCAGCTGACAGTTGGCAACAGTATGGCGGGCGATTACCTTATAGGTAATGGTGTGCTTTTTATTTTGGTAATATATTACCAAACAAACCAAAAACTTTTATTTAATCGATGTCTGATGAATATTTCTATTTCTTTGCATCTAATTTAGATAGTTAATCTGGTCCTCATTTCTCCGATTAGATGCATGATTTATATATGGCATTAACAAACGTTAATAGCACATGGAATAAATCGTAATAAGTTGTAACTAGCCACCAAGGCAGTCGACACGGTTGGCCCAGTGATTGAGCGATCTGCTGCGCTGCATCGGCTGCGTGTCGCGGGTTCGTTCCCGCACGGAACAATTAATATTAGTTTGGCCTACAGATAGTTGTTCCGGGTTTCGGTGTCTTATGTATGTAAGTTTAAATGTTTGTAAATGCACCACCGATATAGGAAGAAATTCCTAGTGTGGGGCAATGTTACTTAAAAAAAACAGGCGACATTACATGTTAAAGAGTTTATAGCAATCTTATTATATAGTTTTTGAGATATCTTTGAATTACACCTCTATAAAAGACGACCTGCAAACTACAGTTATTATCATTACCGTATTTCAATATATAATGTAAATCATGAATGTACAACGAAATTTTAATTTTGACTATCAACCAGAATTTAAAGTAGGCAATTTTCTTAAAGACGTAGGTATAATATTTTAAAGTTAGTTTAGTTTAAAACAAGTGAGTGTATATACGACGCCTCTCATGTATTAATAGCGGGGCCTCATTTAGGTACGAGTTCTCTCAAATATGAGCAAACTTCGCCAAACTCCGAAACTACACTACACTACGAAAATATGGACTCAACGTCGAACATTACCTAAGTACTTACTTACATCAATGTAATATTGCTATATAATTTGCTCCTAAATTGGTTCCATTTTAATTTGGTGAAGATCTGGTGAAGCACTTGAGAGATATACAACAGAACTCTTCAATAAGTGACGGCAAATCTCTCGGAATTGCTGCAATCGCATGTCTGTTTATTGATTATACCATTTCATAACATAACATCACGCCAGGACGCTCTAAAGGGGTACGCTGATGTTATCAGTTCACCTTGATACCCTCTCATTTCACCGGTCATGTTCAAGTTTCATGATATTCTGGTAATCCATTCTGGCATTATAGGTACTTACTAAATAACTTGCATATTTAGTAAGACAACACTTTACATATCTCTCTGACGTTACCGACAAACAATCATCTTTAGAAAAATTTAATGCAAATCAAAATCTTAGAAAAAAGTTCCCTGCACCTCCTAGGTTCCCCTATTTTGGAAGAAAGTTTTTCATCTTTTGAAGACAAAATCAAACATTTTAATGTTATTTCGGATAGACTCGCCAAAATTAATTTACATTCGGCATTCACCCTTATCAGGTACTGCTGTTTCGGTCCAAATTTTATGTATTTTCTCCGTTCTTCTCCTCTTTGGAAGAAACCACAACTTTTGGACAAAATTGACCAAATTATTCGTAACACATTAACATCCATTCTAAATGTGGCCTTGGATGACCGAGCGTGGCAGCAAGCCACCCTACCAATTCGTTTTGGTGGCCTCGGCGTCCGCAAAATTTGTAGTGTAAGCTTACCAGCGTTCCTGTCTTCTGTCCACAGCACTGAAAAGCTAACAAGGAGAATTTTAGCTCTTTCCCTGGTTGACTCGGAAGTGCCGTGCTTGACCGATGCAGAAGACGCTTGGAAAGTGGCTTGCCCGGATACGGATCGGCCCGAGAACCCATTCTCCCAGAGACAGTGGGATGAGCCGCTCTGCAGGTAGGTCCGGAATAACCTTATCGATACGTCTACCAATACTGCTGAGCGTGCCCGCCTGCTGGCTGTGGGTGAGTGGGAGTCGGACCTCTGGCTTCAGGTATTACCGTCACCTAACATAGGCACTATGCTAGGTGACACAACCTTCCGACTCGCTACACATCGCTGTCAAAGCGGTGAAGCAGTCGACTGCCTCGGATACTATGGTCTTTCATGTAGTAAGAGTACAGGTCGGATTGCGCGGCATGATAGCATTAATGATCTCATCCGTCGTGCTTTTGCCACCGCCGGTGTGCCAGCTGTCTTAGAACCCAATGGCCTGGCACGCGTTGATGGGAAGAGACCTGATGGTATGACCATAATGCCATGGAAGTTGGGTAGGTCTTTGGTATGGGATGCAACTTGCGTCGTCATCCTTGCACCATCCCATCTTCCTAGTACGGTGGGCTGCGCTGGGGCGGCTGCTGCAGGTGCTGAAAACCTCAAACGGCGCAAGTACAGCAACTTAATTGGTAATTATGTGTTTGAGCCGTTTGGGGTTGAAACATTAGGGCCTTGGGGTCCGAGTGCACACCTATTAGTTCGGGATATCGCCAAACGGTTGGTCGACTCTTCACGAGACCAGAGGGCTGGCCTTTTTTTGCCCTAAGACTCAGTATTGCCATCCAACGTGGCAATGCTGCCAGCCTTCTGGGCTCTTTTCCTGTTGACAGTGTTAGGGACCTTTCCAGGACACCTTAAATTAAAGACCAGTGGACTGTATAAACTGATATAATGAAGGTAAATAAAATGAAACGCGCGTGTGTCTTCGTCGGAGCTCGGTAGTGAAGTGCCGGCTCCTAGGCCGCGCGCCCCGCGCGCCCGCGCCTTCCTCTGCCTCCAGCCGTCGCCTGTGCCACCGGCCGTAGATGGTAGAAAGCGCCCGAACATCCTCTCCGGGTTGAAGGCTTCAAGTAAGAGGGAGTGGGCAGACATTGTTGTAGGCCCGCACCATCGTCCCCTTCTTCGTCTTCAGCTCTACCACCCGCGTGGTCCCGTCGCTCCCAGGAAAGACCTGGATGACTCGCCCCAGTGGCCACACCAGTGGCGGGACTCCCTTTTCTTTGACGAGAACGAGTGTTCCCACAGAAAGCTGCCCTGTTGAGGTTGACCATTTTGTCTTTTGCTGAAGCAGAGAAACATATTCTAAATGAAACCGCTTCCAAAAATGCTGTTTAATGTGCTCCATTCTGTGGTAGCGCTCCAGTCGTCCGATGGTGAAATCAGTCACCTGTGGATGCGGAACAGACATAAGTGGTCGCCCAATTAGAAAGTGTGAAGGAGTGAGGGCAGATAAGTCTAAGGGATCAGAGGAGAGAGGGGTAAGAGGACGAGAATTTAAAATGGCCTCTATTTGAGTCAAGCACGAGGCCATCTCTTCATAGGTAAAATGTGTCAACCCTAAAAGCCTCTTAAGGTGATGCTTAGTGGATCGGACGGCAGCTTCAGCAATGCCGTTAAAGTGAGGGGAATATGGAGGCGTGAAAGTAAAGTTGATACCTTGTTGAGCAACTTCGAAGACAAGGTTAGAATCTTGTAGGAACTTACGAAGCTCGTTATTTGCACCTACGAAATTGGTACCGTTATCTGACAAGATGCTTTCGGGTTTACCACGACTAGCCACAAAACGACTTAAGGCAGCCATATAAGCTTCCTTCGTCAGATCTGTAACGAGTTCGATATGAACAGCTTTGACACCAAGGCAAACAAAAATACAAATATATGCCTTTATAAGCCTACACCCTCGACCTTTGCGATCAGCTATCAATACTGGCCCGGCATAATCAACACTGCACTTTAAAAACGGGTATTCTAAATGTGTCCTTGAGAAGGGCAGTTGACCCATTGAGGGTTGCACGATTTGACATCTATATTTAAAACATTTAATGCAATTTTTAACAGTGGACTTTGAAAGGTTTCTGCCGCCAAGAGGCCAATACGTTTGCCGAATGTTAGATAACAATAACTGAGGCCAAGAGTGTAAGAAATCGTAATGATACTTACAAAATATTATTTTAGTGATGTGATGCTTACCACATAACAAGATGGGATGTTTGACGTTGTAGTCATATGGCGAATTATCAAGCCTCCCGCCTACGCGAACGAGACCGTCCGTATCTATAAAGGGACTCAGGGAAATTAGCCTATTTTTACTACGCAACGGTTTTCCTGATTGCAATAAGGCGTACTCTTCAGGAAACATATCCATTTGGGCATGACGTAAAATAAAGTTGAAGGAGCTGCTAAGTTCTTGACTGGAAAGGGGATCACGGGAACGATTATATTTATGTTTTAAATTGTAGATAAATCTGTGTAAATAAGCAACTACTCTCTGTAAATGATTAAAATTTGAATATTTGTGAATTAATGATTTAATGAATGATTGATTGTCCGAAATTATATTATTATATGAGTGATTGTGAGACTTATGATCATTGAAATGTGATGATACTACTTCAGGTAGATCCTGTTTCACGTTCTCATTAGGCATTTTTGGCCAGTAACTTTCATCTTTCAACAAAAATTTAGGACCTGACCACCATAAGGAGCACTCGCTGATAAGGTCAGCCTTCAGCCCGCGAGAAACAAGATCTGCCGGATTTTCCTTAGACGGCACGTAGCTCCAGGTATGCTCTGTAGTGCTTTCCTGAATTTCATCGATGCGATTACGAACAAAAGGTTTTAATGTATTTGGTGCCATGGCAAGCCAACTTAACACTATTGTCGAATCGCACCAAAACCGGCATCTACTAACAGGCTTGGTGAAGGATTTCAGTACATTAGTACACAGTCTTGCTCCCAATAGGGCTCCACATAGCTCTAGCCTTGGGATAGTTGTTGGCCTGATAGGTGCCACACGATTTTTAGAGATTAGCAGTTGTACTCTTACTAACCCTTCCTCGTCCATAGACCTAATGTACACACAAGCACCATACGCCCTTTCAGACGAATCTGTAAATACGTGAATTTCATTAATTGTAAGGTTGTTGCATAAAACCCATCGAGGTATTTTAAGGGTGTTTAAACATGAAAGGCTATTTACAAAGGAAACCCAAAAACTATGAATGTCATCAGGCACCATTTCATCCCAGTCACATTTTGCTAACCATAGTTTCTGGATGATTATTTTAGCCTCGACAACACAAGGACCAACTAGACCCAACGGGTCAAATATCTGACTAATCACCGATAGAATCTGACGTTTTGTGATTCGTTTATTAGTGTCGATGCATATTGAAAATGCCAGAGAATCAGATTCACATTGCCAATATAGGCCTAACGTTTTAGAAGACACGTTTCTATTCTCTGATAAGTCCAACTTATTAGAATGCCCTGAAATACCTGCGATTTCAGTTAAGATGATTTCACTGAGACTGCCATTTACGCAAGTGAAAACTAGCAGAAGCTAAAATGGAAACAACTTCCTTACCCATCCTTACTACTTCTGGAATGGAGTCACCCCCACTAATATAGTCGTCGACGTAAAAATCGCGTTTAATGGTAGACTTGACAATATCATTAGTAGCGACTGCCGCCAGACTAACCAGGCACTTCGTAGCTAAATAAGGAGCGGAGGCCATACCATAGGTGACGGTGTTGAGACTGTATGTCTGAAGAGGTAATTTAGAATCTGCGCGAAAGATTATTTTTTGCAAATGGCGTTGCAAAGGCGTCACAGAAATAGCCCTATACATTTTTTCTACGTCACCAGAAATGACATATTTATGCTGACGGAAACGTAGCAATATTGAAAAAAGATCATCCTGGATAGCGGGACCTACCATTTGGATATCGTTTAACGATATTCCAGATGTGGTTGCAGCTGATGCATCAAAGACTGCCCGGAGCTTTGTTGTTGTACTGGATTCCCTGATGACCCCATGATGTGGCAAAAAGTACTCATTGTGGTCACCTGAATGAGGTTTCTTTTGCGATTTATTCATTGTCATATGGCCCAAACTCTCATATTCCTGCATAAAGGCGACATACCTCTTCTTGAAGGCAGGATCACGTTGGAAACGACGCTCCAAAGATAGAAACCGACGTTTGGCCATTTCATAAGATTCACCTAACACACTAGGGTCATTCTTAAGAGGGATTGTGACAACAAAACGGCCACGTTTATCACGCGTCGTGTTACGACGAAAGCTCTCTTCACAAGCTCGTTCTTCTTGTGACAAAGAGTGCTTAGAAGACACGGAAGCACGGACCCAGATTGATAGATGCAGTACATAGGACATTCCAAAATACTTCGGCACCGACAAGTATGTCTATTTCTGACGGAACATTGAACGAAGGATCGGCCAGATGCAAATTCGAAGGTATCGGAACTTTATGTATGTCAATCAAAACAGACGGCAGCATGTTTGTGATTGTCGGTAATATAAAACAATTTACATTTGTTTTATACCTACCGCTGTAGGATTCGATAGTTAAAATGCAAGACTGTGTACTAGATGTAATCTGACTATTGATACCTGTAACCGTGGAACTCGTGCTACGTCGAGGCAATCCTAGCTTATCGCATAGTGTTTGCGTAATAAAGTTGGCTGTGCTACCA
Organism: Orthosia gracilis; assembly: GCA_947562075.1. NCBI lineage: Eukaryota > Metazoa > Arthropoda > Insecta > Lepidoptera > Noctuidae > Orthosia > Orthosia gracilis. The sequence goes on along the minus strand of OX387265.1, from coordinate 40,846,038 downwards.
TTATCGAGGAGGATCCTGGCGGCGACCTTCACACCGCGGTTGTTCACCACTCGCACCAGCGCTGTGGACAGTAAAACATTGGAAGTAGTATTCTGTGTTAAGGCAACATTTTCTAAAGTGTCTTTTTCGGCAGAGGCACTTCCTGAAACGTCAGTGGGTAAGGCAACACTACTGGGCATAGGATCTTGAAATTGGGTAGGCTTAGAGTCTTCGACATGTAAAAGACTTGATTGCGGCTTGATTGGCGGGAGGCTTGATAATTCGCCATGTAAAAGAGTGTTATGTCTGCTTTTACAATATTTACAACGCGCTAATCTACACTGCTTTGTTAAATGACCAGTACGCAAACAATTAAAGCAAACCTTAAACTGTTTTGCTTTAGATATACGATTGTCTACAGTCAGATTACGAAATTCTTCGCACGTATATAAAAGATGATTTTTGTTGCATAATGGACACTTTAATTTATTATACTTATCCTGATTTTGATTATTGCTATGATTTATTTCTACTATTAACGCTTTATGTTTATTTTCTACCTTGTTATTTTTATTATCTGGATTGCATGTATTTTTATTATATTCTAAAGTTTCTAATAGATCTGCCTTTCTACTCACGTATGAACAAAATTGTGATACTGTGGGTTTCTGTGATAAGGTGTTACGATGGGCTTCCCAATCTCTACTGGTGATAGGATCTAATTTAATGGACATCATATAAACAATCAGCGTATCCCAGTTCTCCGTAGGCTCGTTCAATGTTTTAAGGGCTCTCATATTTTTATTAATAAGGTCAACTAATCGACGCAGAGCATTGCACGAAAATGTGTTCAACATCGAACAATGCCTTCAAGTGATTATCTATTAAAATCCTACTGTTATCAAAGCCTTCCACGCCATCTCATAGTTATCACTTCTAAAGTCGATATTTTTAATTACTTCTAGTGCATCACCTTTAAGTGATGCACGAAGGTAGTGGAACTTACTAATTTCGTCTATGCAACTACTATTATGTATTAGTGATAAATACGTATCTCTAAACTCAAGCCAGTACTGATAACCACCATCGAAATTAGGCAAATTAATCTTGGGTAAGCGTATAAAATTACGTTGTTGGTACGATTCACCTGTTTGCTTGTTCACCGAACCCGCTACAGATCCGCAATCACTGGCGCCGACGGCTAGCAAGCTGCGCGCCTGCGCTACGAGGGAGTGGAAACGCTCCTCAAACTTGGCCCGCTCCACATACGCCTCGTCCGGCTTGTCCAAAAGCACCTCGATTTCCATCTGTAAGTCATCAAATTGATCGTATATAGCCTCAAATTTACTAAAACAGCTCTCCAACTCGATGCGTTGTAAGTCTGAAACCGATTTACAACTTTGAAGCACATTCAGATAGTTGGCAAAATTTGTTAGCTTGGCTTTCAGAGCACTACGTTTTCTAATAAGAAGTTCTTCTGTGGCCATATTGAAAGCTAGTCGCAAGATAAATATATACTGTTAAAGAGCTAGCAAAGTACAAAGACGTTATAAGTCGTTATTTTTGAACAAAGGAAAAAGATAACGGCGATGAATACGCGTGACCTTGAAGTTGCGACGGCCAGCTGTTGTGAGTACTTATGCGCTCAGCTGATGCGACCGTTACTAACGGTATTGGCAAGATAAGCAGTGCGTAAGCGCAATACAAGTGTGAAAAGAATAGCTACTGCGATAAAGCACGTGTTTGCTCAAATATAAGGCGAAACATAGGGTGTGTATATATATTTTACGGAAAATAACACGAAAGAAATGTTGGAAAAGGATCTAGAAGGGCAATAATTGGAACAAAGTCACAAAATATCCTGATCCTTATCCTTAGGGTGAACTGATTTTTATCACTTGAAGCGATGACTCGGCATCAATCCACTAATCCAGCAGATCTGCTAAGCACGGCGTCGTATTTCAAGACTTCGGTGAAGTTGTCGTAGTTCTTGGTGACTTAAAAAAAAAACCGTTACTCCGATGACTTGGCGATTTCAATTTTAAGTTGTCGTACTGCCAGTAGCCGACGTACTGGGAAGGATATCCCAAAACGCGACTTTGAAGAGGCTCGTAGGACCAAAGTGTTAGGGACCTTTCCAGGACACCTTAAATTAAAGACCAGTGGACTGTATAAACTGATATAATGAAGGTAAATAAAATGAAACGCGCGTGTGTCTTCGTCGGAGCTCGGTAGTGAAGTGCCGGCTCCTAGGCTCCGCGCCCCGCGCGCCCGCGCCTTCCTCTGAGCCGTCGCCTGTGCCGCCGGCCGTAGATGGTAGAAAGCGTCCGAACAGACAGCGTTGTCGATGAATTTTTTGACGCCCCGTAATTTTTAATATTTTAGTCCTCATTCTAGTTTACAAATAATGTACATATGTAAATAAAAATTAATTACATCGTAAAAAAATAACTAGGTATATCTAAAAAGTGAAAAATAAAAAACTTTTTTTACAAAAAATACTACTGACTTCCAAATAAAAACACTACAAAGTGAAAATAATTTTCTTTTTGGAAGTATAAAAAACAAAAATTGGTACCTACTAAAGACACTGCTAACTTTTCTTTTTTATACTCTGGTGCACAATAAAGTATATAATTATAAATAAATTAATGATAATAAGCTGTTGGGTAGTCCCGTATAACGCCGACCCCATGTGCGTTCAAGGCATATCCTCCCAACACTACCTTGAATACAAGGCCATGGGCAGTTCAGCACTGGCACTGTTGTCAGGTGAAATTATCCCCACTAAGTCCTGGTGATCAACGCCAATTAAGTAAATGGCTAGTGGATTCCCCGGCAACAGAAGCATTGGGGGCGTTTTTTGTGGAGGGAGTGGGTGGTGGAGTACGCCTACTGCTCCTTAACCGTGGATCCGTCCAGAAATGTGTGCGGCAGCGGTGTGGGTCTATAGTGGACTTATCGTTTGCTAATCCAACTGTCGCACGGCGCGGCGCGTCATGAACTCGCGTATCTTGGAGGTGGTGGAGACGCTGGTGGATCATCGAAACATCCAACTCGATGTCTCTGCCCAGAATTCGACTATCCCAGTTCATGCAAGTCGGGGCTGGGTACGGTTCACGCTGGGCACTCAAGCGACTGAACTGAGAGGCTGTCCTGAAGACCTCTATTGTGCAGGTCTGGTTGGACTCACCAGACAGGCCTGTAGATATTGATGAGGAAGCAGAGTGGTTCCGGGAGGCCATGACACAAAGGGAAATGCCCATTTTCGGCCATAAAACGCCCAACAATTTGCTTCTTTTAAATAAAAACATCTTGTTTTATGTTTATTAGTTGCGGTATTCATTTATCCAAACAAGATAGCAACATTTTTGCAAAAAATAAAAAGAACCGAAAAGCTTAAATTAAATTAGGTAAATCCAGAATCCATTGGTTTGTACATAAAATAAAAAGTGATGCCAATTACTTGTTCAAAATATAATCCATTCTCTTTTCTCCAATCGATTTTTAATAATTATTATAATTCCAATATTATTCGTTTTTTTTCGATCATTTCGATGTTATGATAATAAAACAAGCGAACTGCTAGTTGATTTACCATGAATGAAATAAAATCTTGAGATCATTCTTATCTGTTCTTCAAAATTCATTAAAAATAGAATTAAAAAAAACTAAAAGAAACCAAATCTTTGAGGCGCTTTAATTAATTCGTTCATTAATTAATTCGTGTTGAATTACAATTCGAACAAAAAAAATATATAGATTTTTATGTCTGTTATATGGCAACATCGAATCTGACATTATGATAGCATGGCTGCTGTCTGTCATAAGTTCGTAATTCACAATTCGAATTCATTTGCTTCGTTTTTATTATTGTTTTTGTTTTCTTGCGGATTTGTTATTTAACCAACGAATAAGCTTTCTAAATGGACTCCGACAACTTTTTTATTGTTTGATTGTATTACAGTAAAATGATTGTTAGAAAACTGTATTTGTGAAAAAAAAACATTTAATATCTTAACAATCCGGACTTTTTCTGAACCAATTCCTTTACAACTTCATTCAATAAATTGCATATTATCATTTCCATATGCTTTTATTTGTGTGCACCCCGGGCCAAAGTGTCTATGGTCGTTGGGCATTTCCCTTTGTGAATTAAGTCTTCTGATGTGACCTGACACAAGTACACAACATGAGTAACACATTTGTGAATGCCAATTATTGTTTATTTATTTGTTTTGTGTATATAACACGGTAATGTTATCCTTTGCAATCTTTAGGGTTCCACAGTCACCAAAACTAACAAAATTCCTCTATGGATTTCATTAAAACTATTAGATCATATTCAACGCCTTATTAGTAAATATAATTTTTCAAGAACTACAATTCACAAGAGTGAAATTTGATCACAGTTTCATTAATTGGTGCAGGTTCCAGCAGTCAACAAACGTGACACCCTTTTTGCTGACGCCTGTCCATTCCTAGTTCATCGTTTTAAATATAAAAACCTCACTCTGTTGAAATCCCTATACTGTCACCTATCTCACGCAGTTACAAACTTCGGTCCTCTAATACAATTTTGTGTTTTTTGTCGATGATTTCTGGCGTGGTGCATGTAGTATGCCTTCCGCTACTTGGGTCATCTTTGATGCTCTCTCAGTCTTGTTTGGACAAAGCTGGCCACTTTTTTACCTTAGAATATAAAGGCCCAGATTCACCTTATCTATGATCAAAGTCTGCCTTGATTTGACTTGGCTTCATTTTTTTCTGTCGAAATATTTAATCACGGCTCACTTTTTTCCATTTCCCGGAAAGGAAATCAAATTATAATGAAGCAGTTGAAGTTTTTTTTTTATGGCTGATTTGCTGTTTCTTTTTTTATTTAATATATAATAAATTTATTTAAGTACATAATATATACGAATGAATATTCTAAAAACAAAAGAAGCCTATAAACAAATACAAAGGGGAGAGGGAAAAGGGCTCATTGTGCATCAACAAATTCGTCCACATCGATGTCAATGAGAAACGTGCCCAGAACGCTGGCAGCATTGCCACGTTGGATAGCAATGCTGATTCTTTGGCCGAAGAAAAGCCCTCTGGTCACGTGAAGAGTCGACGAGCTTTGTGCTATCTTGAAAAATTCGCACAGGGTTTGAACAGTAGGTCCATGGGGTCCGACTCCAAACGGCTCAAACATATAAATAATAATAAGGTTGTTATATTTGCGCCGTTTGAGGTTTTCTGCACCGGCAGCAGCCGTCTTAGGTAGAATAATTTCGTAAATTTTTTCCAAAAGATGTGGCTGCTTCCATAAAGGGGACATTTGAAGACTCCAAGTTCTCGGTGTTGTGGGCTCTGGTAGAACAAAAGACAATTTTTACATTTGGAGTGGTCGAGGTCTAGGCCGATGGATTTGAACTACTCTTTCAGGAATTGGAAATTCTTCATCCAAATACCATAAATTAAATTTCGGATTTTGTTTCTGAATAATGGGATGAAAATGACTGGCTCGAGAAGGTCACTTTGTTGGCAACCAACTGAAGATTGCAAAACGTTTTCTTTTTACTATAAATTTGATGACAGGCAGCTTGTCACAAAAAGCCGAAAATTTCTGGAAGCAATTGAATGAGTATATTTTTTTTTACATACGGGAAGTATGTAAAAAAATGTATACTCATTCATTCAAAAAATTCAAATCTCGATTAACCCGAGAACTATAAACCGCCCAAATATGTTTAACTGTATGTCTTTTATTATGATTGTTAGGCTCGCACTTGACCACTATCTCACCTGATGGTAAGTGATGATGCGTTCGACGATCAAGCAAGCTTACCTAGAAGAAACCTATTCCTTCCTTCCATTTCTATTTTTGCGATTTTCAGCGATTTCTCCGTCAGTTGTGTATAGATTTTGAAAATTCTTATTTTAATTGAAATATATATTAAGGGCTCTTGAAGTGGCGCATTTTCACCAAGTAAGTATAAGATGAGAAGATCCCATGGAAATCGTGCAAATATTATAGCGCAGCTATCCCTGTGTAAAGAAGCTTGTGGCTAAATAATAAAAGACGGTCGGTTCAATCTTCAAGGTCAAGCAACACTTGGTAAGGTTAGTCTGTAGATGGGTGACCATAGTATTATAGCGAGATTCTTCCGTGCCTCGGAAAACAAGAAAAACCGTTGGTCCCAGCTGTCATTAGAAGATATTTGACAGTCGTTACTGGTAATCAGAAACCTACATTCTGAATCCAGTCTTGTCAAGGGTTACTAAGGAGTATGTTTTAGAAAGTAACCGTTTTGCGGCAATACAGCGGAGTAAGGACCTTAAGAAATGAAGAGAGCTAATAATTATACTAAATGTTGCTTGTAAGTTCTGAAAGTAGCAATATGTGTTAAATCTTGATTCTGCCTTCGAAATTCTCGAACACAATCCTCGCGTAGTCCTCAAACAAATCAGTGAATAGGGGGTTAGTGAATCCTCCAAGCTCCTGAAGTTTTTGGGGCAGATTCCGTGGTAAAGAGTTATCATTGGTGTGATGTTGTAGTTCAGCATTTCAGTAGTAGTATGTGTGTTACCCGTGTTAGGCAGTCGCTCCATGTAAAACACTGGTACTCAGCTGATTCCAGTTAGATTGGAAGCCGACCCCAGCAAAGTTGTGCTAAACCCACGCGATTTGATTCGGTAATTTGAGGTACCTAAACTAACAAGAGTAAAATTAAAAAAAATAATAAAAAGAAATCAAATCGACCGAAAGAAAGTTTTGTAGCTATTGTTTTTCGTTTTTCGACCCCGACTTCTGAAAGGAAAGTTATTTTGTGGGGTTTTGCTATGGAAGTCTTTTTTTTGTTATTAAGTTTTTTATGCCTTTTATTATATTTAGCAATCTCTGCCAAGGTTATGCTATTAAATCGCTCCAACTACCCCAGTTAGATCAGTTTTTGCTAAGAGGCAGTACGCAAGGCAATCTTTCCACTTATACAACCTATTAAATAAAGAACTACACGTCTATCTTCTAAAAATCCGTGACTGTAATATAGTTGCAACTGTAAAACCAATGACGACATTGAGGCCGTGGTAACATCGCTTTCATTATCAGACCAATAATAAATAAGTCCTTAGTAACGAAATCGTTAGTGGAGGAAGGACATTGTCGCAGGGCTAATCTAAGCCTAGACCTTAACATAACTGAAATCTAAACTTACGCAGGCAAACGAATTTAACGTATTCACAATGTACACTAACACTATTATACACACTCACGCACTCAACCACTCCCACTGTTACACACACACACTCAAAACCAATTCGCATAAATCACACTAGCGCGCAAATTTTTGTATTTTCTTTGATTTATTTTCCTCTTTTTATTTCGTATTCTGTTAAAAATTGCATACACTGTATAATGTTAAGTGGAAGAGCGAAGTCACCTAACACAAGCATATTCTTGCTTAAAAGATGATCTCCATATCACGTACGTTAATTTTTATTTGATATACCTAATAGAATGTGCTTTAGAGTATGAATATTAAAAAAATACTTTTTATTAAGTACATAGGTACAGTATTACGTTCTCTTAATTGAACTTTTAACTGAGACGGGAAAAGTGTTGAATGCTTGGATGCAAGCTAACGTTCAGCCTGTGCTCAAGAAGAGCAGTCGGGCTGACCCGGCTCGGTCCTTTGCAAGAGTATGGAACGAGTGCTCAACTTAAAGGTCCTGGCATACCTTGAAGCTAACGACATCTTCAGAGACCGCCAATATGGCTGCCGCCAAAATCGGTCAACTGGGGATCTTCTAGCGTTTGCCATTCACAATTGGAGTGAGGCCATCGAGAGGCACGGGGAAGCGCTTGCCCTCTCCCTTGACATCTCGAAGGCCAGGGTCTGGCATGAAAGCCTTATTGGTAAGCTTCCTTCATTCGGTCTGCCTAGTGGTCTGTGCGATTGGATTGCAGACTTCCTGAGAGACCGGTCCATTCGAGTGGTTATTGAGAGCCGCTCGTCTGACCAACTCGGTATTAATGCCGGGGTATCTCAGGGGTCGGTACTTTCAGCAACATTGTTCTTGCTGCACATAAACGATCTGCTAAAACCTTTGGGTATGCGGCAGACTGCACTGTTGCTGAGAGACACGTGTCCGACGCATGCGGTACTGGACCTCAGATCCGGTCTCTCCGGGAGGCCATGGTTTGGCGCTTGAATCTGTCCTTAAAGGCAGTCTCCGAATGGGGCAATGCCAATCTGGTCAGGGTCAATGCTGCCCAGGCGTGTCCTTTTTCCGCTAAAAGGAGCCAATTCCACCCAGCTCCTAATTTCCGAAGTGTGACCGTGCCGATAACGGAGCATCTTTAGGTTCTTGGCATTACGTTGACATTGAAGCTCAATTTTGATTCATTCATTGAGGTAAAAGTTCAGCTGACTGTCAAATAATCGGGGATAATCGCGAAGGTGAGACGGTACTTCATGCCAGAGTAGTTGCTCAGCTTGTATCAAGCGCAAGTTCGATAATGCATGGAGCACTCTCATCTCTAGGACGGATCTGCCAAGTACCAGCTGGATGAACTTGAGTCGATCGAAAAACGGGCCAAAAGGCTCATCGGCAATGAAGTAATGGTCGAATCTAAGCTCCAGAACCTTGAACATCGGCGCCAAGTTGCCAGTCTGTCGGTTTTTTATCGGTTACATTTCGGGGAGTGTGCGTTGGAATTGCATAAACTAATTCCTACTAGCCAGCTCCATCATCTGACTACAAGACTTACAGCGATGCGTCATCGGTACATGGTGGACATCCAACCCATACGCACCAAACGTTTTGGGAATACTTTTATTATGCCTACAGCTAAGGAGTGGAATTCCCTGCTGGAATCTGTATTGCCTGATAACTACAACCTAGAAGTCTTTAAGTAAAGAGTAAATAGGTTTCTTCTAGGCAAGCCTGCTTCATCGTCGACCACTTAATCGCTTACCATCAGGTGAGATAGTGGTCAAGCGCAAGCCTATCGACAAAAAATACTAATTTTCTATCAGAAACTGGTATCCCTTCAATTCAAGGTACTGGTCAAGTTACTGAACACGATTAAAAGTGCTACTAGTACTTACGGAACTTGTTAAATGCATTAGGAAGCATGGTACGACTGTGCAACTGTGGATGTAAAAAGCTTGTATACTTATATAGCTTTGTATCAGTCGCTGATACAATATTGCATAGTAATTTGGGGGGCAGCTGTAAAATCTCACTTCATAATCCTCAAAAGAGCACAACGTGCAGTCCTTTAAACCCTTTTACACAAACCTTAACGTTTTCTTACAGATACCGTCAACTCAAAAATTCGCTGTTAAGCGTAAGTAAAAAGATGTGCTGAATGTAACAACAAAGACTCATATCAGAATTTAACGGAGGATTCTTACTTATGTAACTAAATCCGCTTGCACAAAGAATCATTTTTTCTGATTTCTCATGCATACCTAATCTTCTGCTTAGAGTGTAGATGACAAACATACTCTTTTTAGTTAAATGCCTAACAATAAAGTGATTAATAATTTCACTTATTAATCATTTTGCATATAAAAAATGTTACGCGGAATCAAATAAAAATAAAAAGCTAACTTCCTAGCTGCTGAACCATAATCGAATATAACGAAGCTTAAAAAGTAATGAATGTGGTAAAATGAAACTGAAATCAATCTGTCACTCACATTTTTTGACACACTCTGTAACACCTTCATTGTTTCAGCATTCTTTCTGCATCACTATTTCAGCTGAAAGACGTCCACTGCTGAACATAGGCCTTCCCCAAGTGTCACCACATTGGCCGTCTTGCATTCAGCGGATTCCCGGACCCCGTCACTCTTACGCTCATAAAAAATACACAAGATTTTTGTTTATTAACTTTTTTAGTATTTAATACATTTAAAAAATAAAATTAAACATTTAAAAATGTAAAAGATAGTGGCCCACCGTTATCGGGAACAGGGACCAAGCCACCGGGGGTCAGGACTCCACTTAATTATGCTGTATAAGTTCGATCACGTGCATGTATGCAGCAGTGCCGTGAACTGAGAAAATTACCTATTTATTACTATGAGTTACACAATACTATGCAGAACAGCAGTATTGTGCTAGCCGAACTCACTCTTGACCGCGATTTTATCAAAACAATAACATGACATACCTTAGCTATAGGTATATAATAATATGTGAATTCAATCGTGGTATATTCAGTCGTGTGATCTTAACAAGTCGACAGTAGACAAAATGTAAGTTGTTGGTTATTGTAATGACGTTTAAAGATTTTAACATTGACACTTGTAATTTTATCTATTTTTTGTTTATATGACATCCATTCTAATTTATTCCATTTTATTATGTAGTATTTCGTTTATTCAATTTTGTACACATTTAATATTTACATTTTTAAATATTTCTTTATGAAAACAAATCATAAAAAAAAAAACATTTAAAAATATAAAAAATAATGGTAGTCCGGGTAGTCCGCCGGTGTCGAGAGCAGGGTCCAAGCTACCGGTGGTTAGGACTCCAGAGACAGGAACCTCCTCACAATGCGAGCCGTATCGAGGAGTACTGCCTTCTGTATCAGGCCCTTGATCCGTGCAATGACAGCCTCGACGAGATCGAGGCTATTGGCCATCAGGCCGTTGGCCGTAACAACAATCGGCACAATGATCGTCGAGTCCACATTCCACATGTCGACAACCTCATGTGCTAAGTTGAGATACTTGATTTGTTTCTCTTTCTCAGCTTTCACGAGGTTCTCGTCATGCGGGATGGTAACATCGATTATTGTGCGGCGCGCTAATCGGTTTTTCACCACTAGATCCGGCTTATTGGCAACAATAGTCCTATCAGTGATGATAGACCGATCCTAGTACAACGTGACATGGTCATTTTCGAGAACTGGGTCGGGCACATACTTGTAATATGGTACCTCAGAATCCACTAGATTGTACTTCAAAGCAAGTTGCTGGTGAATAATCATGGCCACTTGGTTATGCCTGTGTAAGTACTCGCCGTTAGCCAGACGAGAACAACCAGAGATAATATGTCTGATGGATTCACACGGACGGTGGCATGCCCGACACATATCAACCGTCCCGTCCTGCATTATACGTCTCCGATAGTTATTCGTCAGGATAACCTCATCCATAATTGCACAGACAAAACCTTCAGTTTCTTCGAAAAGGTCGCCGAAACTTAGCCAGGACACAGACGCTGGGAAATCTACATCAGGCCCATGGAGAGCCCGATAGAAGCGCCCGTGTAGCTCCTTGCCTTCTGATACCTCTTTGCGTTCATCAGTAGTTAGTATTACAGGCTTGCGCCAGTTCTCTTTAGCCATGGACAACGGGGTGATTCCCTTGTCCACTGCGACCACGTCCCGGTGCATACCCACTTCAGCTTTTAAAAAGTCTTCTCTGAGGCTGTACACTTCGCGGTTGTGAAGAGTCTTGGCGTTTAAAAAGCCTCGACCCCCACATTTCCGCGGTATGTACAGTCTCATCACCGATGATCGTGGGTGATGCATCCGGTTTGCGGTCAGCAGTGTCCGGACTCTCCTGTCGAGGGCGTCGAGCTCGGTCTGAGTCCATTTGAGTATGCCGGAAGAGTACATCAAAACAGGCATGACCCAACTGTTGAAGGTACCTTATTTCCGCCTGACAAAAGGCTATACCATATTCAAGCGTCCAAAGAAACGCTCCTTCAGCAGTTGCTTCATGTTAGTACTTTTGATGCCCAACGCTTCCGACATACCCAAATACTTGTAAGTTTCAGTTGAGGAGAGGTGTTTAAGGTGTATGGAATCAGAGAGTTGAATTCCCTCGGATTTACAAATTCCATCCTGATGGAGTTACTGAAGGTTTCAGTTACCTTCAGTAGCTCCGTCAGTTGGAGTTTGTTGGGGGTAAAGAGTTTCAGATCATCCATGAAAAGGAGGTGAGATATGACCTGACTACCTCTTCTCAACCGATAGCCTAGACCTGAATCCTCCAGGAGTGTACTTAGAGGATTCAGGGGTGAGCAGAACCAAAGTGGACTCATACTGTCACCCTGAAATATCCTCCGCTTAATCCATACAGGCTCATCATCGCCCTGAATCGGTCGACATCCCGGATATCGAAGAACTGTCTTCCATTGCCCCATACATGACTCAAGGAAGGTGCATAGAGTTGCATCTATTTTGTACAACTCCAGCACCCTCATGAGCCATGTATGTGGCACAGAGTCGTAGGCCTTCTTGTAGTCTATCCAGCATGTCGACAGATCCTTGCGGGATCGACGAACCTGCTAGCTTATGGCCATGTAAATGAGGAGAAGCTCTTTAGTGCCGCGGAACCCATTCCTACATCCATTCTGAGAGGTAGACATTATTGAGTTATCTTCAATGTGTTTATCAATTTTTTATTTTATTTGAGGAAAGCTTTCAAGGCAGAAGGACGTTCGTGATTTTTGTTCAAAATGGAAATGAAAACAGTATCGTCTTGGCAAATTTTATTGATAATACAATTGCCATGCAAAATCAATATTTGCTAGAATTTAATAACATGGGAAATTTATGTGGACCTAATAGAGAAGAATGCTTCAAGTCTTTAAAACTTCTCCCAGTTAAAAAAAGCGTAAATTGCTACTAACTTCTCCCGTGGTGTTAGCGATTTTTAGTTTAGAAAAACTATTTAGGTTCTGCGTTTAAAAAATAATAATCACGTATTTTTTAGTTTTCTGAGTTTGACCCTGACGAACTGGCTGACAACTTCCAGTCTTAGCTAGAATTATAAAGAGAGAGCTCGAATTTTGTGAATTCGTTCTAAAGTGTAGGGTAATCTCTGGCATCACTTTTACCTATTTGTAAAAAATATACACCATTTGAACGGTACATTATTTCAGATCGTTATAGGCTATAATGACCCAGGTAAAGCCGGGGCGGACCACTAGGATTCGAAGTAAAAAGAGATAGTACTTCATGCACACTAACTTTATATGCCAGTTACGCCATAATGACTTCGCGTCATTCAGTACAAACAACGTTTTGGATGAATATCGGTAAAATGAGAAGTAACAGGCTTTGAAGTTATTACCTTACACTGAAGCTCTAGACAACTGACATTATTAGCTGACCTCGCACGTTGACTTCGGAGCGAACGAAATACCACGCGCCACTCCGTCGCGAGCTTAGAAGTGTACCGGCCCGTTCACGACCTTGCCGCTGTGAGCGGCAGCTAAGCGCGGGGCGGCGAGCGGTAAGAAAAAAATTATAAAAATGTTTGAAGCACGCCACGAGACGCTGCTCATAGCAAAAATGCGCGCGGTATTAACAGAGCGAATCGCTGCAGCGGCGCGCGGTGCGGGGAGCGGCAGGAACAAATGTACAAGTGAATGAGTGCGACACCACGAAACAGAGCGGCGCGGACAGCGGTGTAGGAGTGACGTAATCAGCGGCGTAGCAGAAAACAAAAAAAAAATAGACTATTTTGTGGCGGTAATGGATACCGAGGCATTTATCAACGAAATTTTAAATCGACCGCCTATATGGATGTCAAAACATACCCAACATAAATATACAAACATTATGAAAAGGTTGTGGGAAGAAATTAAACAATGTTTTCCGGAATATAATGGTAAGTTTAATTTAAATTGATAACACAAAATCTGGAAATTTTCTGTAATCTTCGTATAGGTCACGAAATTCGCGTTTCAAACACTGATCTTTATTTAGTTCGTGCACTCCTTCTCTCATATTAAGAATATCTTGTTTTAAAAATGTACTGCTTTCTAAACAGAGAAGGGATAATATTGAGAACGCCATGATTTTGAGCACGTTTTTTGACTACCTAAATACGTCCACCGCGGCCGCTGCAACGAACCGCTACTGAGGATACGTGGCGTGCAAAACGCACCGCTTACCGACGCCGCCCCGCTTGCCACCCCGCGCCCTGCTAAGACCGAAGTCGTGACCAGGCCGTGCGTGTAATAGCAATTGGCGGGCAGTCGGAAGCGGCGCTTGGTCGCGCACGCACCTCTAACGCATCGGAGCGCTCTTGGCGGCGGAACGTACGTATAAAGGGTTCTGAAGTTAGAAATGGCAGTGTGGAATATGGAAGCCGTAACGGGTTTATAGAAATGTAATAAAACTTTTTCTCATTACTGTGTCCTTCTTTTTATTTTTGAATATATCATAGATAACAAGCAATTGAAATGTTCACTGTTCATCCGCATGAATGTTTTATAATCCTCTGGTTGGTTTACGTGTAATTCTCTCAACATTGAGAAATGATTATGACGCCTTCTATACTTCTTTTTCCACAATTAGACCAGCTAAGGCTATTACGACTACCGCTCAAGCGTTCATCACGAAGTAGTATGCAGAACTTTTGTCACCTAGGGATACTCCGCGTGCCATTCCGAAGTGTGGCCAAAATTGTCGAAATACCTTTAGACGTGTGGTATGATGCGTCAGTTAAATTGATAACGCATCTGAGCGCGCTCCGAGGTGCGATGTCAAAAATAATATTTTAAAACGAAAGGTTCGGATCGCGTTCCAAACCACCGGTTTAGAGCGCGCTCTTGCGCGCGGTTCGGAACGACACTCCATGGAGCGCGCTCCAAAGTGTACGTGTGAGGGCCGCTATTCTATCAAAAGAAAGCATCGCGATAACGATTGGTAAAATGTCAGAAATATATAGGATTCCCAAGCGCCATCGCTGATTGAATGACACTGTTTAGAGCTTCATGATAGAATGATTTGTGCTTAACTTTATTTACATTAGAGGGTGATATGCCCCAAAACCTCAACATTTTAATCATACTTTTTTTATTATTAATTTTGAATTTTTGTTTCAGGTTGACCAATGGCCTCTTGTTTCTGATGTTCGTATTATCTATTCTTTCAAGTTCTACTCAGGCGTTTTCCGAATTTAAAGATATGAATTGGATAAAAGACCCCGCGGAGGCGTGGCCATATACACGCCATCACATTGAAACAAAGGCTGTATTATTTCTCCTAAATAAAAACAACTATTTAGAAAACGGGAAAGAATATACATTTATTGCTTTAGGAGTGTTATTAGACAATAGCCGTATTCTAACTTCGTATAATCCATTTAGGCAATTGATAAACGACCCCAACATTACCGACCATATTTTGGCGTTGTTACCTACAGGAGTTCATATTAGACAACCGGTACTGAAAATAGCAAACATAGTTTGTGGGCGCCAAATAACAGATGAGCCAATTCTGCCAGAGAATAATATTTGGCGTAATAAAGAGCACTCTCCAATTCACGATTTGATGATAGTGAGACTTGAAGAAGAACTTGGAGTCGCCTATGCTGCATATAGGCAACGACCGATGATTGTTCAAAGCATTCATGATTCTGGATCGTTTTATTTTGCTGGCCAATCCAATTTACTATATCATAACGCTGTCAAATCAATCCTTGCCAAAATCACAGACGACATAGAGCCTGAAGTTCTGATTTTAACTTTAGGATACGAAAGCAAAAAACAAATGCGTGAATTTGATACAATACACGTTATTGAGTATGAAGCAGACGATGTCGCTCTGGTGGACTGCGAAGAGTGGCTGCCGCGCCAATGGGGATTTTTTATATGTATTGCGAATGTTGGCAATTTCCCAGGGTTGGGGTCTGGTGCAGCACTATATTCTGGGCATAAACTTTTTGGAATAGGAACCTTTGCCATGTTTAAAGAAGATTTAGGAATTTTAGTATTCACTGATGTACGACCGTACGAAGAGCTTATAGAGAAAACGTGTGGCGATGAGGAATTCAGTTGAAAGAAAGATAAGCTAAGCAAAATTAATCGATTTTTCTTTCTTTTGTTTTTAAACACTTAATTTTACACTAGAAAGTCCGCCAGCAAAAGTAAGTAAATTAAGTTTAAGTAAATACACTTTCAATAAGTTTCTGGTTTTGCATATTATAATGGGAAACCATGTTCTTGTTTATGCAATGTAAAATTGTCTTTAAATATTTGCAGCAATTGGAAAACAAAAAAAAATCGTTTTAAGTTTTCATACTATTATATCATCCCCATGTGAAATGTTACAGTATTTTTATCATCGATAAAACGTTAAACCGGATATTCATTTTGTGTTTTATTTCCAGTTAAGGACCTCAATGTCGTAAAAATGCATGTAATTAAGCGTTTTTAACGTTTATTTCAAGAATAAAATAATATTATCAAACTACAGTTCGTGTAGTGTATCAACTAAGCTTCTACGGTCGGTAATAGCTGTTATCTGGTACACCCAACGTTGTCATAAAATAAAAGGCCCGTTTTGACAGCTATAAAAATACCTACTAATAATTAAACTTGATGCTTGCGAATGATACTCGTTGTAGTAGTGTATGGGTAACATAGTAATTAATTAGGATTATGAATTTAATTTTTCAATATCTTACGTAGAAAGTTATCGCGGCATGTAAAATGAGCAACGACAACGGACTTCTTTGATTGTGACGAGGTTAATAGCTTATTTTAATTATTATTTTCAAGTAGATCTGGTCTCGTGGTTCGCGTGGCTGAGACGGACAAGATGCGAGTTCAAATCCTGCGTCGAGGATATATTGTTTTGCTTTCAATTTAGAATCCATTCAATAAGTATTTCTTGTATTATTGTAAATAACTATAGACGGACACATTCTTCAAATAATAAAATTCTAAATTGGTAACATTTTCGTCTAACTTGTAATAAGTGGGTAGTTGAAAGACAAATATGCGTTTTCATTGTAAAACTGGAAGTCAAATATCACTAAGGTTAAAGGTTGGAAAATAAATATGAACCGTGACAATGAAGCTAAAGCCAGTCTACGCACAATTTTTGTCTTGTTAACTAAATTGTGAAAAACGTCTTTTTCCTATTTCTTAATTTCTATATTAGTTAGTATTTATTTTATTTTATTTATTAGTTTATCATCGCACTGGAACGCCTTGCAGTAATTACTCCAAAGGAGCACAATCTTATAATAAACTTACTATAAGTCCAGGTTTCCTCACGATGTTTTCCTTCACCGTTGTCAGCTGTGTCCAATATAAACATAGAAAGTACATACAAATTAAAAAATTCACATTGCTACTTGCCCGGAATCGAACCCACGACCTCAAGCACGATAGATGAAGTCTTAGCCACCGGGCCACCACGACATACAATTTATAATTTTAGTATGACATTTCTATTGAAAAATAATATATTTGCAAGACGCGAATGTTGGCATCAGAGAGATTGCTAGGAGACTTAATAATAATATAGCAGTAAGTGTATTTTTCTGATTCTACATATTTTTATACATACGTAAACACGAAGTGACACCTGTTTCATTTCTTTGTTTCAGAGAAATACAGTCAGATTGTTTACTAACGTGTAGAACTAGCGGTTAAATTACTTTTGGTTAATTGATATATTTCATGGGACCTGGTGAATTTATAGAAGTTGGTGGCCGATTTAATAATCACCAGTCAGTTTGGAATTATTTCGCGGCATGTAAAATGAGCAACGACAACGGACTTCTTTGATTGTGACGATCTTAATAGCTTATTTTAATTATTATTTTCAAGTAGATCTGGTCTCGTGGTTCGCGTGGCTGAGACGGACAAGATGCGAGTTCAAATCCTGCGTCGAGGATATATTGTTTTGCTTTCAATTTAGAATCCATTCAATAAGTATTTCTTGTATTATTGTAAATAACTATAGACGGACACATTCTTCAAATAATAAAATTCTAAATTGGTAACATTTTCGTCTAACTTGTAATGTTGTGGGTAGCTGTCCAACTACAACTACGTATCATTTTAATAATTGTAATTTCACTAACTGTTTCAATAATTAGAAATGAACAAAATGTAAAATGTTTTTTTTTTCTGTTTCCTCGCAAATGTGTTAAAAAACGTCGTACGATATACGTGCGTATTGGTTATAACGCACTAATATCGTAATGTACTATTAATTCATCAAACAACGACTTGAAATTATTTCAACTTAGGTGAATAATGGTCGTTGTGTAAATGAAGATAGCGTCTATATCACCTCATTAGCACTAGCAGCATCAATAATTCTATCAAATATTCATTGCAGTCCACAAACGCTAATCGGCACCGTAACAGATATCTCACACGGGCGCATTGACAGTCATTTGCTGTCACCGCAGCAGTTATCGTATTAGCTGAGCACTATCTCAAGTCAACTGAATGGTAAACTTACGATACCTGTGGTCTTGAGGAATGTCAAAGATCTGTACCATTTACTAAAAGTGTCACCTAGAGTGTACTCAATCTAAACATGAAGCAGTCTATCTGCGAAATGAAAATATTCTATAAAAAACAACTATACCGCTACGTAAAATCGTCATGTGATAAGCAATGGATCAAATTGCACATATCCGAATAGCTGGTTGTATACATGTTGCGCGGAATGCAAAACTCGCATTATTTGCGCCAACGGAATCACAATGGTGAACCTTGTCGGCAACGGGATTATTACCCTAGGTCAAGGTTGCACATTGAAAGGAGAGACCTTTAGTATTTATGCTTATAACGATTTCATCAATCATGTATTCATCATCACATCGAAGTCCCAAAGGAATCCGTACTAAACAAAATCATGAAAACGTCTGCTCCAGAGAACTTCAATGATGCTGAAGATTATCATCTCATTTGGAATCAATTAAGGGCTCAGATTGACGAGGTTAAGGAACAGTCATCTACAGATCTGAGCATTCACGACATTCATCACTACACTGTGTTGTACATCAGTGTAGCTTCGGTCATCGTCTTGGGTGGCGTCGTCGCGTACCTCATCAGAAGACAGCGAAGTACGGGAAGGGCACCAGCATCGCCGGCTTCCCCAAGGCCAGGAGGTTCTCGGGGCTGGGCCTGTGATGATCGCACCGGCAGACACGGCACCGGTGGCATCGCGTTTAGCGGAAACAGTGTAAAAGTGTAGTGAAGTGTTCACAATCAGTGGTGTAAACAGGGTTACCTCGCCCACGTTTCTACGTTCACTGCACTTAAAAAGATTTAGAATAATCGTTTTAGTTAGTTTTATCGCATTTGTATCATTAGCTAGCTATATAATGATCATTTTACTACTCAATATCATTTGACTATTTTACTTGTTTCATTACTTTAAATCATCCGCCAATCAATCATATCAGTTGTCCCATTTGGGCGGGCAGGATGTACGGAACCGCACATTATTTTACAGACTCACGCGCCGTGCATTCTGTGCGCTCAGCATTTTATAATTTGTATAAGTATTTTAATTCAATAAATCAGTATTCAACGGACATTCGCGGTGGTCGGTTTTATTTCATCATCATCCCCATATAATCGCCCCGGAATCATTATACCCAGGTACATAGAATAATAACATCATCGAAAAAAACGCTTGAAAATAAGGAAGTCTGCGCCACCGTGTTTTTAGATGTCGCGCAAGCTTTTGACAAGGTTTGGCATAAGGGTCTAATATTCAAGCTCAGAATTTGCAGATATTCTAGAGTCGTGTATAACTAATGGAATGTTTAGAATACGGCAAGAAGACGTATATTCCGAGCTATAACAGCTGGGGTACCTCAAGAAAGTGTCCTAAGCCCAATTTAGTACTTGTTATACACATGTCGCATCCAAGAATTAGAAAACAACACCATTGCGATCTTTGCAGATGATACTGCAATTATGGCTAAGTCATAAGTAATTTATTTAATAACAATATATACATTGTGTCGAAATTTGTAATAAGTAAAAATTTTAAAACACCACTAATTATTCTCTTTGCCACTAATACATCACAATCGAAAAATAAATACTAAATAAACAATAACTTTCAATAACAATAATTCGTAATAATTTAACCGTAAAATTAAAAGGTCAGAGATAAAGATTAAATAATAAAATAGATTCAGTCAATTCAAAAATTCACTAGGTAGTGATAATATTAGATTAACAAATAAATAATGATAATCCGAAACAAAAATACAAGTCAATTAAAAATGAAATGAAAAAGATAAAATTATAAAAGGTTCAATAATATGTCACAAATTCTAAATAATCCATGTTACATCAATTCGAGTCAATTAAAAATTCAACATTTGGATGTTGAATTTTTAATTGACATAAAATTTCACAGTAGGTATGTCACGAACACCATTACAATTTTAAAATAATAATCCATATAAAAATAATTCTAGTCAAATAAAAATTCAATGTTAAAGATAAAATTAAGAAAAGTTCAATAATATGTCACAAATTCTAAATAATTATCCAAGTCATATCAATTCGTGTCAATTAAAAAAATCAATGGCTACTGGATCAAGCCACAGAGAAGCAGTAGAAAAAGTTCAACTAGCTGTGAACAAAGTGTATGACTGAACACAAAAATGGAAGATCAAACTGAATGAGTCAAAATCAATTCACATTGACTTCACAAACAATCACTTGGACTATCACCAATTTACATAAATGGCATGCAAGCACCTTATGTTAATACAGCCAAATACCTTGGCATAACTCTCGACGCCAAGTTGCGTTAGAAAGCTCATGTCAAAAAAAAGACAGGAACTCGATATACGTTATAAAAGTATGTATTGGTTACTCGGAAGGAAATCCTGTCTGACAATACATAATAAAAAAAAAACTTTTTACAAAAAAATACTACCGACTTCCAAATAAAAAACTACAAAGTGAAAAATAACTTTATTTTTGGATGTCGGTGTCTTTCATAGGTACCAATTTATTGCGTTATGGGCACCGACTTCCAAAAATAAAGTTACTTTTCACTTTGTAGTTTTTTATTTGGACGTCGGTAGTATTTTTTGTAAAAGGTTTTTTTAGCGAATGCAGCAATCCCGAGAGAATTGCCGTTATTTATTGAAGAGTTCTGTTGTATATCTTCGAATAGAAATACCACCAAATTATAATAGGACCAATTTCGGAACACACTCTTTCAAACAAAAAAGAATTCAAAGAAGAATTTTCAAAATCGGTCCACAATTTACGAAGATATCGCTGAACATACATAAAAAAATAAATAAAAAAAAACATACATAATGTCGAACATAGAACCTCCTCCTTTTGGGAAGTCAGTTAAAAATAATCACATACAAGCATATACTGATGCCAATTTGGACGTATGGTCTGCAACTTTGGGGCTGTACTAAACAAAGCAATGTCAAAATAATCC
The DNA here is from genome assembly GCA_947562075.1 of Orthosia gracilis. Taxonomy (NCBI): domain Eukaryota; kingdom Metazoa; phylum Arthropoda; class Insecta; order Lepidoptera; family Noctuidae; genus Orthosia; species Orthosia gracilis. Next base: position 40,824,848 of record OX387265.1, on the reverse strand, counting down.
AAATATTCCAAAAAAAGTGCTCAGGGATGCTGTAAATGCACCCTGATACATAAGAAATGACGATGTTCACCGTGACCTTAAAACGGAATTCGTTACCGCCATCATCCAAAAGTTTGCTGAAGCCCACGAACACAGATTTCACCGACACGTGAATGTTGAGGCACCTACACAAGACGCACATATTTGACGCATCAATGCCAAAGGGATATCTGTCGTTAGATAGTAAAACTGATTTTTTTTAGGTCTTCTTTACATTGCTCAAAATTGCGTTCGGCTAATTCTGCCCAGTTAACTTTAGTTTTATCGTTTCGTTTTGAATTCCCAAGGTGCTTATTTAACTCTGTCTGATGATCAGCTGAGTGACGTATGTTTGCTCTATACAAAATCAACAATCCCAGAAATCTTGTAAGTTCCTCAATAGTTTCCTGTTTGGAAAATTTAAAATAGTTTTAAGCTTATCTTCTAGAAGTCTGATTACCCTCTACGGATACTTCATACCCGAAAAAAACTAATTTTTCTTAACCAAAACTGCATTTGGAGAAATAAATAGTTATGCCAAATTCGTTAAATCGTTCCAAAACTTTTTTAAATGCTGTCTATGCTGATCTCGTTTTTTGATGCAATTATTTCGTCATCAACATAATTAAATAAAAAACCTAACCTTGCAATGGTTAGATTTTACACGCAGATGACACAGTATGATGCATAAAACGCTGCCAAATTTGCGCCGCATTTCGTAATCCAAAGGGCATGCGTATACATTCAAATAAACCAAAAGGTGTTATTACTGCAGTCTTTTTGGTGTCATTTCCCGCGACAGGTATACAATTGTATGCTCGGTTCATATCTTATTTTTTGTAGATATGTTTGTGCTATCTAGCTTTTTAAAAACATTCTTATTAGCCAAAATATAAGTGAAATGATGAAGGCGAGGCACAGGGTAGCGATCCGGTTTAGTAATCGCTTTTAAACACTATAATCTCAATAGATCACATGGCCTAATATTACCATCCTTCTTGGGTACTACGTGCAGGGGCTTGCCCAAGCACTATGGCTCGGCCTACAAATCCCTAGCTCTTGCATAACCCTAAATTCGATTTAGGCTTTTACATACTACGTGGTAACTGTCACGCTCGTACGTGCACTGTAGTACCTGTTGTCTCAATTAGATGACAATCGCTATGTCTAGGTGTCTCTTTATATGAAATAGACTTAGTTAATTCTGGAAACTTACTCAACCACTCATAATAGTGACAATTATCAACAATTGTTTTTAGAGTGGCTCAGTTGAACTAGAGAGATTTCCTCTCGTACTTAAGTTAGTAAACTGATCGACTAGCCTTCGTCCGTTCAAATCAATTAATATTAGCTAAGAAGTCAGCCTTAATAAATAACCAACGGAACGCTCGTCTCAGATTTAAGTCTAGTTCTAAAATGTGTGTACCGTACGTATTGATGTCAGTACCGTTCGTAGCGTACAACAATAACAGGCACTATGTGCGTTATCTTTCTTAAAACACATCTGCGAGGTCGCAGCCTCCCGTCGCTGACTGCACCGTTGCTAGTTTTCCGATAACTTGGCATCTCTCTACTTCCAGTTGCTCGGTTCAACACACTTATTCGCCTTGTTGCGGAATTTAAAGTGGTAAAAACATATCCAGTTGAGGTCGTCTTCAAGTGCCTTCGCACTTCTTCTAGACTTGGAGTCTGATCTTGATCTAGATCGGCATTTTCTAGGTCTACCATTTTGCAAGTGAGCTCTAGAACCGTTCTCGATGTTGCGTAATCAATCGCTTAATTTATTAATTGCCGCTGTCACCAAATTATCCTTGTCCTGTGATCCTGGTTTATCCTTAAAAGTAGCCACGCTGTGTATTGGAGTGATAGTTTCTGCGACCTTGTCTGCAATCGATGCCAATTTCTCATGTTTTTCTAATCAGTCGCTGCCAATACTCTTTTTACTAATGGAGGGAGATGATTTTTCCACATCACCTTTAATGTGTCATCTGTTACTTTTCCTCTGGCCCTCAGGTCCTTCATTTTTCGAACAAGGTGCGATGGCTGTTGATCGCCTAGCTCCATTTCTCCAAACAGCTTCTTGATTTGCCGCTCCGCTGATTCTTTGTACGCCGACATTATTTTTTATTCAAGGTCTCATATTTCTTCTCTTTGGACGGATCTAATAGGATATCCGCAACTTGTTCCGTAACCTCGAGGTTTAATTTCTGTAAGATAATCCGATATTTAGAATCGTCGGACATCTTCTGTCACAGTTTATTTAACATACATACACTGACACGTAAGTATTGTTGAATGTGGGAGGAGCTGCTGTCTTAATAGCGAAGTGGAGCACCATCTCTTTCTATAATTTTTTGAAAGCGGCACGACATAATTCCAAACTTACTGGTGACTATTAAATCGGCCACCAACTTCTATAAATTCACCAGGTCCCATGAAATATATCAATTATTCAGCGTCAGTAACCAAAAGTAATTCAACCGCTAGTTCTACACGTTAGTAAACACACTTACACTTACTGCTATATTATTATTAAATCTCGTAGCAATCTCTCTGATGCCAACATTCGCATCTTGCAAATAGATTATTTTATACTAAAATAGAAATGTCATACTAAAATTATAAATTGTATGTCGTGGTGGCCCAGTGGCTAAGACCTCATCTATCGTGCTTGAGGTCGTGAGTTCGATTCCGGGCAAGTAGCAATGTGAATTTTTTAATTCGTATGTACTTTCTAAGTTTATATTGGACACAGCTGACAACGGTGAATGAAAACATCGTGAGGTAACCTGGACTTATGGTAAGTTAATTATAAGATTGTGCTCCATTTGAGTAATTACTGCAAGGCGTTCCAGTGCGATGATAAACTAATAAATAAAATAAAATAAAAACTAAATAAGATAGAAATTAAAAAATTGGAAAAAGACGTTTTCCACGATTTAGTTAACAAGACAAAAGTTGTGCGTAGACTGGCTTTAGCTTCATTGTCACGGTTCATATTTATTTTCCAACCTTTAACCTTAGTGATATTTGAATTCCAGTTTTACAATGAATACGCATATTTGTCTTTCAACTACCCACTTATTACAAATTAGACGAAAATGTTACCAATTTAGAATTTTATTATTTGAAGATTTTTCCGTCTATAGTTATTTACAATAATGCATGAAACACTTATTGAATGGATTCTAAATTGAAAGCAAAACAATATATCCTCGACGCAGGATTTGAACTCGCATCTTGTCCGTCTCAGCCTTATACACGAACCACGAGACCAGATCTACTTGAAAATAATAATTAAAATAAGCTATTAAGATCGTCACAATCAAAGAAGTCCGTTGACGTTGCTCATTTTACATGCCACGATAACTTTCTACGTAAGAAATTGAAAAATCAAATTCATAATCCTAATTAAATACTATGTTACCCATACACTATTACAACGAGTATCATTCGCAAGCATCAAGTTTAATCATTATTAGGTATTTTATAGCTGTCAAAACGGGCCTTTTATTTTTTGACAACGTTGGGTGTACTAGGTAACAGCTATTACCGACTGTAGAAGCTTAGTTGATACACTACACGAACTGAAGTTTGATAATATTGTTTTATTCTGGAAATAAATGTTAAAAACGCTTAAATACATGCATTTTTACGACATTGACGTCCTTAACTGGAAATGAAACAAAAAATAAATATCAAAACAACACTTTTCATTAAGATTTTGCATGTTTATTAGAAGTTTATAAAAACAATATGAGTGATGATATAGTTTTTTTGGTTATTTTACAAAAAAGTGTCTCCTTTACAATAGTTATTATTTTACTTTTTAACTTATTTTCGGCCGCTGACAATTAGCTCTAAACACGTTCGAAGTTCGTTGCTATTATGTATTACGGTTTTACGTTATGTCGATGATAAAAATACTGTAAAATTTCACATGGGGATGTTATAATATTAGTAGGAAAAGTTTTCCAATAGTTGCAAAAATTTAAAAATATTTAAAGACACATTTTACATTGCACAAACAAGAACATGGTATACCATTATAATATGCAAAACCACTAACTTATTGAAAGTGTATTTACTTAAACTTAATTTGCTTACTTTTACTAGTGGACTTTCTAGTTAAAATTAAGTATTTAAAAACAAAAGAAAGAAAAATCGATTAATTTTGCTTAGCTTATCTTTCTTTCAACTGAATTCCTCATCGCCACACGTTTTCTCTATAAGCTCTTCGTACGGTCGTACATCAGTGAATACCAGAATTCCTAGACCTTCTTTAAACATAGCAAAGGTTCGTATTCCAAAAAGTTTATGCCCAGAATATAGTGCTGCACCAGACCCCAACCCTGGGAAATTGCCAACATTTGCAATACATATGAAAAATCCCCATTCGCGCGGCAGCCACTCTTCGCAGTCCACCAGAGCGACATCGTCTGCTTCATACTCAATAACGTGTATTGTATCAAATTCACGCATTTGTTCTTCGCTTTCATATCCTAAAGTTAAAATCAAAACTTCAGGCTTTATGTTGTCTGTAATTTTGGCGGGGAATGATTTGACAGCGTTATGATTTCGTAAATTGGATTGGCCAGTAAAATAAAACGTTTCAAAATCATGATCGCGTTGAGTAAACATCGGTCGATACCTATATGCAGCATTGGCGACGCCAAGTTCTTCTTCAAGTCTCACTATCATCAAATCATGAACTGGAGAGTGCTCTTTATCACGCCAAATATTATTCTCTGGCAGAATTGGCTCATCTGTTATTTGGCGCCCACAAACTATGTATGCTATTTTCAGTACCGGTTTTCTATGTACAAATGCTGTAGGTAACAATGCCAAAATATGGTCAGTAATGTTGGGGTCGTTTATCAATTGCCTAAAGGGATTATACGATGTTAGAATACGGCTATTGTCTAATAACACTCCTAAAGCAATAAATGTATATTCTTTCCCGTTGTCTAAATAGTTGTTTATATTTAGTAGAAATAATACAGCCTTTATTTCGATGTGATGGCGTGTATATGGCCACGCCTCCGCGGGGTCTTTTATCCAATTCATATCTTTATATTCTGAAAACGCCTGAGTAGAACTTGAAAGAATAGATAATACGAACATCAGAAACAAGAGGCCATTGGTCAACCTGAAACAAAAATTCAAAATTAATAATATAAAAAAGTATGATTAACATGTTGAGGTTTTGGGGCATATCACCCTCTAATGTAAATAAAGTTAAGCACAAATCGTTCTATCAAGAAGCTCTAAACAGTGTCATTCAATCAGCGATGGCGCTTGGGAATCCTATACATTTCTGACATTTTACCAATCGTTATCGCGATGCTTTGCTTTGATAGAATAGCGGCCCTCACACGTACACTTTGGAGCGCGCTCCATTAAGTGTCGTTCCGAACCGCGCACAAGAGCACGCTCTAAGCCGGTGGTTTGGAACGCGATCCGAACCTTTCGTTTTAAAATAGTATTTTTGACATCGCAACTCAATTTAACTGACGCATCAAACCACACGTCTAAAGGTATTTCGACAATTTTGGCCACACTTCGGAATGGCACGCGGAGTGTCCCTAGGTGACAAAATTTCTGCATACTACTTCGTGATGAACGCTTCAGCGGTAGTCGTAATCGCCTTAGCTGGTGTAATTGCGGGAAAAGAAGTATAGAAGACGTCATAATCATTTCTCAATGTAGAGAGAATTACACGTAAACCAACCAGAGGATTATAAAATATTCGTGCGGATGAACAGTGAACATTTCAATTGCTTGTATTCAAAAATAAAAAGATCGACACAGTAATGAGAAAAAGTTTTATTACATTTCTATAAACCCGGTTACGGCTTCCATATTCCAAACTGCCATTTCTAACTTCAGAACCGTACGTTCCGCCGACAAGAGCGCTCCGATGCGTTAGAGGTGCGCGCGCCAATTGCTTCGCCGCGCCGCTTCCGACTGCGCGCCAATTGCTATTACACATACACTTCTAAGCTCGCGACGGAGTGGCGCGTGGTATTTCGTTCGCTCTGAAGTCAACGTGCGAGGTCAGCTAATAATGTCAGTTGTCTAGAGCTTCAGTGTAATGAATAGGTAATAACTTCGAAAGCGTGTTACTCCTCATTTTACCGATTTTCGTCCAAAACGTTGTTTGTACTGAATGACGCGAAGTCAGCATACTTCAAACACAAAATCAACAGCCAAATAAATGATTCCAAAGCGCTTTGGAAAAACTTAAAATCCAACCTGCTCCCGTCTAAACATAAGGAATTGCCTTTGCACTTTAACGACCCCAATAAAATTTGTGACCATTTTCTGAGAGTGCCAGGAACGGATACGGTTAGTGAATCAATGCTTGCATTTTATGAATTAACTCGGAATAATGATTCCACGTTTAGCTTGTCACCTACAACTACCAAGGATATCGCGAATATAGTGCGAACTATTAAATCGAATGCTGAAGGCTGCGATGGCATTATCGTTAATATGCTGTTTCTGACACTACCGGTGACTTTGGACGTCGTGACCGCCTTAGTGAATACATCTATCACGTCCTCTTCTTCCCTGACTCTTGGAAAATAGCCAAAGTGCTTCCATTGCCGAAGACTTCTAATGCATTAGACATGAAGGATCTTAGGCCTATTAGTATACTGCCAGTACTTTCTAAAGTTTTAGAGAAAGTGGTTTGCGCGCAATTGGTTGATTTTTTAGAGACTAATAAAATCCTCCCAGATGTTCAGTCAGGGTTCAGGAAGGGCCGTAGCACGGCCACGGCTTTGTTGGATGTGACTGACAATGTCTTGTCAGCTCAAGATAGTGGAATGTGAACACTCTTGGTTTTGCTTGATTTTTCACACGCGTTTGACTGTATTAACGTTCCTTTATTATTGTCAAAAATGGTTTTCTATGGATTTGACGAGGCCACAGTAAAATGGTTTGATAGCTATCTAAGCGATCGTACGCAATTCGTTGAAATACGCCGGGCGGACGGATCGACAGTTGTTTCAAGGCGATGCTCAGTTGTAAGAGGGGTTCCGCAGGGCTCGATCCTTGGCCCAGTTTTGTTTATTTTGTATTGTGCAGATTTGATTAAAGTGATTAAGAAGTGTAAATATCATATTTATGCCTATGATACACAAGTATATATATCATTTAAGCCGGAAGACTACGAACAAGCTTTAATTGATCTTAATGCAGATCTTGAAAGTATTGTTCGGTGGTCTAATGCCAACACGCTTGCATTGAATCCTACGAAATCGAAGTATATGCTGTTTGGCACCGTAAACCAGCTTAGTAAAATTAAACCCTGTGTTAGCTGTGTAACAATTATGGGTGAGCCTATCGAACGGGTCTACGAAGCACGTAATCTGGGACTTATTATGGACACGGAGCTTCGTTTTCACAAACACGTGACAGAGTGTATCCGTAATTGTTATTATAGACTTAAGATTATAATTATACAAAGCTCGTCCGTATCTTAGCGAAGAATTGCGAGTCTTGCTTGTGGAGTCTTTGGTTTTATCAAAATTAAATTACGCGGACACAGTGTATGGTCAACGAATTTTGTCAAAAACCGAAAGAATGATCCAAAGACTTCAGAACGCCTGTGCACGCTTCTGTTTTAAAGTTCCCTTTAGAAAGGGAACTTTAAAACAGAAAAACAGACCCAAAACAGACATGTCCTCTAGGACATGTTACACCTTTTTTGAATGAACACAACATTCTGAAAATGAAAGCTAGACGTAAGCTGCACTTGGCGACCCTACTTTTTGGAGTTATCAAGTCTCAGTCCCCTTCTTACTTATACGATAAGCTGTCGTGGACTAGTAGACACCAAATCGGTGAGGGAAGAAAATGTTCCCGACAGCTTTCTATTCCCCAGCATAAGTCGGCGGCTTTTAGAGGCAGTTTTCGGTACGCAGCTACTAAATGCTGGAACAATATCCCGCCTCCAATAAAGTATAGTAAAACTTGCTCGACATTCAAATTAAAGTTAAAGTTGTTTTTATTGAATCATCAAAATGAATTTAAAGATATTCGTGCTGACACGTCAGCCATTTAAAGCACAATATCTTTATTATTGTCTTTCAATTTATTTTAGTCCAGCGACCTATCCCCGTTTTGATGACGTAATACAATTTTTATTTTATTTATTTGTTCTCTTTTGTTACTGGGCACATAGAACTTTTATTTTTGTTTTTGTTATAATTAAGAGTCGCAAAAATTTTATCATAGGTGGTTTTTTACAAAAAATTGTATATTATAAATGTTTGTTTGTGTTTTCGAGCGTATGGCACTCGTGGGCTGCAGCTGAAAATCAGCGTCAGGTGGAATACCCTGTATTTCCATTTGGCATTATGCTGAGCTGAGGCCCTTTTGGCATTAATAGTTAAAAATATTTTGTTTAATTTTAAGGTGTTTTTGTTTTGTAATGCCAATAAACTCATTTTTCTTTCTTTCTTTCTTTCTATTATGGCGTAATTGGCATACAAAGTTAGTGTGCATGATGTACTATCTCTTTTTATTTTGAATCCTAGTGGTCCGCCCGGCTTTGCCTGGGTCATAATATTTTATAGCCTATAACGACCTGAAATAATGTACCGTTCAAATGGTGAAGATTTTTTTTCAAATAGGTTAAATGATGCCAGAGATTACCCTACACTTCAGAACAAACTCACAAAATTCGAGCTCTCTCTTTATAATTCTAGCTAAGACTAGAAGTTGCCCGCCAGTTTGTCAACGTCAAACTCAGAAAACTAAAAAGTACCTACGTGATTACTATTTTTAAAACGCGGCACCTAAATATTTTTTTTTAAACTAAAAATCGCTAACACCACGGGAGAAATTAGTAGCAATTTACGTTTTTTTGTAACTGGGAGAAGTTTTAAAGACTTGAAGTCTTCTCTATTAGGTCCGGATAAATTTCCCATGTTATTAAATTCTAGCAAATAATGATTTTGCATGGAAGTTGTAATATCAACACAATTTGCCCACAAGATACTGTTTTCATTTCCGTTTTGAACAAAAACCTGCCTTGAAAGCTTTCCTCAAATAAAATACGGCCGCGCGCCCGCACGCTACAATGTTATAGACAATCCTCCCCACCAGATGTTGCTTTGACAAAATCAGAATTGCCGAAAATCGACAATCCGCACACACACAATATAATTGACAATATATAAATAACACACAATAATATATCGAAAATATTATTGTGTGTGTGCAGTTAGCCTAAGAGAGCGTTAGCAGCCATTTAAAATCTTTATTGCAATTCAATTTATTGCAATTATAATAAAAACAAATCTTCATTGCAATTCAATTATTGCAATAAAGAAAAACAAATCTTTATTGCAATCACGTGTTTTACAAGATTTTAATAAAAGCTTTACAAAGTATTGTTTATCGGGCTTAGCAATTTAATGTTATTAAACTTTAAAGTACCTTTAATAATAATAATCCATAATAGCTTGGACCCTGCTCCCGACACCGGCGGACTACCATTATTTTTTTATATTTTTAAATGTTTTTTTTTATGATTTGTTTTTATAAAGAAATATTTAAAAATGTAAATAGTAAATGTGTACAAAATTGAATAAACGAAATAATTCATAATAAAATGGAATAAAATAGAATGGATGACAAATAAAAAAAAAATTACAAGTGTCAATATTAAAATGCTTAGACGTCATTACCATTAACTTGCAAAGATCACACGACTGAATATACCACGATTGAATTCACATATTATTATATACCTATAGCTAAGGTGTGTCATGTTATTGTTTTGATAAAAACGTGGTCAAGAGCGAGTTGGGCTAGCACAATACTGCTGTTCTGCATTGTATTGTGTAACTCAGAGTAATAAATAGGTAATTTTCTCAGTTTACGGCACTGTTGCATACATGCACGTGATCGAACTTAATTACAGCATAATTAAGTGGAGCCCTGAGCCCCGGTGGCTTGGTCCCTGTTCCCGATAACGGTGGGCCACTATCTTTTATGTTTTTAAATGTTTTTTTTTTTTAAATGTATTAAATACTAAAAAGTCAATAAACAAAAATCTTGTGCATTTTTTATGAGCGTAAGAGTGACGGGTTCCGGGAATCCGCTGAAAGCGAGACGGTCAATGTGGTGACACATGGGGAAGGCCTATGTTCAGCAGTGGACGTCTTTCAGCTGAAATAGTGATGAAGAAAGAATGCTGAAACAATGAAGGTGTTACAGAGTGTGTCAAAAATGTGAGTGACAGATTGATTTCAGCTTCATTTTACTACATTCATTACTTTTTAAGCTTCGTTATATTCGATTATTTATGGTTCAGCAGCTAGTAAGTTAGCTTTTTATTTTTATTTGATGCCGCGTAACATTTTTTATATGCAAAGTGATTATTAGGTGTACTTATTAATCACTTTATTGTTAGGTATTTAACTAAAAAAAGTATGTTTGTCATCTACACTCTAAGCAGAAGATTAGGTATGCATGAGAAGTCAGAAAAAGTGAGTCGAAAGTCTGGGTCGAAAAGCGAAAAACAATAGCTACAAAACTTTCTTGCGATCGATTTCCTTTTTATTAAAAAGTTTTTAATTTTACTATTTTTAGTTTAGGTACGTCATATTACCGAATCAAATTGCCTGGGTTTTGCTCAACTATGTTGGGGTCGGCTCCCAATCTAACTGGAATCAGCCAAATACCAGTGTTTTACATGGAGCGACTGCCTAACACGGGTAACACACATACTACTACTGAAATGCTGAAGTACAACATCACACCAATGATAACTCTTTACCACGGGATCTGTCCCAAAAACTTCAGGAGCTTGGAGGATTCACTAACCCCCTATTCACTGATTTGTTTGAGGAATACGCGAGGATTGTGTTCGAGAATTTCGGAGGCAGAGTCAAGATTTAACACATATTATTGCTACTTCCAGAACTTACAATCAACATTTAGTATAATTATTAGCTCTCTTCATTGCTTAAGGCCCTTACTCCGCTGTATTGCCGCAAAACGGTTACTTTCTAAAACATACTCCTTAGTAACCCTTGACAAGACTGGGTTCAGAATGTAGGTTTTTGATTACCCGTAACGACTGTCAAATATCTTCAAATGACAGCCGAGACCAACGGTTTATCTTGATTTCCGAGGCACGGAAGAATCTCACTATGTAACTATGGTCACCCATCTACAGAGCAAGTGGCAAGTGTTGCTTGACCTTGAAGATTGAACCGGGCGGCTTTTACTATTGAGCCACAAGCTTCTCTACACAGGGATAGCTGCGCTATATTATTTGTACGATTGCCATGGGATCTCCTCATCTTATACTTACTTGGTGAAAATGGGCCACTTCAAGAGCCCTTATTATATATTTCAATTAAAATAAGAATTTTCAAAATTTATCCATAACTGACGGAGAAATCGCTGAAAAATCGCAAAAATAGAAAATGAAGGAAGGAATAGGTTTCCTCTACTATCTCACCTGATGGTAAACGATGTTTTGTTCGACGATGAAGCACGCTTGCCTAGAAGTAACCTATCCTATCAAGTACTCTTGACTTAAAGACCCCAAGGTTGTAGCTATTAGGGAATAAAGACCCCGGCAGAGAATTCCACTCCTTGACTGTGCGCACAATAAAAGTATAAGCAAATGGCTTTGTGCGTATGGGTGGGATGTCCACCAGGTACCGATGGCGCATGGCCGTACGTCGTGTAATCCGATGATGGAAAGGGCTAGGCGGAATCTAATTGTGCAGTGCCGTTGCACACTCCCCGAAATATAACCGATAAAAAACCGACAAGCTGGCAACTTGGCGTCCATGTTCGAGGCCCTGGAGCTTTGACGTGACCAGTGCATCGTTGCCAATAAGCGTCTTGGCCCGTCTTCCAATCGACTCAAGTGCATCAAGCTGGTATTTGGCAGATCCGTCCTAGAGATGAGAGCAGTACTCCATGCACGACCGAACTTGCGCTTTATACAAGTTGAGCAGCTGTTCAGGCGTGAAGTACCGTCTCACCTTATGGATGATATGAATGGACCAAAATTGAGGGTCGATGTCAACGTAACACCAAGAAGGTCAAGATGGTCTGCTGTCGTCTGCGTACCCAAAGGTACCGGAGCAAGGTTTTAGCAGATTATTACTGCTCAGCAAGAATAATGTAGCCGAGAGCACTGACCCCTGAGGGACTCCGGCGTTGATATCTAACTAACCGGACGAGCAGCCATCAATAACCACTCGGATGGATCGATCCCTCAGGAAGTCCACAATCCAATTACACAGACCACTAGGCAGACCGAAGGAAGTAAGCTTACCAATGAGGCTTTTGTGCCAGACCCTGTCGAAAGCCTTCGAGATGTCGAGGGAGATGGCCAGCACTTCCCCGTGTTTCTCGATGGCCTCACTCTAGATGTGCATGGCATACGCTAGAAGATCCTCAGTGGACCGATTTCGGCGGCAGCCGTATTGGCGGTCACTGAGAATATCGTTCGTTTCTAGGTATGCCAGGAGCTTAACGTTGAGCACACGTTCCATACTCTGACTCAGGATGGAGTTGGCGGGGTAAGCTCAACTCCCCTTCTTGGGCACAGGCTGTACGTTGGCTTGCTTCCAAGCCTTCGGTACTTTTCTAGTCTCTATCGAAAGATGATATAAGCGTGTCAAGATCGGAGACAATTCAGGCGCACCGATTTTAAGCACAATTACTGGTATACCATCGGGGCCACTTGCTTTGTTCACATAAAGGCTACGCTGCACTCTACGCACATCCTTTTGATGGATGCGAATATCCGACATAATCGTCAGATAATAAGCCCGATTCTGCTAATGTGGTCAAACCGTGCTCTTTGCATCACCTTTTTGCAGGATTTGGCAGCCCTGTTGAAGGTTCTCTTCTTCTGACACACGTCATTAGCCTTGTGTGTTCGAGCGTCGACCCATGCCTGGTAAGACTTGTGTTTAACCGCGTCGGCGCGGTTACACTTGGCTCCAAACCATGGTCTGTCGACGTAAGACATTGCTACGTCAGAGAATGGAATATAGTACACCATTACCCGTCGCAACACATCTGTCACAGCGTCAGCGCTCGACGATGGGTCGTCCAAGAGAAGCAAGTGGGTTGCAAAGGATAGCATGCTAAGAAAGATCGCATCCCATCCCAATCTGCTGACTTGTACCGCTATACCCGCTGGGTGCCTCTTGGGCTGGTATCCGGCGGGGAGTAGACGGACACAGACTTCACCAGACAGTGGTCGGATCTACCCAAAGGTGAAGATACCGACATGGAGTATCTGTCTGGATCTGTTGTCAGCAGAAGGTCCAAGCAATTGGCTGTGTGCGAATCAACATCTGGGACCCTCGTTGCCCCCTGGACCATCCGGGTAAGATTAAGCGCTAGCGCAAACTTGCGCGTCTCTCGCCCAGCATGATCAGAGCACTGGTATGGGAAAGCCACTCCTGATAGTGGGCTTAAAAGTCCCCCAGTAGCACTAACTGGGCGGAAGGGTACCGCTGCTGTGCCGCATCAGCCAACTCACTGAGGTACTCTGTGAGCCTGGTTGTTTCCTGATCTCTATGCGAACGGTAGACACAGGGGTAGATAATCTTATCCAGCCCTGTGTCTAGCAGAGCCCACATCACCGAGAACCTGGAGTCTTCAAGGTTACGGAGACGCCGATAGCAAGTGTCCCCTTTAAGGAAGCAGCCACATCTTTTGGGAAAAATTGACGAAATTATTCGACCTGGGGCGGCTGCTGCCGGTGCAGAAAACCTCAAACGGCGCAAATATAACAACCTTATTGTTAGTTATATGTATGAGCCGTTTGGGGTTGTAACATTAGGTCCATGTGGTCCGAGTGCGCATCGACTTTTTCAAGACAGCCCAAAGCTTATCGACTCTTCACGTGACCAGAAAGCTTTTCTTCGGCCAAAGAATCAGCATTGCTATCCAACGTGGCAATGCTGCCAGCGTTCTGGGCACGTTTCCCATTGACATCGATGTGGACGAATTTGTTGATGCACAATGAGCCCTTTTCCCTCTCCCCTTTGTATTTGTATCTAGGCTTCTTTTGTTTTTAGAATATCCATTTGTATATATTATGTACTTAAATAAATTTTGTATATAATAAATAAAAAAAGAAACAGCAAATCAGCTATGAAAAAAAATTCAACTGCTTCATTATAATTTGCTTTCCTTTCCGGGATATGGAAAAAAAAGTGAGTCATGATCAAATATTTCGACAGAAAAAAATGAAGATAAGGTGAATCTGGGTGTTCATATTCTACGGTAAAAAAGTGGCCAGCTTTGTCCAAACAAGACTGAAAGAGCATCAAAGATGACCCGAGTAGCGGAAGGCATTCTACATGCACCACACCAGAAATCATCGACAAAAACAAAAAAAATTGTATTAGAGGACCGAAGATTGTAACTGCGTGAGATAGGTTTTTATATTTAAAACGATGAACTAGGAATGGACAGGCGTCAGCATGAAGGGTGTCACGCTTGTTGACTGCTGAAACCTGCACCAATTAATGAAATTGTGATCAAAGTTCACTCTTGTGAATAGGAGTTCTTTAAATATTATATTTACTAATAAGGCGATGAATATGATTTGATTGTTTTAATGAAATCCGTAGGTACCTATAGGTATATTTTGTTAGTTTTTGTGACTGCGGAACCTTAAAGATTGCAAAAGATAACATTACCGTGTTATATACACAAAACAAATAAATAAACAATAATTGGCATTCATAAATGTGTGCTACTCATGTTGTGTACTTGTGTCACGTCACATCAGAAGACTTAATTCACAAAGGGAAATGCCGTACGACCATAGACACTTTGGCCCGGGGTGCACGCAAATAAAGGCATATGGAAATGATAACATGCAATTGAAAAAACAAAAAAAAATTAAAAACATAAAATTATTATTATTTTTTTCCTTAGAAGAGAATAAGTCTCAGTATAGGCTACGCCACATACCTGCGTAAAGCCTTTTGCCACTAGTCTGGCTTTGTACTTCGTTACCTTGCCATCGCTATCTCTCTTGATTTTGAATACCCATTTGCACTGTATAGGTTTCTTATCAGCTGGCAGATCCGCCAACGTCCAAGTCTGGTTTTCCTTTAGTGATAAAAGTTCATCATCTATCGCTTTTTGCCATAAGTCACCATCGGGACTCGCCAACGCTTCATTAGTGGTCAATGGATCACCATAAAGATTGCTCTCCTTGGCATACATAACATTGCAACCGTACCGATCAACTTGTCTGCGTGCTCTTATAAGATACCTTCTTTCTAACTCAGATTCTGGTACTTGCTCTGGTACCACAGATTTAGGTCCTATTTCCTCTGATACTTCTACGTTACGGTGTTTATTCTCGTCTAAGCATCACGGTACACATAATCATGAGCCTCCAAGGGTTCAGACCTGCTTGTATATCCGTTAGGTAAACTGGAAGGAACAGAATCTGTATTAAAGTTTATGACAACTGCCGACTTTTCCACGTTTTCCTTTTCGATAAATACGTTTTCCAGAAATTTTACATTTCTCGCAGTTTTCACTTTACCTGTCTTAGGATTCATCAGACGATAACCCTTCTGATTATCTGGATATCCAATAAAAATCATAGGTTCCGTCTACATGTCCAGTTTACGTCTCTTTTGTTTTGGTATCAATCTATACGCCAAACAACTAAAGATTTTCAGATGACTAACATCCACATCTTTTCCAGTCCAAAGCTTCTCTGGTACCGCATTGTTCAATGCTTTCGCGGGGCTTCTGTTCTTTAAATAAACAACAGTATTTACAGCCTCGGCCCAATATTTCTTGCTCAGATTCGATTCTGACAATAATATACGAATCAAATGTTTAGATGATCTGGTTATAGTAATTTCAGTCTTCCGTGAATCCTAAAAGAGTTGGCAGCCGAGGCCTTTGCCTAGAAAAGACATGTATAACGTACTCAATTAAAATATCAAGTTATCAATGCAAAGGATTTTGGGAAACTTAACTTGAATGTGCTTTGGAGAGCAATATAATTTATCGATCAATGAACAAAGCTGGCACGTTAAAGCTTAACTAACCTAGGCACCAGACCAAAACCAGAATTATCCTCCCACTGCAAAACATGATTTTCTTCTTGTTTACGTCTTTTAGTTCGCTTCTTAAGTATATAAAAAAGTTAATTCAAAAAATCGAAAAACCAGCTGATTTTTTTTATAACTTTTTAGTTTTTTTTTTTCGAATTAGGTACATTTAAACATAAGTGTTATATTTGAAATTAACTCTTAAAACCCTTTATTTTGATAACCCACACGAAGGGCGTGGAGGAAAAAAAAATTGGGCCTCTACAATATGACCCCCAAATGCTGCTATTTTTCTATTTTCCAATTTTAGTGCTTACAGTGCTTACATACACACATACTGTTAGGGAAGGTTTACAGAGCGAAAACAGATGGAATATCGTTAAGCATATTGTAATAGCGGGCGCACGGTTGGCGCAGTGGTTGAGCGATTGACTGCTGCGCTGCGTGTCGCGGGTTCGATTCCCGCATGGAACAAATATTTGCATGACCTACAGATAGTTGTTCCTGCTCTGGGTGTTGTGTACGTGAGTTTGATGTTTGTAAATGCACCCACGATACAGGAAAAAATTCCTAGTGTGGGACAAGGCATTAAAAAAAAAAAAAAATAGGAAGGTATACGATCAAGATATGTAAAACCAGAACAACCGTACAAAAGACAGTACAAAACTATGTTCTATGGCTAGTTCAAACTAGACAGTTCTCTAGCTAGTAGCTAGTTGTACATGAAGGTGATAATGTAGTAGTGTAGTGTCTTCAACACACCCCCTCAACTTATGTTCGATACAATCCATAAAAATAAACTTATCTTTACTTTCACACACACAATCCTAAAGCACTTGTTAGTAATTCGTGTCTTACGCGAGGTAAAGGTTTGGTGAGGACTTCTGCCAACATCCTATCAGTTGACAAATATTCCTACGTTATGTTTTTATTGTCACGTAGCACATCCCTTATAAAGAAATGTCTAATGTCAATGTGCTTACTTTTCGCATGATGAACACCATGATCCTCAGCAAGGCAAATAGCACTTAAATTATCAGCATGCATTCTTACCTTACAGAACTGATGTAAACCTAGTTCTTTCAACAGGCTATTGAAATACATAGCTTCTTTCATAGCTTCTGCCATTCTTAAAAACTCAGCCTCACAAGTAGAAGTCGCAACGATTCGTTGCTTGTTTGAAGACTATGATATGCTTGCTCCACCTAAAACGAATAAATAACCCGTAAAGGATCTTCTATCGATAACGCAGTTACCCCAATCTGCATCTGCATACCCTTGTATGCATAACCCTGTCAGCTTAAACGCCAAACCGTTAGTTATCGTGCCTATTAAGTATCGAAGAACTCGCTTCGCAGCCCTCCAATGACTTTCCTGCGGGTTTTCTGCAACCTGCGCAAGTTTTGCCGTAGCGTTAGCGATATCAGGCCTTGTCGCTACACTTGAATACATGAGTGCTCCAATTAGTTCTCTATACGGAAATGATTTCCCTTAAGTTACTTCTTTTTCACTAATAACAGGATTTCCAATTTCCATTGAAGGATTGCAACTATCCATAGCAAATTTCTTCAAAATATCTTTTATATACTTCTCTTGTGATAAGAAATATTCATTGCCATTTTTCTTTATATCTATCCCGAGACAGAAGGTTGCTTGGCCAAAGTCTTTGAGCTCAAACTTCCTCGCCAATTCCTGCTTGAATTTATCTATATACATTCTATTTTGCGATGCGATCAATATGTCATCCACGTATATAATGACAAAAAGATCTGATCCTCCTTTATTACGCTTATGATACAAACAAGGTTCATTTATAGTAGATTTCAATCCAATTTCTCTCAGCTTCTCGTCCAGTTTTATATTCCACTATCGTACAGCTTGTTTGAGACCATACAGAGATCTTGAAGCATTTTTGCTGATATTTTACCTACTGCAGAATTAACGCCATCTGCATTTTTTAGTTTCTCTAAACCTTCTTTCAGCAGCTCTGGGATCCGCATATTAATATCTTCGTTCAGATCACCGTTTAAGTAGGCGGTATTTATATCTATCTGGTCAATGTCCATGCCCATTTCGACAGCTAAGGCGACCAACAAGCGTACAGTTGCAAGTCTCGCAACTGGGGCGAATGTCTTATTATAATCTAGGCAATGTTGCTGACTGTATACTTTAGCTACCAGTCTGGCCTTCTTTTTCTCAGTATTGTCAACATTTAGCTTTGTCGTCAGCACGTATCGACAACCCACGATATTACGATCTGAAGGTTTCTTTACAATTTCCCACGTGTCGTTATTTACTAGACTTCTTATTTCTGAAAGAATCGCTTCTTCCCATTTGAACTTTTCGTCAGATGACAAAGCTTCCGTTAACGTAGTTTCAATAGCTCCAGCAAAATCATTAGTGTCGACGTATTCTTCCGAATCATTGTCGCTACTCTCTCTTATCTCAACCATGTTATAGATTTTACGAGGGCGGCCAACTTGTCCTCTCTGAATACTTGGCCTTCCAATACCTCTTTTAAAAATAATGTTTCTATGACTAATTTCAGTAGATTCCGTATTTTCTCTAGTTTCTTCATTAATCACTGGTACACTCGGTTGAATATTTAAAGGAATTTCTCCTCCTGAAGACTCAAAACTAAATGGTATATCCGACTGTTCTTTAGTTTGGATTTCTATTTCCACAGTCTTTCTCACAATACTCTTTTCACATTGTGGTTCAATTAGTGATTCATTTGAGACCTTAGACTCAATTTCAGTTAGTTTACCTTCCTGAAATTTTACATCTCTCGACACTACGATTCTTCTACTCTCAGGTATCCATATTTTATAGCCTTTAGCATCATCTGGATAACCCACAAAAATGCCGAGTGAACTACGTGCTGCAAACTTATCCTTAACTGGTTATTTATCCAAGACATGTACTTTGGTGCCAAATGTTTTTAAATATTTGACATTTACAGATCTCTCAAACCATTTTTCGTATCGAATTACACCATTGAGACTGCTTGTTGGGCACCTATTACGCAAATAGCATGCAGTAGCTACAGCTTCTGCCCAAAAACTTGGTGATATACCTGACGATCATGCACCTTGCCATCTCAATTAACGTACGGTTCATCCGATCATCGATGCCGTTATTTTGAGGTGAGTATGGCGTCGTAAAACGTCTCTTAATTCCTACATTTTCTAAAAATTCATCGAAAAATTTATTTTTATATTCAGTTCCGTTATCCGTATGTAAATATTTAATTAATCTTTCTGTCAAATTTTCGACATGAAATTTAAAAATCTTGAATTTTGACAAAACGTCACTTTTATTTTTCAGCATAAAAACTTCACACCAACGAGTACAATCGTCAATAAACTGATAGAGTATTTATTACCGCCATTCGATTGAACTCTCATTGGACCGACCACATCAGAGTATATTATTTGCAACTTCTCATTGCAGCATGAATTGGATTTCACAAAAATAGGATAGTTGCCCTATACCATTTTTCCTTTAGCACACACATCACAATCATGCAAGTTACTGTCGATCTTTATCGGATCAATATCTGATTTCTTAAGTAATTTCGTAAGATCCCTAGCATTCAGATGTCCCATACGCTCATGCGATCTAGACAAATCAACACTTTCATTACATACCACAGACGCTGAGGCGTCCTGCTCCTGTAATATAAATCGCCTAGCCGATCAGCGGTCAGTTTTACCTCACCTTTTATAACTACGTAGGCTACGTCACTCTTGAATGTGACTTCACAACCTCGTTCAGTAAGCTGGACGATAGAAATTAAATTACTACGTAAATCGGGAACCAATAGGGTATTTTCAAATTGAATTTTACGCGTTCGATCATCATTGCATGCTAATAACATAACTGTACCTTTACCTTGCACGGTTGTCAAAGAATCTGTGGGTAATTTTAATTTTTGACTCGCAGGGCGTACCTCAGCAAATCTTGCCGCGTCATTGCACATGTGAGAAGTGCAACCACTATCAAAGATCATTTCCTGACGGCGCTTCGCATCAACAGCGATGCGACAGTCATCTGAAACATGATATATAGTTAAGGCTTCACAATTTTCATGACTCCACACATCGGGTTCCTTGAGTCTTCTCCCTTTTTTTGTGCATTCCGATGCCTTATGGTCAAAATAGTGAAACTTGAAACATTTGAACTTAAATGTTTTTCCAGTAATTTTTAATTGTCCAAATACATGGCGCCTTCTATTTTGTCAATTTGAGCGTTTCCTCTTGAACTATCCTCTTCGATGATTTTAACTCTTAGTTGCTCTGGCTTTGGGAGCTCATCTCTAGATTCTATAGCACATCTAAAGTTTTCATAACTTCCCGGCAGACTATACAGCAGCATGATCGTTAACAAGTCATCGTGGATTTTTATATCCATTTCTTCCAATTTGTCGACGGCTTCGAAAAAGGAATCAAGGTGCTCACATAGTACCTTTTGTTTTTCACTCATCCTTTGTAACATGAGCCTTTTCATTAAATTCGCTTTCTTTGCAGGTCCTCTTGATGCAAATAAGCTCTCTAATTTTAACCATACCTCTCGTGCAGTCTCCACCCTTTTTACATGACGAACTACACTTGGATCTAATGCTAATATCAACTCAGACTTCGCTTTCCTGTCGGCCTTCTACCATGTCAATATAGCAGCATCCGTAGTAGGTTTTGGCTTTTCGCCACTCACATACTCCCAGAAGTCATTTTTTATTAACAATGCTTCTACTTGTACCTTCCAACTGTCGTAGTTGTCAATAATTCTATTCATACATTAAATTTTCTTCCGACATGTACTTTATAATTTTACAATTTCGAATTATTTTCACAATGTACACGATACACTTTAATGCCCTGGGCCCATAACCTTTGTAAGGGAAGGTTTACAGAGCGAAAACACATGGAATATCGTTAAGCATAATGTAATAGGAAGGTATACGATCAAGATATGTAAAACCAGCACAACCGACAGTACAACTACTAGACAGTTCTCTATCTAGCCAGTAGCTAGTGTTAGTACATGAAGGTGATATAACTTCAACACATACATACAAAGACTGATAAACACATTATCCTCCTTCGGCAGTAGGGTAAAAATAAACTCTTCAAGAAAATGCAAATACACAGAAGACCGATCCTCCTTACGCAAGCTCTATATCTTACATAAAGTAACATACACCCAAATTGGATGAATAAAAAATCTGAACGTACAAACTGGACGTGAATTGACCAGAGCAACTAACGAGGCACTTACAAAGATTTATAGAGATAGGCAGGCGCGGGCAAAAAACGCGAAGCCCCGTCTGGTGCGGGAACAAACGTAATGGAGGCTTCCCTAATACAGAGCTGAAAAACATGAGAGTTTATATCACATTCACTTTCTTGTAGTATTCTCTATTTTTTTGAGGGTAGTTGGCCAAACAGGTGGGATTTTTTTTCACAAAATTGAGAGTCGATGTCAACGTAACGCCAAGAAGCTCAAGATGGTCAGTTATTTGGCAGGGTCACATCTCGGAAAACTGAGGAGCCGGGTGAAATTGGATCCTTGTAGCGGAAAAAAGACACGTCTGGGTTTTAGCTGCATTAAACCTGACCAGATTGGCATCGCCCTATTCGGAGACTAAAAGGAGAAAACATTTTTTGAATGTGAAGGTAGACGTTTTTTCGGTAGTTCTTGCTGCAAGTTTTATGTATAGTGTAAATAATATGTTTCTTCTTATCAGTTTGACATTGTACGTCTTTTTACCGTGTTATTAACACTTTGATTTGGCTGTCAAATAACAAGAATTGTGATTTTAATACACAATAAATGTTATTTGAGTTGATACCCAACTTGCTTTTTCGACTCTACTTATGTAAAGATAGGGTGTATTCGGTCAGGATTCGTGCAAAATTTTATTCTAAACAAATTAAAACACTTTTAGAAATTTGCTCAATCGATATTAATAACCGATCCCACGCGTTTTTTTTGTTTTCGAATCTTTGAGGAATAAGTTGTGTGCTTACAGATTCGTCTTCCGTGTTTGTTATTCTAAACATGACGCTTAAAATAGGTCAGCATACAAAACTCTCATTATAATTTTCGTACGCGGAATAAAAAAAGATTTTTTTTTAATCCTGTAAAATATTATAATATTAATGCTTTGGACTTAATTCAATGCAGTTCAGACCAAGATCAATAAATATGAGTAACTCAACTTATAGACAATGTTAGCAAATCAGCCACATAATTTAAAAAAAATAAAATAAATATAAATAATCTAGTAACATCAATGAATAAAATCCAATCGCATACAACAAAAAATAAAATACTCAATTCCATATCTAAAAACTAATTCATGTATGTATTAAGCCCATTTGCCGTCGCACTGGAGCCACCACTGTGCAGACGAGTCCAGTACCTACTCCCGAAAAGGGCAGTCAGACTTATCTGCAATAACCTTTAGAATACCGTTTGCGCTTCCCCGCATCCAGCGCATCGGAGATACTGGATTCTTCCACATTATCGCCTGAAAACTATGAATGACGGTAAATATGTAATGAGGTGACTTACTAATCTAATGTGTATCGCAGGGCTCACCAATTTAAATACTCTCATATGGGGTCCGTTTCTTAACAATAATATGACTGTCGCGGTCCGGACAAATATTAATGTGAAAATGTTTCTTTTTGTCTTGAACTATCGGTCTGAAGTTTGGACTAAAGTTGGTGCAGGCTTTTGTCGTTAAATCTTGGAGATGTTCAGATGTTCTCGCCATTCCTCACCGTGACGACTGATGATATCGTGCTTCGCGCTCGTCCGTTGTCGAATCGGCGGAAGTAAAGACAAAGCTCTGGATAAATGATTAAATCGCGTACTCAAATTACACCAGTAAAATATATTGTACTGTTTACTTAAGGTCCATACAAAATAGGTCGGCGGTGCGAATCCGGACCGCGGTCCGCCATTTGGTGACCCCACTGTATTGTATATGCCATCAACACAATGCTAAGAAATACGGTTGTCCCTGAACCGTATTTTGTATTTTATGGCGAAATACATTACGATATCGATAATAATACCAGCCTGTAACAGTCCCACTGCAGGGTTAGCGCCTCTTTTCATTTAGAGAAGATACGAGCATTGATCACCACGCTTGCTTAAGGCAGGCGATTTCAAAGTGTCATTCCATAAGCGATGGCGATGTTCAAAATGCCAAAATACAAGGGATTGATCACGTGATATTTCTATAGCACTTGATAATCCCATACATTTTTGACATTTTTTCAATCGCTTTCGTGACTTTTTCGTTGATAGAATGTCACTTGTCTAGAACCTCTGGTTCCCTCACGATGTTTTCCTTCACCATTGTCAGCGATTTCCTAAATAAACTTTGAAGAGTAAATGAGAATATCCACATTATACTTTTCCCTTCATTTATCTAGCTCCCCCATACAGGTATTTAATCTACTTGTTACATTAACACGATCCTTTCTTAAAGAAATATTTCATTTTAAGAGATTTTGATTTTTCATCGCTCTCCGTGACCGTTTCATTTTTTTTTTTTTTCAGTTTATTGTGACTCAAGACAATAGGACATAATGGTATAGTGTCTTCACCAGTCAAATCTTTTATAAAATCAGACTCACACACTGGTTCTGACTGAAAACTGCCAACTAACTCATTATATAAACTATTAGATTTTTGACACTGCGCGCTGACCTTAGCAGACTCGGCGATAGAGAGGACCTTATGGGCATTACGTAATTCTTCGCGTTTAAGTTCAGAAACACGGTTTAAAGTTAGTTCATACGTGTCACTGCACTTTTGTAAATTTGCCGCTTGATACTGAAGTACCTGGTGTTGGTCGGCTAAGTCCTAGTGCTGAGTATGTAGCTCAGCCAGTAAATTTTTGAGGAATGTGTTCTTATGGACCACATTTTCGACTTCCATCTCACTGTCTGCAATTTCTTGGAGCAGTTTTATATTTAATGCTTTCGAGTCTTGCAGCTTCTTCAGGGAAGCTTTCAATTTTATTTCCAGCTCTTTGATTGCAGCGTTGCGGGTCAAATAATAGTACAGTAGTTTTCTAATATTACGATCACTAGTTTGGAGGTAGTTGGGAAAAAATATAATTAGAAAATGACTAAAGAAAAAGTTTACAAGTTAACAGCGTTAAGAAAATATAGCGATTACATATACTCGTAGATATGGTTAATAGGACTTAAATGTTAAAGTTAAATGGGTAAAGAAAAAAAAACAAAATAAAGATATATTGAAATCCCTGCTTTGATTTTGTTAAAATGTAGGCTGGA
This sequence comes from Orthosia gracilis, assembly GCA_947562075.1. Classification (NCBI taxonomy): domain Eukaryota; kingdom Metazoa; phylum Arthropoda; class Insecta; order Lepidoptera; family Noctuidae; genus Orthosia; species Orthosia gracilis. The sequence continues at coordinate 40,800,424 of OX387265.1, read as the reverse complement.
ATTTTCCTTTATTTATGTACTAAATTTTATTAAATTTTAATAGAAACCTAACACATAATTTTGTGCAGTCAATTTATGTATGTAGTGTTTACTGTCTGGGCTAATGTTATTGTCGTTAATTTTGCTTCCACAAATAGTCAAGCAAAAGGAGACATAAACCGTGCCAGTGTGTGATGGACGTAGCTCAGATAACTAAGCAGTAATCTGTGATGTCGTGCAGTCTGTAGATTCACTTAATTAGGACAAGAATACTCCCAGGGAACACGTTAAGACACGTTATTATGTTTTTTTCAAATCCGTCACCGTTGATGCGACCAGTTGACAGCTGGGCTTATGTTTCCTTGTTTTTCAAGATACCCGACAACAACACATTACAATTATTAGAAGTTGAAGTCAATATTGAGTTTTGACTATTTTATACTAATTAAAACACTTTAAACTATTTTCTTTTAAATTAAATCTACAGTCTACAGTCGTTTTTTTTGACAACCGGCTACTAGTATTGTAATATAATTAGTGCCATTGCTACTAATAATTTATTTTAACAATCGCACTCAAATAGATTTTGTGGTTCGTGTATGAGGCTGAGGCGAACAAGATGCGAGTTCAAACTCTGGGTCGAGAAAATAATAGTTTCGCTTTCAAAAATTTAGTATCTGTTCAATAATATGTATTTTCTCAAACATGCTTGAAAATTTGAACATTATTTTGACAACCTTCTTCGAGATAAATCGAAATTGCTGTACTGACCAAATACATGAGAGCAGCGGCCGGCAAAAGTTGTATGAAACTCCACATCTGTCGTGTTTAGCGGCCAAATAAATTAAATAAAAAACTCATATCTGTAGTGTAATTTAAAAATGGAACGATATTTTACGCCAAAACATGGCAACCAAGGAGGTAACTTATCAAAGGTTTTATTTAAATTTCGAAATGGCTTACAAATAAAAAGCTGTTTGTTGAAAACAAACAAATGAACACTTTAACGCGGCAAAAATTCGTCATTATTTTTGAAAGTAATTGTATTTGACAAAATGAGTTCTAGGCACTATGTACTAAGTTTTAATTTTCGCGCATTATTTGAGAAAATTACTGTACAAGCCTTGGCCGCAACTAGGCATTGATGGACTTAGACATTAAGTTCACATCGTTCTCCGGAATATCCAGCATTACATCTGAAAGAATCAAAATGTTTAATAGGGCCACTTAAACTGACAAGCTAGCCAATAGGACAAGTTGAATATGTTTTACCTGCATTCGGGAAATCCCTCTTCAGTGATACTGCAGTTACCATGGAAACAATAGCTGTTCTCACAGACAGTTACGTCACATCGCTCCCCGGTGTACCCAGGTGTGCATTTGCAAAGAGATTCTCCACTGATTCTAATGCCATGAACACAAAACGGACCTTCATATTCTCTAGCAATTTTGAATGTTTTGTTGGTCTTATTATTTTCGCGCATTATTTGAGAAAAGTCCTATACAAGCCTTGGCCGCAACTAGGCATTGATGGACTTACGTATGTGCGCCTCGGCTTCGCCTATATATCGATATTTTCTACATATATTTATTTATATCTATAGTTCTTGTATAGCCAGCCCAAATGTTAGATTTTAAAATTTTGAGTGGATGTTGATTTTATACTATAAGTGTCATTTAAGAAAGGATTTTTCAAAACTCATCCCCTAAAGCGGAGAAATAGGGTATGAAAGTTTGTATGATAGTCTGTCATTTTTAATTTGAAATTAATGAAATGTGGTATTTAGCATTGAAATATAAAACAATGAAACACGTCTTTAAGAATTTTTTGAATTTCATCCCTTAAGGTTCCCCTAGTCGACGGCACGAACTATTTGGTGCGCGTGGTTAAAATGCATGCTATCTAATCCGAAAACACGTGCGAAAGAGATAGATGCTGTGATGAGCAGCAAGAAGCTAGTTCGCGTACGAATTACCACTTTTGCAAATTTGTATCGAAATGGATGATGCTTTAGGACGAAAACGAGCGCGCAAAATTTTATGAATAGACATTTGGGAGTCATGAAAAAATGACTATATGTATATTTTCAAAATAAAATTATTTGCATTTTTGAATTACTAATCTATCCCTGTATGGAGGCCGTTTTGCAATTTTCCTTCTTCTTATGGTATTTATTTCCGCCCAAAGATGCATTAAAATAAGTGTTGAAATATGGAACTTTCGACGCTCATAACTTTCAAACATTTTATATTTTTACTTTCTCGTTTCCTTGATATCATTTTTTATATTGAACGTATATCGGAGCGGAGTAATCGCTAGACTACGTTTGTATGGAAGAATGACCGACTAGTGTAACCTTAAAAGGGACAAAAACCGGTTTATAATTTGTATGAAAAATGAATTGAGTAATTCTGCTCTTCAATACAATTAAAGAAATAGGTATTGAAGGATTTTTTGAATATCGTCCCTTAAAGGAGTAAAAAGGGGTGATGATGTTTGTTTGAAAATAAAATGTTTATCATCAAAATTACTTGAAATTTAGTATTTCTACTCTGCAATACAATTTAAGAAACGTGTTTAAGGTTTGTTTTAATTTTAATCCCTTAAAAGGGTAAAAAGGGAAGTTAAAATTTGTATGACAAATAAAATGTATATTATCAAAATTACTTGAAATTTTGTATTTCTGGTCTTCAATACAATTAAAGAAACACGCATTCAATAGTAAGAGTATATTCTGATGTTCCTACTTTACAAACGTAGTCTATGAATTAGCTGTGCGAATGTGCAATACTGACACCGAAAAATAACAGTAGAGCTGCTATTAATGACACACTTCTTAAGTCATTTGAGGGCTCTGAAATTGAAAACAGGATACAATACAATACAACACATCGATTCAGTGCTACAAGCGGATGAAGCAGTTAACTATCCTGTGGAGTTCCTTAACAGTGTTCCCTTCAGGGTTCTCTTCACATAAACTTCTTTTGAAAGTTATGACACCAGTAATGCTGTTGCATAACCGTAAACTACCTAAACTTAGTGCTAGACTATGTATGGACTAGACTGCGAGTAACAGCACCGCACAAAAATATTATTGTTAAGGATCGCCTTAATTCCGTATATATTACACGAAGAAAATTGCTATGGAGGCAAACGGCGGCGAGGAAATTACTGGCTTTCTTCATGTATATAGACTTCTTTACTTGTTAACTACTGTAAACTGACTGCAAACGGTGCAAACGGTGCCACCTCTTTTAAAGAAATCGAAAATGCTGCTCAGTGGACCATTTCCTCATCCCTGATTTTGTTTATTTACGCGAAGATTCTCGCGAACAAAGACGCAGGCGGAAAGCTATTTTTGGATAATAATTTGCAATAGGCCACCAGAACTGCAAAAAATGATATGCCGAAATCGTGTAGTCCACGCAGGCGAAGCCGCGGGCGGAAAGCTAGAAAAAAAACAATAACTTTGTTATCAGTAATAACCTCTACTTATCTAAAACGCAGTACTGGCCGTGCGCTCGCTCGATATCAAAATATCAATATTGAACCTCCTTTTGAACAGTTTCATTTGTAAAATATTATTTGATTTACATATGCTATGTCAGTTATGAAGAAATTTCAGCCATAATTTTTTCTGTGTAAAAATATTTTTAAACATCCAAGTCGTTTTGGAGGAGTATGCAAAAGTTGCGAAAAATATTGTGTAGCTGATTTTTTTTTATAGCAAAACTATTTTTTATACGAAATAACCATGTTTAAAAAACAATGTACATGAAACAATAATAAATATATATTTTTTTCAAACCTTTTAACCGAGCCGTTACTAAGGAGTATGCTTTAGAAAGTTACCGTTTTACGCCACCAAAGCGGATGTAGGCCCTTAATAGGAACATCTTTTCTTTCATTATTATTTAGGTGCATACAATTTGCCCAGTGCAGGTTGGTGGATGTCACATGTCTTCAAATTTTCGGTTTTAGTACATGCCTGTGTCCTTTACCGTTTTGAGAGCAGTGGCGATGAAATAATTTAGACAAAGTAAAGCACCTGCCTGGGTTCGAAGTTCGAACCCACGATCTACGACTTGTAAGTCGCAACCGTTACCACTGAGCTACTACTGCTCTCAATATGACGCACTATTGAAAGAAAATCTATGAACTGCGCTTATGTCATCTAAGAACCCAATAACCTGTTTGAATAGCTTGCGGTGACCAACAGTAAAGTTTTGGGCAGCACTTTTATGGTCCTATTAGCCGTAACGATAAAATTGTACGGACATATCACCTCTTCAACAAATATGTAAATGCCAAGCAAATTGTCTCATAAAGCCTGCTAGTTGGATGTTTAAAGTGGTTCGGTGGGCACCGCCATTTCATTTTGGCGCGGTTCCATGTGTGGGTAGCTCACAGAATATGGAGTCACCTCGTCCGCCGCTGCTAGAGACGCCACTGTCAAAACTTTTCTAAACCAAGCGTGTCACCATTTGCTCCCTCTCAGACACACATCTTTTTGAAGTGATACGTCTCTATAATCACACCGCAATATATGAGTACCAGGGCAGGTAAGTGGACCGTAATGGAAAGGTATATATTGTCTTACCATAATAATTAAAAATACTAGCTTCTGTCCGCAGCTTCGCCCACGTAAAAAGTGTTTTATCATCCCAAGGGAACACAAACTATCCTATGTCTTTTCCAGGGTCTCAAACTATCTCCATGCCAAATTTCATCTAAATCGGTTCAGTAGATCCAGAGATTATCCCCTAAAACCTCACAAACTTTACCTCTTTACAATATTATAGTATAGATTTTCTTAAATATCTTCAAAACATAGACATCGCCGAGTTACAATTTTATTGTATGTTTAAATTTGATGCTACGAAATATTAGAAAGCACTCTCATGTCGGGGCAGCATATGCTCCAGCTCCTGTACCGAAGCAAAACAGACAAAATGGGAGTCTATGGGTGGAAAAGGGAGTCCCCATCATCATCCTGTTCATGGTTGGCCAATGTCCTATAGTGAAAATCTGTTGAAGATAGAAAAAGAAACACTGCAATATCACGAGAGAGTCAAGACCGTGAGTTACACGGAAAAGAAAGGAGCAAGAGCGCCGACTAAAGTCATTCTACACAATACCCCTCCACTGTTGTCGCGCCTGGTCCCACTCCAAACTCAAGGTCATAACAGCGAGTTAACAATATAATCTAAAAATGACACTAGATTCATCATACTTATATTATAAATGTGAATGTAAGTTTGTTTGTTACGCTTTCACGCAAAAACTACTGAACCGATCATCATGAAACTTTCTACATATATTCTTGGAGGTATTAGAAGTAACATAGGATACTTGATATTTAAAAAAAAATGGCTTCACTGCGAGCGAAGCCGCGGGTAAAAGCTAGTATTTCTATAACTAAAAGTTTTGTAACTACTAAGGTAAGACAATATATAACTTTTCATTACGGTCTAATTTTTAGACCTGGTACCGGTGTATTCCTGAGTGATTTTATTTTTCACTAGCTGGCGCCTCGCGGTTTCAGCCGCGATTTTTTTATCTTTCGTAAAAAATATTTTTTATATTAATAAAAAGTATCCTATATTACTTCTAATACCTCTAAGAATATATGTACAAAGTTTCATGATGATCGGTTCAGTAGTTTTTGCGTGAAAGCGTAACAAACAAACTTACATTCACATTTATAATATTAAGAATGATGTCAAAAACAAATGGAGTTGAAGTCTGTCTGTGACAGAAATTGTGCAATTAACGTCCTCTCGGTACCTTTTATTTTATTAGTACCTTGTACCTACTGCCGTCTCTAGCCGCGCATAGAGCGCCTTCTGTACTCTGTGTGATAGACGTAGAAAACTCACATTAAGACTTGCTTATGGCTCTAATGACTCGAATTTAAGCATTTCAATATTGTTAACAGTTGCTCGTTTATTTCTAGTGAAATGTTCAGGAATTTAGAGAACAGTACAAGCACGCACATAGATGGAGAAATAATTGGTTCTGCTGGACCAACTTCAGGATGTATAATGAGTTTTTCCGGAACTAGGATAAGCGGAATTTAAAGCGACGGTGATTTAGAGGGAATTGGTAGTTCTTTTGCAGCCTGCAGTTAGTTATAAGTTGTTATTTATTTGACTAGAGCTAATGACTTAGTGATTTGTGCGTATTTTATGTTTACAACTGAAGTAACTATAGTCCGGAAAATAATTAGATTACATGTAAAAAGTTATAGCAGTGATTCCATTTTTTTTTTTAGGTTATGCCAGAATTGGATCATTTAATTGAGTTATGAGGCATAAGTAGTGATCATATTGTACCTACTCGACAGCCGTATCAACTGCCTTGCAAATACGAATACTTTATTCCGGCGAACACCTGCAGTGCATCATTGGAAAGTATAAATACGAATATGGGCTGTGTTGTTGGTAATAAATTCTTATGAAAACCAATGTTATTTTCTTTTTCCTAATGACCAGTGATTACAGTCAGCCCGGCAAACATCAAATGGTGTGTAACAATTGTGCACCCACACCATTAACTAATGTGTCTTGCCTACCGAATATGATGTTTAACATTACGAATACGAGACTCAAATTAAACTAACGATTTTTTTTTTGTATATGTGTATATATATTCTTTGTCCCACACTAGGAATTTATTCCTGTGTCGTGGCTGCATTTCCAAACATTTAAACTCACACACAAGACATCCAGATCCAGAACAACTACCTGTAGCCCATACAAATATTTGTTCTGTGCGGGAATCGACACACAGCTCAGCAGCCAATCGCTCACGTTGGCGTAGTGGCCAACGTGTCGTCATATTTCAGCAGCAAACCTTCTGAAATAGGAGGTATTTTCATGATAATATGCCTTTGTGCTTATATCAATGTCGTTCAGACCATTACCTTCGAACGTCAGAAAAATACTTTTTGTGAACGTTATAGTGCCTGGTATGGTCATGTTTGATGAGGAGGGATGAAACGCATGTTACTGAAAGAGTTATGAATATAAACGTGGATGAATGGAGAGGACGAGGACGGCCAAAGAAAAGATGGATGGACTGTGTGAGGAGTTATATGAAAGAAAAGGGAGTCAGTGATAGCGTGACGGGACAGAACACTATGGGAAAATAAAACGTGTTGCGCTGACCCCAAGTTACATGGGACAAGGGCACGAAGATGATGATAGGTCAAGATTTCAAAGCCATCTTTATATATCGTAGTAATAATTTTTATGCAGAGAAAAAATCATTTTTTCCATGTATGAAAACCTTTTGGAGTAGGACTAGGAAGATCACTATTTCGTTGCCCATGGTTTAAACACCCTGAACTGATTTAAGGTATTTCTTTATTCGTTTGAAAGAATTGACCCGCCATCACACTTATCATATCACATCAGACTAATATTATAAAGGCGAAAGTTGCCGAGTGTGTGTGTTGTTTGTTACTTCTTCACGCTCAAACATATTATAGTCAGAAATAGCACATAGGATACTTAATATTATTTTTAACGCGGGAACATGTACCCTTGGGAAAATTTTCGAGATTCACGCGGGCGAAGCCGTTGGAAGAACCTAGTTTGCTATATTTGTGAATAATTACTATGTATAAGGATGTACCAACACACACTGGCCCCGCGTGGTGGATTACGGCCCATTGCCTCTCACAGAGAGGAGGCCTGTGTGTGATGATGATGATGATACAGGGTGTCTTGGACACTGACACGAAAAAGAGTACCATGGATTAAATACATTATTCTGGTTACATTTTCGTTGGCTTATTCCGATTTTTTTTACAAACAAATCATTCGTTGCCTTTCTATCACAAAAAGACAGCAATCCAAATAAAATTCGACAACGCTACCTATTAGCTGAATTCCTAAAGTTTACGATCGAGTTCAACACCGCCGGTTTTTACCTGTACACGTGAGCGAAAAATGATTTTGATTAGATTATAGTAAATAAATGGACAACTAAGAAATCACTATTTAGCAAACGAAAAATAACCTTATTTCACAATGTTTCTTCAGTCAAAGCAACCTTGATAAAATTCTACATAGTCAAACGATGACTAATTTCGCAACGAGTATATTTTTATTTTATTTAATGTATGTACTTTGTCTTCACGTTTCTGTTAACTTATAACACAGAATACTTACACAACTCAAGTGAGCGAAGCTGCAGGTAGTGCTAGACAAGGATATTATTGTTTCAAGTACCCCGACAAGCCTCTTGCCAACGGGATAACCGGGGTTCTAAAAACCTGGCCTTGGGCACCAAAAATCATCCAATTTGAAAATGTTTACCTTTGCTTAATATCCTTACTTAATTTTTGAATATGAGCGTATATATAGTCTAATTTTTTTATCGTCAGATATTTTGTTTTCATTAACTTGACCTTTTCGTAGAGGGAAGCCGCGAGTACACAATATATAGTTATTACAAACATTGATCCTCGTCTTATTATAATTCCGTGATACAAACTTCAGAGGAATTATGGATTTAAATTAATATTGATCATCTCTATAAAACTTAGTAAACGTTTTTTTATTATTATTATTGTATGTGGTTGATTACGAGGCACGCTTACCGAGAAGTAAACTATTAATTTTTGGCTTAAAGACTTTACTTAAGTGACCCACGGATACCTTCAAAGTAACGGGCAAAGTTTAGAACATTGGTCTTTGAAAAAGGCAGATGCAAAATAATTGTATGAAGCGGACATGGGAATGTTGAGATGAATATGCGGAGTGACGAGAAAGGATTCAAATTAATACCTACAATAGTGAAAGTTTGAGAATGACGGCAGTGACAGAAAAGTTGAAATCGAGAATTGTTAGTCATGATATGGTCACGTGAAGGGGAACTCATGAAACCATAAGAGTTATGAATATGTGGATAGAAAGAGAGGGAGACCAGAAAGAAGATCGATGGATCGTGAGAGTAGTGATATGAAACAAAAGGCAGTCAGTGGTCGCAATACAGGGGACATGACGGAATTGAAGAAGAAAATTTGTTGCGCCGACCCTATGTCACATGGGACAAGGGCAGGAAGATAAATTCGACAAATGGTAAATTTATCGTTTTTTTTTTTTTCTAACTTCGGCGCCTCCATTGAGTACAAAGCCCAAATTGCGGCCAAAAAACTGGGCATCCTTAATAGAGTGAAGCGATACTTTATGCTTATGATTACTGGCTCATCGCCGCAAGATTGCCTGCTTGTCGGTCTTCTACAGACTGTACTTCGGTGAGTGTGCTCAAGAACTCCACGACCTCATCCCACCAGTCCCCTTCCAGACGCACTGCAAGTTACCATCCTTACCTTGTTGCCATTCCACCAATTCGAACCAAGCGCTTCCAAACATCCTTCATAATGCGCACAGCGAATGAATGGAACTCACTGCCTGCGTCTGTGTTTCCGAACGCATTCAACCCCAATCTCTTTAAAGTTAGTGAACAGGCTTCTTCTGGGTAAGCTCACTCCATCGTTGATTCTAAAACCTAAGATTTTCAAGCCTTACTGGTAAAACTCTGGCTTGGGGGGTGACCATAAGCTCTTAGAGTAAGGCTATTTTGAGTGTGTGTAAGGGACCGATTTATATGACTTGTATACATCTGTGACTTACGCGATATCATAATTACCTTACTCTAAGAGCTTATGGTAACCCCCCTGTAATGTGATAAATTGCTAATTATGAGCACATATTCCGTAGATCTTAAATTTTACCTCAGAGACATATAAATGTTAGAAAATAGTCATATCTATTTCTATTGTATTCAATATAAAATATATTATAATTAATATAAAGATGCGCATCGGGGTCTCACTAACATTTTTGTTACGGTCATACAATTTAATCCGCTACAGGTTATGACTCGTAACCTGTAGCGGAAATACTACATACATTCGCACACGACAACACACACACTCTTGGTCACAACAAAATGCTCACCTACCCACAAGTTGCATGACTTACTTTTGGTTTATATAATTACCCATTTTTTTTTTTCCTTTTGCTTTTACTTGTTGTTTTGCTTTTTAGTTTTAATTTAGACATAAGGATTGCTTGTAAGTAAGCACATCATAATATACAGTTCTCGCCAGGCTTCTTGGCTGCCCTGAGGTTGGCTACAGCGGCGGTTGGTATGGCTGCGCGGTGTTAAATCTCATACAAAAGCAGCACCGTTTCGTGCCTTGCGCAACGGAAAGCAGGCTTCGGGGAGGCCCAGAGGTTTGGCGAGCACCCATAATAAATAATGTGTACGATTGTATCGTTTCTTTCCCTGGGGATCGGCACTGTACTCCTTAACACAGGTAATCTATTAACCTAGCTAGGAATGCAGCACCACACCCTCCATTTTATTGTAGTACACTATAAAGTAAACGATAACTGTAAACTGTCATTATGTACTACAATGATTTAGATGAATAAATAAAAATTATATTTATATTTATTACTTTTTGACACGAGTTTTTCACGTCAATGAACCAAACGTTTCGTTCCTTTTTTTTTTTTTTTTTTTGCAACACTGTGTCAGCTCGCTGTCATTAATTAGGCAGCTTTTGATTGAGTTGACGTTGACACTTACTCGTAAAAATGTGATCAACGGCGCGAGAAGTGACGATTCGGTCTAGATCTGGTTTTGTTTGAAATTGATTGTTAGCCAGCCGATCGTTACTCGAGATTGTATTCGCCATCCGTGTGTGATACTGTGAATCGCCCGTGTCTTTGTTTCTGTAGATATTTCGCGCGCGGTGAGGTATTTTTGTCGGGACCATGTCTAGCTGTCTGCCATCTCGGCCAGACCACGTCGGTTGTCCCTTATTATTATACATATTTTCCTCATATAACCCTCGACCAGCCACGAGATTGAACGAGCCCAGGGACCACCACGGGGACAAAGGTAAGTTGTGCACCATTGTTTCACTTTCCACCTGTCTGACAGGGATCGGTATCTAAAAGAACAGACCCCTAACTACCGCTGCCGCGTATCGCGGTTTCGCGGGTATATACTGTAAAAGGGGGATGCAGCCAGAGGCTGAAAAAATACTATTGGACTTCTACGACGTATATTTATTTAAACGTGCCGCTCGTAGGTCGGCCCTCATAGAAGTGCCCGCTAAACAAAAAACTACACGCGTTCGATATATTTCTAAATATTCTGTATTCGATTTCCTTCCAAACTTAAAATAAATATAAGTCGCCAGCTTTAGGTGTCAGCGGCCGAACAGGTTGCTCGACCTATGTGGAAAGCCTCTACATGAGCTACGCCCCTACGAATAGATGCGCAGAATCATGTGAAGCGCAGCTATTCTCAACCTTGGAAGGAAAATCACTCTTACCTAACACCTTTACCTAACGGAGGAATTAATCTGAGGTCCTTCCCTTACAAGGGGAAGGCTCAAGTCATGGCAAACGAATTACCGGATTCTCCAATATTTAATCTAACTTCAGCTAACAAGTGCACATGCATTAACAAGTCAACGCCGTCATGCTTGAACCTCCTTGCACAAAACCTCCGAAAAAGTAACAAGGCGGCCTCTTATTCCTAACAGAAATGATGTGATAACTCACATCCACCCGGATGGGGTTTAATTATGTGAAATTCAAACGTGATACAATATTTCATCCTCAAGCATTTATCAGGCCAGAGAAGGAAAGGCTGGATCGCATCGAATCTTCTAAACCTATCATTGAACTTTATCCAGAGCTTATCACACTTAACGTATTTAATATTATCAATAAGTTATTAACTGGACCAATGCCATAAACAGTCATCAACTGGACCAAAGATGCCAAATCAACATCCTTTGCGAAGGCTATGCCCCGTATGCAAAGTCGGTTTCAGTTATGACCAATACCTCTCCCACTCTTGAAATGCTTATATCATCAATGCACTGGATTAAGCTCAGCCTAGCTGAATTAAAAAAAACAAATATTGCTTCGATGCCAATGAGCTTTTACCAATAGAGACGTCATACTCAATATAAAGAAATAAAAGCATGGCGATATTTTACTTTAGCTACCTACATAGGACCTATGGAACTTGGAACTTTATTTCTATCACTGAGTAGGTTAAAAGATTACAGAGATATAAATAGGACCCCGTTGTCTGAAAGGGATAAACATACTGTTCAAACGTACGTCCGTGTCGCGGCCAGACGCAAGACGGACTGAGTTCACTCAAGCTGATTAGCTTGTGTTTGTATTGCCGCGCAGACGTCGGTAAAACGTATCTACCTCAGTTTATATATAACATCATTGTTCGATGCGTAGTCAGCATTGCCAGCCTTTTCTTCCCCCGGCAGCTTACATCAGCTCATGGAATTGGAAAATAATTTATTTTAATCACATCGATACTAATTGCAGCAAAAATCATCGATAAATATATTTTCTGCTTGCCCATCCCTACTAACTATGACATGTCAAATCTGAAAATTGTCTATCATATATATATATTTTTTAACGTACTTAGACATTGACGTTACATAACCTTGCCTACCAGTATCTACATTACCTTTAACTAGCCTACTCTAACATTAAACGGTTTTAGCCTATTTATATGTACAATATCCCTAAATCTCCTATTATTTAACTTTCTAATTACATAATTAACATCAGATAATCGCCTAACTTTTTGGTAGGGGCCTTTATATAACCTACATAGTTTCAAACTCCTATTTATGGTCCGTCTGGGCGTGTAGAGCATCACCAACGGATTCGGCGTAAACCTTCTGAACTTAGCTTTTCTATCATATCGCATTTTCTGTTTAACCTGTGCCTTTTTTATATTGGCTATGGCACATCGTGTCAGATTATTTCCTAGTTCATGACGTCCCACATAATCAATCATGTTACTATTGCCGCTATTTACTATCATGTCTGTCTGAAATAATGGTTCCCTAGCCTACAGCAACATATGGGGTGAAATTCTAGTGCTGGTCTGTTTGCTTGAATTATAAGCGAAACATACCAGTGGGACATAACTACACCAATTTCGCTGATCGGTTACCTATACTAATTTTAATAAATGGAGTTTGATCACCGTGTTTATTGTTCTCAATCGGGAATTGCTCTTTCATGGACACAGCCCGCAACTCCTCATCCATCTTTATTGACTGTGTCCTGGTTCGTTTGGGTGATCGGTTGGTAGTGGGCTTCTATATCTAGGGGCAATACGAGAGCGGTTAGTTCTGTTCTCGAAGCGCTGCCTTGGGCGAAAATCGTACCTCGGCGTGTGAAAGGATTCGCCATCGCCTTCCCGATGCGGAGTCGCGCTGGACGTGGTTGGACCAGGGCCTGCTGGTCTCCCAGAGATAGGAGACCTTTGGTTGTTAGAAGACGGCGTTTCGAAACGCACGCGCGGAGGCTGCACCGGCAAATTCATCCGCTCACTTTGCACACCACCAAATATCTCTTTCATTTGTACTAGTGTGTCATGCAGCTCTGTCCTGGAGCTGTATAGTTTCGTACCTAATTTATATTTGTAGTAGTTATTTACCCCTCTTAAAAACACTTTAATGAATTTTTTTTCATCGGTTATGCCTGCTTGCTGAGCATACTCCGACAGTCTAAAGAAAAAGGCATCTACTTCCTCTTGTCTGTCTTGTCGTGCATTGTAAAATTTTGCGACAAAATCTATCCCCACCGAAAATTCCTTTTTGAGGCCATCGCAAATTTCTTTGAATGAAAGACCGTCTTTATAGATGAATTTAAAATAAGCGAGTGCCGGGCCGTCCAGGTACGCTCCCAAAATGAGCCCTAAGTCCTGTTCTTGCCATTTATTTATAGCGGCGACAACCTTGAACTGCAAGAGGAAAGCCTCGAAACTGGACTTTGTTCTCGTCCCCGTAAAAACTGGCTGTGCCATTTTTAATGGCTTGTGTTTAAACACCGCCCAAAAAAGTACCTATTTTACTACCAAAAAAATTCTAAACGGTTACCAAAATGGATAAATGGTCACCAAATAACGTTTCCTAAAATATTATGAAATAAATCCATTTTTTCGTATTATTGACTGCCAAAAAAATATATGGACGCCTTTAAAGTCGACGGAGCCCCGCTGCGCGGGGCTCCTATTTCCGTCCGCAGGGTCTAAAGTAACCTAACACGAACGAGATGACGGAAGCCGAGTTCGCTCGCTTTGCTCGCTCACTTCGGCTCCCGTCATCTCGTTCGAACCTAACCTGTCCGTGTCGGGGTGCCCTAAGCTCCTGAGCTCGCTTCGCTCGCTCTTGGACTAATTCGTTAAAAACACGAATACACCCGGTATATTAATCTTTGAGTTGGATAGAATTTGGTGACCGTTGATCCATTTTGGGAACCAATTATTTTATTTGGTGCCTAAGCTTAGAGTCTTAAAAATATTTTTGATGACCGTCTAAATTATACCCATTTTTAATTAAAATAGACCACTTATCTTTATTTTCTCTACGTTTGCTCGTCGGCTGGTGTTCTCGCCGACAGGACTTTCGTTCCTCGTAACGACGCAACGTACACTCGTTGATAGGGCTTCGCGCACTGTTCTCGCCGTGCACACGCGAAAATATGTTTTTTCGTATTTTTTCTTAGACTTTTACTTATTTACCGGGATTTTCACTATCCGGCGCCTCCACCATTTGTAAAACGGGGATGCAGCCAGAGGCTGAAAAAATACTATTGGACTTCTACGACGTATATTTATTCAAACGTGCCGCTCGTAGGTCGGCCCTCATAGAAGTGCCCGCTTAACAAAAAACTACACGCGTTCGATATATTTCTAAATATTCTGTATTCGATTTCCTTCCAAACTTAAAATAAATATAAGTCGCCAGCTTTAGGTGTCAGCGGCCGAACAGGTTGCTCGTCCTATGTGGAAAGCCTCTACAGTACCTTGTAGGATCCAAGAGTAGCAGCGTTGCAAATGGGCCCCAGCGTTGCCCCTTGGCTGTGGTCTGTAGGCCTGTATTCAACAATGACTAAAATTAATGAATTTAAAAAAAAATGCCCGGGAACAGTAGCAAAATCAGTACAAATTCAAACTCAAATTAAGATTAATATAAATCTTTATTGCATGTGTTTAACAAGATCTTAATAATTTGTGGTTTCGTTCAGATTGTATCGGGCACAGCAATTTAAAATAATAGTTATACCTAAATATGTTACATAATAAAAAATGGCAATTGAAGTGGCAATAAATTTCAATTAAAATAAAATATTAGCATATCAATTAAAATAAAATGATAAATTCTAATTTAAAATTAAATCATTTAATTATTTCTTGATAAAATAGTTTTTAACGATACTACCCAAAGCAATGCTTTTTCTTGTGATCCTTATCAATAAACATGCGCCAACCAAATTATTTTACTCAAACAAAAGGTAGAGTCTAATTATAGAGTAGCACTTTTGTAAAAACCTACTTGATTGATTGCAAAGCTAGTCTGGCACTGGATTTTATCAAGATAACCTGCGATGAAAAAGCGTGCAAACAATGCACATTCAAAAATACATGACTTGACTTAAGATGTCTCAAACGCGGACCTATAGCATTGCTGCTTCTCGACTGATCCGGCCTTGATCAATCCACAGTCAAAAATTCAAAGTCAAATCATTTATCTCAATAAGACCATTAAACATCACTTTTTAATGTCTTGATCCTATTTAATATCATTGATTCTATTCGTCTATTCGCAAAGATAGTTTGTTAAGGAGAAAACATACAAGACCATATTAAAAAATGTTTCACAATATTTGATACTAGCTTTTCTTATCCCAACAATATACCGGGATGAAAATCCTACAATCTATCTTTTTGCCAAATTTCATCTAGATCCGTTCTGCCGTTTTGACTTGATTGAGTAACAAACATACATCCATCCTAACTTTCTGATTTATATTAGTAAGACACAGAAATGTATTAAATTAATATGTGAGGACGATGCAACTCTGATAACGCAACTATACTACTGATTGGTACATCGTATTACAAACGATAACAGCTAAATTAATTCATTAGATACATAGGAACATGGTACTTACATTTTATGCTATTTACATACATAATAAAATACAATAACTATATAATACTTGAAACAATTGTTTTTAATGATAATTATCATTATGAAAAGCTCGTGGCTAAAGAATAACTGCCGCACGGGTCCATCTTTGAGGTTAAGCAACGCTTGCCAATGTCGGTCCGTGGATGGGTGACGGTTCTTTACATAGCGAAATGTATCCATGTGCGGCGAGAACGTTAAGTTGTTGGTCCCGGCTGTCATTTGAAGATCTTTGAAAATCGTTACGGGTAGTCAGAAGCCTGAAATCTGACACCAGTCTTACCAACGTAAATCTTTAGTGTAGATAAAATCAAACTGGTTGATATTATTTTCATATTATTTTACTACTAGCTGTTCCCCGCGGCTTCGTTCTCGTGGGCCACCCCACAGGACCCGTTTTCGGGATTAAAAAATAGTCTATATCACTCGGGAATAACGGAGCTTTCTATTGGTGAAAGAATTTTTCAAATCGGTTCAATAGTTTCGAAGCCTATTCGGTACAAACAAAAAAATCTTTTCTCTTTATAATATTGGTATATGTTCTTTTTTTTTTTTGTTTAAGACATTAACTCACATACCGTTGTTGTTGAACTATGTAAGTAACCTATGTTTGCAATATTGTAAATATGTGAAAATAATGTTCCTATTTATAAAATAGATGAATTTAACTGTTAGTGCTTGTAATACTTTATACCTGAACTTAGTAAAGTAGTGGTATACTAACTGCATCGTCCTCATGATGATTTAATGTAGGTATGTATGTAAATATTGTAAAACACTTTTTTTTAGAGATTAAGTATGGCGTTTCTTGTACGTTCTGCTCCATAACAATCTACCTTTGCGAACGGACGGTAGAATCAATTATTATTATGTTTTAATTTAAATCTCTGACATTCAAAAGTGCCGCTTGATGGCCTAATTGAAATATAGATTTTGACTTTGACTTTTCATAGCTTAGCTTAGCTTCTTTTCAAGTGAATTCCTCATCGCCACACGTTTTCTCTATAAGCTCTTCGTAAGGTCGTACATCAGTGAATACTAGAATTCCTGAATCTTCTTTAAACATAGCAAAGCTTCCGATTCCAAATAGTTTATTTCTAGAATATAGCGCTGCACCAGACCCCAAACCTGGGAAATTGCCAATATTTCTAATACATATGAAAAAACCCCATTGGCGCGGCAGCCACTCTTCGCAGTCCACCAGAGCGACATCGTCTGTTTCGTACTCAATGTCGTGTATTGTATCAAATTCACGCATTTGTTTTTTGTTTGTATATCCTAAAGTTAAAATCAGAACTTCAGGATCTATCATTTGGTTGCGGCCTGCGGGCAAGGATATCGCACAGTTAAGAAATCCTTTAATTTCACCATCTAAAAAAAAGGTACCACCTTTATGTATAGCTGGGAGTATCACCGGTATTCTAAACGAAGCATCCGCGATTCCAACTTCTTCTTCAAGTCGTAATATCATTAGATCGTGAATTGGAGCGTGCTCTTTATCACGCCAAATATTATACACATCTGGTAGATCTGCCTCATCTGGCACATATGCTATTTGACGACCACACACTATTTTTGCTATTTTCAGTACCGGTATTTTACGACGACATCCTGTAGGTAACAACGCCAAAATATGTTCGGTAATGTTGGGGTCGTGTATCAATTCCTTAAAGGGATTATACGATGTTAAAATACGACTGTTGTCTAATAAGACCCCTGAAGCAATAAATGTAAATTCTTTCCCGTTGTCTAAATAGTTGTTTATATTTAGGAGAAGTATTACAATCTTTAATTCGAAGTGATGCTCTGTATATGGCCACCCCTCTGCAGGGTTGTTTGTCCAATTCATATCTTGCCATTCTGTAAACGCCTGCGCAGAACTTGAAAGAGTGGACAATATTATGAACATCAGTAACAAGCGGCCAGTGGTCCACCTGTAATAAAATATGTTATGTCAAACAAAATTACAATGTTAAAATATAAAATAAATGACTATACATTTTGTTTTTTTTGATGCATTTCATTCGGATATTTGGTTACTGTTAATTATTATCCATAGCAACAATATATCAACTAAATGATAAGATTTGTAAAAAAAATACATAAATTGGCGAAATAATTAAAAAGTTAATGATGTCGCACACTTATTAACTTCGGAATGGATTGTCACCATTGTCACCGTCTCGTCTATCACCCTGTTTAATAAACGTTACAATGCAAACAAAAGTCAAAAAATTACAGAACAGACACATTTCCGCGACATTTGTGTTGTTTTTAAAATCGAAATAATGTCAATGCAAAGCTACAGGTAACTGGCCGCCATAGATGCGCCCACCGCGTCGGTTTGTGCGCTCAGTCTTTTTAGTAAGGACACTTTTCGCACGATATAATTATAACGTCTACTATTTAACGTACTTCACAACCCTGTAACGCCTTCCTACCTCCGCGAACGCTTCTCCTACTCCCTTCCTTCCGATGCACTTTGCGGGTCGCTTCTCGCAGCATCTCCTTGAAACCCCTTCTCACACTACCAACTTTTACTCCTACTCCTTTATTATACACGCGGTGCGGTTGTGAAACTCTTTACCGCCGGACATAAGGGACTGCCAAACTCTTGCAGTTTTTAAAAAGAGAGTTTTAGAGCACTATTTATTGCCATTCCGTCTTAGTTGCATATAATTATGTTTTATTATTTATTTATGATATTATTTAGTATTCATTGTTGTAATATTTATTTCGTTCTTAGTTATGTTTGATGAAAATCGTTTCAGCCTTTCAAAATGTATGATCGTTTAACTTTTTGAATCGGAGTATTTTGCAAGATATCATGTCATAATAACGTGTTCGATGGACTGTCGATAGAAGCGTGTCTACTACTAGATAAATTATGTAGTTAAAAAAGCATGAAATAAAAATGTGTCTGAGGTTTTATACATTTTTAAGTTTTACTTGTACTCTAAACATATTTGCAGTGTCAACTCGGACACACGGTAACATGGTTAAGTTCCAATATTCGTGTTCATCACGGAAACATGTGTAACTAGCAGGTTTTGAACATGTGACCGCGTGATTAGGGTCACACCATGCAAAACCTTTGTGAGGCCAGAGCCAAGGCTATCGACGTGACTGAATTCTGGTCGAAAAAAAATTAGTGAAGGAATCATCGACACAAAGAAGAAGAAGAAAAAGAATTGAAAACAAAGTTGTTTAATACATTCAGGATGAAACGCAAAGAAGCTATCATATTTTAAATACTGCTTCTGCTCATGTCTATGAAAAACTTTCCCCAACGATGTCAAAGACAATTCCCAAAAAAAAAATATTGGATTTTCCGTACAAAGTTGTCGACAGATGACCAAAATTTGTATGGGAGATATAATTTTGAAATGGCAAAGAATACAATAAAATATATTTTAAAGCAACTAAAGAACGTTACACATATCAGGAGTACTATGATTTAAGGAACTTCGAGAGAACTTGATATACAGTTAGGCTTAGAACTAAAAAACTCACATATTGTTAACCGTCCAGTTGCAGGTATCAATGACAATTACACGACTGAATATACCTATATATACCTAATGTATGCCGTGTTGTTGTTTCCATAAAGAAACGGCCAAGGGTGCGTCGGACTAGCACAATACTAGTGTTCTACACTGTGTTCTTTTTCAAGGAAGTATCATAGTAATAATTTAGAAGCTCTCTAAGTATTAAATTAAATCATATCAAATCATAACGTTTATTTTTGAGAAAATATATTGTTCACAACGGAAGATCTTATAGCCTAAAAAGGTCACTATATTCTGCCAGCAAGCAAGCTTACAATTTATTTATGTTAATGTCACAATACATATTATTATTATATACTTCTATAATACTCAAAATACCTACTTATAATTTATTCATTTTTTAAATTCTTAACAATTATTTCCGTATCCCATTAGTTCATTCATGCTACGGAAACGACACTTTTGAGCTACACTATGAACTTTGTTTTAAATACAAAATATAAGAATTTAAATTCATTTAAATTGTGAAAATATTTTTCTCTTGACCATGTATATGTCCAAGTGATTAATCAGGGCACTATGTATAATTCCCGGGCATTAACAATCAAATCGAGTCAAATCGGGCAATGTAATTAATACTGATTTATACTTCTATATTTATTACTTTGTCAGGTTATTATGAATATGGCTACGTAACGGTTAGGCAATTCGATAATTCATCATCATCAGCCTTTTAATGTGCGCACTATAATAATGGCCAATGAATAGTCCAAGAGCGAGCGAAGCGAGCTCGGGATCTTAGGGCACGCCGCGGTAAGATAACTTTAGATCCTGCAGACAGAAATAGGAGATAGTACTTACCTATTCTATAAATTTTTAAACTGTCATGGTCACTAACACTAACATTAACATTAGAAGCGGGCTATTTACCATGTTTACTGTTTGTTGCTAGTTTCCGATATACATATACTACCTACCTTTCCGGTTTACCTAATCTATATTAAAATCAATGTAATTTAAAAACAAATATTTTTATTACCAGGCCCAATAAGTGATGGGCATTATTCAGTATAGCCCGGTCAATTTAATTATTTCAATAGTTTTTAGCACATTGCCTACTCATATTGGGCATTTTTTTAATTTTTCTGGGCAATATGAATATTGCCGTATTAATCACTTAGTCCATAACATATAAACCTAAAGTTAAGAATTTTAATTATATTAAAAGACTGCCAGAAATAAAGATTTGCAATTTTTCAATAGAAGAAACACACTTTTGAGTAAAAAACTTTTTTTTACAATTAACAAATAGCCATCTTTCTTTTGCAAATTCGCTCACTACCCCAATACTATTAGTGGTAGCATGGTAACTTTTTTCCATACAACTGTCAAGGTATTGAATGGGGTTAAAGTCGTAATTTAGGTGTCTCTTAATAGTTTCAACGAAACCCGTATAACGTTATGTTAATTTTGATGACTACGGAACCCTAAAGTTAGTAAAAGATAACATTACCATGTCTTACATACAAAACAAAAAACAGTAATTGGTATATAGAAATGAATCACGCATGTTGTGTATTTGTGCTACGTCACAGCACAGGAAATAATTCACATTTTTGCATTTTAGTTTGATGCATACGTTGTAACTAAATACTAACAGACGCACGGGTTGTTTTTTAAAGCTAAGCAGCGCTTGATTCAACCATTAAATACCGAGATCCCTCCGTGCCGCGGCCAGCACATTTAAGCCCACCTGTAGCACACTTTTTTGTTTAAAATCCTCATTGGATGTCCACCGCCCTGAGGGGTCTGTCAGACTCCTACTGACTTATAACCACCCCGGTGTTCCATTTCACATCCCGGGGTCGCGGGAATATACGATACTGCCGCAACCCCCGGCTAGTGCCGGCCCGCAACTGCGGGCTTCAACCTAGTGTTTTTTTCTTTGGGACAATCCCACCGCACTATTCCCAAACCACTGCAACTCCTGAAAGCCAGAATCAACAGTGGCGACCACCATAAAAGCGCCGAGGTTGCAATGAAGCTCGACGAAGTCCCGGAGAATGAATTTAACAGTCTTGGATCCCGTAACGAAATTAATCAGAAAAGAATAACGTAAAAAGTATATATTTCCACTTCCCTCCATATCAAGCAGGAGACAGAACAAACAAGTCCAATAGACATAAAGGGTCATTTACAGCTGGGATAAGCCCAGTTGCCTAGACCACCACGGATAAAAATTAGTGGGGAGAGTGAGGTTTTGGCGCCACCACCTTGGGTCCTGATGTGTGGGGGGCGACGGACGTCGACCGAGTCCGTCGCTCCTGGACCCATTAAGGGGGGCTGAAAGAGGGCGTTGCCCGCCCTCCGCCGACGCCCGGTGCGTCTGCTGCGGATCGGATGAGGGGATAGAATCTCACTCTCACTTGTTCAGCCTCCCTCAGCGAAACGACTGTTTCGCAAAAGGATAACACTGCGTCCCAGGACTCCTCACTGCCGACCATAGACTCGAATATGGCCAGCAGTGACAGATCACTGATACTTCAGAGATAAGAGCACAACGCGACTCCTCCCAAGCGGCACACTCTGCCAGCGTATGCCACACCGTGTCCTCCCGGCAGTCGACGCAGTGGTGACACCGGACATCCGGCTCCCTGTTTATGCGACACAGGTACTTCCCGAAGCAACCATGCCCCGAGAGCACCTGCGTCACCCGAAATGACAGAGGGCCGTGCCTCCTTCCGAGCCAGCGCTCGAGTACTGGCCGGACCGCCTCGATGGTGACAAGGCCGGCGCTAGGGCCTGTGCCACCATTTTGCCACCAAGACCTCGCAGAGCTGACACCGACGCAACTTTATATATATCATTGGCTCTTCATCTCGCGCACACGCTTCCTCGCACCACCGATACAGTGACGCGAGTACCTTCGCCTCCAGGTCCCAGGGCAGGGATCCGGCCAGTACACAAGCCGCCTCATAGAAGATCGTGCGATACACTCTGATGACTCTGACGGCCCTCGCGTTCTGCGGCTTTCGCAGAACAGTGATGCTGCCGGCATCGATCGCACGATCCCCACGGCCTGTGCCACCCTCGGTAATCGAAGTAACTCCGAGATAGTAGCTCACATGGCCCATTGTGTAAGATATATTGGTTATTTAACCTCGTTTTAGCAACTAAATCCGAGTTTACAGTTTGGGGCAACCTAATCCAGGTCTTAATCTATCGTTGTGCCAAGTTTCACAAAAAGTGGTTAACTGGTTTGACGCGAAACATAGATTTTTGATAGTAGTAGATAAGGTAGTCAAAAGCCTGGCAGTCTGCATGTCCAGTCTAGCGAAACCCACGCTAGAGAAGTGAACATGCGCAAAATGATACTTGCTGCATCCTAGCGGGGTGTTTGAAACCTACCCCTTTTATTATGATGTATCCATTGGCTCGGCTACTTCGCGGCGAACATATAGTGCACCTATACCCAGCTCCTACAGATGTTTCTCCTGGTGGGTTCCCGCATTGTCGAGGCGGGGGGGCTCAGTAACCGTGGCTTGGTCACCCACGGTGAAGCGAAGAGGGGGAGAAGGGGCCGCTCGTCAGGGCCTTTGCCGATAAGCCAATGACGTAGCGGCCAACATGTAGGTTGCGGTGCTGCCTGGGCGACATCGCAACTGAGGCGGGCTGCGATGTCGTATGGGACCGATATTGCGGCTAAGGGTTGGAGGCCGCGGCGGGAGAGGAGTGCCGGTATTGCGGTGTGCCGCTCTCCCTACCTCCGCGGCCTGGACGGGGTCGCCACCGTCTGATGGCGGACGCGGTGGGGCCGCAGGGGAAGAGGAGTGTCGGTATAGCGTTGGCCGCTCTCCCTATCCCCTGCGGCAGAAAAATGGTAGGTGGCGGGGCCATTGACCTTGACCCGTCACAAGGAGACCAAGGGTGTCATACGAGTACCCGGGGTCGTCTGGCACCCATGTGCTGTTTGGTCCCTGGGGTGATCACGGCGCAGAGTGTGTTCTGGTGCGCCGGTGATGGGGGGTACTCCCCAGAGGAGGGTCCGGTGACGGACAGCCGCGGCGGTTTCGCGCGCCCGTGTTCCCGCCATATCCCGTATCCCGGCACAGGAGGACACCGTGGAGTTTTAGTGGGTTGGAGTCCCACATAACTGCACTATCTCCCCGTGGTAGCGCAGTATGCATGAGCATTACTCCACGCTAATAAAAAAAAAAGCTTCTACAGATGCTGAAAGCTCCTACTTCCGCCTTATCCTTCTTGATGCTGATAATGACCACAAAACCAATAATTCGTCTCCCGATGAAGAACTATCGTCAAAAAACATGGTGACAATAGTGGTACCGCATAGACCATCCATCAGCGAGTTTGTGAGCAACTGCACGCTCGAACGCAAAACTGACCTCTTGAACGCTTAACCGCGTGACCGCTCTCTGTCAGATAGTACCCAAAGCTCCAAAGGTATTCTGAGACATACGACCTGCTCGGAAGCCAGCGCAACTAACGAGTGTAAACTGTGGTAAAATACACACCCTTCTATACACTCCAGCAGAGCATCTGCCCCATGAATATGAACTGCAGTGTCCGATCTGGAAATCCCTAAACCGATTGACCGACCCATTTCAAACACAATGCCAGTCTTTTCACAGGATATGCTCTTCGTGCAGCCACCTGCACCTTTCGGGGTCTGAACGTGGCGAATGACAGTGCTGTCCAGGTAGCTACATACTGGTCGGAAAACATTTTAAAGAATATTGTTATTGAATAAATAAAATTATTGTTTGAGTTCAGTTTCAGTCCATTTTCCACATCATGTTCCGAAAGTACAGAACAAACTCGATCCCGACACAAGCTAGCAAAATATCATGAAACGGGATCTTATAGCCTGCAACAACAAAGACATAACTCACAAACAACAGCTTTGAATAACAGCGAAAATCTTTTACTTTTTTTAACGAAAATTTTCATTTTTGAGCACGTTGAAGTTTTGATATTAAAGCTTCTCTTTTTAGTTCCGACGTTGGAACATACAAAAAATAAACACAAAAGTGTTTTACGTTCTTTGTTTCTAGCTAGTCGGCTGATGTCATTCGTTGCCAGTAGGTAACGCAATCATGGTATTATAATATAGAACTATGGAATGTTTTAGCAACGTGAAACATAAAACTGATGAAATATAAGTATTGTGAAATATTGAAATATGATATGGTTACTTTATTGGAAAAAGGTCGTATGATTATTGTTAATACCAGGCTCATATGACTAAATATATTAAACTGGTGAATACATTGTATTTATTTTAATAGCCAAACATTAGGCTTCCATTATAATTTTGTTGACTGATTTAGTAACGCGAAATAAACGTTAATAATTTGAGAAAATAAAGGTAAATATATTAACATTTTATCACGCGTGTTAAGCTTATTACATTTTATAGTAGGTATCTAAATAGTTAAATTATAATATGTATTGTTACGAGCTGGGATTCAGGGATAAATTATTAACACAGCAGACTTTTAATCACACTTTATTACAAAAACACTTCTTAAACAAATATATTACTTCGCACTATTTTCCACATTTGGAGATGACACTGGTCACCGCGAGTATTCTCCCATTTCCGGCACACAAATCCATCCTGGATAATCAAGCTTTCCTACTGTGCCCAATAGCTCTTGGTGATAGAACTCATTGCTGCAACATAACTCCACCGAGGCCTCGGAGCTCCTGATTTATTCCATTCAAGGATCGGTTTTATGTCTCTGTTATCTTGCTGAGCACTCTGCAAGATTTCGTTCCACCCTTCGCTAAGATCCGTCCTCAACATCCTCACAAATGTTGCATGCTCAGCCTCTTGCCTGGCAAGGGGCTTACATTGGATTGAAACACGATCTACGCGAGAGAGCATCTGCATTGCCGCGTGGTGTCCTGTTCCCTTCACATGATTGTGACTCACACACAATTGCTATACTCGTAGCACCGGGGTAAACTCACAACCTCCCTTATGCGGTTAGCTCGATCGTCTCGTCGTACAGCTTCCACCTCGAAAGCGTAGGCTAGGGCGTTCTTAAGTTTCTTAAAATGGCCTTTACGGCAGCCCTAACCTCCAGGTCGCGGATCCCATCCGTGAATGCCTGTAGGAGGTTCCCGTCGACCAGCACAGATGACGACTGGTAAGCTTTCCGGACCAGCTTTTCCACCTCCAGAGCCAACTACTGTAAGGTTTCACCAATACGTTGCGATCGGTCCTTTAGCTGGGCGCGAGACACATATTCCAGGTGCGCGTCGCCGTATCTAGTTTCCAATGCTTCCAAAAGCTTCTCGAAAGTAACGTCCTGTCCAAGTGCCTCTAATACAGTCAAGGCCTAGTCACGAAGACCCAAGGTTAGAGCATTCAAGGCCTGTCCTTTGGTCTACCCATTCGATTTCATCACGGCATCAAACTGAATCTTGTAGGCGGACTATGACGAAGAGTCGTCGAATGGTGGCACTTTAAATCTACCCGGCGAGGGCGCAACTACCGCAGCTGCCACGGCCCCGCCTCCAGATTTGAGCCAACGAACAATCTTCTCCAACTCGGCGATGCGGATCTCCTGCTGCTGGACCTGGTCCTTTACTTCCTTCATCTCCTTACCGATGGCTACGCTTAAGACCTTGATCACCATTAACTGCTCCTATTGACGGCGAGCCTGCTCCTCTTGACGGCGAGCCTGCTCCTCCTGACGGCGAGCCTGCTCCTTATTGACGCACTGCAGCTGCTCTTCCAAGCGGCGGGCCTGCTGCTCCTGACGGCGAGCCTGCTACTCCTGACGGCGAGCATGATCCTCCTTATCACGCTGCAGCTCCAAGCGGCGGGCCTGCTCCTGCATAAAAGCCATAAGAGCGGCGAGGTCAGAAGTCACCGGTGTTTGAGCTGGTTTTGCTGCAGCTTCGGAGTGTCCTTGTCCACCTGATGACGGTAATGGAGCGTCTCCAAAGCGCCTCTGGTCTATATCTTGCTGGCGCTGACTCCTGGTGCGCATCCCCTCCGTTTCTTCCTTCGGTAGAACCGCTATAATTTATCCCACACTTCTGACACCAATTTGTTACGAGCTGGTGTTCAGGGATAAATTATTTACACAGCAGACTTCAATTAATCACACTTTATTACAAAAACACTTCTTAAACAATTCTATTACTTCGCACTATTTTCCTTTTCCGATCGCTCTGTGTCTCTTCCAAATCTAAACTGACTCACGACGATATTTTTTTTTTTTTTTTTTTTTTTCTAAGTGGCGTCTCACAGTTCGGTCAAAGTGACCGGATACTGCTTAACCGGACTACCCTGTGGAGACTAAGCTATATTATAGCCTCCAGCCAGGCTAACTCACGACGAACCCGACCGCTCTTTATATAGCACGGAAGATGTTTCTAGAACTTTCCGTATTGTTCTAGATAATTCGAGAAACTTCCAGAACAATCGACTTTCGAACTCATTGTTCCCGAAGCGACTAGAAACTCTCAGAATGTTCAGCTGGAACATTCTGGAAAAGGTGAACGGCAGATTTTGTACCGCATACTTTTTTTTGTTGTTTGGTTATAGAATTTGTACAACTTGTTAAGGCAATCAAGCCATTTATTTTCATGTAAGTTTACTATTTTTAGAACTTCGGATTAATTAATAATATCAATAAAAGTGTTTTAATAAATACACGTAATAAAATCGTACACTAAACACAGCTATGTTATATAAGTTGCCTTATGTAAAATAACACAAATACTGAAATGATAATTAATTATTTAGAAATAGAAATAACATTTAATATAATCAAAATAATTATTATCAAACTGTTGCAGTCCGCTGCATAGGTATCTCATAAGTAGGTAGGATAACTTACTTAATGGTAAGTAAAACCATTCAAAGATAGCAACAAACAATTTCGAACATTTACTCGACACATTATGTAACAATATGTAACATTTACCTATATGTAACAATCTACATTGGCACACTAGTACATAACCTTAAAAAATAAAACTAGTTATAACTTTTACGTCCCAAGTTCTAAAAATCTATGAATTTAGAAAGGGATTATCTATCATATTAACTATCAATGAAAACAAAAAATATCCCAAAACACGAAATATTAATAGCGGTACGAAATTCCCATACAAGTCTGCCGTTCGCCTTTCATTTGATACGAACTTTCGAGAACATTAGTTCCGCTATTCGATACTAGATGAAGCCACTAGTTACTAATTAGTTCTTCTACTTGTCACTAGATGGCTATTTGGCTATTTGCCCTATCTCGTAACATTATATTTTCTTTCAGGAAGCAAAATTTACATGGAATTGTGTTGAAAAGTATGGTTTGGATTTTGGTCTGTACTACAATTTGTTAAAGCAAAATCATCATCAATAATTTGAGGAAAATAAAAGGTATACTTCTATTTTTTATGAGTGATAATCAGAGGTAATATAATAATATGACGTTTTATATTACTTATCTACTTAATTAAATCGTATTTTTTGTTTGTTATTTTCAGAAAAAGTTTTTAAAAACCTTTGGAATCTATGAAGCTGTTTCCATACAATTCAAGATATTACACTGCATTACGTTGAGAAGTTTGGCTTGGAAATCAATGTAAATAATTTAGGAAAAATAAAAGGTAAATGTAATACTTAATATTTTTCTCACAAGGGATAAGCAGAGGCATACATCTAATAGTATGATGTCAGTACAGACTTTATTAAATACTTTATAATTGTATGTTATTTTCAGGAAGCATCTGATTTACTTTCGATGACGATTTTCTACTGAGATCATACAAGAATATTTGCATTTGCAAAGCTATTGTACGGGTCAGGGAGCTGTGCTGGTAAATTGGATGCAAAAACAAAATAAATGTAGTACATCAATTGGTATTTAAGGTATCTACTTTATTGTTCTGTACCAATTGCAAGGTTGAAAATCTTAAGGATCCAAGTGCTATTTTTGTATCCTTTGTTGTAATTTTATATTTGTAGACTTGGGAAAATTTTGCTACATAGATCCTTTAGATTTTCTCTGTTAACTATAGTACTTTTATGTTTATACATTTATAATTTCATCAAAATGCCTCATTGCTCGGTTTGCAATATTTATGTAGGTAGTCGTTGCTGGACCAGTCACTTACGAACTAATAAAAATAATAGTACTGGTGTGCCTATTCTTGAATACGTTCAAATCTTAGGATCGTTGTTTAAAGGACGTATTATTAGTTACCGAGTTATTGCATCCAAAGATGAAGCAAATTTTTTTTTGTAATGTCCACGATTCACTTGAAAAACCTATCGCAGTAAAAATTAATTGTGAACTTTTTTCTTTATTTCTAATGTACAAAAATGATTTACAAGTAGTCTTTAACGAACTCGCAATCGATTTTTCATGATCGGCTTGTTTTGTTGTCTAAATGAGATTTCACTACGTGAAACATTATAGATAATTTCAATAAAACTTATTTATTTAAGAAATAATTTAAAAATTGAACCTTTGCACTGTAATGATCAGAGTTTAAATTGCTGTGATGCGCGGCGCCTCTATAATATATACACATAATTTAGCTTATTTTTACGAGAAATGTGACATCATATACTTTCTAACAGGGTAAGTATTTCATATATATATTATTGAAAATGAGTGAATATTTAAAGTACCTACGCAAAATGTATAAAACGTTACAAAAACCCCAGGCAGATGCACCGTGTTCTGCAAAAGTTCAATACCATTGCCGTCGTGCCCTGGGGACTTGCCCCTCGTTATATTCTTAATAACGGTAGCTATATCTTTAGCCGTAAAAGATGGTATTGGTAGATGGTGGCGATTTCCCCTCGTGTATGACGGAACCAAACAGCTTCTGAAGGGTCTTACGTATTGGTTTTCCACCCGCCTTCAGGAGCCCTGTCGTAATTCCGTCATCAACCAGTGCCTTGTTGTTCTTAAGCTGTTTAAGAGCCATCCTAATCTCGTACAGGCTGACGTCCGGAATGTCTTCGGCATAGTGACGGGTCAATCTAGGTCTAGGGTCTTTTACTAGACTCGCGACGGGTTTACTGGTTGACGGGGTCAGCTAACGAAATGCAAATAGTTTAATAATCTTTTTTTTATGTAGGTAAAAATTTACGTTTTTCGGATTTTTTCCTGTACTGGTGCTATAAGACCTTGCTTCTTGCCAAATTTAGATATATTCTAGGTCAACGGGAAGTACCCTGTACATTTTGATTCCCTTGCGAGTGTAAAATATGCGGCATTAACGGTTGTGTGATTGCGTGGATCTAAAAGTTTAAATTTTTCACAGCTGCAAGGGTTC
Source organism: Orthosia gracilis (assembly GCA_947562075.1). Taxonomy (NCBI): domain Eukaryota; kingdom Metazoa; phylum Arthropoda; class Insecta; order Lepidoptera; family Noctuidae; genus Orthosia; species Orthosia gracilis. The sequence goes on along the minus strand of OX387265.1, from coordinate 40,770,549 downwards.
GTAAATTTGAGCATACGATATTAATTTCAACTCGCTACCAGGCGTTCCCGAGGTCTTGACATACAGACGGACAGACAGACGGACAACAAAGTGAAGATGATGGGTTACGTTTTTTTCCTTTTGAGGTACGGAACTTTAAAAACACTGCATAATCCTTGTTGCCCAGATCAACAAAAACCCTCTCTCGTACTCAATGCATCAATAAAAAGAGCAATTATAAATGTACACACGTAGCTAGTTAAAATATTACAGTAGCACAAACATCACGACGAGCCATTGAAAGCGACCTGCGTCGAGCTCCCACCATTTGCATAAGTAGATAAATAGTCGAAAATCTGCCGTATTTTTCTTTCGCTTTTCCCGTTTTGACATCAAAAGTGAGACAGTTTACACGGATTTGTAAAATAGCATGTTCTCTATAATCTACACTTCTACACTAACATTATAAAGAGGCAAGATTTGATTGTTTGTAAGTTTTTTTGTTTGTAAGTTTGTTTGTAATAGATAAACTCAAAAACTACTTAACCAATTTTGAAAATTCTTTCATCAGTAGAAAGCTACATTATGCTCGACTAACATAGGCTATTTTTTTTACCCCGAAAATGGGTCCTGTGGGGCGGTCCACGGGAGCGAAGCCGCGGGGAAAGCTAGTCATTTTATAAAAAAATTGTTTAAATAAATATGAGAAGACGAATCGTATAGGTACCTACTGAGTGATCCCGTCAGACATTTTTGATATCTCTTATGCCCGCTTGCGCCACCCTGGGTTATCTTACTAAGTCGGGGTTAGTTGCTAACCCGGCGAATTTGGTATGAAATATTTGTTATTTTGCTTTAGCAACGAACTCGGAGTTAAGTCTTTGGTGCAAGTGGGTCTTATAGAGCTAATTTTGAATCTTGTATGATATTGAACACAGATAGTTAAATATTCGGTATTTAACTCACTCAAATGGTACTCCTCATGTGTATGCAGGGTTGATTGAAGTCTTAAATAAAATAACCAAACTCAGTGTTGCCAGGTCTTGTTTTTGTTTTACCCCAAGTCTGATCCCAATTTACCCTAGATTTTAAGTTTAATGAAAAAATTACCCTATTTTTTTTAATTTGCTTTCCCTCTCGGTACTTTTTATATTTGATACATTTCATGCAATATCATATACAAGACGAGACAATACAATCAATACAATATTTATAATTACAGACAAGTTTTACTGTAAGGATATTTGAAACCATGAATAAATCCGGTGTTTTCCAAAGATCCTATTTGTAACAAGTGCTTGACTTCATTTAGGCTATGATAGGCGGATGGAGACAGATGTTGTAAGAGATTGCGGGTTCTAGGGAAATATTTAAACTAAAGTCTATTTTATCACAATTTTTTACTCAAATAAGTTAGCAATTTCTAATATAGCATCAGCAAAAAAAATTACCCTAAAATTACCCTCACCGAGTTTGTACCCCCTAAAAATTACCCTGCTGATTAAACGTTACTCTAAATTTAGGGAAAACACCCTAATTTGGCACCACTGATATATTTGCTAAATCTCTCAACACCCTATACCAAATCGGGAAACAATCTTGCTTGCGACTACCAATTCGACGCCAACGCCATCTAGTTGCAACTTTGTACAACTTAACAAGAAACAATATTAATGAGTGACTATTGATCGTTAACACAGATTCAACCGCAAGACTTGCACAGGAAAGCCACAACAATATTTATATTCTGTTTTAATATCTACTATATCGGGGAAAATATACTCGTGCTTACAATAACTTCACGCTCTTTCCAATAGACTATCAAAGACAAAATTTCTTGAAAATTCGCCAAATGTAAAGTAGAAAATACATTTGGTTTGGAGCTCATAAATATTGCTAATGGTTTAACAGTACCGAATAGAATTTCGACGAATAAATCCAATTTAACAGTAAAGTAAATCTGGGGCAATACGCCAAATACTGACTTATTCTATTGCCTAGACCTTCGTTTTATATGAGCGCTTTAATTTCTAAATTCAGTTGAAAAGATTTGCGGACATTTTAAAACTTACCATGATTTCAGATGTCTAGACATTCTAATTCGAATTCTCCTAATCACCTTTGGTCTTGTACAGACTGGTGAATTTCGTGCGAACCGTAATGTGAGCCAATACATTCCTTCCATATGCACGAGTACCGCTCACGTTACTGCGCATAATTCCAGAAATCCTTGGAGTGACTTGCAATGGCCAGGACCCACTCGTGCGTTACGGGTATTTAAAAAAAACGCATTGTATTTTGAAAAAAAAATTTGAACCTTTTACACCATTATTTTTGCTCCTCGTAAACAAGACATCAACGGTAATATTGATTCTTGAAATCGTAGTTACCTAAAATAACCTAAAGCACAATCCAATTTTTTTCAATAATGTGTACCGTACCAGCCTACCTAAACACCAACAAATTCGTAGATAATCAAACAATACCACTTAAACGTACGCACAAAACACCCTTAACAAACAAGACTCTAAAACGAAAACGCAGCAAGAAGTTTTCAAATAAACGTGGCAGATTAATTCAATCCGCATATCGTCTACATCATATTAAAACATACTCGCACGTCGAAAATCCCCCGGCATTCAACATCACGACACGACAAAATCCCGAGAAATATTATCGAGAGAGAAAATTGTCAACGCGCAAACTTCTTATTTAGTTATACGCAAATTCCCAAACTACTGGGATTTGCAAGAAAATAGGGGTGCCACAAAGCTTTCTGTCAGAACAAGTTATTAAATCAGAGGGAAATGAGTTGCGAAACTGAAAAATGTTGGGTCATAGATCCAATTTACCGGTTGTTAGAGGTAACACGGACTTTTAGTGTGGGTCATCTGATAGCTGGTTTTAGTTTATAGGTCGCTACAATTAATATGTTGAGTGTATGTAAATATGACTTAGTGTTATTAAAGTGCTTTTAGTACGAAATAAGTGTCGTCATATTTTTTCAGGAAAGTAGTAATCTTAGGTAATCCCTTACCTGGTTCTATTTTGAATCCCAAAACCGTAACACTACAGGTAAAGGTCTCTGAATAAAGCACCTCTTTATTCAGAGACTAGCACTTCGCCCGCGACTTCGTTCGCGTGACTTTTTTTATCCTATGAATGATAATCTTATGTGCAGTTAGTGAAGGCGACCAAAAATGAGCTATTATTAAATCAATTAAAAATTGTCTATCGTAGATATACAGGGTTTATTGGATTGAGACGATTCGTTATTTGACTTGAAGAAGAATAATGAATTTCAGGTTACAGCCACAAAGTAAAATCCTCACCTTAAACTTAATAACCCTTTTTTGCCCCGTTGAGGGTCGAGTTTTGGAAAACTCAAATATTTCTTTCACTCTTTTCTTCTTTTTCGTTTATGTTAGTCAGATTGCGCAGTACGCGTACTCAAAAAAAACTTTAACACTTTGTAAATTTTGATTATTAACTTTATCCCCAAGGAATACGATTTTTCATACAAACAAATTTTGCTCCTTTTCACCTCCTTAAAGGTTGAATCGTCGAAAATTCCTGCTAAATGCTCCCCTAGAACCCTACGTCAGAAACAAAACCGGTCCAGTAAGATTCTTAGCTTGAGGTTAGTTGCGAATAACTTATTTTTTCAACTTTCAAATTTATTAACCCAACAAATAAGATTCTTCAAAAACACTTTTACATCGCCTTTCTTATATTCCATCCTATCCTATCTTATATCTAATAACAACTTTCAATATTCATTTAGGTTAGTTTTTGTGCCAAGTTTCAAGTTTATTGACCCAAGAAATCAGATTTTTCAATACAAACTTCAACACCCCCTAATTAATAGAAGTTTCGAAAAACTAATAATGTTAATCTTTATCATTTACTTAGATTACTATTTGTGCCTAGTTTCAAGAATTTTGGCCGCCGGAATCAGATTTTTCATACAAACTTTCAACCCCCTTTTAACACCGTTAGGCGAACAATTTGCCAAATTTCATACCCTACCTATCTACATGCCTACCTGCCTTACCCTACCCTACATACCCTATTTACCCTACCCTACCTACGTACGAACCTATCCTACCTGCCTACCTACCCACTTACCCTACCTACCTACCTACCAATTTGTTGAACCATTTATTTGAATAAGTATTAATACTAAAATACGAATGTAACCAACTTTTGTTTCTACCGGCGATCTAATTAACAATTTTAGAACACAAAAGCTACTATTGTGACTTAACTATGATAATTAGATATATTCACTTGTAGCCTTTTTTGTAGTTAATAATGAGTACTTTAATCACGTAGTATATAATTTTATGTATCATCAATAGATTTCTCAGCACACGCCAAGTAATGAATTTTATAGGCAAGATATTGCTTCTTTGAGTTACATTATTGCAATTTTCATAAGGATCTCTATTTTTTTAAAATAAATTATAGCTTATGTTACTCGGGAATAATGTAGCTTTCCATAGGTGAAAGAATTTTTAAAATCGGTCCAGTAGTTCGGAACCTATTCGGTACAAACGTACAAACAAACAAACAAAAAATCTTTCCTCTTTATAATATTAATATATAGAAGAAGTGCCGGCTCTTACCCGCAGTTTACAAATAAAGTTTTAGTGATAATCTTAATTATAATTTTATTTTACGTGCTGGCCATTGCATAAAATTGTACAATTGTCTTGGCTTTGGCAAAAAGACAACAATAATGTAGACTTTTAAATAAATACACAAATAATTTTGGTTATGGAGCAGACGATCCAATTAGATTAAAAGTAGAATAGTTAAATTTACAAGTCTGTAATCTAGTTAGAACAAACTTCGAAATGCAAACTCTTCTAAACCTTAAGAAACGCAAGCAAACTTGGTCTTTCATACTTATCTTTCATTGAATTAGATAAGTTTGCATCTGACCGCAGTCTACGTCTGGCTCGATGTACGGTGGTGCGGTTTGCTCAGATTATGATACATTTGCTTACGAGTTTGCGGTTCAAGTTTATTTCAAAGCTTCTTGGATATTAAGCGTAGGAGATGTTGAGCGATCGGGTCTTGGGGTATCAATAGCTTATACGAAATAAACAAAATTCTATTCGAATTAAAAAAAAACTAGTAAATGCTATAAATAATAACATAACCGTGCAATGTGCATATCTCAGGATGAAGCTTGTACGTTTTACTAGATAAAATCTCAAATTATCCCAATAAATGGATAATGTACTAATATTTTCTTATCAAATCTAACCCAAACAACCATCCCTTAATAGACGATCCTAGATCTTATAAAAACCCTAAACAATAAAGATAAGTTTTCGGTTTAGACACAAAAAATTAACACCCAAAACGTTGCAAAAAAAAACACACAGAAAATTAACAGTTCACAATTGATATATTTAGAGTTTCCTCCCTCTGGAGTCGCTTCAACATATCCTTCAACAAATCGCCGCCACAAATGAAGGTTACATTCCGGGAAAGCGCCAACCCAAGGCGAAGCTATAATGGAACATTTTTTATGCACACTCGAATTTCAGGCCATCGACCCGAAAATTCGAAAGGACTCGTAAGAATGAAAAGTTGTCACGACTTTAGGAAATTTACATGTTTTCCGTTGGCGAATGGATTCTCGAAACCCGAGCTCATCATAAGTGCAGTCGTTTCCTTTTGGGTCGAGTGCCACTTTCAGGCGTTATTTTTACCTTGATATCACGCGTAATACACTGTCGAACTATCTTTAAGGGGGATTACTAAATAAAGGATAAAGAAATGCTCAACTATTTCTTGTATCGATGTGTTTTAAAGTAGGTCTATGATATTTAAAAATGACAACCATGTATATTTGCGCCTAATATCGATTGTATTTGTGACGTGCATGAGGGTAAGGAGAGAAACGCGAGGTATCACCTGAGTAAGTCCGAGACGTCAAACCAGCAGCTATATATCGGTCTGCGACTTCCGAGCAGGCCTCTTCTTCTTCAATTCGTGTCGTCGGCAAGAACCATTCTTGCTTCATTGCTGCTGCTAGGTCGTGGAGACCAGTCGAAAGCACAGCACGCGGGCCAAGTCAAATGAGCTCGCAAAATTCGCGAAGCCCGTGAACTCGCCAAGAACCTCTTTCCTTCACATCAACTCATCGGCAGGTTTAATCTCGGGCGTCATAGGCCAGTCACCGTTCACTTGATCCAAAATCGCTCATCATCCTCTTTCTTCGAAACTAGCCCATCGCATATCTGCGTTACGTTCTAACCGGCGCAATCAATGTATTTTCCACATGAAAAATGATATCCATGGTTCAGATTCCCAGCGCAGGTAATGTGATACTAATTTGGTTTTCTATCTAGAATTACTTAGTAGCAGTATGAAAGCTGGATTTGTTTGATGGTATATATCTCATCCCTTATTAAATGGGACCTAACCGGTTGTGTACCTTAATTACCGAAAAAAAACACTTTTTAGGCACTCAAGGGGTTAAACATAACTGGTGTTCTATAGGTAAGTATAGCTTTCCCTAGTCCTTCGTGAAAAATAGATGTTAACAGCATATAGACGGACACAGCTCTGGTTTTAATTTCAGTATTACCAAGTATCCGAACTATAATACTTACCAACAATTGACTTCAGCTCAATATCTATTTCGATTTACATAGTTTTCTTTAAAACAATAAGCACTAAGAGCTATTAAAACAAAAAGAATATTATGTAGTTTCAATTTTATTTAGTTGCATATCATAAGAAGACCTTTTCATACTTTCTACTAATATTATACAAGTGAAAATCTGAATGTTTTCTTAATCAATCACGCCACAATGGTTAAGCGTTTTTGGATGAAACTGTGGCACGCGTGAAAACCAGGACCTGGATTAGGACATAGGATATTTTAAGACCATGTAGTAGGTTTCCAAGAGGTGAGATCTGGTGTGAAGAATACTTCACCGTTGCTGATTGGCACAGAGGCAGTGGAACGCGTTCACAAGTTTACTTACCTCGGAATCGTCAAGTCAGAAACTAGAGGTAGTGAAGAGGATATCGCTTCACGGCACGCCAAAGCACGAGCTACCTTCGCGCAATTGAGACCTGTTTGGCAATCGCGGCAACTAACACCAAGGATTAAACTGAAAATCTTCGGGTCAGATGTCAAATCCGTGCTGCTTTACGAGTTTGAAACGAGGAAGGTCACAAAAGACATCTCACACCAGATCCAAGTCGTCGTCAATCGCTGTGTTCGTCGCATACTCGGAATCTACTGGCCCGAGACCATCAGCAACGTAAAACTGTTGGAGAAATGCCACGAGAGCCCGATCGACCGCCATATCAAGCGTCGTTAATGGAGTTGGATTGGCCACACGCTGCGAAGTGATTCTTATCATCTACACAAGCAAGCGCTGGATTGGAATCCCCAAGGCAAAAGAAAGCGTGGCCGTCCCCGTCAAATCTGGCGACGCATGGTGTTGACAGAAGCGAAGAGCCTCAGTATGACGTGGAGCGAGATGAAGCGTGAAGCTCAAGACCGATCGCGATGGAGGACTTCCGTGATTGGCCTCTGCCCCATCCAGGTTACATAGGACATTAATTCAAGTAAGTCAGTAGGTTCCCTTGGGATAGTTTTCAACTTACACGAGTCAAGCCGCTGTCAAGTGCTAATATACCTTCTAAAACTTTCAGTAACATTAAAGTTTTCAAACAAAACCTCTAACGTTTTGTGATATAACGACCAATCAGTTTTAGGATAACTCTCTCTAAGCTGAGCCAGCGAAAACCACCATATCTAGGTAGATATAGTAGTAAGTACCTAGTAACATTCTCCAACACCCTTCGCTTGACGTAGTTACGTCGTTCACCTACTTTAATTAATTTAAGTGAACCAGTAACAGTACCCAGATACTAACTGTAAACCTGCGTCAGTTAGGACACGAAGATTGTCTGGGCTTATATACCTTATACAGCGTGACTTTTTAATTCTTTGGTATGTTTCATGGAATGAACGTACCATAAATAAAAACGACTTTTCTAAGGGACTATCCTAAAATCTTGTAACAAAACAGCTTTAATTTTTTTTGAGTTATGTGAACATAAATGTATGGAAGACCAGTTTTTTTTTTCATAGTTCATTCTTCACCCCAAGAAAGAAAGACGGTTCCTATCTACGAGAGCATACAATTCAATTGTAAAATCACGTCCGCAATATTGGCAACAAATGAAAAGTCACCCTGTATTTTTGTATATAAGGTATAATTCTCCTCAAATAAGTCCTGAAAGCCACGATCCTAATCCGTTCTCTCTTTTATAGAAGATGTTTAATTAATTATGAAGTTTTTGCTCCACTAACTAAGATTAAGTAAGAATGAGGCGGTTCTAATGCCGCGTCAAATTAGCATTTTAACTATGCTAAGTTGAGACTTTTAGACATTCTACTGTGATCTTGAACTTGATGAAAAATTTAATGTTTTTTTGTTCTTTATATTAAAGCGTATGCTTTGAAAATGATGAAGAGTTATGTCTCTTATTTATTTATGTAAATATTCATGCAAAAAGGTACAATGGCGAACTTAAAGGTTTAGTTTGGCATTCTCTATGAACCCAAAAGGTAGTCAACCAAGATAGTGAAGAGATAGCATGGCAGATGCAATTATTTTAGGCGTGAAAAACAAAATATACGTAAGACTCCGTATCAAAACGCCCTATTCGCAAAACGAGCTATGAACTGATCGTCCCATTCTGAAAATAACCTAGTAGCAAAACGTCCTAAAAACAATAATTCGCAAAACGATCTCTGCCCCCCTAGCCACGTTACAAACGTTTCGTATCGAATCTCTTTCTACAATCGTTAATGCCTTCTATTTGTATGGTCAGACCAAGTGACTTATCGTTTAGATGTGTCATTCTCATACATTGATTCGTTTTCTACTAACGTTATCGATTGTAGATTGTCAACTTGGCTACAGGTGCTGTACAGATCGCCCTACGATCTGTTCAGAGGTAGTTTTGCGAATAGGACGTTTTGATACGGAGTCATGATCTATGATAATCGCTAATTTCGGGCTTCTACCATCAATCACATGATTGATCTTGGGCTTTACCTCAGAGACTGGTGAATGTTGAAAAAAATTATGACGAGTTAGTTGAAGCAGACGACTTCGGTGGCAACAGATAGTCCCTTATTAAATCTATTATTTATTACTAATCATAACAGAAGCAGTTAATCAAAACGAGAGTTCGGTCAATCAGTGAACAATGTTTGGAATAACTTCAACACAATAGACTAACAAATAAAACCGATGGTAACTGGTTTAAAACTAAACCTTTTGTTTGCTGCCTACAGTCAGTAATTATAATATTATCACGAACTTATTACAATATGAACCTTCATATTGTAATAATGCCGATTTATTTATTTCAATATTTCTAATTGATTTTCATGTTCGGCGGAGTTAAGGGTGAAACGTTTTCCTCTTATTAAATAGGTATAGGCTCGTTTGACCACTATCTCACCTGATGGTAAGTGATGATGTGGTCGACGGTGAACCACGCTTGCCTAGAAGTAACCTATTCACACTTGACTTAAAGACCCCTAGGTTGTAGCTATCTGGAAATACAGACTCCGGCAGAGAACTAGCGATGGTGCTGACGTTAAGGTTTTACTACACGTTTTATTATCTAGGTATAGAAAACCAACCTGATTGATAACGCGACACAGTTTAAATTACAGCATGACTTATGCTCAACTCAAACTCAAAATTGACAGCAATTATGCCTTGTTATTTTTTGACACTATCGGACTTGACTGAGCAGTCAAATTGGCAGATAATTCTTCAGCTTGACATGTGTTAGCTCAAGTTGTGTAAAATATGAGTTTTCGAGATGGAGTTGTGCTGCGAATTACCAGCCTTAGTGTTATTTTCTAACACTCGTCACAAAATCCTCCTTACTTTACCCAGCCCTAATCAAATATCATCCAGGTGCTTCCCGCGATCTCTTGTAGGTCATCCACCAATGTGACTCACGGACTGCCAACCTTCCTCTTACTGTACTTCGGCAACCATTCAGTTAGGTCTCTGTTCCACTAGAGTTTAGGAAATCAATACACAATGTAATAAATCTGTAGGAAACTTGTTTTTGTACAACGAGAATATTTCCAAAAAATATAGCCAGGTTGTTAAAGGACAACCAACAGAACCCATTTCCAACATTTTTGGAAATTTTGTTTGTTTGTCTGTTTATTTGTGCACGCATCATGTAAAATGTACTGAACCAATGAAGATAACTTTTATAAATAAAGATTTTGCGTAACTTGAAGTATAACTTATTTGTTGTTTCATCGCAATCGGTTCACTCTATCAAAAGTTTAAGAATCTCTATGAATTTAAAGAGTTAGAGTTGAGTCAGAGAGAGAAGTAAAATATCACAAAACACGCAATTCAGATACTCGGGCAGTTGAAGTCCTTTTTCGATAGATGGCGTTGTGCATTTAACGTCATTTTTTGAATGGTGGTGTTAAGATTCTCTAAAGAAGAATGACACTAAAAAACATATTGGTGGGTAGGTAGCAAGGTAAGTAGGTTAGGTAGGTGGGTAAGTAGAGTAGGCAAGGCAAGTAGGGTAGGGTAGCCAGTTGCAACTGACAGTTGATGGGAGCGAGGGCACAGCCAGTAAGTAATAATTCAGTCTGTATCCTTTATCGACACGAAAGAAGGACTGCAGGGCAAGGGAGGCCCTTGCTTTTCCTTTTTCTGCCCAACTTTGAGTCTAGTATAATGTAGACCAATCCCACCTTTTTGCGTCAAGCTCGTCAGACCAACTACGCCTGGCTCTGCAACGAAATTGTTCGACCTATATTTACCTAATTGTGTGTATTTATTTACTCAAAGCCAAAACAAGATTAACCAAGCTCCTTGTGAAACTAATCCTCTTACGGTCTTCAGTTTCAGTATACGTAGTAGGTAGCGGCAATACTAATTGAGATTATCAGGAATTATTTCCAGGAAACGCTTGTAGATCAGTTTAGTTTGAGTGAGACGGTATAATATAGGCAATTTAATGTCCGCGCTTTTTACTTTCAATCAGTTTACTGATGTTAGATTATATCCGATATTTATTTATTCCGGTACTTATTTTATTTACAGCACCGATTTATACACCTATTATACAAATAAAAAACCGGCCAAATGCGAATCGAATTCGCGCACCGAGGGATCCGTACAAACCTCAGCTTAAAGGTATTATAGACCTGAGTATTTGATATGAATTTCAATTTAATACCACAACGCGTTCACGAGGAAAGGGGTAAAGTTAAAAAAAAGTAAGTTTAAAACTACTAAAAATATTTTTATTATATGATGTAACTAAAAATTTACGGTTTTCGCAATTATTTCTTTATTTGTGCTATAAGACGTTGCTTCGTACCAAATTTCAAGATTTTGAGTTCACTGGAAGTACCCTGTAGGTTTTGATTCCCTTGCGAGTGTCGAAAATTTGCGGCATAAACGGCTGTATCTTTTGATTGCGTTGGCTTAGAAGTTTTCCTCCACGCGTTCCTGAGAAAAAGGGTCTTGATAGATAGACAGACGGACAACAAAGTTATCTTATAAGGGTACCGTTTTTTCCTTTCGAGGTACGGAACCCTAAAAAATTGTGTTTGAGTTTATAAAATAGATGAAACAAGAGGATTGATCCGCACTTAGACTCAAGTTTGATCTGTTGTGCGTAAAGGCTTGCTCTCTTTTAGAGGGAATGGGCCTCTCAATGAGAGTTGATGTATGTCACAAGTCTTCGAATCTTTGGTTAAAAAATTCGTAGACATGTGCCACACCACTGCTCTCAAAACGGTGAAGGAAACATTGTGAGGAATCCGCCATGTCTGGGTGTCTTTAAGTCAAGAGTGCATATGTTTCTTCTAGGCATGCGTGCTACTACACATCATCGCTTACGCTTACCATCAGGTGAGATAGTGGCCAAGCGCGAGCCTATGAATAATAAAAAAACAATAGGACTCAGATTCTAAGACGTGGATGAACAGAACAGAGGATGTCACACCCACCAAACCGCACTGGACCCGCGTGGTGGATTACGGCCCTCTCACAGAGAGGAGGCCTGTATCCCAGCAGTGGGAACATTAAAAAAGGCTGATGATGAAATTTCTTACCCACACTAAATAAACTTAAACTCACCGTCAAAAAACCATCCTATCTTCCACGCCATATAAAAACACAGACCTTCCTTCGAACGCCAAAAACACTATTTTCTTTCCCGTAATGCCCATAAAGTTGATAAATCCATATTGACATAGCCATTTATTCGACGACGCCTGATTAAAGCCATCAATAAGCCGCCTCCGAGTCAAAGGCCTTTCCAATCCTTCCATATTTCACGGATGTTAGCTGCATTTTACTTATTTGTTTTTATAGGAACGTTTATGTATGTGTGTACCTATAGTTACGACGCGCTTTGTAGAGAAAGGCTGTAGTTACTTTGTTAAGGCTTCGAAATAATAAATATAAATGCGTACCCCTTAAGAGCGTACTGGCGTAATGTCATGTTATGAAATGGTATAAACAATAAACAGATACGCGATTGCAGCAATCCCGAGAGATCCAAATTAAAATGGGACCAATTTGGGAACATATTCTTTCAAACAAAAAAGAAATTTCAAAATCGGTCCACAATTGACGGAGATATCGGTGAACATACATAAAAAAAACATACATAATGTCGAACATAGAACCTCCTCCTTTTTGAGAAGTAGGTTAAAAGACACACTTTTGTTAGAAGATTGATTAGTACATTTAAGATAGGTATTAAAACATTGCTAGTTTATTCTTTCCAAAAATACAATTCCAGAAAGTAATCTCGCAACTAATTCGCTATTTAGATACGTTTATATAAAAACTGTTTGTTTCATATACATGAAATACTTTGTGATTATAATAAAAACAACCCTTTTATATGCCAAACGCTACACAGTTTTTATAGAGATCATTTTCACAACGAAAAAAAAAACAAATGCAAAAAAAACACCGATTAATCAGGGAATAACGAAATTCATAAAAGTGAAATAACCAAACGAATAACTAACTGTTATTCCGGAGTTACATTTTTATTTTAAAACTACATATTCACAAACGTGCTGAACTGTTTTTATAAGCATATAAATTGAGTCCATTTCAATTTGAATAAATATACCGCGGCCAACCCTAGTTTTATAAGACATATACTTTTTAAAAGTCCACCGAATGTCTTACATAGTAGAAAAGTGCTCACAAAAAAGCTACGTGTGTTATTTACAAAATCACTCGGCTTTTTTTGCTAGAGAACAAAATCACCAATCCATAGACACATAAAAGCTTCAGCACCAAATAATATTTTTTTAAGTAAAACAAAATATCTTTTTTATCCGAGATGAATTTATATTGTGTCTATATATCTCATATAATATTTAGAATAAAAATTCTAGCTTTGTTTATATCACTGTTTTGCGAGATCAAAATTGCTTCTTTTAGCATTCCTTGCGAGTAGAGACGCGAGCAAAAACTAGCTCATAAATATATCTTACTCCACGGTGCCAGCAATGAGCGGCTTTGTCAAAAACACATTAGTATAATTAAAAATACTGACACCATTTTTATTTAAAACTTTTAAATAATAAATACGACAATAACCGAATACATAAAATAAAAAAAATACGTGGCATTCTCCAACCGTTTCATTTTCAGAAATTTATCACACATAACTACACATTATTTTATAAATATATCTACTTACCCATCATCGTCTACATGCAAATGTAAAATAATACTATTTTTTAAACCGCTTTTTAGCTTAATACCGTGCATTCTCGTTCAAACCAAACATGTATTTCTAGTAAAATTTTAGGTCAATCCGTTGGGTGTAACTGTTTTAATGTTTTTGAAATTCGGTTGCAAGATTTGATCCACGGACACTTAACTACTATCTATCAAGGCAAAGCTTGTAAAATTGGTAATGAGAAATCAAATATTCATTGAGCAATTTTTTTCTTAGTATCCTACACTACCGAATACACTACTCCAATCTGTTTATCCCATTCCATCTTCTTTCCATACAATACCATCATAATCAACAAACGCTTTCTCCTTTCCACCCTCTCTTAACACACACCACAGTGTAAAGAAACATTCTAGAAGCGTCAAATAAAAATCGTAACAATTTATTTGGCGGGGTCGCGTCCAACTCTAAATAGAAAGAATTTTCGCTGTCCCGCCATTACCAGGCTCTTCACTCACAACGCCCTATTATGTAATCTCCATTATTAATTTGTTTCATTTAAAAAAATTGAAGCCTCAACTTCTGACAACTTTTAAACTCTGTGGTCAGTATTAAAAGTTAAATAGTCTTTTTGTGAAATGGCTCGTTTATTTAAGGGGATTGGACTCGCTTTGTAAATTGGAAAAGTAGGTATTATAGTTGTTGCGTTTAGCAAAAAATAAACGTTTATCGTATTCCACTAGCAAAAATATCGAGGTTTTATTTCAATTCAGGACAGCGTTTTATTTTTTTGTAATTAGGAATATCAATAAATGTAAGTAGCTCATTGCCCACTATTACCATGCCAAAACGCAACAACTAGGTTCAATCGACAATGTTGTAAGTCGACCCACCATTAACTAAATCTTATACAGATATTCTAATGTAATTTTGCTTGAGCACATAATATTTGTGCGAGCAATGTGCCCACTGCCACTTAAGGGCCTACATCCGCTTTAGTGCCGTAAAACGGTAACTTTCTAAAGCACACTCCTTAGTAACAGCTAGGTTAAAAGGTTTGAAATATATATATATATATATATTTATTATTGTTTCATGTACATTATTTTTTAAACATGGTTTTTTCGTATAACAAATAGTTTTGCTTTAAAAAAATAATTAGCAACACGATATTTTTCGCAACTTTTGGATTGTTTAATTAAACCAAGTCGTTTTGGAGGAGTCCAAAAATATTTTTACACAGAAAAATTGATGGATTGATTTCTTATTTCTCCATAACTGACATAGCATATGTAAATCAAATAATATTTTTCAAACAAAACTGGTCAATAGGATGTTCACAATTGATATTTTGGCATCGAGCGGGCGCACGGCCAGTACTGCGTTTACATTGGGGCGTATATATCGCCTTAAGTTAAGTTAATTTTGGCATTTCTTCGAGCTAAGCCGGTAACCCTGGTTCTCTTGCTGATCTCTGCATTTCTGATTCGATCACGCAAGGAAACTCCGAGCATAGCCCTCTCCATCGCCCTTTGGGTAACTGTATGCATTCTGACATTTCGTTGGAAGGCCTCCCATTAGGTGGGCCGATGACCTGGTGAAGGTTGCGGGGATCCGCTGGATGCGAGTTGCACGGGTCTGGTCAATGTGGTTACGCTTAAAGGTAGGCCTATGATGATGATGACATAATATTTTCCTAGAAACAAACTTGTTGTCAATTTTATTAGACTTAATGAGTTGGAGCAAATGGAGTCGACTCGACGTCTACTCCATTTGCCATCTCTGACATGACGACACACTTATGACACCATTTTTATTTAATTGCAGTTTTTTTGTTATTATTAGTTATATGTTTCTAAGTTCAAATAAGTTAAACAGCAAGCTTATATGGCACGGAGGTTTTCACTGGGACACGATCTGTAGTTTTTGATCACCGACACCGACACCCCACCGTACCAGTGACTTACTAGGCTTGTTATATCTCTTATCCTATTTTTTTCCAAATTGATATAATTTATGAATGATGTATAGTAGCTGTTTACCTACCTAATTATTAACTTGACTCCAAATTCAAAACAATTTCTGCTTAACAAAAAAATATTTTTTCAATACACTCCCTTGAAAATTGACCTAAGCCACCGCTTTTAAGCACGATAAGAAGTGTGTTTGATGATGATACCCGCACGAGAACCATATTATGGCCATGTGGCGGTGACCAGCCCCCATGTTTTCAATTTATTCTATTTATAATAGTTTAAACAGGCTAGTCGCTGAGCAGGCCCCATGCTCGCCGAATAACCCCTACGAAAATCAAGCGCAATAATGAAAAAGAAAATCAAAGGCCATTTCTAACAATAATTCGTTACTATTCAATATTATATTTCATAGATAAAAAAGATCTAAATTGCTCAGGCTTCTGAACTGTATTGACTATAAACATGCATACAAGTGAAAAACTTGATTATTTTGACAATTTCAAACCATTTTGACAGAATTGGGTCATCTTTCAATATTGCTGATTTTACGTGGCCGTAAACTGGTTCATCGAAAAAGTTTGGCTTTTTAGAGCGCCATCTCTGTCAGTAAGCTGTGTGACAGAGTCCTCCTGAAACTCGATCTATTAACGGTGGCTTAGTACTTAGTTTCTGAATAGTCGGTTTCATGTGCCCTAGATAAGTTGAAGCTCTAATGAGTCATAACGAGTTATTTATGTTTTAAAATAAATGGGTCTTTTGGTGTCAGCATAGCCGATAACAAAGGCGTCAAGGGTTCAACTCTTTAACATGGTTGCACGACATTTCTTACTAGTAATATTTTTTTCAGAGCAACTTATCACGATAGACGAAACAGGCGAAAATCAAAGAGCAGCTAGAACATTCAAACAAAATATTTTTTCATTGGTGTGTTTGTAAATATCGTGACATAGTATAACGAGAAATTTCGTATATATGTCAGCCCTCAATGGATGTCTGAGTCAGCGATCATTTTGAATGTTTAACGCACCATTAGGCATTGCCGTAGACAATATTTTCAAGTGAAACACTTCATGCCGTCAGCCATTTTTTAGCCCCGACGGAAAAAGAGGGGTGTTATAAGTTTGGCGTATGTGCCTTTGCATCTGTGTTTCTGTGTATCTATATATCTGTCTACCTGTGTATTTGTGTGTCTGTCTATAGCATCATATATCCTAGACATTGTGGTATTTCGCTATTCTAAACCACATATTTTAGTTGTTTCACTGAGTGAGCTGGAGTGTTCTCACCTGAAAGAAAAATCTCCAAAAACTTATTTTAAATACTTTAATTTTATGAGATACATGTACGTTAACACTTAGTTTACAACTCACTGCTCGAGAGCTAACGGAAAAACCCCATTTTACAAAATATATAACATTCGTTTTTTCTGCTCCAAAAACCGTGACCATAAAGTGCGGGCTGGCGCGCGAATGTAGTCAATTGATGAACTTTTATTAACTATGAATTATAACTCGTTCAAAATAGTTTAATTAAAATGGTTGGATGGTTTTAATTGTTTTCGAGGTAATTTCAATATATTAAATCATATTATAATATTTAAACAAATCAGTGATTAATTATAATAAAGTAAATATAATTATTATATTCTATCGGTACATAGAATTGAACTACCGTACTAGTCAAATTGAGTACTAATAAAGTCTTTAAATGTCTGTTTTTACATCAATTGACGTTAAAATATTTCGATTTATTTTGTAATTGCTTACATTCGTCCATCCTGACTTACTAGTCGCGCCCTCGCGATTTACATTAAAAAAAAAATAAAAAAAAAGTACTAACAAAATTATACTCGTTACTAATTGAAGTTGCTTAAACAAATATCATTTTTTATTTTCCTTCGATTTACGAATGCTTTGAATGAACTCATTATTAGGGAAAACCTTGTAACTATTAACAATCAAGTAATGAAAATATTAACGGTAACAATTTGTTAAAAAAAAATAACAATCAATGCATCAATGACTCATTAATAGTAAGTATTCTTTTACTTTAAATAAAAACAAATTATCGTGAACAATTTGTTAATAAATAATTCAGTAATAATCAATTTATCAATATCAGTTGTACATTAACAATAATCTTAGTCTATTAGTAAAAAAAAACAAATTCTTTGCTTTCTAACAATCAATAAATACACACTTTTGCCTGAATAAGGCAGACTATCTTAATTATTCACACTTATAACTTTTGCGTTAATAGGGCTCATTTTTTACTTAATCACACTCACTTTAGCCTTAGCAATACTCACTTTCTTTCCATACTACCATAATGATGGCCTACCATACTACCATAATGATGGCCTACCATACTACCATATTAATGGCCTACCATACTACCATATTAATGGCCTACCATACTACCATATTAATGGCCTACCATACTACCATATTAATGGCCTACCGTACTACCATATTAATGGCCTACCATACTACCATATTAATGGCCTACCATACTACCATATTAATGGCCTACCATACTACCATATTAATGGCCTACCATACTACCATATTTAAAGCCTACCATACTATTCGATTGCAGGAGAAGAATACTTTTCTAAACTAATGAAATGAAACGAAACGAAACTAATATTTTATAAGAATCTCTGCGAATTAAACCGCTTTGGTTCTCGTATGTTTAGAAGTAATGCATACTTCGTGCATTCTCAATTTAGTGATCTTTATCCAAATCCGTATCCATATCATTATCTTCATTATCAATATTCTCATCTACCGACAGATACACCAGCTTGGGGTAAATTTTATCTACGGGACACGGGACGGGGTACGAGAAAACGCCAACATATTTTTATTTACCCTTTTTTTTTGTGAGAGGCGTTGGCGTTTTGTGGTACTTCGTACCTAGCATTCAGTAAAACTCTGGTTACACGATACGGGCCTAGACATTTTGGAACTAACTTTTTACTCTTCCCTTTCTGACCTACTTCTCTTTCTACCCTAACCAGTTGTCCTACAGTAAACTGCCGCGGTGCAATTCTAGCCTCATCAAACATTTTTTTTCTATTTTATCTTATGCTTCGGTTCTTTTATCTTCTAAACTATTTGTATCCATGGGAATATTTTCCTGAGCTGGAAAAGCCAGTCCACTCTCAGTCAAACCCTTCAATCTCAACCCAAATAACAATTGCGCTGGGGTTTTACCCACTGATGGTATTATTTAAACCCCATTTCACTTGTTGTAAATACTCATTCCATAATTTCGTCAATTTTAAAACATGTTCTACGCTTTTTTTTTCTGATAAAAAGTTATCTCCGGCTGTAATTACTCGAGAAAGAACACCAAACAAACTAAAATAATCATTAAAAACTGAAATAGTCGTGTGAGTTTTTGTATTTTTAACTGCTTTAAGAATAATAAACTTAGTGAACGCGTCTATAATGGCTAATATATACTAATTCTTTCTTTTGCTCCCATTGAAAGGACCTAGGTGGTCGGAATGTATGGTGTGGAAAGGTTCAGACACTTTTGGCATCGGATGCAAATAGCCGGACCTTTTTCCAGCTGGTATTTTTCCGTGAGCACATTGAATGCATGCTTGGCAATACCTTTTAACAGTTTTATTTTTAGAACCAGTAAGTCGTTTTAATTTTATCTAAAGTCTTGCCATAGGAAAAGTGACATAAATCATCATGACAAGTGCGTAAAACTTGCCATCTGACACCTTTAGGTACATACCATCTAAGTCCTTCGTTAGTTATTTTATAAACTATTCCACGTTTCAAAGTAAAATTCTGTTTAATATATTTGATTTCGTTCGAATCTGCATCCTCTAAAATCCGTTTAATTCTTTGAGTCTCATCGTCATCCATTTGAACCGTGGCTAGCCAATCTACAGTAATATGAAATGAATTGGGTACTAGAAGTATTTTCTTGCGAAGGGTTCATATTTAACGCATCTACGTGCATCATAGAAGTCACTGGTTTATAAATTATATTAAAATCAAATTCTTGTATTGAACTCCACCAGCGAGCAAAATCATATCCCTCTTAACAAAAGTGGCCCGTAAAGAGTTACAATCGGTCACAATAGCAAATTTTAACCCTATTAAGTAACATCGAAATTTACTCAAACTATTTACAACTACTAGGGTTTCCAACTCGTATGATAAAAAGTGCTGCTCTTCTGGTGAAGTACGCCTACTAAAATAAGCGACTGGTTTCATAGCCTCATCATCTTATTTTTGTAAAAGCATCTCACCATGTTTACTCGCATCCGTATGCAATTCAGTGGTAGCCTTTGGATTGTACAGTATTAAAATTGGCCGAGATACTAATTTGGCTTTTAACTGTGTAAACGCAGTCTCTTCATCTTTGCCCCCAGTCCAAGAGACATTCTTTTTGACTAAGTTTGTCAATGGCCGTGCGATTATGGCAAAGTTTTTAATAAAGCGCCTAAAAAAAACTCAGTCCTAAGAACTGCCTAATATTATGGCCACCTTTAGGGGTAGGGAATTTATCAACTGCATCTATCATTTATATTGTCCAGGCTTTATACCATTTCCCGAAACGTCGAAACCCAGAAATTCAATTTTCGAATGGAAGAATTTGCATTTCGAGAGCTTCAATGTAAGACCCGCGACCATAACATCTAATTGGACAATAACACCTTGAATTTCCAAAACGACTGGACACCGACCTATCGCATGAACTAAACGTTTCGTTTTCGCTCCGCCAAAAACCCGTCATGGCGACTGAATAAGTCCTATCCCATTCGCGTAATATTTATACAGCATCGGCGTTTCTAATGAGTGTACATTCGCTTCCTGTATCTAAATACGAGTACCCTTCTTTTTCGTGACCGTTAATCAAAACCGTTTGTAAATATTTGTCATTAATTTTAGGTCCGGTAATTGAAATTTCTAAAGCAGGTTTTGTTCCTTCTTTCGATAACATTCGTTGGAACAGTGACCAACTATTGAACAGTTAGTACATTGGTTTAGTACACTTATTCATAATATGGCCTTCTTCCTTACAATTAAAGCATCGAAAGGTTTTCGGTTTATTATTAGCATATTGTTTATCGTTGGTTGGGAATTTCTTATTAGAGGTGGTTGTTTGTATATCATTTGTTTTACCTATACTTTTTGCATTGCGTAGGTAAACTAAAAGTTTGTCGGGATTATCAAATTGAGCTGCTTCTGCTCCTATCCTAATTGCCCTATCATCTATGCCAAAAATCACACATTCTACTGCCCGTTTCCCCTTGATTTCGCACCTATTGAGTAAAGCCATTTTATCGTAATAATAATTCTCTAAAGATTCCCCGAACTTCGCTCTTTTGTCTAACATATCCGAAAGCATTTGGCCTTAATTTTCATCAGATGGAAATGCTGCTTTGAGCTTTTCTTGCCATCCAACCCAGTTATAATTGACAGTTGTAAGACCCTCGTACCACCATTTCGCATTAACAGTAAGTTTAGGTATCGTGTTATGTATGATTTGTCGGTCTGTTCAACCATAAATGCTTGAAATTCCATTTACTTTATGAATCCCCGCTTCGCTGATAAGATCCTGTATTGCTCCTTCTGTGCGTCGAAAGTGATCTGCAATCTTGACGCTTCTCTTGTTGAACTCTGGTTGAGCTGCGACGCCGATGAGCTGCAGCCGTTGGTGGCGGCGGCGTCTCAATACGCCGAATTCGACGACCAGGACCCCACACGTGACTGCGCTCACGGCTGCGCCTGCTGCCCTGGCTGCGCCGGCTGCACCTGCTGCCCTGGCTGCGCCGGCTGCACCTGCTGCCCTGGCTGCGCCGGCTGCACCTGCTGCCCTGGCTGCGCCGGCTGCACCGGCTGTCCTGGTTGCGCCGGCTGCGCCGGCTGCCCTGGCTGCGGCCCGGGACGCGGCTTACCCTGCGGCCCTGGCTGCGGCTCTCCCTGCGGCTTTGCCTGTGGCTCGACTCCCGGCTCCGCCTTGGGCTCTGCCTGTCCACCATGATGAGTGGGTCTTGCAGGGGTTGAGCCAAACTTCTTTCACCACTGTTATCCATTTGAAGGCCTGGTCAATAAAAAAATATACGGACACAGCTATTCTTTAACACCCAAAATAACTTTAAATTTATGCTGGAAAACATTGGTAACCACTACATCAATAAAGATCATGAAGGTATTCTATAATTTATGCTTTAATCAACACATAGAACCACTTCTTAGATAAAAGCCATAAGTACGATGAGATATTCTTCCATTTATATTTCAAATCACAACAACCGTTGTTACCACAAAATTCGCAACATACAAAAGCTATTCGTAAATCGTAGTTTTAAATCATAATCGGTTTCAATTCAATTAATAGGTTAGCGAGTGGCTTTAATAAGTCGTCACCGTTTTTGTGTGCAAATTACATTTAAATATGCACAACATAAAATTAAGTAGAACGACTGAGAAAAAAAAAAAACAATAACGCTTACGTGAGATTATCAAACTTCTGAACTGAAAGAAAAATCTCCAAAAACTTATTTTAAATACTTTAATTTTATGAGATACATGTACGTTAACACTTAGTTTACAACTCACTGCTCGAGAGCTAACGGAAAAACCCCATTTTACAAAATATATAACATTCGTTTTTTCTGCTCCAAAAACCGTGACCATAAAGTGCGGGCTGGCGCGCGAATGTAGTCAATTGATGAACTTTTATTAACTATGAATTATAACTCGTTCAAAATAGTTTAATTAAAATGGTTGGATGGTTTTAATTGTTTTCGAGGTAATTTCAATATATTAAATCATATTATAATATTTAAACAAATCAGTGATTAATTATAATAAAGTAAATATAATTATTATATTCTATCGGTACATAGAATTGAACTACCGTACTAGTCAAATTGAGTACTAATAAAGTCTTTAAATGTCTGTTTTTACATCAATTGACGTTAAAATATTTCGATTTATTTTGTAATTGCTTACACACCTAATTCACACTTAGGTCTCATAATACTTACTTACTCACACTGTATTCATATTATTCCATGCCAAAACATTTTACATCGCATCGCATCTATTATACGTTTTGTTGGTTTGTGCATTACTATTCTGCGAATCGGTCTAAAACGATTCGTTTTCATATAAAATATCTAAAATAAAATAAATAATTATCATATTTTTCAATGTTATGACACCTAACGTCAGGTTGTCAAGCTGTCAATACTTTTCCTTTTAAATTTTCTGTCATAGAGTTTCTCACTAGCTTAGCCTATGAAGATTACTTTTGATTTATATAATTTAAATTCTTTTTATCAATATGTTAGCTCAAATATTGTATTTTATAAATTAATTTACACGCTCTCAGAATTCATCGAAGAGGTTTTGGATTGAATATTACTGGCTGTTTTGAATACTGGCAAGTTGCATTTTTGTATGACAAGATGTCACTAACTTATTCTAATAAAGAAGAAAAAGGACAGACGGTGGATATAAAAGGCGGAACGGCCGAGGGCTTGGAGAGTCTTCAATCTGGTCTGAAACCGAAGAGTCACCTAATCGCTAAGCTCTAAAATTCAAGGTGCTCCAACTTTATTGTGCGTGTTATACTACACTACTGCCTACCTGCCCGACCTGTTCCCTGGTTGGCTGCCCACGAGGAGTTCCTGACAGTTGTGCTGCCTGCCTAACCTACCAGCTACCTACACTGCTACCTCCCTGCCCGACCTGTTCCCTGGTTGGCTGCCCACGAAGAGTGCCTGACAGTTGTGCTACCTGCCTATACTACACTACTGCCTACACTACGACCTGCCTGCCCGACCTGTTCCCCGGTTGGCTGCCCACGTCGTGCGAAGCCGGACCTTGATTTCATACATAATTTTTAGTTTATAATTGTTTTTTTTATTTGTATTAACGTGGCTTATGTGTGGCTCAGCCCACCTGAGCGACGCGTAACGCTACAGTCTGGCGCCCAACGTAAAATCAGCTTTATCCTTTTCAAAATTCTAAAAAAAACTACCACTAGCATTTTCTTTTGGACTCTTATTTGGCTTAGACTCTTCATATTCATTTATTTATTTATTTACCTAATTCACTTTTTCTCTTCTTCTTCTTTCTTCTACTCAACACATCTTCATACCTACTTACACTACACCCCACACACATCCCTTTTACCCTCTGGTAATTGGCACACATAATGGCTCAGCCCACCTGAGCGACGCGTAACGCTACAACATATGAACCAATTTTGATGCAGTTTTTTGTTTTGAAGGTGGCTTTGTCGAGAGTGTTTTTAGCTACGCTTGAGGAAAGTTGGTCTAGCCTAAGCGGTAAAGTTATGCGCATTTTACATTTTAAATCGGGATTTTTACGCAAGATATCGTTTCAAAATTACGTGTTTTGATATATTATCGATCCAAAGTGTCTACCACAGACTTAAATATAACTAGATAATGCAAGTCCCTCCATCTGTATGAAAACCAAACGTGCCACTATTCACAAACAATTTAAAAACAAATTTATTTACCAGTGAAAGAAAACATTTCCAATTCCTCGGCCAACTTTTTATATACATTCTCAATATGGGATAAAAAGGCATTTTTCTAGATTTTGGTAGACTTCCGGAGCCGATAATGCTGAATGAAAAATCTCAGATTACGATCATTGATTTCACGATCATTGACATTAGTCCGTTTTTTGGCACTCGAAGTACATACCATCGCGTCATCGAGTTAGATTTATGTCAGTGGTGTCTACTACTAGGTATATTATGAAGTTTAAAAAGCATGCAATAATAGTAGATTGTTGCATCGAGCGCAAAGTGAGTTATTAATGCGTGAGTGTTATGTTGGTACTAAATTAACAAGAGTGCATTAATTACTCACTTTAGCGAGTTACGTAATCTACTTTTCTTTCAACTACCAATCTACCTTCCGTGATAAAATATACCTGCTCAAAATAGAAACTCAAGTTAATGAAAAATATTTATCCCGGGACATTTTGCGGCAAAAGGTTATTATCAATTTAATTTTATTTATACTTTCTGGAGTTGAATTCATATCGCTATCGCTGTCAGTTTTCATTTATTTTACGTTTTTTGCTAAATATGAAGTATCAAAGTTTTACAATGCTACAAAATGCGCGCAATTTGTTTTCTTTTTTTCATCAAATCGATTTTATTAAGCCGATATTTAATAAATACATTTTATATTAAACTTAATGGGAGACGTTAAACCTCTGTGGCAATGTGGTAATTTTATATCTAAATAAAAATAAAAAACAGTGCATTAATGAAAAACTGTGCAACAATTAAATTTCATATAACATTTCTGCACTGTTTTGGTTCTAAGCAAAAAAACGTCCTTTATGATCGGTTTTTTAGTGATTAATGACAACATTACAACGTAGTTGAAACAAAAAGACTTTTTTTTTACAATATTTTTGATCAAAATATTGCTCGTATTGTTCAAGTAATAATTTAACTATGTGTACCTTAATAAATATTAAAATGGCTAGATTGTTGCGTTAAAGTTATTAGAAAAACAAATGATATCTAGATACTTTGTTTGTTATGTAATAAGCTTATTTTTGGATAATAGGTTTAAGATCTTGCAGACAAATACGCAAAAAAAAATACTTTTGCATATTAAAGTGCATAACGTCCGCTATTGTACCTATTCATAAAGCTTTAAAAAATAAAAAAATGTGTTGTATAAACAAAAATTAAGGGCTGTAGAACCAACAATCATAATTGAATAACCTACTAAGTACACCGCCTAGAAACAAGGAATTTATACATTTTACCAACAAAAGGAACTAACAACGCCTAAGAGAACAAATTTCTACAATGGTCTTGTGTTAATAGGTACAAGATGGTTCTGCCAATACAATTAAGTAAGCCCTTAGCCGCCCACAGGGTGAGTCAAAAGGGAGCTATTTTTAGCAAAACAATATAAATTACTGAGAATCTTCCTACACAAAAAAAGATTTTATAGAAGTCTAGAGATTATTAGTTATTGGGACTAGAAATATTATATACTTCATCGGGGCGAAAGTGTTTACAAGACAGAGAGTTTAGGAAGGAGAAAGTGGAGAACTATGCCCAGTAGTAGTATACAATTTTGGAAATCATTTTATACCCGACTACGGCGAAGCAAAAGGGAAGGTAATGTTTTTGACCGGTATGTGTGTGTGTATGCATGTTCATCTGTTCCCTCATAACTACTAACTACTAAACATAATTTGACAAATGAGTTGTCGTTGGAAGCGTTTTGTTTGTCTGCTGGTTATAGGCTATGTGACGTCATATTAAATTAAATATGGCGCCCTCTAGGGGCACGAAGTCAAGAACAAAAAAAATATTTTCGCCTCACCCCTACTATCCCGCTACTTTGCAAAATATTTTGTTTTGTTACGGTAGGTGGCATACGATCACGGTTATCCTCTGAACACCAATATGAAAATTTCAGATGAGAATATTTTCTTGTCTCATACTTTTTAGAGCCATTTAGAGCGTGATTTTTCAGTAGTCGGATTTTAGTTTTTAAATTTATGTTTTATTTTCCCACCGGTAATAAAGACGTTCGTCTAGTCACTCCGGGCAGATAGCTGCTCTACCAACGGGCAGACTGGCAAATCTTTCAACCACAGCATCCTACTAATATTATTGGTCTGAGAGTCTGTATGTTAAGGTGTTTTTTAAACTAATCACGCCTCAGCGGCTGAGCGGATGTAGAACATGGGTAGTGGACTATGGCTTTGATATGGGGTACCTTTTGTACTGGTAATATTCCCATGGGTTAATTTTTAACCCCTGACGAAAAAAGACGGGTGTTATAAGTTTGACGTGTGTATTTGTATATCTGTCTAAGGCATCATCACTCCTAAACGGATGAGCCGATTTTGATTTAGTCTTTTTTTGTTTGTAAAGCTACTTAGTCGAGAGGTTTCTTAACTATTTTTATATCGGTTCAGCCGTTTAAAAATGATGCGCTTTTATTCTTTGGTTCTGGGTAGTTCCGCAAGATATCGTGTTATAATTACGAGTTTCGATGGATTTTCGATCGAAGCGTGTCTACTACTAGATAAATTATGTAGTTTAAAAAGAGTTTTTTTTACTTGTACCGTTTGTGTAGTGAGGTTTATTTTTTTTAATTTTCCTTGTCTTTCACGCGGGCGAAGTCTCTGGCAAAAATTTGTAGATTAATAAGATCTATAGCCGAGACTAAAGACGAAGAAACACAAAATTATTTTAAGTATAACCCAGTTTAATGAAAACAAAAACTTAAAACAGTCATCATTAGCCCCATATCTTCCCTTTTCAACAAGCTGCATTTCAATTCTACCTACAGAATTAAAAATAGAAAATCGAGCCACGGTGAATAACTATGCTCCACTTATTAAAACAATTTGGGCTGACGGCTAAGAAGCTAGATAAAACTTAAAGCATGAATCAAGTAAAATTAAAAAACCCCCGACATATTTTTATTTCATGCTACACAATTTATTTAGTAGTAAACTGGCTTCGATCGACAATCTATTAAACAAGTTATTTTATTATGACACGATATCTTGTGAAACCTACCCGATACAAACAGTAAAACGCCCATAACTTTAGAACAGCAGAACCAATTTTCATCAAACATAGCTAAGAACAAACTCATTAAAGTCACATTTAAAAAAAAAACCCGCCAAGTGCGAGTCGGACTCGCGCATGAAGGGTTCCGTACCATTATCACAAAACCGCAA
The DNA here is from genome assembly GCA_947562075.1 of Orthosia gracilis. NCBI lineage: Eukaryota > Metazoa > Arthropoda > Insecta > Lepidoptera > Noctuidae > Orthosia > Orthosia gracilis. The sequence goes on along the minus strand of OX387265.1, from coordinate 40,743,080 downwards.
AAAAACTAAAAAGCTGAAACAACTGATTAAAAAAAAAACTGGCCAAGTGCGAGTCGAACTCGCGCATGAAGGGATCCGTACCATTATCGCAAAAATATCACGATATTTGTATGGGAGCCTCACTTAAATATTTGTTTTATTCTTGAAACATTAATTGTTACATGTCTTAATTTTAATTAATAATATAGAAAAGAAATACTAAATTAATCAATTATGTACATTTATCTACATTATTCACAAACTAAAAAAATTGCTACTTACAATACTAAATTAAATATAAAACAAAAAGAAACTAATATTGAACGCATCAAATCAGAATTCTGCATAGCTACAATTTAACACCACATTCGTATTAAAATAAGGGACATATTAAGCACCCAGGAACTGTTCTTTTGTTCTCGGCGCGGGCGCATGATTCATGTTGATTCACGACAGAATGCTTCCACGTCCCGGGCAGACCGATTCTTGGTGTCAAGGCGAACGCACGTCGATATTTATCGCGATCCTTCATACGGCCAGTTCGTAAAAAAACGGTCGGCATTGCGAAATTTATTTTTTAACGACGTCACTACCGTTCCCTCGACCATTACTTAATTGTGTGTGTAATTTGGAAAACTCCATTTGGGGTTCAAGGATCACCCTCAATCATCTCGCTTTCCCGCGGTGGACAGTAGCGAGTCAGCCATCTACTGCTGCACCTGCATCCAGACCTGGCGATCGACACGCGAGCACTCATCTCCAGCCGTGGCCAGTGACGTCAGGAAAGTGCTAGACCAGTGGGGGCAAGTTGTAATCACTGTATAGGCCCTAATCCACTAAATCGACCCATCTACCGAGCTAGAATTTTTTATATAATATACCAGTTCCGAAATTATCTACCTACCTGTTTTTTATTACTCTCCTCCTAGGAACCTATGCCTAGGTTAAGTGGCAAAGGTAGGGGTAGTTTTAATATACCGGGACATTCTGTTTTTAGTATTTGTTGTTATAGCGGCAATAGAAATACATCATCTGTGAAAATTTCAACTGTCTAGCTATCACGGTTCATGAAATACAGCCTGGAGACAGACAGACAGATAGATGGACAGTGGAGTATTAGTGATATGCTCCCGTTTTTACCCTTTGGGTAAGGAACCCGCGTGCAGAATTTTAGCTACATAATTTCCTTCTTGAATTTTATTATCAAGACCTAAGATTGTTCTCTGTTATCTCTGTTTTAATTAAACAATAATAATGCCTACGACACGCACTTTTCACGTTTTATTATTGATACCTAAAAACTTAAACAGATGTTGATGTCGAAGTAATAAGTCTCTAACCAGAACTAAGTATACAAAAAAAATCGAATTCAAAAGCAAAACACAAAAAGTTCAAAATAACTTTCGTTTCGGAGGTCTGTGTCTTAGTAACTCTTTTTTATCATTTTTCGACACCGACTTCCGAAATGAAAGTTATTTTGCACTTTTTAGTGTTTTGCCATTGAAGTCGGGTTATTTTTTTGTAAAGAAGATTTTATTTAACTGTTTTTAGTTTTAGTACACCATCACTAAGTAACCTAAGGTACCTAAAGGATTGACAAAATACCTCTCTAATAACCCAATTTACACATTCGTGCTGTTTGCTGCTAAGGAGTTCGGTTGTATGCTTCATATTTTAAGAACTGGAGGATTTGATGAAACTTACAAAATTCCCTAAGTTAAGAGATACTTAATTCAATAAAAAGAACGATCCGATAACGCGTGGACAGACATACATAAATACAAACAAACATACATACACTTATGAAATTTGGCACACGTGTTTAGAAGCCCACGTAGAATGTGAATATTGTGCAATTCCAACAACATTACTTACATACATACGGATTGATAACCTCCTTTTTTTGAAGTCGGTTAAAAGAGCTCGAAACAACAAAATCAATAATTAAATCCGAGGAGTAAAGCCGGGTTTTCACTTAATAGAAGTTCACTTTACACGCTTTTGTAGACAGATTCAATGATAAATTTGTTCATTAGTAATTTACAGAATTGCCACCTAAACATGGCCAATTAGTAATAAATCAAAATTGAAAGCCGAAGCCCCAATTATCTGGAGTTCTATTAGATAGTTACTGTTTAATTAATTGATCTGATAGCCTGACTGTATAATGTGTACGTATATCAGACAGATGTATTATCTCGTCTAGATAAGGCCTGTTTCGTAAGTATCTTGCCTCAGATCTCTCTGTGGAGGCTGTGTGGGCGTTAATGCGATGAAGCTGTAATCTGTGTTGCTCTAAGATGTTTTAATTAGTTGTAGTCCGAAATAGGGTAGTTGTTGGTAGATATGTTTAGTCCATCACTTAGAGATAATCTAAAAAAATTGAACAAAAAACAAAAAAACTAAAAAAATTTCTTTCCGCCACGTAAACAAAAAATTACGACGATACAGTGCGTTGAAATATCGTGTGGTGTCACGGTGTGCTACTTTTTATACTGACAAAGTTACGTCACAAGCCGCCGCTCTTGAACTTTGATGCGCTTTGTCTTTGCCAATTTTTATATATTTGATAAAGCAAAAAATATGGGTCCAACATTATTTGATAATCTCACTGACGGACTATATAGAATTATATTTTTTCTTCCCTAATTTTTTTAAGCTGTTACGCTGTTTACTTAGTGTACATAAATATTGTCGATAAGTTCTTTCAGTATTACGATCTTTTCGAAGAACAGCACGTCAGACCAGAGACGTGAACTATGGAGAAAAAGACATCCCAATCCTCCACACTTCATCACTCCGGCAGATCATCTCTCACCTGGCACGAACTGCAGTGTGGCCAATCAAGAAATCACTGAACCGCTTGCGGGCCCAGGTTTGTCGCTGATCGCTGCAGAAATAACCTGGTAATATGGGTATCATAGACCCATTTCTTTTTCTGCCCAGCGTGCACAACCACCTGCACCTTCCAAGACTTGAACGAGACCAGCGACAGAGCTAACCCTTGATAGCTCTGTTCGGCCACCTTGTGGTCGGACAAAATTTGAGTCATATCGAAACGCAAATAAGAAGAAGAACACGGGGTAGGAAACTTATCGTATATTCTTATTCGTATATTAGGTATCCGTATCCGAAGGGTCCAAACGGAGCCCTATTGCTGTCTGTCCGTCGCCTGTCACACAATTTTGTGCCGAATATTTTTTTAACTTGCCATTGACCTATGAACTTTAAATTTGGTGAGAATGTTTGTTATTACATATATTTTACTAACAAATACTATACTATATTGAAAGATCTGATTTTTTCCTTGTTGCGGAATACTAAATATGCGAAGACCGACATGCACTTGGCCGGTTTTTTAATCCTTTCTTTGAACATTTAAGAGTGGTCAGTAGCCCAGAAATCTGAAAACCATGCCTTGAGGTATCGTGTTACCTAGTTACTGGATCATGGAGGTCAGATTAGCAGTCATATTTGTATTGAGCTGTATCCCGTAAGACACGAAGCCCACCCTTACCTTAGTTGGGGAAAGACTAGGCAGATGGATGTAGTGGATTTATGAGATTGAATGTCTTTTGTACGAATCAAAAAAAAATCTACGAAATTAGGTATCTCATCATCAGCCTCTTAATGCGCCTCATGCGCCTCAAGCGGCTCCTGCCTCTGGGGGGTCCAAACGCCTTCTGCCGGAGGCTCTACGTGGGAGTGCGTTTCCTGAGGCGGCGACCAGCCCGCCGGTTGACATGGCCATCCGGCTGGTCCAGGGATACCGCACGGCCATCCGGCTGGTCCAGGGATACCGCACGGTCTCCGGTGAAGCGGCGAGCCTCCTTGCCGAATTGCCACCATGGGATCTGGAGGCAAAAATACTCGCGCACATTTGGGAATGGCGCGAGGAGGCGAAGCGCCCGGGCGAAACTCCCGCGACAAATCGCGGCGCGGCGGACAGAGCTCCGGCAAGATCTCATGGTGACATGGAGAGAGCGACTGTCGCAACCCTATGCTGAGGCACGCCACAATTGCGGCGGTAAAACCCCTGTTTGGGGAGTGGTTTGAAAGGCACCACGGCGTCCTCACCTTCCACCTGACGCAGGTCCTCACCTGACCCGGCTGTTTCGGGAGGTTCCTGTTCAGGATTAGGCGGGAGGAAACGCCCGGATCTCACCATTGTATGGATCGCCTGGAGGACACGGTGGAGCATACGGTGGAGGTCTGCCCCGCTTGGAAGGGGCACCGCCATGTCCTCGTGGAGGCAATCGGCGGTGGTGACCTCTCGCGTCCGGCCCTGGTTCAGGCCATATTACGGAGCGAGAAGGTATGGGAAGCTCTCTCCTACTTCTGCGAAGCAGTAATGGAGGAGGCGGCACGCGTGAGGGAGACACAACGGGGACGCCCTCACCCCCCTAGCCACCGCAGGAGGCGCCATAGGCGTCGGGAGTCGCAAGCCGATTCCCGGCCATCGTAGGCGCGGGCTTGCGGACGAGACTTAAGCCTGGTCCTTATCGGACGGCGAGCTATCCATTATTCGCCGTCCGATAAGGACCAGGCTCGAGTCGACGGCGCGTAGTGTTCCACGCGCGCCTCAAAGAGATGTCAGCAAAACTGACGGGGTGCGCGAGGGCCGATGCCTGTCTGGGTCGCGGATAAATATGAAATATGATTTCAAAAGAAGAAAAAAAAATGTGGTAAAAGGAGCGGGCTCAGCAAATGTTGTTCAGTGTGCAGCATAACCACAACGCTGGTCAACGCTGATTTACAGCCCAACCCCTCTCTCTCAACACTTAATATAATAAAATAGTTTAACTTGCATTAACATCATGACGGTAACTTGGCAATATATTTAGTAAAAACGGCGACAGACATAATGTTACTAGAAATAGGGACCAATTATTTTCAACCGGGCTTTAGGCTGGCTAAAGTAGCATCATTTTTAATGGCGTACTGTATAAAATGTTACAATGTTGTTAGGCAAGCATATTATAAGTTGGGGAATTACATCGTTGATAAAAATGTTTGACTCAATGCTGGTCCTGCTCCGCAGCCACTAGGGCGCAAAAACCAGTTATGGGCAGAAATGTTTTGAATTATGTTTGGACCTGCTGAGGACTGTATGAATGTATTTGTATTGTGTAGACTCAATTTCTTTTAAAATAAGATAACTGTATAGCACATATGTGAGTTCCATGTTCTGACTGTAATGTAAGAACGAAACGGCACAGTGGATGTTAGCTACCATTCACTGTGCCTATGTTTCGTTTTTTGACTTCTGTGTGCCCTGGCAGTTGAGTTTATCATGCTCCCTCTAATGTCTCTCTGATGGTGGCACATGTGTTGGATCACTCGGTTCTCTTCATGATGGTTGAGCTGAGTGGTGCCGATCCATGCGTCATGTTCGTGAACGGGCGCCATCAGTGGGAATTGGTCATAACTTAGCTTCCTCGGACTGTTATTGTATTTTTTGAAATCATGTGTTACTACACGTCTTTTTACATCGTTCTCACATATAAGTATTTTTTCAACAAGACTGATTTAACCAAATACTTGTAATTAAAACTGATGAGAAGAGTGTCCGTGAAGTTGCTTGCAAATTCTTCTCCATCGATATCTACTGACGCTTACGAATGTGCAACTATTGTCATCTTTTTGGTTTGTTTATCAATTCAAAAGTACCTATCTATGTTTTATTTGAAATAGACTATTTGATTTTGATTTTGAATAAAAGGATAGGATAGGATAGGATAGATGGACCCCTTTTCCGCACTTAGACTCTCATTTGTTCCTTTGTGCGTGCAGACCTCCTCCCCGTGAGAGGCCGTAATTCACGCGGGCCCAGTGCAAGTTGGTGGATGTCACGACTCCGAATTTTTGGTTCTAAGACATGGCGTTTTCCTCACGATCTTTTCCTTCACCGTTTTGAGAGCAGTGGAGATGAAAATAAATAATACAAAGTAAAGCGCCTGTCTGGGTTCGAATCCACGAAATACAACTTGTAAGTCACAGCATAGTAAACATTAATAATAATTAATCATATAATTGCCCAAGAAAAAATCAAAAAAAAATATACAAACCGTAAAATACCCGTAACAACATAATGCATGTATTGATAAAATTAAAAAAAAATACCAAATACATTATTTCTATTCGAAGCCCAAACGAAACACACTTTGTACATTACTTATGACATTTCTGTTTGAGAAACAATATATTTTTAAAGACTGTTGATTTCCTTGAATGGTTAAAGAAATAAAATAATTAACATCCGCCTATGAAGAACCCCAGAAACCCCCATTCAACACTTCAATCCCACAAGCCCATTCAACCATACATTCCTGATCTAATATTAAATCTCAATAATTTCGTTACGCTGATCAATAGGTAATTAATTAATTTGGGCGTAAACAAGCCAGGCTTATGACGTCACACCCGTGTCAAGTGTGAACTCTATGTGTTTGGACGTTCATCGCAAGGCTGATAAGGTTGCCAATAACAGCCTCAGAACTTTCCCGAAGTACTTTCAAGTTGGACGGGCCATGAGAGTTTCGGTAATAGTGCTTTGACAACCCTATTACCTCGTTCAGGGCAAGTAGTTGAGATATTTTTGGAAGTGTTGAGTAAAGATTTTTTTTTTTATTAGAAGACCAAGAGATAGAAGACCAATAAGGATGTATCGTGGGTAGAAAAATGATAATTCTATTTAGTCCGACAGTGAGATTATCAAATAATATTGGATCCATATTTTTTGCTTTATCAAAAAATTTAAAATTTACAAAGATAAAACGCAACAAAGTTAAGGAGTGGGAGTTTGTGACGTCACTTTGTCAGTATAAAGTGTAGCACACCGTGACTTCACACGATATTTCAACGCACTGCACAAACAATACACTTTCGTCGTAATTTTTTGTTTACGTGGCAAATAAAAAAACTACGTGTTCATTATTTTTAGGCTATCTAAGTGATGGACTAAACATATATTTTCGTCAACTACCCTATTAATACGCCATCTTAACTAATTATTATAAAGTCAATGGAGGTAATCCTAGAAGTAATCAATGATCCGAATGAGCTGAGTATCTTCGATAGGCTACTTTTCATCCTGAAAAAGTTACTGTTCCAATAAGATAATCACGCAAAGCCATGAGAATGATTTAGTAAGAGATAAACAGCTTATTTAGAGTATAGGTAGGTGTATTAGTTGTGTAAATTGCTTAATTTTATGGTTATGCGTTGTGTATTGCAGCATACTCCTACTAAGAGTTAGGACGCCTTTTGTGCTCTCGTCAATGATAAAGAAATAAACACCCTTAGTAGCTTATCAGTCTTCATAGTTGCGATTCAATTCCTTAAACATTGCTAGAAACGAACTGTCTTATACCTGCTAATCCCTCAAACGAGTGGCCTAACTCGATAAGAGTTAGTTCACCGTTCACGATCGCGAACGATCTGTTACCTATAATTATGTACCTGTAATTATGTTATAGATATATAACGTAATTATAGGTTACAGTAGATCTTGCGACCGTCCCAAAATGCGATCAATAAGGGATTATTATTTGAAGAATAATCACTTTGACGCTATAATAACATCAAACACGCTAGAAAACGGGTAAAAATTAATCCCGGTGTTTTTATTATTTCATAAATCGAATCGGATGACGATGAAGTGTCAAAAAAAAACTGCCTTTGAAAAAAAATTGCTTCAGTTTTTTTTTGGGAGTTTAATGACCTTGCTACTTTAGACATTTAAGTCCAGTCTTTTGTAAGTCACTTTTTTGTTCTGCATTATAATGCGGATGGAACACATTGTAATGTCATCATCTTCCTGCCCTTGTCCCATGTTACTTGGGGTCGGCACAACACGGTTTCATCTTCCATACCGTCCTGTCTACTGTCACGCTATCACTGACTCCCTTTTCTTTCACATCACTCCTCACACAGTCCATCCATCTTTTCTTTGGCCGTCCCTTCCCTCTCCATCCATCCAAATTTATATTCATAACTCTTTTAGTAACATGCGTTTCATCCCTCCTCATCAGATGACCATACCAGGACAAACGGTTTCCTTTCAACTTTTCTGTCATTGGCGCCACTTTCATACTTCCTCTAATATACTCATTTCTCACTTTATCCATTCTCGTCACTCCGCACATCCATCTCAACATTCTCATCTCTGCTACATGCAAACTCTTTTCATCCATCTTTTTCACAGCCCAACATTCTGATCCATACAATGCAGGTCTAATTGTAATGTGTTAAGTAGTATTCGGTAGCAAATATATCGAGTCAGCCAGTCAGTCTTCTCGGTAAGATTGCTGATATAGTCAATACTGGATACAATAAAATCACACTTTCCCAAGATTGCGCCTGTTTCAGTCATTCCACACATTTTCTAGTTGTATAGACTCTTGAGTCACAAAACTACACAAATTTTACGACACAATATCCACTAGGAATCAATTTGCAAATATATTAAATCAGCTGCTGAACTACACTCCTAAAAAATCCTGCCTAAAACTCCAATACGAGTAGATTCGATATTCTAATTTCTAACATCACAAATCCCGTTAATCTTTTTAATGACTCATACGTAAATCTACTGCCAATCGAATTGACTCTGACAAAGCTGCCAGATAAGCTTTTCATTCATAATATTGAAAATAGAAAATGCAACTCAAGAAGAAAACACGATTTTCAATTTCGCCTGCGGAAGGAACACAAAAAAACTACGTCTTCGTTTTTGTAAGTAAATTAAAACAAAGACCTTCGCAAGGCGGAACGTTTATATCAATCCGTTGAGGAGTGGAAGAAAATAAGACAAATTGAATGTTGCCTTTGTTAGAGGACAAAGGCTATATTAATATCACTTATGGGTGTTATGTCGGCTCATATTGAGATATTAACTTTCAGAGCATTTCATGTGGACTGCCACACACTGACCGTATTGTGAGGTCAAATTTCAGCGCCGGTTTCCACCAAAGTGGAGTGGAGAAGAGACGAGAGGAGATTTGTTTTGTATAACCAATCAGATTTCGTTATAGCCACATCTCCTCTCTGCTAAGCTTCGGTGGAAATGGATCAAGCGGAGAGGAGAGGAGATGTCTCATTTTTCGAATTTTGTGCCGCGAGCGAGCAAGCGGCGTAGCAGAGCGGAGATGTGTGAAGACGAGCGGCCGGACGGCGCCTGCGCTCGCGCGCTCCTTTCCCCTGCTACGCATCTCTTTTCCGCTTTGATTGAAATAACCTGCCAGCTTCGCAGCACATCTCCTCTGGTCTCTTCTCCTTTCCGCTTTGGTGGATACCGGGCCTCATTCAGTTACCATGTGATCAGGCATAAGGAAAATTCGACGAACTCGAAACAACGACACTTTTTCCCCATAACAAAATGTTTTGTCAAACATTTAAGAGCACAAGAAGTTAAGTGAAAGGACAAGGAACATTGAAAGTTACAGGAAACATCCTTTCTTGAATCGAAATGACGTTACGAACTTAAGAGAAATAGGTAAGATGGCCATGACAGCGTTCCTTATGCAATTTAGCAGCAAAACAAAGCTTACTCAGAGCACAGATTAAATAGATTAGATCAGCTAATTGAGAACGCGCAGAACGAACAACGTGAGCACTTTGTTTCATTCGACACGCAACGAATCGCTCGCTCGACGATATTGCAGATCAACTATGTATTTGCCGCTACATTTGTGATTACTACACCGATTAACTGTGAACGCCACCAATGAAATAGTACGCATCGCTAACAGTCGACCGCTAACTATGAGCCGTATGTACGCAACCTAATAACAATTACAGCCGCGTTCCAAATAATGACGCGCACATTCTAACTACGGATCGCATCTCGTTCCTTTCAATCGGGCCATTTCCCAAAACATACAAGCTTCTCTTTTACTACTTCCCAGGTGTTTACTATTTGATTTTATTACGTATCCTGTTCGATATATAAAACATTCCACGTTTGCGGACAGCTCTATTGAATTTTTATGTGGTTGCGGCGCTCACCAACAACAACATTGTTTTATGGGACAACCAACCGAGTGTTTTCCACAACGCTGTTTTGATTGCTCTGTAAATCACACACACGGAACTATTGTGGCTGACAAATGCAGATGAACATTTTTGACTAACGACGCAACATGTCATAGCGTAGTAAAGAGCCTGTTAACATGTTAATTGCAAAAATAATTTTATGAAGCGTTGTCAATTCAGCTTTTATTTTCATTTGTATGGTTTGATTAAACAATAGGTTGGTGGCATAAAACAGTCTATTTTCGTCAGTCAGTGACATTTAGAAGTTAAACAAACCGACATTTTTACGGACCGTCCTCATGTGGAAAAGCTGAATCCAAGACTGCCTTTGCCACTCATCCGGAACGCTTCTTGACATTCATTTTGTACGGATACCATTTCGAAATTGGAATTTGCCAATTCTCTTTTCTGTTAGTCATGTTAAAATTGAAGTTTGAAAATTTCAAACAGTTAAAACACAGTTTGTTTGATTCAGATTGTTTTCTTCATTTCCTGCTTTTTCGCGTTTGTGAAAATTTAACTTTTATTTCATTATTTACAACCAAACTAAATAATAAATAAATGAAGAATTGAATAAGTTCAGTAATAATCTAATGTTCTCTTTCCCCAGTATTTTTAAGCGAACTACATTAGTTAAGGCAATTTGCGATACAACTAGTTTAGCAAACTTCTTACTTCTTAGCAGCACTCGAACTAAGCTCGTACGGCTAATTAATATTATCGACCTATTTCTATTCTATGAACGAGCCTGTTCACGAATTTTAAACTTCCCTGGTTTACCTATTTACTACGATTTTACCTGGATTATTAAACTTTTTCAGTTCAGAGCCCTTATGAAAGTTAAATATTTTTTTTAATAACGATTTAACGTATCTCATGGTAGAATAATAATTCAACGAACAAGTAGAAAAAACTATGATTCATGTGGTATGTTTTATTTTTTACGCATCTGTTCATTTTGTTATAGCACATAAAACGAAATATAAAATTTATATTCATATCAGTTTTTTTTTGTGTCAGTGGTTATGCAATTAGTTTTGAATCGCTCAATGGTGTTACAGTAAAATTTTATTGGTCGTTTTAAATACAGCCCAAACATTTGAACAATTAAAACTAATACAGGTAGGTAACATTCATTGTTATCGGCAAAATGTAATGCAATATATGTACACGTAAAACTAATGATTAATGGGCTTTATAATATTAGCCAAAGATAAAACTAGATACCATTTTATCTATGGTCAAATTGGCTGGTATGTTTTTTAGTTTGTTAAAAGATATCAACGATCAAACAGCATACTCAATTATTATTCTACAAAATAAACATATTTCTTTTTAAATCTCGTTTATCGTTGGCTTTCATACAGAAGTTGTTAGCGAGCGTAAGAATATGTACCAGGCAGTTATAAATTGTGAGGTTTAACGGAAAAACTTTGTTATCGTCGGTCGCCTACCACCGCCAGCCGATTTACCTCCTCGAGATAACGAGTTCCGTACTACCCTGGTACCTACCGACCTGTCGGAGGCTTTTTTTAATTTTCTAATCAATATGCAAGGAAAAAAGCTTAATTCTCGTCGGAGACAACACCTTTTGTGGTGAACTTTCCCTATAGGCTGATAGGACGGACAAACTTGAAACTTGGAGGAAGGTTCAAAAACAATGGAGAGATTGGAAGATAAGCTGACGGAGGGATATTAAGTAACGCCGCGAAAGTTATAATTTTTGGATCATACCCGTTTTAAGGCTCGATTTGTGAAGCCTTTAAGGCGCGGTGAATAGACGACTCCGCGTAGAAATGAAAGAGAAGCGAAAAGACGCCGCGATGGCGCGACGTTTCGTTCGACTCGTTCGAGTTATTTATCATTAAATACATTAATCCTAACAAATATCTTATTCCAATCGATAAATAAAAACAACAGTTCCCTTTATTATTATATATTACATCACTGTTATTATTAATATCAAGATTTGTTTATAAATAATACAGTTACAATTGCTACAATTTCAATTTAAATGGTTATTTTATGTTTTTTTTTTATCGAGAAAATTTACCGAAAACGTGTTTTGAACACAATGGTCCACCCATAAATATGATCAAGATTAACATATATTTTTTTAGCTGCTCTAATATGTATACATTTGGGTAAAAAACTGTTTAGTGAAGCCTATTTTGACTAAGTACAGCGCCTTAAATTTCACATTTTATGGAGTTTGATAGCGATCAAAGTAAAGTTAGCTTTTAATTTTGACTGTGTAGCACATTTATAGTTTTTATGGTAATACTAGCTTGTGCCAGAGGAGAAAAATGTTTTCTTATCCCAAGTGAACATACAATATAATCTATCTCTGGTCCATTTTCAGACAGATCCGTTGAGCCGTTTTGGCGTGATTGAGTAACAAACATACATCCAAATTTTTGCCTGTATAATACTAGCTGCCGCACGCGACTCCGTTCGCATTCAATTAGTACTTCTATACAATATTTTTATAAATTAATAGCTTCTGCCAGCGGCTTCGCCCTCGTGACAAATGTTTTCTTAACCCAAGGGAACACACAAAAAAGCAGAATATACATTCACTTACAATGAGAAACACTAGTTACAATAAAAAAAAACATTAGCAGAAACAGTCTGTTATCAATTATTATGTACAAAATAATACAGCAAATAAACAAACATTTATCTATCCAAACTTTCGCATTTATAATATTAATAAGATATTTATTTATATTATAATATGTGTTATTCTGATGTAAGTATGAACTATATTACTATACATTTTCGTCAAAATCCGTTTATAATGTGATTTTTAATTTCGTAGACCAAACTGACATTTGGGGGGTTGTCACTTTATGGTTACATAAAAATAGTGTCGTATACTGACTATCCCGTGTGATCGAAAGCTGATCGAAAATCGAAGTAGATCGAAAATGAAACTATTTCACGGCAAAAGAATTACATTTGATAAGAAACTACCGGTCCTTATTTAGTTTCTACTAATTTATGTTATACTTCATTTTATCAATCGCATTTATTATATTGTTGATTTCATATTTAACACAATAAAAGTGTATGTTTTATTTACACCAATTATTAAAATTAAATTGAGGAATCATGTCTCATCGATTCGATGAATCACTTATGATTGGGCCTTACCTACAACACTATGCTTCATGCTTGCAACATTTTAAAGAAATAAGGTCATTGGCAGCTGTCAGTTTAGTCTACCAAATTAAAAATCACATTATAGTAGTTTTTGCGTGAAAGAGTACCAAACATCAATCCATCCATCCTCACAGATATTCGCGTCTATGATAGTAGTAACATTAGTAAGATATTCGAAGGTGATTTTATGTAGATAGACTCTAAGATAGGAATAGGGTTATATGTTCTGGAGTGGCAACCGCATACCGGAAAACAGTCCATCCAGGCTTCCCACTAGGTGGACCGATGGCTTCGTTAAGGTTGCGGAAATCCGCTGGATGCGTTGAACATGAAGTTACAAAAAAATAAGTGTAAATTGAAGTTTATCATAAATCTTCGTATCATCATCATCACCATCAGCCTTTTTAAAGTTCCCACTGCTGGAACACAGGCCTCCTCTCTGTGAGAGGAAATGGGCCGTAATCCACCACGCGGGCCCAATGTGGGATGTCACATGTATTCGAATTTTTGTTTCTAGGACATGGTTTCTGCACGATGTTTTCCTGAGTCCGATGTTTTGCACGATGTTTTTGAGAGCAGTGCTGGTAAAATAATTTACACAAAGTAAAGCGTCTACGCGGTTTGAACCCACGAACTACAACTTGTAAGTCGCCGCTGATACCACTAAGCCACTACTGCACCCTATAATCTTTGTATCATTTTCCTAAAATTTCACGTTCATGTTGTCATTTAGACTCTTTATGCTTTATCTGTTTCATTTCAGTGAACAAGCAAGGACACAACTTCTCATTTCATTTTACAGTAATACTCTTGACAACCGCTCAGGCTACATGAATAACTAAAGCCACCGTACTCATAAAGTGCAATTTCCCTCTTACATAAACAAGAACAGTCACGAGCAATCACATGTTTATCTAAACATACATTTATACTTCTTACGTATTAGCATAACAATAGCGGGCATTGCCCTTTGCCCTTAAGTATCCTTTGAAAGAACCAGAAGCTTTAGACATTCTGTTCACGAAAAGGTCGCGATAGGGATTGTTATAAACTCATTAATAGGCTTTAGACAAGAGGCATTCGACGTCAGCGAAGGTGATAGTCGAAATGTCAACATTTAAGGGATTGATCACGTGATTTTTCAATACAGCAAACCCATACATTTTTGCCTTTTTGACTATCGCTATCGCCACGCCTTCGATAGTAGAATGTCACTCGTCTAGTGCCTCAGGCTCTAGACAAGTGTCATTCGATGTCAGAGAAGGCGCAGTCGAAATGTCAAAATGTAAGGGATTGATCACGTGATTTTTCGATATCGCTTGTCAATGCCATACAATTTTGCCTTTTTGACAACCGCTATTGCCACGCTTTCGATGATAGAAAGTCACTTGTCTAGGGGCCAATGTATGAGATTGTCAACCGCTATCGAAATGTCACGTGATCCCTTACATTTCGGCATTTTGACAATCACCATCGCTAACATCAAATGGCACTTGTTCAGATACTCTGAACAAAGAAATATGTAAGTATTTTTCATTATTTCACGATAGATGTCGATTTTTTTTCAGCTTTATTTTATGCACTCCGTCATTTTTAACCGACTTACCAAAAAGGAGGAGGTTCTATGTTCGACTTCATGTTGGTTTTTTTTCTTTTTTTTTTTAACCGACTTCGCAAACAGGAGGTGGTTATCAATTCGACTGTATTTATTTTTCTTATATTTGTTACCTCAGAACTTTTTATTGGTTGAACCGATTTTGATGATTCTTTTTTTATTTGAAAGCTGGAGCTTGTCATGTGGTCCCATTTTCATCAAGATCTGATGAAGTACTTCGGCGAAATACATCAAAACTCTTCAATAAATGCCGGTAAAACACTCGGGATAGATGCAATCGCATGTCTGTTTATTGTTTACACCATTTCATAACATAACATCACACTGGTACGCTCTAAAGGGGTACGCAGGTGTGAACAGTTCACCCTGGTATACTCTCATTCCATCGGTTTCATCTATTCTGGCTTCACTTTGGGCATTATAGGTACCTAGCCTATAGATTGCCCAAAGTGCCTGGTACATTATGTACCATAACTAAAAAGTGAAAAATAAAAAATATTTTTACAAAAATTACAACCGACTTCCAAACAAAAACACTACAAAGTGAAAAATAACTTCAATTTCGGAAGTAGGTGTCAAAAACCGAAGAAACGACTTCAAAATAAGAAAACTACAAAGTGAAAAATTACTTTATTTATGGAAGTCGGTGTCCACAAAAAAATGGGAAAAAAGACACAGACTTCCATAAATAAAGTTAATTTTCACTTTGTAGGTAGTATTTTTTTGTATTTTTTTTTTTTAATTGAGAATACCAATAAAAGTGAATGGGTCAGTGACTCATATTTGCTATGTTTAAACGCAAAAACTTTATACATCGAATGACGTCCAAATACAGAGTGTATCTAAAAGTTACACACAACATGATTTTTCAACAAAAATCAACTTATGACAGTAGGGGAATACGGAAACATTTCATTCGTTTTGTGTACGCTTCACCGCCTATCCGCCGCTAAAATCCTTGACGCTTGCAATATTAAATAACAAATTTTCAAATTTTTTTAAGAATTTCCTTTATTTTAAAAGGTATCTTATATGATTCTAAAATTATTTTGATAGTGTCAAATAAACTCATTAAAACCCATTTTCAGCACAAACTAATCACATAAATCACTAAATACGTTTATAGTTTTGTGAACTTAGAACCTCGTTATATGCAGTCAGTCGCTTGAAGTTAACTGAGACATAATGATTAAAAAATGCCTTTAAAACGATTTGTGTGTTTTTTACGCATCACTAGGATCTGCCATTGGCTTCGCCCGCGTTAAACTTGTTTCATTATAACAAGGGAACATTATACTGAGATAAAAACCTGTGTGCTATTCCAGACTACAATCTATCTCTGTGCCAAATTGCATCCAAATCCGTTCAGCCGTTCTGGCGTGATTGAGTAACAAACATCCATCCATCCAAACTTTCGCCTTTATAATATTACTAAGAAGTAAGACTAATAATAACCAATCCGTTGTAAACCGGTAAATAATGAGACCACAATCCACATGTCTGATTACACCTACAAGGTTTGTATCGAGCTCTAACTGATTGCACAAGCCTTTCGCCAGACATACTGCTGTCTTTTTAAAGCTATACGACGCTGTCTGTACACCTTATCCACATGTACGATTTTTTGTCTGTACACTTTTGATGATAGAAAACCAAGAATGAGGAATTAAACCGGATTGTATGGTAAAATCATTGATTTGATGCATCAATTTGTTGTAAACCGAGCTAAATCGTGGCCATATCACCTCTGAACCACAGATCTTAGCGGTAAATAATGAGGCCACAATCCACATGTCTGATTACACCTGCAGGCTCGAGCTCTAATTTGCACAAGCTTTCGAGCTTATACCTACAAGCTTTTCGCTAGACATACTGGTAATTTCTAAGTAAAAATGTATTTAGCCGCGTTGAGCGTTTTTTGGTAGGAGCAGTACTTCATGGGTTGGGTTACGACATGCTAATATGACCGCGTCACTGATATTCTAACGTGACGTATTCCGTTAGTTAATTTATTTTTATATTAAAACTATTCATGCAACATAAAAGTACTTAGGCGGACTTAAACCCCGAGGCAATCTCTACCAGTTAAACAAGGGCGGTGGAAAGATAGCAGGGCAGGCACAAAATAGAAAAAAGAAGAAATATGAGTAAAAAAGTATATATAGTTGAAATAAACATACATAAATATATTTTCAATAATAAATACATTTATATAATAAAAGTAATAGAATGGCTAATAAACAGGACGCGCATTTCACTTCACTTTTTCGGCATGACTATCTATTTGTTTAAAGCAACAATCATTTCATTGCCTGAAAAAGTAACAAACCTACATGGTACGAGTACATACTCGTACACGGTACATGGTGGACATCCCACCCATACGCATAAAGCGTTTTGCGAATACTTTCATTGTGCGTACAGCTAAGGAGTGGCATCCCCTGCCGGAGTCTTTGTTTCCTGACAACTGCAACCTTGGGGTCTTTAAGTCAAGAGTAAATAGTTTATTTCTAGGCAAGCGTGCTTCACCGTCAACCACATCATCTCTTAACATCAGGCGAGATAGAGGTCAAACGTTAGCGTAACACAAAAAATTTAAAAAACGTGTAAAAGCTTAACAGAAAATCATATATATCTATATTATACCTTAATTTTTTTTTCACAGAATTGCCTCCCGGCACGCGTTAGCACTCACTGCGAACCCGGCGCGGCTGTCCGTCACCGGACCCTCCTCTGGGGTGTACCCCCCCCCCCCTCATCACCGGCGCACCAGAACACATTGTGCGCTATGACCGCCCCAGAGACCAAACCAGCACATAGGTGCCAGACGACCCCGTGTATGGCACCCTTGGTGACGGGTAAGGTCAGTGGTCCCGCCACCTACTACTTTTCGGCCTCAGGGGATAGGGACCTCCCCTGCGGCCCCACCACGTCCGCCATCAGACGGTGGCGAACCCGTCAAGGCCGCAGAAGGTAGGGAGAGCGGCGCACCGTAATACCGGCACTCCTCTTCCGCCACGGCCTACAACCCTCAACCGCGATATCGTATGGGTCCTGGAACGCTCCACACGACATCGCGGCCCGCCTCAGTTGCGATGTCGCTTCTGCTACCAAGCGGCACCGCAACCTAATTATTGGCCGCTACGTCGTCGGCTTACCGGTAAAAGCCCTGACGAGCGGCCCCTTCACGGGTTTCTCTTCACTTCACCTTGGTTGACCAAGCCACGGCTACTGAGTCCCCTCGCCTCGACAATGTGGGAACCCACCGGGCTTGATACGCGTCAACCTGGTGCCATCATTACAAAAACATGTTAGGCGGCAGGTATTTAGAAATTTGTGCTGAATATTCACTACTCCCACCAGGTGAACCTATGACCTGGTTAGGATTGTGAGAAACCGCTGGATGTGAGACGCACCGGTCGATGTGGCTAAACCTTGGTGAGGCCTTTGTTCAGAAATGGAAGTCTTTTGGTTGAAATTATGATCAAGATTCATTACTCAACAGAACTCTACAGCTTCAAAACTTGTTGATTCCGTAATACTCCGAAGATCATCGAAAAAACTTTTCGTCCAAGCCTTCAGCCAGTCAACTAGTTGCCAACTTTACACCAAACACAATTTGTCTAACTGTAGCCTTTCCCAGTTTACCTTCATTTGGAGTGTTTTTGTACTTAACTGACTTTTAATTAACTAAACGGTAAGTACCGGCTCCAACTTGGTACTTGTCAGAACCAGAAACTTTCGAAGGTTAGCATAAATAATAGCTTTAAATATGTTGAATATCCGAGATTGCAATGAGTGTTTAAATGTTCGAGTTGTAAGCAAAATTAAACTTCCTCCATTCGCAACCTCCCTGCTTATCAAACGGCCGAGTACGCAGTTAACGGATTGATTAAAGTTGTGCGTACCTATTTTAATCTCGGTTTGTGTTAGCGCCGATTAAGTTTTATGTTCTAAGAAAAGTGCGGCTAACTGCCTTATCTTGGCTTTGAAAGTGAGTTGTTGTAGTTCTTGTAGAAATTTTGAACTCAGATTTAAAATTAAGCGTCAACTTTATTTGTAACGACCTCGTAATTTTTTATCTTTTGTCGAAAAATTGCTCTTTATCTGGATATTTGGAAGTCTGACAATATTAAACCTAACCTTGTAAAACCAGTCGTGTTTATACCGCACATTCAGTATTTTTCGATCGCGTTAACACATCACACAAAAGTGACTAATTAAATAGAACTGTGACCAAACTATAGCACGCAGTGAAAAATGAAACACAAGTTACCCGCTAGCCCCGAATGCCCTGTGAAATAACAGGTGCTCGTAAGTATTAGCAAAACTGCGATTAATATAAAAGGAGTGCAGCACGTAAACACATCAGTGGTATGGTGCCAAGAATCCCAAGCGTATACTTAGCGCGAGCCGGCCGCCACCCGCCCGCGATACATGAGGCTGAGAGTAGGAGGCAGGTAGAACAGAAGTACTAAAAGAAGGGTGAAAAGTGCTGAAGACGCTGCGTTGAAAGGCCTCGAGGTGGACTGAAAACCGGATGAAAGTTAAAAGAATCTGCATAATAGGTGTTATGTGCATCCATAACACCAATTAAGCAGAATCTTTTAATTGATTCTTTATTTAAAAGATTCTTATAAAGATTTGAGACTTCACGTCTGCGGAGTTTTACTAACTAACTTAATCCTGTATAAGCATAATGAAGTCATCAACAGCCTTTTATTATGCCCTCTGCTGGTATACAGGCCTTCTCTTTGTAAGATCTAATGGGCCGTAATCCAGTGTCCACAATCAAGCAGTGCGGGTTGGTGGATGTTACATGTCTTTGAATTTTTGGTTGCAGGTCATGCCAGTTTCCTCACGATGTTTTCCTTCACTGTTTCGAGAGCAATCCCACCGCACTATTCCCAAACCACTGCAACTCCTGAAAGCCAGAATCAACAGTGGCGACCACCAGAAAAGCGCCGAGGCAATGAAGCTCGACGAAGTCCCGGAGAATGAATTTAACAGTCTTGGATCCCGCAACGAAATTAATCAGAAAAGAGTAATGGAGGAGTAGGAAAATTTCAATTTTCCACTTCTCTCCATATCAAGCAGGAGACAGTACAAACAAGACCAATAGGCACAAAGCGTCGTTTACAACCGGGATAAGCCCAGTTTCCTAGCGCCATGGATAAAAATTAGCATTAATATTAATGGGTCATAACATTGTGAGCTGTTATATTTGATTCCAATAATAAGTATGGTAAAAACGCTTGAACGCGCGGCAATTTGTTCTAGTTTCCACAAGGTCCGTATAGTAAAAGTAATAGTAAAGTAAAGTAGTGTTTCAAGAGCAGTGGTGATGAAATGATTTACGCAAAGCAAAGCTCCTACCTGTAAACGAACCCACGACCTACAACTTGTAAGTCACCGCCGGGCCAACACTGCTCCCTTCATAATGAATCCATCCTGCATCATAATGAAGTACTAACACATAATATAATTCCACCGTCTGTCTAGATGGACATGACTTACAAGGTGAATCACAAAGCGGGCGGAAACTGCAACTGTCAAGCATTCAACTTGATTGACACACAACTGTTGTAGCTTGAGCCGAGGGGAAATTACTACTTGAAGAGGACATGACATATACACACAACAAGAACAATACATTGATAATAATTAAGGTAATACCTATAAAGAGCCAGATATAACGGAGAATCAGAAGGCTTAAATGGAGATTGGCAGGGCATATAATAAGAGGGAAGGCCAAATCGAGTGTGACACGATGGTACCCCAGAGCACAGATAATATAATACTAGCACACAGATGCCTTTTGCCATACAAAGAAACCGTGCCGACGTAACTAGCATTTTTCGTATGATTAAACCGATTATTTTTAGTCCATCAATCGCATTCGGTTCTGTGCCACGGCGATAGACAGATGGTGTTAGCAGCAACTAGCAAGTAAAAGGGTTTACTCGATTCGTGAATTTTTATTAAGTTTTTATGGTATTTTTTAAGCACGTTCTTACAGTTTCTTTGCACCAAAATGTGTTAAATGCAAATTTAAACAAAAGAGTGGAATGCCTCAAAAATTTAAAAGCGTGCCATCTACTGGCATCAATTTTAAATCATCCGTTCAAATAATCTTTGAAAACTGAATTAAGAGCCGAATATTCCATAATTTTGTGCTTAGGAGAGTTGATTAAACAAAAACATATAATTTTTATGATCAATTCCAGAAAGTGTTAATTTTACACACATTAAATAACATACCGGTGCATATCGCGCCATCTAGTGCGATTTTTTTAACCAAATTTTCTTTCTTAGCGCTGAGACCCCGTGCTCAGAGTAAGAAAAATAAAAGAGCTAGACTACGGCAAAGGTTGAGCGACATCCGATACCGATACCGGTGTCAGTGGTGACTAAGGTAAACCATTTCTTTTTTTTTTTCTTAAACCTAGAAAGTACATATGATTTGAAAAGTCACTTTGGTACTGCGACCCGCCCCGGCTTCGCCCGTGACAAATTATACATAAAAACCTTCCTTGTTGTCCACTCTTTCTGTTGGTGAAAACCGCATTAAAATCCCTTCAGTAGTTTTTGAGTTTATCGCGTACAAACGCGGCGGGGGACCTTAGTTTTATAATATGTAGTGATACTGATTTACATTCTAGTATCTTTGTAATCAGTGAAAATGTCAAATTTTCTTACAAAGTTTCTTCCCCTATTTTAATCTTTTTGTAAAATTTCACTCTTTTAGACTCAGCCTTTTAGGTTGTGCGTTGTCTTTAAATGATTTTAACATTTTATTAAGAAGTTAATTTCATTAACTAGTCTTTAACGATATAAGACTTTTGTTTGACTGGTAGAGAATGCCTAGGGCATTAAGTCTGCCTAAATAAATAAGACTGACAACTAAAACTTGTCATTATGTTTTTAAAAGTAACCTGAGACTAGGCAAGTGACATTCTATCATCAAACAAGTGACAAGCGATATCAAAAAATCACGTGATCAATCCCTTACATTTTGCTATTTCAACTAACCCCTTCGCTGATATCGAATGTGCCTTGGTAATTTTTTTTATCAAACTCTATAAAAATGATTATTTATATATGTTTATTTTCATAGAATTGTTTAAGAAATAAGAAGTGATGAAATAAGAACCCGATTTTTTGTGAAAAAAATCGAGTGATATCTTGGTTTGCCGCTTTTAATAGACGAAGAGGATTTCTACACGATTTAAAAAGGCCAACTACCATTGAAATACATACACATACTACCGATAGACAAGAACATTAATGAAAAGTTGAAAACCATTTGTTAAAATTCTGGTGAGTTAGAACTAAAGTTCGGTGCAACACTAAACATTATTTATGATGTCTAATCAAACTATTAAAATATGCAGCGCTAGATCGCCTATAGATTTTAGTTTCCTCGCGATCAAAACGTTGTAAGCGCCATGAATTTCATGGCGCTTACGCTTTTCGTTTAACATAGTGTAAAGTAAGGTGTACGGGTTGCAGTACAGTTCAGTCGAACAGAGCGAGTGTTCGGATCGCCAAATCTAGTGCGTAGTATATATATATCGACTAGCTTCTGCCAGCGGCTTCACCCGCGAGAAAAGTGTTTTATCATCCCACGGGCACATTAAACATATTCTAGGGTTGAGCAAAGTGTTATTAGATTCTAGGGTCGAGCAAAGTGTTATTGAATTCTATTGTTGAGCAAAGTGTTATTGTATTCTAGGGTTGGGCAAAGTGTAATTGGATTCTAGGGTTGAGCAAAGTGTTATTGGATTCTAGGGTTGAGCAAAGTGTTATTGAATTCTAGTGTTGAGCAAAGTGTTATTCTATATTAGGGTTGAGCAAAGTGTTATTGAATTCTAGGGTTTAGCAAAGTGTTATTCTATATTAGGGTTGAGCAAAGTGTTATTGGATTCTAGGGTTGAGCAAAGCGTTATTGGATTCTAGGGTTAAGCAAATTGTTATTGGGTTTTTTTCCATTTCTCAGTAACAGCCTGAAGTCTAGACTCGTGCCCGATTGATGGCAATAGTCCCATATAATAGAGGGATATTACATGAGACTTGATCATAACTGGTGAAATGTGTATGTGCTGTAGGTACACCTCTGTCCTAACCCTTCGGGGAACACAGGCGATATATTTATTATTATTTAGTTATTACTAGCTTCTACCAGCGGCTTTGCCCGCGTGAAAGTCGAAAATCATCCGGATTCAACATATTCCCGGGATAAAAAGTATCCTATGTGCTTTTCCTGAAGTGTATATAAAAATAAATATAAATAAATAAATAATCTATCACTGTGCCAAATTTCATCTAGATCCGTCCAGCCGTTTGAGCGTGAAGAAGAAAAAAACATACAAACACACACACACACACAAATTTTGGGCTTTATAATATTATTATAGTGTGAAGTGTGATAAATAGACTCGTGCTTGACCACTATCTCACCTGATGGTAAGCGATGATGTGGTCGACGATGAAGCACGCTTGCCTAGAAGTAACCTATTCACTCTTCACTTAATGACCCCGAGGTTGTAGATGTTACGTAAAAATCTTACTTATTATTATAAATGTGAAAGTTTGGATGGATGCGTGTGTGGAAGTGTGGATGTATATTTTTTGTTACTCAACCACGTAAGAACGGCTGAACGGATCTGGATAAAATTTGGCACAGATATAGAATATAGTCTGGAATAGCACATAAGCTACTTTTATCTTTTCTTTTATTCCGGTATAATGTTTCCTTGGGATGATAAAACACTTGTAACGAGGGCGAAGCCGCTGGCAGAAGCTAGTTAACTATAAATGAGACCAAATTAAATGCAAAACCAAACACTGTACCACGTAGTGTTTAATAGTAACAGTGCCAGTTACATTTGGGCAGCTTCCCAAACGCAAACTTGATACTAAATATTTTAATCAGTTTAATTGTTTGGCATATTAACAAACGCTTCTGATAATTGTATACTTAATTTTAAGTACCCCGGCCAATGAACTTCCATTATATACTCGTGCATGCAACTACAGCATACTATTGACCATGTATACCTTATTGCAGGAACAGTGCATGTTTCCGAAATAAAAAGTAGCCATATGGACAAAGTAAAAGCGTAGCATTCCAACAGCGAAAAAAATTGTTTCCAGACAAACACATGTAAAAAGGCACTGTGCGCCTACGCCGTAGCGCGTCGTAGCAATCAGCTACGAATTTCGTAGAATTGTAGGCAACCTTTATTTTCACCGATGTAAGTTTCTAACCGTTTTGTTTTCGTTAGCTTATTCTGTACCTCCACTCAGCCTTTGTGTCTATCAGTTTTCGGCGTTTAAGATGTTCATCGATTTTGTCATGTCATCTTAGCCCTACATAACTGTCTGGAAAATTACTGGCTTATGTTAGAGCCCGCAGACCTTGTTTTCTGAACCGAAAAGTTTTTAAATAATTAATACATAAGTAATTACTTTATTAATTAATATGTGCGCTCCAACACAGCTCCCGCACAACACCGCCTTAAATGGAGATGTCTACTCGCTGTCCACGCGCCGACAGTTAGCAGGCAACCAGCTGCCCAGACGCTTACATCTAGCAGTCAACTAACTGTCCCAATGCCGACCGCTTTCGCCTTACCTTTTTTGACAAGCCGGCAACGTGCATCAAGCGAACAGTCTGCGTGCGTACACCGCGCGTACACGGCACGGGCCGCCCGCTTGAAGCGCGTGGAGAGCATTTGGTAAATGAGACTATCGAGTGGTACCATGGCAGTAATTTTGTTGTCACTGTCTGCTAATTTTTGTTGTCAATGTAAAGTATGTCTACAGAAGAAGCCCTGAAGCTCTCATATCAATGAACATTATTTAGCCGGGTTGGAACGGTGTCGTATAGGTCGGCTACGACCTTTATTATGTTAGTGCGTCTCCCAATCCCAACGAACACTACTGAGAAACCAAGTGCGTTCCACTAAGTCAAATGTAATTTAAACTTTAAACCGTTTCAGATGTACTGAGCTACACTTCTGTTCTCACATGCACATGTACTACAAGGATTCGGTATGTTTACAACACACATATACGTACACACAAATACATACAAAAGTCCAACGGATGGATTTCGAGTTCCAACACAGGTTTACATTGTACAATGAAGATTTATTTGTATTGCTATGTGCAAGTATAACTTTGAGAATGAATCGGGTATTTGAATATATGTGTAAGAATAAGTAATGAGGCTTGAAGCCTTTGTATTGGGTTGTGGAGTTAAATAACTTGAGAAGTTTAATAAACTCGATATTCTGAATTTCTGATAAATCATGGATGAAAAAGGGTAGAAAAATGTTCGTTTGTATATTTAATCCAAACGATTGAACAAAAGGAGAGCAAAATAAAGCACAAATTAATCTCTTCCCAGTAAAGGAAATTCCACAAATTAACATCAAAAACATTAATTCAGACGTATCTTATATTACAACAGATGAAAATGGCATGCATCGCCAGAAAACTGCAATGTCCCGATACCGAGTGGCAATGCGGCGCTGAAACAAAAATAATATTTTCACATGGCAGATTAAAAACATGCATTTTTAACGAACCTTTGTCGGCGGCGCCTGAATATTATTTTAATCGAAAACAGAACTTTTAATTAACGCGGAAACTCTTTGTATAACATAATCTGCAAAAAACGAATAAAACATGAAAAGCCTGAAAAGTACGCATGATTAAAATTTTTATCTACAAATAATGGTGTTCTTTGAGATTTTATGTAATATTCGTAATATATTCACATTAATAAAAAAAGAGAGGCATGTATGAATAAAAGGCTAAGTTTTACGCATCGAAATCGACTTATGAGAATTCTAAAGAAGGAAACCGAAAATATCAAAATAATGAATCTTGCACTCGAATGAAAATTATAGCAAATAAAAAATACGAAAATACAAAAAATATAAATACGAAAATTAAAAAAAATACGAAATTATCGTTTTCAGAATAACCCTTCGAATGCGGATTCAAGTGGGAAAACTCGGCACTTTCCCGACTTTACGTACGATATTATACAATGTCGTTAGATAACCCGCGACTCAAGCACGAGAGTGCCCAATGCGTTCGGCCTGTGCACAAACAATTTGTAAACCAATTTTCTACAGAATGGATTATATCGAGCATATCCTGAATAATCCTTCGCTTCCTTTTCGTTGAATATTCAAATGACTTGTGTTATTAAATTCTACATTATATTCGCTCTTTTGGTATTTTCCGTTAGTAGCTAAATAAAATAAACAATTCTACACAGTAGGGAATGATAAATTGGAATCGCAAATCAAATAATTTTCGTTTTTATATGGTAAGTGGTGTGGTAACCTTTTTATTTCGCCTATTTGATGTTTCATTTTAGAAATTGAACGAATAGAAAAATGAAATACTGTTTTCGTATTAGATTTTTCTTTAGTAAGAGCTTTTTATCAAATTGGCCTTATATTCTTAACGACTCTATGAAAAAACCGGTCAAGTGCGTGTCGGACTGCGCACATTTAAGGTTCCGTACCAAACCGCAAAATTAAGTTGGTTGTAATAGGAAAAATGAGTGAATTAATTTAAAAGAAATATATTAGTAAAATATTCGTAATAATAAACATTATCACCAAATTAGAAGTTCATAGGTCAATGCGAAGTTAAAAAATTCATCGGGACAAAATTTTGTGAAAAAGCTGATTACAAATAATACTTAAATATGATACCAATTCGATGGGGTATCGTTGTGCAGTTTTTTTTTCTGCTCCCCCTTTATCTGTATGGGCGCTCCTTAAAAATATAAAAAATATTTTTTGAGAATTTACATAACTTTGGGTCAACAAGATGCTTATACTGTGAAAATTTGAAGACTTGAATGCTCCAATTTGGCCGTAAAACCCGTGTGACAGACGACGGAGAGACGGAGTCGTGAGTGATAGCAATGGGTTTCCGTTTGGACCCTTCGGGCACGGAACCCTATAAAAGGTTGGTTTAATGCGGTTTGCAGCTCTCTTCAATACTCTTTTAACCCATAAAGGTGGATTAAACAAGTTAACTTTTTTCAAAACTGTACTCATTTTATGACAATCGTTAGGTAAGTACTAGTTTTAGTTAAGCTTTCCATCTCCTAACTATCAGAACCTTTTTTAAGTTGGTCCTAAGTTTTCCGCACATCATCTTCTATAGAGTATTTATAACCGACTGCCCAAAAAGGAGGAGGTTTTGAAATTCGGAAGTTTATATATTTTTTTTTACGTTTGTTCTGGCATAACCCCGTCATATATAAATTGGTCTGCAAAATTGTTTTATGCTCGAAAGAATTTTATTTCAAAATGGTCCTATTTAAATTTGGTAAAGATCTAATGAAGAACTTCGGATATACAACAGAACTCTTCAATAAATGAAGGCAAATCTCTCGGCATTGCTGCAATCGCATATCTGCTTATTTTTTACACCATTTCATAACGGTTCCCTATCCATTTGCATAAAATTTTAAGACCTAATATATGTTAGCATAATTTTGATTGGCATAATTATATTTTCGCATAATATAATTGCGCATAACAGCTTACGCATAGTTTTTTTAAGCATAATTTCTCTAACCATAATAATGATTAAGCAGAATATTCTAAAGCATCAATTTATTAAGCATAAAGTTCTAAAACATAACTTTTTTAAGCATAATATCCTAAAGCATAAATTTATTTACACATACAGCATGCAAGCAAGCATACAGCATGCAAGCAAGCATGCAAGCAAGCATGCAGCAAACAAGCAAGCATGCAGCATACAAGCAAGCATGCAGCATTCAAGCGAGCAGGCAACATGCAGCAGGCAGGGTTTCTGTCTCGGCTCCGGCGCTGCGGGCTTCCGGCGGCCCCACGCGTGCTAATCGTCGCAGACGGCTTTCGCTCGCAGCCGCCTGCTCCACAGCCCGTGGGCCGCCTCGCCCCTATGCGCCTACGCGATTTTAAATTACACTCTAGGGGTAGGACAAACAAGACTACGTAGAGTCGGTTTTGCAGCAATTCGGTTCTGTCACTAACTTTTGTTGCAATCATATTACATTTTTAACCAGCAATATTATTTAATTGTTACAGAAACTATAGCAAATTGGTTTGATCAGAATTATGTATGGGGCACTACAAGTTCACCACCACCATTTCCACCCCACGCATCTACTAGAAAAGGAAAATAGACCTAGGACACAAAATCATGCAGAGGCATGGCACAATAGAATTGCACATTTTGTGGGAAAACACCATCCAGGATTTTATTTTTTGGCAAAAAAGATCGATCAAGAAATAAAACATCAAACCATTGAAATAGATAAACTGGATGTCGGAACATCATTTATACCAAAAAAAAAAAGAAAAATACACGGACAAAACCAAAAGAATTGATAAAAATATTAGTAAAAAAGATGAGTATACTTCTAAACTAGCATATTTACAAGCAATTGCTAAAAATATACACCTAAAACAAATAATTATACATAATTAAGGACCACTGTTTCAATCAGTTCACTTTTATATGAGGAATAACCGCCATATTTATTTCTCATAATAGAAGTGAACTGATTGACATATTTTTTTATACAAAAACTGTCAAAACATCTAATATATTCTTCAGATAAAAGTTATCTCGCGATTGAAAAATCGTTTAAGTTACATAATGTTATGTATAATAAATCATTTGCATGAAAATTGTTTTTGTTATTTATATTAATTGTATGCCTAAATATTATTATGCTATCATTAGGCCTACTAACGTTATGCTAATAGTCATTAGGCCTACGAACTTTATGCGAATCAAATTTATGCCAAAACAAATTAGTCTTTAAGATGATTATGCCAACATAAAATGTATGCCTAAAAAAATTATTCCGAAGTATTATTATGCCAAAACAAATTGTGCCAAAATCGTTATGCCGAAGTATATTAGGATAAAGAACATTATGCGAAAAGAAGGGATCCCTTTCATAACACACCATCACGCCAGTACGCTCTAAACAGATACGCAGTTGTGTATAGTTCACTCTCATTCCCCCAGTCATGTTCAAGTTACATGTTATTCGGGTAATCTATTCTGGCATCACTGTGGGCATTATAGGTACCATACTATTGAACTTGTCCATTATTGTATCACTAAAAAACAAGAAAAATAAAAGACATTTAAAAAAAAATACAACTCACTTCCACTCACTTTCGCACGGTTGGCGCAGTGGTTGAGCGATTGACTGCTGCGCTGCGTGTCGCGGGTTCGATTCCCGCACGGAACAAATATTTGTATGACCTACAGATAGTTGTTCCGGCTCTGGGTGTTGTGTATGTGAGTTTATATGTTTGTAAACGCATCCACGATACAGGAAGAAATTCCTAGTGTGGGGCAACGTTTTATTTAAAAAATAAATAAAAATGAAAGCACTACAAATTGAAAAATAACTTCAATTTCGGAAGACGTTGTCAAAAAACAAAGAAACGAAAACAGGAATACCGACTGCCGAAATTGACGTTATTTTTCACGTTGTAGTATTTTTGTTTGGAAGTCGATAGTAGTAGTTCGATATTATTGTAAAAAGCTTTTGAAAAAGTCTAAATAAGTGGAGAAAACACTCTTATGAATTCATTCACACCACCACGCCACCCACACGAATATAAAACTTAAAGAGTTCGCGGTGGCAACGTTTACGAACGTCAATTAAGTTTAACTTGCTCAAAGTATTAACTTGTTTAGACGAAACACAGTTAATACTGCTTATGTTTCTATTTGTTCTCAAATCACCGGTGCTTTCTAAGTATTGTGGTGCTTACTAAAAGTTAAATTAATTTGCGTTTTTAACTTGAAGCTACGATATCTGTTTTAAGAGTTAACAGACCTTAACTGTATAAGAAATAAATAGCTTTTATTTTTAACTAGTATTTGCCAACGGCATCGCCCGAAATTCAACTGAATTTGTTCAACAGTTGAGGTATGATTGAGTTACACACATCCAAACATACAGACATTTACATTTTATAATATTAGCTCAAAGTAAACCCTACTTTCAACCTTAGCCAATAGAAAAAAAATTGCTCCTTTACAATTCACTTTGACCACAAAAGACCCACTTAGTTTTACCTCGTTATCGGACAATTCTAAACCCAGGTTTAAAAAAAAAATTACAAAAAAATTGTATTTTTTTGTAATTTTTTTTACCGACCGACTTCCAAATAAAAACACTAGGTGCAAAGTGATAAATAACTTCAATCTCGAAAGTCGGTTTCCCTGTTTTCGTTTTTTGACACCGACCTCTGAAATTGAAGTTATTTTTCACTTTGTAGTGTTTTAATTTGGCAGTCGGTCGTATTTTTTACCCGACTATGGCGAAGCGAAAGGGAGGGTTATGTTTTTGACTTGTATGTGGGTATGTGGGCATGTATGTATTATGTATGTTCATCTGTCCCCTTATAACTTCTAAACAACTGATCATAATTTGACAAGGAGGTGTTGTTGGAAGCGTCTACTTTGTCCGTTGGTTATAGGCTAGACGAAGTCACATTAAATTGAACAGCCTCTAGGGGGCACGAAGCGCCCTATAGGGAGCACCAAAAAAAATTTTTTTTTCGCTCCACCCCTTCATGTGTGGTATTATTGAACAGGTATTTTAAAATGAAGGAAGCGTTTGGTACATCATATTATTGTCAAGCGTACTGTTTGCGAAACATATGTCCGCAAAATCATGAAAACCATTTTTTAAACGACAACAGCGCGGCGCGGCATCGCAAATAGTATGTTGATCGGTATTTAAATAGGTATGTATGCATTTATGTTTATTTGTTCCTTCAGGCTCTGCAAAAACCCCAAAATTTTAAATAAAAAATATTCAAAAACTAAAAGCTGACTATTGAAAAATGACGCTCTAAAAAGTACGAAACAAGAAAATGTTCCCGTAAATTTACCGTGGTCGTATGCCACCATGTAACTAAACTATGCATTCTGCATTTTGCTAAGATTAAAAATCAGTAAATCTATGCTAGTTACAGCCACCTTTTCAACCTCTCAAAGTTCATATTTCAGCTGAAATGTGGCCTTTCGCTATTGTTAATTCTAGACAGGGCGTAGTGATACAGCTAGTCCTTACAAACAATAGTCTCCTGGCATGTAGGCGGGCCACATTGTGTTGTAACATCCTTGCAAGGGCTGGTTCAGTCAAACACGTAGGCTTATAACGGGGGCGAACACTGGCAATTTGATTTGATGCAACCTTTAACGAAGATGATGTTCTGAATATTATTACAATGACATTAATATATTTTACAGCCGTGTAGATCAACAGTGGTCAGGTAGGGGTATATTCCTTCTATAGTATTAGGTAATCGGTCCACAAAACCTCCCAAACCCATAGCCCAATGAGTTTTGTCTTCATATTTTGCAATAGTCCTGCACCAGCCGGGGATTGTCCTTGGGTGCACTTGCGTAGTGCATACAGGGATAATTGTCGGTTGGTGCATTTTTTATGCATTTTATACTACCTTTATTATGCCTAACAAGGCCTCTGCGTGTTGGCTTCGGCCCCTGGTACGTCTTTTAAAGGTCCGGGTCCAGAGAATCTCAAAGATAAAAAAATCACACACATACATACACACACATACATACACACATATATACACACACGCGCACACATACACCCACATAAATACGTTTTTGTTAATCACATTGTTCTCAATTTAAATTGATTGATAATTATTTTGTACTTTTTAGTTTGGTTTTCTATTGAAGCGTGTTTTTTTTTAACTATTATTTATATATGACTTTTTAGTTCAATCGCTAATCCTGAAGATCCTGGTAAGGGTAATGGGACAAACTATTTAAATTATTGCATTGTCATCGGTCCTTGATATGTGTGCAAAGTTTCAAATAAAGCCGATGTTTTGAAGGAGGTGAAAATCACGTTCAAAGATTCCGTTACATAGATTCATATATACATACCAAGCTAATAAAAAGATATATAGATTCATAGATACATACATACCAAGCTAATAAAAGCGTGTTAAAAACATGAATACTTATGTATGATATATATGTGATGCATATGTATGATATTATGTATAAACATTAACATTTATACTTATATCATAATTTCATCAGATTAGATAGTGTAAACATTATTCGACCTTCTTTGTAGCCTTCTTTACAGTGACTTTGACATAATTAAATCACGTTAATATCGTATGGCCTTGGTCTAGTGGTCCCAAGTGCCGCTGCTCGAGAATCTGGAATTGATTTCAAAGTCAGACAAAGTCTAGATTTGTACCCGTACCAGAATCAGAACTATTTATTTACAAACAGTCTAGGTGACAAAATACAGGACACTAATCTGGCAAATATAACTGGCGAAAGGCCACCTCTACCTTACCCTTCGGAATAACAGGCGTAATGTTACGTGAGTATTTTCCGAAAACAAAAACATTTAAAAGTCCTTTGTGCTTTATTACCATCCCAGCTCATCGCGTATTTTACGTTCGACCGCAACAAAGCCATTCAATTAATAGTTCATGCAATCAACCTTGTTTTATATAATTCCTCTAACATTGCTACAATTTAGCTCGCAACTCTATCTGCTTATTACATTCCACAGGCATTCCGTTTTACATAACGCGAAGCACCTTCAAACTCGACCACAATTTCAATATATTAAGTTTGTTTTCCTAAAATTACCTAAACTAACCTTTCGCCACCATTTCGCTAACGCTAGTCATCTCCGCCACGTGTATAGGACGAAATATTAATAAAATTCAAAATGGACATATAAACGGGAACTATGGCGGGGGTTTGCTCATGCGGGGCATACATGTTTTGTACTGTTGCTGCATATTTATGTCTTAATCAAGGCTGGCAGCTGTTGCCTCTATGGCACATTACTGTGCTATGTTTACATGTCTTGATCGTACGTCTTGGAACAAAGCCTAGGAGTTTAATATTTTGGCAGCTGAGTTATGCAGTATTTGCATTCTCCCTCTTAAGCTGGGTCGACGTTTGTATCATTTTGGTATTTAATATTTCCAGTGTTGACGGTAAATGATTGTATGTACGTATAAATGATGGCTAGTAGATCTTAGACAGACATTAGGGGTAGTCAGAAGCCTGAAATGATACCAGTTCTGCGAAGGAGTGACGTGTTACCCAGTTACTGGGTTGTGTGAGTCAGATAGGCAGTCGCTCCATGAAGGTACTGATATCCATTTGTATCCGTCAAGATTGGAAGCTGACCCTAGTATATTCGGGGTAAGACTAAGCAGATAACTAATATAGTATAAAATACATAATTATTTACAATAAGTACTTTTATATATACTTAAATCAAAAACTACGGACGCGTATAAAAAAGGCAGGGCTCGGCATTGGGCGTCAAAAAATTCGTCCACGTCGCTGTCAACGTGAAAAGTGCCCAGAACGCTGGCAGCATTGCCAGGTTGGATGGCAATGCTGATTCTCTGGCCAAGGAAAAGCTGAACAGTCGACTAACCGTTTGCTAAGCAGATTGATTTTTGTTGGTGGTAAATAATTCGTTACATTCATCAAACTAGCTATTGTGTTATGTTTTCGTGAGTTAGCCCTAATAATATTTTTATCTTTAGTCGGATCTCGTGTCGTATCAATTGTTAACTGTTATTGTTTGTTGATATTATTATCAATCAATCACAATAGCTGTAATAGATTATTGATCAGCAACTTGGACAAGCTATTTTTTTATATAGTATATATCGGTATATTACAGAGAGAGAGATGTGTAACTTTTTTTTTGGTGTACAATAAATTATATTCTATTCTCTACTACAGGGGAAATAAAGCCTGTCGTTGTGGCCATGTATACTTATGCTTGTCCAGCAATAGACAAACCTTTGGCCAAATAATGACTGGACATTTATAATGCGCATAGCCAACATGTGGAACTCTCTGATAGTATTTGTGTTCACTACCACACATATAACCTGTCTTCAAAGCATGAGTGAACTAGCATTTTATGGGCACTCCTGTGCCGTAGAAGACTCCAGCGCTTTCTATCAAGCGGGATTGAGGTCAAGAGCGGGCTCATCACGAAATTAGGATTCTGAAGATGACAGGGCAAAACATCAAAACGTGAACCCTTGACTACGTAACACCCAACTTAATAGAGAACGCTTTATATTGGAGTAGGAATTGCCAACATAACGGTTATACATAATATCTTGTAAGATAAACAGCGAGTGATGCTAGTTTACACAAGCCGATCTTGTTTAAACAAGTATAAGTATGAATAATCATGACCTTCTAATATAGCATGGTTGTCGGTTTTGCCGCTATTGATTTATCTCTTAAGGGTTGCAGGGCTGTTGTTGTTGATTATTGTGTGTTGGTAACGTTATACATCTGCCATATTTGTATATATTTCGAGGTAACGAGATCATGAAAGTAAGATCTGATAGTGAGATCAAATCGCGACAGTTTAAATCTAGACATGCGGCAGCGTGTCAAGCCAAGTTCAAGCTAAAAAGATACTGGCGACGCAGCAGCTGTGTGTAATATTACAAGAACCTATCTACAATAAAAAAAAAACATTTTGAACCACTTTTGTCATCTTAATAACTCAAAATCTATTTAACATAAACACATGAAATTTGCGATATAAATTTTAAACTGTCATAGTCACTAACACTAACATTAACATTATAACCTGGATATTCACCATGTTTACTGTTCGTTTCGATTTTCCGATATTTCAGTGCTGTTGCAAGCACCATGATCACGGATAAACTCCCCATGATCGGAAACTCGAAACGAACAGTAAACATGGTAAATATCCTGGTTATAATGTTAATGTTATATGAAATTTGGTTTATGTATTAAAATCTCTAAGATGAATTATAAACCAAAATTTCATAAATATAGCTAAAACGGTTATTTATATACAAACGTCCAAAAATCTTCATTTTTGTCACTGACTGACCTATAGATCAAAATTCTAATCCAGTTCCAGATTACTTAGAAAGTTCAAATTTGGCATCCAGATAGGTATTGTAGTTGGGTGAATACAAAGGAATAAATCAGAAACGAGTAATTTTTTATTACAATTTTTCAATTAATTGATTCTATTATTCTTGTATTTGAAAATCAGCCAAGTGAAATCTTGAGCTACAACCTAAGTAATTTACTTTATAAAAACAATTCGACTTTTCAAATTTAATAAGTTATATTTTAAAATAGTAAATATTTTTGTAGCATAAACAGCAAGAAATTGTATTTTTTAAATTTATTTTAGAATGTTTTATGTTCTTGTAAATGATTTTCAGGATACAAAACTTGGCACACATTTAGATCTCAATTATTTTGTCGGCGTAGTCACAACCGCGCATAATCCGTCCGTAATCGTATTGAACTTTTTTTGGCTCCCTTTTTCACATCCGTTTTTCTTTTCTTTCTAGAGGGCCTAACAATTAATCAGCACAACTTTTTCACCAACTATGTTTGTTGGGATCGGCTACATTCTCTCTGCATGCAGCTAAATACTCAGTAATTTACATGGAGCTACTGCCTATCTGAACTCTACAACCCAACAATGAGTATAGGTAGTTCAACTCATCTTTGCTCGCGGCGCTATGTGTGCGTGCTCTTGTAATTATACTTTATGCATTTGTGTGGCAGTGACGCGGCAGTCGTCATCCGAGCAAACAACCTCACCTGCATACTCACGCATAGCGCCGCGCAAATATGAGTTGAACTATCTATAGCACGATACCCCTTGGCAAGATTTGTTTTAGGTTTTCTGCCATAAATGTATTGGATCGTGACATGGGCGAGGTCAATCCCAAAAACTTTGGTCTTGTGACAATCGTTATCAGTGCCGTAAATAGGGCGGTGCCACCTGGGTGCCCAGGCACAGGGCGTAGACTCTGGAGTTCGCAAGAATGGCCAGACAAGGCAGTACTATTATTTTTTCGGTTTGCTCCTGATAAGTTCCCGCTGCGCCCCTAGTGCTCGATTCCAACACATAAGTACCTACATACCAGTATCATCAAAAACGTCTTTTAAATTAGACAAAACATTGCGCTCATTTTTTTGGCAGCGCAAGACGATTGGCCAAGAAAGGTTGACCGGCCTAACCTTTTCATACGTTAGGCACCGTCCTATTTTGTCGATTGAACGTGACATAGAAGTATGAATACCATAGTTGCCGAAAAATTAAATCTTAAGCATCAGGGTGGGCAACGAATTTGCACTAGTGAACTTGATTGAGGTATAATAGGCGAAGGGTCCACTTAACATCAGATGGCTCGTCTGCTTGTTTGCCCACATCAGTTCTTTAAAAAAATAGATTTTTCTTCCAAAATATTAGATAATTTGGTCCACCAACACCAAGTTCCTTGTGCTTTATCTTATCACCCCGAATGTAATAAAGTAGAATAGCATTGCTGTAGGGTACCTATAATATCTAAAAAACAAGGGCGCAGTTATAGAAGCTCGTCACAAACTTTCGCATTTATAATAATAGAAGGATTTATGTAGCCAATAAAAATAAAATAAAATACGTTTAATTCAGACTATTTACCTAAATGTCCATATTTTGTTAGTATTACATTGTCTTAAAACTATGTTAGTC
Source organism: Orthosia gracilis (assembly GCA_947562075.1). Lineage (NCBI taxonomy): Eukaryota > Metazoa > Arthropoda > Insecta > Lepidoptera > Noctuidae > Orthosia > Orthosia gracilis. The sequence continues at coordinate 40,706,652 of OX387265.1, read as the reverse complement.
ATGAGGATACAAATAGGTAATACAAATGATTGAATGTTAATTTAAATTGTATTGAAATAAATTATTGAAAAGAATTTAAAATTAAATTGAAAATAAATTAATTGAAATTAAATTGAAATAAATAAATTGAAATAAATAAATTAAAATTTAATTGAAATAAGTAGTTTAAATTAATACAATTTAATTCTAATTTATTTATTTTGTAAGTAATTTAAATTGAACTATAATGGAAATTATATTAAAATAAATTATTAATTGAAAAGACAAATAGTCAAGTGACATGCAGCCTGATGAGCCTTTGTACAGCTGCCGAATTTGGTCTGTCTGCAATCATCCTTAGGATTCCGTTGCCACTCCCTCGAATTCGGCGAATTAGTGAGGCTGACTTTTTGCGCATAATAAAGAATACAAAAAGAATAAAGATACCATGCCTGTTCTAGTTTAAATTATCTGTTCACAGGTTTTCGTGAAATTACGGGCACATAAGAATTTTCCTTCATTAACAGTATAGCTCCTTTAAACCTGACGTAATAAAAAAGTTGCCAGTTCTCAAGTTAAACCATTAAACAGCCGGAAGCGTTAAAACTTAAGAAACATTAAAACCTGTTGTTGAAAAGAAATTAAAAAACGAACATCTCAATTTTCTTTAATCGCTCGATAAGTAGCTATAAATTTTCTTAATTTCGGTTTTGCGTCCCTTTTTTGACTGATTGGGGCCATTACGGACGATGTTCCTCGCACATATTGACTTCACGGGGCAATGGGGGCACAAGGTAAGTGGACAGAAGGCTGACTCTATGCGAAAACGTACGCACACATAGACAACTTTCACGTACAGCGAGGCAAGCGCCCTCGTGACTGTCATTTGTTTAAGATCGCCGTACGGACGCGTCTATGTGTGCATGGGGTTGACTTTCCTCTTTGCATAGGGAGGTAGGCCTTTTGAATCCTATCTATTTTGTGCCCGGGGTTCCGAATAGAGCGTAAAGAAATAGGTGAAACCGACGCTAGAAGGAAAGCACTTATTTCAGGCAATGTAGGAGAAGCTGGGACGTTTTCGACAATGTCCGAATTATTTCAGGATAGTTCTGTCAGGCCGTTCTGGGTTTGTTTAATTGTTATTGTTTAAATGGAATGTTTATTTCGCATCAAAAGAATACGACTTTTGCTGTGGAATGCTTACCCTTTTGGAAGAAAGGACACATTTGTTAAAATTATAATTATATATTTTTTATTTATAAGGTCATATTTTTACTTTCTTTTTTAATTTAAATATTCCTAGAACCTATTTGCCACGATATTGCTTCCGGAAATGGAAGCCAGTCTTTGAAGTTTTATAATATCTTTCATATGAAACGAAGGTAACATTCTTTTCAGGGAAACCACATAAGGATAATGATAATCTTACCACATAGCAAGAAGGAGGGTGACATATTGTTAGCAGAAAACCTCACATGTACCCTTACTCACGTCAAGGCTTACGGAGTACACAATATTAGGTAATCAGTGCGGTGCGGCGCCGAGATGTTTAATTAAAAGGACATGGAACTGAGCTCTATTTCTACAGATACAGATTATTTCGTTTGGACTTGTGTTTCCCTAAATATTAACGTACTTTTTACTTAACTACTAACAAATTTTCATTTTTTTTTAAATTTAATAAAAATAGAACTTGGTAGGTAATTCATTTTTTGTAGCAAAGTTATTAAAAATAATTTTGATGAAAACATCCCCATCGAAAAATGTCTTCATTTTTTTCGAAGTCTCTATAATTGGAGTATCTATATTTTCTTGGAACAAAAATTCAAAAACTATAAAAAAATCTATCGCTGCAAAGACCGTCTGGTTGTGGGTGATAGGTAGATGGGATCTTCCATACGAGTATATTTGAATGACTTATACCTTTAAAACCTGGAATTATCCAAGTAAAATTCGTAGGTAAAGTATGTAACCGGATATATGTATACGAGAATATTCCCACACTCTTATTGAAGGAAACTCTTAAAATCTAAAAGTGCTTAACTGAGCTATCTGCCCGTTTTACTGCAAAATACCTTCCTACCCGGGTTCCATGCGATTTTCTCAAAATTATTATTGTGGATTATAAAAGTGAAGCCAGATATCCGTTGCGTTCAATGTGGTTAATAAAATGGGTATTAAACTGATCAATCATGTCGGATAGATTTTTGTGAAGACTGAGAAGCTTTATTATCGTTAAACAACTTCTTAAATTGCTTCGTCACTTGTTACTCAAGGTTTATTGGAAGAACAGCGTCAGAAACCATCTATCTGGAAACATTGCTGAAATAGAACTTTTTGGCGCAGCCGTAAGGCACACACTATGTTATTTTTAAATAGTGTCACTTTTTTATTTTATTTTATTTGTGTGTACCTCATGAACTGTCGTCACAAAAATGTTTTTCTTTTTTTCTTCAACTTCGTCCTGATGGTACAGTCCTTTTTTAATTTCCCAATACGTCGCTACTTCTACGTCGTCGGTTATCATCGTCAGATTTCATACGTACTCTGCAATGCTTTCCCAAATCCGCATCCTACCATTTCGCAGAGACTACCAATACTCCTATTTATTGGCACAGATTACTGAATGTAGAAAACCTACAACTGTGTATAGATAGTTCAACTCATCTTTGCGCGCAGCTGTCATTTGTGAGGAAGTGCAAACAACCACCCACACATGATAGAGCCGCGCGCAAAGATGACTTGAACTATCTATAGTATAGACGCTGCAACAACAGATTATATATCTATGCCACAGATAGCTCGCAGTATTTGGTCCAACGACCAATGTGTGATAAGGCGTAAGGTAATCAGCAAACCGAACCCAATTACTGCGCAGGACAATTAGCTTGTTCTAAACCACAACCACATGAAGTTTTCACAATATCCTAGCACACAAACACTTTATCCCTGGAGAAATATCTTGGGGTACGCGGCTAATGGGTTCATAAAAGCCGTAGTGTAAAATAAAACTTAGCTAAAGCCGTCACGAACAAAGTTTAAACTTTCAATTAAAATATCGGCTTGCGTTGCATGCAAAGAAACTAAAAGAACCGCAACTAAAACACTAGGTTTTATAAAAAATATCAAAGTGAAAATATAGTTTTAATCTGAGTCCCTTGTGATTACTTGAGCTTTATTTCAACTAGCACTTTGTTTGATGTCCAACTTACACGCAAACGTGAATAACTGACTGTCGGGCTTCTGGACACTCCGTATTTCATTTAGCAAATACCGAGTGACCGAATGCCAAACAGCTTTGCACACAGACTGCTAAAAGCAACAGTCCCGGAGGTATTGTGTTGTGTACTGTAACCAGTGCAACTACCTTTGTGCCAGCAAAGGTAGAAATGTTTTTACCTTATCATTTTCCAGTTCTGTGTGGCTCATATCAAAGAACGAGGCCTCGCTGGCACGCTCTTCGGTATCCTAAAGCATAGTCGCAAATGATTTCCTCATGAGAGTTAACAGGTGTGCTCTCCTTTCTGCGTCTGCCCTTGTTTTCTCGTTTCACCTAAGGAATAACTCATACTGGGATTTAAATACCTATCAGCCTTTGCGAGATGGAAGCAGCTCTAACTACACAGGGTGCGACGGACATAGAATAAAGTATCGCCATTCTGATTCTATTTAATACAGGATGCATAGTATCCCCTATATTCGAGTCTGAACATTTTTTGATTGAGCTTCATTCATGTTTCTATTTTTAAAACTTGAGTTTTCTTCTTAACTCCAAATAGGTTAAGAACGGTTCTGCTGTGAAACATATCAGAAGCCCATTCATCTGGAATCTGTTTTGCCAAAGGATCTTTCCATGACACCGAACTCCAACAACTGCATTTTCCCGCGTCGGTCGCCGGCATACCACAGAGTAGTGACGTCATAACAACGCTCGTACAGCATTGGCGGATTATTTCTGCAGACATGATGGCTCCGTAATTGGCGCGAAAATGACAGCCCGTTCCCGCCAGTCGGGCATCAAACGTCAGGATAATTATACTTGCGGAGAGATTTTAAAACGCTGGCTTTTAAAATATATTAAATTATATTCAAATACAAGCTAATGTTTTTAGGACGATGCTAACATGAATCTCGGTTGAAAAATGACAGATGTCTGACTAATCTCTACCCAAATCTAGTTTCGTTTTAAATTATTTTTTACTTTTATTTATTCAGCTGTGACAATAAAGCTTTAAATTAAAATAAAATCATTTCAATTACGGTCCTTGTTAAGCCAGCGTGTACAAAAAATTGTGATGTCGCTTCTTGCTACACAAAAGCCTAACCACATTTTTATTTAAATTAAAAATATAATAAATTAGTCCCTGAATAGGGGAGTTTCAAAAAGCTATCAAGGGAAAAGTCTTTACTTAGACAGGATCCTACAGTTTAAAGGGTGCCTGTTTAATTTTCCTCTCAAAACTTTTACCGTATATCTCGGAAAGTATTTTCCTAAATTTAAGTTTTATTGAAAGAATTATAGAGCTCAACTTTAACATAGTCATTATTGTGAGACTTATGGATATTGCTTAAGACGATAAAATGTGTAAGTGAGGACTAATGTGGTGTATGCAGAGTCCCAAAGGTAGTTATGCAAAAAGTACAATAGTCAATTGCTTTCGTATTTCTATTCAAGTTATATCTTTTAATTCATTGTCAGTTATTTCGACACATAAGTCCCTTCCTCCGCCGGACCGCAATAGACGAACCCTAGCACTTCCCAGGACCCAGCACAGAACCAGTTTCGCTCGACACCAATATTATATCCTAAGCCTGCATTTGTATAAAACAGTTAATAGGAATTTAAAAATAACGGACATGAACTCTCATAATCTGAAAAACAAACTGACTGAATGGCTTCTTCGTAGAGACTACTCATTTACGGAGTCTCTTCTCATATTTTTACGTTAATCCCAAAGCCCATATCACAGTTCTACGTCATTCACTCATCTAGTAATTCTCACACCTGGATACATTCATACATCCACTCATTCTCACATACTTTCTTCCATACTCACCTCTCTCACACATAATCACTCTCGTACACAATCAGACTCACAACACAATCACTAACAAACACATTTATACACTGTTACACATACATAACATGAAGACACTATTTTCGCGCTTCCCTCTGGCTGCAGCTATAGCTACATAATTTACCGCCCTGTATGGCCTAATCACTGTCTCCTAAGATACAGGAATACCTAGTTTAGGAGACAGGGTTACATTACTGTTACAGATTTATGTAGATATAATATTGCTTTGTACAAATATTTATTGTGTCATAAATCATGTGTGTATGGTGAATAAATGATTATTATTATTATTATTATTATTTTTATGGCGTTTTCTATGGCTCTGAGACGTGGTCGCTCACAATGGGCCTTGTCACAAAGCTTACAGTCACCCAAAGAGCAATGGAGAGGGCCATACTCGGAGTGTCCTTGTGTGATCGAATCCATGGTTACCGACATAGCCCGAAGAATTGCGAAACTTAAGTGGCAGTGGGCAGCTGGGTTGCTCACAGAACGGATGGCCGTTGGAGCTGAAAAGTTCGGGAGTTGCGACCGCGAACCGGGAGACATTGCGTAAGAAGGCCTCCCACCAGGTGGACCGATGACGTGTTGAAGGTTGCGGGGATCCGCTGGATGCGGGATTCACGGAACCGGTCAATGTAGCGACGCTTGGGGGAGGCCTATGACCAGCAGTGGACGTCTTTCGGCTGATATGATGATGATGATGTCTTTTTAACTTCAGTCCCTACTTAAGTAGCCACAGAACATTAAAATATGTAGGTATTGTCTAAATCCAATCACTTTAGTACCCAACCTTTTTCATGGACATATGAAAGATGTCTATGTTGCCTTTCTAATCTATGTACAAAGAAACACTGAAACCTTTCTGTTTTTCCTAGCTCGGATTAACACAAAATAATGTTATTCTATAATCTTATTCAATAAAATTCCGTCTGAGAAGTTTCCATCGGATACCAGTTGCGAAGGGGTGGTATACATTTACATAATATTTAATATTCGTTTCCTTTGTAAATTAAATAAATTGAAACAATACCTAAATCGAATAAAGTTCTGCGGTTTGATTAAAAGATTTTTATTTTATGTCGCAGCTGCTAAACGAGCTTTGTAAATCATTTCTGAAATGCAAATAAATAATTTTGTAACAGAATCATAATGTGGGTAGATATTGATTTTACTTTAACATAATCAGTGGGTACCTAAAAGTCAAAACTGTGAAGGAAAACATCGTGAGGAAACCGGCATGTCTTAGAACCATGCGACATCCACCAACCCGCATTGGACCCGCGTGGTGGATTACGGCTCATTCCCTCTCAGAGAGAGGAGGCCTGTATCCCAGTAGTGGGAACATTGAAAGGCCCTAAATATCGAGATCTGAAGACGTACGAAGATCCTCTTAATCGGAAAACGGAGCTAAGGCGACCACTCCATTTGAATACAATCACTTCTATTTTTAACCGACTTTAAAAAAGGAGGAGGTTCTCAATATGACTGTATTTTTTTAATGTTTGTTACCTCAAACCTTTTCCTAAATGAACCGATTTTAATGATTCTATTTTTTATTTGAATGATGGTGCTTCTTTAGAATTTGTTAAAGATCTGATGAACAACTTCGGAGATATACAACAGAACTCTTCAATAAACAACGGAAATTCTCGCGGGATTGCTGCAACCGAATGTCTGTTTATTGTTTACGCCATTTCATAATATAACAGCACGCTGGTACGCTCTGAAGGGGTACGCAGATATATATGTTAAGTTCACACTGGTGCACTCTCATTTGATCGGTTATGTTCAAGATTTACGTTATTCCGGTAATCTATTCTTGTATAACTTTGTGCATTATAGGTACCTTACTATAGCACTAATTGCTGATTATGTAGGTACCACAACTAAAACAGTGAAAAATTAAAACGTTTTTACAGAACACCGAACCGATACCGTCAAAAAACGATTAAATAAAAACAGGATCACCAACTTCCGAAATTGATGTTATTTTTCACTTTGTATTGTTTTTCTGGAAGTCGGTTGTATTTTTTTGAAATAGTTTTTAATTCGGTAAGACAACTGGGAAGGAATGGTGATGACAGGTAGATTAAGGGATTAACTGGGTGGCGTCTAAGGATTTGAATGAGAAGTGTTGAACCTGAATGAGGTTCGCAGAAGAGCGTGAACAATATTAGAGATACCTGTGTCCAACTGTGGCCAAAGTTGTGCTGTGAATGATGACGATGAATCAGCAAACGGGGTTCGTTTGCATTATTAAAACGGCGTAATTAATTATCAGGACGTCAATTCAGCTGTCCGCAACTATTATTAATTTATCAATCGTCAATATGCAATCGAATTCGCCAATAACTTCAATCTCATGTCATTGTGTCAGTAGCCCGATGCAATTTCACGCGAAAAATAGGAGTAACAGATGGTTTTAACAGTCCATTACTTTTTATAACACCTCGCTTTTTATAGCTGCCATATGTAGATATAAGGATGACATTCATAGCTCTTAAATTCATGAAACAACCTGAACTGAATGGATGAGAAAAAGTATAGGCACTGTAGCTTACACGTCCGTAAATATAGCACGACGTGTTTTAGGCAGGTATTACACTATCATAAATTTGTCGGCACTTCTAAAGATGTCGTTCTGTAGAGAGCTATGGTTTCGAATGACTCTGACAGATGTCAACTTGACGTAACGCTAAGCACTAGTTTTTGGCGCGAACAAGGGGGGATCGGACAGGAGATCGAGTAAGAAGAGGGCGGGTTGGATTGAGTTATGAATTCGTGATAAAACCTAAGGAGAAATACAGTGAGAGTTACTGTTTGTTCGTGTAGATCAAACTACGTGCTTGGTGGAATGTCTTTTACGTTATTCTCCAATACATAACGTGATTAGTATCATTGCGACCCTGCATACAGGCAGAAGTTCGTTTGTCTAACATTTAGCCCGAAAAGAACCCATGCAATAATGGCTTTGACTAACAATTATATAGTCTTCCCTAGATATTTAAGATCATACATAGGATCCTATATAAATGACACAAAATTATCGAAGACGAAATGATTCATGATTTTTTTAATTCTGCCCTATTAGGAATACATACACGTATTATATCACTACAATATAAAACAAAGTCCCCCGCCGCGTCTGTTCGCAAAAAATTCAAAAAATGCGGTTTTCACCAATAGGAAGAGTAAGAAACGAGGAAGGTTTTTGTAAATAACTTCTCACGGGTGAAGCCTGGGCGGGTCGTTAGTTATCATATAAATATTACGCCTTTAGGAAAAGTTCGGCTTTTTAAATAGTAAATAGGCCTCATAACTGTATTTTCAGAAAACGTCAGATTAGTATTATTCGAGGAACAAAAATGGCAGATTTTGTACAGAATTTTTACTCTTTTATTTTCTCAGTTAAAAATTATCTGACTATTGAAAAATTCGCTGTCTGCTCAATTTGACAAGACATCTAATTTCCTTGCATTTTGACAAGTTTTTGCCATTGATTGTCGTCGAGATGAGTTTGTGACTTGAATTTGAGCGTATTTTTTTTTAATTCTTGGATTGAACTTCAGCGGTCAATCATAACTTTTTTTTTAAATAGTGTATTCTCAAGGTGGTAATGCACTAGATCAACTCAGGTTGGATGAAATGACGACAGGTCACTGAAACAACTTGCGACCCACGGATCCTCCACCTCAAGTTAAAGGGGAAAATCTACAAGTCCGTGATTAGACCTATCATACTGTATGGATCAGAATGTTGGGCTGTGAAAAAGATGGGTGAAAATAGATTGCATGTAACAGCGATGAAAATATTGAGATGTATGTGCGAAGTGACGAGAATGGATAAAGTGAGAAATGAGTATATTAGAGGAAGTTTGAACGTGGCGCCCGCCAGTGACAGAAAAGTTGAAAGGAAACCGTTTGACCTGGTATGGTCATATGATGAGGAGGGATGATACGCATGTTACTAAAAGAGTTATGAATATAAATTTGGATGGATGGAGAGGGAGAGGAAGGCCATAGAAAAGATCGATGAACTGTGTGAGGAGTGATATGAAAGAAAAGAGAGTCAGTGATAGCGTGACGGTAGACAGGACGGTATGGAAGAAGAAAATGTGTTGCAGCGACTCTAACTAACATGGGATAAGAGCAGAAAAAAAATTGTACTATTGAACTGATCTGATGATGGACTGGAACTCCGTAATAACACAATGTATCCTCGTCGTGATTGGGCTTATTGGAATCGAGATGTGCCATGTCTATACATGATTCTCATGGTAATATGAGGTACCATAACTAAAAAGAGAAAAATAAACAACTTATTAACACAAAAAAATAATCCATCTTCTAAAGCAAAACACTACAAAGCCGGTTTAAGGAAAGTCGGTTTATGTTTTTTATTAAAAAGGTTTTTTCCTATAAATAACTTGTTTTGTTATATTAACATTATTAAGGAGGTGCAAAACCAAGTTAGTTTTAAATATAGAATTCGCCCTATAAAAATAATATTAAGACAATATGACTTGACCATTCTATTTTCTGTTTACCTTGGAGACGATTTTTGTGTTGTGTTTCTTATTAATTGTGTTACTAAATATATTATTTCTGCTGCTCTCATTCCTACGCTTCAAATTATTCTCCTCAACAGTCCGGTCACAGTATAATAAATTAGAGATTAGAGGCTCTATACAAGTGTCATTCTAGCAACGAAAGGGTCGCTACAGCGATAGGAAAAATTCAAAAATGTAATGGATTATCAAGCACTATCGAAATGACACGCGATCAACTCTTTACATTTTGGCATTTTGATCATCGCCATCGCTGATAGAATGACACATTGTCTCGAGCCTGAGGGCGTTTACGCACTACATCCGATCCGTGTCCGTGAAAACTTACGAACTACATCCGAACTCTATCCGTCATAACTCAGAACATTTGGAACTCGAAAGTCAAATCACAGACACGGATCACGGACACGGACGGGTAGTGCATAACCGCATTAGGTGTACCATTTATACTTTTTTCGACAGTACCTACCTACATATTCTAAAATTGCAACAATACAAAGAAGATAAGCATGGCCCCTTCACAAGGCTGACACTCAAAATCAACATGATTTTCCACATTTTTTAGAACGAAGTGTATTCATAATTGATAATAAGAAAACTGCTATTGGATACATTCGTAATAACGACAATTAAATAGTTTAGGTTCTAATTTAATAACGTATATATTAATCAAGGCTAGATTGTGATAAGATTAGGGTCCATCCTATTGATTAACTCTAGGACAAGGGATAATGAAACTGTTCCATTAACACAAATGTTCTAACTAAATAATACAAGTCCGTGTTAACAAGTTAAGAAAATTCTCGAACATAATTTCAAAGCTTAGTGGTTGAACTTCGAACAAGTCCCTAAGGTCAAGGGACACTTAACTGTGCTTTAGGTGGCCATATTTTCTCTGTTTCAAACTCCTTTCCACCATTTTGTTTTGGAAGTAAGAACGGCTTTGTTTTCGTACGTAAGTTTTCAAAAATACGAGGCGGTGAACAAACATTTTGGTACAAATTCGTTGACATAATATAAATCAATGCATGGCCTAAACAGCTTGGTCTAGCAGCATGCATTTTTCAGCACAATATTTTGTCATAAAAAAAGACGAAGGAAGACTTTTAAAAAAAACATTACCTACATTAGGCCCAGGTTTTTGATCCGTAGTTAACTCAACCAATGGTTAAATAGGCTACCCAATGGTTTAAAATTTCGGTATTTACGATATTTATTTGACCATTTGTGAGGCTAACAACTGAAGAAAAGTGGTCTTTTACTGAAATTTGCAACTATCGGTTATCATTTTTAACCATTGGTTGAGTTAACTATGGATCAAAAACCTGGGCTTTAATGTGTTAAATATGAAAATGCAAGTTTGTATAAAATGCCGATAGTTTCGCCGATAGAAAATACCGGATTATTTGACAATTCGCACGAATTCAACTCGCCCGAAATGTGCGAATCTACCCTTCTTAATAATATTATTTTTTCTGTGGCGAGTCGCACGAAGTTAACTTATTGGTGTGCGAATCGACCACTCCAAAATTATGTAGTAGGCAATTGACAAACACATTGTGTTTTATGCAATACTTTTAAGATAAAGTACACTCAAGTACAGAAGTATTAAGGTTTAAATATTATTATTGATACGAAATGAAACACAAATTAATCAAAACGGTCTTTATTAAAATAATTACTATATGATTTGAGGACGTATTCCACATTGGACACCCACTTAAACGGATTCGATTAAATTCAATAGATTGTTTAATAACATGATAAAAATACAACTTCCTCTTTTGCTTTTTTAAATGCATCGCTTTTCTAGATTCAAGTAAAATATCTGTTAACTTCTATTAATTCTTCATATTATTGCTGAAACGGGTGAGCACCACTGTACCTTTTTTTAAATTAAATTATGTGCCAATTGCCTACTACATAATTTTGGAGTGGTCGATTCGTACACCAATACATAAACTTCGTACGAATCTCCACAGAAAAAATAATGTTATTAAAAAGGGTCGATTCGCACATATCGGGCGAGTTAAATTCTTGTGAATCGTCCAACAACCCGAAATACCATACGCGGCTTTTATTTAGGTACACAAAATAATGTTAATTAACTATCCGAGAGTAAATGAAATTCCTTAGCAAATGAAAACATAGTAAACACCACAGCGCCTTGCCTCCATTTCTAAGCGAGTGTTACAAAACGCTACATTTATGAACATGAACAGTAGTCCTATAAATAACTGAATAGTTGCGTAAGCATAAGAAACGGAATTCGCAGAGTTCTTGACTTTATAACAAGGCTGTTTTGTTTAGTTCACCACAGTCAGGGTAACTGCCTCGGGCGAGCATGCCTTCTGATATTCGAGGATAAAACAGAAAACTTGTTTTTGCCATTACATGGTACTTGATGGGTATTATTCTAAATTATTCGATGGGTTAAAGGATAACAATTACCTTGAATACCATATAATCTTATGAATGTACAAGGCATTCTGTCCCAGGGTCAAGCGGCCGGTAACCATCATTGTTGTATGACATCCTTCATCAGATTTTTTGATAAATCTTCTGTATGTCTTTTGCCCCTTGGCTATCGAAACTTCTCGCCGAAGAAGCGATATTTTGAAATTATTATTTTTTTGCTTTTAAGATTAGCAATGAAAATCGGCAAACCTCATACCAGCATGTTTCTATAGGCAGAATTTACCTACCACGTCCCCTATTCATAACCGTTTCAGCCGAAAGACCGCCCATTCACCGGCGTCACCGCCGTCGGCGGATTCCCACAGGCTTCACCAGCTCCATTACCTCATAGCCTTACATTTTTTGTTTTTAATAGATTTTATGCTGCTCCGGTCGACGTTATCCAGTCAACTCCGGCTGTCTAAGTGAAAACCAGCGCTATGGAGGAAGACCTCGCACACGAATCCCAGCATTAACCTGAGCGATGGCCGTTTTGCGCAAATGCGACGCCAATTTTCTCAATAGTATAAGTTCATTCATTTTCATCAAACCAACCCGTGTGGTGGATTACGGCCCATTCCCTCTCACACAGAGAGGATTCACTAATCAAAAACCGTAATCCATAGTCACCGTAGTCATCGAAAACTGTTGGGTGCGGGTTTGTCACAAGAGACAAGCACGCCGCCGGGGGGCGGAGCACTTAGATTTACGACCAACAACTTGGTCCGCACTTAATTTATGATGAGAAACTTTCCTCGCGCGTAAATAATAGTGTACAGACGAATTAGCAAATTGCTTGACGACTTGCCGACCATATTTTGTTTGACGGTGCGGCCTGTTCATTGTTAGGCTATAATCTTGTAGTATATAATTAAGTTAACCGAGTCTCTGGACTTTGAGTTAGTTTTTCTAGAATTTGAGGCAAATAATTGGGTGGCCTTTGTCCAACAGTGGAAGTATTTCGGCTGAAATGATAATGATGAATTAAGTGGCTGAAAGTCGAATATCTCTTGTGTAATTGTCGAAGGCTGAGGGTGATATTTGGATGAAAGCAGTTACCTACAAGTTCACAAACCTATGTTGATACTCAACACAACCTTAAGTTTGTGAATAACCTTGACAATGTACTTTTAACCTTTTTTGTCGGTTTTTTATCAGTTGCATTTCGGGGAGTGTGCGACGGATTTGCATGATCTGATTCCGCCTGGCCCGTTTCATCATCGGTTTATAAGACGTACGGCGATGCGCCATCGGTTCATGGTGGACATCCCACCCATACGCACTAAACGTTTTGGAAATACTTTCATTATGCGTACAGCTAAAGAGTGGAATTCCCTGCCGGAATCTGTGTTTCCCGATAGCTACAATGTAGGGGTTTTTAAGTCAAGGGTGAATAGATTTCTTCTAGACAAGCGTGTCACACCATCGACCACATCGCCTACCATCAGGTGAGCCAAGCGTGAGCCTTTCAATAATAATAAAAAAACCTGTTGATCGAAGCTTTTTATCATGAACTTCTTTTCTTTTTTTGGTCGACCAAATCATCGCTTACCGTTAGGTGAGATAGTGGTCAAGCGCAAGCCAATTTTTAAAAAGAAAAACTGAACCTGGATTATAAATTTAACTATTAAAAGACTCATTAGAGAAACCTACATAACACGTATTAGCTAATCTCTGGTAATACGCAATAGCTGTTCCCGAACGCGATAACATGAGGCTCGATATGATCTAACAATACCTCAGTTCCAGCCATTATGGCCAAACTTTATCAATTAAATCGAAACTAATGTCTACTTACGTTGATTTACATTTCCCACAAGCATTGTTAAAATTTGTGAGCTTTAAGTAATATTACCATAATTATAATTAATCCTTGTTAAACAAGGCCTTCTTAAAAAAAAGGATTTTGTAATATTGTTAGCCATCAAGCCGTGCTTCAGTCAAACACCCTCAAAAGTACTTCTGGCTCCTCCTTAAACAAGATCCATTTCATTTGAAACAATGCTTATTAATTATGTCAGAGCGAGAAAAATACGGAAGCTCTAAGCATTTAATAACGCTTAACTTCTTTGAAGATAAATAAATAATGTACAGAAGTTTCAACTGAAACTAAATCATTAACATTTAACCTTCAAATTGTAACGCTGTAAGGCAATAGCCATGGGGTTACTTGAAACGAATTACGAACGAAAATACTGCTTTATTTAATAAAAACTTTAGAAAATTTGAGAGATTGTATTAAGATTGTTGGAATGTTTTGTTAAATAGATGTGAACGCCTACACTGAAAATGAATTGGATGTTATATGTTCTTTATCAATCGTAGGCGTACAAAATGGGATCTCGAATTCTCCATAGGCTATCAATCAATTGTACCTGCTATAAGATCAAGCACATCAACAGATAAATTCCCAGGACGGCTAAGCAGAGGCAACATTTAAATGTCACCCATTAATTTTGTTTTATGTATGTATTCTGCGTTCAAAATGCGACACTTCGAAGCAATTCATTTTAGTTAAACCCCTATATTCACATAATGATGGCAATTTTCGAACAGCAATAAATTTTGCTTTCGTAAGTATATTTATATAAAATTCAGAGCAAAGTTGGCGTACTGAGGGGTACACTCGCTACACTCGCGTGTGTTAATTAACTCCATTCAAGCGTCCGTTCCTTTTTTAAATACGAAACAGAAGCAGGCCGCTAACAAAGCAATTATTTTCTTTGCAAAATTAATTATTTCCCTTGTATTGGTGTTCTGTTCTCTCGCTTTAATTACCGAAGTGGGTGCTACGTGTTGCGACTTGCGACTAATTGACCGTAACGCGCACTAAAGTATACGGCCGCGCCACAGGAGGAAAATTCTCCAGTAGCCCAGTGGGAACTAATCATGCTACTGGGAAAAATAATTACTTTTATAACGTATAGGCGAGCATTGAACCGGGAAATTCAATAGCATTTCTGTATGTTGCTAATGGTAGTGGTGTTTTATTGAATACAAAAATATACACCACCGACCGAAAAGTAAGTAGGTAGGTACTATTACGAGTACCTACAACTTAAAAGGTAAACATGTTTGCGTTGTATTTTCGGTATTTAAGTATGTTAGGTAACAAAATTAATATTACATTCCTGTGTAACGAAGCTCTTTGCTTAGTTACCAGAATTCAAATGATCGTGTGTTATGAAATTAATGTAAGCCGTATTACCCGGCTGCAAGGACAGGGTTATGTTTTTCCCGCGTATCTTGTAATGTACCTATGTATGTAATATTCTCTATTACCTCGTATCTTTCAAACCACTTGACAGATTTTTATAATTAACACATCGTTAGATAGGTCTTGGCCGCCCAAGTGTTCTTAGATAAGTGTCGTTAAAAAAGAGAAACATGGCGGATTTTGGGCGCCATATTGTGGGTTGCAATTTTTTTATTCTTCGAAACCCTCGAGTGGGATATCAAAATGAAGGGATTTTAGAGGTGATTACAAAAATATATACTATTTAAAACTTATTCGAAAAAAAAAAGTATAACTAAAAAGTTGTAAATAAAAATTAAAAAAGAACAAGAAACCCAACTGCAAAGATGTAAACAAGAAGAACATCATACTGTGCATTCGGAGGATATTATAGTTTGGGTTATCCAGCTCGCGAGTATGTATCCTCCGACTGCACAGCATGATATTCTTCTTGTTTACATCTTTGCAGTCGGGTTTTTTGATTTTATATTTTTTTTATTTTTCACGACATCCTAAAATCATATCAGTATTTCGAAAGTGAAAATGCTCGAGTGGGGATAAGGCACTGAGGCCGAGTTTCTCACCTCTAAATTATCGCAGTATAATGTGACAAATTGTCAAGCACGCGTTATTGGTTGAATGAATGGTTAACAGCCAATCACAGCAGATAACGCGTTCTTGACAATTTGTCACAATAATTCTGCGTTAATTAAGAGGTGAGAAACTCGTCCTCACACACCTTACCACAAAATGAATAGTGACTGAGTCGATTGTTGTGGACAAAGGTTAATTCGAAACACTTAAAATATAGGCTTTAGGTTGTTGGGAATTATTACAAATCTGGTTTTTGTTAAATTATAAAAAAATACAATGCTGTATCTGGACTTAGGAGATTACTGTCAACCATTCAACTTTACATAGCTACATTTCGAACAAAACGTAGCAACAGCCTACTCGGTCTACTGTTTATTTTAGTCTGTGGCGAGGAACAATTTTACCGAACAACAAGAGTCTGGCTAATGGAAATTAGCTTCCAGGGCTAATTGCCATGAATACGTTTAACATAAATCAACGGTGTTTTAAAAAACATGACGTGGGAGAAGCCACAAATTTTCGGAAATAATACCTTTTTAATGGAAAATCTTTATCGTATGTACAGTATTTGAATATGGAAATGTAATTTTTCTTACTTTTCACGCGTTTTTTTTTTCGTGGTAATAAATTATGTGGGCCATTAAAAGTTGTTACTAACTAGTATTGTTGATGTGAAAGTTATATATTTTGTGATGGATTTTAATTTTTTTGTCCAATAAAGATAAACAATATTTTGATAGTATACAGTAATTTCACAAAGGTAATAAAGAGAGAAGATGTGCGTTGTCGTTCCGTAGGCAACAAGGATCCCTTATAGATTCGCCATGGCCGTCTGGCCGTCTGTCCGCAGCTAAGCTTAGAGACTCTTAGTACTAGAAAGTTATAATTTGGCATGGATATACATATTAATCACGCTGACAAAGTGGTAAATCAAAAACATCCAACATACTCCAGTACACGTAAAGTGGGGATGTTTTTTATTCTCGTCTACCCATGGTGTGGAGTATCGTTGGATACACCATTCAGAAATATAAAACCTAACGAAACATTAAACCATTTTTTCGATTCAGGGATCTGTTTGCGTAAAATTAAGCTTTAAGGTTACACTAGTCGAAAATTCTTCAATACAAATGTAGTCTAGGGATTACTCCGCTGTTTGACGATGTACGTTCAAAATAAAAAATGATATCAATTTGTCTCATCATTATCTAGGACTGTATGGAAACAAAAAAGTAAAAAAAAATGTGGAAGTTATGAGTGTCGAAATTTCCATATTTCAACACTAATTTTAACGCATCTTTGGGCGGAAATAAATACCATAAGATACAGGAAAATTGCAAAACGGCCACCATACAGGGATAGATTAGTAGTTCAAGAATGCAAATAATTTTATTTTGAAAATATACATTTAGTCATTTTTTCTTGAAAGCCAGACTCCCAAAGGTCTGTTTATAAGATTTCGCGCGCTCATTTTCGTCCTAATTCATCATCCATTTTGCTAAAACTTGCTAAAGTGCTAATTCGTACACAAACTAGCTTCTTACTGCTCATCACAGCATTTATCTCTTTCGCACGTGCTGTCGGATGAGATAGCATGCATTTTAACCCCGCGCACAAAATAGTTCGTGCCGTCGACTAGGGGAACCTTAAATGGCAAACTTTTGTTAGAGTTATGCTCCCCCCCTGCCAGCTAAATGGTTGCTTTTGGATATGTGAAAAAATTCACGGTAGTAGCATATATAACGAAATTAAAAGAAAAACTATTACAGCCAAGTAGGCTTTACAAGTTAAAGAGTAATAGTCGACCAACAAAATGTACTCGGATAAGTAAAAAAAATCTTTTCGTTAGAGCAATGTTCGGTGCTTTCATTGTTTATAAACAGCGGAATTTTTACCTAATTATGTTGGTGAATGTAGCTGTTTGAACTAAACCCTCGGTGCGTGAATCCGACTCGCACTTGGCCGGATGTTTCTTACTTAGGTATAAGTGCGATCGTTCGTTGTGGTCATACCGAGGTAGAGATTATACCTATAAGTACATCAGGAAGACAAAGGAAACCAAACAAAACAATTTAAATTATTTTAATGGATTGCATTGTTAATATTTTTTACAAATATATCATAGTAAAAGGTACAATAATAAATCAATTAGTCGTTCTCTTTACACTTAAGAAGGCGCCGAATCCCACAAACCTCGTTCCAAATTAATGTAGATAAATTGTATTTTTTACTAAGCCAGCAAAATAAAATTTATGAACTTCAGCGCCTTATTTAAGCTTTTTAATTTAAATATTATACTTTCTACGCAGTTTAACGAGCGGGTTAAGAGGCATCATCGTTGCTTGAGACCACTTGAAGAATTATTTAAGGTTTTATTTTACAAACGATGAAAAATATTGCATAAATAGGGATAGAATCTCGCCTATCGTCTACCAGCATATAATAACGTTTGTGAAGGTCGAAAAGACTCATTAATTATCGAGTTCTGAACTTCCGGAGCATTTTTTGACACTTTGAAAGTTCGAGGTTTTTAATGGAAGCCTCGGCAAATAAGTTTACTGAACATATTGATTGTGATAACAATGTGAATTTAGTTATTATTTTCCAATTATTTTCGATTATTGTAGTGGGAATTAACAACCTTACCTAGGTTTCTTCTTAATTTTTTATTGTACACCAAAACGTTCGACATTAACACAAAGTGAATTCAATATTCATGTACAAAAGCGAGCTTAACTCCAAAATGGAGTTTTTTTCCAGCAAACTTTCAAACAAACAAACGTTTCTTAAAAAAATTACTAATATAAATGCGAAAGTCTCTTCCCCCACTAGTTCAAAACAAACGTAATAAAAACATTACCCTCCTCTGCGTCGCGCAGTCGAGTAATAATACAGTCGCGTCCACATTTCACATCTTATCAACAAGACTCAGTAAACACAGCTTAACAGAAATGAAAATTAGCCGCCCATTTAAATTACCAAAACTTAATTTACCTTATTTTTATATACAGCGGTGACTGTACTCATTATTTTTTATTTCTGATAAGCCTCGAGTCCTTTTGAAATGATTTCATATTTCAATTTGAGTCTTAATTTTACGTATATTTTTTTAATTTTAACTTTACATTCTACGAAATATCGCGGTTCACCCAAAATGTTGAGTCAACTCTAAACGTTTTCAGTCTTGTTTGCGAGCAATAATGAGCGAATGCATTGTTTTTCGTTTTAATGTGAAACAAAAAATGCGGTTGATGTAATTGTTTTTTGAAAAATTGAGCGAGCACAAATTGTATAGTAGGTATTTCTCTGGTGCCGAAGTATTCAAACGTGGCTATGCCATCGTGATTCCAGTGTGAAAAAGGGATAATGCCAACACCGCCACAACAACAACGGCGATCCACAACAATGCGGGCGTTCCGTTGTTGTGTGTTGTGGGTTATGTGTTATGTGTTGTGGGTTGTGTGTTTTGAGTCGTGTGTTGTGGGTTGTGTGTTGTGGGTTATGTGTTGTGGGATGTTTGTTGTGGGTCGTGTGTTGTGTGATGTGGGTCGTGTGTTGTGCGTCGTGTGTTGTGGGTTATGAGTTGTGTGTTGTGGGTTGTGTGTTATGGGTCGTCTGTTGTGTGTTGTGGGTTGTAGTTGTGTGGGCGTCCTGTATAGCTCCGTGTCTCTGTCTCACCCTAGAACAATGATTACATTAACACATCATAATATGACCCTAGTACTCGAATATGTAATTCAATATTCAGATATAAATGCAAGTACAATATTAATATCATTGTCATAATTACGTTTTCTTTTTTAGTTTCACATCAAAAAGATAACTTCGTTGTAATATTTCCGAAGATAGTACACGTCCTTAAAGTATATTCGTTATAAAGTTATAATACTAGTCTTTATCATAATAGTGCGTAGTTATAACTACAAGGTGTCTGTTTGAATGCTTTTGAAGAAAGTTAGTGAAACCTTGATTGAAAAGAAATTCAAAAGAGTTGGTTTGAGTTGAGAAGAAATTCAGTGCCTTAATAGTTTAGGAAGGTAGGTACTTAAAATGAGTCTTGTCAAACAAAAAAGTCTGAATTCTATATCCATCTTCAAAAACATTCACCTTTTATTACTGTGATGTTAAGTATAAAATTAAATAAAACAAATAAAGTCATAGTCGGTATTATAGAAATCCGTCGTCACAACCTTAGAAATAAAATATAAAAATAAACAAAAATGTACAAAAATTAATATATAATGAAACCGAAAATTACTGAAAGTAGTCAATATAAAACTTTGTTTGTAACAAAATTCATAACAAATCTTAAGTACATTGCCTTTTCTACCATTTTTTATGTTTGCGTTTTCTGGCAACACTGGGAAGATTCCTAACTAAAACAACAGGTTGAAGCGCGTCGCGCTTAATGTTGCCTACTAAAATAATACAAACTTACTGCTAGCTTCAGATCTACACAGTTGTTCTCAAGACGTCAATAAATAAAGCAATCGTAAATCTTGTCTTATAAATAAATCAAACCGTAGCAATTTTAGCTATTCGAACAAAATATTTCAACCCACAGTCACATCAGAATCTTCAGCGCCCTCCATTCGATTCTAAATAATCACAAATACCTACACTAAGTACGAGAAAATATTATAAATATAATTTTGTACTGTCATTAGTCCGTACACTTCGATATGGCGATTAAATGATATCACATTTCTGCCTCAAAATTTAGTTTTCTACCAAAATGGTAGCAGTTATACCGGGGCAACACTTGTTTAGATTAAGAACCTTATGTGTTAAGCAATTGAGTCTATATTCACACGTTTTTATTTATTTATTTATTCACACGTACTGTCGCGGTGCTGGACCGTTCTTCCTTGAATGTGGTAGTGTATCGTCGTTGTTGCCGGTGTTGTTATTGTGTAAAAATGACATCTCTACCCCTGCGTCGCCTCCCTTAGAAAGAAAAGTGTATAAAATTTAAAAATGTTACCAGCATTAAAACACAATTTCTACTAAATGATAAAGATTAAATTAACCTCTGTGAAATTACTGAATATTAAGCATATACACTATCATTTCCTGCAATTACATAGAAGGATTTTTACTAAGCTTATTACGAGGAAAAAGAAATCCCTTTTGTAATAATTAAAAATTTTACTTAGTCAAAAACTTGCAGTCGGATAATAATAAAAGATAATTCCCTTCAATTTGCAGCCAGGTGAGTTATTATTCTCGCAAACTGATATACAGACATATTCCTTCAAAGTAATTCCTCTCAATTGGCAATCTTACCTCAGAATGCATAGGGTTGGCCGTAATAGTGATTGGCACTTTAGCGTTGGCAGGGATGTACCCGTTTGCCCCACCGCTCTCTGGCACCGATCCCTTTTCCTCTGTAATAAATTATTCAATGTATTTTGACAGCATTGCTTTGAAGACGGTATTATGACATCAACGTTGTTATGATGTGATTCTATTGTTAAGTAAAGCGCTCACGACATTTCATGGTTGGATGATCTTCAGATGTTGTGACGTTTAATTAGATTTTGATGTATTTGTGATTGTAATTAGGCGGCAGATACTCTGATACCAAAGGTGGCCACAAACTCACACGAAATAAGAAGAATTCAGATAGAGTAGTCTGAAAACCTAATGTTGCACAAGAAATCTTGGTACGCTCACAGGTCGATGTGACCGGTTAGTCCCGCTATGCTGAAGTCCCGCTATGCTCGAGTCGAAAAATACCTACAAAAAAATCCCGCTATGCATGAAATTCTTCGATGCTACGTAAACAATGGAAGGTACAGTTGAAAAGAAAAGTGTTTGAATTCAATTAAATTGAGCTTGAAGCTGAGAAATATTGAAATTATTTAAAAAATAATGGGAATCTTAGTTCGAAATATTTTTAGATTAAGTTTTTAAAATTAATGACGCGACGGAAATTACATGCTAGGTTTTCTTAATTAACTTTTTAAATGGTTACATAAAATATTACACTAACACTTTTCTTCATCAATGGCCGCGAATGTAATTTCGTGCATAGCGGAACTTTTTGGTCGGTATTTTTCGAGTCGAGCATAGCGGGACTAAACGGATGGGACTGCTTCCCTGTCGTGCTTATGGCGTACGCAAACAAATTGGCTCATGGGTAGATCGTCCTGACGGCGGTATCCCTATATAAGACTGACTGAGGTTAGCTTTACGCTATCAGGGGGACGACCATAACCTCTTAGAGTAAGGTTATTTCCAGTGTGCGTAAGGGACAGATATATGACTTGTACACATGTGTCCCTTTTTACCGTCGAACCATTATAGTTTTGACATGGCACGGGGGCTGAATCAAACCACCTTACGCTGCTAGTGCCACACGGTTCGGTTTTATTTAGGACTGCATAAATACAATACTGAACGAAGCATTTTTGTTATATTTTTTGCAGTAAAATCTTGTAAACAATAAAGTAAAAAGGTAAAATCAAAATCGATGGACACTTTCAAATGTCTTGCTTAAGTCACTATAAATATTTGTTTTAAGGGCCTGTTCCACCACCTACGATTAAGCAGATTGTTTCATACAAATTCATTTCCATTTGTAACTGTTGACTACTTTGGTTAATTAGACGTTGTGAAACAGGCCCTGAGTGTAACAAACTCATACTCACTGTCAGTAGTAGGTCTCCTCGCCCTCCTACACAGCAGTAAGGCAGTAGCCAGCACTATTATCAGGACCGTAGCTCCCAGCGCGCCGCCGGCTGTGACCAGTGCACCCGGGGTGGAACGAGTGTTGGGGGTGGATGGTAGGGGAGCTACGCTTGTGTTGCCGGGGCCTGCTGCGGCTCGGAGGGTTTTTGCCGTCTGTGGAAGAAGAAATTATAAAAAAAATGTGGTAAGTAAATTTTTAGGAAACCGACGTTCCTAGGACCAAACATTCAAGGACGTGTAACATCCATCAATCCACACTGCGCCCGCGTGGTAGTTTACGGCCCATTCCCTCTCATAGTGAAGAGCCCTGTGTCCCAGCAATGGGAACATTAAAAAGCTGATGAAGTAAATACTTGCCCTACCGGTTTCTGGAAAACGTAGAAATGAATCCCATGCCAACATTGATATTTTCTTTAATTTATTGATCACCAAAATTAGTTTGGCTTTCAGTAAACGGGCATTGGAAAAGTTTGCACCAGCTGTACTTTGTTCAGCAGTGGAGATCTTTCGGCTGCAATAAGGTTAGTCACATTACTTTATTTCACCAGCTAAACTTTGTGCAGCAGTGGACACCTTTCTCCAGCTGTACTTTTTTCACCAGTGGACATCTTTCACAAGCTGTACTTTGCTCAGCAGTGAACATCTTTCGGCTGTAATTAGCTTAGTCATTTTACTTTATTTCACCAGCTGTTCAGCAGTGGACATCTTTCACCAGCTGTATTTTGTTTAGCAGTGAACATCTTTCAGTTGTAGTTAGCTTAGTCTCGTTATTTCCGTTTATTCACCCTGAGTGAGAAACTACCAATATTCCCTCCTACCTCCAGAAAACTTCATCTGCTTTCTTCTGACTTAAGTTAATCCCAAGTCTCACAGTTTTAGCAAAACAGCGAAAAGACCACCCTTCGAACTGTTGGCTGTCCGAATCGTTCATCTTTTCCTAAAATTTAGACATTGTTACCACATTTACCTTAATAGCACTAAACTCAGAAGCAGCCTGTGCAGTGTAAGCTTGCAGCTTGATATCGTAGCTAGTGTCAGGTGAGAGGTGTGTCAGCAGGAGCGCCCGAGGCTTTCCCGACGTCGTCACCTTCTCATAAGCACCGGCTGATGACACTGCGCGGTAGTACACGTAGAAACCTTCCGCTTCCACCTCGCCGCCGCTTGTCCACTGGAGAAAAGAGAAGATTCATCAAAGAAGTCAAAAAGGAAACGTCAAAATTATAATAAGAAGAACAAATATTGCACAGCCTAAATGATGGACTACTTACCGGAAGGCATAGCGTCGGTAGCCTCCTAGTAGTCCTTTGAATAGATCCGATGACGAGGCCCTAGACAAGTGCCATTATATCATCGGCTTCTACTGCAGAGGACGTCTTTCTGCTTAAAAGCTTTGTAAATACGACCCAGCCTGCCTGTAGGACTCACATATCATAACCCATCGGAAAGTTTCCAGCGGGCCATCTCTCTTCTCAACTAAAACACTGGAAAGTGGATATGCGCGGGTGTTCTGTTTCTGGGTGCTGCCATTGGGAACATTTGACGTTCATAAAATTCAGATTCTCAACCCGTCAGAATAAATAACTTTTAATTGCGATTCTGAGTATTAACTCACCGTCCACTCCAGCTGTATGGTGGTGGGAGACATGGGCAGTGCGCGGCTGAGCACGGGCGCGCGCGGCGCTTTGAACCCGCCGCGCTGCAGGTGGAATCGTGCACTGCTTCTGCCCATCTTGTTGTCCTGGTTCGAATACACTGCAGCGATGCGGAATCTGGGATTTTTTTTGGATATTAGGGACCTCTCAATCTGCCTAGACTTTTCCATCTATGTTGGGGTCGGCTTCAATATAACCGGGTGCAGCTTAGTTCTAGTATTTAACATAGAGCGACTCTATCTGACCTCTACAACCCAGTAACTGGGTTACGGTGGATACCCCTTGGCGAGATTGGTTTCATATTTATTGGATTCTGAATTCCAGTAGCGACACAGTCAAAGTTGTAGAAATGACCGCCCGGGGCCAAAACGTAACGTGCTTTCCCCGAGGCACGAAGGAATCTCGGTAATGGACCTCTCTATAGACCAACCTCGGTAAGCTTTGTTTAACCTCAAAGATCGATGCTTGCAGCTGTTGTTATTTGGCCATGAGCTCGTTGTATTTTGAATATTAGGAACAAAATGTGTAATATTAGAAGACCAAAGTAAGGGCCACATTTCTTCTGGTCATTATTTCGTTTTTAGTTTTGCTAAACCGCTTAGTGATATTAAACCTGTTGAGAAGACATTGTCGGTCAAAGTCTCAATTGTAACATTACTAGCTTCTGCCTGCGGCTTCGTCCGCGTGAAATGTGTTTTATCATTCCAAATGAATTATGGCATTATACCGGGCGAAAAATATATGTGCCGAATTTCATCCAGATCCGTCGAGCCGATTGAGCGTGTAGAAGTAACAAACATACCAACACACAACACAAACTGTCGCATTTTTAATATTAGCGTGATAATAAGTGTGATGTGATAGTGTGATTTGATAAATCTTTTTAATCAGAGCAAAATTGTGTAGCAGGATGTTAAACAATGCTAGTAATTTTGGGCGGATCAATTTTAATCAGAAAACGATCTCAAATTAAACTTTACACACAAATTCCTACCTAAAATATTCGTACCTCCCAAACCACGTTTGTTACATCCTAAGGAATAGTTTAGTATGCAGGGTTGCACCGTCGACGATGGTACTTACTTGTAATATTTCCCTGGAGTGAGTCCGTCGATCTGGTAGGAATGTATGTAAGCTGGGATGTCTTGGTTTGCGGTGTTCCACTGAACGTTGCTGTTGTTGCTCACCTCTCTGTATTGTACCTTTAATAAGACAAGGTTTTATGAAGTTAATTAACTAAGTTTAAAGTTCTTTTCAAAGTCTAACAGAGTGAAAAAAAGTATGCGGTCGAAGGATTCCCGTCACCAAGTTCGTCACGCCTTTTCTGCAAATCCGAATTTAATTTACTTGTAAAAAAAAACCGGCCAAGTGCGTGTTGAGCCAAAGTTGCACAATAATGAAGACTAAGAAGAAGGCTTTGTTTTTGTATATTTTTACATGGTTCATAAACTTATATTTACTACCTGTTTTACATAAATGACGACGGTATATACGTATGTAATTTTTCGATGGAATTTGTACAAAACTTTTTCAAGTACATTTAGTACAGTAATATTTTTGAATGGCCCATGCAACGACACTCCACACCATGGGACAGACTAGAAAAAAAGACATCCCTACTTTACGTGTACAGAAACACATTTTTTTTATTGGTTTTATTTTACCACTTTTTCAGCGTCATTAATATGTAAATCCATGCCAAATTATAGCTTTCTAGTACCAACCCTCAGTTTCCCAGCTCAAAATTATCGCAGAATTAATGTGACAAAAAGTCAAGCACGCGTTATCAGCTGTGATGGGTTGAATGATTTTTCAATAGCCAAGCACAGCAGATAACGCGTGCTTGACAATTTGTCACATTAATTCTGCAATAACTTCGAGCTGGGAAACTGAGGGTAAGAGTCTCTAAGCTAAGCTGCGGGCAGACGGCCATGGCGAAACTATAAGGGTTGCTTTTTGACTACGGAACCCTAAAAATACGTGAGTATACTATATTCTTACCACGAGACAAAATATTTCACATTTATCTAATACATCGACGGCACCAAAGAACAATCTACAAAATCATTAGTTGCCTCGTTTTCATCATTAGGAGAGCTTTTTTAACGCGGAAATATAATAACTTCTATAAGAACAATACTAGCTTCTTCAGTAATTGATAATTATTATGGCATTTAAAAGAAAACAGTGAAGGTCAGGTAACTGATATAATATATGTACACACCTATATTATTCGAAATACGGCGGATGTATTTATCTTCTTCACGCAAAATAAATTTCCAACCAAATCTGTTTGTTTTCTTACTTGTTTCTTATGTATTATTATGAAATGTAAATGAACAAAATTGAGGTTGTAGGAACAACTAAGTGCATTCTTACTACTCGTAGTTTAAAAAAGTCGACTACCCTACCCGGTCAACTGGAATTGTACAACGCACTCACGGGCAAAAGTGAATTTTTCAAAAATGCTGATGTATTTTTGTTCACTGCTGCCGTCGACACGATGTAAACCAATATGGCCGCCAATGTTTGACGATACTATCTGAACAACGCCGGACCGAATCGAATGTCCCGAGACATGACGCGGTTTCGTTACATGATGATTTCTTCCAGGTAAATCCTACTGCAAGCCGCGTTAAATAACATCGATACAAAAAAATAAAAAAACCTTCTTCAAAAATATTATGCTGCCTACACACTCGCTAAATGGTAGGGGTGCATGTATCTGAGAAACACCGCTCTAAACAAAAACACATAAAAGAAATTCAAGTATTTTCTTGCTCCCAGCAATCTCCTAATATTATAAACCTCAAGAAGCACTATTAAGCTCCTCCCCTCCCAAGAACACTCCGTAAAAAAACCGGCCAAGTGCGAGTCGGACTCCCGCATGAAGGGTTCCGTACTGTTATTGCAAAAAACTGCAAAAAAAATCACGTTTGCTGTATGGGAGCCCCACTTAATTACTTATTTTATTCTGTTTTTTGTATTTGTTGTTATAGCGGCAACAGAAATACATCAACTTTGAAAATTTCAACTGCTAGCTATAGCGTATATAGATACAGCCTGGTGACAGACGGACAGACAGACGGGTCGTGAAGTCTTTGTAATAGGGTCCCGTTTTTACTCTTTGGGTATGGATCCCTAAAAACAACACGGATAGAAATGAAGCTCGGCTATCTTCACAAAGTGCTTTTATTAAATCCTTATTTTCTCGAAGAACAGAATTAAAACGAATGCCAATTTGCCATCGTTAATTCCAATGAGTACTCTCGGGATACGGACAGACCACAAAAACTTGCAGCTCGTATAAAATGCTAACTTTTGTCCGCATTTCCTAGAAAGCACGGGCGACGGACCAAAAGCAACGACTTAAACCATTACTCCAGTCCCCTTTGAGCATTTTGTACAAGAAAATACGAGTTTTCAAGAAAATAATTATGAATCGGGCTGTGTATCTTGTTTATGCAGTGTGCTCTCTAAGTTGAAAGGCTGTTCTTTTCTCGTGGGGGACATAAATGAGACTCAAAATAAGTAGAACATGAAATGGTGACGTGGAAATCATGCCAAGAACGCAACGAATAAGTTTAAATCTTTAAGTTTATGTACCGCCAAAAGTCTAGTAAAACGATCAATATCGCGCACTTTTTGTGAAAAACACGTTGATGATAAAATTACTCAGATTTTGATGCAAAATAAGAGCACTAGTCAGAAAAAAAAGAGCTTACCTTGAAGAACCGTATAGTTAGCCCTTGGTTGTCGTGTGACCATGAAACCATGACGCTTTCGTCGTTCAATCTGGTGACGTTAGGCTTTGAAGGAGGAATCATCACAGCTGGAACAAAAAATTTACCGTTACAAACTGGATCCAATTAATAAATAATTATTTAGTATTTTTTTAATTGATTTTTCATCATACCTTTATGCTTTCTAGGGTTCTTCCTGCTGTGCCTTTTGGGGGGTTGAACGGAATACCTTGTCTTTGGAACTTCTACTGGATAATCCTGTGTAAAAAACAATCGATGTTAATGATAAAATCAGGATAAGATTGTCATAAAACGAATGAATGATGTGTTTCAGTATAAAAAACAATAGCGCAATATCCAACATCAAGGCGGCATTGCGCATCACCTGTGAACGGTAAGGCTGTAAAGACTCATTGATGGCAGAATCTACACTCTCGCAAAACCCGATAAAGAGCTCTGGCTGCGCTGGTTATCAAACGAGTACCGGGAAACGTAACAAAGTGGTATCCAAAACTCTAAAGAGCTCTAAGATACCATGATATCTTACCTGGTCGTTTATCTGCAAAGGGACGACGGTGAGCATGCCAGCGCCGTAAGCGCAGCCGAGCGAGTTGCACGCGAAGCACTGCACGATGCCTGCATGCCGCTTCTCCACGTGCTCGATGTATAGGTCCGTGTCTGATTTGAGACATTAATTTTAAGGGTAACGTGAGGTAGGACGCCCTCAGGCTAGGTGGAGTGACGATCTTCGCATGGTGGATCATCATCATCCTTTTAACCTTCCCACTGCTGGGACACAGGCCTCCTCTCTTTGAGAGAAGGAATGGACCATAATCCACTAATCGAGCCCAATGCGGGTTGGTGGTTGTCACATGTATTCGAATGTTTGGTTCTAGAACATGCCGGTTTCCTCATGATGTTTTCCTTCACCATATTTAGAGCAGTGGTGATGGAATAATTTACACAAACTAATGCGCCTGCCTAGGTTCGATCCCACGATCTACGACACGTAAGTCGGGGCCGTAATCACTGGGCACCACTGCTCTACTGGATCTACTCTCAGGGTGGATAATAGCAACTGAATGAGAATTGCCGAAGATCGATGCAATGGCATGCAATTGGCGAGGCCTTTATCCAGCAGTGGAGTGCTGAAGGCTGATGATGATAATTTTTAAGTGTCTTTCGTTAAATATAAGCTAGATATATTAATCCAGAACGCCCAAACTTCTGGGTCCTAAGGCTAGAGCTAGACAAAGAATCATTCTATCAGCGAAGGCGATGACCAAAATGCCAAAATGCGGCTTGATCACGTGAAGTTTCAGTAACGTTTGACATTCCCCTACATTTTTGTCATTTTTAACCGACTTTCCAAAAAGGAGGAGGGTTCGCCTTCGAGTTTTTTATTTGTTTATGTTCACCGATATTTCCGTCAATTGTGGACCGATTTTAAAAATTCTTTTTTTGTTTGTTAGGGTTAGTTTCGAAATTGGTCCCATTTCAATTTGGTGAAGATCTGATGAAGAACTTTGAACATATACAGCAGAACTCTTCAATAAATAAAGGCAAATCTCTCGGGATTGCAGCAATCGCATTTCTGTTTATGGTTTATACCATTTCATAACATAACATCACGCCAGTACGCTCTAAAGGGGTACGCAGATGTGTACAGATCACTTTGGTATACTCTCACTTCACCGGTTATGTTCAAGTTTCATGGCATTCGGGTAATCTATTCTGGCATAATAAGTACCTCACCAAAGGCAAGTTGCTTATTAGGTCCAACTAAAAAGTGAAAAATAAAAAACTTTTGTACAAAAAAAAAACACTACCGACTTCCAACTAAAAACACTACAAAGTGAAAAATAACTTTCTTTTTCGAAGCGGTGTCCATAACGAAAAAATTAGGTACCTACCAAAGACACCGACTTCGAAAAAGAAAGTTATTTTTCACTTTGCCACTTTGCATTAGTGTTTTTAGTTGGAAGTCGGTAGTGTTTTTTTTTTGTAAAAAAGTTTTTATTCCAAACTCTATCGCCACGTTTTCGTTGATAGAATTTTACTTGTCTAGGGTCTAAGCTCTGTGTTTGCAACTGTTAAAGTTTGCCGCGCAGAAACTCAATATGCATGACCGATGATGATGTGTATAATCACCTTTAGGATCAAATTCAAATAAAAACATCAGAGAGAGAGGGATCATCTCATATAGAGACATTTGTGCAAATGTTTTACATTTGAACTTTATTTATAACAGAAATGCAACAGGTCCCAATATTTTATGTCCGTCACGGACGAATAAACTGCCCGAGAGCGACAAAAAGTAATTGATTCATGAGGTTTCATGCAAATGTTAACTGAAATATGTATGTTGGCACTTTTTATTTTACACTGACAAAAACTGTAGGTACGTATAAATTTTTCAGAGACGAAGTAAATAAAATGAAGTGCCTACCTGTTACAAATTTTAAACCTAATACCTATGAATATCTCTTTTCTTTTCCTAGTATGTTATGTCCCACTCCTGGATAAACTTTCTTCTCCTTCCTTAAACTCCTTATTATTAAATGCCATGTTGACAAAGACCCCCGAGGTACAATCACACACCAACATCCCCTAGATTTATTGAGACACCTCAATAAATATAGGTACGTAATCTCGGGAACCTAAGAAATTCAATCCTTACTTATTTTCCGATCCCGGGATTTCGGAAATTTCGAAACGCAGACCTGGGATCCCGGATAAATCCGGGGATTATCGAATGTTACAAAAAAATAATAGAAAGTACCTACGTTAAAATCAGTTTTATTTAGACTTTTGCTATTGCAATCACAGTTTTTAACTTAATGACCACTAGAATCCGTAACAAATCATAATTAATCGTTAACATCTTTATGATATCGATAGGTACTTTTTTTAAACAGTAACCATTCTAAAAGGTAAACTATCAAGAGCTTCAAGTTCAACTTCAAGCTAAAATATAGTCATGTGTGTCAGTTTTAATTTTCACAACAGTACTTAAATAATCAGCAACAGTACATTTCTGTTTCAACGGTGGCGGTTCTTCACCAATTGTGTGGCCAGCAGTAGACTGTATTGTAGAAAATACTTTGGTGTATTATGAGTAAACTAACAATTAACGATGAATACCGAAAAAAAAAGTTATTCCTATTAATAAATTATTAAAAATTCTTAATAATATGTACCTACTTGGATATTGCGGCTTCAGCAATGTACTTTCTCACTGAAGGCCAACAACAAAAACAGACATAACAAACAAAGATATTAGCTGATTGACGCTGGAGATCGCGCGTTTCGTTCAAGACCCATAAGTGACAGGAAGCCCTGCGTTAAGTTAAAAACTATCTAAAGAATTTTGTTTTATTTCAAAACCCAGGATACACGTGTAATCCAGGGATTTCAATCCCGAAATATGAACCGGTATCCCAGGATTCCCAAATTTCCTAGGTGTAACTAAGGGTCGCATCATACTGCACCAACTTTTTCTTTTTGTTTTAAAAAACATATGACTCGCACACTGTTCCGTTGTTGTTGAATTAGGTAATTTAACTATGTTTGCAATATTTGTAAGTATGTGAGAAACATGTTCCTATTTTTCAAGTGAAGGAATTTACCTGTGAGTGCTTGTAATACTTATATGTAGTATAGTAGTGCTAGGTGCGGCGTACTCACGTATATTAATTTATTAAAGTATGTACTTTAATATTGTAAAAAGCTTATTTTTTAAAAAAGAGTAAGTATGGAGTTTCTTGTGCGTTCTTCTCCGTAACAAGCTACTTTTCCGAATGCACGGTAAAATCAATTTTTATTACAGGTTAATTTTAATTGTTAACGTTCGAAAGTGCCGCTTAATGGCCTAGTCGAAATAAATACGTTTGACTTTGACTTTGACTCAACGCTTTTTGATTCGTATCATTCATGAACCCTTCGGTTACGAAACCCTAAAAAGTACTCACTGTTATACTTCACCCCCTTCTCATTCTTCAGCACCTCAGCATTGAGCACCCAGTACACACGCGGAGGAGGTTCCCCATACGAGGTCCCGCAGGTCACATGAGCCCTCCCTCCTTCGTTGGGGGTAGACACAGATACATTGCCGTCCCAGTGTGGAGGTTGCAGCGCTATGACCTTCCACGAGCGACGGATTCCGTTGGCTGAACAGGAGTATATGCCCTAGAAAATGGAAAGGAATATAAGTACTGTTTCACGAGAGGATAACATTATTTAAAAAAAAAACTTCTTTAAAACAAACTTTACATACATTGGCATCCAAACCAAACAAATAAGCACAATTTCGGCACAATCGGTTGGGGATAACTGTTCTAAAATTCAATTTTTAAAATTTTTGACCCATACTTACATTCCTAACAGTAGATGAAAATATACCCAAATTGTAAAATAATTAATTAACTATCAAAAAGGCGTCCCCTTTTAAGCATATAGATGCCTGTACCACATAAGTTACCTTAACGCCAGAATAGATTAGCCGAATATCATGAAACTTGAACATAAAGGGTGAAATGAGAGATCTGCGTACTTCTCAAGAGCATACTGGCGTGATGTTATGTTATGAAATGGTATAAACAATAAACAGACATGCGATTGCAGCAATCCCGAGAGATTTCCCGTTATTTATTGAAGAGTTCTGTTGTATATCTTCGAAGTTCTTTATCAGATCTTCACCAAATTAAAATGGGACCAATTTCGAAACATACTCGTTCAAACAAAAAAAGAATTTTCAAAATCGGTCCACAATTGACGGAGATATCGGTGAACATACATAATAAAAAAATAAAAAAAACATACACGAAGTCGAACATACAACCTCCTCCTTTTTGGTAAGTAGGTTAATTAATAATTAATAGTCTATTTTTAGTTTTTTTTTTATTATTAGTCTGTTGGTATGTGTATATGTGTATGTGTATGTGTGTGTGGGTGTGAGTGTGATAGAGTGAGTGTGCGCATGGTTTTTTATACGGAAGTGGTTTGTGTAAATAGAAATAGTTTACAATTTACAGTTTATAGAAGATTTTCTATTTCATCGTAGCATAACTTATTTATCCACTTAATCAGTAACGATTTGCATTCTTTAAACGGTTTTGTATGTATATCTATTACTTTATTTATTTTATTATATAAGTAAGACGAGCGTCTGTCATACTGAATCTTTGCAAATTCTGTTTTTACAAAATGGGTACAAGCAACATCGTATTCCTTCTTCTAGTTAATAATTTGAGATGTAATGGTAGGGTTTTATGTTTTTTTAGTACTACGTGTATAACATATAATTTTCGGACTGATAATAAGTTACTAATTTGGTATAGCTCGTTTGTAGAAAAGGTCCTTTTTTTGAAGTACATTACTTTTAGTAATGTCCATCAATGAACTATATACATACATATACACCTTAAATCTAAACTACTAACTAACAAAGCTTAAAAAATTCCTGATCTAAAAGGTAAGTTAAATAAAAGCTGGTGTGCCGATCTTGAACAAAGTGTTTACTTTGTTCAAGATCGGCACTCTTCATTAGAAAATACGGAAAATATCATTAATTTTAGTGAATAATGCCATACTGCAAACGAGGCCAGTGAAAGATATCACTCGATTATATTTATAAATTTACTGTTATACTTCATAAAACATAGCTTAATCTTTGCGACAGCTGTCAGTATCAATACAGTAACAATATCGCTTGACATGCTAACAATAACGTATACGTCAGTTTGACATATGTCGCAGAGATCAAGCTCTCTTTTATGAAGTATAGTAATTTTCATTAAAGTGGAATACACAATAAAAAGGTCCTCTCTCCGTCTGATCCCTAGATACTTTAACTCCCATTGGATCAAATACTTTAGGGCTAAAGCCTTAGGTCATCTATTAAAAACGCCAAACAAAAGCTGCCTTTAAGATACAAACGAATTTTATTTATATTACAAGAAGATGGCACGGCACTATTGAAAATAATTCCAAAGCTCTTTTCTGTTCTCTCAAAGACTCAAAACACAATACGATGCTAACAGAAAAATATTAAACACAATATAAATAAAACGCTTTCACATTTTATAATCTTTGAGATGGGAATTCTTTTACACAAAACATTGAGAAAGCAATCTTAGAAGCTCTGTATTATGTGTAAAAGGACTGACTTTACGTGCTAAGTCCAGGGGGTGATCATATGCTCTTAGAGCAAGGTTATTTTGAGTGTGTGTAAGGGACAGATGTATATGACTTGTATACATCTGTCCTATTGCCAAAGTCGAACCATGACAGTTTGATTGATACGGGGGCAGTTCTTAACATGACATGATTGAATAAAGGCTTGAGCTGAATTAAGACTAACTAAGCTGTTTCGAAATAAATTATTTAAATTGCAGTGCCTTTCAATGGTGGAATATTTGTTAGAAGATTAACCTAGCCATGATGTAGGATCAAGAGTTTTTCAGTACTTTCGCAATGGAATTATGGAACCCTTGTGGTAATTATTTTATTCAACTCCAACTGAATTACATTTACGATCACTGGATCAAATTTGTCTAGTTCTTTTTCTAAAATGTGTTTATTATTATTAACAAGACAGACTGACTAAGGCGCCTTACGCACCGTATCGGTGCGTTTTCATTTCTGTGCCGAAACGACTCAGTCGGTATGGTGCCTGAGTCGTTTCTGTACCGCATACGCATACAGCACATCTGTACAGATTCGGTACAAAAACGAAACCACACCGACCCAGTGAGGAAGGCACCTAACTAAAAAAAAGTTAACGAAAAAAATAAAAAAAAACCCGACTGTTTAAGAAGCGAAATAAAAAGATGTAAACAGTAAGAAAAAAATATTTGGGACCCCCACAATATATCACCCAAAATCTGCATGTTTTCAATTTTAATGAAGCCAGTGACATTCGCAAGGATAAGACGAATCAATTGACGTCAGAATCATCATAATCGGCCTACGCGTTTGGTCGCGAGAAAGCTACATATAAATATACATACATAGACTGATTAAACACATTACCTTTCTTTGTGTCGCGCAGTTTTATAGAAATCCCCACAAAAATAATAACAAACCTCATCGTCCGGTGTAAAAGGTGACACCGTCAACATATGCTGGTTAGCATACGCTTTTAACTCTCCTTCCCCCTCCAAGCTCCACTTTATCTTTGGAGGTGGAGTGCTGACCGCTCCACACCATAGACGGAGTGCTCCGTTGGGTTTGACTGGCATTGTCAGAACGTCTTCATCATCTATTACTCCTACGTAGTCTTCTGATTCAAGGAATCTGGAAATGATAAAAACATGAGTATTTTCATCTACACAATTAGTTTTGTCTGAGACATGGTCACTCACAATGGGCCTCCACAGAAGATTTAAAGCCACCCAAACGACAATAGAGAAGGCTATATATCGCGACCGCGAACTGAAAGACGCTGCGTAGGAAGGCATTCCACCAAAAACAAGACCGAGAACCTGGTTAAAGTAGCGGTAAACCGCTGGATGCGAGACGCATGGGACCGTTCGATGTGGCGACTCTTCGGGGAGGCCTATGTTCAGCAATGGACTTCTTTCGGCTGATGATGATGATGAATTAGACTTGTGAGAGCCTTCGATACGATCAAAAGTAAAACATACACCTTGAAACTGTTGAATAATAACAGGCATGAGCGCGCGGGAGTTTTGCGTGTGTGCAAAGGTTTTATTTTATTTTTTACATTGAATAATCTAAAATTTTGAGTAGTCAATTGTAACCTGCTAACACTTAAACGCTAACCAAGTATATAGTACGGAGTTTCAATCGAATTATTTCAAGAGGCCAGCTTATAGCGGTTTGTACTACTGAAGTACGGCCTACTATTAATTAACAGAATTCAGTATAATTAAATATCTTCGTAAACTTTAACAAGGTTCCGTTCACTGAAATACCTTCTTATGTTTCACGAGCATACGAAATACAAATTCACACTTTACGGAAGGCAAAGTTTGGGAGCCCCAACTGTCTGGACATGGGATCGGACTAGTTTCGACATTTTGTGGTTTGCTTGGTTTTCAGTACCACATGAATCCTACTGAAGGACTTGCGGTCGTAGCCGCTTGGAACAGAGTAGTTCTCTTCATATTAACTCGAGATTTAATATGGGATATCGGTTTTAATAGGTGACTGCCATACTTTTGATGATGTTGATGCTCTACGAAGATGAGCTTTTCAAGTCGATGTGCGATTATAATAACTGAAAATATTTCAGAAGGTCATTGTTATCATTATTAGTGACAACTTTTACTGTGAGACCAACTCGGAAATCCAAATCCAAGGCCAAAAAGAAAATCAAGTGCTCCATACCATCAGTCATCATCAATTTCTCCATTTTTTCTGTTAATTTTCGCAACTTTATTTTTGATACTAGAGTAAAAGTTGTCCATATTGATATGTATGTCATGGACCAAGTGATTAATCAGTGCACTGAAGTGCACCCGGGCATTATACCGGGCAATATGAATCTAGTCAAGTCAAATCGGGCAATGTAATGAATACTGATTTAAACTTCTATATTTATCACATTGTGTCGTCATCATGTATAGTGCTACGTAACGGTTGGACAATTCAATTATTAGAGTTAATGAAGTAGTCCAAGAACGAGCGAAGCGAGCTCGGGAGCTCGGGAGACCCTGACACGGATATTTTAGGTTCAAAGGAGATAATGGAAGCTGAAGTGAGCGAGCAAAACGAGCGACTCCAATAAAACAAATCTTTTTTATTAACCAGCCCAATAAGTGATGGACATTATTCAGAAAGCCCGGTCAATTTAATTATGTCAATATTTTTTATCATATTGCCTACTCATAATGGGCATTTTTTCAAATTGCCCGGGCATTATGAACAATACCTTATTAATCACTTGGTCCATAATATGTGAAATAAAATCCACAAGAGAACGAGGGTTACCGACATAGCCCGTAGAATTGCCAAACTTAGCGGCAGTGGGCTGGGCACATTGCTCGCAGAACGGACGGCTGATGGGGCAGAAAAGCTCTGGACTGGCGACCGCGAAGGCTTCCCACTAGATGGACCGATGACCTGGTGAAGGTTGCGAGGATCCGCTGGATGCGGGATGCACGGGACCGGTCAATGTGGCGACGCTTGGGGGAGAGTACAGCAGTGAACTGCTTTCGGTGATATGACGATGATGATGTACAATGACTCTTTCAGTAGTTTTCAATTATTTCTACACCTTTATAAATGACATAACCTATAACAATTCCCAGTTGTACTAACCTTACTTCCTGATTTCCTTCACGCTGGACCTTCAAGTGCGTCTTCTGAGCTCTTTCTAGATCATCCCCGCTTAGTTCATTGGTAGCCCTACAGCTGTATGTACCACTATCTTCAGACGTCGCGTTATGTATTACAAGCACGCCATGTGGAGTTTCCAGCTGCTTTCTCTTACCCTGGAATTAAAACAATCTTGTTAGAAATGTTAGTGGTCAAATCTAGTTTTTATGAAATCCTACTTATAATATGACTGCTGGAGAGCAGTGGTGGCCCAGGCTTTACTTTGTGTAAATTATTTCATCACCACTGCTCTCAAGGAAAACATCGTGAAGAAACCGGCATGTCTTAGAACCAAAAATTCGGAGACATGACATCCACCAACCCGCTCTGGGTCCGCGTGGTGGATTAGGGCCCATTCTCTCTCACAGAGAGAAGGCCTGTGTCGCAGCAGTGGGAATATTAATAGGCTGATAATGATGATGAATATGACTGTTCGGATGAATGGATGGCTGAATTTTTGTTACTCAATCAGCACAGAACAGCTGCGCGGATCTGAATGAAATTTGGCACAGAGATAGATTATAGTCTGGCATAACACAAAGTCTACTTTTTATCCCGGAAAATGTACGGTTCCCGTGGGTCAACCTCCATCTTTCACGCGGGCGGAGCCGCTGGCAGAAGCTAATTAAACAATAAAAGAATTGCCTGTACCCCACAGTCCTCATCCAATGGAAGCTAGAAACCAAGAACCACAGGGTCTATATTTACCTCTACCCTGTCCAATGAATCTTATATGATTCACATGATTGTTTAACTATTGTGTCTAGGTACTATATGAACAGGGAACCTGTTAACTCCATTTCGCTCCACTGCACTCTGCGTGTTGGGTGCTGGTAGATTCAAACATTATGGCGATTCGGAACACGAGGCAAATCGATGCGCAGAGTAACTAATCCGCAGGCGCAGCGAAGGGTGCAATTCAGAGCCACCATTAAGTTTGAATCGATCTATAACGGTCCTTACAGAGGAGGCCTGATTCCCAATAGCGGGTACATTAAAGGCTTATTAAATTATGTCACTTTGTCAAGGTATTACAATGTAAATAAACTCCTAAGTAGAAGCTTATACAACTTCCCACAACCGGGAAATAACAAAGTTCCTACAAAATAATCAAAAGATAATATTTGACGCGTTCAATATGCTCATGTTTGTATACTTCGAAGTGTTTTCCAAGTACGCATAGGTTTATATATTGGCTCCATGTTTATCAAATTGATACCATACTTCAATCGGTTCTATGAATTCGGCGTGCCTTACAGGCAGATTACATGCCTTGCAGAAAAGCCACCAATATTACAAAGAGGTTTTGCGTGTTTGTTTGTAAGGGTCTAGATGTACTTATCCGAATACGTATACGAATTTATTTCTATAATAGAGTCCAAGTATATCACTGAATGTTATAAGCTATTTATAAGCCGAGAGCAGTGGTGACCTTGTGGTATCGGCCCAGACTTACGTGTCCTAGGTCGTGGGTTCAAACCCAGGCAGGTGCTTAAATTTGTGTTATTTTTTTCTAAAATCATCACTACTGCTTTAAAAACTTTGAAGGAAAACATCATGAGAAAACCGGCGTGTTCTAGAATCAAAAATTAAGAGACATGTGACATCCAAGAACCCGCCCTGGGCCCGCGTGGTCGCTTAAGGCCCACGTCAACAAGTCACCTCTCACACAGAAAGAAGGTCTATGTCCCAGCAGTGGGAATGTTAAAAGGCTATGAAACTGCGGGGAAAAGCTAACATTTAGTAACATGATATCCTACATTCAATAAGTCTTCAGACTAGACAACATCCATTTCAAAGTCAAAGTCAAATGTATTTATTTCGACTAGGCCATTAAGCGGCACTTTCGAACGTTCACAATTAAAATTACCAAGTAATAAAAATTGATTCTACCGTGCATTCGGAATAGTAGCTTGTTATGGAGAAGACCGCACAAGAAACTCCATAATTACTCTTTTAAATAAAATAAGCTTTAACAATATTAAAGGTACATACTTTAATAAATTCATATACGTGAGGACGATGCACCTAGCACTACTATACTACATATAAGTATTACAAGTACTAACAGGTAAATTCCTTCACTTGATAATTAATGGGAACATGGTTCTCACATACTTATACTTACTACTTACTACTAATACTTACTTATTGCAAACATAGGTAAATTACCTAATTCAACAATAACGGAACAGTGTGCGAGTCATATTTTTTTTTAAACAATAAGAGTAGATAAATATAAAATAAAGCATTACTATAATTATGAATATATAATACAAGTCAACCAGTTTGACTTTGTCTACACTAAAGATTGCTCTATGGAGCAGGACCAGCTAAAAGCTAATCACTAGCCTAATTGTGTAAGTGAGTTCGGCAGGGTAAAGAGAGAGATGACTTCATGAAAGACTATGATAAATTCTCTTTAAATTTGTTCGGTAATGCCAAAAATTATTACATTCTTTCGAAAAGACTATCTTCACCAATTGACGCGAGCAAAAATTTTTAGCAATACGGCCAGGCTATGCATGGCTCTGCTGCAGAGCCTACCTGCAGGTAGTGCAAAAGTATAAGTAGTGAATTTAGCTTCCCTAATATTTACCATGTTCGCTTTCAACACACGCTCTAAAAATGGCTCCAAAATGAAGTTCGTTAAAAATATTCGCATATCGGTTCACGTTCAAAGCGACCACAAGTATACTGAAACACGCTTTGATTCTGAGAGATACAGGCTAAGCTGAAACTTTGTTTACCAGCCATTCGCAAACCAGCATAAGAGCCTCCTGTGGTATCGGATTTCTTCTGAAATATAAGCTTTTGTTTCTATATAAAACTTGTATTATTTAAGTTTATTTTCCGCTGCTTTCATTTAGAGATTTCATTTCAATCGAACACCCGAATTTTTAATTAGGAAGCCTGTCAAACTTTGACGTTTAGATAGGGTTTGACACGTTCTCCCTCAACCAGCGCAGGACCTTAAAAAAGGCGTTTGTTTAATTGTTATACGATTGTTTATGTAATTACGCCAGATTAGTGCTCTCCTTTTAATTCTTAAACCGGACGTAAGTATCAAAGTTTTTGGTTACTATGTTAGTGGTTTTCTAGATTCAAA
Organism: Orthosia gracilis; assembly: GCA_947562075.1. NCBI lineage: Eukaryota > Metazoa > Arthropoda > Insecta > Lepidoptera > Noctuidae > Orthosia > Orthosia gracilis. The sequence continues at coordinate 40,666,200 of OX387265.1, read as the reverse complement.
AGGTCATCTAGATTTTTAGTCACGAAGATTTCAATAATCATAGACCGATACAACGATGATCTCACACAACAAAATAATTACGAATTCACCTACCGAATACAGTAAATCACACGATTTAATCTTCAAAATCCTTTTTTGCATTGCAAATCCATTGTTGTAATGCATGTATAATACGAGTATCAGGTATAGCTAAGTTTTCGTGTTCAGTACTCAGAATTTTATGTACACTTCAATTTGTAGACAGATTCGTTCGAAGCAGACACAGTTGTTAAAGATTGAGCACATACAATAATACTATGTGGCTCATTCTAAGTCCTATTACATTGAAGGCAACTCTTCCACTTCACTCGGCTCAAATATGGCAGCGGAAAAATACTTCGATTATTGGCAGTAAGTAACAAGCTTTAAGTATAAATTTGATTGAGAGATACCGAGTCGAGGTTAAGTTGAGTGGAGGAAATTACTAAGAATATAGAGGTTAAAACTGTTTAAGACGAACTATTATAGTTCCTAAGGCTTTCTCAAAAATCTTACCTTTGACCCTTCTTTCCACCACGTCAGCACAGCAGGTGGTTCAGAATTCGGCTCCTTACAATGAAGGACCACAGTATTCTTCAGCGGAGCGATGATGACCCGATCTTCAGCTGTGATTTGATTCGGTGAGGTGATCAGCCTGGCCACCGACAGACGGGCAGGCAATGACGTCAGACTGATGGCACCGTACCATACGACGCACTAGAACAAATCAAAAATATTTTACATATATTAGGTTGGGGCAAAAGTCTTTTCGCATTATAGTATGTATAAACTTGCAATAATAGTATATTATGCAACTAGTGAATAAAGGACGGTTTTAAAGCGAGGGCCATAGATGAATCACGAACAAGTGAAGGATTCTAACAACTGAATCACGACCGTAGGGAGTGATTCATGATGATTGGATCACGAGCATAGCGAGTGATTCAAGTGTTAGAATCCTGAACGACGCGAGTGATTCATGGCCCTCGATATAAATCCGTTTTATTCAAGAGTTGCATACTATATTTTATACCATGACTTCGAGAAAAAGAAGGATTTATGCCAAAAGCACAATGAATAATAATAAATAAATAAATGGTTTATTACCTTCAAAGTTTACAGAAAATGAGAAACCTTAGGGCTTGACATTTTTTGTAAATTGAAGCTGAGCCTTTGAGTTTGAGTTACCTAAACAGCACCTGTGTTTCAGGGGCCAGTGACCACCTCCGTTAAGTTACATAATTATAATTAATTAAACACCAATGCAATTAATATTAGAATTGCAATCCAAATAAGTATTCACTAAACATCCTAGACCAAAATAAAATCATTATCAAAATCCTAAATACCTATAAACAAACTCAAAATTAAATCGACGAAGGAGTTTGAAATTCGAATATTCTTAGCACAAGAAGTTTGTATCGAGTATTTTATGCGCAAGTAGGTTGTACTGCATTGAGATGGAGGTCAAATATATATTGGTGTGTTCTAAATTCAAACACCAAAACAGTGATTAAAAGTGCTTTTTATTCACTGTTTTCAGTGAATAAAATAAGCTTTTTAGAGGGGGAATGGTATAAAATCTCTTTGGTTATACTATTTGTGTCTGGCTGGTTTTGGTATCATTGAAAGTTTAAATTTTAAAGAATATAATTCCAAATTCAAATTAGGAAAATGTGTGATTTTCATTTGTTTTTCGTCATCGAATTTCTTCATTAGATTCACTCATATTGACAGTAGTCAATATGAGTGAATCTAATGAAGAAATTCGATACATTTTAAAATTTTACTACAAAAAAGGTAAAAATGCAACGAAAAAAATTTGCGATGTTTATGGACCTAGTGCAGTGTCTTTGAGAGTAGCACAAATTTGGTTCAAGCGTTTTCAATCCGGAAATTTTGATGTCAAAGATACACATCGTTCTGATCGCCCTATTACGGATAAAATGGATGCCATTTTCGAAAAAAGTGGAGCAAGATCGGCATATCAGTAGTTACGACGTAGCTGAAGAACTGGGAATTGCAGTTTTGGTGCATTTGAAAAAAACTGTGTACACAAAAAAGCTCGATATTTGGGTACCTCGAGAGCTCACTGAAAGAAACCTAATGAACCGTGTACTCATTTGTGATTCTTTATTACGACGTAATGAAACCGAACCATTTTTGAAGAAGCTGATAACTGGTGATGAAAAGTGGATCACGTACAACAAGATCGTGCGAAAAAGGTCGTGGTCAAAGGCCGGTCACAGACTGTGGCGAAACCCGGGTTAACTCGCAACAAGGTGATGCTGTGTGTGTGGTGGGATTGGAAGGGCATTATTCATTATGAGCTGTTACCACCAGGCAGGACCATCGATTCTGAACTCTACTGCGAACAACTGATGAGATTAAAGCAAGAAGTTGAGAGAAAGCGGCCGGAATTAATCAACAGAAGGGGTGTGGTTTCATCATGATAACGCTAGATCTTACACATCTTTAGCCACTCAGTAAAAATTAAGAGAGTTTGGCTGGAAGGTGTTAATGCATCCGCCGTATAGTCCTGACCTTGCACCTTCAGATTTCCACCTGTTTCGGTCTCTTCAGAATTCTTTAGGAAGTGTCAGGTTAACATCACGAGAGGACTGCCAAAACCACTTGTTTCAGATAAAAACACTGAAATTGTCTTAGAAATCTTTTGTATTCAATTTTCTTTTCTTACATGTCAGTATATGAAGTGACATCGACTATAACAAAATCAATTTTCAAAAATTATCAATGTCTCATAAAAAACTGCCAGCAACATACTCCTCCTCGCTCGACCCTGACCGTCGAGCTCACACGGTGGCAGCTGGCCCCACTGCTTTCATTAACACCACCAACTTATTGACCGGGCGCCGTAGCACAGCACCGCCGCGGGTAGCCACATCCACCATGCGGACACGGCTGTCCCGGCCTGGCAGCGTGGCGACGACTCGACCTCTAGGCCACACATTTCGAGGAGATGAAGAATCTGCAATTAAGACTAAGTCATTAAGCCCTACCCCACACCCATCATCGTGCGTCCATCTCGTGCGTGTCTGTAGGCTGGGCAAATATTCGCGCATCCATCGAGACCAGAAATGGTCCGCCAGTCTTTGGCTTATCCTCCATTGCCTTCTTAGGTTTAAGTCTGCATCTGTGAAGCTTCCTGGTCTACCCAGCCCGTTTGATGATCCAAGCAGAAAATGGTTGGGTGTCAGTGCCTCCTCCTCGTCTGGGTCGAGAGACACGTCTGTAAGAGGCCGGCTATTCACGACGTTTTCAGCTTCAGCCATGAGAGTGATAAGGACCTCCTCCTTGGGCGCTCTTGAGTGAAGGATCGCTGAGAGGGCCGTCTTTACTGATCGAATGAGCCTCTCCCATACACCTCCCATGTGTGGTGCATCTGGGGGGTTAAAGGTCCACTCAATGCCCAAGTCCGCAGTCCTGTTAATCACTTCTTCATCAATCTTCAGTAGCTCCTTGTTTGCAGATCGAAAATTAGTGCCATTATCTGAGTGGAGTCGTTTGGGGTATCCACGTCGCGCTGCCATCCTTCTAATCGCCATAAGAGTCGAATCAGTATTTAATGACGATGCTATTTCAATGTGCACGGCTCTGGTATTCATGCAAGTGAAGATAACTCCCCATCGTTTTTCTTGTCGTCGCCCGATGGTCACTGTCATTGGACCGAACATGTCGACACCGCAGTATGTGAATGGTCTGCAGTGGTGTTCGAGGCGCATAGTCGGTAATCCTGCCATCATTGGTTGCTCGCAACGCGCACGCCGCGCTTTACAGATAACACAGTTAGCAATTAATGATCGCACTGCCGCCCGTAAACGGAATATGTAGTAATCTTGTCGAAGCTCATTTACCAGGGTCGCTGTACCGAAATGTCCTAATAGTCGGTGCTTGTATTCGATAATAAGCTTAGTCACATTGTGTCTTGCGTCGAGTATAATCGGCTTTTTTAACTCAAGCGACAACTCTCTGCCAGCTATCAAGCGACTCTGAACTCGCAGCACACCGTCGTCGTCCAGTCTCGGATTAAGTTTTCTTAACTTACTTTGCGGTTTTATCGTATTGCCATTCTTAATAGCAGCGATTTCATCATAAAATAACTCACATTGTGTTTGTCGGATAATATGAGTTTGAGAACGACGTTCATACACCGGTGACATTCTAGTGTCAAGTCTTTGACATCTATCTATAAAAAGCAAAACGTATGCAAAACTTCTTGTTAATCGGCGCCAATTCGAAAAACGAGTATGGTCAATAAGCACTATAGCTTCCGAGACGGTCAAAATAGTTGTAGGTGGCTCTATCTCCTCCTCGTTTTCGGCCGGCTTGAACTTAGGCCATGCATCTTCTGAGAGGTGAAGAAAGTCAGGTCCCGACACCCATCTTGACTTGTCCATGTCGAGGACTACATTAGCTCTAGTGGCTTCATCGGCGACATTCATGTTTCCAGGCAGCCATCTCCACTCTTCAGGTTTTGTGAGTTCGTCTATTTCGGATAATCTGTTAGAAACGAAAACGTTAATCTTTCGTGGATTGTTCCGTATCCATCGCCACACAGTCAAAGAATCAGTCCAATAGATGCATTGAGAGATTGTCACGCTTTGTTCTTGCTTGATTGTCTCTCCCAAGCGTGCTCCAAGCAACGCAGCTTGTAGTTCCAGGCGTGGTATCGTCGTGCCTGCTTTTAATGGGGCCACGCGGCTTTTCCCAGCGACAAAGGCAATTTGTGTATCACGGCGCAGGTAGGCTACCGCTGCATAAGCCTGCTCAGATGCGTCAACAAAGATTATTAATTGAAACTTGTCCATTGCAGAGAACCCGTAGTGTCGTGGCATTGAAAATAACCGACATTTCTTCATGTCTTGAAGCCATTTGATCCATACTTGAGCGAGATCGTCATTTATCTGTTCGTCCCACTTTGTCTTGGTCCGCCACAACTCCTGCAGCATTATTCTCCCTCTAATCAGGAAGGGACTCAATATTCCAAGCGGATCGAAGACTGACATCACCACTTGCAGCATCTGACGCTTAGTAGGGATTCTAACACCATTGGCAATGTCCTTGTCAATCTTCTTCATGCTGAGATCAAAACCCAAGGTGTCTAAAGATGGTCTCCAGTTCAAGCCCAAGGTTCTTTGGACTTCATCGTCTCGTCCGAGTAACATGACAGGTTCTGTTTTTGCTTCTTTGGGTAGAACATTTGGCCGGTTTGATGCCCATCCTCGAATGTCAAAACCGCCCGTCTTGTGTATCATCACTATATCTTCCACAAGTCGCTTCATCTCCTCCTCATCATCAAGGCTGTCAAGATAATCATCTACATAATGTCGTTTCTTGATGGCTTCGACGGCTCTTGGGTGAGAAGAAGCGTATTCATCAGCATTGCGGCGAATGATGTACGTTGCGGTACAGGGCGATGACGTGGCTCCGAAAGTCATCGAAGTCATCTTGTAAATGCGCGGTGGTTGCTTTCGCTCCATTCCTCGCCATAGGAAGCACTGGGCGTTCTGATCGTCTGCGTTTATCTTCACCTGGAGGAACATCTCTCTTATATCCGCTGTTACAGCGACAGCTCGTTCTCGGAATCTCAGCAATACTCCTAGCAGGTTGTTCAACAAGTCAGGTCCAGTAAGTAGCTCTGTATTCAAAGAAATACCGTTAGTTGTAGCTTTGGCGTCAAATACAAGTCGTAGCTTGCCAGGTTTGTTTGGATTGCGGACACCAAAATGCGGCAAATACCACACACGACCAGTAGGTTTTTCTTGAGCTTCTTTTGCATAACCTTTCTCAATGAAGTTGACCACTTGCTTTTCGTAATCAGCGGCGGCTATAGGATCAGCGTCCATCATTCTCTCCGTGCTTCGTAGTCGATGTTCAGCATTTCGGCGGTTATCAGGCAGCTGTACGTCGTCGCTCCGCCATAACAAACCGGTTTCCCATCTCTTCCCTATCTTTCGGGACTTCGTGTCTAGGATGTGAATGGCTCTCTTCTCATCTGGGGATAATCTGGGCCTGTCAAGGCACTTGACACCAAGGCTGTCCAAGTGAAAGTAGTTTCTCACTAGTTCGTCCAACCGATCGTCTTCGTCTAGGCGTCCATGTAGCGCAAACTCAGGCATAATATTGGATGCTATGGAAGAACAAACACCATGGAGCACCCATCCAAGTTTTGTCAACGACGCGACAGGTTCACCTTTACCGCCTTCCCTTAGTTCTCTGCTCACGATTAGGGGCCATTGGTCCTGGCCGATCAGCATAGCTGGTTGACCTTCAAATGCATAGAGGGGAAGGTCTTTCAGGTGGTCCAAGCTCTCGATCTGTTCTTTAGGGATTGTATGGTAGGGCAGATTTAGCGCTTTAACCGTTCGTACTCGATCTAGCTGGTGAAGACCCCAGGGAGTTCGTATCGTCAACGTTACCATCTGACTTGATGCGCTGCTTGTTAGGCCTACTACACCATGAATCTTCAATTCTTTTTCAGGACCAGAAGCTCCGATCTTTTCGGCGATATCGCTTTCGATCAGACTTACTGTCGATCCTTCGTCAAGTAGTGCATAGGTCGTAACACTTCCTGATGGACCTTCAATCTCAACCGGCAGCACCTTCAGAAAGACCTTGTTTTTTACAGACCATGTATTTGCTGTAGTCTCGGGCTTGTCCCAGTCAAGTCTGTGTAGAAGCGAGTGGTGACCTTTGTTGCACGTTTTACATCTGACCTTGGATTTGCATCGTTCGCGGCGGTGAGTGGACTTGAGACATCTAAAGCATAATCGGCGCTTACATGTCCAATCCCATCGTTGATTGATATCTTCATCTGCGAACTTGGGGCAAATTGTAATCCCATGGCCCTTATCTGAGCAAAACGCGCATTCCTTCTCTGTGGGTGTTTTGCATGTTGTCTTAGGCACCACAACGTTTGTTGATTCCTTGTCAGGTTCGGGGTGGCTTTCTTCCTCCCCCACATTTGTCAATAATATTGAACGCTTGGTGCCGGTGGTCTTAGTCTGTGCTGACTCCAAGGCTCCTCTTAAGCAGATTTCATGAGCTTCTTCCATCAGGTACTTGGCCAATGCTGGCAGCTGTGGTTCACGAGTGGTGAGACCCTTGCTGTAATCTAACCAGCGGAAGAATATTGGCTCCGTCAATTTGTCGATAATCATTGTCATCAGGTCTGGACTGTATAGGTATCCGATATGATCCATGGATTCTATAGCCGCGACGCAATTGTCCACTTTCGTTGCTAGTGATACTAGGTCCGTGCGTACCCCGGTCAGCTTGGGTATCTTCCTGACCTCGCTTATAAGTCGGTGTAGCACGAGGTCAGGTCTACCAAATCGCATTTCCAAGGTCTTGATAATCTCGTCGGCAGAGGTGACGGTGATGAGTCTGGCGGCTACCGCTTCCCAGGCTGGACCATGGAGACAACGTTGTAATCGTGCTACGTTTTCCTCATCTGAATATTGGCCGATTCTAGTCGTAGATTGGTATATTTTCTTGAACCTCAGCCATTCAATCGGGTCGCCCGTGAAGGTTGGTAGATCCTTTGCCGACATACGGCCTAGTAATTTATCGGTGGTGGGAGTGTAATTAGTAGTCGTCGTCTTATTTACCGCTTCTGTGATAGCACGCGTAAGGTTTGCGATGTCGTTGTCGTGACCGCTGCGGTAGTCGTTAACAGCGGTGCGGTAGTCTTGGTGACCTCGCTCCTGATTATTATCTGCCTTTACCTCACATTCAGCGTTGCAATTCTCATCCACCCACTTCTGAACCTGAACCGATTTCACAGCCTCTGATACAGCGGAGACGCGGCTCGCCGCATCCTCTTCCAACAGGGCCGTCTCCTCGGCGAGTCTGGCCTCGACGAGGGTTCGCTCTACCTCTAGCTTCCGCAGATCAATTTCCGCTAATTCTTTTGCGGCGCGAGCTTCAAGAATGCGCCGCTGTGATGCACTAGAATTATTCGATCGTGCGGACTTTAGCGATGACGGGGTCATGGTAGGATTTGGGCTTACTTGTTTAAGTTCGGGAACAGGTTTATTTTTCTTTATTAATCTTTCACTTCTTCGCGGTAGATCCATTTAGTCGTGCACTGTTTTTGATCCGGCTCAAGGGACCAGTTGTTTCAGATAAAAACACTGAAATTGTCTTAGAAATCTTTTGTATTCAATTTTCTTTTCTTACATGTCAGTATATGAAGTGACATCGACTATAACAAAATCAATTTTCAAAAATTATCAATGTCTCATAAAAAACTGCCAGCAACACCACTTGTCGCGGTATTTTGATCAAAAGTCCTAAAATTTCTATAGCAATGGGATCATGTCCCTACCTACAAGATGGCAAAAAGTTATCGAACAAAATGGTACCTACATAATTTAGTTAAATATTAAAATAACTATATTAAAAATGTTTGGTATTTTCTTAAAAAATGCGAAGAAACTTTTTCCCCTTCCTATTATACAATACAACAAGTTATGTTTAATACCCTGTAACAGGGAGACATTTTGGGAAAGGGACAATCTGCGACGAAGCCTTATTAAACGGTCACACATCCAGATTCCGCATACTTATTACGTATCTTGCAAGAGCAACACGATAGCGATTTTTGCGCAATGCTCTTGAAGACAGAAGTTTTAGAGTTTTTGGCGGGTTTTTTAGAAATAAGTCCATAATTATGACAACCAGCGAGCGATTAGCCAACGATTGTGTAGGTACTACCATACCTAGACTGTAGGTAATTCCGATTTTTATGTCATACTATTTCCGCTTTTGGCTCGCCATGGTTGCTGATTGCTGTTTCTTCCGTAATTAACCTGCGGGTTGCTATTAAGATACTTCAAAGGTATAATTAGCTTTTAGTCTAGTTATTTCCTCTACCTAATTGTGTTTCTGTTATATTTGCATACCAGTATTTTTATTATATGCCTGTGCCTATTCAATTTTCTTTCTAGACCTAGTGAATTGCCACATGAAAAACCCTATTTAACTTTTTCCGACTTGTGCATCAAACCTAGGACCTAATATTCAGAACAGCAAATCAACAATATCGATTCAATAACAGCTGAATGTTTGAGTGGAAATGTTTGTCTGCCAATGTTATACGATTGGCAACTTTAATCAAAAAGTGTTGGTTCCCTCTCCACTCACTTTTTAGTTCGGCAATAGGTGAATAATTGGAAGTAGAACATTTCAAATCTGAGTTCTGTTTGTTAATTGATAATCTTTTGTTTTTACTATAATCCCTGCCTCCACAGAGAGATGCTTTTTTTATGGAATCACTGGAAACACAAGGAATCGTTCTGTATTCTAGACGAAAGGGGACGTCTGTATCCAGCAGCGGGTTATTCCGGACTAAATGATGATCTTGGTACTGAAGGTGAATTAGGCAGTCGCTTCATATAAAACATTGGTAATCAGCTGCCAGTTACACTGAAAACTGGCTCCAATTTACCTCAACTTATTTGGGAAACGGCTATGCTGATAATGGAGATATAGAGATCTTTATTATTGCCTGATGCAGTGTTGTAATAAAAGAAAATAGCCATCAACCCATCTCAATCTATTTATTGATTCACAGCTTCCTACTCAAGAATCGAATAACAATAATTACTCGCAAATTGCCATAATCATGGAACTAATCGCAATATAATCTACCGCAGGTGTTCCACGACCACTATCCGCTATTCCCTGTGGCTCATCCCTTAGTCACCTCCCATGGGAGCTTGGCGTAGTCATCCGTAACCAACCACCACATGGGGACGATTGGAAATCTTGTTTGATATATTACCTTTTAATGGCACAGGTTTCGGCGGTATTAGAGTTCCGGCTTTCAGATACTTAATTATTTGAATCTGTTTCCTCATACTAATTGCATGGTCTCACCTCGTGTTGAAAATTCAGCATATCTATGCGATTTTCTACAACGATAATTTCGTTCTTACTCGATCAAAATACCACTGACTTGTTGTCAAAGAACACGTCTTAAGGAACCAAGGATGTCCAATGCTGGAAAAAACCTAGAAGTCTTGAGTCTCTTCTAACCGAGACATCTATTTCCAAAGCCTATTGGTTTATACGAGTAACTATACGGTATGAAATAACTATTATATAATTATGTTATTCTAAGATATCTCACCTGATACCAAGTAGTCTCCATATTCATCCTAACTTCTATCTCCATCTTAGTACTTCGTCCCGGCAGTCCAGGTATGATCTTCCTGCCGTCTCCCTCTTCCACTTCTGTCCAGGTATCACCATCCCTGTCTGGCTTCCACCTCCATATGAACCGCTCTCCTGGTACGTTGACTTCACATTCGAACGTCACTCTATCACCGAGGGGGGCTATAACCGACTCAGGATATTTTGTGAATCTCATCTCGAGTTCTGAAAAATAGAATAAGTAGCTATAATGTTGTTTGCAAGGGCTTACATTATAGGTACAGTTAAGGGTCAAAAGTGCAGTCACACTTTACCAAAACAGCAGTGGATTTTTTTTTAGGCAAAAATATGTGGTCTTTGCACGGTTAGGAGGTATAATCTATTCTATACTTTAATTTCTATACAACATATTAAACCAGTTGTTGATCATTTAACTTCTACAAAAACTAGCCATTTGGATTTTGGAAGAGTAAGACTGCACTTTTGACCCTTGACTGTACATGGGATTTTGAGTAGGTACACTTATAGGACCTGACTAAGCAATAATAGCCGCGTGATAATTCTCAGTCAATTATTGACACCTGCAGAACCAAGAGGTTATCCGTTGCATTTACAAACTTGGGTACAATATCGTATAGCTAGTAACTTGAACTGTCTTTCATACCTTTTAAATCGAAACGCAGCTATTCAATTTGCTATATAAATATGTGTTGAAACATCCCTTTCACAAGAAGCTCTACTTCAAGCAGCTTTAAAAAATATATTTTCTTCTCAATATTTTAAAAGAAAGCATATAGTCCAATATAAAAAATAATAATATCTAGTGGAAGCGGTGCTACATCTACGTCGTGGAGGATGCTAGAAGCAAAAGGAATTTCTGTAGAGGATATCGAAAACCGGTCAAAGCGAACATTGAGCCGGAAGATGGAGCGTGACAAAAGCACAGACACACTATGTGTGCATATACATATATTGAAAACGTAAAGGTACTGACCAAAACTGTAACTGTTACAGTGTACGAGAAATTGCGTTTGAATACAACTACAATGGTTTCAAAGGTAACATATATATTGCTATCAAATTAGACTATTGCGCTTCGAAGTTTGGAATAAGTTCCAAGTAACAAGTTCGAAATGAAACTGCAGTAGCAAGATCGACCGATAGCCTACTTTGAACGTAAATACAAAACCGGAGAGGAAAAAGACATTTAGGAAAGTATTCCAGAACGTTGTAAATTGAGTATCGAAAATCGAACAAACATTTTCACATAATTTATCAAATCCGAATCTCTATAATCAATACACTCGTAATCAGTAATTCTCAAGATCAAAAGGAACACAATTAGAATCTTTTTTTTATTTGCATACCAAAAGACTGGCCATAACAATAAAAAAAGAAATCTTGCCGTCCTTGATACCTTGTTACCCACACATTTCGATCTCGGATGACGCATCCGATTCCAGCGGAATAAGCTCATAATAATAAATCACGCACACGAATTACAACCTTATGTTATACAACAATAAGTTCAAATTGAAATGCATTCAGTAATTGAGATGTTACATTTTATTTTCCTTTGTTGTCGGGCACCAATTTATGTGATTTCAGTCCCGTCAGTCATTGACCGTAACTTTATGGAGAATTTTTAAAATTTCATCTCGTTGCCGAATGAATAAAAATGCTGTGTATACGATTTGTAAAGGTGATTTTGTGTTGAAAAGCTCGTTTTATCCCATTTCGGTTGTTCCGTCGTTTAGTGATATATAGCACGTACTATTGTTACAAAAGCGCCTACCCTAATGAAGACATTTGTAAGATCTTTTCGGTGTATCGGTTTTTGGAAAAAACTTTCAGAAAAATCGAGAAAAGGTTTTCACCAGCACTTAGAAATTTTAAAAGGCCAGCTGGCCTTGTTCCGTCGTTTAGTGATATATAGCACGTACTATTGTTACAAAAGCGCCTACCCTAATGAAGACATTTGTAAGATCTTTTCGGTGTATCGGTTTTTGGAAAAAACTTTCAGAAAAATCGAGAAAAGGTTTTCACCAGCACTTAGAAATTTTAAAAGGCCAGCTGGCCTATTTGTGTTTCACACCTGTAAATCCACTGCTCGCTTGATTTTATGTATTTTATAAATCTATGATAATACCGGCCGGAATCTACCTTCGCTATACAACATGATTTACATCCTGCCACAGGCATTATTACGTTTTTAATTGATTATAATCTTACATAATTTATTATTATTTTTTAGCAAAAAATTATATTATAGCTCGAGAATAAAACTGAATAATATTAAAAGACAATGGTGAAGATTTTTATCTTGAGCACTAAACCGTGTTTCTCGTCTCTATGATACTTACTTAGGTACATCCTAGATCCTATTTATGATAATTTATACAAAACATAAAATTGCACTTAACACGCGGCTCTTTTGGTCATAAACCTGGTGTTGAGGCTTTTCATAGTAATGTTTCCATACGTCCTACATAAAAGCGAATTCCACTGCAACGCATTTCAAAACCCCACATCATTGACAAATGGTAGATATGCATCAAACTCATAGGGAAACGCAACTTGTGAAGTTCACATGCATTCCGATGAAGAACCGGTTCCTAGAACCATCTCTACGAAATATGATGGTCTCTGGAATTGCCAATCACTTTGTTACTATGGTAACCGCGAAGATCTTTTCAGGAACGAACAAAGCATATTGTAAGAGACTTCAAAGCTTCGTTGAATAAATTAGTCGCTGCATTTTGTTTAAATGTCAATGCTACTAGAGCACAACGTTAATCTCATTTCGTACTAAAATCATATTTTACTATCCCTATTCATTTTATTTGGAATTGACGCAACAGGTTTTATCCTTCGACTTCTACGTACTCTACATAATAGTCGTCATTGCTGACCATTGAATTATTTTCTTCTCTTCAACTTGATCGTTCCATTCAGAGAATTATACAAGCTTTTTCAACTAAATGAATGCATCCGAGATCGCGTTTGAATTATGTTCACAATTAATAAGTTCATAATATTATTAATGCATTTCATATCGTGCGGTCCGGTCGTTAAATCGACTGGAATGTTTAATGATATTGCATTTTTAATAACTATTATCATTCGAGCAGAATAAGCTCTCATACTCAACATTAATTTCAATAAAGATAAAGGACAAATGAAGTAACATTTTGAATCATTACCATTTAATAATATCTTCTGTATGTTTGGGTTTTTACGCGCTATTGGTAGCGTTCATTTTTTCTATAAAGTGTAGCCCGTTTCAAGCCCTCGGCCAACATTCATCCTTAGACTTGGGGTAACAGTAGGTACCTACCCTAGCATAAAGGGAAAATATACCCAGCCATTTCAACACGTAGGCAATTTGTGTCTGATCGACTGCCATCTAGACAAGGACATTACCATCTAGGGCCAAAAAGAGTTTCAAGTATAATCTGATAAAATCAACAAACTGCATCTGAATTCAACGGTTTAAAAAACCGATTCAACGGTTTTTAATTAAAGTCAACATTAGATTATCGTAGTAAGTAAGTGGTATCGGTCATTACTCATTACTCCCTGTTATTACTAAACCGCTAGCCAAAACAAAACAGTGAAATTTCAGTGTAAACAACCAGGGGAACAACAACGTATTCCGAGAAACAAAACGTCAACAATTTCTAAACTTGACGCAAAACGTCAAACACTCCGGTGTTGGACGTCTAATCAACGGCTAGTGACCAAATCCAATTTCTGAACGAACCGTTTCGAATCAAAACTATATCTTCTTGCCTCTCTGGAATGAACGGAAATAGAAGAAAAAAATATAACAAATCCTAAAGTAGTAGGTGGTACTAATGACTTCACACAAATACTTGGACAATATAATGACTAGTAAGCGTAAAATTTGTTCGGCACACACCCACACAAACAAACTATAAAGTTTTTTGGGTTCCGTTTAAAACTGGATGGGCTTATTGACCTTATCTTAAAATATAAAATGTTTATATGTTAATATGTTTACTACATAAATACAAAATTCAATATGCGCAAATATAAAGTCCAGTTTTATATACTTACTTTTATTTGCATTCCAAACAGTGTATATTGTCAATGAACAAAAAATATAACAAGTGACATTCACATTATTTACATACGCTACTACAAAATAATAAAAAAATCAATAATATTTAGCCAGTTACAAAATTACTATATTTATGTAAAAAAAAAAATTGTGACAGAGAGTCCGATTGTTTTTTTTAGCAATATTTTTTATGTGACATCGCTTCTCTGACTGGGAATGACAAAAATGGTGTATAATCTGCTCCACAGAACCCGGTAAGCTCTGAATATTTTTGTCCTTTAGCCGCCGCTGTCGCCATAAGCCTGTGTCGATGTGTGCGTAGCTACCTGTGGTATCCGGGAGCTTTTCCTGCCTTTTACAATTCCAAAATAGACAAAAAATCTTATCGTTTTACACCTCGTACATCACCATTCATCTTCCTTTTCACGCCATACTAGGCCTTACTAAGCACGCAATGATAATCAAAAGGAATTAACTTTAAGATTTCCTTTGGCTTGCGTGAAATAGAAGACGCCTACTGTCGCGGTCCAGCAGCTTGTTTTGAATTTAAGTGATATTTTTATGTTGTTAAAGTTAATCTGCTTTTAACGTAATTGTTAAAATCTAGTTTGTCATTTGATATAAACTTTCATATATTTAGTAGATCAGATATAGGTTCTTAACGCTCTAACTATTCCAGGCCTAACATTAAGAATATTGCAAACTAATTACATATCTGTTTTGTTATCTTTCAAAATAAATTAAAAATAATATACTCACGTGCTAATGCTGGCACGAACATTGCCAGAAGCAGCTGTAGATGCAACGGTGCCGCCATATTAGCAACCTGAAACAAAAGGAACAGATTAAAAAACAACTCAACAGGGGATTGTTATTTTTTTTAAGGCGGAATGGGGCATGACCATAATACAGCCTTGTTTTTTTTTTCTAATAACTAAAATGAAGATCGTATTCGAATTGTGATTTTGATTCTCTTTTGAAAATCAGTTTACCACCTGGCAGATTCTTGATTCAAGTTCTTAGTTTCCTAATCAGTTGTTTTATTTAACAGGTGCTAAACAGTTCAAAGCCTTTTATGGATAAATTTGATTGATTCTAAGCTGGTTTCTGAATTTCGAGTTAAGAACGGATCTAACCCTGTTTTTATGCAAAAGTTTGATAGGCTAAAGTAGAGGACAAATTCTTATTTCAGAAATCGGAGGTATAAAATTAGACCCCGTTAAGCTCAATATAAAAGCTAACAGCGGCTTATAGATCTCAATCATGCAGATTACTCACAGCCTCACAAGTTATAAGTTCATAGACAAGAAATTAGGACCACGTCGTTTATCTTAATTAGACACCGTGAGTAGGTACTATGTTCGACTTCATTGTCGGTGTGATTAAAGAGAGAAATCTATCCAAGGCGTTTCTTTTTGGGTCTATTCTATAGGAGCTAGTTTGTGGAACTATGCAACTTGGGTGAAATTGGATTTTTTTGTAATTCTTAAATATCTTCAAATTAAAATAGGAACTTGGCGTTAGACAGGTTCTTGTCAGACAAAAACTGTCTAAAAAAATATGCATTGGTAAATAATTCGTGTTCTTTTTTTGAACGCATATCTCATATGCCACTCTTTCTTATGCACAACACGGAAAAAACGAATCGACATCAAATTCAGCGTGATAATAAATTAAATCTAAGATAAAACTTTTACGTGCCATAATTTATGGCGCATAAAGGGCGCGAAAACAACACAACAAAAACGTCATTTTTGTTATTTCTGTTTCACGCGTATGTACTTATTTTAAGTACCTACCTAATAACCCAAATATGGCTTATAAAAGAGTACCATCTGTAGGAGATGGTATAAAAGAAAAGCTGTATTTTTGTTATTCCGTTAATCTCTTCGGGGGATATAGAGCTCTTAGCGTAGAATTTCTGCTTTTATATCTCTGAACTAAATTGAACATTATCTATCCTACGGTCGGTCGGACAGTCAAGTTAAATTGTTTTCAAACGTTCCAAACATAAAGGCTGCTTTCAATTTGTAATTAACAAGTAAAATGTTCTAACGAGCCAAGAATTTAATTGGGCAGAAAGGAATATTATTTTAAATTGTAAAGCTCTAAACGCATTTGAAAAGCCAAACACTTCTCTCCACTCAGCTTATGTATTTCTGTCATCATAACCCACGTGAAAAAGCAAAACACAATTTTAAAATTAGAACGTTGTTGAAATCGGAAACCGACGCGTGCCAATAAACCAAAATAATATGTTAATAACGCGCTAACATGGCGTTAACCGTTACAGACCGTTATTTATAAACAAAAAATAACCACAATGTATCTTTTATTGCATAACTCCAATACATTCTTGATCGATCGTTTACAAGAATCCGTTGTTAATTCATCTCTACGTCGCGAGCTCAAACGTCAATATCTTTGAACATTTGCATATCAACACACGGACTCGATCATTAAATAGCCGTTATCACATTTATGAATAAAACAGTGGGACAGACACTAATCTATGGTAATTATTAATTTATAGACTGCCCGCCACGATGTTTTGTAGACTATTTATCACAAATTTGACATTAAGTCCGTCGTAATGGCGGTAGTATATCGTAATCATCTAGTAATAGCCAGTGAAGAAATCGCCGATCGATAACCACTTGATATTGCTGGCTAATGGCCAGCTAATAACGTTAATAGATGTTAACTCTAACGTTATAGCCCAGGTTACCGAGCCGCGAACATAATTTTATCAAAGTAATCTCAGTTTCGCCCCACACTAACATGTTTCTGTCTAGTCCCGACTTTCTTTTTCGTAGCATTACGCCAAGCTTGTTAGTGGCAAAAGAACTTTGTTTTTTCTAAAGTTAATTTGCTGGCAACTAAAAAAAGGAAAGTAACAAATATTTTTTCTTGCCCCAATTGGGAGGAACATCTCTATGGCACTCATAGGTATTACCTTTGCCAAATGCTTTTATGTAAAGTAGCCTGAATGGGGTAGCGGCGTAGTGCTTGGCTAAATTTTCTCATCCAGGAAAGTTCGGCTTATGTTAGGTATAGCAGCCAGTTCGAAACTATCGAATAAATATACAGGGTTTATTTGAATTGAACTTCGAATGCCTAGTTTGATTGTATTCAGTAATATTAAAGTTCTACATTGGCTGGATATTAGACAGACGAATACTTGTGCATGCGTGAACAATAGAGTAGTGCAACAAAAGCAACGACTATTATGTAGCTATTGCTAAAAATACGGTTCAGCCTAACACCATGCACGATGCCTTTTGCATGCAGAGTGCATACGCTCAATAATATAACACTCAAATATAAGTTATAATATATGCAGTTTTCATGACGGATTAGCTAACGTTTCAGCCCAATAGCCCGTTACATCCATTTCATTACACATTCCGGACACGCTAGAGTTGCTACCAGTTGTATCGGCTACTAAATAACAAGAATTGGCTCAAGTCACATGTGTGACTAACGATTCCTAGTAAAGGAATCTCTAGTCAAATTTGGGCGAATGAAGTGGACAATATTATTGTTTTTGTCCGGACAAAAAAAATTCGTCCTTGTTTGGTTTTTAGGCGGAAGTTGGATTTTAAAATTCTTAACCCTTATTTCATGGAAATTAGTTTTCAGATTGCGTAACTAAATTTAAATACTTTTTAAATCTTCAGTTTGTATACGTCCTTTCTAATGATTCGTAATTAGTTTTTTTCAGAACCTAAATAAAACCTACCCTTGCCTCAATATAGGTGTACTTTAACACTCAGATAAACAAAATTTAAACCTCAATGATAGCACAAATAACCAGTAACTAGCCAATAACAATAACACACTAATACCAAAAAAAAAGTAAACGAAATTCACAAGAGAATGAACAGAAACATTCTTCTGTAAAACAACTTTATGTGAAGCGAACCATTTTGTTTGCCAAATGGCCTATACAGACTATGTTTTAATAACCTGCTTTTCACATATTCCTCATTCATTAATTTCTGAGTGTATTGGACCATTGCATCCGTATATGAATGAAGTTTGTGAAAAGCAGGATATTAAAATAATTATAAATCTGTGGGTCCATGTGGCCGCAATAATGATGTATCGGACCCAGAATCAGCAGTGAACCCAATTCACGCAATTACCTCGTTATCGCTTCAAGTAGGGAAATTCAAATACAAAATGGTGTATTATTCAAATCAGGCGTCATATTTTAAGCTTATCGCCAATACAATAATACCCATATATTTTTAGCGGCGAACACCGTTTAATTCTAGTTTATTACAAACACAGTTGCAAACAGCAGCATCCGTTTGAGTACTACCCATTTCGCGGTAGTTAACATTAGTACTCGTAGTTAGGTTCTAGTTTTCATAATAATCGATTGTAATCATAGTACTTTATTTTGTAGGAATTCCGTAACTGAATTCTTGTAATCATCTCACATCACTTGAATGAAGAAATTTTATTCCAGTTAGTCGGTGCACATTCTTGCTTCTTCATAAAACGTTTCCCGATTACTGGAAAAATCTTAGCTATTTTTAAAGTGTTTGAATACTTGAAGAACTACGAGAAATAGGGTAAAAGGGTTATTTTTTTAATGTTCAATTAGTGAATAACTGAATTTCTAGTTCTTAATAAATCGGTATATTTCTCTGGAAAGTTTAAATATTTAAAGCTCTAATGAAGATGCATTTTCATTTCTTCTTAGCAAATAATGTTTCCTCGGAATGAAAATGTAAGAACTAAATACCATTTATGTCAAACAAAATAACTTCGGTAATGATTATTTTTTCAGAATTATCATCCTCAAAAACGGTAACTTACAAAAGACTGACCTCCATGCCTGCATGACTCCTAAAGAAGGTTTCAAACTCCTTTTCCAGCCAGTTGCAATAGAATAAAACCTCTTCGGTAGTCACGGTCAATATGTATGACTGTATTTCCTGCGAGGTGCCTCGCTATGCCGTCAAGCAGCATTACCCCACCGTGCACTTTTTATACCCTGACCACAGAGCAGCGAAAGCTTCGGCGGCCACAGATAGAAACAACATAGTTAAAACTTTCCATACGAACCAAGCATATCAGTGAGTGTCCCTTGATATATTGCCCTTGATCATTTCATGTTGGTTATAACAACCGAAACTTGTCAATCAATCAGCATAGCCTTTTGGAAACCATGATGAGGACGGGTTCCAGCCCAGAAGCTGAATATTATACATGGGTTGTGATACCTTGACCTCCACTAGACCACAACCCAGTAAATGGGTAACACAACTCTTGGCAAGATTGGTGACAGATTTTCTGGTTTGTGACAATCCGAATCTTGTGCTCAGCGCAATTCCTAAGAAGCCACGAAATTATCTAGAGCGTCTTAACTCGCTGCCATCGTCTTCGGAGCACGGAACGACACAACTATCGTTCCGTGCTCTGTGCACCCTGCCCATCATTCAGGATTCCAGTACTAATGTCACTGGCAACCAAACAGGTGTGGGCAATCTTATCGATGTTGACCGTTGAGTTTTTGTTTGTGTTTTTAGCCGTGTGAGCAGATCTAAAAGGATAACGATGGTAAATGTTTTCGCAATTTGTGATGCTAACCGATTTTGAAAAAGGAATGTGTGTTATGTTTTTTTATGGCTTTGGCGAAAGCTTCTTTTATGTATTCAGTGGAGTTTGTGATCATTGAGAATTTACCTTTCTATTGTTATTTTTAACGACTGCTCTCAAAACGATGAAGCAAAACATCGTGAGGAAACCGGCATGTCCTAGAACCAAAAAATATGAAGACACGTGACGACCACCAATCCGCACTGAGCCCGCGTGGTGTTTTACGGCCCACTCTGTCTCACAGAGAGGGGGCCTCTGTCCCAGCAGTGGGAACATTTTAGGCTGATAATACTGTGTTATGCTAAGTGACATTATATGACAGTCTATAGACATATAATTATGTGCGTCTCTTCAAAAAGCAGATATATTTCAATGCCAGTACGTTCCCAAGTATAATAATCATTACAGTGCAGTGCAGTAAAAATTAAAGGTTGATTTATTACCAAAACTGTAAACAAATAAAATTCTCATAAATCTGCCGAAAACTGCTCAATTTACTTTGTTGAACCTAATATTTTTTATGGAATTTGCCGAAAACTGCTCAGTTTTGTTGAGCCTGTTAAGCCTAATAATTTTGATTAAATAGGTACACAACATTTTACATTGAATTTTCGTATTAATATTGATGGATAACATTTAAATAATAAACTACATACCCAAAAACTAAGTTAGATATTTTGGATACAATTTATGTAGACATACTTTAAATGCAATTTAATTTAAAATGTTGTAGACTTACAACTCCTACCAATTAGTGTTCAGAATTTCCAACGATATGAATTCAGATTTACTTAATGAAAATGTAGTTTATTTACGTATTTTAATCGAAGAACTAATCTAATCTGAAAGCTACTTTACTGACTTTTAGCAACTCAGAATAACTTGTAGAGATCGAGAATTTATCTGGAAAATACCAGGTTGTTTTAAAACATAGTCAAAGAGAATGGATGGAGCTTGCCCTGTATAAAGAGGTTTGATTTGAATACGGGCAGAAAATTGAGAGATAGATAATACAGCCGTACAGCCAACAGTTGTCTTTTTCTAGAATTAGATGTATGTTGTTGTTGTATGTTTATTTGTAAGTTTATGTATCATATTTTATAAAACTATTTTTTATTGTTATTTATATCTTATTGTTGCTACAATAAGTTTAAATAACAATAAAACATATAGTTTTACACCGCAAACTACCGCCTATTTACCCGACTGCCGAAGGAGGGTAATGTGTTTAGCAGCCTAGTATGTATGTATGGTTGAGACCAAACGCGTTGGTCGATTTTGATGATTCTCACGCCTATCGATTTTTCTTAACCTTGCGAGTGTCACTGACTACATTAAATTTGAAAAATAGAAAAATGGCGGATTTTGGGCGCTATATTGTGTTTGTGGGTGCATCGTGGAGTATCAAAATAAAGGATTTTAAGAGGTGATTACAAGACTAACATATATAACACTTACATGTTTAAATGTATCTAATTCTAATCTGGTTTTGGTCAGCCAGCTTGGGCATATGTATCCTCCGACTGCACAGCATGATTTTCTTCTTGTTTCCGTCTTTTTAGTTCGCTTTTTAAGCAGTCGGGTTTTTTGTTATTTTTAAATATATTTTTTTTATTTATGTTAAGTTCTTTCAGTTCATCCAAAGGTTGTCCGGTAGATATCGCTGTTAGCGATAAGACCGCGTTTGTACCCTTAGTATTAGGTTATTTTAAGAGATATGCAACTTTTTGGTGTACATAAATTGTATTCTATTCTACGTCACAGGCTGGCAGTGTCAACTTCGTCAAAACGACCTACGAACAAGAAACAGTTCTTCGGCACACAGCCGCTTTGATACTTTCTACAGGGTAACCAATTATGTGAGGGTATTGCTCATTCCATTCTCCCTGTCTATTTCTTAAAAGCCTTTGCAGTAGGGTGCAAATTAAAAACGGGACGGTATTTTCAGTTGCGCATGACGAAACATAAGTTAGAACTATAACTGAAGTACCTACCTATTCCTTAGTAATGGTTGCAGCTGCATGGCTACAAGTTCCCTGTGTGTTACTAAGACAATGATTTATGTACAGTTTGGTATTTAAACTTGTACCTGACTAAGAATAGGCTGTGAATGCCAGTGGAGCACACTCGCGTTGGGCCTGTACCAGTATTAAGATGGTACTTAAGTTCGACCACACTCGAGACTTCAGCGCAGCAGCTGGGTACCCATTAGATTTGATAAGTTCTGGCTTATTTCTCGAGTAAGAAGTAAGTCCTCGTATAAAATAGTCATAAAAAAACATGGGATCTTAATTTTTCGATTGCAGTTTTGGTCGATAGACCTTTCGTGATCATCCCAATTTCCATCAGAGCACCCAAATCTCTACCTCTGTATGCCATATATAAAAATACAGCATCACACTTGCACTCATTGCTGCTTGCCGGGTATTTGAACTTTCTGGTAATCTGAACGGACGACGGGTAATGTTGAATTGAACAGGAGTCCGCACACATATGTAATGATGCAGCTTGAGAGTTTTTCGCTATTCGAATTTAGCCAACCACATCTACTTGTAAAAT
Organism: Orthosia gracilis; assembly: GCA_947562075.1. Classification (NCBI taxonomy): domain Eukaryota; kingdom Metazoa; phylum Arthropoda; class Insecta; order Lepidoptera; family Noctuidae; genus Orthosia; species Orthosia gracilis. Next base: position 40,643,747 of record OX387265.1, on the reverse strand, counting down.
TCACCCTGTACGTATAGGTACAGTGCATTCAGATAACTAAGCTGATAAAATGAAATGAAAAGTGTAAAGTAAACACAGTGTCACAGTGTGTCTAAGTCACGGGCAGCCTTACTTGCCTTGTCAGTTTACACGATAGTGTGGACACACAATAACAGACTAACACATTAGGCACGGTAGGAATGTCTGGGCAAATATTTACTACGAAGTGTACTAAAACTACTGAACTTGACGTCGAAATATTGTGCAACATGAAGTTATTTTTAAATCTATTATTGTGTTGTTTTACACTTTCCAACAATGCAACCGCTATGACGATGGTAAGACGAGTTGGATTTCGTATTGGGCTCAGATTTCTAAAAACAGAAAAGTAGGAAGCGGGAAGTATTTTGCCCAGCGGTGGTAGTCTCATAATAATAGTAACAAAACCGCTATAAATATTAAGAATATTCCAAAAAGCGAGTATTCATATTGACCAATAAATAAAACAGTAAAGAGATGTGTACAGTTGGGACCCAACACTAATACAATTTACTAGGGAATAATAAATGTACCCAACCGAAAATAAATGACGTAATTCCTCAATCATTTCGACAGTTAACGTTCAAAATTCATTGTTTATTAAATCAACAATTAGAAATGCTAAATGCGAGCCTAAACAAGACATCGAAGTAAATGACAGGGGCTCTCAATCAAAACAAACGAGGCACGATTGATAGTGTGACACATTAATCGTTGAGTTAACATATCATTACAGTTAGGAGCGTTCGCATTACTATGCCAGGCATGTCCTCCCGAGGACAGTGTCTACGCAACGCCTGTGTTGTCTACTATACCTTTGAAATATTAATTAAACTGCATTTTTTAAATTCTCTCATTCATACCTAGCGGTAAAGGCTGCAGCTGGATTTACTGTATGCCCAAAACAAAACACTATCGATACTGCTTTTTACCATATCGATTCCAGAATGGCAAAGTTTACATACAAAGCGAATATACACCCAATATTTTAAAGAAGCTGACCGGCTCATTCGCTCTACCATTATTTGTAGTAGATCTAACGAATTGTACCTATACAGAAACACACTAAATCATTCACCAGTCCGTTCACACTGCATATCATTACAGATCCATGAATGTAGATAGTAAACCACTATGGAAAGCTAACATGTCTTACAATCATTCATTGATTGTCCAACAATTTAGGACTGGCCATTTTATCTTGTCTGTTCGAATGTTTGAATATATAACCTGTCACATAATATGGCAACACTGCCGCGTACACCGCTGACGTTTCTTTGCTAAATTCAAATCATTTTGGACATGGTTTAGTGCTTCCTCGACAGGCATGCGCGTCGCATTAGGATTATTGAAATGCGGATTTATGGGCATCTAATTGACGGCTGCCGGTCCTTCGTCACTTTGTCACTACTTACCCTGACGTCATCGTAAACCTTAGGATTAAGGATGTAACGTTTTTCTATTCGCGGTGTGTACGAAAACAGGAAAGAGGCCCGTTGTGTTTAAGTTTTATGAAGCAATTAAAGGTTACAATGTTGTAGTAGGTAAGCAACTATCTTGTTCATAGACTACTGACTCGTAGTCCATCATTATTTTCACAGCGAACGATGGATGATAAGTTATTGATTTTCGCAAAGAAAACGGAGAATTCAGAAAGCTTCGACCTACCGAACAAAATCAGATAATCAATAAAGACGTAATATAAATTGCAAGAGAAAGCAAAAGGAATGAATGGCCGAAGAAAACTAAGACTAGGTAACCTATCACGATCAAATACAATGGTTTCTCTCCGAACTTAGATTTTTTTTAAAGAAATTGCTACAAATATAATCTAGAAATGTGTTTACAGGTTGGGTTTCTAGCCGACGATATTATGGACTAGAGTCTCCGCCAAACAACAAAAAACAAATAAAAGTAGTTAACACCTGTCTACCAATGTATTCCAATATTTCAAAACGATACGAAATAAATGTAAAGGCAGTGTCGCTAACACGATCAAATTTAAATGGATAAAATGGTTTTACACCTATTCCTTTCATTTGAGATCAAAATTTCTCTGTAAACAAGAAATCATGTTTTCAAATTACGTAATTATACTTTTTAGTACAAGTCGGATCAATGACTTTTATTTTTTTGCTATCTGGCGGAGACTTTATGGCCTTTAGACGATTACGACCCAAAATACAGACATTTAACCGCATTTTTTGGATTTACAGATTTTATAAATTTTCGCCAGATGCGTCTTCAATCGCAAAGTTTGTAAACGCACCCACGATACAGGAAGAAATGCCTAGTGGGGAAAAGATTTTAACAAGTCGACCACATCATCGCTTACCATCAGGTGAGATAGTGTTCAAGCGCAAGACTATAGACAATAAAAAAAAATAACAGAAAAAAACAGATTTCTTAAAAGGTGCATTACCTTTTCCCCATCATCATTATCATCATCCGCCTATAACAGTCCACTGCTGGACATAGGCCTCTCCAATTGCACACCATTTGGTTCGATTTTCGGCAACTCTCATCCAGCTGCTACCAGCCACCCTGCGAAGATCGTCGCTCCATCTAGCCTGAGGGCGCCTACCTTACGTTTACCAGTTCGCGGTCTCCACTCAAGAACACGTTTACCTCAACAGTCATCAGTTCTACGACTTATATGGCCGGCCCATTGCCACTTCAGCTTACTTATTCTGTAAGCTATGTCGACAACTTTGGTTCTCTGCCGGATCACCTCGTTTCGGATTCGATCCCTTAGAGAGACTCCGAGCATAGCCCTTTCCATAGCTCGCTGAGCAACTTTGAACTGACGGACCAACCGTATTGTGAGTGTCCACGTCTCGGCAACGTAGGTCACAACAGGTAGGACGCACTGGTTGAAGACTTTAGTCTTCAGGCTTTGTGGGATGCGCGACTAGAAGATTCGACGAAGTTTTCCAAACGCCGCCTTTTCCCCAGTTACAAATAACTCACGATAAGCCCACACATTCTGAACCTTGAAACCGATCAGCACAAACCTCTCCCTTATTATAATGATTATAATGATCAGTCAAAGTAAATCTTCCTCGACGCCATCGAACAATAACTTCCTTTTATCGCGACGTTACCATCTAACTTTTAAGTGATGGATAAACTTTGTTATATAATCTCCGTTTTATTCACACAGCGAGAATTTGGGAATCACGCCAGCTGGCTTTCCTCATGGCGTGTCCTATGGCTTCTTTACCCTCCTAAACTGACACGAATTTCCATTTTCCTTGTAAACAAATGACCTTATTTTAATTCTACCTTCGTACGTCAAAATACTTGAAGCCAGCTGCATTTATTATTGAGGATAAGGGTCGTGAATCATAAAACGTTCACAATAAACTAAAAGAAAAAAGGTATAATCTTTATTTGGGTGCATTCAAGCCATACATTTGCCTTAGTATTTTTTAATCGGAGGCCTGTTTATTGCGGCTATCAAACTTACTGCTGGCTATTTTAAAGGCGAGTACTTTAAGCCAGTGAAACTGAGAGGGCTTTTAAAATCGTTATAAACCTGGAACCTTTTATTCCCGTCACACATCACGCCAGTGTTAAAGGGATAGTAGACAGGCATCATTGTTTTCAATAAATGCGTCGTAAAGTATTGTATGGACCCGCATACCACACAGTACGTGCGACCATAAAATTATTGGTTTTATTTCTTTGGGATCATGAGCGTTTTCATCACATTTTAGGACAATTGTAAAGGAGAGAACACACTTGACAGTAAAGATGTAATATGTCTATTAGACAAACAAATGAAAATTACCCAATCTAATCTCGATAAATTTATTACTACTTATTGTTAATTGTTTGTTTGTTTGTGGAAAGTAATCTTAGGAAGTGACGACCTATTGAGGCAAGTGCACGGTTCCTGTGGAATACAATGAAAAAAATAATTGGGCCTTGCAAACTTTATTCTTGCTAGCAACAAAACTGTTTTGCTGTTTAATTTTGTATTATTTCATTTAAGTTTATTTTTAACTAGCTTCTGCCAGCAGCTTCGCGCGCGTGAATGAAACCGAATATTTTCCCAAGGGAACATATTCCCGAGATAAAAAGAGTGTTCTATGTGCTATTGCAGACTATAATCTATCTCTGTGGCAAATTTCATCCAGATCCGTCCAGCCGTTTGAGCGTGAAGAAGTAACAAACGTACAAACACACACACACAAACTTTCGCCTTTATAATATTAGTGTGATAACTAGTTTGCATTAAAAATTTTAAAAAAACTAGTTTTGTTGCTACTAAGAAAAAAGTCCCTATTATTTTTTCAGTGTAGGCCAAGGGCAAGCCTCGGGTAAAGCTAGCTATGCAATCATAAATCCAGTCAAATTGCCTATCGAATGTGAGAAAAAAGTTAAAGACGAAACAATTGAGCATTCCAATGGCATCTTTTCGTGTTAACGCCATCAAATTACAATGTTCTCAGAAAGCAATGTCTACGCGTGTAATTTACTTAAGTATTCCTAAATCGAATCGTTACGATAGATTCGAACGTTTATCGCTTTACCAGCAGGTTAGTGAACTGGTGCGTATCTGCCTTTAGGGCGCGTTTATTTTAGGGCGAAATTGGGCTAGAAATTTTTATTTGGTCGATAGTTTAACAGTTTTTTTTTTAGAATTTCTTGTTTACCGAATGCAATCTAAGCTCTGGGTCCTTATAACGCAGTTTGAAGCTCTGAAACAGCTTTTAAACCAAGACCGGTTGAAGTAGCGTGTAATGGAGAAGAGAGAGAGACCTACAACTAGTTTTGGCTGGACACGGGTTAAAGATGAAGAAGTAATTTCCCAACACCATATTATCTTTGCCCACACCAATAAAATATTTACATTAATTAGGTACTTGAAATGAAACCATCGGCGGTCGAAGTAGTCTCTTGCGTTTGAGAGCCGAGTATAGGTAAATTAAAGCTCCTTGGTACGAGCCTAGTTATAATTTCAATTTACATAGGCAGTGAAAGCAGCTAGTAACTCTATACACTAACTTACTTTGTCTATATCTATCTTGACCGTTTAAGGTTGCCTTAGTCTACGGCACGAACTATTTTGTGCGCGGGGTTAAAGTGCATGCTATCTCATCCGACAACACGTGCGAAAGAGATAGATGCTGTAAAAAGCTAGTTCGCGTACGAATTAGCACTTTTGCTAATTTGCAGCGAAATGGATGATGATTTAGGACGAAAACAAGCACGAGAAATATTAATAAACAGAACTTTGGAAGTATGGATATCATGAAAAAACGACTAAATTTATATTTTCAAAATAAAATTGTTTGCATTGTTGAACTACTAATCTATCCCTGAATGGTGGCTGTTTTGCAATTTTCCTTCTTCTAATGGTATTTATTTCCGCCCAAAGATGCGTTAAAATTAGTGTTGAAATATGGAACTTTCGACGCTCATAACTTTCAATATTTTTTTTGTTACTTAGTTGTTTCCATACAGGGCTAGATGATACAAATTGATATGATTTTTTATTTTGAACGCACTTCGTCAAACAGTGGAGTGATCGCCAGACTACCTTTGTATGGAAGAATGATCGACTAGTGCAACCTTAAGACTTTAAATGTCATTTTCTCGACCAATTAACTCGATTACTTGCTACCAATGTAAACGCTCTCCTAATACGAATTAAACTCGCGATATGAACCGCTCATAATGTTTGCGGTGTATGTTTATTACGTGTAGTTTTGACACCAAGAGTAGTAAGTACGCCTACTATATTACGTTAACGAGATACTTTGTTATATCGCCGAGGCTTTCTCCTTTATTATCGCAAGTTTTAAGCCGTATTAATATGGGTGGGCGATGTTATCATTTTGTAATACTGCTTCTGTTTGAGTCTGGCTTATTTGAAGGTGAACTTACGAGAGAGTTGGAATGAATCTTGTTAGCATTCTCGATGTGGAAAATTCGATATGTGTCTCCCTTATATAATTAAGTATTCAAAATTACCATACATGTGAAACTATTAAGAACCTACTTGTCAAAGTTTCAGCAGAACTTTAGCAATCATAGTAACTCTGCACACCCTTCAGCTATTCCAACCATACAATAATGCATACTACGCTTGTGAATGTTGCGTGAAAATTACTAACAAATATAATGCGGTAATTCGCGAGCGGTATCAGCAAACGACGTACAAAATTGCCCTGAAAGCACTAGACTAGAAAATTAAGCTTTATCGCTAACACTCTGAAAATTAACACTTGCTGAGTGAAATGGAAAATTCTAAATCACTGTAATAAAGGCAATATGCCTAAAATGTTGTTCAGTAAAGACAGTAGCTTCGTTGTCAATTGGCGAACTTGGGACATTTATTTTTAAATAGCTTGGATAGGCATCGTATTCTTAGCCTATTAATTAACTTTTCCTAAGAACCTTCTTCAACCATTGCTAAAACGACAAATCCTACAACTTGATTGAATTTCGGATAATGCAAGAAGTCACTGTTGGATATAATCCTTCCATCAACTGCTACAAACCGGCTGTAATTATAAAGACACTAGCTTCTGCTCTGGTTCCGCCCGCGTGAAAAATGTTTTAGCATTCCAAAGGAACATTATACTCCAGACCACGAGCACCCAACGCGAAGAAAGAAAATTTTCTTCAAATAAATTGCACTAGATGGCGTGATAAGCTTCGATTCGTTATTGAGTTTTATGAAATATTAAGATTTTCTAGATACGATCATAAAAAATGTATGTTCTTGTTTAATTAACTCTCCTAAGCACAAAATTAAAGAATATTGGGTTCTTAATTCACATTACAAAGATTATTTGCTTGGATCATTTAAAATTGATTCCAATAGATGGCGCGATTTTAAATCTCTGAGGCATCCACTCGGTTTTTTTAATTTATTTTGTAACACATTTTGGTACTATGCAACTGCAAAACTTGCAACAAAATACTATAAAACAAATCGTCACCCTAATTAAAAAAAAAAGTATTCACGAACCGAGTAAACCCTTTTACTTGCAAATCGCTGCTAACACCATCTATATCCGTGGAACGGAAACGAACATGATCTATGGTCTTAGAAAAATGATCAGTTTAATCAGACGAAAAACGCTAGTTACGTCAGCACGTTTTCTTTGTGTGGGATGGGGCATCTGTTTGGTAGTATTATATTATGTGCCCAGATTATAAATTTATCTCTGTGCTAAATGTCATCCAGATCCGTTCAGCCGTTCTGGCGTGATTGAGTAACACACATACATAAAGTATTATAGTACCTAGTAGTAGTAGTAGTAGTGTGTAGAAATATTCTATTCTATCCATCCATCCAAACTTTATCATTTATAATATTAGTAAGTCAGATATAAAAGGCAACAATTATCACCGCGTCTGGCAAAACGAAGAAAACCGACTATCCGTCCGTCTCTTGACATAAATCCTGCAATAAAAACAGCCTCTCCTCTGCAGTAAACAACAAAGAGTTTAAACCCGATTTTATTTTAAACGTTATCTTTGCTTCGTTTTTCCGTGAATTCCTAAAGGTCCGATTGTTTAAAGGAATTGCAATGCCCTCCTTGCTAATGAGAAATTGAGAACACGATCGGTTTCTTCTTAATAAAATTACGAAACTTTCTTGTTTTACATGTATAGGGAGTATCGCTTGAACCTTGTGACCCCAGAAACTAGATATTTGCTGTACTGCGCCATGTTTAGCAATGTCAAGGGGTTTATGTCAATGTAAGTACTTAACTTTCTTTGCTCACCTAGTGAGAATACACTAAAAGGGCATTAGAGTAAATGCTAAACCTTATACTAAACTCGAATGTAAAAGCTTTTCTGGATACCGCTACAGTGGATATCGAAATAGACAAAGAAAATAAAACTAATCTGGCACTTGGGTCTGATTCCGATCGCAATAATCGCCCTAATGAGCGGATAACGAATGAGCCGGCCGCACTTGAAGCTAATAAACAATTATCTAGTGTAAAAATAACAATAAATAATAATGGAGTGCAGAAAGGAGTCGAGTTCGATACAAATCTCTACTTAATACATCCACCTGTCGACGCCACAGTCACTAGGGACGCAATTTCCGGTACTTATTGTTAAGCGGAAGGCTACAGTAGCTGAACACATTGACAATTCAGACAAGATGGATAGTTCGGATAAATAGAAAATACTGGGAGCTGTAATTGAATTGCAAACACCTGGCTGTATATTTCATTACTCACAAATAATCTGAAATCTTTGCTACCTACTTTCTGAATGGTTTGCATGAGCACATCGCTAGCTTAAATGACAAACAAAGGTAATAAATGGATTCACAATTTTCGATAACAATGCATGATTTTATTTAAAGATTTCGGATTTGCTATCTGGGTGAGTAAAAAGTTATAAACCAGAGGTGGAGAGTTTTCTATACTCTCATGCACCATTTATCTCGTGACATTCCGTGACCCAACAATGACTACTTATTCATTGTACAAGTTAATTCTCTGATAGAGACCCAATAATGTGCGACCGTTCGACCCAATATTGAAGACATACCATAGAAGTGATACAAATAATAAAACCAGCAGCAGTTAATGAACCGGGTCAATACTCACTATCGAGGAACAAACCCGCGCAACTCTACAAACCCACGTCACTCTGAACAAGCACATTGTCAGCTTATCAAATATTAATTAAATTGTTTATACCTACTACATTAAAGTTTCATTTTTATCTTTCCACAAGATTTAATATACAACAAGAACTCCTTTTATTTGCACTTTCTATTACGTGCGACGAGTTAGCTACGGCGACTGCAACAAAGGGGAATTTTCCAAGAATTTGCTGCCGGTTTTACACCTCTGCTGGTCTGGTATGTCAGGTATAATACCTCGTATTTATCTAAGCTCTTTTCTTTGAGACTAAGCCACGTTTCTACACCTTTGTATGGGTAATTTAAGCTGTTTGAATTATTGAAATCACATGCAGCGGGGCACTCTCGATGCTAATGTGGATTCGCGTATTCGAGCGCTTTGGACCTGAAGCTGCAAAATACACAATCATTTAAATATCTATGTTTATTGCTCCTACATTATTACGTAAAACACGTGTGGATGGAAGGCTCGGGTACTGAATTCTCAAGTGAACAGCCACTCAAGCAAATCGAAAATGTTTCTATTTGAAACAGAAACTAATACTCGGGAAACTTTACGGGTAGTGTACACAGTTCGACTAATATCCTGGAGGGCATTTCAAACATCGGATCGCTTAAAACGGAACACTTCCTCATTTTGTCACTTGCCCATTTCAAAACTCGTAGGTCTCTAAGTGCATCGATCACCATGTGTACAATTCGTTGCAGGGTTGTCTCTTTTAAACATCTTTTTTTAAAGAAGCTTTCTTAAAAATATTTCTACTGAAAGAACCACTCAATCCATTGCGGTTTAAGCTTCATAAACCAAATACAGTCATATAGTTAACAATTAAGATAGGTCTCATTATCCAGATCATTCTTAACTCAAAAATGCTTTCTGCTGAAGTCTCAACAACAACTGGAAAACTGGTATTTCTAACCAAAAAATACCAAATCCAGCCTGCCAGCCCTAAATGCGTTGTGGGTAATACGAACTGGACAAGTACCCGGAACTATACGGTGTGTGGTCCCATGAGGGGGGCGAGGAAATCGATGACATGCGATCCAATTTCAAAACAAATGGTTTTCGACACTGGCTGTATTGATTTGTAAGACTGACAATCATTTTTGGTGATTTTAAATTTGGATTTTTTTAAGGTGTCTTTTTTGAGTAGGTGGTCTTACTTAAGTTGTTATGCATGGGCACAGAATAGAACGCGTACTTTGTGGCATGGGTGACATATTATTGTACATTGAGCACGCTCAATGGTCATTTAAATGGAATAGTAAGTAAAGATACTGCTTTTGAATCAAAAAGTTTATTTAAGTTCTATGTTTTTTATATCGTCTTGGACCTTAAATTAACTTTTTAAAAGCACCCAATTGGATTTTTTTAATCTTACTATATCCTTAACAGGCACCACGTAAACACGTAGGTCTGCAAGTCTTAAAAAATCCAGTAATATTTTATTGAACTACGAAACGTTATTAATATATCCTTCGCGCACGTGATCAAATTTTGAAACAACACGCGTTTCACAAATTAGTAGATATAACAAGATTATCTAACGACTTATAAAAGCATTTCTAACAAATAATTGGTAGACTCTTATGAAACAATAATATTTCGGAGTGAAATGGCTAGTTATAGAAATTCGCGACTTGAAAGTGTTTTTTTTTTCTTGTAGCTTTGACGGTTAGGTGGAAACTCGTAATTGGTCGTAGTGGTCACAGAAGTGTTACTGCTAAGTGTAGAGCCTTGAGTCCTATCTCAAAGTTTTGCACAGACTAAAGAGCCTTTTCTTTAAATTTAGATGTTTCGTGTAGGACTGCTGCGGCACCGCAGCGGTGCGTTTGTCGTACTGCGCACGTGCGTTTAATTTTTTCGATACAATTTATGCATCAAGAGTGCAGTGCGGCGCCGGTGCCGCGCACGCATTACAACAGGACGAGTATTTGTGTTTGTGTGTCAAAAATGGTTGAAAAATCAAGTGGACGTGAGCAGTACGATAAACGCACCGCTGCGGTGCCGCAGCAGTCCGACACGAAATGTCTAAATTTAAAGAGCCCTTAGGTTTTTCCACTGGGAATATCTCGTTAGCTGTCCGAAGGCTGGATTAGTACCCAGTTCATTACAAGAGAAATTCAATGCAAAAGCAATCTCTATTATTATTTTTATGGCTAACCATATTAACCATTGCGTCCCAGTGCTGGTTCTAAAGGCTTATCCCTATTCTTAGGTTTGTAAAAATTTGGCGAATTCTCAAAACAACCAAGTATTTATTTATCAGACTATTACTGATTGTTCAAGCAAACCGTATCTAAATAATGTAGTACCTTTGTAGATGTTAGGTTAACTAGTTATTTTCCTGAATTTACTGGAGCAGCATGGAATAATTAATGTTCTAAACAAATATGTACTCGAAATCATGTAGTTATTTGTGAAATATAATATGAAATAGCAGCAAAATATTTACACACTTGTTACGTTTCTTTTTCTCATGACTTTGGTCTTTCGGCAGCTCAAATTTTAGACTTATCATTTCTTTCAATGCCAATATTAGGTCGAAATTTTTAATGACATATTTAGATTATCTGATTAGGAATATCAATCTCTTCCTGATCAATATTTCGATCATTATATGTTACAGCCTAAGTTATCAAGTTACTTTCCACGTAGGCAAGGTATAATCCGCGAATCTTTGGCTCTCGTTACAGCTACCTACTCTCAGCTCAGATTATATCACAATTCACAGCCCATTGTTTATCTTGTTGTGTTGTGAAGGGCGGCGATGTCGGGCTCAGATAAAAATACGTTAATAATGGGAAGAAAGCCGGCTGTGTAGTAGATGGTAGGCTACAAGTACCTTTCACTGGCACATTGTTTTAACAAGCTGGGCTTAGGGCAAGCTTTGGCATTCACTCAGATTTACACAAAGCAACTGTGAGAAATTATTGTACTAGAATGCAAGAATGAGGCGATCTTTTTCTTGGCTTTGCTTTCTGTTTATTCAGTTCCATCACAGGTTCCATGTTCTATGTCAGCCATTTATCAATTTCCGCTGCAGTGGTAAGTAATGTTGTTTGGACTCTTGCTCCATTTCAATAAAAGACTTCGTTCTATCTAGTTAATATAGGAAAAATAAAAACTTTCCACGCCTGAATTCAGACAAAATATCTATTTTCCACCTGAAGCTTCTACAGTCTTAAGTACGGGCCCTAAAGTAACAAAAACGGCGTCCTTATTATTACGAACACAGATATCCTCATTCGCAGATACTTCACGCTGTATTTTTACGTCCGTTTCTTTCCTTTTATGTTTTAGTCCTGTAATTTTATGTATACCGTGCCTATTTTGAATAATAAGTCTATACAGTTTACGTAATCGCCACTTGGATGTAAAATTATCAAGCGAATGTTTTCGGAATAGGTGCACACTCGTTTTGCAGGCAACAATGTAATGATAATGATCTTAAAAGAAGATAAACATTGGCGGAACGTTGAGAGAAGAATTACAAAGATTTACATAGTATTTTTATGACAGATGTTTATATTTTCCTCCTTATTGTATTTTCGTACTCTGCGATTGAAGTGAGTTTTTAGTCGAGGCTTTAGGAATCCTTTCAAGACGTATTTTGCGTGTTTCTTGGTTAGAAAAAATCGATATCGTTACAAAGGAGGGCTTGATTAATTGTCACCTTCGACAGTAATCATGTTTATCAAACAATAGTTAGGAGCTAAATTGAGAACATTGAGATTGCCTAATTTTGGATACAAGCAAACGACGCCAACGCGACATCGCAGAGTTAAAGGCATCTTAATATAATTGAACTGGTAATAACATGACAACGTTGATAACGCACGTGCACGTGTTGCTGAAGATAAAGATCGAAATGAGTTTCGATATTAACATTTATAATTGTATGCGTTATCGTGCAAAAAAACCCTATTATGCTCTTAAGCTTTATTGCGATGACATAAAATAGACATGAATTATTATATCTATGGTGCAACGCAATAATGCAACGGCACGAATTCTTTATTTTGTTTATTTCCGGTACAAAATTTCACGCACACAAGCCGACGGACCGGATTTTTCCTTGCAAAAGTTTTTACTCCTGAAAATCGATAAATAAGAAAGCTAAGCTTCCACAATTTATTTTAGTAAACCTACGTCTAGCGAGAGACTGGTTTAATCTCAGATGATTGATTGGTTAAAACTGTAAGCAACGAGCTGATGAAGAAGCGAAATGGAATTGATGGATCTCTCTATCTTTCCTGACAATTAATTTTAGCCAGCTATAGGTAGGTACCTTGGTATATTTCACTCCCGTATTCGATAATAGATTGGAGAGATGCTAGGCGCAGAGTTGTTGGTGTTTGAGTAGATTCCAGGTTGCCTGGAAGAGATCGCGGAATGCGATAAGACCGCCCGTTGTAATTTTTTTAGTTTTAAGTTTCTTTTGTTCCTGTATTTTCTGGTATACAATAAAGTATATATAAATAAATACATATACTGTTCGCGCGTTATATGTAATATTGCGGCAGCCTATTACCGTAAACAGGAAAGCAATCCAGATCATCAAAAAAATCAACTCATTTCCAGAGCTGAAAACTCAATCCAGGACCTCCGCTCAGCAAGTGATCAGTCATACTAGCGACTTTTAGACCACTGCGGCAGTCAATACGTTACCTTATAATATACCTACTAATTTATTTCAATTCAAACATCAACAAAAAAACTCCTTTATACACAGTTATTAAAGCGCGCGTGAGGTCAAGCACCTACTTCATACAAGACCACCATGAAATAGGAAATAGATGTCGATTACTTTGATAGAGGCCGTTTTTGCACTAACCATTGTTTTTAAGTGCGGCACGTGTTTAAGAGACTGCACGTGGTTCATTAACGGGATTGGGATAATTTGTAGGGGAATGAGGGTAGTAGGATGTAGCGGGAATTCGGTACAGAAGTACTTTGGCTCTAGTAAAAATGAGCGACAAAGACCAGTGGTGCTTTTAGCGAAGAGTGACTGAAAATGGACGGTTATTTGTTCCTTCCTTAAAGTGATTAGCTTAGTTATTATCGTTGTCAAGGGCAGTAGAACAGTATTTTTTTTTATTTTGTCTGTTATTGATAAAATACAGCTTATTCTTCAAAAAAATCTTCACAGTAATTATATTCTTTTAGATCGTTACTACGTTATTTATTATGACTAAACCAAAATCCTAAACGACCCTTTAAATCGAAACTTATTAATACTTGGTGAAACAACTCATTTATTTACCATTTTACTTGCATCTAACGATATTTAAATAATCATAATTTAATTTTAATTAGTCGTCTCAATGACATTTTAATTAGGCAAGTACTCCTCTAAAGACCAATTCATAACCTGTACGAAAATGTACTAGATTCAATGATGCTGCCTAACTCGTTATTAATAGCTGCAAGATATTTACAGTCATGACGTGTCTAAATATGTCCTGTCCGTGTTCGAATAAATTAGATCACTCCTCATAAAAACTAGGGATTACATCCTTCAACTTGAACATTAAGGCTCGCGCCTTGAAAGACCAGTTTTTGTACCTCGTTTGATTTGAGACGGCAAACCAATGTTGATAAAAGTAATTTTAAATACTTACAGGTATATTTTTTTGTTGTAAAGGTATTTTGAGCTTACAAAATGGTTTTAATTGTTTCTAATAACTGTGGGGAGGTTGGACAATTTTATCTCAGCAAAAAAACTTACAAGATGAAGCGTTCTAATTTTAAAGATTAACGTAAAAAGAATGTGTCTTTCAACCACATCCATCGTCAACTTCTATGAAACCAAATGTCAAACGAATGGGTACCCGTTTTCCAATAAAATAAGAGAAAAGCATCCTCGCAAAAGATGAAAGAGAGTAGATATATTCTTTTTCTATTTACAGAAGTGGGCCAGACACTGGTGAATGGTCAAAGGCTTCCTTGATGCTAAATAGATACTGTTATCTACTTTCCTTTACAGAGACTAATTACTCTTTTCCTGTGTTCCCACAGAAAAATGAGCTCTTTGATTTCATACGAATGACCGAAGTGGAATGGCTACCTCCCTGCCAACGATTTTCTCATTGAAAAAGAGCACATTACATTACTATTTATGAATTCAGTTATGGACCTAATCTGAGCCGTAAAACATAACATTTTATTGATACAAAAATACAGCGGATGTGGCTCTGGCAACACAAGACGAATGTTCTTGTACGGAGGCAGTTGAATCACATTAATAAAATGTGAAATCCCTTCGTTCTATGGCGTCTCTGTCGTGTACACTGGTTTCAAATAACCCGTTTATCTGGCGGCTCAGTAATGTTTGTGGAGTATAACAGAGAAATGGAGCGTCAAGGCACACAGCCCGTCAGTTAGTGCATTCTTATTAACCTTTTAACCACACTGTAATATTGAAATTGTGCCCCTGGCGTCGTAAGTAGGCGTTCTCATAGTTGATTTATGCCTTAATGATAATAGTGAAGGCAACAGCTCGTGGGATAAATAGCTAGTAATGTATTCCTAAATACAGGCTGTGATGTGGCCAAATATAAGGCACCAATTAAAATTGTGATCATGGAATTTGACGTGTTCTGGGGATCGGCTGAGCGCAGGAATGTGCAACATACCTACACTGGCGCGCTAAGCTAAAATGAAGCAGAATATTGGGTACATAGCTACTTATGTAAGCCTTAAATAATAACCGTAGGTTTATTAGGAGAGGAAAATAACTAGGTCTCTTGTGACAATAGCTTAAAGACAATGAAATATCGCCAGGTATTATTTACAGACCTATTTCTATGCTAATAAGAAAAGCAACACTTTTAAAATATGACACCTTACCTGAATACTTTCGTTCCATTATCTTGATTTATGATTAATCTATGTCTGCCTACTTTTAAAAAGTATGCTGTGCAAATTTTATAAAAGTCAGTCAAAGATCTATTTGTGGAAGACGCTATGTCTCAGAAATCACGTACGCATATTCTTATCATATGTGTTCGTAATAATTTATCATCGTACCTACCTACTGTACGACTGGTTATGGTTCCACAATATTGGGATCAAGCGACCAATCAAAATGATAAAAATAACCCTTACATCATTGAGCAATTAATATATCTGCCCAATATAATTTATATGTTGACTTCTACCAATCAGAATAACGTGAAGTATCCTTATGAAAAGATGTTTTCGCCAGTCAGTACCTACTCCAGAAAATCAGGGCCATGGTTTCAAATATTCGCAATTTATGAGCTTCCTTCCGGGCAAACTTAATTAGACTGGATGTTAATGATCCAGAATTAATAACTGTTAGAGCTGAAGATAAGTGATTACCAAGAGAATAAGGTAAATATTTCCTCGAATCATTTGAGAAAGGGAAGCATGAGAGGAGGCTTAGATATAGGTAGTACCTAAAATCTTTGGTGGTATCATTTTTTTTATTTTCAGGGCAGAATTCACCAATGTAGAGATTAAATAACGGAGAGATTTTCAAGGAAAACTACAATTCATATTAATTACAAGCGAAAAAATTTAAATAAATGATCTGGAAAATATCCGAACGACCCCACCTATTATTACGAAAGCTTTAATGAATACATACCAGCTGGTATTAAAAAGAAAGATTTAGTCCGAACAAGGTGCTACAAAAGCAAACAATTCCATAAAAAGCTGCACATCTCCAAGAGTGATTAACAAGCGAATATTAAAAAATAACTGATATTTTATCAATATGCTTCGTTGAGAGAGACCAATTTTGTGAAATGCCAAAAACAAAAAAATCTTTGTATCCTTTTTCTGCTTTCGCTATTCTTGTTCAGAAAAGTTTGTATAAAAATCTTTTAAAGTATGATTTCACGTAGAATTCAGCATAGTATTCTGTTGTACACAACAGATTTGTTGAGTTGTAATTGGACGTACCAAACGTATGTGCAATTATATTCTATTGTCCCAGAAATTATAACAAATAAAGCAACGTATGCACTCTCAGTACATCTAGGTTATCAAAATAAATTGGAAAGCAGCCAGATGGTATTTTTATTTAACGTTGAGAATCCAAAAATGTACGTCTGAAATATTTTGCTTTATGAAATTAAGGTCGTATTCGGGCTAATTAGGTCGTACACGTTTGTTGAAGAATTACTGCGACGAATTTACATGTTCAAAGAGATATGCAGTAAATATTACTAAACAAGGTAACAACAAAGTCTAAATAGTCAACGAGACACAGGCAGAATCAAAGCATCAGTCCTATCAAGGTATTGACCTAGACAAACATGCAGACGAGTACAACGACATACAGATTAATAAATGATTTAGTTTCAGCAGAAAGGAATGCACATACACCATCAATAGTTAACGATTTATAACACAAACTAGTAGTATTATTAATCATACCTACCTGCTGAGCAAACCATCCATCAAAAGAGGTGCTTATACGAGAAAATTTTAATGATCTGACTCAAGATGGCTCGATAATGTGCATCAAAATTGACCGTCCATCTACGATTTTAACACCGATTTCGTAACGAAAGCTCTTCGGCTTAAAATACCTGTTCTTATACAACCGCCGAAATTCAAAGGGCCTAGAATTTGGAGATGTTAATAATGACGCCGTACGTGATATCCGGAAATTAAAGCCGTATTCTACATCTCGGACAAGACTTAAGCCGCTCGAGACTATTAATTAGATAGTATCTAATTGAAGGGATGACGGGAACCAGGAATATATTCAACGCAATTAAATTAATCACATGATTATATCGAAATCGAAATGTTACGGAGTCCGGAAGCCAACGATATACAAGCAGATGGCTTTAGGAAATCATAATACGGATTAAATAGATTAAAGAAAAACGACGTAGGGAAAATTTGAATATTAATATGGGGATGGCTATAAAAGTAGGATTAGACCAAAGAACCAAGAACATAAGGCTGGAAAGGCAGTAAGTGCTGAAATCACGCATAATAGAGCATGGGATATGAAGAAACAACCACAAATAAATTAGGGCATGAGACAAAAAATAAAGACTATGGGGAGCAGGTGTATCCATAACCACTTATAAGAGACCAAATATATGGGGAAGACCAAAGAAACGATGGCTGGACTGTGTTTTTAGAACATAAGCATATTAAGGAGGAATGACAACTGAGATGGCGAACAATAAAAAAAACTGTAGATAAAAATATGATGCGCCAACCCCAAATAAATTGCAATAAAAGCAAAGGAATGAAAATTTTGAGTTCATAAAACTTGCAATTAATATTTTCTTTCTTCCAACTTTAACCATCACACAACCGGATTGTCAACAGTTGAATCAATACGATATTCCCTATCAATAATCGGATTAGTATTATTGGCAATTGATTCCTTGGGGCATCTGGATCTGACATAGTAATCTAGCTTCAGCCGAACATTAATTCGGACTTAGGCGATATCTGTTACTGTTATAGTTTAATAGTTGGCCCCTGAAGAAAAAACTATTACGAGTTTGTCAACAGTAAAGCCGTGTCAAATGTGTGTCGGATGTAGTACTCTGTGACCGTTAAAATGAGGCCAAAAATTATTGTGGCAGGTGAAAAATTAAAAACCAAATCATACAGTAAAGAAAAAGTCTCATAAACGAATGCTTACTTCAATTAAAATACATATAGTGCAGCTTTATGAAGTGACAATCTTTTAAACCCTACACAGTTCACGTTTGTTTTGAACGTGAATCCGACAAGCGTTTGTACTTAGTTTTAACTTCGATACATCGTATCAAAAACGGTTTACTTATAAGTATGAATGAAAGTCACAAACAAATGATAACAAATCGCTTCTAATTTCACAGGAAGTACGATAAGCGTGCACTATTTTGCGGTGACTTGACCTCTAACCTTCTGCATAATACATTTAGATTAAACGGGCCAGATATTTAATTTACATAGCAACGAATCACACTTTAAAATATTCACGAATCCTTAATATCCTAGAATATAAATCAACATTAACGTCTTGTGGTTCAGAACACCCCAACCCTTCAGGATTTACTTTAACTTGTAATTTCAAATGTGCTCGCTCGCATCTAATTATTTTTTTCTGGGCTGTTAATTACGGAAACTGGCGCACATGTCTCGGAATACATGAATATAATGTTTGTTTACGAAAACAATGCAATGACATCTGTGTCCTCTCCCGGTTATAACGTTATTTCTCGAAATATATGCGTTCAGGTACAACCAGACAGACCAAATATTGTGTTACTTATTATATCGATTGGACAGAAAATTCGATAGACTCGCAAGGTGCGCCGGGGCACAGCGAGGTGCATTGCATTCCTCCAAGAGGGACGCGAGAGGGAATAAGCTGCATTCTTAGTTATTCTTACCTTTACAAACAAAAATCCCACCAAAATCCACTCGTGCTCGTGCAAAACTAACTTCAACACATGTTCTTCTCGACACTCGTATTATGAGAGTGTGTTGATTTACAGAAAAATTCAAGTTTAATTGTTTACATCACTGTCAAAAAACACTATGGCAGCACACACCCGAACGCCCGGCGTATAACAAGCAAACTGGATTCATTTGGCTTGTCTGTCTATGACGCGGAATGCTATTGCTGCGTCTCTTTTCACCGTGGTATATAATTACATACAGCTGTCTCGCTCGCTCGAAGAAAGGCGCCAGTGCACGGCGCGGGCGCCGACTTCTTCCTTCGGGACTTAAAAAAAACAAAAGCTCTTTTGAAACAAGTTACTGGTAATGGGGCTTTAGGTGGCTGTCAAGATATTGTATGATTTAAAATTTGTTTGAGATGCCATCAAGTAGGAAACGTGATGGCTCGAAAAGAAACCTTGTGTGACATGAAGACTTGATAAACAGTAGCGATCCCAAAGCCAGATTAATCACAGAAAGAATTTTCTGTAGACAACTGAAGTTAGGTTTGTTCGCATTTACCCTACAAGCAATAAAAGCATAACACTACAATATATGACAGTAAAAAAAACGTACTAAGATTTTACACCTGAAAATATAAAGCAAGCGTAAGTACAAAGAGACAACAAATAACTTTGGAAATACTCTACTCACCAAGATTTTTTTATTCGTCACAATCTTCAAAAACGTAGAACCTCAGACCAATAACAAAGAATATTGGTCTGAACGTAGAAATCTGTAAAATATTATATGAGTGTTTGTAAGCAAGAAGCAAAGAATTAAGCATAGCATAAGCATAAGTATCATTATCATTTCAGCCGAATGACGTCCACTGCTGGACATAGGCCGTCGTCCCCAGGCGTCGCCACATAGACCAAACCCGTGAGTCTCGCATCCAGCGGATTCCCGCAACCTTAACCAGGTCATCGGTCCACCTAGTGGGAGGCCTTCCAAAGCATCGTCTTCCAGCTCGCGGTCGCCATTCCAGAACTTTTCGGCCCCATAGGCCGTGCGTTCTGCAAGCAATGTGCCCTGCCCACTTCTGCTTTAGTTTCGCAATTCTTCAGCAGAAACATAATCAGCCTAAAATGCTCCCACTGCTGGGACACAAGCTGCCTCTCCGTAAGAGCAACTGGGCCGTAAACCACCATACGGGCTCTTCGTATGTCACAAGTCTTCACATTTTTGGTTCTATGACTTGCCGGATGGCTCACGATGGTTTCCTTCACAGATTTCGAAAGCAAGTAATATATTATATATATTTTTTCTTTCAGAGCCTAATTGCGTAAGTGAATTAGGCAAGGCAAAGGATTTGAGTATGAACAATCAACCAATCACATAGATGGAAATCCACATCATGTCTTTCATCTCGCAGCCTTGCCAAATTCACGTACCCAATAAGGCTGCAGGTTTGCTCACGATTACGGAATAATAACTACTTTAAAACATAAGCTTACTTACCTCCATCTTCCAAAAAGTGCCTTGGAAGAAAGTTTTTACTAACACACTGCCTTTATTGCCTCGTTTACCCTCAAGCGCTGGTAGTACTTGCCCACGTTGTTAATTTTGCTAGGTCATTTCACCTTACCTGCCGCGTAACGCGTTACATTTTTTTGCTAACCATCTCTCAATTGAAAAAAAAATGAAAAAAAAAACCACCACCACCATTTGAAAAAAAAATGTATTACGGCAAAAACGTTTTTTTTATAAAAAATCTAAACTTTCCTTTAAATTTACTATTTTATTAAATTTGCACCTTGATATAAAAAAACGACCGTAAAACCAAAACTAAAGATCAAAGAGTAAAGTGTTGTACCTCATTCGAATCAGTATTAAACCAGCAAGCTTTTTTAATACAGGGTCACTTTTCCGTAATATTTTTTTTTTTCAAATGGTGTTCTTAAAGTGAGAAGTAATTTTTTGTAACGCTTCAAAATTTACGGAAAAAAATTCATTGCTCGTTAAGTTTGATACCAAGAGCTGCAATACAATTTTTGTAGTATTGATACATAATCGAGTCATAATACAACACCTTTTGTTTTATTGTTTTTAATCAATTTAATTTTCTACTGATTAAATTGTAAAAAATCTCGGTAGTTTCATGGAAAAAACAAAAATAATTCATATCTTTTCGTGCAATGAAGTTATGGCCATGCTGGAGAAAGATTTTTTGTTGGAAATTACCTCCTTTGTCTCCCTGTTTCGTTTGATCCACGACTTTTTGGCCACCCTGTATATGGTCGAATTGAGAAACCTCCTCCTTTTCGAGAAGTCGGTTAAAAACAATATGACAGCTTATGTTTACATAAAGCAAGCATTTTTATGTGTTTATACATAAAATAAAAATAAACAAAATAAAAATCATCGGCAGTACAAGAATTACCTGTGAGAACACTCACGTTTTCTCAAGTGTATTTTGCGTTCAATATTTGCTTTAGACAGAGTTGTAAAGAAAGCCTTCTGTGGAAGCGCAAACCGTGAAATTGTGTTGCTACTCTTTCCCCACTGTAAATACTTGGTATATAGGTGCGATCGTTAGACTAAAAGACTCGCAGCATGCGGTAGATATTTGTAAGTACCTACTTTTTACCCGACTGCCGAAGGAGGGTAATGTGTTTATCAGTCTATGTATGTATGTATGTTTGTTCCTATGTGGCGTTCTAAGAATCATCAAAATCGATTCGTCTTAACCCTGCGAGTGTCACTGGCTGCATTAAGATTGGATAATAGAAAAATGGCGGATTTTGGGCGCCATATTGTGGGCGACCAAATCCAAACCTATACAACATTTAGTTTTGGTCAGCCAGCTCGCGAATATGTATCCTCCGACTGCACAGCATAATTTTCATATTGTTAACGTCTTTTTAGTTCGCTTTTTAAGCAGTCGGGTAGATTTTTTGAATTAACTTTTTTTATTTATAGGTTCACAAACAGATACAGCGTTTGATGAAAATGGTAAATTAATAAAAGTTAAAAAGTACGATCAGCAAGAAAATTCTATTAACACTTTTTAAAAGCAAGCGTTACTCTACTGTTTCTCACTATACATGGACTTCTGTAACTCACATGGGTTTACCAATGCGTTGCCGATCTTGTAGGAAAATTTTTGGCCCATACATCATTTCAATAGTTTAAAAATCTGTACTTAGTAGTCACAACGAAGTCTAACGTTAGAACACGTGTATAGTGTCGTGTTTATTTTTAGGGTTCCGTACCCAAAGGGAAAAATTAAAAGGGACCCTATTGCTAAGAGTCCGCGGTCCGTCTGTCTGTCTGTCCGTCTATCACCAGGCTGTAACTCAAGAACCGTAATAGCTAGATAGTTGAAATTTTCACAGATAATGTATTTCTGTTGCCGCTAATAAATACTAAAAACAGAATAAAATAAATATAGTGAGGCTTCCATACAACAAACGTGATTTTTTGCCGTTTTTTTTGCGATAATGGTACGGAACCCTTCGTGCGCGAGTCCAACTCGTTCTTGGCCGGTTTTTTATTTACCAAAGGCTCGCCTTTGACCACTATCTCGCCTGTTGGTAAGCGACGATGTTGTCGACGGTGAAGAACGCTTGCCTAGAAGTAACCTATTAATTCTTGACTTAAAGACCCCAAGATTCTAACTATCAGGAAACATTCACACACTCCGGCAGGGAATTCCACTCCTTAGCTGTGCGCAAAATGCAAGTATTCGCAAAACACTTTGTGCGTATGGGTGGGATGTCCACTATGTACCGATGGCGCATTGCCATTCGTCTTGTAGTCCGATGATGAAAAAGTCTAGGCGGAATCGAATTGTGCAGTTCCATCGCACATTCCCTAAAATGTAACCGATAAAAAAAAACCTGGCAAATCGTCATCGATGTTCGAGGCTCTGGAGCTTTGACTCGACCAGTCCATCATTGCCAATAAGCCTCTTGGCCCGACTGTCAATCGAATAAAGTGCATCAAGTTGGTTTTTGACAGATCCGTTACTTGCGCTTTATACAAGGTGAGCAGCTGTTCAGGCGTGAAGTACCGTCTCATCTTTGCAAGGATGTCCAACTTGTTGGTCGATATCAACGTAACACCAAGAAGTTCGAGATGGTCCGTTAACGGCAGGGTTACGCCATGGAGCCGGGTGGAATTGGCTCTATTTAGAGCGGAAAAAGTCACGCCTGTGTCTTAGCAGCATTGAAACTGACCAGATAGGCATCGGCCTATTCGGGGACAGCCTTCAAAGACTGGTTCAAGCGCTCAACCTCATGGCCTCCCAGAGAGACCGTATCTAAGACCCAGTAGCCCGTGCGCCGGTGTGTGTCGGTGGTAATGAATTTGTCAACAGCGACAGTATATGAAAATATTATGTCGATATGGGCCGCACGACACCAACACAAAAACAACTAAGGGAAGATCTTTCAACTAAGCAAATGTTAGTCAATTTAACATTAAAATATTGTAACAGCAGAAACGGGAGCTGCAATATGCAGGTAAAATAAAACGACAATATGTTCATTCATGTATAGTTTATTTCCATTTGCGACTGGTTATTGAACGAATCTCACTTAAAATGTTACAATTGTGTGACCTAAGTCCGCACGCACACTGTTTCACCAATAAGGACACAACTCAGGCGTTTGAAACACGGAATATTGAAGAGATGGAATGCAAACATGGAATTAAAGAATAGTACGACACATCTTAAAGGTTCCATCGATCACTTAACCAAACTATGTAAATATAGCAATTGGTTATTCTCGCTCACGAGTTATTTAACGATCTTTACCCTGTTAACCCTATCAAAGTTAATTTAAACCCAATTCTGCTGATGTAACCTTTAAGTTATGTATTACTATAACAATGCGTAAGATACGCAGTGTTCCAGCGACGAAACTGTCGTCGAACATTAGCACTCCATTTGTTCACTACTCCATGTCCCACAAACACACGCGACGGCGCGGACGCACTATTGCTAAATGAATGTATTATTTAAAAAAAAAACGGTGTAATTACAAGCCTCTTGTGTATACGTATAACTACTTAGGTCCCTTTCTTTGACACATCGGTTTCAGAAAATAAAGGCACACTCAAAGTGATTCTTATTTCGGTTGCTGTGATGTCGTTCATGAATTTGACAACTTTAAGCTCACTGGATAAGTCCGCACCACCGTACATTTACACTACTCAGTAAATTGTAATTGAAGGCATAGATACCTGGAAATTCTAAGGGGAAGAGTACATACATATTCTATCGCACACAATCCTGTCGAATGATTAAATAGGTACATAGATTTACACAAGAATCACTTAGATTATAACTAATTTCATTGATGGAGCTAATAGAACATCGTGTTCGTCACTATTTGTGCTACACTGTGTCTGTAATAGAAAACCAGTATAATACTCACACAAACTTATAGCCTTTAATATATCACATAAGGTTTAGGTACACATAAATATATTACTCTTGCGTCCGCTACTACTGGGGCCACTGCTAGAGAGAAGCCGCACTTTTAAAAAGAAATTCAATTTAAAAACGAAGACCACTAAATAAATATATTACTTTTTTATAATGCCTGCATTATGGAAGGCGGCCACCGTTTGATTTGAGATTTAATTGTAAGTTCCAGTTGAGTGGCTTGTTCGTTTTCGGCAACAAAGAGTGATTATAATAATTTCAACAAATAACATAGAATATAAAAAAATATTAGTATCAATTGATAACAAATACGGAAATTAGGTTAGTTATTAGAATCGTTGGTTGAGCGTGAGATCGTTTCAAAATGGTGTCATCTATCGAAGAAGAATGAACAAATTAAACAACCAAAAAATCAGGGAAAGCCAGCTTAGCCTGATCAAAAACGGGGTTCTATTTTTATTTATTATATAAAAACAATGATTGGTGAATTTCTTATGAAAAGATGAAAGTCCCTTGGCAACCCCAAAAACCTAATATCAAAATGAATAAAATGGATGGATTGAGAAGTATAACCTAAGTACAAGAATATTCCAATTTATGAATAGAGTCAACATTCCGCAGTTCCACATACAAAAAACAAACAAGCCACACAGTCATTTAAATAAAAAATAAATTAAACTAATACATTAAGTTACTCCATGCGGTGATTATAACTCGGAATGTTCATCTTGGCCGTCTGAAAGCTGCAGCGGGGGTTCTGTAGTTTCAGTTTCATTCTCCTTCTCTTTTGCTGGTACCTCCTCCTGCGTTTCTCCTACTTTCTCCTCTTTTTCTCCTTTGTCCTCTTTCTCCCCAGCCTCAGGCTCAATGACTGTCTCTTCAGTTTTATTCTCAGTCTCCTTCTTCGCTGGCTTCTTAGGCCGCCAAATCTTCATCTTATTCAATAAATATTTCATCTCTCTGTCCAAGTTCGCCATCTTCTCTCGAATGCTGTCAACCGTTAGTTTGATGTCTTCGTTCTTTTTGAGAGCCTTCTGCTCCTTGATCGACGTGCTGAGCCAAGTGGTAGTCTCTTCAATCTTCTTCTCTAGTAAGTTAATTTCAACGTCTGTGAACACGTCTTTGTCTGGGTTAGAGTCTTTAGTGTAGTTCTTCGCCATTTTGAGGAATTCCCGGGAGCTGTTCAACATGCTGCGGAGAGCCGCTACCGCATCGGGCCTCTCCCTATGTTCCCAGTGTTTATAGAAGATTGGGCTGGTCTTGTCCTTCAGAGCAGCTAATTTTGCTTCGAACAATTCCGTAGCCGCCTCATACCCATCTTCGTACAGCCATTCAGATGTTTCACTGCACAATTTCTTGATTTCTTCAATCTGTTGTTCAGTGCCGCATTGAGCGTATTCGTCCATATCGACCTTCATTTGTGTGTCTACCACAAATGCTTCTAGATTGTTAAGAGCAGTCTCTCTTTCGACACGTTTCTTATCGATTAAGTTCAACTCAGCAATCAGGGCTTTAGAGGTCTTGTATTGTTCTGTAGACAATGGTTGCAGGTTCAGAAGAGTTTCTTCTGTTTTGATTGGCTCCTTCAGTATAACAATCTTAGGTTTAGGCTTAGTTTCGGGTTCAGTAGCATTTTGCTTCTCGCCCTCAGTTTGGTTAGTTTTCTTTGTATCATTCTTAGCCTCTTCTTCTTGCGGTTTCTCCTCAAATTTCTCTTCAACCTTTTCAGGAGTTTCGGAGTCCGATCCGAAAAGCTTACTGATAGTACTTCCTATTTTGGATAATGTGCTATCTTGGTCTTCGTCTTCGTCGACAGTTTTTTCAGCGACAAATTCGACGTTGACAAGGTTTATCAGACCAGAGTCGTCCATATTGAAATGTGCTTTGATTCCTTTGTGTTCGACATTTTCACCGGTATGTTTGGCGAGGGCAGCGCCGACACCATTGAGCACAACTTGGCTAAGGTTCAAGGTTCCAACGTATTGGAGCTCGTTGGAAGGAATGTGGTCTAACTCGGCATAGTTGACGTGGAAATCGAAGTCATCTGTGTGTTTATTGAAAGTGATTACCTTCTTTTGTGGGTAAGGGTTCATTGGGCCGAATAGCGTCCTCTTGATCTGGAACAAATAAGGATTTAATTAGTCGAGTTTTCAATCAAATTAAGTACCAATGAAAGCTATAAAATTCTTAAACATAATATAATATTATAAAGATGTAAAATGACTATTAGTTTTTATGTTTGTAAAAGGAAAGGCAGAACGAAGAACGAAACACGAGTCCTGATCACGAAAATTCTTCTGCAATTGAAAAGCCACACTATTGCAGAGTGCCATAGAGTTCATTTTATCCCAGAAAAATGCATGTTGCCTATGGGAGAGGCCACGGGAGAAAAATTGCAAGAAAAAGCTAGTTTTAAATGGAAAAGGTAAAAAGAAAAGGTATACTACCAGCTCCTGAAAGAAACCGAAAATCTACATTAATCTAATATTCAATTGAGAAGTCTTAAGTTTTTAGTTCTAAGGATCACACACAAGATAAATATCACTGGAAGGGAATATCACAGAAAGACAATAAATTAAATAAGGAGGATGACTTATATGAGTAGCAAAACTCACCAGTTTATCGTTGCCGTCGACGTGCCTGGTGAATGTCACTTGTATGGGGAACAGAACCGCGTCGCGCACGTTCAATGCAGCCACCTTGTAGCCGGTCGCGAGGGATGCCGCCCTGTGGAAACGATTGACGGCTAGTTAGTTGATTTGTTTCGACAGAATTTAGTTATAGTTACACATAAATACATAATAAAATTGCGTTGACGTTACGTTTTTAACTGAAATCAAATCTGACATGAAATCAAATCTGGACATCAAAATGTATGGTTGAAGGAATTGACAGAATTTTAAAATCAATTCGTTGGAATACTTTTTTAATTAGTAGTTATCATCATCTTTTATAATGTGCCCGTTTACTGGCTCTGGGTGACCTATATTACAATTGAGGTCTTTAACAGTGAAAACTTATTTTGATAGAAATACCAATGCTAGCAGACTCCAACAGGCTAAATTAGAAAAATATGTATCTTCATTTACAAGTCGCCATTCATCGTAAATGAATCGAAGTTGTTTTTTCTTTTTTATCAACACAAAATCTTAAAACATTACCTGTAAACAGCGCCCATAGTAGCAGCCTCATCAGCATTAATGGACCTGGCAGGATCATGACCCACAGCATTAGTCAAGGCGAGCATAGCGGCCGGCACTCTCGAGCCTCCTCCAGCCAACACCAGCCTGGCTCCAGTACCCGCGCCCCCAGCAGCAGCGATGGCACGTTGCACCACCCCTGATACTCTGGGCCATAAGTCTGCGCAAAGCTCCTCGAATTCAGCACGGGTTACCTGTAAATAATGTTGATTTTAGAAACGAACAATTGAATGTTTGTTTGTGTTGTTTACATTGTTTATAGTAAAAATGTGGATGTTTGTAAATGATCTTGTATTTATTTGACAGATTACTGGAATTCCCGTCGATCAAAATCTATTTAATGACTTCGTTTATTAAAAAGAAAGAAAAAAAATTGTTTGTTTGCGCCAGGCACGACGCATACCATAAAAAGAACAAAAAAAGCTTAAACACAATAATTACAAAGTATGCGTCACAACTACGCAAAACGGTCATCGCTCAGCATAATGCTGAGACTCATGTGCGAGACAGAGCCACAGCGCTGGTTTTCAGCGATAGCCGGTGTCGACTGGGTGACTCCGAACCCATAAAACCTTAGTGGCAAGTGACGGAGCGAACAGTTTAGTTTGGTTATTACATCTAATTATGGCGGCAAAGAAGAACTTCTAGAGAATTTGAAATGTCAATTTCTTTTGCCCAATAAAAACGCTATTTTGCTGTCTGTCCTTTGAAACTGTTTTGGTAGTCACTGTTGATCCTCAAATGATTACATTTTCGTCGTAAATCGTGCTATAAGTTGATAAGCAACAAAATGTACCTTAAATTTGTCAATTTATAATACGTTTTTTTTTTTTAATGCTGTATAAAACTTCTAAGGTACCTAACCGATACTAAAGTCTCCGCCAGATAACAAAAAATAAAAGTCTTTGATTCGACTTGTACCAAAAACTATAATTACGTAACTTGAAAACATGATTTTTTGTTTATGGAGATATTTTGATAATTTTGGTCTCAAATGAAAGGTATAGGCGTAGAGCCATGTTAGCCGTTTAAATCTTGTAAATCGGTCCCGCTTTTATGAGATACTAGCGGACGCCTCGCGGTTTCACCCGCGTATTCTCATTCCCGTGGGAATACAGAGATAAAAAGTGGCCTAAGTCACCCGGTGATAGTGTAGTTTCCCAACTGTGAAAGAATTTTTGAAATCGGTCCAGCCGTTATACTTTCTCTTTTATATATATAGACTAGCGGACGCCTCACGGTTGAACAGGGATAAAAAGTAGCCTATGTCACCCGGAAATAGTGTAGTTTCCCCTTCCTTTACCAAAAGGTTTTTAACTCATGCCAAGTAAAAGAGGGACGCCTCTTACCGCGATACGTTTGGTTTGATCTTGTTAGCGATACTGCCTTTAAATATGTTTCGTATCGTTTTCGAATATTGGTATACATTGGTAGACAGACAGGTGTTAACGACTTTTATTATTTTTTATCTGGCGGTGACTTTAATACACATAAATAAATAATCTTGCCCCATTTAGACACGCCAGTAACGGCTAGCATTGCACACGATAATCCGTGACTATCGCTTTAATACAGTACTTCGGTTCATTGAATACGTTCTCGAATCTATCTTGAATGCAGAAAACCAAAGTCAAGTCCAAAATCAATTAAATATGAGAAACACACACTCTTAGTATTTTTTTTTATTTAAATTCATTCAACATACAGACATTCCCAGATTAAATTATTGTTTTTTATTCACAATTGTAAGTTA
The DNA here is from genome assembly GCA_947562075.1 of Orthosia gracilis. NCBI lineage: Eukaryota > Metazoa > Arthropoda > Insecta > Lepidoptera > Noctuidae > Orthosia > Orthosia gracilis. Next base: position 40,614,320 of record OX387265.1, on the reverse strand, counting down.
ATAAGCTTTTGGGCAAAAGCTGAATCAGTATGCGAGTTAAGTTTGATCCAAAAACAAGGACTGCGTGGTTGAATGAGAGAGAATGTAAATGTAAAGTTTTTTGTATTCGTGAGAATGAATATTATGCAATATGCATTTTACGTATTAAGTATGGTACGTGGAATATGATCGCAATTCGCATGCTTGTTTTTGTGGATGTCCGAGTGCCTGACTTAATTGTGTCATTTATGATTTCTGCATGAAGAGATGTTGGAGTGGAGATATAGTCCAGAATAGCACATAGGATACTTTTTATTCCGGGAATATGTTCCCTCGGGATAATTTTCGACTTTCATGCGGAAGAAGCCTCTAGCAGAAGCTAGTAACTGTATAATGCTGACATAAACTTTAAAATTTTCCTTAAATCTTAAATTTTTCGAATTAAATAGACTTTAAATATGGCAGGAAATGAAATTGATTATTAATAATAAAATTTAACTTGCATGCATGTGTTAATACAATCAGGAACTGAAATACGTAAATAATTACTTTGTAATAATTTTATATTTTAATTTAATAGTACCCATTCATATAATCGTCTTTTTTATAATTTTTATGTCAATTGGAAAAACATAGCGCACTACTTAATTTCTAAGATCTTGCATGTAATTATTATGTGTTACAAATAAATGATTCTGATTCTTTTAGAAACAGGCGTTCCTGTTTATCAAAAATTACAAGCCTTGTATTACATGCATTTTTTCTGTACAAATTTTCATTAGAACCAATATGTGTCTATCAAAACTACTCAAGTTATTTTCGGGTTAAAAGTGTCGTTATTTATTTCACAAGTATATTTTAACACTATTCATGATTTTGTCCTTCAAAAAATCCTTTTTAAGATACAACTCGTAGAAAATCTTGGCAAATCCTGAGTGTGTTTAATTCGTTTTACAAATTTTTGAATGTGTTTTACATACTATCTCTGCATCTGTAAAATCTACAATTTCTACTAAATCTCTACATTAATAGTTTTTCGATTTACGGTTGGGACACTCAATCCTTACGCACATGAATATGAAGGGTTGGTTTTTCTGTGTTTTATTCAAAATCGCCATATATTTTTTTGATGAGATGAGACTAGAATACTAAAGACACTTGTTCAAAATTTAACAAGGATGCTTTATTTAACATAACAATAACCAAAGACAGTCGCCAAATATAGGTAGTTTAGTTATCTCGAGAATATTTTTAACGACTATTTAAAACAGATGGTTTTACGGAATCATAAAACACGAATTTCAATAGAAACCTAAATAAAGAAACCACGAGTGCTAACAAATGTTGATATGCGTGGAAAATCCAAAGTAGGATTCGCCTCTGTCTGTTAAGTCTTTAACTAAAAACAAAAAATATTACACATCATGGTAAAAATCCTAAACCGGTGCCTTTTAAGGCGTGCCTATTAGAAAACGACAATTACGCGAATACGCGACCGTCGCATTCATGCATTCGGGAAACCTGAACGCGTCATAGTTTATCGAGAGGGTCCTCGCTATCGAAACGACGTGGCGTTCGGTATCGCGGAACAAAATGAACGCAACGATCGCTCTTTCATCTTTTCGAGTAGATTGTTAACCCTTTTATAACCGGACTGCCGAAGGAGGGTAATGTGGTTATCAGTGTATGTATGTATGTTTGTTTCTATGTGGCGTTCTAGAGACCAAACGCGTTGGCCGTTTTTGATGACTTTTACGTCAATCGATTTGCCTTAACCTTGCGAGTGTCACTGGCTACATTAAAATTGGTAAATAAAAAATTTTGGGCGCCATATTGTGGAGGCCCAATTTGTTTTTCTTCCAAATCCATTGTGTAAAGGGTTTTACAAGTGATTTCAAACATAAATAACACTTATATATTCAAATGTACCTAATTCGAAAAAGAAAATGTTAATTAAAAAGTTATGAATAAAAAAAACTAATTCCAATTTGTAGACTAAATAGATACCTCTATTTATTGAAAGATACACTGTTAAATTTTGGTCGTTTAATCCCGCGGAAGGTCAATCCGATACATGCACCAGCATTGACATGTTAAAATAAAAAAAGTTAATAAAAAAAAACAAAAATCCCGACTTAAGACTTAAGAAGCGAACTAAAAAGTACTCTTTAACAAGAACGTTAACGTAAACAAGAAGAAATTCATGCTGTGCAGTCGGAGGATACATCTCGTTTTGGTCAGCCAGTTCGCGCATATTAATAATAATAATAATGAGCCTCGACCAACACCTCAGGAGGCTCTCGTTAGGCGGCTGGGTCAAGGGCCTGATCCAGAAAGCAGTACTGCTGGACACGGCTCGTATTGTTAGGAGGTTCCTTTCTCTGGAGCCCTGACCGCCGGTAGCTTGGACCCTGTTCCCGATACCGGTGGGCCTCTATTTTTTATATTTTTAAATGTTTTTTGTATGTTTTATAAAAATATTTAAAAATGTATTTAATAAGAAAATAGTGAAATAAAGGACATAATAATAAATAAAATTTATTATCGAAAAGCCAAATACAATTTTTCCATCTCAATCAAACATAAAAATTTAACGCCATTATTATGATGTACAACACTATGCATTATTTGAGACAGAGTGAACGTCTGTGTCTGTGCTAGTATAAACTGTGTTACAGACACAGGCACCTTCCTCTTACAGTACATTTACAATTAGCTGCACCTTGTAGGAGTTAAGCAACAACTTAGTTTAATGTAAGTACTTAACACTTATTAAAATTTATGTAAGCAAGGAATTTGTGAATGTGTGGGTGTGTGTGTGTGGATGTGTGTGTGGGTGAGTGTTTGTGGGTGAATATGTGGGTGTGAGTATGTGTGTATGTGTGTGTGGGTGAGTGTTTGTGGGTGAATATGTGGGTGTGAGTGTGTGTGAATGTGTGTGTTTGGAACTGTGTAACAACACAGTATAAAATAATATATAATAAAGGAGCACTTTCAATCTGTTTTTAGATGCATTCGTAAGATTTTTTTACAAATAGTCTTTCAGTCTCATCGTATGTTAACTTTTGGAGAAAACTACTAACTGCAGTTTTACATTTAAATCTAGGTAAGGGATATACGTTGCAGGTTTCATTTATAATGTTATAAAGGTGACTGCTAAGCCACGGGTAGCTTCGCCTCGCCAGAGCAGTTTTGGTGGTGACAGTTGGGCATACAGGATCTTTACGTCGTTTATTTTGCTCCAGTAATCTTGGGTCATAGGTCAATGATGAATGTATACGTAAAGTGATGTGAAGTGCACAGAGCTGTCGGACAGTGAGTACAGATACGTCTTTATAGAGCTGGGTAGTCGGGTACCGATAAGGTTTGTGAAGCATGACTTTCAAGACAGCTCTTTGAGCCCTCTCAAGGCGAAGTAAATACGTTTTTAGTGTACCACCCCAGACAGATATGCAATAGGTAAGAAGTGACTGAGCCAACGCAAAATAAATAGTTTTTAACAGTTGGTCGGAAACTACTCCTCTTAGTTTTTTCATAGGAAACATTAGCTTACGAACACGCGCAACTGTCACACTGATATGCTTATGCCAACTCAATGTGTTATCGATGTATACCCCCAAGTATTTAACACAAGAGCTTCTTTGTATAGTAGGACAGCTGCAAGGGGTCAGTGTAGGGTGACAACTATGGGCTTTAACGTCTGGCATATTAGGCTGTGTGGCAGAGTTCGCTGAGAAAGGGACATAGTGGGTTTTAGAGACGTTTAGCGTGAGCGAATTCAGTGAAAGCCAATCCATCACTATGCCAAGAGCATTTTCGGCTGCGTGGTGAGCAGATTCCCATGTTTCTCCACTTATTATAAGCGCAGTGTCGTCTGCATATACGAGTATCTTGCAGTTTGGGATTGACAGCTGGCACAATCTATTTACAAATAGAAGAAAAAGGGTGGGACCCAGCACGCTTCCCTGTGGTACGCCAAAGGTTAGGTTCTCATCGCCACTGATGTAGTTGTCTACCTTAACTCGTTGGTTACGGTTGGTTAGATAGTCTCGAAAGAGGTTTAGAGCGATGTCTCTTATTCCCAAGTTTTCTAAATCATGAAGAAGGATCGGAATAGAGACCGTGTCGAAAGCCTTGGCTAAATCAAGAAATATACCTATAGTTTTAGTCCTAGAATCAAGATTCTTAACGATTTGGCTTGTCAGTTCAAGAACAGCAACTTCTGTTGATACGCCTCTCCTAAAACCGAATTGATTCGGCGCAATTATGTTGTTGCATTCAAGATAGCTAAGCAATCTTTTGTTCAGGACCTTCTCCATAATTTTGGACAGTGTAGTGAGTACAGATATAGGCCTATAGTTCTCGACACGGTCACCATCCCCACCCTTAAATACTGGTGTGACTAATGCCTTCTTAAAAGTGTCGGGGAAAATCCCTTTTAAGATGGATAAATTACAGACATGTGTTATTGATGGAACAAGTACATGTCTGGCTGATTTAATAACTGAGGCTGGTATTCCATCGTAACCTACTGCACAATAATATTGGTTTTGTTATGTGCCCTAAGAAAAGCCGTTGGTCATGGCTCTGAACCGTTTGAGTCATTCGGGGAGGCTTCATCCAGCGCGATCGCTTATATTAGGACACGGACATAATACGTGAATGAAACTCACCAGCTGTTTAAAGTCCTTATCATCAAGCAGGCTCTCGATCTGGGCATAGAACTCGGTGTTAGCAGACAGGATGATCTTCAATCTCTCTGCTTCTACGAGCAGTTTCTCCATAGCGCGGGGGGACGCTCTGACGTCACCGCCGCCCTGCGCTTCCCATGCCTTGATGAGGTGCTCGCGGAGACGGAGGGTCATTTCGTGGCCTCCGAGAGTTCTGAGGACAAAAAATAAACATTGTTATGTAAAAATCTTAGAAACTCTTCTTCTATGTGTTGGAGCCAAGTGAACCAATCTAAATATACATATATGTAAGAAAAGATTATAAAAATAAAGAATTGAGATATTATAATTGTATCATATAGGGTTATTTGACGATTCGCACGAATTTAACTCGCCCAATCATTGCGGATCGACCCCTTTTAAAAATATTATTTTTTCTGTGGCGATTTGCACGAAGTTAATTTATCGGTGTGCGAATCGACCACTCCAAAATTATGTAATAGGCAATTGGCACACACATTGTGTTTTATGCAATACCGTTAAGATAAAGTACACTCAAGTACAGAAGTATTAAGGGTTAAATATTGTTATTGATGAGACAAAAATAAAAAATAAAATTTTATTAAAATAACTTCTATATGATTTGAGGACGTATTCCACATTGGGCAACCACTTGAACGAAAACTGATAAAATGGCACCTGATATAATGAGGCTGTACATCCCGCGGAAGTGTGGGGGTCGAGGCTTTTTAAATGCCAAGACTCTTCACAACCGTGAGGTGTGCAGCCTCAGAGAATATTTTTGTAGCTGAAGTGGGTATGCACCGGAATGTGGTCGCAGTGGACAAGGGACTCAGCCCGTTGTCCATGGGTAAAGAGAACTGGCGCAAACCTGTAGTACTTACTACTGATGAACGCAAAGAGGTTTGGCAAGGCAAGGAGCTTCACGGGCGCTTCTATCGGGCTTTCCATGAGCCCGATGTAGATTTCTCAGCGTTAGCGGAAACTGAAGGTTTTATCTATGCAATTATGGACGAAGTTATCCTGACGAATAACTACCGGCGACACATAATGAAGGACGGGACGACTGACGTGTGTCGGGCATGCCACTTTCCTGGTGAATCCATCAGACATTTTATCTCTGGTTGTTCTCGTCTGGCTAACGGCGAGTTCTTACACAGACATAACCAAGTGGCCAGGATTATTCACCAGCAAATTGCTTTGAAATACAATCTAGTGGATTCTGAGGTACCATGTTAAAAGTATTTGCCCGACCCAGTTCTCGAAAATGACCATGTCACGTTGTACTGGGATCGGTCTATCATCACTGATAGGATTATTGTTACCAATAAACCGGATATAGTGGTGATAGACCGATTAGCCCGCCGCAAAATGATAATCGATGTCACCATCCCACATGACGAGAACCTCGTGAAAGCTGAGAAAGAGAAACAAACCAAGTATCTTGACTTAGCACAAGAGGTTGTCGACATGTGAAATGTGGACTCGGCGATCATTGTGCCGATTGTCGTTACGTCCAACGGCCTGATGGCCAATAGCCTCGATGACCATCTATCGACGCTGTCATTGCGCGGTTGGATCATGGGCCTGATACAGAAGGCAGTACTCCTTGATACGGCTCGCACAACATTTTTCTCTTTCTTTTTTTAGTAGCGAATATTGTTTTCTCCCTCTTATTGTTTTGCCGACTGTTTATCATATCTAACGTGCATATCTCCACGTTGTAAGTGGTAATTGCTTATTTAATGCATTTTTTTCCTAGTTTCTAGTAAAATATCTATTAACTTCGATTAATAATTCTTCATATCATTTCCAAGACGGGTGAGCACGACTGTACTTTTTTTATTTTTTGTTCTCTAAAATAAGATTTGTGCCAATATTGTCTACTACATAATTTTGGAGTGGTCGATTCGCACTCCGATAAATTCACTTCGGGCGAATAGCCGCAAAAAAAAAAAAAACGGATCGATTCGCACGTTTTGGGCGTGTTAAATTCGTGCGAATCGTCCATGACCCTCATATATGGAGCTGGTCATGTCCAAGCGCGTGTTCTCTGTATGGTTGATTTTAAACTTGTGTATATAAATTGAATGACCTGTAAACTGTTAAGAGGAATCATGCAGATCACATTTTATGGCTTGAGAATGAGGCCAGCCAGGATATTGATAGATAGATCCTGGGTAGAAAAATGAAATTTCCATTCAGTCCGTCAGTGAGATTATCAAATAATATTGCTCTATCAAATAAATAAAAAAAATACAAAGATAAAGCTCAACAAAGTTCAGGAGTGGGGGCTTGTGACGTCACTTTGTCAGTATAAAGTGTAGCACACCGTAACGTCACACGATAATTTAACGCACTGTACTGTCGTAATTTTTTGTATACGTGGCAAAAGAAAAATACGTGTCCAATATTGTTAGGTTATCTAACTGACGGACTAAATAGATATGTATTGTCAAGTCAACTCTATTGCCAAAATCTCACTTAAACGTTGGCAGACATGGTAAATTTTTCACATATTCTTCCAGATTCATAACGAGGCTATTTTACCTTAACTTATAAGCAACTCTTTGCAATCTGCCAATATATTTGTTAACATACTCCAAAACAGTTACTTTACCTGTCAAAGCCAACGCCCAAAACTTGCAGCTGCGGCACAGTCTCGACGTAACCCTTCTCCTTTATCTTCACAGTCTTGTATTCGACTAACGCTGCCTTAGTGGAAGCGGCGCCCATGTCAAAGAACAACGCATACCAGGCTGTATCGTTGATTTCCTATGAGAGAAATTTTTTATTTCAATTAGATTTCTTCATCACAATTGTTACGTGCATAACCTCAGTATGGAAATTTCTGCTAATGTCTATGTTCACTACCATTATAATATTATGTGTATAGCTGACATGTACTGAAAATACATCATCAAACATTTCCTGAACGTGATTACTTTTTACAAAGAAACTACTGTTGACTTGCTAAAACTGGTGCAAAAAAACATTTAAGCAAACAGTTTATATTTTGACCCATTGCGATAAAATGCACACTCATTTTGAGAAATAATCCTTTTGAGAAGTGCTATTTTGCCAAGTGCACATTTGGCGAAGTGTACATTTTGCGTCAAGTGCACATTTTGCGATGTGCACATTCTGCGTCAAACCCGTCTCTCAAACCATAGGATTCACAGAAGCGAGTTGGGCTAAAATCAGAAGCTAATTTTTTATTTGAAATGATAACTTTCTGGGAAAATATGTCTTGTGTGCCACTTGTAACTTACAATACACATATTGACTTTTTTTTGCTAATTTAGCTATATAATAATTAAAATAATAGCTAGTCTCCATATCTTTCAGATAAATCTTTTTGCCTCTTCAAGACCCAAAAGTTGAGTGGTAGAATATGCTTATGTAATTTAGATTTATTATAGAAATTAAACACAATTTTTATGAAATAATCTACTAGACAAGTTCACTGGACACACAACCTGTCTACAAAGCATCAACATATTGATTACAGTAGCTTTCAAACTTTTAATCATCCACATGACGTGTAATCTCACCTTCCTCCTGAAGATACCATAGTTGATGGCGATAGCGGTGTAGTCATTGATAAGTTGCAGCACATTCAAGCCGGCGAGAGCAGCGGCATCTTTGAGAGCGCGACGTTCAGCCTGGTTGAAGTAACCGGGGACCGTGATTACACATTCTGTGATTGTTTGACCTGAGGTAAAAAGGAAATTAGCATAAGTGTAGTTTAATTATGGGATGTAGTTGAACTAAAAAAAGTGTAAATTATTTGAAGGACTTTGATTTCATCATCTTCCTATTAGATATTTCAATGAATTCTTAAAACATCCACTCAATAATAATAATTCTTAAGAATATTTGCAGAATATATCCATTTTCTGGACTTAAACTCCTATTTCATTAGTTTTGAATGGGGATCGCAGCTAGCATAGTCAGCTACTTAGGTCATAGTTAAATAATACCATAGTGCTAAGAAAGGAAATTTGATTCAAATAAATATCACTAGATGGTGCGATATGTATCGATTTTTTATTTAATTGTCTGTAAAATTAACTTTTTCGAGAATTGAACATAATTTTTTTTTTATCTACTCTCCTAGGCACAAAATTATGGCATATTGAGTTTTTAATTCACATTTCAAAGATTATTTGAATGAATCATTTAAAATTGATTCCAATAGATGACGCAGTTTCAAATTTCTGAGGCATGCCACTTGATTTTTTAAATTTGTATTATAACACATTTTGGTACAATGAAACTTTAAAAACATGCAAAAAATACTATGAAACAAATCATCACTGTAAATAAAGAAAAAAATTGTCACAAATCGAGTAAACGGTTTTACTTGCAAGTCGCTGCTAACACAATCTATAAAATGAACCGAATGTGATTGATGTACTTTTAGTAAATAGTCGGTATAGTCTGTTGATAAACGCTAGTTACATCAGCACAGTTTCTTTATATGGGATGAGGCATCTGTATACTAGTATTATATTATCTGTGATAAAAACCAAGAGAAATTAAATCAACAAGTCTGTTCTTGCAGCTACAAAACTTAAATCTTACCATGACTTATTTCAGCAAAATCTTTAGCCTTGGCCAAGAGCTGAGCAACCAGCTCCTCTGGAGTAAACTTAGTCTTGTCATCATGAATGAACAGAGGTGTACCCCTGTCTGTCGGCACAATCTCATAGTATGGGTAGCGGGCTCTGGAAATGTGATTAATAAAGTTAAGCTAACATTAATTCTTCAAAAGTTAAGCTATTAAGTATACCTAATTATCTAATCTTAGATTAAGGTCAAAATATTTGAATTCTTATTAAGTTTATGCAGTATTCATATTGGAATATTAAACCCATATTTTTTCCTTGTAACTAAACACCATTATAATATAGAACCGCTAATAGGGAGAAACATCCCACTAATATTATAAAAGCGAAGTTTGTGAGTGCCTAAGTGTGTTTGTTACTCTTTCATGCAAAAACCACTGAAAGGATCTGGATGAAATTGGGCACAGAGATAGATTATAGTCTGGAATAGCACATAGGATTCTTTTTATTCTGGGAATATGTTCCCTTGGGATATTTATCGCCCTTCACGTGGGCAAAGCCACTGGCAGAAACTAGTTTATAATAAAAGAATAATTATGTTATAGACTTCTGTAATTCTAATTAGTTAACCTAATCAATTAGAATGTATGGATGATAATTTAATCTATATATTTGATTAATTTATAAAAGATATCATTAAAATTGATAAAAATATGAAGACACATTTAACAAAATTCAGGCATATTAGTTGAGAAACTATTTTTTAAACCTTTGATTATAAAAAAACTTATACTTAAGTAAATTATTAAATAATTCTCAGATTATGTTACCAATAGAAAATTAGTATTTACAAGTCTTCAGTATATTGTTGATGCAACTTGAAGTAGTAATTAAATTTAATTTATGTTTTCAGTACATTTTCATAATTTTTAACTTAATTTATAAGTGACATGAAATACATGTAAACTTATATGAAATTAAATATGAAAGTATAGAACTCAAGTTTCTAAGACAAAAAGAGAACTTAAGAGATTGTTCCTTTCTCTGAAAGGCTGTATGTACACTATGTACACATGTCACTGACCTGTAAGCTTGCACCATTGGGTGGTCAAAAGGTTTTCCAAGTAAATCCAGCAAGAATTTATAAGAGTTTTTCGGGAACCTAACGCCAACAGTAACGGCGTCTTCCCCAAAGGTCCTCACATCATCTCTGAACGCCACGACAGCTGGCGTCTTCCTCTTCGACTCCTTATTTAACACTATCTCCATCGGAACTCCAGGAGACACGATGCCGATTTTCATCCATTCTGAACCCAGATCAATGGATATTACCGCTGCGCCCTCCGTTTGTTGACTTAAAAGTAGTGGTAACAGTAACACACTCAACACCCCAAACATTTTCTGTAAAATAAAAATGAAACAGTAAGATAAATTTCGATACTACGAAAAACACATCAGCGATTCCGGAAAATAGGTTGACGCAGCAAACGAGCGTTTTATGAGAAAGTATGCACTTACAATGTTTAAAATCATTTTCTTTTAATGAGCTAACATCTAGAATATTTATTTTATAGTATCACTACGCTTATAACAGTGTGGAATAGTTAAAATCTTATAAATTTAATTTCGCTAAAGTGAGCCAGCTACTTTAGTCCACGTCAAGTTTAACGTGTTTTCTTCTTTTTGGTTAATGGCATTGTTGCCAGATTATTCAGCCACGTTACATACATATTTTAATAATCAAGGAAAATGTAAAATTATTATCTTTGATGATTTTTACTAACTTTGATGAACGGCTCAAAGTTAGTAAAAATCATCAAAGAAAATAATTTTACATTTAGATAGGCACGAAATTAATTGAATCCATTATTGGCTCATTTTAATGAGTTCCTTTTTGTTAGTATACTTGTTTTCGAAAGAAAGAATAATCGCCAAACTTCGGTTTTTCCTTTTCACAAAGCGCTTCTCTAGTATTATCGGAAACGGAAAATCCACCATAGACATTAACAAATCATATGTTTATTTATGTAGGTTGTTCTATAGTTTATGGTTTGATTGGGTGTTGAGGAAGGTGTTTGTTGAGTGTTGATCACAAGTACGGAGGTCGCGGAATGCTGTTTATTTATTGTTATTAATTTATAATTTGTGCGTCTAACAAACAATACAACCTTAAGGTACGTTTAACGATTTGAAATCGATGATCTTTTACAATTTTCATCGTAAAACCAAGCTATCATCGAGTTTAGTATCACGATTACATCTGTTTTTGAGCTCAATATAATACGCATTTTGGATTTTGCACTCTGAATAACGCAATATTCGGGAACAGCGTTGCGCACATGAGGTGTACAGCGTGGGGGGATAAAAGTATCGTTTACATGCGGTTCTAAAAATGTGACTAGACGCATGAATAACGTCGGGACGCATTGGTGGCGCTCCTTCTAAATATGGAACTGGTGTTAGTCAACGTTTGTGTTGTCCTCGGCGTTGTATCTGCGGCAGTCCCTGCGATTATGTAAGAGCCCTTGGAGGTGCGCGTCGGCACGTGCATAGGAAGCTGCACGCAGCGCCTCCACGTCGGAAGCACGACGTAGGACGCTCGGGCACGACGCAATCGCGCACGCGGTCGCCGCGCTGGCCGAATACCAGTTTCCTAGCAACACGTTGTTGATGCCTCTGCTGACCCAATGAATACAATAACACATGGTAACTAGCTGTTACATCACACCTCAATTGCATCGCGTCCGTAATATCGCTGCTTACGTTGCTAGGGTGTCTATTAGCCATAACATAAATGTTTAGACAGATTGTAGGGGTGCAAGTTTGACTGGTGTGATTTTGAAGTTTCTGAGTGAGTATCTTATTAGATTTATAACTATCTATTTTATGTAATTGAGTTATGACCTTGGTGTTGAACTTATTACAGTTTTCAATCAGGTAGAGCTTGTCACAAGCCCAAGTGCATAGTATCTAAAGCCTGCTACTATGAGCTATAAATAAGTCTAGACCTTTGTGTGACCTAGATTTCAGTTCACACTTCCTGTAGGATTTCTAATTTTATGTGTCACCCAGAGACAGTGTTCTAGTTTTAAACGAGCATGTAGTTACATTTTTAGCTTCCTCAATTTACCTTTAAATTAGTATTAACACAATTGGCTATAGAATTATGAGCATCATCATTAAAAGTACAATTGTACCACAATGATTTACATTCACACATTTATACCATAAACTCACCATCATTTATGATGTTATTGTACCACCACATGTTCTAGTCCAACTAGAAGGGGCAAAGACCTTTAAATTATTATTAGAGACGTGATGAACTGTTCTTAAATCTCTCCCTATGTCTAGACTGTTGCCGAAATTATATAAATTGTATACAATTTACATATTGTAAGTTGTTTCAAGGCTACATAATCTTCACCCAAATGATAAATGTTATATGTGGCTAGTGAAGATAGCATTGCTTGGAGACATAGCTGTTATCTAAGTTTTACACAATCAATAAAATATAGCATTGAACATCTAGCATCACTGATATTTGATTATAAATTATAAAAGAAGATATAAGGAAATATAGAAGCTTTGTACAGACATAGGGTATGCTGTCTGTATGGTAAAAAAAATGTTGGAGACTAATAAACTGATAGAAAACATTAATATTTATTTACAGGAGAACTTCACCCTTTTTTTCTTTGTATTTGGGACCAGGAATTGAAAAATATCATTGTTTGTCACCCAATTATAAAATGTTTTTTTTTTTTGTAAATAAGAAAATTTTTAAGATATTAATTAATAAATAATATTATTTCCAAAGATTCTGAACTCAATATAACTTATAACCAGACAACTTAACAGCAATGTAAAGAAAAGTATAAAAATAACACTTATCTTCCTTCATAAATAAACAACGACAAAAATAAAATTATGGGATTTATTAAACCAGCAGTGAAGGTTTAATAAACCTCTATACTTTAATTTACCTAGGTGTGTTTCCGCTATCAGTATCAAAACAAATAAATAACAACATTGAGAAGTGATGTCATTATTTCCTGATTGGATGGACTGTGTGAAGTGGCACATGATACTCCAATGTTTGTTTACAACTCCTTCACATCAAGTTAATGAACTGATTGATTGATTACATTTATGTATAAAAAATTTATTTCGCTTTTGGTATGAAATATATATTTTTTCAATATGAAAGAAAAACGGCTACCCATCCTCGCGACTTGCTGTCTATTAGGGATTAGTTAGCCCTACAAATCGTAGTAAAATAGGAAATGTATACCACAAACTAAAATCTTGATACTTGAAAAAAAAACATGACCTGATTACATAATTTCTATTCTTAAATCACTATACTACCTATTGTAATTCCGTATCTTTGTTTTTCCTGTTAACTGTTTTCCAGCCGTGTAATACCTAATTACGATTTCTTCTGAATTTTAATATACGGCCGCCATTCCTTGTAAAACATAAATCTTTCCTGTTTGATGTGTACAAAGTGTGCTAACAGCTTCTTCCACGTGCCGGATCCGTTCTCCCAACAAGTTTGTTGACATCCTTGTCGTACAAAAGATAACGTTTCTATTATAAACTCTGTTACATTAAAATGCGATCATAACTTCGAATAAAGCGAAAATTAACTTCATGGACAAGTTGGTTTTGCGTGATAATCGACATAGCTAATGTTGTACATTGTGCAGGTCCGTAATAGGGCTTTGTAAATAAATGTCTCGTTAGATAATCACTCTGGTGTGACAGGCCGCGTCTCGGTGCGAGTTCAATCCGCTGATGACACGGGGACGCCACGACACGACGCCGACGCGACGCAACGCAGCCACGCCAGTACATTTAGCTGTTTGTTACTATGCCAAGGTCACGCGATATTATGTGATTGTGTGGCTACTTGACGCGATAAATTAAAGATAAAAATACTTGTATTTTCTTTTTCGCGTTCCTGTTCTATTTTCTTATTACGTAAATTTGGTAGGTAACGTTACACAATAATGTTAAAAATCACACTGTATATACCTTTACTATCTATAGATCAACGTAGGTCGCGATATATGAAACCTTGCGCTGATATTTCGGAGTGTGAAACAAAACTAAAGCAAAGATAGTAGTTTGCTGAATAAGGAATGTAACGTTGCGTTGCTAAATCTTGCGACGCTGTGTTAAATTCTATAGCACGTGCAGGTAGATACATTCTCGGAACTTGAATATTATATGGCTAGAAGTTTTCTTGAACGCAGTTTGTTGCCAGGGTTTTGTTTACCCCTTAACTACTCGTAGCCTGATGCCACAGCGCCTAAAAGTCTAACGCAACAAAATTAAAACCCTTACTTCAATCGAGCATTTATCTTTATTTGCATAGAAATAGAAGTGCCAAAACAGAGTATCGTAAATCGCGTGCTTAGATGATGAATTGATTTCGAGTTTAATGACTATTAGACAATACATAAATAATTCGGGCAATAACAACAACGCTTCCGAAGGTTCGAAGCACTATGAATACCAACTGTGTAAAATAATCGTAGTGCGTCGAATTAAGAATGCATAAAGGCAATTTTACATTGAAGTAGCTGCCGATAACATCAAAACAAATTAGCTTTGCCTCGACCAACGACTATGCAATTTAAACCTGAGTTTATTGTCTAGAGACACATGTTGTACTAACATCGTCACTTTTACGTCATCTTCAGATCTTAGTTTATCGGTCGACGATGTGTTAATACGTGGATTCCCTTTACGCCACTCAAGTTTGGTACGTGCATTCGTCACATGATTATTTTGCATTTTAAAGCCTCTAAGCTGTTATCGTTGGATTCATGAAAATTCAATCAGAATCAATTTTATTTAAGTAACTATACCGGAATTAAGTAGCCTAAGTAGGATTCAAGAGTTTCATAAAAAAAATCATTCTGCTTCAGCATGGCTGTACTAAAATAGTGTAAAAAGACCTACAACCGGGAAATCAGAGATTGTAAGGTTTGCTCGCGAGCCAAACTCATGCACTGACATGTTATTTCCTACCACCAGATGGCGCCAATGCGCGGCGAGCGATGCGGGTCCCCAGCACGAGGCGCCCGCGCATCTTTGCCGCTTCCACGTCGGTTGATACGCCAGATTGCGAGGCATGTCGCTTCCAGCGGCCGCTCGCTACGACGCTTAGAAGTGTCGGGCAAGGTCATTGACAACTTCGATGACATTGAGGATGCCTCTGATGAGTCTGATATGGAACAGACACAACCTGCGTAAGTATTACTATTTGTACCATTTCAGTATCTTTTGGGAGTTCTTCCGTAAGATTCAGGAGATAACCTCTAAGTTTGCAGATACATGAAAATCTGAATGGTCTTTCACAAAAGGATAGTTTATTTTTGGAGAAACCTTTCAGCTTATATGACCAGTATAATACTAAAAACGAAAATAAACCCGTAAAACACTGTTCGACCAGTGTATGAATACCACGCTCATTTCCTGAATAGCAGCGAGATCCGAACTTTTTTCTGAATAAACTTTCGAAAGTGCGACGGTGCGATATTTTATTACTTTTCTCTTATAGTTTCCAACTTTCTCACTGAAAACTGCGCTCCCCTTTTATAGTTCATATTCAGCTTTTCAAGGCGCACTGCCTAGATCAAAAACGCCTATTGACTGTCTATTGACCTCATATAAAGTAGACGAGGAAATAGTAACGGCGCCTGTCCAACTGTTGATAAAGTTAAGTAATCAATAAATGTTCTGATGTGACAGATATATGTTAACGTTTATAGTTAGAAAGGCCTTCAGTTGCCTGTTATCTTTGAAAAGGTGACTTAGCAACTGGGCAGTGAAGGAGAATTTGCAAAGTGGCTTTAATATCAAATGACCTTTTGAGCCTGTCATTGATGTTATGCATTCTTTGATGTATTTACCTACCTAGTTCCCGTTGTATGAACCGTTATATGAAGGAAATATTTCCTCTTTCCAAAGATAGTAGTATGATAACTTGTCCTGTATACGGAAGTACATTTATATCAGTGACACCTTGAACCGATGACGATGTATTTGCATAAAGGAAACTTGCGTCACGCAAGGGACAAGCCATCTTCTGCCAACCGAAATGGTAGTTCCCGTATACAATACAAACAAACAATACGTAGTGTGAAATAGTATGCATATTATATTATTAATAAACGAGCTAATATTAGTCATTTCAAAGAAATTTATCGCTTTTTTTTGTTATCTAGCAGCTTTGAGTGGAAATGGTAGATTTTACATTTATTTATTTAAACTTCATGTATATAGTGGTACACAGATGGGCTTAATGTAATAACGCATTCTTTACCAGCCAACATATGGGTTAAATAGGACAACATTTTGATAAGGTACAAAATAATATCTAAAAATAACAACTTGTATTCGACAATTTATATATTCACATTCATACAATACACACATACAATTAAAATAGACTATTAAATATTTCAACAAATACCAATAAAAAACGAGAAACCTATTAATAATTACTATGACTAGTCTTCTGTCTAGATGAGAGCTATTTATTCGTACTTTTACTGAATAAAGGACTTCTATCAGAGAGTGCAAACACCTTTTTGTGAAAAATGACGCACAATTTCATCGTTTCGGAGGTTGAACGACACAACACACGCGTATGAATATCAAGTTTGGCGAATATCAGTAAAAAAAGCGATACGCCGGAATAATAAACATAAAGTTCTCTAAGCGTATGAATAATTTATTAAAAACAAAAAGTAAATGTTTGGGGACACGTGTCCCAGTCATCACACGTAAAGCAGCACGTGTTGTGTGATGTAATAATAACACTAACAAGTTTTAATAACAATTTATTTTGATCAAAATTGTCTTATTCTGACTGTGACCTACTTTATACTCTTCCTAAACTTAATGGAAACGCATCTATAAAAATAAAAGATGTTGTGCCTCTGATTAAATTTTTCGCATTTTACTGTGCGAAGTTTTAAGAACTTTGCTGATAATGCAATATCTAATCAGATCACATTACACCAGGAAACATTGTTAACCAGCCACAAGGCCTACTAATCAGGCCAGAAATTCAAAATAGTTTGTTACTATCTAAAGTATCAAAACTTTTCGTGTCATCGATCAAGCGTAAGTCAGTGTAAAAACTGATAAAATGTTGACAATATATTGTTATCATTTTGCTAGGTTAGTGGGTAAGACAAACGTCGTACGATAAAAAGGGAATTGTCGCTGAGATTGATAAACTACAAAGTACTGATTATGAAATTGTGTGCTTTTGGACTAACGCGTCACACAAGTAGGAATATTGCAAAACTTTGACCTGACAGCGTGACATAAAGATATGTACACAGATGTAATAATCATAAAAGAGTTTCGTTTAATTAAGTTAATAATGAGGTAAATTGGAATTGTTGTTTTATGTTTCTATAGGGAGCAATTTACCATTAGACGTCCCCTCGAATAGTAAAACATACTCGTAATCATCATAGATGTCATATCCTTATTCTACATGTTCATGGGAAGTAATAGGGTGGACTTCTTATTGCCGTGCAGTATTATACCATAGATAGGTTATTATTATAGGTACATGTTACACGTGCTGTCATTTGGAAACAGATTGCTTATAATTATTAACATCCGACGAGCATTCAGTTCACTGATTCAGTTACATTTTCTGTACGTAGGCACAGAAATAACCGAGATACTAGGTATTTTTGGAAATCGATCCAAACTACAAATACCTTACGAACATTTTTAGACGGATATCAACTTTTAATATCAATATGAAATGCTCGATTAAAAGTGGAAGTCTTTATTTGTAACTAGCTTTTGCACGGGCATCTATCCGCTTGGA
This sequence comes from Orthosia gracilis, assembly GCA_947562075.1. Taxonomy (NCBI): domain Eukaryota; kingdom Metazoa; phylum Arthropoda; class Insecta; order Lepidoptera; family Noctuidae; genus Orthosia; species Orthosia gracilis. The sequence continues at coordinate 40,596,207 of OX387265.1, read as the reverse complement.
TGTCGAAAAACATTAATTATGAATGTTTGACATCGTAATTTCGTAAGAATTTTAATATCTTTAAAACAAATAACTTTTGCTCTTAAAATTTTTCGTTGAGGACAATCTATAGTGACTTAGCTCATAAGAATTTCACATAAAACACTATTGGATAGTCATTATCTTGTGCTTATATACTTAATCCGAAGTAGATCTTTTTACATTTAATCCCAGATTCCTGTAGGTAAGAAATACTTAGTAATAGTCGGTAATCATGATCTCGCATAGTATACGAATGTGGTGTTCTCATCAGGGTGGCCTGCGGAGGCAACGCCGGCAACCTGCCCCCTGCTGACAACGACGACGACCTCACCAGTTTGAGCTGGCTGCAAGACAGGAATTTACTTAGAGGTAGTTTGCAATAATCCGGTGACAGATACACTTAGGAAACATTCCCACTGTGTTTTGTCTGCTACCATCGTTGATCGTGGTTGAGTTTCATTGCGTCGTGACGACAGATGGTGATAAGGTAAATTAAAATAGCACAGTAAAAAAATACTTGAAATTTATTTAGAATGTGACTTTATTTAAGGTGCCTTTGCATTTGAAATTGATTGACATTACGTATATGTGGCGAAAGCGTTGGGCTGACGCAGCGTTAGTCCTGCGTAGATGCAACGTTAGCGTTGCGTAGACGCAGCGTGAGCGCAGACGCAGAGTAAACGTTCTACCTACGCCTGTGGTAGACGCGAAGGGTGTCTTAAATAAAAGCCACGGCACTTTGAACAGCTCTACTATCTATCGACATGGCCCAATGGGACCACTTGCTAACACTACGGCTTCACTAGACTGAAGGCCGCACATTATTAGAAAATAGTTTAGTGGTTAAGCTTATGACGTAACGGCTAACCCTTGCTGGGCGCTGACGCAACGTGACGTCTGCATAGCAAAGGAATTCTTACTTCTCATACTTAGCTTCGCATACTTGAGATACGGCTTACGAGTTTTCTGCGAACTGTATTTGTACTGGAAATATTTAGCGTCGCTCTACGCATCTTGTTGCCCATCTAAGACTTGGAGATTTGTTTTAATGATCGATAAGTTGGCAACTTGATTGCCATATACACTATTGCATTGAACGCAACTCAATCAGAGATATTTGAATCAGTGCAACACTGAACCTACTAATTGTGTCAATTCAGTTGCATTGTAATTTCAATGGTCAAACTTCACTCACAATTAAATGCATTTACTGATAGGTAGTTATAATGGCCATAGTGGAATGAAGCCATTAAAAATAAAGTAACAATACTTCCAAAGCATAGTAAAGATATTAAGTGCCGTTTCGGATTGTAAATGAACCATTGAAAAACATAGAAGTTTGTTATCACTAATATAGAATAACAAAGCACCACGTTGAGTCGTTTTAACATTAAAATCTTTATTAAATTAAAATTGCAAAGGTGATTCAAGTGACGTGGTATTAAATTGAATAAAAACTTGTTCTGTTCCAGGTATCAATCTTACAAAAAGTGGTGTGGTGGATATGGAGGACGCAAAAATAGTTGATAATCAAATTATTGTAAAGGTGAGTTCATTGTCATCATCTATACTTAGATCATTATCAACTCTAATGATCTTTTTAGTTGCTAAATTAAAAATATAAGTACCTACCTCACAAAACGGAAGATCCTTAAACCTTTTGCTACTTTGTTTAACCTGTGAATCGCTTGGTGATATGTATTAGGGTATGTGGATACATTCAGAGAGTGCAATTTGCCTCCTGACATAATAATCTGCTTTCTACAGTTCTCAGTTTAAGTTAATACTTTTTCAGGCATATGCTAATAAATGTACAAAATGTACCTTTAGATAATTGCATCTACATTTACTTTTCAATGTTGCAAGTATTCTTAACTTTGTTATGTACAATTATGCAATGGGCGCTACCCGTAAATGCTATCGTAGAAATTATAAGTAGGAGAACGGTACAATATTATTACATGTAGGCCGAAGTAGTACGAACTACTACAACGTGTACTTTAATAATATATGGATTGCGCAGGACTTACAGGTGATAACGTGGTACACACGAACTTACAACTTTCTTAAGGTCACATTTTTTGTATGTGGTAAATGCTAACAAATTAAAGCCACTGTGCAATACCTATTCAACTAATACATGTAGTCGTTCATTCCACACCAGAAATTAACCACTATAGAATCAAATATATAGGTTAGGTTATAATCAACTGAAAATATTACAAAAATCAAAAAGATTCTTCTAACCAAGACCAAAACGTGCAAGCTTCTGCTGGAATCAAAAATCCTGAGTCACCATAGTCCAACTCGGGACCCATGTTGCCAGATACTTTTAAAACCTGCATGGTTTATTAACAGCACATTTTTAGGGTTCCGTACCCAAAGTGTAAAAACGGGACCCTATTATTAAGACTCCGCGGTCCGTCTGTTTGTCTGTCTGTCCTTCCGTCCGTCCGTCCGTCTGTCAGTCACCAGGATGTATCTCGTGAAACGTGGTAGCTAGACAGTTGAATTTTTTACAGATGATGTATTTCTGTTGCCGCTATAACAAAAAATACTAAAAACAGAATAAAATAAATATTTAAGTGGGGCTCCAATACAACAAACGTGATTGTTTTGCAGTTTTTTTGCGATAATGGTACGGAACCCATCGTGCGCGAGTCCGACTCGCACTTGGCCGGTTTTTCCACTCGTTTCAAGTGACTGAATGCCACGGGCCAGTATGTACCTTAATATAGGTAATACCATACCACGTAATCACATGTGACTTAAGCGTAACCTTTACTTACCGACTGCCTTGTTATATGCGACCTTAAAGACAAACCCGTAGTATTTATATAGCTATTCGTACGACTGGAGATTAAATGTGAACTTAAGTTCAGGTTTATTCATTACTCACTAATTAAAAACTCCTTCGATATATGACATAAACAGATTAACCGTAGTCAAAGATAATATGATACTAGCATACAGATACCTCATCCCATACAAAGAAACCTTGCCGAAGTGATTAAACTGATTATTTATCTAAGAACATCGATCGCGTTAGGTTACGTTCCACAGATGTTGGTGGTGTCAGCAGCGACTTGCAAGTAAACGGGTTTACTCGGTTCGTAGCTACGATTTGTTTTGTAGTGTTTTTTGCACGTTTGAGTTACATTATACCAAAATGTGTTACAAAACAAATGTAAAAAATCGATTGGATGCCTCAGAAACTTAAAACCGCGCACCCTATTGGAATCAATTCGAAGTAAACTTTGCAATGTGAATTAAGAGCCCAATATTCCTTAATTTTGTGCTTAAGAGATTTAATTAAACAAGAACATACATTTTTATGGTCGTCTTTAGAAAATCTTAATATTTAACAAATCGAAGCTTATCACGCCATCTAGTGCAATTTATTTGAACCAAATTTTCTTTATTCGCGTTGGGTGCTCGTGCCGTAGATATAGTAGCTCTCAGTGGATCTTTGTGTCTGAAGTTTGCTGCAAGACCCTACGCAGTTACTATTTTTGTGTCAATTTTGAAGTAGAAGATAGCATTGTGTAACTGCCTCCTTCACTCGCTTACGTTTGTCGCAACGTCCTATTTCGCTTACTCTATGCAGTATACTCGATGACAAACTCTTTCAAGTGTATTGTATTGCTCAAAGTGATATCATGACTATTTATGTTATAATGTAACTATTAGTAATAGGTACCTTGAAATGACTTGACAGTGTTGGTCCAAAGGTAGCAAATACCGTCTAACGGTATTTGCTACCTAATAATTATTTTTCTGAGGACATTTTTTTGTAGCCTTTTCTACTTTAAATGGCCTTATAGTTGTATATGGTGATTTTCAATGAAATTGTTTGAGTATTTTTGTGAAAATATCAATTAAAAAAAACGAAAACTACGTTTACGAAGCGAATTAAAAAGATGTAAATAACAAGAAAATCATGCTATGCTGTCGGAGGATACATAAATGGTTTTGGTCCGACTGCATAGCATGATTTTCTTCTTGTGTAAGCATTAAGGATTTTTTTATTTACAATTTTTTATTTATCATTTTATTTTTAGATTTAATTTTAAATTTAAAATTAGTATAATTATACTTTTGTCATAAACTCTAAACCCACGCCATTGCGTGGGGTAACCCAACCCATTGGTTTGGAAGAAAAACCAACTGGGACCCCCCACAATATGGGGCACAAAATTAACCACGATTGTTTTTTTTTATGTCACTTATATATCTAAAAACACTTGGGCGGTCAACATGTATCTTAACGACTTCTAATTATATAAATCCGTCTAGCGGTTTGAAAGACATGAGGTAATTAGCGAGGATGGTTGTTAACCATCTTTAAATCGTTATTTATATCATAAACTGTTACTTAATATAATGAAATGAACCTAATATCATTATTACACGCCACGATACCCCTTTTGACATAGTTCGCCGATTTCTTATTAGTTTTTCATTTCGACAATATGGCGTCTGGTGGTCGTTGTTGTGAACTTTGATTATTCTCATGTCTTAATGACACTCGCAAGGTTAAGGTAAGAATCAACAAAATCGGCCTTCGCGTTTGGTCTCTAGAACACCACATAGGAAAAAACATACAAAGACTGATAAACGCATTACTCTCCTTCGGCAGTCGGATAAAAAAACGTATCTCAGAACCATGAAGTGCATGTGAATAAAAGAGTGATGAATATGAATGGGGTTTGCTGAATAGATTAATGCACGTGCCTTCTCTGAATTAGAAGAGGCCTTTGCCCTACTGTGGGACTATAACAGGCTGGTATAATTAGTTAGATGACGAGAAAGAAAAGGGAGTGAATAATAGCGGTGACGGTTGACAGAGGATAATGGAAAGTAATGAAAGAAGACACAGTGTATTGCACCGACTCCAAGTAAAATGGAATAAGGGCTGGCAGAAGTGGCAGATGATGAAGTTGTATAAAAACCGGCCCAGTGCGTGTCGGACTTCACACATTTAGGGTTCCGTACTTCACACATTTAGGGTTCCGTACTAGCCCGCAAAATCTAGTTGGTTGTAATAGGAAAAACCGGTCAAGTGCGAGTCGGACTCGCGCATGAAAGGTTCAGTACCATTATCGCAAAAAAAAAAAACGGAAGAAAAACAAGTTTGTATACAACAAACGTGTTTTTCTTTAATATTTATGGGAGCCCTCTTTAATATTTATTTTATTCTGTTTTTACCATGTCTGTGAAAATTTCAACTGTCTAACTATCACGGTTCATGAGATACAGCCTGGTGACAGACAGGCAGACAGACGGACACTAGAGTCTTAGTAATAGGGTCCCGTTTTTACCCTTTGGGTTGTAATAGGAAAAATGAGGGAATTTCAAAGAAAATCTGATTTATCAATATATTTCTATGTGTTGGTAAAATATACGTAATAATAAACATTACCACCAAATTTCAAGTTCATAGGTCAATGAAAGTTTAAAAATTCTTCGGGACAAAATATTGTAAAAAAAAATCTGACTTTGGTGGCTTCTCATTCCTTTGTTTTCCAATATTTTTGGACAATTTGTATGGCTTTGGGTCAACAAGATGCTTATACTGTAAAACTTTGAAGACTGTAGCTCCAAGTTCGGACAGACAGACACGTGAGTGACACCAATAGAGCGTTTGGACTCTTCTGGTACGGAACCCTAAAAACACATAACAAATCATTCAATTACAAAACCATGTTAACATCACAAACATTCATTACGTTTGTAAACACTGAACTACTCTATCAGCGGCTAAAAAACGCGCCAACACAGGCCACTGTGTAAACGGCTTAAGCGGAATTGGAGACGTCACTGGCGCGTAGTGGCTTCGTCGTAAGCGCCACGTGTAACTACATAATGCGCAAAGATTGCGATAGTACGCAACTCTTGATAAGCCTACGGGTCGTATTTTTAGTAAACCAGTTTCTAAAAAAAAGAAAATTTGTCTTAATTTTTGAATGCGCAAAGATTGCGATAGTACGCAACTCTTGATAAGCCTACGGGTCGTATTTTTAGTAAACCAGTTTCTAAAAAAAAGAAAATTTATCTTAATTTTTGGAGCACAAAATCAGACATGGGATGTGGAAAAACTAAGGGAGGTCTTTACCCAAGAGTGGGACACATGATCAGCATACAATGATCCCACCGTTTAGACTCAGGCCATAGGCATGTCAGGTCTGTGAAAATAAATATTTTTTCTCATAGAGAAGAGGCAGAGTGTAAATCTGTAATCCCCTAGCAAGCCCAGTGTTGGATAGTGTTAGTTACCACATGATGAAATAATGAAGGCCATAAATATTGCAGTTTATTAATATTGTACCTTGCTACTTCAGTAAGTCGAAGATTTCAGATTTTTGATATTTTACTTCAGCAAGTCCACACAGATGTAGGATGATATAGGGTCTACATTTATGCGCAAAACGTGCCAGTAATACAGATTCACTCCGGCCCAAGCGGTGACGCTCCAAGCAATGTTTCGTGGAATTTCTATGCATATTCTAATTTACTAAGAAACCTAGTCTTGTGAACTTCATCATAATTTTCCATTATCCGCTCCTAGAAAATGCTCATACATTAAATTAATTTTCAAGTAAACGTAAGCCCTTTTTCTAGACTCTCCTTGAAATCAGGTCTGAGATAAACATATAATAGTACTTTTACGGGCTTATGTACCTTCTACTCAGTTAGGTACTTACTTACTATTGTAGCGTGCAGGAAATCAACGTATTTAATTCGTTATATTCATCATTCGTTGATAAAATACAAAGCTGAGTCATACCACGATCATACCTATATCAATTTTGTAGTAGGAGTGCATAATAACCTTGCTAATTGACTACTGCCCTTCTGAGAGCAAATATAATGAGATGTATAGGTATGCAGTAGTAGGAAAGCACGAGAATAAACGAGTGACCTATTAATGTTTTTATGTTCAGTCGGTTTCTTTTGTGATGTATTTTCGCCACTACCGTTCTCACAGGAGGTAATGATGTTATTATAATGTGATAGAATTCTTTTCTTTCTTCGATGTAATTTTAATGGATGAGTTTCCAGTAGACCAAACGAGCGATTTCTAATCCTCTTTGCTTTGAAAGAAAGAAAAATGTTTATTTATGACCCGCACAGGAGACACGAGAAATAAGCATAAAATTAAAAAATAATAAAAATAAAAACCCGTGCGAGACCAAAAAGGCTCTCACCTCAGCATGTGCAGCGATATCAAAAAAGGAAATAACGCTGCGCTGATATTCTGATAAGGCCCACTGTTGATGCCACGGCCACACTTACGGAAACGGAAAATACAATAATAAAATAGAATATGTAAATAACAAACAAAATAGAATAAACACAGAAGGTGGGTCAAGGTATAATTATGTATAGACAAACAGAAAAAAAATAGAGACATTCGTCTTTTTCGTCCCTTTTTAGAAGACTGATAATAATAAACCGGTGAAGTGCGTGTCGGACTTCGCACATTTAGGGTTCCGTACCTAACCGCAAAATCAAGTGGGTCGTAATAGGGAAAAAATTTTTTTCAAACAAAAATCTGATTTATCAATACATTGGTATTTTTTAGTAAAATATACGTAATAATAAACATTATCACCAACTTTAAAGTTCATAGGTCAATGGGAAGTATTGTAAAAAAAGCTGACTTTGGTAGCTTTTCATTCCTTTGTTTTCCATTAATTTTTAAAATAAAAAATACAGTATTTATCTACTCAACGAGCTCTAAACAACGATAGGGTAAGAAATTTTTTTTTCGCTCCTCCCTTTTGTATGTATGGGAGGCTTCCTAAAAAACATTTAAAAATATTATTTGATAATTAGTATGGCTTTGGGTCAACATGATGCTTATTTATACTGTGAAAATTTTAAGACTGAAGCTCCTAGTTCGGACAGACAGACATGTGAGTGACAGCAATAGGGTTCCGTTTGGACCTTTCGGGTACGGAACCCTAAAAAAACTCTGTGTATTAAAAAACTGTTTTTATACAAAAGCTAGTTTGACTTCAATTCTCAACCATATTTTAATTTACAATCATGACTTTCAGATTTATGATAGAGCATAAATAAAAAATCGATCATGGTAAGTATAAAAATCTACCAATAAGAGAACCGAGATCAACCGTATTTTCTTTTGTTAGGCGCGTTGTTTACAATCGCATTGTTTGATTTACTCAAGTGCAGGTTGGACTGAGTCGCAAGTGCGGAGGAAGCGTTCGTTTGTAGCCGACCTACATTTTTCTATTTGGTCGGTATGATAATGAACTTAATTTGACGTTTATCCTTCCGAATTCTGAATGGGTAATTTAGTTGGTGCATGTTATAAGACGACTGTTAGTTGGTTTGTATATACGCGCTTTGGTACATTTTATCTTTGTCTACTTTGAGATTCTTTCGCGTTTTACTCGTCTTAAAAATGGCAAGTCATCTCCATGAGTAGGTTTTGTAAAGGAGGCTTGTAGGGGATTTGAACACGAAGACTCTTTAGTGGTAAAACGATTCACCTTTGACCCGAGTTTGCGAGAGACCGGTCTTCTGAAGACAGTAGCTAGGTTAGGTAGAAAAGAAAAGGGTAGTACCTGTACCTGTAGTAGTTACTGAGTTATATCTACAAATTGCTGATATAAGAGTTGTACCTATCTCCTATACCGATAACAGTATTCAGACGCCAAGATATTTTGTTTCATTCCAAATTAGTCAAGCCGTATATTATGAGTTTTAAAACACGTTAAATGAATATGGGACAACCTAAAAATCTTTGACGATAGTGCCGATTTCATTTTTACTTTTTCTTGGAATGTTGCCAAAGTACTCTGTATCGCTCCCTTAGAGCTAGTCTTGTGTGCATTTATGCAACAACCCAATACTCTCAAAGTGAAAATAGCTCTGAGAATGGAATAGTGATGAAAGGTCCATGTAACGTTTACAATTTTGTTCTGAAACTGGTATTGGATTGGACTGTTTACAGCAAATAATCTGATACATTATCACAAGCATCTAACCTAGAATTTAGCTTATTTGAAAGTTGCTGGTGTGAATCTGGTATCTAGACACTAGGGACATTACTCCTCACAGCATTGACAGTAACATACACGGCTTTACAAAAGGTCAAGATCCTTACTAGACCTGCAGTCGTATTGCGTAAGTGAATACAGCAACGCAAAGAGTTTGACCGATATCCAATCGACCAATCACATGAGAGATGAATGACGTGATGTGGATTTCCGTCTGTGTGATTGGTCGATTGGATAGCGGTCAAACTCTTTGCGTTGCCGTATTCACTTACGCAATACGGCTTCTGTTGGAAAGCAATAAATTACTGAACTTACGTAATGCCACTGCTGGGCAATGAATATGCCAGCCGCTTCGTGCCGGGCGTCTTTTAATTTAATAACAGCATAACTTATCACTAAACTAAATATCTTCTTTCTTTTCGCCCACAGAGAGAATCAAAAACCCCACCCCCAGTGGCCCGAGTACCGTCCCCTCCCCGTACCCCCTGCAAGGCGCCGCCCTCCCCTCCCGCGAATACGCACACAAAACCCCCCTACTCCTTCTCTTGCCTCATCTTCATGGCGATTGAGGCCGCGCCCGCGAGAGCACTGCCCGTCAAGGAGATCTACGCGTGGATCGTGCGACACTTCCCCTACTTCAGACATGCGCCGCAGGGCTGGAAGAACAGCGTGCGGCATAATTTGTCGTTGAATAAGTGCTTCCATAAGGTAAGAAGTGGTATTGTTACGAACTGGGGTTCAGGGATAAATTATTCAAAACAGCAGACATTAATTAAACACTCTTTATTACTTAAACAATTTTCTTACTTCACACTATTTTGGCTTCTTGATCGCTCTGTTTCGCTTCCAAATCGAAACTATCCTACGACGAACCCGACCACCCCTTATATAACACGGTAGATCTTTTTGGAACGTTCAATACTGTTCTAGATACGTCGAAAACTTGCCAGGATATTCGACATTAGAACTTTTGAATCCATTGTTCCTGAAGCGACGAGAAACTTCCAGAATGTCCGAGCCAAACGAAATTTCAATTCGATACGAGCCATCGATAAGAATTCCGCTATTCGTACTAGATGGCGTTGCCTTATCTAGTAAAATACATTGCCACATAATAGAAACTTAAATACACAAACAGCGTATATTGTCCCACTACTGGGCAAAAGTCTCCCTCAATGCCTCTCACTTTTCCCATTATTGTTAGGAATTTTTGGAATTGTTCAATAGTGCATGATTTCAAACTGTGTCTTATCCTAAGGCCAAAATAAATAAGACCGGCTCCATACAACTAGCAAAACCGTACTCACATATAGACACGCTTCACGTAGAGCGAGTGCAAGCGCACACGTGTCAGGCTTTTGTTTGAGAACGCCGTACGAAAGTCGACCGTCGATCGTCTATGTGTACGTGTGGAGTTTGGAAGGGAGCAGTGGTAACGGCCGCGACTTACAAGTTGTAGGTCGTGGGTTCGAACCCAGGCAGGCGCTTTACTTTGTGTAAATTATTTCGTCACCATTGCTCTCAAAACGGTGAAGGAAAACATCGTGAAGAAACCGGCATGTCCTAGAACCAAAAATTCGAAGACGTGTGATATCCCGCACTGGACCCGCGTGGTGGATTGCGGCCCATTCCCTTTCATTGAGAGGAGGCCAGTATGTCCCAGCAGTGGGAACATTAAAAGGCTTATGTAAGCCACCTTTCCGTAATCATCATTTTGTGTCTTTAGTAGATTGCAGTCCCGTGTGAATAAGCAATTAATGAAACAGGACTTAAAAGTAAATGTTTGTATTTCAGGTGGCGGCTGCTCCAGGTCTAGGTAAAGGTTCGCTTTGGACGGTGGACCCGTTACATCGCAACTCGTTATTACAGGTTGGTTGGCACTACAAATATTGACATAAAACTAGCCCATGTACCATCCCCACCTCCTAAGCTGTAATTTCTCTACTTACTAGTTCTGAAGAAAGCCAGAATAATTTGGTTTTAAAAAGACGTCAAGCCTATATTCTGTAAAGGTTACGCAGAGGTTAAGTTCATAAACATTTCGCTAGTTGTGTTTGTTTATACATGCATGCGTAAAATACACTACGCCATGACTAAAACCAACGCGGTAAGTATCCAAGTCCAATAACGTAACGAGCGGACAACACTAGGAAGTTCTAATCAGAAAACCTCTCCACAGGCATTCGGCCGACAGCCCATACCCGCAGTAGGAGACACGGTGGAGAACACAGAACCTGCACCAGCAGAAAATGGGGCTCGGGTGTCGTTACTGGCGCGTCGCCTGGCCGACCCGGAGCCTGGTGCGGATGAATACCTCGCGGCGGCCACCGTGCTGGCCATGAAGTATGGCCCCGCGGTCTTAGATCAGGTAAATATATTCTAATAGCAGAAACACCTTTGCAAGATATATATACCTCTCCAAGTACCGCCAAAACGACAGGTCTTGAAGCTTCCGCAACCGGCAGATAGCCATGTTCTGCACCATTTCTTTCAATTAACTTCAAGGTGGTTTAACCATGATGCGCATTCTACCACATGCGGTTACCAGACCGTGTGTGCTAGAAGATAGCCACCCTTATCATCATTCTCTCATCTTCTCATTTTCCATGAGCCAAATGCTTCGCCCACTGCTACTTACACGAAGATCTTCTGAGAGTAACTAGATTACAATAGAGCAGAACTATCCTGCTGTAGACATCTGATAACTTGTTAAGAGGCTTTGTAGCAATTTAGTGCAAGCCTGACTAGATCTAGTCAGGCTTGCACTAAGCCTTTAGATTTTCGACCGATGATTTATCCTAATTTCCCTCCCCCTAGTTGCCGCCGGCGGCGCACCTGGTGATCTCCCGCTGCGCGCGCGACGAGCACTCGTACAGCGGCGGCGAGGAGCGGCGCACAGCGGAGGCGCTGCTGAACCTGGCCGGCGTGCGCGCCGAGCCCGCTAGCGCCGCGCCCAGCTAGTGCGAGCGTAACTTTACGACCGCCCCAAGACTCACTAGCGCCCTCTGCACACTCCGCAGGTACTAAAAACCAGACTGGTTAAGTACTTCAGCTTTTTCTGCTCCGAAACGACGATGTTCTTCATTGAACGCGGCTAGTGAGTGGCTGTACCAATATTACTAGCTATGCAGGCACTACCTACTTCAGACTTTTTACGTCGCGAAGCACCGCTGTTCGTCATCGTACATTTTCGCTCACAGACTCGCTCTATCTTAAAATATCTCGTTCTTCTACTCTTGATTGTACTTTTCGTGTCGCCAGTACAGTGAACACTGCTTTTCCCGATTGTACGCTCTTTAATACTCGGACGACTGTTTCGTCTGATTGTAACAAGGCATACTGTACTTTTAGTTTTTTGGTATTGGGGACAAAATGTGCGAGAAACGTTATTGAGTGATTAATATTGATATATTAATCACAATGATATGTTACCAAGACAAAAAATAATACCTAGTATTGCAATTTGTAGACAAAAATCTTATAAGAATCCACTTTGAGTTCCCAATACCTGAATGTTTTACGTTCGTCGATATGTGAGATGAACGTCCACGTACCGGTGTTACCCCCTCTAGTTTCAAATCAGAATACCGCAATTACACGTTTAAATGGTAAAGTTATTTTGCGACAATCTACAGCGCTTGCAATTTGTTTGTTCTATCTTTGAAGAGTATAGAAACAGCATGCAGTATCCAAACACTAACTTTACGAGGGCACTATTGATATTCGTTCAATAATAATTCTAAAATTATGTCTAAGTTATTGAATCAATAAAGTATAAATTAAACGAAAAATTAAATTTCTCGGGGCCAAGCCCCCAAAACGGTCAGTGATTCTATATTGACATATGAGTTCGTAGAACGAAAAATTTGTTAAAAAATACTTATTTCAAAATTTCCGATTCTGTTGTCGCAATTTATAAAACAGACAAAAAGTTTACCATTTTCTAGTCCAATAAAGACAATCCATTTAAGCAAATCTCGGTGAGATGCAGATGTCTTTACTTATATAAATTATATTCAATACGAAATAGTTATCGTGCTTAGGTAAATGGCTCACTCGCTGTCTAGTTAGGACCTATTTTCTCATTCAATATATTTTCCCAGTGTAAAACATCACATTTATCATAAAGAAAGACGTTACGCGAACCATGCTCTAGAATAATTACACTTTACATAATAGTAGATATTTATAGTGATAGATGTGATACTACTTATACTGTTTAGTATGAAATATTTTATTTAAATGAATGGAAAATAGTTGGATAGTTACATGCATTTAGGTTTTTTCTCCATTTACTAATAGTCAATCAATCTTAATATTGTAAGAATTAATTATTCTATACATAATTTAAAGTAATATAATGTTCCCGTATTTCCGTCGATCAATTTGATTTTATGCCGAATGTTGCCAGAGTGATGTACGAGTGTACACTTAAAAGAGTTGCCATCGTGCATGATGAGACGGAAGTGTGGCGCATGGTAGGTTTTAAGTTATAATTACTCGTATGTCATATTGTTTTACCTGCATCTTCAATATGTCAGGACAAATGTCACCGGTAAGTATAAACATAAAATTACTGATTCTAAACTGAGCAATATTAAATGTATAAATCTACTTAATATACCTTGTGATCTGAAAATACAAATATTGTATACAGGGCCGATCAAAATGTATTTTATCTATTCAAATTGTGTTACTTCCAAGTGATAGAACATGTATATATTTACATTATAACAATTACTTGCATTAGCCATAAGCAAGCCGTATTTTGTGTTCATCAACCAAGGGAACTACATCATACAATCGCCTACAGTGTTAACAAAAAATCTTATTTATCATATTGATAAGGACTTATAACTTCGTATCTGTGCGTGATTAGATGAAAAGTGTACTCAATTAATTTTACCGGTATATTTACTAGCCAGTAGACAGATCCCGTTGTCTCGCGATTAAGACTTAGCATATAAAGGCAATCGCCTCAAATATAGAGAAATTTTATTCGTTATTATAAGGTAATTATTAATTTTCGGTATATTGTGTAGCTGCTTCCTCTCTAGAGACTATATCGACCATTAATATCTCTGATAAGTACAGAAGACGATCTACTGCCTCAACCTGACACAAAAGTCAATCCAAATCGTTTTAAGTATTGTTTTAAAACCGTGATAGAAATGAATACCAATCCAGTAACCTGATATAATCGTGTTCGCCATTTAAGAACTCTATTTTCAATATTAAAAAAAAATAAAAAAGTTATGAATGGTGGACGAGTGTTGTTGCTATTTTACATAGCCAAAATTTTATCAATGCCTCTTATATTGGTGTGGCTAAATTGCTATTGTATAAACTGTTGGTTAAGTAATATATACGTGGTACAAGGCCGTTTTCTCTCAAGTGCCTACTTAAATGCTTCAATTCTAACTTAAGTGGATTGTAACTGGAGTACGGAGTGTCGTTAGAGAGGAGAGGACGAGCGCCAGGATAAATACCTGATACATTTCTGTTATATATTTGGGCACTGGCTTGAAGCTTTAATTTAGTCTCCACAAGATCGCCCGGTTAAGCAGTAACCAATCACTCTGATTGACCTGCGAGAGGTCAATAAAAAAAAGATATTTATACTTTATTCAAGACAGCAGGGATGTATTCATGGATGTTAACATGCTATTTTACATAACACCAAAACAACTAGTGATAAGTAGGCTGTGACAGACTTAAAATAAAATACAATTCTGTGTTGATATGTCCCGTTAATAAATAATATTAACATACTAAAACTGTTTCAACATGCGTATTTATCCGGCGCTCACGGCAAAGCCTTGAAATAATACACCAAATAGAGTTAATTGTGATAATACTTCAGTTTACTTAAACGTTTGTTTAAATGTCTCGTAATATTAGTTGGGTTTTTGGTACAATAATACTGTCCAATGATCTCCTACGCCACAGTTTACGAACCATGTCTGTTCACTTAACTTGTGCTAAGAAAATATTAAATGTAAGAGAATGTATGTTAAAACAGAAAGACACAAGTAAGCTGTGGTGTCGGAATGACTTAATCGTTATCGTAAGCAACTGTAATTTTTATTTGAATGGCTTGATTAGTACAATTTCATTGGTGTTTCGTCGTGTTTACGCGTAGGAAGTACTAGACTGATGCAATGACTGATTTGTGATGAAGCAATATTATTTATTAGTGAAATTGATATATACTTTTTCGTTTCCCCGAACCTGCGGCTTGTTTCACCGTGACCGTCACGTTACGTGGTGTAACGGAAGAATGTTTTGAATATATGCCAAATAGATATTTTAACTACACAACTAATACATTTTGATATTAGTAATATAAATTGCACATTTTAGAAACACGTCTGTCTAATAAAGTGTCGCGCATGCTTGCGTCGTAAGAATATGGCAGATTAAAATATGACTTGACTTTCAAAGTGCTTCTAAAACAATGGCGAAATGCTTTAGAGATATTTCCTCCAATACTTATGATTTGTGACTTCCCCGTATGTTTTGTAGGCAAATGAATGGTCTATGTGTGCCAAATGTTTATGAAGATGATAACATTATTACCTACCATATTATATCAAGCAAATTCAAATACCAGTAATATATAAATGTATTTATAATAATAAAAAAATACTATGTAACGCATAGATAGATTAGGTCGTAAGTGATATTATAGTAATATAATTTAATTGCTAAATAATTAAAATACATACATTTTTGCTGTATTTAGGAGCGTCTTCCATCTTACTCGTATTGTTTTCTCTTAGATAACTACAGTTGGAGAAAAAAGTTCGTGTGATGATCATTTTGATGACCTCTGAAGAGTAGGCAGTATTTGATATTGCACTTGCCTTTGAGGTAAAACTCAACAATCAGAGACTGTGTTAAAAACACGTCTTCATAATACAAACACTGCATTGAAATGTAGTATTTATTTGGAACGTATTTCCTACGCGAGAACTTTTTTTTCTAACCGTACACACTAGCCTTTCTTTCGGTGGTATGTAGATGAAATTTT
Source organism: Orthosia gracilis (assembly GCA_947562075.1). Classification (NCBI taxonomy): domain Eukaryota; kingdom Metazoa; phylum Arthropoda; class Insecta; order Lepidoptera; family Noctuidae; genus Orthosia; species Orthosia gracilis. The sequence continues at coordinate 40,580,124 of OX387265.1, read as the reverse complement.
ACAGCAATAATTAGTACCTAATTGTAGTACTTTGCTGGTAGATGCTACGTATATAATTATGTGTGATAAAACGCGATTTATTTATTAAGTGCTGTGTTTAAACTAAATTTTATGATCCTAAGCAACTTTCAAGCAATATTATTCACCTGTTATGGTCCCAGACCAACAAGCTTTTTTTGAAAATATCGATAATGGATGAAAAAACCAATTGAATGATAAAAAAGTAAATAAAATCACTTTAGTTGTTAGTGATCATAAAATTCCTTTTAAAGAGTTATATCAATATGATATTAAAATTGTTACGGCTCATGTTCTATGGTCAAAAAGAAGATTTTTTTATCGAATAATTTATTTTAGGTTAATTGATGCTGTTATTATTTGTTTGTAAAACGGAATTTTGAAAACAAAATGTATGTCTTTGTTTGAACTAAGTGGTATTTATTTGGAATTATCGTTTTACGGACTACGTTGTGACGTCATCTCTGTAAATGTTCGCTTGGGAATGCGGAAAATGGTTTTGTGAAACATCTTGTTGATGGTTTTAGTGTAAGGTATGTGTATCGACGAAGATGTATGTTATTACAGCGGTGACGTCATAGATCGCTAAAAGCTATCCCTACGTTGGTAAGTCCGAACTATATTTAAGTATAAAATTAAATTATTGTTGTTGTTGATATTTTGCCGGCTTTTGAACGACACCACTCTTTATTAATATTATTGCTATTGTTGAGAGTTATTGCCAAATTTTTATTTGTCCTAAAATCTTTTGTCTTTGTACATATCCATTAAATAAATTATGTACCAAGAATTTATTGTTTCTATTTATTAGAGAAGTTAGACCCTCCTCCCCTCCCAAAACCTTTACTTAGAAGTACGATTACCTCGTACACCTATGTTAACAGGTTCACTGTCCACAGAGCAGAAAAATAGTTAAACAATCATGTGAGTCATATATGACTCATTGGACAGGGTAGAGGTAAAGGTCCCAAAATGCTTCTTAGTCTCAGAAGTTTGGTTGTTTCGTTTGGGACCGGACTACTGAGACTAATTTTGTCTCATTCGTTTGGTTATGATGTCAAACCAAACTGTTAATATTAAAAAGCAACCAGTAGTCCCGTTAGGGATGTATGATGTATGTGTTTTTACCGACTTAAAAAAAGGAAGAGGTTCTCAATTCGCCGGCTAATATATATTTTTTTTTCCCCGGTTACTCAAAGACGCCTGCACCGATTTGGAAAATTCTTTTGTTTGAAAGAGTATACCTCCCGGATGGTCCCATGATCATCAGGTCAGGATCTGATGGGATCCTGGAGAAATCGAGGGAACGCCTTAAAATATAGGCATAAATACAAAGATTTTAGTATTTTCATCAACAATGCAATCATTTGCACTCAAGAGTATCATTTGGTGATGTGGAACTGATGAAGAAGACCACAGATGGCCACTGGAACTCCTTAATGCTAATCGCTAAGTATGTCACAGGTATAAGATAATTATGTCGAATAGTTAACCAACTATGATGAAGCAAATACTTATAAATAAATAGTACTGATGAAAATGCCATCTGTGGTTATTTACCATCAATCTGATTTGATGATGAAGCCGGAATGTAGGCACTGGAACTGAAATAAAACAATGTATCCTAGTCGTGTTTGGGCTTATTGGAATCATCATGAGATTTGCTTTGACTATAAATGATTTTCATGGTAACTGGAGGTACCAACCAAAACTAAAAATAGATAAATAAAAACCTTTTTGGTTTGATTGTTTTGTTATTTTTTTTTTCAATGAATGTTTTTACTTCATTTACTGAACTTCACACAACCTTCCGAACCGTAATGTTGAATCCCTAAAAGTTGAATTTGGAAAATGTTGAACTGTTAATCCCAAAATGTTAATGTTGAATTCTTAAAATGCCGGTGCCTCATTGCTAATTAGCCTCTTGGCCCTCATTTCAGTCGACTATAGTGCATAGTCATCAAGCTGGTATTTGGCAGATCCGTCCCAGGGGAGATGAGAACAGTACTCCATGCATGATCGAATTTGCGCTAAAAAGATATTGAGCAGCTGTTCCGGTGTGAATTACTTTCTCACCTTTGCAAGGATCCCAACCTTTTGGCAGCCGCCTGAACTTTTGCCTCAATGTATCCGCAAAATTGAGAGTCGATGTCAACGTAAAGCCAAGAAGCTCAAGATGGGTCCGTTATTGGTACGGTCACATCTCGGAAAGTTGAGCCGAGTGAAATTAGCTCTTTTAAAAAAATAAACAGACCACTCTTTTGGAAAAATGACACGCCTGGGTTTTAGCAGCATTAAACGTGTACGTTACTCCAGCCAGAAAGTATCTCCTAGAGATATATGAGTAGAACGTATAGTTGGTGCCTTATCTGCTGTAAATGTGCCCCCACATAAAAAATGTGTGCCCCCTGTCGTTTTGAAAAAAAAACGGAAAAACGATTCTTGCTGGGGTAACGTTTTTCTAGCAGGAAAATTCTAAACGAGTGATCGGAGAGAGAAAAATTGTGCATGGCCAGAGAGCTTATATGTGTGCCACTATGTGCCCCCAAAAATAAAATCTGTGCCCCTTCAGATTTTCGAGATATTGCGTTTCCTGCTGCAGTAACGTTTTGATGAATCGTATATCTCTAAAACCATTGCATGTGCCCCTGTAGAATAAACATACACGAGTAGCTCTTAATGTGTGCCCCTGTGTGCCCCAATTAGATTTAAGAAAATATTTATAGTTTTTAAGTTATCGCGGTTTTATGAAAATCCGAAAAAACATCGCAGCGCCTAAATGAGACAAGGCATAAGTTTGCTGAAAACTGTATTCGGTCCTTCTTGACGCTAATAATAACCATACAAAGTTTTAAAACGCTTCATGCATGCGTTTTTGAACAATCTTGCTAAAAGTCAAAACGATGGTGTCATAACTTTGACGGCAAAATACAAGGAACTGGCTAAATCTCAGATGTGTAGGTGTAAACCAAAATCATGTGCCTTTAGTCAAAAATATATGGTGAAAATATTGAGCTTGGAATGTTTCGCATTAAGTAAATATAAACAAAAAACCAAATTAAGTAAACAACGGCTGGTTATCCGACCAAATTTGAATGACTACTAAAAAGCGACGGATTCATACATATCGTTGAACTTCTTTATTTTACTCACTAACCGGTTCACACGTGTTGTGCCTGAGTACACTGAAGTAGAAAAGTAATAAATAATAAAATAATGTTGTTATTGGATTATGTTCTACTAGCCGTTTCTATGACCTTACACATGATTAAGTACATTATAAATAATAGACTAAGCGCTATTCCAAGGTAAGCTATCTTCTCCATTCTAATTTCAACGCAATATCTCGAAAATCTGAAGGGGCACACATTTTATTTTTGGGGGCACATAGTGGCACACATATAAGCTCTCTGGCCATGCACAATTTTTCTCTCTCCGATCACTCGTTTAGAATTTTCCTGCTAGAAAAACGTTACCCCAGCAAGAATCGTTTTTCCGTTTTTTTTTCAAAACGACAGGGGGCACACATTTTTTATGTGGGGGCACATTTACAGCAGATAAGGCACCAACTATACGTTCTACTCATATATCTCTAGGAGATACTTTCTGGCTGGAGTAACGTACACGCATTAAACCTGACCAGATTGGTTCAAACGCTCCACCATGGCCTCACAGAGAGACTGGATATGCGGCTCGGTAACCAATGCATGGACAAGTATCTCTCAGCAACAGTGCTGTCGTCTGATTACCCAAAGGTTTTAGTCGATCTACTAACTACTAATATGTAGCAAGAATAATCTTGCTGAGAGTACCGACCTCTGAGGGAACCCGGTCTTGCAGTCAATTCAGAGACCCAAAGATCCGTTGTGAATATTAAACTTGGACATATTCACCCGGATTTGAACCCACGACCTCAAGCACGAAAGGCGAGGTAACTGTTGTTGGAGTTCCTGAATAAATCAATTACTTAGTTTGACGGTTCATTACACTTAAACGAAATAAGACTGTACTAATTATTAAGTAACCTAAAAACTATTTACGCAAGGTTCTTTCTGATGAATAAATAAAACAAGGATGACTGAATACTGAATTCATTTTATTACAAAAAAGAACAAAAAGCATGGCTCTACAACCAGTCAATACGTTAACATACAATAAGAATATTTGTCTTAAAATTACAATATAATGTTGTCTACCTTATTTAACATCTAAGAATAGTATTTGCAACATTCACCATATCAGACTCACCAACAGTAATATGAAAATGCTCCCTTGTCTATTTAGATTTGAAGAAACTTAAATCTTCAGGCTTCTGTTAGAAAATCAGATGCACTGAATAATTGCTAAAAGTCTGTTATATTTATTATATCTAGTAGGTACATGTTCAAAGAAGAATCATACAGAGTGCACAGAAAGGTGAAGTCTTTAGCGCTAATTCGGATGTTGTATTACACATAACTTCTATAAAAATAAATCCGTCACAACCATTCATCCATCATCTAAAAATATTTGGATCAAAGAATTCTTCACCGTGACTAAATAATATGCTGCCTAATTTTTTGAATTTTTCATATAGCCACTTTTAAATTTGTAATTTCTTGGACGAAACATAAAAAAATTGAAAGCCAGAAACAAACCGTCATTTTTATAAAACGTAAAAAATGAGATTTTTTATCAATTATTACTTTTCAGTTCTTCAATGTTATATCTAATGCGTTTGATTATTTATTTATATGTCTAGACATCGCGTCGATTTGTGATTAGGACCGCTGAATAATATATTTCGACGCGTTCACGCATTTTAAACTAGACATAATCAATAAAATCAAATTCTAAAGCTACGTTGACACCAGACGAGTGAGATCCATCCAAATGACTAATTAGATCTTCAATTCAATCAAATACAATTCAATCTTTAAACTAGGATACTCGTACAATGTCAACGGCGCCTGACCGTGGCAAGTTCGTTCCCTTGTGCTACCTGTGGAAAGTAAATAACAACGGTCTCTAGTGTTACGTAAACTGTTCACGAGAAGTAAATCTGTCGAGCTTCACTCGGTGTCTGCTCCATGGGGCAGTAGGGACATTTCAATCTGAAAATAGAAACGAAAACATGATTTTAGCTGGCTTAAATCAATCTGCTTAACCTTTTTCCTACTTTGTTGGGGTCGGCTTCTAGTCTAACTGTATATTAAATGGAGTTACTGCGGCCTCTGCAGAGCCCCGACGGTGCTACTAAAAACGAGATTGACTTCATCATGTCGAAGAGGAAGCATATATACAATGATATATCTGTGATCAATGCGATGAAAACAGGAAGTGATCACCGCATGGTAAGAGGCACATTGACCTTAAATATCAAGCTTGAATGGTGTCGACTGATGAAGTATACGTGCCGTCCAGCACGGATCCGGATCCAAAACCCCAAAAGATTTCAGCTCGTGCTGCAGAATGGTTTCGGAAACGATAACAACGACAGGTTCATGGAAACTGTCCGTACGGTCGTCGGCTCAAAGATCAATCAATCAAACAATATCTTTATTGTGGATCATAGGTAGGTACATAATACAGGTCTTAAACAATTTAATTGCGATCAGCTATGTCCCGCCCTTAGGGCATACAATAGTCACACATAGGCAATTGAATAAAAATATTGTTACAAACTGTTATTATTTCACATAAATTACAAAAAAGATAAAAATAGTCAGAACGAATTAGGTAGGTACACACAGTGGGCCACTGAACGCATCATGACTGAGGGGAACTGTATTGGAGCAGTGACTTGTCTGATAAGAAGTCTTTTACAGAGTAATAGCACTTGTTTACTAACAGGTCGTGGAGATTCTTTTTAAACTTTTTCATTTCCGGAAGATCTTCAAGACTCGTCGTACAAATAAGAACAAAAATCTCTTTGATCCTACTATCAAGCTCATTATGTACTTTATACCGCTTTAATACCGAGCGCATTAAATAACCGGGCTCCGGTGTTTGCAAAAGATCTGTCTATTAGGGAGAGTCAGCTCACGAAACTGAAGACCGATGATGGCAGGATAGTATCCGCTAAACCGGGGTTTATGAGGGAAATCGAGAGGTATGGGCAGTTGTACACGTCAACCAATAAACCCATCGCGAATCTAGCAAACTACCCAAGAGCTAGATTGACCCGACACTATACCGAAGCCGAAGACAACACGGACGTCAGCCTGTACGAGATTAGGATGGCTCTGAAGCAGCTTAAGCCAACAAGGCGCCGGGTGATGACAGAATTACGCCCGAGCTCCTGAAGGCGGGGACCCCTTCAGAAACTGTTTGATTCTTTCATACTCGAGGGGAAAACGCCACAGTCATGGTGCATGGTGTGGTGTCTTTTTTAGCAGGGTGATAATGGCCGGCTTAGTTATAATAATCACAGGTACATCTCGCTTCTTATCCATGTCTACAAGCTGTTTTCAAGGGTCATCACGAATCGTCTCGCAGCACGAACAAGCCGAAAAGGCTTCAGCACCGTAGACCGCATTCATACGGTGCTGCAGCGCACAGCGGTATACAGAAGACCGAAGCGTATAACCATCCTCTCTGTTTCGCGTTTGTGGACTACGAGAAAGCTAATAACCGGTTATTTTTAATCCGGTTCCAAAACTTGGCAGTCTCTGCAACGATGCCAGATTGGCTATCGGTACATCGTGGCGTTGAAGTGTTTGTACAAAAACGCCACCAAGTCAGTCCGACTCCAGGACCAGACCTCTGAACCTATCCTTCAGCGAGGTGTGAGACAGGGAGAGATCATTTCGCCGAAACTGTTCACTGCTGCACTGGAGGATGTATACAACAAGGTTCTGGACTGGAGAGGGCTAGGCATCAACGTGAATGGCGAGTACATCACTCACTTTCGGTTTGCCGACGACATAGTGATCATGGCTGAAACCATGGAGGACCTCAGTAAAATGCTTGATGACCTCAAATAATGATGATGATGACTGCGGCCTCCACAACCCAGTAACTGGGTAATAGGAAACAATTTGTTGTTAATTTTGTAGGCATAAAAACGACATATTTTATCGTGGCATGCTTTGGCAGACAAAACATTACACGAACATCGATTTCTATCCATCCTTAAAATTTCTATTAGCTTTTCACATAATACACAAAGGGGAATATTTAATGATTCTGTTATAAATTGATCTTCGAACGATGATTGCCCCTTATACTCAATGATTCTTTTGTCTTTTTAACCGATTGCCCAAAAAGGAGGAGGTTTTCAATTCGGATGATTATGTATGAACATTTTTTTTTGTTATGTTTGTTCGGGCATAACTCCGTCATGTATAAACGGATTTGCAAAATTCTTTTTTAGTCTCAAGGTTAGACTACCGCGCGTCTGTGTTTGCACACACACTTGTGCATACACCTTGTATAATATCGCCCGCTTTAGTCACTGCGATTGGCCGCCATAGCCGCAATAAAACCTGGAGAACTATTATGAGCACCATTAAAGTTGGTAGCAATTACTAGGATAGGGTACATAACGAGATGATACTCACTGAGTGTAAATAGCGTTGCAATTATTAGGGGATCCATTAAATACATGCCAACGTTTATTAATAGCGCAACTAAAATCGAAGTATTGCACTATATTGTTGGCAACTAATGAATTGGATGACACACTTTCATTTAGATATCTACAAAATTAACCAACACATCAATCACCATGATGTCCAACTCTTAAAATATAATGTATCGTATAAGTATCTTGATACATCTGTCTAATACCTTTAAACGAGCAATTCTTGTATATACATAACCTAAATCTCGGAAACGGTTCCAACGATTTTCATGAAATTTAGTGTGCAGGGGGTTTCGGGGGCGATAAATCGATCTAGCTAGGTTTCATTTTTAGAAAACGTCTTTTTCTATATTTTCACCCGAGCAGGGCTCGATCGCCCAGGTACTAATACTTATAAACAGTATACACTTGTTTCTAATATACCCACAATGGGTAATATTACAACAACGATTCGATTCATAATTTGATTGAACATAGCCTGAAATCTGCAATTCCATACATTTGCGTTCACAAAAACGAACAAAATGTAAGGAGCGACCATAGGCGGATCCAAGGAGGGGTGCCCTCTCCATTGAGAGACCTACTTTGTCACTTTGATAACATTTGTTTCTTTTTGCATACATAAGAGATTTTTAAATTAAACTTTTATAACAAATACGTAACAAGGACGATGTATATAACATCACTCCTGTGACCCACCTTTAACCAGTTATCTACTTAATATTTGTGTAGTTATTATATATTATGTCATTGATCAGGGCTAGATTAACTACTTAGCAGGTGTAGAAAATGCAACAGGCCCCGCGTTTTGGGGATCCCTAGCTTGGAACGAACCGAATTCGCAAACTCAGGCAGGCTCTGTACTTTGTATAAACTATTTCGTCACCACTGCTCTCAAAACTGTGAAGGAAAACATCGTGAGGAAACCAGCATATCTTAGAACCAAAAATTCGAAGACATGTGACGTCCACCAACAAGCACTGGGCCCGCGTGGTGGATTACAGCCCATTTTCTCCCACAGAGAGGAGGCCTGCACGTACTCCTTTGTACAAATGCGTCCAAATGCGAGTCTAAGTGCGGAAAAGGGTCCATCATTTCTTCCACCATTTCTATGATGGTCGCATAGTAAGTTTTTCTTAACGATGAGTAAAATGATCCCGTTTTAGGTCAAGCGTTAACAAAAAGTAAGCTTGTATCATCATCATCATTTCAGCTGAAAGATGTCCACTGCTGAACATAGGCCTCCCCTAGAAAAGATACATAGCGACGTGAGAAAATTACGGGACCTCGCAAGATCCTGTGATTCTCAAGATACCTAATAAAAAGTGACAAAAAAATTGAGACTTACGCCAAAAACTTAACCTAAACGTAGTTTCTAACACGTGGTTAAATAACAAATATGTTACACATAATTGGCCGGTTCAGCTACTAACTCGGAGTTAGTACAATAACCCAGGGGCAAGCGGACATAAGGTCCACCTGCACGAAAAACCTAATTCAGAGTTAGTTGCTTACACAAGGTTAATTTGATAGTTTGTCATGCAATATTGTCAATGTTAGTAACTAACTCTGTGTTAAGTTTTTCGTGCAAATGGGACTAAGAGTTATTGAGAACTCTTAGGCCCCTGTATTACCTGCGCCCCTCACCTGATGGTAAGCGATGAAGCGATGAGTAGTGGTCAAACGCCGTAGTCAATTAATCAAATATAAAAAAAATGTAATTTATTACTTATGTACTGACTTGGCCCCCATGGCTAGTTTGTTGAGCGCGTCTCTGGAGATGACGTGTCCGCACAGGAGCCTCATGGGCGGGTTGGTCTCGGACGCCTGTTGGCGCAGGATGGGGCAAGCGAACACCGAGTGGTAGCCGCCGCCGTCCTCGCCTAGGTCCACCTGCGATTAAGAATAACATTATTAATAAGGCCCTTCATACACAACGCTACGCAAATATTATATATACAATATTCGATACCCGACGATTTTAATCTCTAAGCGACTCAATCAATCTGCCCAGCCTTTTCCGCCAGTCTAACCGGATTCAGTTGAGTACCAGTGTTTTACATGGAGCGACTGCCTACCTGACCTCCACAATCCAGTAACTGTGTAACTATTGTGTTACCCAGTTACTGGGTTGTGGAGACTTGGCAAGACTGGTGTCAGATCTCAAGCTTCTGTCTGTCCATAACGACTGTCAAATATCTTCAAATGACGGCCAGGACCAAAGGCTTAAATTGCTTACCGAGGCACGGAGGAATCTCGGTATGTTGATCCATCCACGGACCGACCTCGACAAGCGGTGCTATTAACCTTGAAAATCGACCCGTGCGGCTGTTATTATTTTAGCGACAAGCTCGTCTTTAGCCACAAGCTCCTCTTTAGCCACAAGGTGCTCTTTAGCCACGAGCTCCTCTTTAGCCACGAGCTCCTCTTTAGCCACGAGCTCCTCTTTAGCCACGAGCTCCTCTTTAGCCACGAGCTAATCTTTAGCCACGAGCTAATCTTTAGCCACGAGCTCCTCTTTAGCCACGAGCTCCTCTTTAGCCACGAGCTCCTCTTTAGCCACGAGCTAGTCTTTAGCCACGAGCTCCTCTTTAGCCACGAGCTCCTCTTTAGCCACGAGCTCCTCTTTAGCCACGAGCTAATCTTTAGCCACGAGCTAATCTTTAGCCACGAGCTAATCTTTAGCCACGAGCTCCTCTTTAGCCACGAGCTCCTCTTTAGCCACGAGCTCCTCTTTAGACACGAGCTCCTCTTTAGCCACGAGCTCCTCTTTAGCCACGAGCTCCTCTTTAGCCACGAGCTCATCTTTAGCCACGAGCTCCTCTTCAGCCACGAGCTCCTCTTTAGCCACGAGCTAGTCTTTAGCCACGAGCTCCTCTTTAGCCACGAGCTCCTCTTTAGCCACGAGCTCCTCTTTAGCCACGAGCTCCTCTTTATACAAAGGTTGTATACAAAGGGCATAAGAGTCAGTGAAAAAAATAGATCTTTTTTTTTTGCTTCAAATTGCCTTTCAAACACTAGCTGTAGTACAAATCTTGTGAAGGAAAATAAATTATTTGTATCGGCAGACTATCATTGTTCAAGAGAACAATGGGCAATCCAGGTGACAGTGAAGCTGGCAGTCCTAGTGTACGTGCCACTGCAGGAAGCCAAACTATCAAATTAAGATTAAGAAATCAAGGAAAGAGAGGACTATGAACAATCCTGAACATGTATGAGACATGAACTAAAGATTTTTTTATTTTTATTGACTGGGCTTGATTTCTTAGAAGAACATTATAGACTTTGGGAGTACATAAAAATTATATCCACCACTGACAATACATCTTGGGCAGATGTCAACAGTGCTGTAACAAACACCCCAAGTTGCCGGTAACAACTCTTAAATAGTCTAATGGCAATAAAAAGCACAATCTTAATTCTTACCTCAAAAGGCAACTCGTCATCAGACCAGGCAGCGATGACATGAGGATGTGTCATCTTAGCCCTGATGTCGTGCAGTGCAGGCAACACTCGAGCTCCAGCCAACACTCCGCCCGCGAGAGGAGATAGTGGAGCCAAGCGGAGTAGCGCGCAGGCTTCTTTTATAAATAATTCGGCTGCTTCAGCACCTAAGGAAAAAAGGAAAGGATTGTATTAAGATGGTTTTTATAAGACCATGGCTCGGGGTTACCATTATTTGGCAGAGAGTGAATAAGTTTCGAGAGCAGCGGTGGCCCAGCGGTAACGGCCGCGACTTACAAGTTGGAGGTCGTGGATTCGAACCCAGGCATGAGCTTTATGTAAATTACTTCATCACCGCTGCTCTCAAAACGGTGAAGGAAAACATCGTGAGGAAACCGGCATGTCCTAGAACCAAAGTTCGAAGACATAAATGAAACCGACTTCTAAAATAAAACACTTCAAAGCGAAAAATTTCTTTCTTTGCCAAAGGTGGTATCTTTATGATGGTGATATTTTTGGCTTTGTAGTGTTCTGTTTTGGAAGTCGGTTTGTCTTTTTTTGTTAAAAAGTCTTTTATTTATCTCTTTTTAGTTTTGGTAGGTACCTCCAAACACCATGAAAATTTATAGTCATTTATAGCCAAAGTAAATCTCATGACGATTCCAATAAGCCCAAACTCGACTTGGATCCATTGTTTTATTTCGGAGTTCCAGGGCCTACCTTCCGGCTTCATCATCAGATCAGTTCGACGTTACCATTTTCATCAGTACCATTTATTTATAAGTATTTGCTTCATCATAGTCGGTTAGCTATTCGATATAACTTTTACCAAAATATCCACTCTTCAAGAACTATTATATCGGGCGTCTATCGGCTAAAGTCCAACTTCGAATACTTCAGTTCTTTAGTCACGTGTCCCGACGAGGGAACGAGTCTATTGAGCGGCTTGTAGTCCAAGGTAGAGTGGAAGAAACGGCCGCCCATGCGATGGACCGACCAAATTAATTCTACAATAGGCGGCCATGCTTGCATGAGTGCTCACGAGTAATAGTCAACAGAGAGGGATGGCATCGCATCGTGAGGCGAATTATGTCAGCCCAAAGTCTCACTGCAAAATGGTGATCACTTCCGCTCCGCCAAGAGGGTGCCGACGAAAGAAGAAGTCACAACTCACCCAGCGCTTTAGGGTCGAGCAGATGCTGGTAGATGGCGGGCGCAGGCCCGGCGCCGGGCGTGCACCACGCCAGCGCGCACACGGCCGCCTGCAGCGCGCGCTCGTGCCGCACGGCGTGCATCGGGAACTGGCGGCGCGCGTACTCTATTGCTGCTCCTACGCCCTGTTCACGAGCCAGCTGTGGATGAAAGCAGATGTTGAAAGGAAATCGTCAAAAATTATACTAGATCCCCTATTAAGCTCACTCTCCACTACTCCCTAGTGCTTCAACTGGAGAGAATTGGCTTAACCAACTCCCTAGCAAAACATCAATCTAACGTTATCCTCCCACTTTTCAGAGCGAGTTACAGTAGTCTAAAAACCAGACGCATGAATTCCTAACCTAAGATTAATTTAAGACAGAATGTTCATTGATCTTCTGTAAAATTTCCTTAATTTAGTAAAGACCTGCGGAATAAAAACTATTAATATGAATCATACCTTGAGCGCCTGCATCCTATGCAAGGTGAAAGGCAGAGGCGAGGTGTGCAACTCATGCGCACGCCGTTCGGCCCAGTGCAGGGCAGCACTCGGGTCTCCCTCAGCCAGCGCCACTGCGCAGCGCTGCAGTAACGCGAACGTGCATGTTCGCTCCACGCCCGTTATCTTAGCTTCAGATACGAAGGCGTCGCCTACGTCTTCTAGGCCCTGTGGAATATGAGTGATATTGTAGGCGAACCTAAATATTGTTAGACTGGGTATCAGGTGAAGACATATCCATTTGTTTAGTTTAATTAAACTGTAAAAACGGAAAAAATAGTCACGAACCGAGAAAACGCTTATACTTGCAAGTCGCTGCTAACACCATCTATAGCCGTGGAACGGAACCAAACGCGATCGAAGTACTTATAAAATTAATCATCTTAAACAGACCAAAAACAACATCTTGAGCTTCTTGGTGTCACGTTGACATCGACTCTCAATTTTGGGCCTTACATTGAGGCAAAGGCTCAGCCGGCTGCCAAACAGTTGGGGATCCATGCAAAGGTGAGAAGGTACTTCACGCCTAAACAGCTCCTCAATTTGTATCAAGCGCAAGTTCGATCATGCATGGAGTACTGTTCTCATCTCTGGGACGGATCTGCCAAATACCAGCTTGACGCACTAGAGTCGATCGAAAAGCGGGCCAAGAGGCTTGTCGGTGATGAGGCACTGGACAAGTCAAAGTTCCAGAGCCTTAAACACCGGTCGCCGAGTTGCCAGCTTGTCGGTTTTAGCCTATAAAATAATAATAAAAAAAACGCTACTTATGTCGACACGGTTTCTTTGTATGGGATGAGGCATCTGTATGCTACTTTTCAGCTGACACTGGTCTTAGGAGCAATGCAATGCCATCTTTAGGATGGCAGATCATCTCAGAATTTTGATGAAAATACTTAAGCTATTAAAGCTCTGTCACACATTACCGGATCAGGGCTATCCGAGTTCCGAGTTGTTCGTTTCAGTGTTCCCGTCAGGGACGAGCCATCCATCACCCATGTTCACACATATCAGGGAAATCAGTATCAGTGTAGTCTGTTTCGATGGCTGATAGGCACACAACCCGACGTCCTTGTTTAACACAGGAGAATTGGCAATGATTGCAATAGTTCTATCAACCTTTCTGTGTTCGGGAACATGAACACAGAAAGGTTGATAGAACTATTGCTCTTGCACAAAATTTCGTCCACGGAGATAAAAATCGGATAGCACTGTCAGGGCGTCTGTGCGTCCGAGCGTGCTCCGGGACACTAACGATCAAGATCCTCTTGATACGGACTTTGTATGCACAATTTCGTAAAAATCGTATTTAACCGATTTTCTCCGTCCCTGCCGTGTTCTGTCAGGGACGGCAACTCGGAAATGTGTGGCCAGCGCTTAAATAAGTTCAAATATTGTTTTAGCTGAGAAAAGGCTGCTGTTGGATATAGATCTCCCCCTACAAGCAAGCGTTGCCACAAAAACTGATCCCAAGCTTTCCATGTCTAGGAATTACACTTATATTATAAAGGTGAAAGTTTGTGTGTACTTGTATGTTTGTGACTTATTCACGATCAAACAGCTAGACGGATCTGGATGAAATTTGGCGCAGAGATTACAGTCAGGAATAGCACATAGGACTTTTTATACCGGAGATAAGTTCCCTCGGGATAATTTTCGACATTCACGCGGGCGAAGCCGCTGGCAGAAGCTAGTTGTTCATAAATGGTCAATATATTAATAATAATATAATTTATTAATATATTGATGGTTTCTTTGCCTATTGTCTACATAAATCTGCCATATAATATCAATAAACTTCATAGGGACACATATTATTGTATTAAACATTCTAGGCAACATAACACAATAAGGAAAACCAGATATAGAGCCTGTTTGCAGACATTCATTAACTAATTGATGTCTAACAGGATACTTTTGTACAGTTTTTATATTGCAAAATTGATAAAAATTTCAAGTCTGTAGTGTGTATGTTGTATAAAATTTTATGCCTTGTATTATGATTTTATAAATGTATTGTTTTTCTTTATTGCCTATGTATTGCACAGTCTTTTTCCAGTCAATGGAAAACCGTTAACATATTTTGGGACCAGTAAGCGGCCACGCCAATAGCAGCATCAGTGGTGTTCATTAGGTCCTCTAAAGTGGCAGGTGTATGGGCAGTTTAGGCACTCCAACATGCACTTCCAGAAGTCTATTAAACATGGTATTTCTTTGTTTTTGGGCAAAAATGGTTCTACTCGAAACTGAAACATTAGCTATTAGTTTCTTACCTGTCTATATAAATGCTGAGCTATGGCCTGCTCCATAATAGGCCTGTTGGTGTCATTACAGAAGGATTCAGCTTTAGGCGCCACAGAGGCATAGTCAGCAATGAAATGCCTGTCAATGGACTTGCCTACTCGAGACACTGTTGCATGAAGATCCCTATGTTCTGTGGAATTTAAAAAGAGATGAGTTACGACACTAGTCTCCAACTTTGTTGATATTTTGTGAGAATATTTATAATTATTTGCCCGTCACGTAAAAAGAACGCTGGCCTTGAATCTGCGCACTGAGCGATTGATCGATCAAACTGGTGGTATGAATGGGCTCCGCCAGTATTCCTGTGCGCGCACGCTATTGGTTCGTCAGTTGTCACATGCTTCCCGCGCTGCAATCACGTTTCGTTCGCTCCCAAAATACAGTTGCACACATAACTTTCTTTGCATGACGATAGTTTTAAAAATGAAGGAATGAAAAATGTTTTATAGTATTTATTGTTTTATGAAGAAAGAAACTGAAAAAGGAGCAGTTGTTAATTTATAATGATAAGATATTTATACACCGTGAATTTTTAAATGGTTGTTTTCCCGCAGCGAAATGGTTTTGTCTATGTAATACAATCGTTTCGTAGTTATATAAAATATTAGAAACAAAAACTGGCATATTTAACATTGTGAAAAACTAAACTCGAAAGCGATCACGAACCAATAGTATACCTCCCGATATCTACGGCCGAACGACAGCAGGCCGTTGACCCGGGTGCTAGGTCACCGTCGAAAGGATTAGGTTCGAAGGCGGCTCCGTTTGATCATGTTACGCGCGGGCTAGATTATGCCGTATAATTACACGCGAGAGCTTATTTTACTTTGAACATTTCTAAATCGGTCTTTTCTTTGTCGGTATCGCGGTGATTTTTTTGTATTGTTCCGTGCAAACATTTTATGCCTTATCACTACGTGCGAGAGTTTACTTTGGTTTGACATTATTTTGTGCATCGGTTTTCTTTGTAGGTGGTGACACGAGTAGTACCTAGTACCTACAAGTTACGTCTAGAGTTACTATTGTTACTCACTTTTTCGAGTTGATGAATATTTTTTAAATTATTTTAAAACAGAAACATCGTTATTTATTTACTTTAACTCTATAGTTCGAAAGTACTCCTTAAGGCAAGTCGTTCTGCCGCGGGAAAACAACCAATTAAATTTCAGGGTGTATGTTTGTGATGATAAGATCGAAATAAAAAATAATGCTCAAGTAAACATTATCAAATTTAAAGCCAGCCTCTTACAAAGTACTAAGTAGCTAGTAATGTACCTATTAAAATTCTACAATAAAAAAAAAATACTCTTATATTATCAAACAATAGCCTAGTACTTTAGAACGCGACTGTACCCAAGTGCAGACACATCCCCTCCACTGTCGCTCAGATTTCTTTTGACATTACGGGACCTATACCTCATGGGCATCGCTTTAAAACAAAAAATATAATGATGTCCATGCCATGTGATGCCATTCATGAGATATAATAATTATTCAATATAAGTTATAACTGAGACATGGTTAAGTTATACCATATTTTGTAGGTATATGACAGAGTATAAATCAATTAAGAAGCTCTTAGCTCATTATTTTTTAATAGATTGTTATATCATTAAAGATCTAGCTAAATGGCCTGATAAGCAGAGTAAACAACTGTGATTCTTTGTTTGTGTTTCATACAGTGGATTTGTTCTGATATTATTTGTCTCTGCCATGTGTTTACATCAAATTAACCAATATTTACCTGTAGACATTTGAAATCCAGTCTGTTTGATTGATGATGCCAAGTCACTCACCACCATAGCTTGTGCTGGCGATAATGGAGTGTCTTCAGGCTCTGAAACACATTAAATAGGCGGTACTTTTTATAAAAAAATAAAGCAATAAGACTTGTACTCTATGACACAGAGGAGAAAATCTTACCGATTTTTAATCAACCTTTGTGAGCATTTGTGGCAATGTTATCATAAATGTAAGTAACTCACTGTGTTCTTTTTATAAACATCAATGTTATGAATACCTTGTTTACTGCTAAGCTTAGATAAGAACTAGAGCAAGAACATGGACTTACTCCTACTGAACTGAGGAATGTACTATCATTATTTTTAATACAAACTACTTTTGATAGGCATTTGAGAGGTGAAAGGTAACAGTAAAATGTTGCATGGTACACTGCCTAAGACTGGCGGCATGTAACAATATAACTTATATAACTTAAGAATTGGTATATTTTTCTACGTCTTAGTCAGTAGAAAACTAATAAATTGGTATCAGTAAATAAATGAAATTCGTCTTGTCATCATGGTCATCTAACAAACAGGACGCCCAGTGAACAAAGAGGGCACGTAGAGGGGGTACAACAAACCACTTACGTTTTGCAATTTCTTTTCTCAGTTCTTCAACTTGGACAATTATATCCTGTATAACTCTATTTGTGTGATCATTGAGCGAGTTGAATTTTGATAAGGCTTTGTCCAAATCCTGTTCAACTCCAACACACGAATCCATGGTTAAGCGCTCACGATATTTTAATTTAACAATATGTATACGACTTTTATTAAAGGTACCAAACTACAAAAGAACAAAGACTCTTTAAATTACAAGTAAATAAGGTAAATATTTTTAGACGAAATTTACGAAAACAGACATTTTGCTTTCAGCTGAATTTCTAAATTACAGATAAAAAAATTAAATGTCACATCATCATGTCAATAAAGTAAAAATGTTGTTGATGGTCTGTAGTGGGGTTGGAAATTAATAATCGACTAAAGTATGTATTGTGCTTGATAATGTTGCCGGTCTATAGATTTTTTCTTTCTTTTTGTCTCTTGTTCTTTTTGTCTGTGGCCATTGCACAATAAAAGTGTTCTATTTCGGCCTGGCGTTTTAGGTTAGAATTTTTTTGTCGGAAAAGTATTGAAATTTGGTAATATTGTACTTGTTGAAACGTAATAAACATGGCTCAAAGTAAGCTTAACGATATGGCTGGCAAATTTGCCAAGGGTGGGCCTCCTGGCTTAAACATCGGTCTGAAAGTGGTGGCTGCTTTAGGTGCGGCAGCTTATGGCGTCTCGCAGTCCTTATTTACCGTGGAAGGCGGTCACCGTGCCATTATGTTCAACAGAATAGGAGGAATACAGCAACACGTCATGAGTGAGGGTTTGCACTTCCGCATACCTTGGTTCCAGTATCCCATCATTTACGACATCAGGTCCAGACCTCGCAAGATTTCTTCCCCCACCGGATCAAAGGATTTACAAATGGTTAACATTTCTTTGAGAGTTTTATCCCGCCCTGATGCGATGTCACTTCCTACCATGTACAGACAGCTTGGCACTGATTATGATGAAAAAGTGTTACCATCAATTTGCAATGAAGTACTGAAATCTGTTGTTGCCAAATTCAATGCCTCTCAATTAATTACTCAGCGTCAGCAGGTGTCGCTCCTGATCAGAAGAGAGCTGGTGGAGCGTGCAGCTGATTTCAATATTATTTTGGATGATGTCTCCTTGACAGAGTTAAGTTTTGGTAAGGAATACACTGCTGCGGTTGAGGCCAAGCAGGTGGCCCAACAGGAAGCTCAGCGTGCTGCTTTCGTAGTGGAAAGAGCCAAGCAGGAGCGCCAGCAGAAGATTGTACAGGCTGAGGGTGAAGCAGAAGCTGCTGAAATGTTGGGAAAGGCAATGGGAATGAACCCTGGTTACCTAAAGCTGCGTAAGATCCGTGCTGCTCAAAGTATCTCTAGAATGATCGCTCAATCCCAGAACCGTGTATTCCTTCCTGGTAACAGCTTGATGATCAACCTCCAGGACCCCACCTTTGACGACTTGTCTGAGAAACTTACAAAGAAGAAGTGAGATGAGGCCGAGAGTGTGTACGCTGAGCGCCTGGAGCCTGCGACCACTCTTACAGATGTTGATGCCGCTGTACTAATAGGTGGTGTTGCTTCAGTTGTCGTTTAGTTAGTGCATTTGTCTATGTAGGTACCAAAAGCATTACAAAAACTATTATGTATAAAGTCAGCCAGTTAAATGTAATATTGCATTTTACGTTATTTAGTTGTAGGATTATAGCATGTATGGGAATCTAATGATTGAAATAAAACATACAAAATTATGTGTTTTTGATGTTTGTTTTTAATATGTCTAATTTTATCAGTGTGGCAAAGCTTGGGGGAGGCCTATGTCCAGCAGTGGATGACTTTCTGCTGAAATGATGATGTTTCATTTTGCATTCTGAAAACATTCAGCAAACGGTCATGAAGGCTTTGAGCAAAAATTTCCAGTGGTATAAGCCCTAATCATTATCAATTTTTTTACTTAAATAAAAAACATTCATTTCTACTAAACCCACTTTTATCATTTTTATTACTGCAGATGCAGTTCTTGTTTGATGAATTAACTACTTTAAACAAATACATCTAAAAACTAATGAAATGGACATATGAAATGGATTCTATAAATATGTTTTTCTATAATAGATAAATTATTCTGGAATTGGATTAATATTGGTAGAAAACTGTACCAAAAAAATAGTTATTTCAAATTCATACTGGTAAAAATATGGCAAATTGATCAGAAAATGTTTCTAATATTATAACAAATTCTTGCCTGTATTCCATGAAGGGTTAGACAGAAATGCTAGTTATGTTTAGTCTTTTGTAATAGGGCTATTGCCATCAACCGGATACAATTCCAGTTTCCAGGTTGCTACTGAGAAAACAAAATCCAATAATCTTACTCAAGACCTCAGCAGTAGCGTTTAGGCTAGGATAGGTTGTGATTTTTATATTATTTTGTGCTTAAATCCTTGAGTGCCCAAAACATGTATCCACGCAAGACAAGATGGCTATTGTTTCAGTAATTACCGGCATTCAACCAGTAAATCCGTCAGAATAGGTACTTAAAATATATGGTCCGCATAAACCCCAAGAGTCTAGAATAACTCAAAAAATGTATTATGGCCATGTTTGTTTTGTTGATTTGACTTAAATAAATTAAAGTAAACCCCAAATTAATTTGATTTTCCTATTTTGATGCACTGTAATTGAAACTGTGAAGTTGGCTACAATGGCTGCGCAGTTGTCAATCTCATAGAAAAAACAGCACCATGCCGTGCCTTGCGCATCGGAAAGCCAACTTCATGGCGTCCAAGCAAGAACTGTTTTCACATCCACATAATGACATCTACAACAAAAACATGACAACTTATTTAAGTACAGATTGTGTCAAAGCACAACACAGATATAGCATCTGATTCTTAAGAAAATCAAGATTTTCCGTAACCCCAGTTAGAGCTACCACAATAATCATTTTTGGATCTCTGACTCATCAGGAGAACAATAAAACAATGATAACTTTGTCTAACAATTTATTAAGTGAACTATAACAAAATATAACATTTAGGACAGCAGTTTACTTCTTGAGAGCAGATGGTTGAGGGCACCTAAATTGCGACATCTCAATTTCAGCTTCGAAGAAACTCATGTTATCGTACTGGAAATATTCCGGAACTTTGTAGGCCCCAGTCTTTTTAGGGTCAACGCCAGGACCTACGGGTGTAGCCGCTGGTTGGATAACATTGCTGCTCAGTCCAGGAACGTCGGGAACTGTCTGACTGGACGCAGGTGGTGGGGGACTGCTCTGAGAACCCCCGGCAGCTTCACTGTAAAATCTACTTAAAGCTCTTAAAGTATTCCTCCTAAGAGCATTCATTATTATTTTTTATTACACAACCCGACAGCAATAAAAAAATCGCAATATTCACTGACATTTGGACTTGACGTTGACAGGAGACAATGACAGATGACAGAAAATTTTTTTTTTTTTTTTTTTTTTTTTTTTTTTTTTTTTTTTTTTTGGCTTTGCGATCTTTGCATTAGCCAATGACAAAGGTAGGGAAACCAAGGATATAAAAAAATAAAAATTGGAGAATTTGGAATGGGAAAAGGATTAGTTTCTATATAACTAAATACATATAATTACAATACATATATTTACAATACATATAGTTACAATACATATAGGAACAATTATAGTTTGATATCATTAGTATCAATAAATCTGGCTAATATGCTTATCTCGAAAAATATGCATTATCTTGTAATAAGAGTAGTAGTGTTATAATCGGGAACCCAAGCCCTACTAGCTTTAACCCCTTTTACCACCCAACTATGACCGCACGATTGCAGATCCAACCCCATTGCCAGCCTTCAAACTTTTTTCTTTTAAGTAGTTCCTTGGTATTATTTGCAATTTGTATATAATTAAGAAAGTTATTGTCAGACATTTGAATACAATATTGTCTTTCTGCTTCTTTCCTCTGTTTAACTGCATTAGTACACTCTTCATCCCACCATGGTGGAGATGGTATCTTACTAGGTCGACAATTCTTCAAGGGAAAGGTTTCATTAGCTGCCTCAATTAATATTTTAGCTAACATCTCAGAGCAAATGGATGCATTTTCATGAGATACTTGAGGCATTTCTAACATCATCTGCTCAACCCTCCTTCTAAACACACCCCAGTCACCGTCATCCAATTTATATTTCATACGTGGTGGCTTTAACTGCCTTGGAGGTTTCTTAAAAGGAAAAGTGATTAATAATGGGAAATGATCACTACCATATCTCGATGTCAGAGGGCTCCAAGAAAGGCATGATGCAAGATCGGGTGTACAAATGGATAAGTCTGGGGCACTGGGGTCTTCCCTAGGCCCACCAAGGCGTGTTGGCAAACCAGTATTCAAAATACATAGGTTATGTGAATCAAGAAGATCCAAGAGCTGTTCTCCGTGACAAGAAGAAGAAGAGTAACCCCAACTCTGGTGACGAGTATTGAAATCCCCCATACATACAAAGGGTTTTGGTAATAAATTAAATAAATTGTTAATTTCATTAAAAATTTCGATACTAGGTCGAGGATAATATACAGAAACATAACATATATTATTTACAACAGCAGCAACAATAGACAAATTGTTGCTGTGGGCTGGAACGGATAAAGGAGTAAATGAAAAATGGTTACTTATAAGCATAGCTGCTCCACCATAACCATCATGTCTGTCGTCCCTGAGACAGGAAAATCCAGTGACTTTAAACACTGAGTCATGTTTTAACCATGTCTCCT
The DNA here is from genome assembly GCA_947562075.1 of Orthosia gracilis. Classification (NCBI taxonomy): domain Eukaryota; kingdom Metazoa; phylum Arthropoda; class Insecta; order Lepidoptera; family Noctuidae; genus Orthosia; species Orthosia gracilis. Next base: position 40,557,974 of record OX387265.1, on the reverse strand, counting down.
GAAGACAGATAAGAAATGGGTCATATTTGTTAATTAAATGGATAAGTTCATGTTTCTTATTATTAACACTTTGACAATTCCACTTTTAGGGAACCGACGAGTAGGGTAAAGTCACACAAAACGCGGTTCACTCCAGTTTATGCTTTTATATTTAATTTTATTTGAACATGAAACATACTAGGTGCGAAATGTCAACACATAAGTATTATCGGAATAACACTAACAACTTATCGATAGGTTCGAGCATGGAGTAGTGGGCACAATCCAGAATGTTGTTTTACACTTCGAACCAGGAAATTTTATCTCCTGCCTCTTTGCAACGTTTCTTCTAGCTAGGGTTTTTCTTTTTCTTAATATATTTTGTGGCGGTCTTTTTCTAGAACCTTATTGGTCCGTCCACCTGACAGCTCGCGGCTCTGTTCGGAAACGCCACACCACCCCCCTTCGCAGACGAGGGAACCATACAAAACAATGTACAAATAGCGAGAAAAATTTAACATCCATAAAATACAATAGAAGAGCAAGAAAAAAAATTTTTTTTTTACAAATCAAATGGTTTTGAGAAATGTACCTTTCGACCAGACCGTGTGGTATACTCTGTTGGTGCATCCGATGGCGCTAAGGTTGCCGAAGGTGCGGTTATCAACGGGGGCAAAGGAGGAGACGGCGAAGTTATTTCATCGTGCTCAATATACGCTGGTTTAATGCGGTCCAGGCTGACCTCCACGTTCTTACCCCTGACATTAATTGTAAATGTTTTATCTCGACGCTTGACAATTTCGTAAGGTCCCGTGTATGGAGGCTGTAAAGGCTTTCGAACTGTGTCATCGCGAAGGAAAACATGGGTCGCTACATCTAAATCTTTGAAAACGAAAGTCGATTGTTGTGAGTGTCGCGAGGCTGATGTTGGTCGCAATCTTGAAATTTTTTTGCGTAGTTGGACAACGAAATCCGTAATGTCTTCAGGCCGCTCAGATGCCGGAGAAGCGACTATGAGTTCTCCGGGTAGACGAAGTGGCTCACCATATAATAGCTCTGCTGATGAGGATTTTAAGTCTTCCTTTAGAGCTGATCGAATACCCAGTAGAACCAGAGGTAACGCTCTAACCCAAATGTCGGTGTGGCACATAAGGGCGGCTTTCAACTGACGGTGGAGCCTTTCTACCATGCCATTGGCACACGGATGGTAACTGGTGGTTCTACTTCTCGTTGTGGCGCACTCTTGTAAGAGTCTCCTAAAAAGGTCAGATTCGAATTGCCGGCCCTGGTCGGTTGTTATGACGCTAGGGACGCCAAATCGAGAAATCCAACCGTTGGTAAAGGTCTCGGCTACTTCTTCTGCTGTTATGCCGCTCATTGGCCATGCCTCAGGCCACCGGGTAAACCGATCTACGGCTGTGAGGCAGTATTGAAAACCTTTGCACATTGCTAAGGGGCCGATTATGTCAATGTGAACGTGTCGCAGGCGGCCAGTTGGGTTGTTGAAATGTCCTAATGGGGCGTTGACGTGCCTCGTAACCTTACTGCGCTGGCAAGGTATACATGTTTGTGCCCACAATCGACAATCCTTATTCATTCCATGCCACACAAAACGATCAGTTATAAGACGTAAGGTGGCCCTAACTCCAGGATGGCTGAGATTGTGGAGCTGGTTAAAAAATGAGCGGCGGAATGGCGGTGTTATGTAGGGGCGAGGTTTCCCTGTAGATGTATCGCATACAAGGACGGTGTTACTACCTGGTATTATTACTTCTTTTAGATTTAATGATGTTTCGGAGGCCTGTAGTAACTTTTTGAGTTCATCATCCTGTTTTTGCGACTGTGAAAGAGCCGTGTAATCGGATTCGATCGTGACAGCTTCAACACGGGACATGGTGTCAGCTACCACGTTGTTTTCCCCCTTGACATGTACAATATTCGTTGTGTATTGTGATATAAATGACAACTGATTGAGCTGCGTAGGAGCTAGTTTTTCACGGCGTTGTTTAAACGCGAACACTAATGGTTTGTGGTCCGTGTACACAGTTGTTAGTTGTCCTTCCAGAATGTGCCTGAAATGTTGCACACTTTCGTAAACTCCTAATAACTCTCGATGGTAGGCTGGCCATTGAATCTGTTGGGCATTCAGTTTCTTGCTAAAGAACGCAATGGGTTGCCAATGACCGTTGACTTGTTGTTGCAGGCATGCACCAACGTGCGTGCTGGATGCATCTGTGAAAAGTCCTAACGGTACGTTGCAGATGGGATGGGCAAGTAACGTTGTGTTGGCAAGGCTATCTCTCAATGCATAAAAGCGTTGTTCTAGGTCCGGGGTCCATGGAACGGGAATTTTTCCTTTTCCCTTAATGGCCGTTATTGCATTAATAAGAGGAGCTTGAAGTTCAGCAGTATGGGGCAAGAACCGACGATAATAATTAATCATCCCAAGGAAACGACGCAGACCGCTGACTGTTTTAGGTAGGTTATACTCCCGGAGAGCTGCTACTCGTTCCGTGGGAGGGCGGGTCCCTTCTGCGTTAATGCTATACCCCAGGAAAATAACATCTTTAGAACCCAAGTTACATTTTGTTGGATTAACGACGACTCCGTAGTCCTGTAGGCGTTTAAACAGTATACGCAAATGCCGGGCGTGTTCCGTGGCATCACGTGAATACACCAAAATGTCGTCGATGTACGCAAAGCAGAAATCGAGACCCTGAACCACCTCATCAATAAATCTTTGGAACGTTTGGCCGGCGTTCCTTAATCCGAAATTCATGTAGGGGAATTCAAAGAGGCCAAAAGGAGTTATAATTGCCGTTTTGCATACATCATCTTCGTGGACTGGGATTTGCTGATAAGCTTTAACCAGGTCGAGGGTGCTAAAAATTTTAGACCCTGCTAGGTTGTGGCTGTAATCCCCTATGTGCCGGACTGGGTATTTATCGGGCACAGTACGGTCGTTAAGTGCGCGATAGTCGCCACAAGGTCGCCAGGTGTTATCTCGCTTCTGTGCTAAGTGCAAGGGTGATGACCACGGGCTTTTAGAGAGACGAGCTGTCCCACATTGCATCATATCCTCGAACTCTTGTTTTGCGATGATGAGTTTTTCAGGGCCAAGGCGGCGTGGGCGGCACGATACGGGTTGTCCTGGAGTTGTCTTGATGTGGTGCACCGTACTATGTTTGACAATCTTCGGAAGCCCTGGTGGGCGTGTGATGCCTGGGAACTCCCTGAGGATGCAGTCGAAGGGTGAGTTGTTGTTGATGCCCACTGCTTTAACACTGGCCTGGTTGATTGAGGCGATGGGTGCCTGTACTGAAATACCAGTTTTTCCATCCAGCAACCTTTGGTTACCGCAGTCTGGGAGAAGATGGTAATGAGCCAAGAAGTCCGAACCCACAATAGCGGTTTCGACGTCAGCTATAATAAAGCGCCAGCTAAAGTCGCGGCGTAAACCTAGGTTTAGTGTTAGTGTAGTACCGCCATATGTTTTAATCACACTACCGTTTGCAGCATTAAGATTGTAATTAGCAGAACGGAGGTGTTTACGAATAAGCCGGCGAGGGAAACAACAAACATCAGAGCCGGTATCGATAAGATATTTGTATTTAGAGACGGCATCTGTAATGAATAGTCGGCGACTGGAGAAAGGGCCATCAGCTGCCGCCACTACTGACTGCCTTGGCTGTTTTCCGCGTTGTCATCCCAGCTGCATGGTTTTACACACTTTTGTGCTTTCTTTTTATAGTTCAGGTGGTACCAACATATATCGGAATCAGCGGATGAAGCGCGCGGACCCCTCGATCTGGACCTTTGTCTGCTGAAATCTCTGCCTCTCTGTGATAAGGCTGCAACCTGCCTAGTGAGCTCATCTATGCGGGTTGTAAGAGTCTGCATGTCAGTCGGAGCAGCTATTGGGGCGGAGGCGGCGTAAACGGCTGGGGGAATAGCTACAGGGGAAACTTCCAATATTTTGTCTGCTAAATCAGCAAGTTTCTCAAGTGGCAGATCTGCTTGTGCTGTGATAATAGCTTGAATGTGGCTTGGAAGCCGCCGAAGCCACAATTGTCTGAGGATGCTTTGATCTTGCAGGATTGTCCCTGCGAGGGAACGTAGGTGACGAAGGAATGTGGAGGGTTTCCTGTCTCCGATCTCTTCATCTGACAGTAATTGCCGAACCCTTTGCTCCTCAGTGCAGGATAGTCGGCGGATGAGCTCCGCCTTAACAGTTTTGTATTTATCTACTTTGGGGGGTTGAGTTATTATGTCTTCGATTTCTGCTGCGTGCCTTGTATCTAGCTGAGATATGACGTAGTTATACTGTGTTGAGTCTGACTCGCAGATGTGGGACGAAGTTCCTGTTGGTGGTAGCTCGCTGGTTGGGTTACTACGAAGATAGGCAGTGTTGCTCCTTGGTTTGAAATTGCGCAGGGTGGTGCGAGAATTTTGGTTGTTGTTGTAGTACGGTGAAGAGCTTGTTCGCGTTCAAGATCAGGCCCGGGATGCGTCCGTATTGTGTATTCGGCTCTTGAAGCTGGGCGTGTCGAGTTGGTCTCGTAGTCCGACTTGTAGGAGTACAAGAACTTATAAAAGGTTGAACGTGTGATGGAAGAAGGTTGTATCACTTTTCTGACGGGGTCACCAATTTAGGGAACCGACGAGTAGGGTAAAGTCACACAAAACGCGGTTCACTCCAGTTTATGCTTTTATATTTAATTTTATTTGAACATGAAACATACTAGGTGCGAAATGTCAACACATAAGTATTATCGGAATAACACTAACAACTTATCGATAGGTTCGAGCATGGAGTAGTGGGCACAATCTAGAATGTTGTTTTACACTTCGAACCAGGAAATTTTATCTCCTGCCTCTTTGCAACGTTTCTTCTAGCTAGGGTTTTTCTTTTTCTTAATATATTTTGTGGCGGTCTTTTTCTAGAACCTTATTGGTCCGTCCACCTGACAGCTCGCGGCTCTGTTCGGAAACGCCACACACTGAATTGCTGTGGCCATTGTGATTGTTAGAAATTTGATATAAAGCATCAATTACTGTGGCAACGTTGGACGGTTATATTAAGCTTGATTGTGATAATAACTGAATTAAAATTTTGATTATGTCAGATATTTTCATGTTTTCATTATTTTTGTTTACTATGGGTTTTGATTCAGATAATATAGGATCTTTAATAATAGCAGAATGGGTTGCGCGATCATACGCCTTGGAAAAACTAGGGGGTGTCCTAGGCTTCAAAAAAACAGTTTTTTTGTAAGAATGTGAAGAATTTGATTCAGGTATTGGTTCATGCTGAGAAGAATGAATGTTGTTGGGGGATGAGGATGGAGTTGTATGTAGTAGGGCATCAGAATATGAAATCTTTGATACCGGTGGATGTAGCTTAACAGCTTCCATATATGAGATGCAACTCTTGCTCATTGTCTCTTTAATACCTTTTTGTCTATTAAATTCTAAACACTTTCTATCCGTAGCTTGGTGAAGACCTTTACATAAACAGCAAAAATAATCATCTTCTTCAATATTACAACTATCCCCCGAGTGCCATTGACCACACTTGAAACATCTTGGTGTGGCCCTGCATTGACTTTTAACATGGCCATAACGGCAACAATTATAACACTGCACAGTTGGGTAAATATATAAGTCCACTGGTAAGGCTGTGTAAAACATGAATACACGCTTTGGGAGTACCTGACCATCAAATGTTAAAACAATGGTACCAGTATTTTCAAATTGTTTGTTACTGTTTACCACAATCTTCTTTTTTATTCTTCTCACTTTTAGAATCGATCCACACCCAATTGGTACATTAATGTTTGCCATAACATCATCATCTGACCAATCTGTGGGAACACCCCTTATAACTCCCATACGTGTTATATTGAAAGTTGGAATGAAAGCTTTATATTTTCCTAATGCAAGGTTTTTATTAGACAAGAAAAGATTCGCATCTTGGAAATTTGAGAATGCCAAACTTATGCGATTTCGTCCTATTCGTTTGAGACTACCATTCACAATACCTCTAATTTCATTGTTTCTCAGGAAACGCCCGAAGGTGACGGGATGCAGGGTTGTTGTATCGTTATTAGTGGAAATTTCTTTTTGGACATGAACCACATATGGTGCAACATCAGTGGCCTGATAAACGGTGCGACCAACTGGCACACGGGTTGATTCATTGTTAACTTGGTAAGTATTGTCATGACTAGTGCTATGAATATGTGGTGCAGCTACTGACCGTGACTCAAAAAGGGGAGGACTTGAACCAGTTAACACATTATTAAGCTCTTTATCTTTTTCTAAACATTGACAATCAGTCGGCTTTTCCCTTCTACTTCCATGTCTCCTTTTTCTTTTATGACATGACCCACATAAAAGTATAGTATCGGCCCGTTTACGTTTCAGTTTATTGGAGTCTGAAATTGAGGAATCAGTGTCCATGGAGGACTCAAGCGCTCCTATCAGCATGTCCATGGGCGTTTTTGAAGGAGATGTCCCTCCGCCGGGGTCGACGGGCGGGTCACCCATCTTAATAATTTACATAAACTTACTTACCAATAATGTACAGCAAATTATACACTTATGAATAAAATATACAATTAAATTAACTACAAACTGACTAATACCGATCCTTTACACCTATTAAAATTTTAATTAGAAAATCCGAAAGAAAAACCGCGTCTGGATTTTACGAAGTTTCCCGCGCTTTTTCGAAAGTTTATTTATTTTCCTTCGCCCCACTCGGGCAGGCTAAGGTCTTGGACCATACCACCTCGTCTTTAGTACATAATATCCTTCTTGACTTCTTTAGAATGTTGATGTAACAGATTCTAATGCTTTTTGGAGTATTTGGCAGCAAATTGTATCAAGTTAGCCTTCCCAGTAAGTTTAGCGGAGGTAGTCAATACTACAATGAAAATCTCCGCTCCACTATCCTGAGATCGGTTCTGTCAATGATATCACATATTGACCAGTTGCGTAGACAGTTGAGACACAAAACTACATCCATTTTATATCACAATATCCACTAGGAATCAATTTGCAAGGTGTCGAACCGTATGTATTCGCAGTGTTACCAAACTTCACCAAAAATATTCCCCATTTTTTTTCTGTATATCCCTAAAAATCCCTAATCCCTTGAAGTCTTACTTACGTACGTTGAAGTTCTTGATTATGCTCACAGTATGATAAAGTTTTACTCACGTACCATAGTGTTACATAACTCTTTGAATCGTACCATCATGATACTCTGCACTCTGCACCACTTTAGGATTTTGTCCCTAAATTTAGGGGTAGAAGTGTTAAAAAGGACATTTTTAGGGACTGGAATTTTTTGGGGATTTTTTTAGGGATTTCAAACAAAACTTGCAAATTCGAAATTAAAGCGTGCGTTTTCAGTTTTGTACATAGAAAATAACGCACGATATGTCATTCTTCTTAAAAATGAACCGTGTGTATTCGTTACTGAGTAACGAGTATACTGCGGTACCACCTGAATCGAGGTATCGAATCGGTACTCACAAATATGTTTCGTTACTCGCATTTGTCGGTATTCAGAACGAGACGAATGTACGAAGTCGTACATCTGTATAGTAGTGTATACCTTGAACGGAATGTGACGATTCGGCGATGCGATGAATCGTGCGTTCGATTCGACTCGGTCTTGTTCGGATATGTTTCGTGATATGGATTCGAAAAGCGCGCATTTTGATATTTTGAATTCATTCGTTACAAATTTTGTTTCGAAGTTTGTACCGAGCGATATCACTACTCTTTTTGTAAACTTGGATGGCTATTGTTAAATAAACGTTAATAGACTGCATTTCGAATATATAACATTAGGTACAGGTAGCCAGGGAAATAGTATAAAATGAGGTACAATGGCAAAGCAATTTTTTATTTTCGTTTTGCTACTTGCTTGCTTGCTATTTATTTATTTATAATAAGCATACCAACAGCACTGTCACTGACAATTAAATAAAATAACATCTAAAATTGGCATTTCAGTAACCATGCAATTATCAGGTATGCATAATCAATGTCATGATACAATGAATATTATAGACAAAGTAAGATAAAAAGTGTGACCAATAGGCCTTAATCTAGAACACTAGAAAATCAAAACAAATTGAGTAATATAGGCGTACATTGTTCGCACTGTTTATATAGGTGACGTCTGTATGAAGCGAAACTCATAGAGAAAACATCGATAGGGTAATCCGTCAAGTTGGACCTTTCATTATATAGCCTAGCCATACGTGTTAGGGGGCTATTAAAGGTAGCATTTAAAGTAGATGTAGGCAATTGAAAAATGCGATGATGTCGCTTGCTACGTTGGCTAGAATTTTAGGGACTGGAATTTTTTGGGGAATTTTTTAGGGATTTCGAACAAATCTTGCAAAATCGAAAACAAATCGTGTTTTCAGTTTTGTACGTAGAAAGGAATGCACGATATGTCATTCATCATATCCCCTTAAGTGGTACAGAGTATCATGATGGTACGATTCAAAAAGTATGTATGGTACGTGAGTAAAACTTTATCATACTGTGGGCATGATCAAGATTTTCAACGTACGTAAGTAAGACTTCAAAATTGAGACGTCAAACGATAACGAGAAACAGGTTGATAATGTAGTTCTGGAAATAATTAACATTTTTGCATGATTGTATTTTTTCAATAAAATATTTTACTAACTTAATATGTAACGTTTTATTCTATGAGCTACGAAATAATTTAGGTACTAAATAAGTATGTAGGTACATATAAAACTCTATTTAGGGATTTTTAGGGAAATTCAGAAAAAAGTTGGGGAATATTTTTGGTAAAGGTTGGTAAGGCTTGAGCGGCTGTTAGTATTACTAGCAAATTGATTCCTAGTGGTTATTGTGATATAAAATTGGTGTAGTTTTGTGTAGTATTTGGAGGTACCTACCAAAAATAAAATTGAAAACAATTGGTTCCAAAGACACCGACTTCGGAAAAGAAAGTTATTTTTCGCTTTGTAGTGTTTTGTTTTGGAAGTCGGTTTGACTTTTCTGTTAAAAAGTTTTTTTACCCGACTGCGGGAGGGTAATGTTTTTCGAGCATATGCATGTTTATCTCTATTTCTATAGCACGCTCTACAGCCCAAACGCATAGACTGATTAAGACATATGAGGTGTATATGTATGTGTGTATGTATGTGTGTCGATGGATTCGTCTCAATTGTAGGAGTGACTTTATTAGGCTATATATTTTTTTTTTAAATAGAGGGCAATAATTCCTAAAAAAGGGGGTTATAATATTTTGTTCCGTTATTCTAAAAATATGGGTATCAAATGAAAGCTACGTAAGCCATTCCAAATATATATTTATTGTAATACTTTTATCTTCTTGTTTTGGCACAAATTCAAGATAAGCGTAACTTTGATAGCAATATTAATCTTTTACCACGTCACTTATTTGGAGAACTCGTTCATTACTAAAATTAAAAGTCTGAAATAAAACAAATTATTATAAAAACAAAAAACCCGACTACTAAATAATAAGTAACTGAAAAGAGAAAAACAAGTAGCAGAACCTCATAATATTTAATGTATGAATTATTTCTAGTACTTGTTTTTCTCTTTTCAGTTAATTATGTTTTAGCAATATGTTTTTTTTTTATTTTTCACGTTAGAGTAATGTTCGGTGCCCTCGTTGTTTATGAACTTCAGTAATATTAATTAATTATTTTCGTAAACGTAGCTGTTTGTACGGAACCCACAGTGCGCGAGTCCAACTCGCACTTGGCCAGTTTTTTGTACTCAAAGTTTACTTTAATTTTGAACAAAACGTTCTTATTGTTAAGAACCCCAGACGACATTAAAAAAATAATAATGTCCTTGCACAATACAAGCAGTATGGGATATGACGGTATTGCTACTCATATTCTAAAACATGTTGCGGATGAAATCAGCGGTCACTTGAGTCATGTCATCAATCTCAGCATTAGTGCAGGCGTTTATCCTGATGCTCTAAAAGTTTCCATTGTCAATTCCCATAATTTCAAAAATATTTGAAAAATGTATATACAAGGAATTAAATTCATTTATAGAAAAACATAACATTATATGCGAGGAACAGAAAGGATTTAGAATGGGTAAAACTATTAATATGGCCATTTATGATTTTTTTTATAATGTTACGTATAAAGTTGATAATAGGACACCGGTCTGTGGCGTTTTCTGTGACATGACTCAAGCCTTTGACTACGTGCACTATAGTATACTCTTAAATAAACTTGAAGCATATGGAATTAGAGGAAATGTTTACAATCTTATTAAATCTTACCTACTTAACAGAACTCAAATAACTCATATAAACCAAATAAATATAAAAAGTAAACATGAAATTGTATTTCAGTCCTCAGAACGTATAGTTTCGTTTGGTGTGCCGCAGGGGAGTGTTTTAGGGCCGCCTTTATTTATATTATACATAAATGATCTACCGAAAGGCATCCCTCAACCTCTGACACTATTTGCCGATGATAGCACCTTAACGATACCGTGTAAAAGTGTTGATACTTATGAAAGAGACATAAATGATTCTATAAATTTAATGGTAAAGTGGCTAGATGATAATAACTTAAAAATTAACCTGACTAAAACTAAATTAATACATTTTAGTCAACGGATCAATAGTAAGAGTAATTTAAAAATACACTAAGACGACCAGCTTATAGAAGAGGTAGACACTACAAAATTTTTAGGGCTACACATTGATAAAAAACTGAATTGGAAAACCCATATCGAAATCTTATGCAAGAAAATCAGTAAATCTGCATATGCCCTGCACACTTTGTCTTCTATAATAGGGGTGGAGGCATTACTTACAGCCTACTATGGTTTGACAGAATCCCATCTACGCTATGGTGTCATTTTTTGGGGCAACTCAACAGAAAAAGACACGGTATTCAAGGCTCAAAAGAGATGCGTTCGTTCTATATTTAAAATTAAACCTACTGATAGTTGCGTGTCTTACTTTAAAAAATATAAAATTCTTACTTTGCCTTGTCTGTACATTTTAGAGGTAGCTGTATTTGTCAAAACAAATCCACACCGATTTAAACGACTAGATGAAGTTGAGCCACGTAACAGGCGAGACAACAGTACGGTATGCTCTCATACTGCGAGAACATCACTTTTGCGCAAAAGTGTTTTCTGTATGGCTCCTATGATATTTAATAAGCTGCCTAAAAGTTGGAGAGAACTGCCCTTGTCGCGTTTTAGAAACATGCTGAGATTTTTTTTAGTGAATAAAGCGTATTACAATGTTTTAGATTTTTTAACGAAAAGGACTTTTCTATTCCGACTTCTATTAAATATAGTTAAAAATAACGATTTAATATTGTGTTTCTTATTTTTCTTAATGACATTATATGACTGCATGATAAAGAATATATATTGGACATATAATTTAGTGTGGACTAATCTTGACATTTGTTTCATATTATGTAAATTCAAAATGATTATATTGTTATATCTACAAAATTTGTACGCCACTATTGGCAAAATATGGACGCTCACAATATACTGTTAATACCTTGCATGTCTGATTCGACAGTTCATGTACACGCATATTTGACAAATAAATTACCTTTCTTTTCTTTTCTTTGTTTAGGTGGTCTTACCACCTGAACAATAAGATCGTTTACCTAGATGGTAGTTGGCAAACCAAATTGAGTCAACCCAACCAAGGTTATTGGCAGCTCAATTCAATTAAGTTGACCAGCACCATGGTTGATGGATGCCCCAATTAAGGGTACATTGGTCGAGCGGTTGTTCCCACTGTGTAAAAGGAGTTTAACATAATATATATAAAGTGCTTGCCAAACTTCTGGGCTTGCCCTGAATTTGGCTTTCCGTTGCGCAAGGCACGAAACGGTGCTGCTTTTGTACGAGATTTGCGCAGCCATTGTACCTTCAGGGCGGCCAAGAAGTTTGGGGAGAACTATAAAGCACTTTCGGTAGGACGACACTAGTTTAGCCAAAAAGTCGATTATTTAATGACGAAATCGATTTGTATTCCAAAGCTGTTTCTTATTATTTTCTTAGATCTATTATATGTGGTTATTTTATAACGAGCGACAGTATAAGTATGACTATGACTATGATACAGTTCAGCTTCCATAAATAAGCAGTATTATTTATTCATCAACCGAAAAAACTGATGATGGATGGATCGTTACACAGGCATTCTATACTTCCGTGGTACATTGCGTCTCCTCTATTGTCTATGGTTCTTTTTCACGACTGTTTTGGATAGTTTACCTACCTTGCCTATATTGCCGATTTTTCGGTCTGGAAGCGGAATATGTGTATAATTTTACTGTGTAATTTAAAATAAAACGTGTTGTAATGTTTTCCAATCAAAGTTAAGTCTTATTGCTTTGTAGGTGTCCTTAAAACACAAGTTCAGCCATTTACATGAAAGGTGAGTACAAAAAATTGGTACCTCTATTTTTTTTTTGTTAGCTTATGTTTCACCTTAGTGACACTAGGAAAATAGGCATTATATGAATGCCATACTGTTCTTTAATTCAGAAATGAATGTCACAGGATTGTGAATAATTATTCATACGGCGCTGCTTATGTTATAGTTCATATATATACCTATTTGCCGCTATTTTGTATGCTATATTTATGTATATCAAGTGTTACTCGACCGAGTTGAAGAGGTCATGAGGAAGCTCTACGTTCCATTTCATGTACGAGTGTTTAACAATCGATAGAATATTTCCTCTATTCGAGATAGTAGGTGGCGTAAGTTTAGTGACCTCAAGATGAAAGTCTAACTAAATATTTTGCTAGTTAAGTTTTGGGTATTTCGTGATAAAATATACAAAAATAGAGTTGGACTGGGTGTTTACACCAATCAAAGAAAAAAGTACGGAAATGGAACGTTTTTTAGTCTATGGTTTTTTATTTGGTATTGGAAAAACGCGAATTGTGTTCTTAAAATCGCCTTATGTCTCATCGACCTGCATTATTACCGACGATGATTATTGGAAGTTTTTGTTAAAATAATCTAGTTATGGCATTTGTGTTACTAATATAGACCAAGATAAGTGCGCTAAATAATAAAGCAGATACGTAAAATGGCTGCCGAAGTGCCCGTTTGTGATATATTATGTGAAGCGATGGAATATCTATCTAAACTCGGATCGAATTTGCGATCTCGATCTGAGAACTTAAAAGAGAAAAGAATAAGTAAGAGCAAGTTGAGAAATGCGCATGCTGTTCACAAAGCTGCGAACAAGGTGCTTCTTATTTGCGAATTGTCAAAAAAATCTCTTGAGAATGTCGAAACCGGCGTCCGGAAAGTATTGTCTCTAGTTAACGCAGGTCAAGCGCACACATCAGTTGGCGGGAAACAGCACTCTAGGCAAAGCCAAAATGATAATAAAAACTTTTATTATTTTAATTACGAGTCCTACAAATTACGAATATCGAAGAAGATTTCAATCGAACATTTTACGGGTGTTAAAGTCGTTGCCAGAGGCATGCCTCTTTCTATGCAAGAAAAATATCCTGTATTTTACGATTGTAAATTAAAACGGCTACGGAAAAAGATAATAGAAAAACAGACTGAAGATGAATTGAAAATAAGTGCAATAAGAAAGGGCTCATGCAGTTCTGATAAAAATCTGAACCTTGAAAAGTGTAAAGAAAAACAAAACGAGTTTTCAAAACTTTTGGAATCTGATGAAAGTGAATCTGAAAAACCTAGTGAACAACTGTCCAGAAAAAATAGAACAGATTGTAACAAAACAAAATCTGTTCACAGAAAATCTCTAAATACTAATCCTGATGATGTAATTGATGGCAATTCTGTCTCTACTGATTCATTAAAGACAGCAGATAACAAATCTCATTCAGAACAGGATGATAATGAACAAAATAATGCAAATTTACAAAGTAAAAGTGGGCAAGACACTGTCAACATGAAGGAAGATGTAGCAGTATCTGAACTTATTGAATGCTTTGCAAATGAAGCAAAGGTAGAAGAAGATCAAACATATAATGGTAAAACTAAAAGCATACGAAAGAAGTTCAGTAAGATTAGGATTGCCGATGATAGCTCAGATAGTGATGGACCTCCAAAAACCAAAAGCCTCAAACTAAATGAAAATCAATCCGCTTCTAGTAAAGAAAATGAAGTTGTTATTAATGAATCTGAACCCAAGTCTAGAAAAAGGAAATTAAGTGATGCTGGAGATAATTCACAGTCTAAAGATGGTTCGGAAGCAAGTAATAGTGGTAATGATTCTAAACCCTTAATAAGATGTGTCAACATTACTAAATTACTTAAACCTGATATATTGGAATCCAAAGTTAGCGAATCGTCCAAAGGTAAACAGTTGACAAAAAATAATTACTTAATGAAGAAAGGTAGAGTCAGGAAGAGTAGTACAAATTGTAATAATTTTCAAAAGGAAGATAGTACTATCAGAAAATCCAACCGTGATAAGGGAAACAAAAGTGATGATGAATTTTGGGCACTAAAAAGAAATGAAGTTAAGCAATTTAAACCAAAGGAATTTTCTGTAAATATAAGTAAGTTACCCAAATTAAATATAAACTTTTTGCTTACTCAAAATCTCCAAAAAATAACTCATGCCTCCAAAACTATTTGTGAGGTAACAAAGGCAAAGGATAAAGGAAATGATAATTTAGAAAATAATATTGATGAAGTTAAAAATGCCTTACTCAATGAGTCTGGGTCAGATGATGTTGATGATGCCTTAACAGCTGAAGCAAACAAAGTCAAAAATACACTTCTTAATGATTCAGATTCTGAGATGAGAGAACAAACACCAGAAATGACTAAAAAGAGTAACAAAATTAACGAGGATGACTTACCAGATACAGCGGCTATTAAAGATGCACTCCTTAATGAATCTGACTCTGAAAATAATGCAAATGATAAGGCAGAGTATAATGAAACTAATTCTGCTGCTAATGATGGTAAGAAAAAATTAGAAAAAGAAGTTGCTGAAAAAATTAAAAGTGCATTGCTCAATGATTCAGATTCTGATAAGAATCAAAATGATAAAAACATGTCAGAAAATGAGTCTGACAGACCTGAGCAATGTGAATCAACTCAAGACCCTGAAAAAATCAAATCATCTCTTTTGAATGATTCATCTGATAGTGGCTCAAAATCACCAGTAATTGTAAATAAAAAGAAATTGAGCAAGCAAAAAATAGAACATGCCATCAAAAGTATGCAAGCTAAGAAAAGTCTTTTGCATTATTCAAGTAGTTCAGAAAATGAAGAAGAGAATTCACAAAAATCAAATAAGAGTTTTAAAAAACATGCACATAAAAATAATAGAAGAAAATCACGAATTTCAAGCTCTTCATTGGATGAAGAAAACAGGAAACATAGTTCACGGGAATCAGACTCGCAAGACAAGAACTGCAAGGCACACTCAGGCAATGAAGATAATAATAGCAGATCTGTTGACCAGATTGATGGAACCATTGATGAACACTCAAATTCCAGTGTTAGCAAGGTTAGGACATAAGTCATAAGTACATTAAAGATACTATTTAGGTTTAATTTCCATTGTACATTAGTCATAAAAGAATGTACACTTGTTATTGCCATTCTATAATGTTTTAACTGTAAATGAATGTGTAAAAACAATAATTTGCATTTGTAGTTTTAAGTTTAAAAACTTTAGTTCCTGTTTACTTGTGTTTGTGTACCAATTAGCTGTTTAAGGATAATACTTATTGTTCTGTATTTTTGTGCATTGGTAGTTAGCAATTAAATGCCAATTTTAACATATGGGTGTTTTAATTTAGCACAAAAAATGAGACAAGGAACACAAGGTAGTTTTCTAATTTTATGTCTATTACTATGTCTATCTCCTCTCGTTTTGTCCATCCAAAGGTTGTCTGGAAGAGATTGCCTTGTGCGATAAGACCGCCCATTGTACACTGATCTTTATAATGTTTTTACCTGTAATTATTTAAGTGGTGTACAATAAAGTATATAATAAATAAATAAATAATAAATAATTTTATACACAAAATGCAAAATAAAGGTTTAAACCAAAGAAGTACCAAATGCAAAACCATTCTAATGATCTAATTTATTTTAATGCTTTTTTACCTTTACTTTGTATTTGAACTGAAATATAGCAAACAGAATATGACATAAATGTGATGAAAATAATTACAGATGGTACGCTCTAAAGCAAAACCCAGTGGGAGCAGCGGCCAGAATTCTGACAATCAAGATGCAAGTGACAAAGAAATTGATGGGTAAATATTGACTAAAATCAAATGGGGTGAAGGAACTTTAATAGTATTAAAAATTATTTACGATAATCTCTGATAGCAATATTGCTGAAACAAGTGATATTCAATGTGTTAGTCAAGTTGAATTTGAGTATTACCATCTACCTATCTATTCATACTTACATGTGCTTAGTAATCACAAATCTATTGATGCTAATGGTGTTATTATGTATAATGGTGCATACGCAGACTTGACATAAATTGACACCGACATGTGTCTGTACTGCTGTGTACAGGTGTTCAATCATCACAAATCTATTGATGCTAATTGGTGTGGTCTTCATAACTTTAATAATTATGTATAAAGCCTTTGCCCTGCAGTGGGACAAAATATGCTGAAAATAAATAATAATATAATGGTGCGTCCACACTAAACAGACTTGACATACATTGACACCGACATTTGTCTGTACTGCTGTGTTGAACAGACAAAATTCTGTTGAAGTTGATGAAGTGTGGACCCACCATAAGGCACAGTAAGCTTAGGTTGAGATGAAGAGAATTAATTGGAGGATGACATTGTCATTCTATATTACTTAACAGTGCAAACATTATTTGATAAATCCTTTGTGGGAGACTGGTATCTGCACTAGGAAATCATGTCACACAGATAACCACCCCACAAAACTTCGGTTATTAATCAAATAATCGTCTTTTTCCCTCTGGACAAGGACAAGAAAAAGGAAAGAGTACTTATGTAGTCTTTTCAATAATATATCATTATTTTTTAAGTATTTAAGTTTATACTTAAATACTTAAAAAACAATGATTTATTATTAAACTATTATTGATATATTATAAACTATTTTAACCATAACTGTACCACCAACTTGAAGAAGGTTTACATGTTTTGGAGAATCATATAATTTGATACTGTGATAAGGGCTTGAGTCAGGTAAATAAGTGAAACTTAAAATTATCCTATTCAATGAGTGGCTTACATGATACATGTGTGATGCATTTATCAAAGATATATAAAATTTGTCATAATCTACCTTCTATTTTGTCATCAGAAAATAGACTTAAGTCTTGTCTGATCTACCTAAAACAGCACTAATGTTTAGGTTCTAAAGTAAATATACTCTACTGCAAATATGTAACAAGGTACGATGTTCGTAGGCTGACGAACTTGAACAGTTTAAACAAACCGCATCGACGGCGTGACCCTCCTCCAACGACCAACTCCGGCAGTCGAAAGAGCAGCAGATCGAAACCCACGCCGAACATAGGCGAAGAATTGCTGCGCGACGTGAGCAGCTCTGACGCTTCCGATGATGAAAATATGGAAGATGAAGGTACATTTTAAAAAGCCATATTCCCAATGGAGTTTCTTATTAGCGAAAATCACTAACTTATGGAAATGGGAATGTCTTCCATACAAGTGTTTATTTCCTGGTAATCCTCTTTAGGCAAAGAACTCAGAAACATTTTCAAGTTAATAGTAAGCTCACTTTTAATAAATAAGGAATTACTAAGCATAACTTGATGCTTCTAGACCCAGGAATTTGGCCTGCAAGTTGTATCCCTGTGAATGAATTTGAGATTAAGTTATTAGCATGGTCAATCACACGACAGTATTGAAAGTTTGAAAACCGCCCTTAATGAAACAAAAAATATTTATTAAGTCTTTTCCCAGTTATCGCCACTGTCTTATGTACAGGTGATAAATGAAAAAAAAATGTCTTTAAATTATTAGCACGGAAGCGGGTACTAAGTACGTAGCGGGTAAAAAGCGCCTACCACACTATTGAAAAGATATTTGATTCGCTTGTTATATTACAAGTTTTATAAAATAACTATCTGTCACCTGCGGCTCCACCCACGTGGTATTAATACTTCGCCCAATATCTTTATACATTATAGCCTATGTGTTATCCTGTTGTATAAACTATATTTCTGTAAAGTTTCATCAAAATCCGTTCAGCAGTTTTTGCGTGAAAGAATAAAAAACATCCATCCTCACAAACTTTTCTGTTTATAATATTATTAAGATATCTGAAATATTTCATATATTTATCTGAAATAACTGACTTTTAAGTGTATATGTCCCACTGGAAACAGATTGAACTTATGTACATTGAAAAAAAAAAAAAAAATGAGTAATATTTAAAAATGTAAAAGTACGTTTAAATAATAAATTGAATAATAATTCATTTCAAATTCAGGCAATTATATGGAGTCCTTTTTAGGGTTCCGTACCTCGAAAAGAAAAAACGGAACCCTTATAGGATCACTTTGTTGTCCGTCTGTCTGTCTGTCAAGACCCTTTTTCTCAGGTATCAAGCTGAAATTTATATCAAATACTCAGGTCTACTGCCCCTAAAGCTGTCAAAAAATCAAACTTTTAAGCCAACGCAATCAAAAGATACAGCCGTTTATGCCGCAAATTTTCGTCACTCGCAAGGGAATCAAAACCTACAGGGTACTTCCCGTGAACTTTCCTCATGAACGCGTAGAGGTATTAAATTGAAATTCATATAAAATACTCAGGTTTATAATACCTTTAAGCTGAGGTTTGTACGGAACCCTCGGTGAACGAGTCCGACTCGCACTTGACCGGTTTTTTTTTTTGTTAGTACCTAATGGGAATTATGTAAACAGGACTGTAGTCTTTTATTGTGTTAGGTTGATACTGAATTGTTTGGGCGATCATCAAGAATAAAATCACTATCATGTAGGAGAGTTTACGAACCAGTCAGCTTTAGACATTATGCACAACAAGTAAAATTAAAAAACCCCCGACACGATATCTTGCGCAAATACGGGGGATATTTGCGCAAGATATCGTGTCGGGGGTTTTTTAACGGGCTGATCCAAACAGTAAAACGCCCATATCTTTTGAACGGCTGAACCGATTTTTGTCAAACATAGCTAAGAACACTTCCGATAATGTCAACTTTCAATTTAAAAAAA
Organism: Orthosia gracilis; assembly: GCA_947562075.1. Lineage (NCBI taxonomy): Eukaryota > Metazoa > Arthropoda > Insecta > Lepidoptera > Noctuidae > Orthosia > Orthosia gracilis. The sequence continues at coordinate 40,538,729 of OX387265.1, read as the reverse complement.
TCAAGATTAAAATCGGTTCATCTGTTTAGAAACTATGATGCCACAGACAGGTACAAACGGCAAAATTATCACACCCCTCTTTTTCATTCAGGGTTAAAATTGAGAAAACTAAAGAAAATAAAATGGCGTTTATCATGTAACTAAATATACGCTTTGCATTTTAGATTTGCCTCCAGTAAACCTGTCAGGACTTAATGGAGATAGCATCAGCCATTTGGCTAAAGATGACTTACTGGGAGAAACTGATTCCTCAGTTTCACATAAAGATGAACAGAGCGACCCTGAGGTAGGATTGCTGTATAGAATTTTTATTATGACTCAATAACTTAGAATTTGAAATGTTCAAACCAATTCATAGATATGCTTAATTCTTAAATTAATTTTTACAGACATCTCATAATGCGGAAGATTCAGAAGAAGAAGAAAAGTAAGATATGATTCTTTAGTCAGTTTATCAGTAGGTATTTCACTATCTATCTCCCACACTATTTCAGCTAGATAGTAATAAGTTGGTCTATAATAAAGTTAATAAAAATATTAATTACTTTAGATTCATTTTCAGCCAGGGGCGTACCCAAGGTGGGGCAGATGGGGCAGACTGCCCCACCCTACACTCTGACTCGTAACTAAAAGTTTACTATTCAAGAAAAAAAAGATGGGTACAGAAATTTTCGATCACGCGACCGAGTCGCCCTTTCATTTGAAATTTTTGATTTTTTGCTTACCGGTTCGAAGGACCCTGTTCATTTTCGCCGTCCTGTTTCCCGACAGACTTGGTCCGCCTCTGAACTTTCTATTTTTCGAGTTTCTTTACTTTTGCCCCCACCCCTAAGCAAATGCTGGATACGCCCATGTTTCAGCCTGATCTATCCACAATCCCACTGCAGGCAGCAAATGCAATGAGAAAGGGCAGGTGGACATTAAAATATTAATCAAAATCTTTCTACAGTGTAAAACTAAAACGTCAACGCAAGGCGAACGCAATATCATCGGACTCCGAAGGTGGCGCATCGCATCGTAAGCAACGCGACGCGGATGTGAAACTGAGCGACTTTGAAGACTCTGAGGGCGAAAGTTCGGAGTCTGTAAAACGTTCCAAACGCAAGAAGAAAGGTTCTGATAGTGAGGGGTCGGAAGGCTCCAGTAATGAAGGAGGGTGTGTAACGTAATCTAATATATTTTACTAGCTGTGCCCGCGGCTTCGCTCCTATCAACTGCCTATCTTACCTACCCTACCTCAACCTACCAATTTTTTTCTTATTTTTACTTTCATAGAACCTCCTTACAATAACAAACACAACAAAAAAAGAATTAGCGAAATCTGTCCAGCCGTTCACGCGTGATACCGTGACCAAGGGAAATAGGGATTCATTTTTATATATATAGATAATAGGTTAAAACCGCTTTCATGTTTGTAAAAGGGTATTTCTGGAAGTACTGATCTAATTACGGAAAATCTTTTACCGTTAGCTAAGGCAGCATGGGGATGGGTGTCATTGTTTACTGCTCGCTTTGAAAAAATTACGGTTTCTAGAGGATAGACTACGGAAGAGAAGCCGTGGGAAAACGCTCTACTAGCTTTTCGAAATTTATTATGAAGATTAAATCATGAGGAAGTCTTCATTGCCTAGAGCCAAATCACCGACCTGCATGGGCCTGCGTGGCAGATTACGGCCTGCTCTTTTCAAACACGAACTTGAAGGGCAACAAATATTAGGATCATGACTTCATGAGCTACACACACACAAGTATAGTGCTCGCTAATCTTCTTGGCCGCCCTGAAGTTGGCTACAATGGCTGCTCAGTAGTAAATCTCATACAAAAACAGCACCGTTACGTTCCTTGCGTATCGGAAAGCCAACTTCAGGGCAGCCCAGAAGTTTGGCGAGCACTATACTTGAGTTGGATGGTAGCCATACTTCAAAAACATTATTTAGCTCAAAGGCTCTAGACAGACGGACTGCATTTGACTTAGCAATTTCAATGCAGTTGTTCAGTTTCAGATGTGTTATGTTTGTCAACTGCACATAAACTGCATCCAAACTGCAATTTTGTGGCTGGCCTGCAGTTTAATGCTCTCCATCTGTCTAGAGCCTTATTTATGTTGCACCGATCTCTTACATCTCTTAGAGTAATTTTAACTGGTGTTTGTTTTATTTATAGTACAAAGAAACGCAAACGTATTAAATCTGTGAGAGACAGTGATGGCTCTGGGTCTGACACTGAAAATGAAGGTAGAAATAAACATGGAAGGAAGAATATACGAAAGGTAAGTACCTCCTTTTTTGGTGTCGGCTAAAAATAGATTGGTTTTTCTCAATACTTACACATACATAATATGTATCTTGATTATAAGACCTGTTAATAATCATGTTTGATTGCAGGTCATGGGCAAAAATCAACTCGAGGAGGCCACGAAAAAGGCGGCACGTGAAGAAAAAGAGAGGGTAGCTCGTATCATTGAGAGACAGAAATTGGTTAGTATTTTGATCGCCTTTTACATTGTTTTTTTTTTTTGACTGAGATATCATCCAATGACTCGCTCTGGGTGAAGCGGGAGGGTGAGTCAGACTTTTATTGACTAAAACCGACCCGTATTCATTCAGTTGTACCAGGGCCGCGGTAAACACTATAAACTGTTTTAAATATTGTTTTGGGACTCAGTGTGTACAGCAATCCCCAATATTTCTGGCCGGTTTGTAGTTGGCTACAATGGCTGCGCATTTGTAAATCTCATACAAAATTAGCAGCACCGTGCCATGCGCACCAGAAAGCCTTCGTTCAACCCGACACAAAATATTGGGGATTACTGTATTTTTGTAGATCTTTGTCATACTTGTGCTAAGAGCCATAAGTATGGTCGAGTTATGTGTAGCTTCGCGAAATTTTATTGAACAAGATGGTAATCATTTCATTATTTACTTTTCCAGTACAATAACTTGGAATTTGACGAATCTGGTAAACCCGACGAGGTAACTTTGGAGAAGGTGATATTGGACTTCGATCCTGAAACTAAAGAACCCCTGATCGAGGTCGACAGAGGACTTGTGAAGAAGCTAAAACCCCATCAGGCAAGCCTTATTTTTCAAAGCATTAAGATTGTTTCAGCATTATCAATGGACAAGCTTCTGCCAGCGGCTTCGCCCTCGTGAATGTCGAAAATAATCCCAAGGGAACATATTCCCGAGATAAAAAGAATCCTATGTTCTGTTCCAGACTATAATCTATCTTTGTGCCAAATTTCATCCAGATCCGTTCAGTAGTTTTTGCGTGAAAGAGTAACAAACATACAAACACACACAATAACTTTCGCCTTTATAGTTAGTGTGATTGGGTTGCAAACCACGTGACTTGGTCTAGAATAGTATGAGCAGTCGTTAACCCAATTTATTAGGAGTCTGTGCAGGATGTCTTTTTCTTCAATACATCTCTTTTTTCCACCTTTATAGCCACTGCTATCATCTATACTAATATTATAAGTTTGTGAGGTTGTAGGGGGTAATCTACTGAACCAATTTATATGAAATTATGCATGGAGATAGTTTGAGACCCTGGGAATGACATAGGATAGTTGCATGGAGATAGTTTTTTACGCGGGCGAAGCCTCGGGCAGAAGCTAGTTCTTCACAAAATCCATCAATCGTCTAGAATAGAATGGCTGTCTGTTATGTTTTTTGTTTGTTATTGCCTAAGATTTCGAAAAAAAAAAAAATTTACTCCATATTCCATTCGAAATGATACATTGACATTTATTCCTTTAGAATATATACAATTGAATATTCTAAAACATAAGACTGGACAGAACAAAACTATATACAAAGGGGAGAGGGAATTGCGCATCAAAAAATTCGTCCACATCAGTGTCAATGGGAAATGTCAATGCTGATTCTCTGGCAGAAGAAAAGGCCAGCCTTCTGGTCACGTGAAGAGTCGACAAGCCTTTTGCCAAATATTAAATAAATTGTATTTGTTTTAGGCAAATGGCATAAAGTTTATGTGGAACGCTTGCTTTGAGAGCGTGCGGCGAATCAAGAAAGACAAGGGGTCCGGCTGCATCCTCGCTCACTGCATGGGTCTCGGAAAAACTTTACAAGTGGGTTACTTTTTTAAAATGTTTAATTTTTAAGATCTATTTCACTAATTAGTTGGTTGATTATGTAAAAATAATTACTTTTAATTAAAGTCCCCGTCAGGAGAAGCTATAAATTATAGAAGTTCTACTAAGTTACGTAGCGAGAGTACGTGTAATACGAAACTAGCCATTTTTTGCGATATAAAGCGCTGTCCTCTAATGATTTGTGTTACTGGAATGTTCCATGAATCGGACGCGTTGCGCTAAGATATTTACTAACCTAAACGCATCAATGTTCCATTTAGGATGGGCACAGTATTACTGGGATTTATCAGTTAGTAATCTTTCAGTAGAAGGCTGTTATCTAAATATTTTATCCAGTTATTGGTTTGAATCCTGTATCTAGCGAAACTACGTTTACTTAAAGCTCTGCATACCTCTGTGGGGATAACAGGCATGATGTTACCTATTATTTAACATGCAAATTCTTCCAGGTAATATCGCTAACACACACGTTGCTAATCCACGGGTCTCTAACGGGCGTGAACCGAGTGCTGGTCGTCTGCCCGTTGTCCACCGTACTCAACTGGGTCAACGAGTTCAAGATGTGGCTCAAACACGCTCACTCCGAGTTTGAAGTTGATGTGTACGAGTTGTCGAGGTAACCAACTATTATTAAAATATTAGGGGTTAAGTTGCCGATTTGTACTGAAAAATTTAAATTAGGCTTTTTTTTAATTACGCATTTTTATTGATAATCTTTGTTTTAGGACACTGTTGCGGCGATTGACCTGGGGTCGGCCATTGCATTTTTCGCTTACGGTTATCGTAAAGAATCCACTTTTCATTACATGTCACAATCCGATCCAATATTCCTTCATTTCCGTATCGATTCAACAAGGCAACACAAGTTACAACACGCGTTTCTTTCTGCAGATCAGTCAAATCATGAGGCACCCATTTTTAATATTTTTTTATTTTATTGATTTGACGCAAATGAGTTAATATTGTTGGTAAAGTTACGTTAAACCATGCCGCTAATTCCTGGGTAGTTTGGCTCGGATCGGCTTCCACCATCTCTTTCAATTAATTGTTATTCACCTGTGTGGGCTGTCTTCCACGTGGTTCGTTCTTCAAATCAAAGTTTCCATCACGAAAGCGTTTAAACCTAAATCGTACGGTGCGTTCATTATAGTCCCCTCTTCAAACGCAACATTGATATTGCGAGCTGTTTCTGCCGCGTTAGTTCCGCGTCGGAACTCGTATTCAAAAATCACTAGAATTTTCGAAGTATTCCTCTTTCTTGTCTAAGCTGAATAAAAATAACAACTGAAAGTCGATAATCGAATGTGGCACATTTTTAAAAAGAAGAACTTCATAGGTACCATGTGAAAAAAGTTTCACTCAAAAATCTCAAACCATGAAGGTTCTATGTCAATTCGAAGTACCTATTACAATAAAACGGCAATTTCATACTTTAACCTCTATTATAATTTACTAGTCTCTGCCAGCGGCTTCGCCCGCGTGATAGGTGTTTTCTTATCCCAAGGGAACATTATATTGGGATGAAAAATAGCCTATGTGCTATTCCAGACTATAATCTATCTCTGTGCCAAATTTAATCCAGGTTCGTTCAGCCGTTCTTGCGTGATTGAGTAACAAACATACATCCATCCATCCAAACTTTCGCATTTATAATATTAGTAAGATAAGAAGTAAGATTCAATCCACTTATCCATACTGGTCCCATGCAGTGGATTACGGCCTCTTGAATGTTGAAAACAGATAAAATATATGCCTGTACTGTACTATAGAGATTCTGTTCGGCGTTTCTAGAGAATACGAAGTCAGCTTGTACAGTACTGGTTTTAATACCGCTGACTTAAGGAAACTAGTGTTGCTTCACAAAATTGTCAGCATCCATGTAACCAAAATATTGAATTTGGAGTTGCCTAATATTTTTTTTCATAATGGAAGAGGGAATGGGCGTTAATCCATCATGCGCCCGATGCGGGTTGGTAGATGTCACATGTCTTCGAATTTTTTGTTGGTGGTGTTTTCCTAGCGATGTTTTCCTTCACCGTTTTTAATATAATCATATTCTGTTTTCCGCTCAGTGATAAATCGCCTGGCGATTCCAATAAACATCTAAACGTTTCGCCTATCGATGATAAATAAACTGTCTTCCAGTTAGAAAGCCTTTAGATCTCCTAGGAAATACTTATCAATCTCTGAAATAGGAGCTGATAAAGGTGGTCAATAAATCCAACCGCAGTGATAAAAGTACTCGACCTTGTGTTATATCACAACCTGTGTATGATGCTATGGAAATTCAAGTTCAAGTAGCGAAGAGACCGTAAACGGAATGTTTTAGATTTGGACTTGAATGTACTTTCAATATAATCACAAAAACATTGTTTAAATTTCACAGATGTGACTGGCTATCGAATAGAAATTAAACATCTTTTAATCTGTCATCAGTTGAACTTTTTTTTTAATCATAATCTCATGAGTTGACCCCTTGCAACCCATGTGATTATGAAAAAAAAAACCCACCAAAAAGTGTGAAACAAGAAAATATTGTTCATGAATAGCCATGGTGGTATGTCACCTTACCGTGTGTGGTATGTTTACTGTTCAGGTACAGGTCCTTTTTTCGGCAGATCCCTTAATTGACCCTTAAATTCGTCAGGTACAAGCAGAACTCCGAGCGCGCGTTCCAGCTGCAGCAGTGGTTCGATGGCGGCGGCGTGTGCGTGCTCGGCTACGAGATGTTCCGCAACCTGTCCGCCGAAAACAACAAGAAGTTCAAGAAGAAGATGCTGCGCAGCTTCCAGGAGAGCCTCGTGGACCCAGGTCAGTGTGACATGCGGTTACATTCAGCCATCACTGGCCTCTCAGGCCTTTTTTCTTCTTTGGTTGTTTGTTGTTCTTGTTTGGTTGGTGGCTGTATGATGTTTAGCAACCTGACTGCTGATAACAAGAAGACGCTGCACAGCTTACAAGAGAGTATTGTGTATCTTTCAGCTATTGGCTGGCACTGGTGACTGAGGATTGAGCTCATGCACTGTCAAAGTGTACATCTTTCTTTTAGATATGCACGCAGAATATGCTAAAGACAGCCTTAACCTTGCTAAGATCTATAAGTCAAACATTTTTATATCATTCTTACATCCTCGCATACAGGGAGAAGGATTCGTTTCTCTGAAGCGTCCAGTGGATAACGCCAGTCGGAAATGTACTCGAAGTTGTATTTGTCATGTGGGTTACACCCACAATAATAATATATCCTTGTAATATTTCACATCAATAGCCTTACTGAATAGGACATACAACTAAAGGAATATGAGCAAGAAAACGCAACGTAGATAAACATTACATTAATGTGTTTTTGCTTTCAATGCAGGTCCCGACTTGGTGGTGTGCGACGAAGGACATCTGCTGAAGAACGAGAAGACGAGTCTATCGCAATCTATGAACAGAGTGAAGACACAACGCCGCATTGTACTCACTGGCACACCGCTACAGAATAACTTGAAAGAATGTGAGTTTTTCATCCTTGTTCTTTTACTTTGGTAGAAAAATATAGAGCAACTAACTTTTGTAGCTCAGACTGTTGAATATTTCCAGCGAAACCATTTTACTAGCAGAAAAGGTCTTTTGAAACTCTCAGAGAAATATCTATTTGGCTTGTCTTGGCTTGACACGGCTGTGTCCCCAGAACCCTCCAGCCCTTTATTCCCACCATAATGCATTTTCGAATTATAAACATAGCAACATTTCGCAATGATTCTAAAGCCATTCAATCCAAACAATGTCTAATGTTGCCCTTACAGTATAATTCCTATATTGTAAATCTTGTCACCAGACTACTGCATGGTACAATTCGTGAAGCCGAACCTACTGGGCAAGTACAATGAGTACTTGAATCGTTTCGTGAACCCCATCACCAACGGTCAGTACACTGACTCTACGGAAGGTGACATCAAGGTCATGAAGAGACGCTCCCATGTACTGCACAAAATGTTGGATGGAGCTGTTCAGGTACGAAAAAGGATCATTGTGTGACTATGTAAGTCGCCTAACATGAATCAGTGGTGAAATTTTAGTACGTTCGTTTCACTTCGCTTCTCGCCAGCCGGCGAATCGCTAGGCTCTAGGCGCTAAGCAAGCCAGTGAGTTTTAGGCATATGTCTGTGCATCTGTCATTTAAATAGATAACGCAAATCCCTCCATCTGTATGAAAACCAAGCGTGCCACTTTTTCACACACAATGTAAAAACAAATTTACTTACCAATGAAAGAAAACATTTCCAATGCTTCAGCCAACTTTTTCTATACATTCTTTACAGCTCGATATGGGTTAAAAAAGCATTTTTCTAGATTTCGGTGGATTTCCGGTGCGATAATGCGAAATGAAAAGCTCAGATTACGATCATTTGTCGTAATTCTAGTCCTTTTTTTGGCACGCGAAGTACATACAATCGCGTCACCTAGTTAGATTTATGTCTGTGGTTTTAGGCCTGAGATTGCCTTTTCAACAGTGATGTGCAAGGTAGAAAAATAGTGAAGCAAAGTTATGTATGGGTCTATTACACCAAAGCTAACGGAGGGTAGGTAAGATGTGTGTGGTATGTGCTATGAAGATGAGATTTGTGCATATTACAAAACTTACTTTCATCACCCTTAAAGCCTAGCTTAGGCACCAGTCTCCCATAGTAAACTAAACTATATCATGTACCGTAAGTGTAACAAAGTCTGTAATGTTTATTGTGTTGATAAATAAATAAAATATCACCAAATCCTTTTCACCAGACCAAACGCCCAAGCTTGAAAATCACATGTTCTTATTGGTTGGTATTTTACACATTCCTAGCTATGTACAGTTAACGGTCAAAAGTGCAGTCACACTCTACCAAAACAACAGCGGCAATCATTTTTTAGGCAGTAGAATTTTAACTTTTCATGGTTAACAGGTATAATCTAAACTTTAATTTTTATAAATCATTTTAAAACAGTTGTGGATAATTTAACTTCTTCTACCGAAACTAGTGATTCGAATTTTGGTAGAGTAAGACTGCACTTTTGACCCTTGACTGTACATCTTTAATGGTGAGGCAGCCTTGACATGCACCCATTGGTGACACGGCACGGTAAGATATTTGTGATTAAATTAAATACTTCAATCACTAATATCTTACTTTCTTCACAACAAATTACAGGGTTTTTATATTATTATATTTTCTTGTTTCCAGAGGAGGGACTACGGGGTGCTGGCGCCCTTCTTGCCTCCAAAGCACGAATTCGTGTTGTTTATTACACTGTCGGACGTGCAGGTCAAACTGTACCAGCACTATCTGGATAACTATTCCAGAAGGTAAGTCTTTAAGAGCCTTCAATCATTTTAGGCATTGAGAAGTGAACCTTATATCACGACTCATGTCTTTATTTTCTCTCTCTTCTCAACTCTGCAAAAGACATCTGACAACGGCGCTTGCTTTTCTGTCTTTTGTATTGTGTCCACACCACGCAAGCTTCCGCTTTAGAATGTTGATCAATCCGCTACCAATATGCATAAAATAATATCTCTAGTGAGAATGAGTCACATTTAGCTGCTGGTTATTTTGATGTAAGTTTTATTTCATTTGTGCAGGCCACTACCGGGCAAGTCTTCAGGGTTCCTGTTTCCCGACTTCCAGTCGCTACAGAGAATATGGACGCACCCACTTGTTCTCAAGTATAACTCTGAGAGATACGAGATTATGCAACAGAAAAAGGTACACAACACCATGATGTTTACGTTGAAATTAATTAAATCCTATTTATTCAGCGTCAGTGTTTGAGTCGAAAGTATATTAAGAGTGTAATTGAGAATATTTCTCCCTTAATGTTATTTGTACGCAAAATACGCGCTTAGACGTGGAGTTGCGGACACCAGACCTTCTTAACTTAATGTTATTAATGAGAATGATATTTGCTTCAGAGGGAGAGAGAAGAAGAAGACTCAGAAGGATCGCTAGTAGACTTTATCGACGATGATTCTACTCCAGATGTAAGTTGTGGTATACATTATACTCTAGTAGCTTGTGCATGTGCTTATTTCTTAAAGTTTCCGCCAGATAGAAAAAAAATAAGTTTTTGATCCGACTTGTACCAAAAAGTATAATATCGTAACTTGAAAACATAATTATATTTTTATAGAGATATTTTGATAATTTTTGTCTGAAATGAAAGGTATAGTAGAAACATTTTATCCGTTAAATCATGTAAATCGGTCCAAGCGTTTATGAGATATTAACTCATTACTGGATGCCAAGTGAAAGGGTAAAGGACGCCCCTCACCGCGAAACATTTCTTTTCATCGTGTTAGCGACACTGCCTTTACATTTTTTTCGTATCGTTTTGAGGTATTGGAATACATTTGTAGACAGCAGCCGTATTGCGTAAGTGAATACGGCAACGCAAAGAGTTTGACCGCTATCCAATCGACCAATCACACAGACGGAAATCGACATCGCGTCATTCATCTCGCACGTGATTGGTCGATTGAATACTTCTATTTTTTTGTTATCTGGCGGTGACCTTAGCCTCGTCGAGAATATTTCTTCTTCCCTGAGAGTCTTGACATCTCATAAATCCACATATGTTGTATGGTTCCACTGATCTGACTGCATATGTAAATGGAGTCATCAGGCCATGAAACCATGTGCAACAAATAAACTTATAGTCTATTTTCTAGTGCTAAATTTCGTGCTAAGTACCACAAAGACATGGTTTTGTAACGACTTACAAATGTACTGAGAACTCGAAATACCCAAGCGGTTAACACACAAGCCACGAGTCAAACTAAACCACTTATTTTTATCTTAAAAAAAAAACATTGTTACACAGGAAACTTCAACAGAAGAGTCGTCAGATGACATGTCAGACGCAAGCGATGATAGCCGCAAAAAGAGCAAGAAGAAGAGCAAAGCCAAGAAGGGCAAGAGTAAGGAGAAGGACAAAGATAAAGACAAGGAGTCCAAGCTCGGCACCAGGCGAGGCACGCGTGCCAACCCAGGTAACGGTAATGTCAAACAAGCTTTTAGTATGGTTTTTATTATTTTTACCTTAACCCTGATATTAACGTCAGAGAATACCGCTGTTTTATACTACTGAACTGTAACATCCACCACGACAAGGTTGGCGTAGCGGTTGAGCGATCGGCTGCTGCGCTGCGTGTCGCGGGTTCAATTCCCGCACGGCACAAATATTTGTATGGCCTACAGATAGACTTGTGCCGGATCTGGGTGTCTTGTGTATTTGAGTTTAAAATACACAAGTGGCCCAACAAATATTACTAAGACAAGGCAAGACAATTGACGCAGTCGAAATGGTTATCTGAAAAAGAAAAGGCTCGAACTTTGGATCTTCGAATGCCACCATATTTTTTTATCTTGATTGAAATTTACAGATAGAAATATTTATAACCTTATAGTACAAAATGCTAAATAAAATCTTTTCGAAAATGTTTGACATTCTTTTGCATTTTCATTTTACGCGTCGTATGCGTTGTTTCATATTATTTCATCATCAACAGCTTTTTAATATGCCCACTGCTGGGACACAGGCCTCCTCTCTGTGAGAGAAGGAATGGGCCTTAACCCATATCTTTGAATTTTCGGTTCTAGGACATGTATTAGTTAATGTTGTCCAATATAAATTCAAAAACTGTTCAGCGTCTATAATCTTTTCGTTTATTCGCCAGTGGATGGTGACGACGTCGATGAAGACATTGCCGAGGTAGTAGAAACTCGTAATGAGAACCCTACCGAGTGGTGGATCAAGTTGGTGGACGAAGAGGAACTGGACGATATGCGCAACTCCCACAAGTTGGTGCTGCTGTTCGATATACTGCGCCAGTGCGAGGCCATTGGGGATAAACTGTGAGTTTTATTTTGTTCATGTTGATCAGGAGCCAAGATTGTTTCTGAGATCCCAGATGCATTCCGAGCTGCAATAAAAGAGCCTTCGCATTTGGCGATAGTCTCGTTTTACTAAGCGTTCGTCCGTCGGAATCTGGTTCTTTTACTAATATACTCTTTCATAGCTTGTTGTCATGAGAAGAGAATTTTTTCATTAATTTAATTTATATCATCACGACGTTTACGTTTCTAGTGAAACTGCTGTATTGGATCTCTCGATCGGCTGCCTTACGGCTTCATCTTTTTGTTTCGTCTGTAGTCTATACCAATATTATAAAGAGGAATGATTTTTTGTTTGTTTGTACCGAATAGGCTTCGAAACTACTGGACCCATTTAATAAAATCTTTCACCTATGGAAAGCTACATTATTACTGAGTAACATAGGCTATAACTTATTTAAAAAAAAATAGAGATCTTTATGAAAATCGCAGTAAAAATTTTGGGTTACACCCAATGTAGCAAAATTTTATCTATATAATTAATTATTTGGCGTGCGCTGAGAAAACTATTGATGATACATAAAAATTATGTACTACATGATTAAAATACTCATTATTAATTTTTTTTTCATTCTAGTCCCATTAAACTCACTATTAAAGTCTGCAAGAGATCTCACTATCATAGTTAAGTCACAATAGCAGCTTTTGTGTTCTAAAATTTAATTAGATCGCCGATAGAAACAAAATTTGGTTACATCCGTATTGTTGTATTAATTCTTATTCAAATAAATAGTTAACAAATTGATAGGTAGGTCGGTAGGGTATGTAGGATAGGGTAGGTAAGATAAGGTAGGTAGGTATGTAGAATAGGGTAGGGTAGGTAGGTTGATCAGTAGGGCAGGAGAGTAGGGAGGTAAGGTTAATGGGTATGTAGGTAGGGTAGATAGGTAGTTAGTAGGTAGGTAGATAGCCCGTTGACGGGAGCTAAGCCGCGGTGATCAGCTAGTAACCTATAAAAAACACAGAATACGGCCTAAAACGAAATGCCTAATCAAATGTTTTGTTGCCATCAGGTTGGTATTCTCACAGTCGCTGTACTCACTAGATCTGATCGAGCATTTCCTGGGTAAAGTGGATGAAGCCACTCAAGAGGGACGCATCGACGACAAACTGGGAAGACATGTCGGTAAGTACAGTGTATTCAAGTCTCTATTGGTAATTTCCCGAAGTCTAGTTCATGCTATTTCATACTTGCATGATCCGTACGTAATGAGGGCTAAGGGCGCACGCAGATACGGAAAAACAAAAACTAAAAAAATTAAATTCGGCAATGTGAGAAAAACATAAGTAAGCCTCTCTCTAAGCTTCCCTGACTACACAGGGCTGGTCTTTGTAGTCAGGGAAGCTTCCTGCAACTGGGTTGATCAAAATACTAGTAATCAATTTTACTATGATCGTTGTGATGTCGAATAAGTGATAATTTTCTTCAGGTTCATGGTCACCGGGTGTGGATTACTTCCGGCTGGATGGTTCCACGTCATGTGAGAACAGATCCATCTGGTGCAAGAACTTCAACAGAGAAGACAACCCCAGAGCAAGGTCAGTATAACCTGTAAAACAATCAGATTGAATGCAACTTGTAAAGTTTTATTTACGAACAAGGTTATGAATAGAACGTTTACATAAAGTCACCGCCAGATAACAAATAATTAAAAGTAGTTAACACTGTTAGAACTGTCCGTACAATATAAACATTGTGTGAAAACTAAAAACAAGTGCATGTGGCATACGTGATATCGTTCGCAGAGTAATCGGTGATTGTACTTTAACATAAACAATAAGTAAACATTTCATAGAAAGTGATTTTGCAAATTCTAGTTCATGTGAAAGTGGGTGTTTCGAAAAAACATTTTGTTTAGTCAAAAACTTTGTCAACTAACCGAGACGTCACTTGAACGCTGATAGCGCGACGACACACCAATACTTAAATTTCGAATCGGATTCCTAAGTGTCTGTGGCCAGGTTCGTAAAACGACGACTGTGACTCGTGAAGATTCGAGTTCGATACCCAGAACATTAATAGCTTTTTGCATTTTTTTTTTTTTTTTTTTTTTTTTTTTTTTTTTTTTTTTTTTTTTTTTTGCCCAAAATGCTCTGCGCGGGTTGTAATGCTACTATTCTCGTTACACAAAAGAGAATTAAATGCTGTTTAAGCAAATGTCCCCTCCAGTACCATTTAGAATGTGTTAAGTACGATGAAGCATCAACACCTAGGACCAAATGGACTTGTCCAATCTGCGACTCTGGCCGACACGCTAAGGGTCACACTGATCACGTGGCTCCTGAACCGATTCCAGTGCTTTCTCCTAAATCGGGACCGCCTAGCATTAGCCAAAATAAGCCAAAAGTAGGGCAGACACATACATCATCTGAGAAGTCACCAGTTACGCCCAGAGTAGCACAAATTGGTGCTGAGGTCAACTTGCAAGACACGATACTCGCAGAAATTCGTAAGTTGCGCCAGGAAATGAACGAAAAGTTTGATAGTCAGCAGACCTCACTAGCGAAATTTGAAAACACTCTAGCTACGGTCCAAAGGGATGTAAATGACTAGTGTTGGGCAATGATAATAATCCGGTTAATATCATTTGGCTAATAATCGAATAAAAGTCAGTTAGTAGCCATTAATAGCAATTATGGATGATAACCCTGCTGTTAATGTTATTTTAGTGATTGAAAATTTCCCTTCATGGTTTTCAGGCTTAGGACTGTCAGATTAGACTTCATTTTCATCATCTTTCTTTGTTGTAAATAAATGTGTTATTTAAAACTAATCTGGCCCATTTAAAAATTTTCAATCAGCTATTTACATTGATTTTTGATAATTAGATTTTTATGTACTTAGTTTTTTTTTTTATTCATAATCAGTCATTTATTTGGGATATTTTTTTGGGTTTTTTTTTTTTTTTTATTTGTTTTTTTTATATTTGTTGCTCAAAAATAATTTTCAGCCTAATTATTGCTAGAAACACTGGAATCTTCAAAATCTCCTAAGTTTGTTACATCGATTGGATCGGACGCTAATGGATCTATTTCTGGTGTATTAAGAAGAACAGGTTCATCACAGTCACAGGATATTTCATCGATTTCTGATGTTGGAGAGAAAGGTTCTGAATCCATGTGGAAATCACTTTCCATATCTTTACTTGACGGTCTGTTTTCCAAATTCCAGTTGTGTGATATATAAGTTATTTTTCCTGCTCGTTCAGTAGTTAGTTTATTTCTTTTTTTTGTATGTACATCAGCTTGAGTACTAAAGGTCCTTTCCGTAGCTGCTGACGTGTAAGGAGCTGATAAAATAGCAACTGCAATTTTATGAAGCTTAGTAGAACTGCAAATACCCTTCCACCAGCTAAGGGCGTCTGTTTCTTCGACTTGAGACCAAATAAAGCAATTATTAATTAGCAACAATTTATATATTATTTAGCAATGATATTTATTAGCAACAATTTATGTTCACACCCACAGATTTTACACTAAACAAAAAAAAGCATTTATTTTTTTAACAATACATTAATAGCAGGGTTATCATCCATTGCAAGGCTATTAATGGACACTTATGGATTATAATCGATAATAACTCAAAGCATCCGGCTATTTACCCAACTCTATAAATGACCTAACCTCCAAATTTTCTTCAATGTACGAAGACTTAGAAGAGTTTAAGAAGACTGTGGCTTTTCTCTCCGATGCTTATGATGATCAAGCCGATTTGAATGCTAAGTATAACAACTGCAGTGCTGAACTCCTCAAAAATAACGCCATGTTGGGTGCCCAAGTGAGGGAATTAGACATTAAATTGCACCAAATGGATCAATTGGCCCGTGAGTGTAATATTGAGATACAGTGTGTGCCTGAACACAAAACTGAAAATCTTTTAACGGTCGTGCAACAGTTGGGTAGAGTTGTGGGAAATGAACTTCACGATAGTGATATCCAGTCATTTCATAGAGTTGCCAAGTTGAATGTAGAAACAAATCGTCCACGTAGTATAGTCGTCAAGCTGATCAGTCCACGCGTTCGAGATAATCTTCTTGCTGCAGTCAGAAACTTTAATAAGAAGAATGAGTCGGATAAGTTAAACTGCAGCCACGTTGGCATTGGTGGAGAGAAGCGGCCGATTTTTGTAACGGAAAATCTGACTATGGCCAATAAAAAACTACATGCAGCGACAAGAATCGCTGCCAAGGAAAGGAAATACAACTTTGTATGGGTTCGGAATGGACGCATATTTGTAAGAAAAGATGTAACAACCAAATCTCTGCTCGTAAAAAATTTAGATTGTCTGGAATCTTTGTAGATTTTATAACTAAATTGTTAGCATATTTAGCACGATTTTTGGTGTAATTAGAATTAAAATTCAGTTTTGAAGTATATTATCAAAATGTAAGAGGCTTACGAACCAAGACAGAGGATTTCTACACAGCATCTTTGAATTTTAATTATGATATAATAATCGGCACTGAGAGCTGGCTTGATACGGTGTTTGACCATGAAATTTTAGATACCAGATACAGAGTATTTAGGCGCGATAGGTCATCTACGGTGTCCTCGTCTACAAAAAGGGATGGCGGTGGGGTCTTTATTGCAATTCTGGACAAATATGAGGTCTCACGGAGATTAAGATGGGAGTCCCGTTGCGAGGAATTGTGGATCACAATCAAATGTGAGAGTGGTTTAAATATAAATGTTTGTGCCGTTTATATCCCACCTCCAACCAAACAAGATTATATCGATGAACTATTTAGAAACTTTACAGAAGTAATAAACAAAAAGAGTAAAATGAATTCTATAAACCTAGTAATCGGTGACTTTAATATGGGTAATATCTCTTGGGAATATAATGCGGATTCTGGTCTTTTGGTCCCAAAAGGGTCAAGCGGTAGTCAGGAAAACATGTTAATAGATATGTTAGCCTTTAACGATCTCCATCAATGTAACACAATAGTCAATGCTTCAAATCGAGTTTTAGATCTAGTCCTTAGTAGTAGTAATAGCACTGTACTGGTAACTCAGGCCTTGAGTCCACTTATACAGACTGATCCTCATCATCCAGCGCTAGATATATCGTTTACTACCAATCATAGCAAACCTCTAACGCAAAAAAAAGTTCCGTACTTGAACTTTTACCTTTGCAATTACGAAGTGGTTAACGCTGAGCTTGCGAGGATTTCTTGGCCTGATGAATGGAATGCTATAAATAATATTAACGATATGCTGCAAAAATTCTATGACATTCTCATGCCAATTATAAAACAGCATACTCCAATTACAAAACCACGAGATGAACGCTATCCTGTTTGGTATACCCGAGCTTTAATAAAAGTCATTAAGGAGAAAGCTAAATATCATAAGTTATATAATAAAATACGGAAACCCTAGAGATAAAATTACGTTTGAATGCCTAAGAACACGTTGCAGTAAGTTAACACATGACTGTTATGCAAACTTTAAGAGAAATATAGCCGAACATCTGCGCACCAATCCTAAGTATGTCTGGAAGTACTTAAAAAATAAACGGTTATGTGACAATTATATTCCTAACAAAATGACTTTGAACAACACTAGAGTTGCCAGAGGTGGTCAGGAAATTTGTGATTTGTTTTCCGATAACTTTCAGTCCATATATGGAGAAAGCAGTAACATTCACTCATTAGCGCCAATTGAACCCACTCCCGGCAACATCCACATTTTCAGCCGCTGCGAACTTCAAGTTAAGGAAGTTTGTGATTACTTGGCTAACTTGGAATGTGATAAAGGTCCGGGGCCTGATGCAATCCCTCCTCTCTTCCTTAGAAAGTGTGCAGAGAACCTGGCTGAACCTCTGACAACAATTTTTAACTATTCTTTGTCCCAGGGCATTTTTCCTGATCAATGGAAAATAGCGCACATCACGCCAATTTTTAAATCTGGTAGTGTTGATGATGTTGCAAATTACAGACCAGTTTCTATTCTTTCCGCATGTGGTAAAATTATTGAATCACTTGTACAGAGAAAAATGTTTTCTCATTTTAAGCATGTTCTAGATGATAACCAGCACGGCTTTCGCCCCAAAAAATCAACACTGACTAATCTAGTTGAGTATGTTTCATATATATCATCTGCATTAGACGATGGTAATGTAGTTCATGCAATATACACTGACTTTAAAAAAGCCTTTGATCTAGTAGACCACGTCTTACTTATTGCTAAATTGGAAAGTATGGGTGTTCATGGGTCATTGCTACGTTGGTGCGAATCGTACCTAAGGAATCGATCGCAACTGGTGTACCTTAAGGGTTTTAAATCCAAACAGTGCTACATACCATCAGGCGTGCCTCAAGGGTCACACTTGGGGCCTTTATTTTTCTTAGTTTTCATAAATAATTTGGGCCGCAAAATTAATTCGGAATATAAACTTTTTGCTGATGACTTAAAGCTATATCGAACTATACACAACGAGTTCGACGTTGCTCAGCTTCAGCAAGATTTAAATAGCGTTCACAGCTGGTGCTTACAAAATAAAATGTATTTAAATGAAAACAAGTGTTATTATATTAAATTTAGCAGGAAAAGGAAAACATGTCAAACTTATTATACAATTAATAATAGCCCCCTCCAAGAAGTCGATACTATTAGGGACCTTGGAGTTCTAGTAGATAGCAGTTTAAGTTTTAGAGGTCATTACGACCACATTATTAGTCGAGCATCTAAACTATCAGGTTTCATCGTCAGAGAGATGAAAATATTTAGAGAACCAATCCTGACCATTACCATCTACAACAGCTTTATTCGCAGTATCCTGGAGTATTGTAGTGCGGTATGGAACCCATATTATCAGGTACACTCAGACAGGATAGAGCGCGTTCAAAAACGATTTCTTTATCACCTATGTTTCGCAGATAATAGATGTCGTAGTCTGAATTCTTATAGCACGAGGTTGAGTCATTACAAAATGCAATCTCTAAGTGCTCGTAGGAAATCATTAGATTTTATGTTTCTTTTTAAATTAATTAATGGCCTTATAGATTCCCCCGAGCTCTTGGAGAAAGTAAATATTACTATCCCACGTAGTGGTAGCCGCTTAATCAACCGAAGAACTTTCGAGCTACCTCATAGTCGTACTAATATAGGTAGCTTTTCACAATTATGCCGCATGCTATCTCTTGCCAACGGAATTCGTAGCGAAATAGATGTCTTTGCTGGTTCCGTAGCCTCAGTGAGAAGGAAACTCAGGAATTTATTTTTATGATTATTTAGTATTAGTTTAATTTATTTTAATTTATTTTTGAATTGATTTTGTTTTAGTTAATAGATATTATTATAATTTGGTTTTTATTTAATTTATCTTTGAATTGTTTTTGATCTTATTTTTATTTATATTTCAGTTGATTTAATTTTGTTGTATTTTGAGTTAAATTTCAATGTAATTTGATAATTTTAATTTTAATTCAAATACCATTTTATTTGTTTTTATTTAATTATGATTTTATTTTAATTCATTTTAATTTCATTTTGATTGTTTTTAGTGCTTTGCTGTGATTGGATTCAATTGTGTTGTTTAATTTTATTAATTATTTAATTTATTTTATTGATCTTTTGTTATTTTCCATCATCTGTTAGCGGTTAAAAATTTATTTTTTATTTTCTTAAATTCTAATCATTTTTTTAAATACATAATAAGTGTTTTTACAATGTGCATGTAAGATTCACATCCAGTAGGTGTCAATCAGACTATTTTTGCTTTACATTATTTTTTTGTATACTCGATTGTACATCAGTTTTGTGAATTATAAATAAAATAAAAAAAAAAAAAAAAAACACTAAAAATGTATTCCAATATTTCAAAACAAACATATCGCGGTAAGGGGGAGAAATGAGTTAATATCTCATAAACGCGTGGACCGATGAACATGATTTAAACAGTTAATATGGTTCTACGCCTTTATACCTTTCATTTGAGACCAAAATTATCATATATCAACAAACAAAAAATCGTGTTTTCAAGTTACGTAATTATAGTAACATTATAGGGTTCCGTACCCAAAGGGTAAAAACGGGACCCTATTACTAAGACTCCACTGTCCGTCTGTCTGTCTGTCACCAGGCTGTATCTCATGAACCGTGATAGCTAGACGGTTGGAATGTTCACAGTTAATGTATTTCTGTTGCCGCTATAACAACAAATACTAAACAGAATGAAATAAATATTTAAGTGGTGCTCCCATACAACAAACGTGATTTTTGTTAGTAAAGTCGGCTCAATGACTTGTTTTTTATCTAGCGGAGACTTTAGCAACTATTTTGGTGTGTGTGCTGAATTTTGTGATAGTTGAAGTCAAGAGTAAACACACTGCCCTAATCTCTAGTAAACTAGAAGTTCAAGTACAATACATAAATTCTTTTAAAAATCAAGTATTTTACTTCTATTTTTCCGACTATTTCTTCTTCTGTCTGTCTTGTTTTACTTTTCTTATAGTATTTTAATTAATAACGTTGTATTATTTACTTTATATCGCAGGTTATTCCTAATATCAACGCGCGCGGGCGGTCTGGGCATCAATCTAGTCGCCGCCAACCGTGTGGTGATCTTCGACGTGTCGTGGAACCCCTCGCATGACGTGCAGAGCATATTCAGGGTCTACCGTTTTGGACAAAAGAAGCCTTGTTATGTGTACCGGTTTTTGGCTATGGTGAGATATTCTTTACTGCCTATTTAATGTGAGATAAACATATATATATGATGCGATTGCAAATGATATCCCTTCTTTTGGTGAAAAACTGTAGTTTTTAGATACAGATTATAACTTACACTGTTGTTTTTTGCTAGAGAATGTGTCTTTATAAAAATTTCTGACAAAATACAACAGAGTTGGAAAACCAAAACTGTTTTCACGATAAAAATCTTTTTCTTGCTCTTTTTAAAGCATCTCTTTATTCATAGAACATCAAGACACTTAGAATAACGCATGAATTCAAAATTAAAGTGGATTATACACCTACAGGGAACAATGGAAGAAAAAATCTACGAGCGTCAAGTAACCAAGCAAGCGATCTCCAAACGCGTAATCGATGAACAGCAGATAGACAGACACTACGCAGAGAACGACCTTGCAGAGCTGTACAAGTTTGAAGCTCGACCCGAGGAGCCGCGCCCTCTGCCTACCCTGCCGAAGGACAGGCTGTTCGCCGAGATGCTGCGGGAGCATGAGGCACAGGTACTATCTTAATCAACTTCAGCATCAGTCTGTAGCAGTCCTTGCCAATACCACATTATTCAATTTTATAAAGTAATCCCCAATATTTTTGGCTGGGTTAAACCTAGGCTTGCCGAAGCGCATGGCTTGGCGGCCTGCTGTTAGTATGAGATTTACTACTGCACAGTAACTTTTAGCCAAATTCAGACCAGCCAAAAAGATTGGAGAATACTGAACTCGATTCCTTAAATCCGGCTGCTGGCAGCCACGACAGCAAAGAAATAATTGACCTATTTATCCCCTTATTGAAGATTGTTTGAAGCATGGATTAGTTAAGTGTGTTTTTCAAATGAAACTACCGAATGTATCCTACACACTAGCTTCGTCGACTTGCGCCGACAAGCGGCAGTTGGAATTATTACATCCCTGATCCCTATGAATGTCACCACATCACCTATGTCAAATTTGTTTCCTCTGGGGAACCGACTAATTTGCCTTACACTTTATGTAAATCGCCTTCCTTTCAACATCGCCATACCTGTCCATATCCGCGCTAAATAAAGGACAAAGTAAACTAGCATAACATAACACTCACAGATCTACAAGTACCACGAGCACGACTCCCTGCTGGAGAACAAGGAGGAGGAGACGCTGAGCGAGGAGGAGCGTAAGGCGGCCTGGGAGGACTTCGAGAACGAGAAGAACAAGCCGCCGCCCGCGCCCTTCCCCTCCGCCTGGCCTATGCACAACGGAATGAGTGAGCTTTTACATACATTCTTATTTTACTAGATGCCTAGGAATCAGGAAATCAAAAACCCATAATTTTCATTATTTACTTTTCCAGTGCCTGGTCTGTTAGCGCAACAGCAGCAGCAGCTAGCGTACGCGGCGCTGGCGGCCATGATACGCAAGGACATGCCCACCGTGAGCGACAACCAGATCCGCGACATGTTACCGATGATATACAACAGTAACCCAGGGGTGAGCTTACAATACAACATGTTATACTTCTCATGCCAAAGCATTTCTGAAAACTTATTTTACCCAAACAAGTTTCTTAGTATTCCATAATTTGAACATATTATACAACAGTCCAACAACAAATGACGGGCAATTGCCCGGACCAAACACAACACCCGTCTAAGGTTCCTCCCTTTTCATTGGGATTCTGGGACTTTACATCAGCACCCTAATCGTGTAAGTTCAAAGAATAGGGTACGGATAGTTTTCCTTGCATTCATTGCTTCATACTTGTATGTCCAAAAAGCCGTCTAATCGACAGCGTAAAACACGCAATGAATATTGTTTAGTTACCAAAACGAAAGGAAAGGAGTGCGCTCCGTGCTGTTAAAACAGATACGCATAGAGATGTTTCCTAGGTAGAAAAATAATAATTCTATTTAGTCCGTTAGTGAGATTATCTAATAATATTGAACCTGTATTTTTTGATTTATCAAATATTTAAAAAATTACAAAGATAAAGCGCATCACAGTTCAAGAGTGGGGGCTTGTGACGTCACATTGCAACTTTCAACGCACTGTATCGCCGTAATTATTTGTTTACGTGGCAAAAGAAAAAGTTTTTTATACTTGCTGGTTACACACGATGGATACGGAATCAGCATTGGATTCAATTGAAGAATTGGTCCTCAACATTTATCTATCAAACGGAATTCACATATCTTCACCAACATCACACATTCATCGTTTTATTCTCATCTCTGTTTCAAATTCTTATTGGCGTTTGTATTTTCAAAAACACATTGGTTTTATTATTCAGTGGAATTGAGTAATGTTAGCATGTACTTGGACGTACTCGTACTTGCTAACTTGGACTTTAATTTTCATTCAATACCTACCACATTGTAAGTGTACAAATAAGTAATAAGAACTGATGTTAACAACTTATTCACGTTTTAACATTTATCTGTTTAGATGTTCGGTGGATATGATTTTGGCGTAAGTTTTATGTCGATTTTTATATCCCTTGTTTATTAGATGTATACGCCTCGTCCTGACGCCGTTAGACTATTATTTTATTTTGGAAGCATGTCATTTTCATTATTTTGTAGTGACGCAAAACTTTTATAACTAATGTAAGGACTTGTGATGACGTTGAACTGTTTTTATGTTATAGTTGATGCAGAAAATGAGTGAAATCTACAAGTTTGCTCAACCGGGAATGATGAATCACGGTATGATGAACCCTGCTATGAATCAAGGTGAGCTATATTGTTAAACTACTATTACCAGTAATATGGATCCAAATAACGCAGCAATAGCGTCAATTCGCCTTTCCACTCACTTAATTCTCATCATAGGAGTTTCCAACGAAAACTATATCGTTTCTCATTAAAGATTCAGGATATTTTGTTTGTAGTTGGATCGGTTTTTGGTACTAAGTATAGTAAGTTTTATTAATATTGCTTACATTTGTGTACCCATACCATGTTGAACGAGTGTTTGCTCACTACATCTGATGATAATGTTCTAAACTCGGACCGACGTAGTTCGGATCTCGTGCGCAATTCCTATAAGAAGTCGCCTATGGACCAACAGCTCTCGAATTCTGATGGAATGCAGTAAGGAACCGCTGTAACTTGTGTGACATTTCAGCGTCAGCGGCCAGCGGCATGAGCGGCACGTCGGGGCTGCAGTACGAGCCGCCGTGGCAGCGTCAGCAGCAGCAGCAGAACCAGATGCGGCTGCAGCAGCTCATGCAGCAGAATGTGAGTGTGCACCAGCCTTTATATGAAACATTTCTAGGGAAAAGATCGCGTTAATCGGCTTGTCTTTACGCCTTGTCACTTCGGAAATTGAATCCTCGTAAAAGCTGAACATTTTACTTTTTGGAAGTCCGGCGAGACTGAACGGGAGCCTATTGAGCCAAATTCGGTCTTTCCGGAAATATAATCACGCCAAGCTACAAAAACGTCTAATAGACGAGAAAAAAAAATAAAGCTTATGCATGATCTTGCTCTGGCATGCTATATAAATTATTGTGGTTCATAGAAACGCCCGAACACTTTTGTCGATGCGTTGCTTCACGTTTACAAGATTGTCAAGCGGTTTCTCAACTGAGAATACCTTTTCGATTTCAGTTTGCTTTATATTTTGTCTTGTAATCAATGTTAACAATCAGATGACAAGCGCTTGACGCGCATTTTGCTAATGCGTGTTTACATACAAAACTGCATGTCGTTTCCAACGGCATACTGTAACCGCACATAAGCAAAAAGCGCGTCAAGCGCTTGTCATCTGAACTTTGCGTAACTAACAGCAGCAAATGGGCGCGAAGTTCTACGCGGGTGGGCTCGGCAGCCGCGACCCCGTGGCCATGGCCCTGCAGCAGCAGCGCGCCCGGGAGATCATGATGGGCGGCGGCGCGGGCAGGCCCCGGGGCCGCCCCCCCCTGCAGCCGCGCCTGCCGCCCGCGCCCGCGCAGGACGTCGTCAACCTCGACTCCGACTAAACCGGTGCGTATTCGCCACATATTTTCAGGGCCAGCTTACTATAAGTAAAACTTATTTCATATGTCCTATCCTTTTTAGTTTCCCCAAACTTCTTCGATTAGTAACATTCACATTTAATATTATAAATATTTCAATTCGTGGTTATTGGCATTTATTTGATTTACATTTTTTTTCAACAGTTGCAGTGAGAGAGGTGCAAAATGGACCGAAGTGTACAGTGAACGATAATAGGTGCTACACTGCTATATGGAGTGGAGTGTGTACGCCACAGACTGGCCGGCAGTAGGGACACTAGCAGTAGCCGAGTACAGGGATCCCGTCTCTCGGCGAGTCCGCAGCGCTACACACTCGAGGTGATCATCTGGCCAAAATACAGTGATATTTTGGAGTGTTAGCTCCATATACGTAGCTTTTCGCCTTGAGGCTTGCGCTCTTAATGCTACATATCAAGAATCTCAGTATTTTATTTGTAGTACAGACCCTTTTAGACCTTAGCCGTATTATACTCTCCATATGATTTCCTAACGAGGACCGGTGGCGTCCACATATCAATGAAACTCAACTTTGTTTCGTTAAACTCAACAACAGCGGAAGCCTAAGGCGTAGTTTATTAAAAATGATAAGGCGCACAAGTTTGGTCATATTTTAAGCTCCGTATACTCAGACTTGAAATGTGACACTTGAGCTTGCGGGAGTTAACATTCTACTTTCTGACACTATGTGTGAGGATGACCTAGGAACTATCGAACAAACGAAGCATCCTAAGAAAGCTACCGGTAATATGTTCATTGATCATCCATTACTCTATTCATTCCAAATAAACATGACAACTCCATTTCATATAGCGATTGCATTAGTAGCTGCTAGCGCACACAGGCTGTTGGCAGTATTGGCGGCCAATCGAAACGCGTCAGAACACACAGACTGGGTGCAAGCAAGACGAGTTTAACATTACACACTTTTTATAACCACCTCTCAAATCGACACTCTTTGTTTCTTTCTTGATGTGTGCGTGTAATGAAAAAGAATGTGATTGTATGGATGCTATCCTAGGATGCTTCAGGTGTCAGCTTGATAAATTTTAACTATATCTCTCAGTACAGGAAATTAGTGATAAGTTATATGTTGGTAGTTAGAGAACTTCTGTGTGTCTAACATATTAGTGACCGCGACTTGCGCACGGAACTGTATGACCACACCTAATAGGAATAGTGAAAAATGGAGTGCTAGCACATGCCTAACTGTATCTGACACAACATTATGATATTAACAGGAATGTGTCATAGAACAATGTCAAAATCGATCCCTTCACTGGTTGAAAATTGAATGAATTCAGGATTCAAACAAGGTACTCCATTTGTTTGCTAATCCGTGACAAGCACCCACTATGTAACAATATAGGTAGTGATAATATATTACTCTACATAATATAGTTACTGCAACACCAATCTAAACTAAAATTAATGTTATTCATTGGTTTATGTATAATTAATCAATATTTTGATGTTAACTAGCAACTGGCATACATTATCAACTCGGCACATAAACCATTAGAAACATTGATGTTCAATTTTAACATTAGAGAGATGTTATTTTCGTGAAGTTATCACATATTTTACATAAACTTGATCTGTTTTAAATTTATTTTACACCCTTAATGATAATTAAGAATAATTTAAGTTGATACAAATTCTACTGGAATGAAGACAAGAAAATGATTTGTGAGCAGGTTGTAACATAGTTTATGTCCCATAATAATCAGCCTCTTTATAACTTCATAATTTATGATTGTATGACATTATTCCATCAATTTTGTGAATTAAACCTATGTTTAAAAGCTTTGGAATAACTATTATACTTTTAGGTTTTCTCACAAAATATTATTTAATATTAGTTAAATGTTTAGTTAGAACTTAAATGAATCAATATTTAGTTTGGGCCTGAGCAATTATTTTATCCAAAACTGTGTACTCACATTGATATCATAGTGCAGTATGACTGTCTTATTTTGCAATTATTTTATTTACTGATGCTGTTACATAACTGTGGGATTATTTAAGTGAAGTTTATGTGACTGTATTTATTTGCCTGCTCTCGGACAGGCGGTTTAGTTGTGATATTGCCTAATATTAAATTTTTGTATACGTTTATTTTAAACAAGTCACTGACGTGACTTTAACCCTTAATAGGGCAAAGGACAATTGTTTACCACCTCAGATTTTTGACCATAGAGCAAGAGTAGTTCTTTTTACACTTTCATAAATACGATATTTTTTATGTGGGAATATCCTTAAAACTTTTATTAGTACTGGCAACTAAGCTAACTGTCAAAGTTTGCAAACTATCAACATTCAAAAACAAATATCGAAGAATTTTGAAACTCTGAGGTGTTTGGCGCCATTCAATTGAAATTTTGTTTTAACAAGATTCCGGTAAGTGGTTTTGTGATATTTGATAGGAAAATTGATTATATTATACTGCATGACTTGTAGAATAATTTTTGAAGTGAAACTTGTACTAATTAGAAAATTGTCGTAAACTCGGTGGTAAAACTCTTACCATTGCCTGGTTACGAAAACTTTGTAGTTTTTGGTGGTAATATAGTTACCGTTACCCATTAGCGTATTTGTTATTTCAGGAGAATGTCGAACAAAAAGCAGTTATCTGACAGTATTATAGCCAGTATTCTCGAAGATGATCTCTCCGCGATTGAAAGTAGCGACGAAAGTGTTTCAGAAGAACCACTTTTGGGCGATTGCGTACTGGATTACGACGATGAAATTTCGCGAGGTCTATCAAGGATATTTGGGGAAGAGCCTATGTTGGAGATGAGAGGATTAGAAAATGTTCAAGACCCTCCCGGGCCACGTGTTTCGGTAGAATATTTAGAAAGCGTTGAATCAGCAGTGACTGAAGAACCGGTGAGGGAAGTAAGTACGCGTAATGAAAATGATTTCGACGTCTCTTTTGGCGCTCTTTCTGAATCGAACCACCCGACTCCGGCTCAGTCTGACATAGTGCCTAATGAAACGCCGAGCACAAACATAGAAAGTAGGCCCATTCGTGTAGCACAAATCTGGTCTGATAAGGTTTCAAAACATAGCATACCAAAGTTTGATAAACGGCTGACTGTAAACATGAGCGTCACTCATAAAACACAGCCTATTGAATATTTTGACAATTTTTTCCCTCGTGATCTCGTAGAGTTGCTGGTAGAACAAACAAATATTTATGCGGCACAAAGGCAAGCGCTTCACTGGATTCCAACATTTGAAGCTGAAATGCGTGCATATCTTGGTATCTTGATCATGATGGGTCTTCACCCCTTACCTGATGTAAATCTATATTGGTCAACTGATACTTTTTATAGAAATCCTGATATTGCCCAAACTTTCACTCAAAAGAGGTTCAAAAAACTGACTGAAAACATTCACTTAAATGATAATACTAAAGAACCCGCAAGAGATACGCCGGATCATGATAAGCTTTATAAAATACGTCCTATGATAACAAGACTAAACGAAGTATTCCAGACCCAATGTTCACAATCAAGCAATCAATCGGTGGACGAAAGCATGGTAAAGTTTAAAGGTAAAAGCACACTCAAACAGTATATGCCGAAGAAACCTATAAAAAGAGGTTATAAGGTATGGGCCCGATGTGACGCTAAGACCGGGTACATGTATGTCTTTGATATCTATATCGGCAAAGCAGATGAAAATGCATCAAGTGAGGAAGGCTTAGGGTATAATGTCGTGATGAAACTATGTCAAGGTGTTCCACGCAATACTCTAGTAGCTTTCGACAACTTCTTTACTGGCATTCCTCTAATGACAGATTTGCTGATAAAGAAAGGAATATATGCCGTTGGTACCGTGCGATTGAACCGAAAAGGCTTACCAGAAAAGTTGTTGCCCAAAAATAAACTCAAGAAGGAAAAACTTGAAAAGCACGAGTTCATGTATAAAACCAAAGCTCCCGTTTCTGCTATACAGTGGATGGATACTCAACTGGTGAACATTTTGACAACAGCACACAACCCAAAATCGGTGTCTACGATCAAACGAACACAGAAGGATGGCTCTAAAAAAGATATTACCATCCCAACTGCTATTGCGCAATATACTGTGAACATGGGAGGTGTGGATCATTTTGATCACTTTCGTGCCTCGTATCCAATCGGCCGAAAATCGAGGCGCAACTGGTTACGCCTATTTTATTTCATGTTTGATGCAGCTATCATCAACGCGTACATAGCTTACATACAAATTCACAAGCAATCGGTTCACACACACCGAGATTTCCGACTTCGTTTGGCTCGCAGTCTTATAGATGGATTCACAGGGAAAAAAAGAACCACTAGTATTATTTTCAGGAACAAGCAAGGTGGAAATTTCGGGGTACCGGCTGAAATCAGACGCTCTTCTATACCTCACTACCCACAAGACCAAGGAAAATTTACTAGATGCCGATTTTGCAGCACGAAAAATACTCAAAAACGATCAAGAATCATTTGCGATGTCTGCAAAGTAGCTTTATGTGCCACACCATGCTTCAAAAGCTTTCATATTGCTACAGAAGAAGAAGAGGCTATGGATTGTAGCAGCTCTACTTCTAGTACCTTAACGGGCTAAGGTCAAATAATTACCACTAGCACCTTAACGTAAACGGGCAATGGTAAAATAATTACCACCGAAAATTCGCGTACTTGTGATTATATATTTTTAGATTTTCATAAATGATGTTAAAAAAGGTCCCAATAAACGTATAAATAATACCACATAACCTAGTTTTTCAATCATTCTTTCCTCCGCCCTATTAAGGGTTAATGTTAGATGCAACAATCATAGCGATATATTTTAGAATACATTAGTGTAACATTGGAATTGTAGTGCATTTTGAATTGTGAGAGCTTGAAAGTGTTTTTATAATTTTGGATTATTTTACAGATTTTTTTCTATGCTTAAAATGTTATTTATAATTATAAAACAGTTATGTTAATAAATGAGCAGTATTTCAGTTAGCTGTAAGGTCATGTTATATCCATTATCACCGCACAGCCCTATAGTTTATTTTTGTTTTTATACAACTACCTAGCAATAGTGTTGCTACATGAATATTGTGAGGTTGCTACACAAGTGAGGACTGCTGTAATTGTTTTATTATTTATGTAATATATAATATTATTGTAACTGTAGAGAACTTCCTATTATTTTGTAGTACAATCAAAGTATAATAAATGATTCAAAATGTGTAAAACATGTTTTATTTAATATCTTACAACAGAGAAAGTATTCAAGAATATTCACTCAGGTAACAGCACACAATTAATTAACATAAATTATTTCTAAAATATTAGTACTTGGGCATTTGGGATAAACACTGATGTGTACTACTTAAAATACTTAAGTTCTAACCAAGACATGTTACCAAATCAGCCAAGGTATAAAATTCTCACGTCTCATAGTACCTAGGAAGACATGGAGTGTGATCCATCATGCATTCATGCAGATTTGTAAATGTCACATGTAATTAGGTATGTACCACTCTCCTTACTTATTTTATAATATTTTATGTATATATTGGCCTACCTACAATTGTTACACTAATAATAAACTTAAAATACAAGGAATAATATAAACTAAGTACAATATGATGTGATAGACATACCATCAAAAACAAAATTATCCTCTGGTTTGGCCATCAGTGATTTAGTTTTTGATAACACAAATATTTAGTCGCCAAATATCAAAATTCTGAGAAATCTTACACCAGTTGTGGATGTCAGATAGGCAGTCACTCCATGTAAAACACTGGTACTCAACTGGATCCGGTTAGACTGGAAGCCGACCCCAACATAGTTGTGAAAGGGCTAGGCAAATTGATTATTCATTATTGTAACTTTGGTGAGGCTCCCTCTGGCTTGGCCACCATCAGGGATTTTAATTTTATCACAAAATATTTATTCGAAATTAGTCACCAAACAGAAATTAATCGGTCACTGGTTCAAAAGTTAGAAGGGTTTATAAGTGGCCGATCTGGAGACTCTCCCCAGCTTGGCCCATTTTATACCTCAAAAAAATAGGGCACCTAGCTAGCTTGGCAAGACTGGTGTCAGACTTCAGGCTTCTGACTACCCTTAACGACTTTGACAATCCCACCGCACAGTTCCCAAACCACTGCAACTCCTGAAAACCAGAATCAACAGTGGCGACCACCAGAAAAGCGCCGAGGCAATGAAGCTCGACGAAGTCCACACATTAACGACTGTCAACGATCTTTAAATGACAGCCAGGACCGACGGCTTACCGTGCTTGCCGTGGCACGAAGGAAACTCGCTATGTAAAAATGGTCACCCATCCACGGACTGACTTCGGCAAGCGTTGCTTAACCTTGAAGATCAACCAGTGCGGCTGTTATTATTTAGCCACGAGTTCCCCAAGAAAGGCCTTCCTCGAGAACGTTACAATAAAGTGCAGAAATAACACTCTTAAACAATGTGTATCTTTAGAAGTTAATACAGTCGATTTTTTTTTACGTAGGTTAGATACAAAAAAACAACAGTGTTTTACTTTGGAAGTCGGTGTATTTTTTGTGAAAAAGTTTTTATTTTTCTCCTTTTAGTTTTGGTACTTCATCACTAAAATGTGAGCAAGTTCTATAGTAAGGTACATAATGGACTGACAACAAATCCATAATAACTTAATTTAAACATTCTTCCTGTTTTTCGTTAAGAGCGGCCAACCCATCATACTTTTCATAAAAACGCTCGTACGTGATTATGCCGTTGTAACACATGTAATGACATTATTCGTCGAGCCCTTATCACCGCCAGCGTACCAGCTGTATTAGAACCTAACGGCTTGGTACGTGACGATGGGAAGAGACCAGATGGCATGACATTGGTGCCCTGGAAGGTGGGTAGGCCTCTGGTGTGGGACGCAACCTGTGTCGACACCCTTGCTCCATCTCATGTTCCTAGTTCGGCGGGCTGTGCTGGCGCTGCTGCTGCGGCTGCTGAAGCCCTCAAGCGGCGCAAATACTGTAACCTAATAGGTAATTACAGTTTTGAGCCGTTTGGGGTCGAAACGCTTGGGTCATGGGGCCCGAGTGCACGTCTCCTTTTTAAGGAGATCTCTCGCCGACTGATTGACACTGTGCGTGACCAGAGGGCTGGCTCTTTCTTTGCGCAAAGAATCAGCATTGCCATTCAACGTGGCAATGCTGCCAGTCTTCTGGGCACGTTCCCGGATGATAGCGATGTGGAGGAGTACTTCGACGCCTAAGTGTACCTTTCTTTTATATATAGAGTAAATAGTTAGTTCTAGTATAAGTTTGTAAAGTTTATTTTTGTTTAGTGTTTAAGTATGTACATATTTACACCTTTGAAAAATTAAATTTATTTCACAAACATATTCAAAAACACGTATTTCCTGGAACAAGTTTTATGAAATTTTCGAACACAATTTTTCGTTCAATTTTATCGCGTTCTCACTAGCACTAACTCACTTTTTCAAACATTGCGATGGATGAAACAACAAGCTTTTCGACCATGCTCGCGTTATCGTCAACGCGACATGCGGACGGACTGCCTCTTAAGGAGTTGGGTTGTATGTTCAATATCTTGGAAACGGCTGAACAAAATCGGTTCAGCCGTTTCCAAGATATTGAACATGAAACTTGTACTGTTCCCTAAGTTGAGAGGTACCTAATCCAATAAAAAAGAATGATCACGATCCGATAACTAGTTTCGGAGATATGCGTGGAAAAACATACATACACTTATGTAATTTGGCACATGTGTTTAAATATATATTGTATATTGTTTGTGTATTAATAGTCAATATTGTGAAATACATACATATTGAATTGATGACCTCATTTTTTTAGAAGTCGGTAAAAATTAAAAAACTCAGAAACAATAAACCGATTTCTGAAGTAAAACACTAAAAAGGGAAAAAAAACTTAACTGACCTGCAACAAAATTTGTACAGGATTTGCAGACTGGCAATGGGTGTTGACTCAATGAACTAGTTGAATCAACCTCTCCTGTCAATGTTTCTTTCTATCTAATACTTTCTATTTAAAATAACAATTCTTGTATGTATCTATATATTATAAACTGAATCTCAGAAACAGCTCCAATGATTTTCATGAAATTTAGTATATAGGGGTTTCGGGAGCAATAAATTGATCTAGCTAGGGTTTTTCTATTTTCACCCGAGCAGAGCTCGGTCACCCAGGTACTGAACATTAAACATTCAAATTAACTAGTTGAATTTGTCAATGATATTTATGAATGAATCTGCTTAAATCATCAACACAAATGTCTGAAAAAATTGAATCCTAATGTCGTGACAATCTAAGAAGTCGGATTTGGCTATAAGCTATAAAAATACATTATATATGTTAAACTTATTTATTTATTTAACCATTTATGCACACACACATAATATACAGACAAGAAGAAGAAACAGAAAAATAGGTACATGCACAAACTTGATGCTTACGAACGATATTCGTTGTTATATTGTATGGGTAACATCGTAATTAATTAGCATTATGAATTTGATTTTTCATAGACATTCATACAAAGTTAGCACTACATGTAAACTGAAAAAAAAAATCATCATCAGATTTCTTAGATTGTCATGATGTAAAATTTAAAAGGGTTGATTTTAAAATGTTTTTCCAATTAGTTTTTCTTCATATAAGTATTAAGGAAAGGACATTTGAATAGAAACATCAATGAAACAATTTATAAAACATACCTACATTGCATCAAAATGTTTCTAAAATAGCATTAGGATCTCATTGAATGTTGCAATGTTGAATGAAAATCATTGAATTAATGGTTTTCACTGCAAGTTGACATTAGTAGTACCTTAACTCATAGACGAATTTGGTAAAGCGATCAAAAACCCATAACTAGTGTTGTGAGAAGACAGAAAGTATTGTCAAATTCGAGGTATCCTATTCTGTTTTTTGATAGCAACTCATATTTTTACAATTACTTTAGGGACAGCATAGAGCATGGGTTTCTCATAAATTAAGTATTGATTGGTGATCAACGTATTAGGATCTAGCTTATCCTATTCACACATTTGTACTGCATTGGCGAGTAATCCATTCTTCAAAATGGGTGGCTACAAAAACATTCATAAACTGTAATAGAATCAAATATTAAGATTAGGAATTCCAGTCCTAACACCAACAGATACTTCAATGTACTTGAGTAACCTGCGAGCCAAAAATCTGGCATTGTCTGCATCAAACACATTCGCAGTTATAATGTCCAGCTTCACTTCATTTTGGAAGTTTATCAAATCACTAGCACTGATCGCCATAGCGTTCACAGAGAGCCCACCAGCATTTACAAGCACCACACGTCGTAGTTTTAAATCTGAATGCACTTGCACTAACACTTTCTTCGCCCACTCCAAACAAAATATTCTACTTGTGTCGATAGCTAAAATTACGAAGTCGATACCGATCTTTCCGGTTAGATCAGATTGTCTAACGACGTCCTCCAGATGAAAAGATCGTAAAACACTTAGTTTCCAACGAAACTTTCCTTTGTTGTGAACTTCTGTGAGAGCTTCAGATATTTTTTGAATGATATCAACAGTGGATGAGAGAACAATCACTGATAGCATATTTTTGCAACTTGTAGGACCAACCCACGGTGCGACTACAACTTCATCTTCGATCATTGACATTTTTAATACATAAAATAAACTCAACAAAAATACAAATTTTCAAGTGAAGCGAATGAAACTTGAGAAACTTCGACACCGGACACGAAACGAAAAACGTTTTGTTTTGAAAATTTGACGTGAGTTAAATCAGGGTTACCATTTTTCTTTTCTTCATTTCTTTGTAAACTAAAATCGACTACAATAAGCGGCCAAATTCAACATTCTAATTTAATCTAATATACATTCGAGGAAATGTTTTTTATGCGTTTTGCTAGTGCTGTTATGGTTGAGTTGTCTTTGTAACTGTGATTAGTAGTTATAACTTTACCCGTTACCGGTTTTACTTTGGTACGGTACATCACTAGTCTCTCCCAGTTTGGGGTCTCGATGTTTTTTTTTTATGGTGCGAAATTTGATAAAAGATTGCAATAATTAGAGATCAAGACTACCTAACTTCACAAGAAGAGATTAATAAAAATATAGAAGAACCGAAAATAAGAGACAAACCAGAAATAACTTGACTCTGGCAAATGCACAAGATTGGCGAAGCCAAACTCCTCTGATGAATAAAAAAAAAAAAAAGATTGCAATAATATAAAAGGGTGATTTGTTTTTTAAATAGTTAAGTTAGGCTTTAAGGACTTGTATCCATGGCCGTTAAATAAATGAAAAATGGAGCGGTGATTTACCCGTTGATTGAACTGATAATTATTTCGTGCTAATTAGCTCGTGGCTAAATAATAACAGCCGCACGGATCGAACTTCAAGGTTAAGCAATGCTTGACGAGGTCGGTCCGTGGATGGGTGACCATTTTCAACATACCGAGATTCCTCCGTGCCTCGGAAAGCACGTTAAGCCGTTGGTCCCGGCTGTCATTTGAAGATCTTTGACAGTCGTTACGGGCAGTCAGAAACCTGAGATCTGACACCAGTCTTGCCAAGGGGTACCGTGTTACCCAGTTATCGGGTTGTGGAGGTCAGATAGGCAGTCGCTCCATGTAAAACACTGGTACTCAGCTGAATCCGGTAAGACTGGAAGCCGACCCCAATATAGTTGGGAAAAGGCTAGGCAGAAGATTGAACTGATAATTATTTGAGTTCAGGTGATGGTGTGGTGGTAGGCCCCCAGTTTTAGCCAGAATCTTTTTTCACCCGTCCATTCTAGTCTATCATAAATTATAACTAGCGCAGGACACAGGTATCAAGAAGTTTTTCACTTTTTCATTGTTCACACAAACAGTACCTCCTGCCAAAGTTCGTCCTTTCAACTCTATTTAGTCTAGCAGTAATCTTTATTTCGCTGCTTCCTCGTAGTCAAACTTTTTAGTCCAACTGGAGGAATTAAATTTCCTCGTGGTCGACCGAATGATCCACCTTGTACCAACGTCAAGTTAAAAATGTGTAGTCAATCAAAATTCAATTTACAAAAACGCTGATATTTTCGATTTAATTATTATAGGTTCGAATTTATATTATATAAATGAACCCCATCTCATTTTATTTAAAAAAAAAACCAACATCTATATCATTGTGTATTTACTCCATTTGACATTTTGTAATGAAATCACATATCAATCATATCATATATTTATGTTCAATCCGACGAGATGGTTCTTCACGAAAATTTGTTTCATTTTCTAAATAATGTTTTGAGCAAGCGGGCAACAGTTACTGGATGATGTCTCTTCATCGTTTTATAAAGTTGTGCATTCCAGCTCTCTACATTATTAGTGCGAAGTC
The DNA here is from genome assembly GCA_947562075.1 of Orthosia gracilis. Taxonomy (NCBI): domain Eukaryota; kingdom Metazoa; phylum Arthropoda; class Insecta; order Lepidoptera; family Noctuidae; genus Orthosia; species Orthosia gracilis. The sequence continues at coordinate 40,502,606 of OX387265.1, read as the reverse complement.
TTTGTCTGTATACAGACCACTGCTTTCTAAGTGATTCATTCTTTAGCCATGTACTTAGTCTCGAAGTAATTAAAATATTTTAGATTTTTTTGTGTGTTAGGACTATCAGATTAATAAATTTTGTTAATCTTTTGTATATCGTCAAAAAAACGATAAAAAGTATGTGGTTTTCGATTATTGCATATATGTGGTCTCCATACTATATACGGAATTTTCAAAATGACTATGAATTTTTGTTTGTAATAGCAATTCTAAGTTGGCTGCAAGCCCAGTAAGCGTTTTCATTTTTATAAGTGTCATCTATAGTATTTTTTTTTTAAATCTTTATTTATTTACAGGGTTTTTTCTATAAAGAAAACGACACCCCGATTATTGAATACAAAACAAAAAAACACTTATAAAACACTTAGATTTAAATTAACCTACCCGCAACCTAGTACCCACAATAATAATATTAATAAGAATTCTGGCCTCATCTGACAATGGTGAAGCCAGAATACTGTTATAGTATCCTACACTATAATTATCGACGTCAAAAGCGCCGCGTCTTTGAGCCCCAATACGACTGCACTCGGTGAGGATATGATACACATCCTCGACCACTCCACAAACAGCACAATTGGGGGAGTCCACTTTACGCATCATAAAGCCAAAGCTGTTCAGCGGGACATGACCGGTTCGAAGCCTCAAAGCCATCACTACTTCTTGTCTACTCATGCTGCTCATGTTGAACCAAAGCAAACGAGGAAGCGAGGGCTGAATGGTTTTGTACCAGATGCCTTTTGTCAGAGATCTCTTGTCAAAATATTCTGACCAAGACCGGAAACATTTGTCTCGAACAGTGGGTAAAAGTTCGGTGTGCCAAGGTAAACAAGTAAAAGGATCCCCATCAGACCCGGCATCTCTTGCGAAACGATCCACAATCTCATTACCCTCCAGTCCAACGTGAGAAGGTATCCATTGAAGGATAACGGTTTTATGATTAGCCACAATATTGCCAATGGATTTTAAAATAGAATAAGCCAGTGGTAGCCCTCTGAATGGTGAAGTGCATTTAATAAGATGGAGGAGAGCACTTTTTGAATCGGTGAAGACAACAAAGCGATCTCCGTCTAAAGATTCTATATAAGCCAAAGCTTCTGCTATAGCTATTAATTCTAAATGCATTATCGATAATTTTGACATGATTTTGACTTTGACAGAAGCACCTGTTTGAAAATCATAAAAAGCAGCGCCATAGTTATTATCGTATTTTGAACCATCCGTGTATATATGATAAAAGCCACAATATAATAAATTAAGCGATTTGACACAAAGTGAATTAAGTTGATAACTATTGAAAAAACGCTTAGGCTTATCAACAGGATCCAAAACAGGTATTACTATATTTGATAAGTCCATATTGCTGACCCAAGTATCCATGGAAAACATGTGAACCGTCTTATTACAGTACATTAGTTCTCCATTTAGAATATCGTGTGTTGAAACAAGCAGGGGTTTTTTCTTATTTCGCCAATATATATTGTTGCAGAGATGATGTAGCTTGACTAGTATATTAAGCAGTGGATAATTATAGCACTTAGATTTAAGATAAAATTTACTAGCTAAATATTGGCGTCGGATAAATAGGGGAGGTAATGACAGCTCGGATTCCATCACGTGAATCGGCGTACTTTTGATGAACCCACCTATCAAACGTAGGCAAACGTTTTGCAATCTATCTAACTTTGTCAAGTGGATGTCAGCACAATTACCGAGTAAAAAGCAACCGAAGTCAATACGACTACGAATGAGAGATATGTATAGTCGTCTTAAGTGTATTGGATGAACACCCCATCCGGGGCCCACCAAAACCTTAAAAATATTAACAAGCTTCAAGACTCGCTCACACACCTCATTAACGTGTTTTTTCCACCGGAGACCCCTGTCAAGCCATAACCCTAAATATTTAACATGATTTACTAACTGTAATGGTGTGCCGTTTAAACGTATGTCTACAATAGGTAAACGAAAACCTCTAATGAATAAACAAATTTTACTTTTACCCGGCGAAATATCTAAACCTACGTCTGTTAGCATTTTATTGACAATATTGAGGGCAGATTGGATTTTATGTTGTCCCTCGCTGACAGATGAACAAAGTACGTACATTGCGAAATCGTCCGCATACTGGCAAATAGAAACGTCATTTTGAAGGCGATTGCAGATGTTTGCCGTAATTATATTAAACAATAGTGGTGACAACGGGTCACCTTGCGCCAAACCACTACCCGAATATCTACTAATAAAGCTGTTACCGGTTCTTATTTTAAGTGTTCTTCTGTGAAGAAAATTCCATAAATAGTTACAAATAAGGGGTCCTACTCCATACTGGTCCAAAATATTAATTAATAAATAGTTATCAACATTATTATACGCACTATCTATATCTAAAAAACAGCCCATAGTTGCGCATCCCTCTGAGAAACCGGTTTGGATAGTGGATATTAAGCAAGCTAGACCATCTAAACACGACTTATTTCTACGGAATCCTACTGTGTTAATAGAAAATATATTTTGTTTTTCAACAAACCACTCCAGTCTTCGCAACAATATATAGTGAAAGATTTTGCATATGCAAGATAACAAGGAAATAGGGCGCAAGGAAGCTACAATATTTAGATCACGACCAGGCTTTGGAATAGGCACAATACAGATGTCGCGCCACTGAGATGGAACAAAACCATGATAAAAGAATTTATTTAATAAAGAAAGCAACACCGATTTACCTACATCTGGTAATTTTTTTATCATAGAATAAGATATATCATCGCATCCAGGAGATGTATCCTTCGATTTAATACATTTATTTAATTCCTGAATAGAGATCTCACATTCTAGTAAAGGGTTGCTATGTTTAACTAAGGGGGACATTGGGGAAACATAATCGGGTATTAAAGAATTCAATAAATTTTTGGCGGTTTGGGAGTCTACATAACGTGAGGGAGATCGGGTACCTTTTAGCCATCTCATTTTGTTCCACATTTCACTAGGTAGCCGATGTCGTATGGTCAACCGAGGAGCAGAAATTTTGCCAGTTCGCCCCCTTAGCCTGACGGATTAGCTTCTGTGCAAAATGTATTCTGTCATTAAGGATATCAAGATTTTCGGGGGTGGGGTTGCGTCTAAATTTGGATAAAGCTAGCCTACGTTGTGCTACTGCTTGTGAAATTTCTGCTGACCAGTACGGTTTTGGTGAAAAAACCGAGGTAGGGTTTTGGTTTAATTTTACAAATGGGATGTATTTGTTAGCGGCATCATTTATAATATCTAAAAAAAGGTCATAGGCCTTTTGAAGGTCAGACGGTAACTGTAAACTACAAAAACGTTGTTGCAAATATTTTTTATACGATATCCAGTCAGCTTTGCAAAAATTTCTTTTTGTAACTGAGGGTAGATGAGAATAAGTAGAAGTTGAAATTTTAACGAGTAAATGATCACTACCTAAATTTTCATTTAGAACCGTCCAATTGAAATTATGAGCGATATCTATTGAAACCAAAGATATATCGGGCGAAGACTGTTGCAGGTAATTGTCTACCAAACGAACTCGCGTATGAGTGCCATCATTTAAGACGAAGAAGCTACTATCTAAAAGTGAGTCATGGATGAATGATCCTCTGCGGTCGGTTTTATATGACCAGCTGATGTGATGGGCGTTAAAATCGCCTAATATAAGAGTTTTGGATGACCACAATCCTAGCAGATTACTCCAATCTTGGTGAGTGGTTACAATTCTAGAAGGGCAGTAGATTGCAACAATATTTTCAAAAGATTCACAATTAAAAACCTTAACACAAACTATTTCAAATCCACTATTGTTAATGTGAATGAATTTCTGTTGCGCCTTAATGGATTTGTGTACCAAGATAGCTACACCGCCGTATGAGTCATCTCTGTCCGCACGATAAGCGCAGTAACCATTTACTTTAAAATTGCATTCCGGTTCGAGCCATGTTTCACTAAGGACAGCAATATGAATCTTTTCTTGGCATAGAATTTCGCGAAAAGAAAATAACTTAGGCTTGATACTTTGGGCATTCCACTGTAAAATATTTAACTTAAGTAATTTAGAAGCCATCACAGGGAAGTATTTATAAAACTAAACAATGTTTTTATCCAAGGCCAATCTGAAATAAAGCTAACGGAAACTAACATAAACCATTCTAGGCACAACTGCAATACGGATCTTATTTTATAAGAAAGATTATGCTGTTTAAGAAAAATTACTTCCTTGATTCTAGCCCACAGCTCCTTAAAGGACGGACACTGTTCCTTTTGGCCCTCATCTTCATCAGACGACATATAAATTTCCTTACTGCCTCCATCGGAATTCCAAAATGTCCAGTCCTCCTCGGTGGATTTCTTATGACGTTTTGACGACTTGATGTTAGGCTTTTGGGGACGAGGAGTAGGTTTGATTGCAGTCTTCATTTCATGAATAGTGGCTTTTGTTTTGACTGTTTCAGCATAAGACGGTTGACTGGACTGGTCGGTGAAGATATTTTTAATTGGTGTCGGTTCAGAGCTAAGACGTGGGAAAGTGACTTCATATCTAGGTGTTAACAAAGATTGAGAGATACTATTTTTGGGGGGAATGGGCATTTCCGGTGGGACATATATTTCTAATGCTTTCCTATATGTACATCCAAATTCTGCCATGATTTCTCTCAGCTTCCTCTCTTTCTTGTACGTAGGGCAAGCTTTGCTCAAGGATAAGTGGTCGCCATTACAGTTGACACAGGAATACGTTGTGGTATCGCAATTCTCATGATGACCGCCACACTTAGGGCAAATTATGTTTTTAGAAGGGCACATTTTACGGGTATGACCTAGTTTCCAGCATTGAGAGCATTGGGAAACTTGATGTATATAGGGGAAAACCCTCACGTTGATGTCACATACGCGAACAGTTGCTGGTAGATGGCTACCGTCAAAACACAGTCGAAGAGTTTCACTCGGGCACCAACCGCCTTCATCCCTATTCCGTCTATTAAGCCTATGGCATGATATAAGCTTTGCTGGGGCTGAGCAAGAGATATTTTTAAGGATCTCGTCATCGGCAAGGTCAAGGTCAACATCCTTAATCATACCATAGCAAACGGATAATTCCGTGGCCTTCTGCAATCTCCAGCCTTTCTCTAAAAGCTTCTCACAAGTAAATAGGCACTGTGCAGCTGTTTCACACTCGAATTGCAGACGAATTTTAAAAGGGCTTAAATACTTGACTTGGAGAACTTTTGTTATATTATTCTCTTTTAATATCCGGGCCATTGCAAATTGTTTGGGAAGGCGTTCCTTACTAGATATATAAACCTCATATTTAATTTCTTTGATTGTGCTATTGCTACCGTATTTTGACTTCTTTTTCCCTTTAACTTCTGTCCATGTCTCTTCTTCCTCAGTACTACCTTCTCTTTGTCTCTTGGCTGCTCTTAACAATGCCTCATCGGTCTCAAGTTCTATTCCATCATCTATAGCATTTACATACGGAGAATCCTCCAAAAGGTTGTTCTCGACAGTCGAGAAAATCGGCGTAACGCAACGCGGCGATGCGCTTGCGTTATCAGCCATACCTACTGCATCTAACTCGATAGATGTACACAGATATGTACCAGGCAGTCCAACCGGGCGGTCCGGCGCACACCTAATGCGCGTGTTACTACGTAACGATTTTATGACTTGTGTTTGATAAATATATTATAGAAAATTCGAAGAGCTAAGAAAATTTTACTGATCTATAGTATTGTAATTATTGTACCTAAGTAATTTCTCGTAGTAAACCAGTTGGACTAAAAAGTTTGACTACGAGGAAGAACCTCTTTATTTTCGTTGCTATTGGGTGCCTGTCAAGAGCTTAAAATAACAAAATGAAGACTTCGATTTCCTTTATGTTTCTTTTTCACTTTTTTCCTCTCAACTCCACTCCAGTAAACTAAAACGCAGATAAAAATAAGAAACAAATTAAAATTTATAATCCTTAGAAAGTAAACTAATCATAAATTGCTGTATACGTAATTAATAAAACATTTAGTTATTTAGATTCCTCCGACGCAAAACCCGGGTCCATTGGGTGGCTGTGCCCGGACGCCGCGACGGTTCATTCGACATGCGTGCTCTTCCAGACGACAACTGACTTCGTTCGGAACATGTTTGAGGTAGAAGAAAAACCGAGGTTGTTCTGCACTCCAGAGTTTTTCAGCCGCTGCGCTAGTACGAGGCCATACCCTGTAATCAAACAAAACGTCTTATAATAATTTAGAAGAGTTTTTATTGTAAATTGGATGGGCAGTAGCCATTTCAACGGTTGTCCGAACTATTATTTGTAGTATTTATTTCACAAAGAGCACCAAAGCTGGACACCGCAACCAAATCACTGTAGGAATGTATTTTTATTTTTCTATTTTTTGTGTGATATATATTTAAATGATAAATGATAATGATAAATGACTTTATTTCTGTAAGTAGGTTTGTACAAACACTTTTACATGTCGATCATATTTTTAAAACTAGATGAATTCGGCGTTTCCTATCTGACTACTCTGAGAAGAAAGGCCGAAACAAACTCAGAGGTCACAGTCTCTTTTAAGGTCCAGACAAAATCTTTATTAGATCATGTGAAGACCATGTAGACTGAAGTCTGAAATGGTCTTTTGAGGAAAGAACCAGCCAGATTGAGTGGACCTGTCCAGTCAGTGCACGCATTTGTCAATAACCGTGCAGCTCAACTCAGAATTTAAGGAGCTCAACGATTCGACGAACAATACCAAAGAAAGGACATTCGGGTAGGCCGCATAAACTACTCAAACTGCCAGACCATGATTAAAACTAATTTGGATAAATTAAAATTAAAAACAAACAAAAATTGAATCCACATAGTCTTCACATTCACAACAATTAAAATAAACTTAAAATAAAATAATATAATACTTTAAAAAGTAAATATTCTTGTCATTGCAAGAAAACAAAAAAAAAAAAAAACAAAATTCACGTTGCAAAATATATAAAAAAAATCAAATTAATTGGAGCAGCTCAATCCTAAGCCTGTTTGTCCTCAACGTAATCTTTTATTGTATAAAACGCATTCTGGCACAACTTACGTTTAATGAATGTTTTAAATTTATTAACACTTAGATCTTGTACGTGGCTTGGAAGCTTATTATAAAAGTGTACACATTGACATCTAAACGAGCCACCTATTTTCTTGAGCCTTGTTGCAGGTACTACAAATTTGTGTTTGTTTCTAGTATTTATGTTATGGATATCACTGTATTTTTTAAACAATTTTATATTTTTATGGGCATATAAAAGATTTTCATAAATATACTGAGAAGGCACAGTCATTACATTAATCTCCTTAAATTTATCTCTGAGAGAGTGTCTCGGGCTTAATTTATAAATCGATCGAACAGCTCTTTTCTGCAAAACAAAGATAGTCTGGATGTCGGCGGCATTCCCCCACAACAGAATACCGTACGACATTACACTATGAAAATAGCTAAAATATACTAAACGTGCTGTCTCTATGTCAGTTAAATTACGAATTTTCCTAACAGCATATGCTGCGGAGCTTAGCTTTTTCGACAATTTATCTATATGTGGGCCCCACTGAAGCTTAGCATCCAAAGTTAAGCCTAAGAATACTGTGCTATTTTCAGGATTCAATTCTTCGCCCTTTACCAACACATCAGCTTTCACCTGCCTAACGTGAGGTAGGGAAAACTTAATACATTTGGTTTTTTTTCCATTAAGTAGTAAATTATTAACATTGAACCAGTGAACTACTTTTGAGATCGCGCTATTTACATCGTCAGTAACCAGCAAATTTTCATTTTTTATGCCTTTAGCTTTTTTCTTTCACGAGCAATATTTAATTCTCTACGTCAGTCATCCAGACCCCAAATCACTAGAAACTCGGGATTTTCATTATTTACTATCACATTGAATTGGCGTTTACTTACCTGCTTATCAAGTTTCTATCATCAACTGACTCTCCCCACATGCAAGCCTCGCCTCCCAGAATTTTGTTCAGGTCCAGCTCCCTGTGATTTCTCGGGATCATCTGGCGAGGATCCACTGTGTAGAACTTGTCCCAGTCACCACCGTTGCTCAAATAGTCCAAATACCACGATGCAGAGTAGATAACTTTGTGATTGGCCTCCAAAACCTGTGAACATCGAAATTATATTTTTGGTTACAAAATGAGTTCCGTGATAAATGATCCACTGAAAAGAAAAATCAACGAAAGCCGAGTTACGAAGAGGTGTTTTAGTGCTAACGAGTCTTATTTCCACGCAGCCCTAATGCGAAACTCGACATTCGAGATGAATGACGCGATGTGGATTTCTGTCTGTGTTTGGTAGATTTTTCATACTCTTTGCCTTGCCGAATTCATTACGCAATAAGGCTGCACAGGTTACATTGAAGTATACGGTTACCAATAGGAAGGTAAGAAGATAGAAAAAACATTCGAAAAGGACTTTTCTCCAATAAATAATATTTCCAACCTTAATTTTACGACAAAATTCCTTAGGCTTTGAGCCAAGTTCACGCAAGAGTTGATGTTAACAAACGCAGAATGCTCTCAAGTTCGTGTATAAATAATTATTTTAAAAACTAAATACAAAAAATATTGATAAATTGAAGAACCCAAAGACCTTTCGAGAGCAACGTAGAAAAAATGAAGCTGGAAATAGTATAAAACAAAAATTTGAAAATATTGTCATTTTTTTAAATTTATTATTATTGTTAGGCTCGCGCTTGACCACTATCTCACCTGATGGTAAGCGATGATGTGGTCGATGATGTAGCAAGCTGGCCTAGATGTTCATAAAAGCCTTTGTTCGCATAAGGACAGATTCTCATAAAGACAGATTAGCAGAAGGACAGATTCTCATAAAGTCAGTTTCGCATAAAGACAGAAAAGGTACAGTTCTGAACACTATTTTAGTCTCTTAACACTCTCACCGCCACGCATATATTTCATACAGTTTTACTAAGCAGCTGGCCTAGCTACTTACAATCTTGCCCTTTCATGTGAATAAGATTATTTTTTTTAGAAAGTAGGTAAGCAGTATGCACACATAAATATATTCAATAACCCCATAAAAATAAAGTTATAAAAAAAAAGTAGTAATTATATTTTTATTTACGAATGGATAAAGCGGGCCCTAGTTCTGACAAAAACGATATCGTTTTTACTGAAGGAAATAAAGGGAGAACAAATTTATTTTACAAAAAGTATTTGTATTTTTTTATTAGGGCTTCCAAACAAAAACCTATGCAAAATCTTATAGGTGTATGTATATAATATGTTTGTGCTTTTATTTCTCGAACAAAAACATTAGTCGGAGCTTGCATTAAGTCTGATATATTCATGATTACAGGTAAAGGCAGGTGGCCGAACTAAGGGATGGTGCTGCTCCACGCTGGTCATAAATATAATTTTGTTAAGACAATTTTGTCCGGCACATTGACGGCGATTGGCGATGCAATAATAAAAGTATATGTAGCATATCCTTATCATTATCTGAAAACAAAAAGAAGTAAAACATTTATGTTTTCCAAAATAGCAACTCTTAAAAAAATTAATGTTGTGTACGTCGATGGAACAATTAGATGTTGTCCTCTTCCGTTCTATCAGTTATTTATATTACATGCTGACATGTCATTCAAATTGTGCAGGAAAAAAAAGAAGGAATTCTGATATTTTGGTTGACAGTATAATTGAGAACATTGTTTTGGATTTCACAAAATATAAAATATCTATACTTACAACGCCTCGCAAAACTGAAACGTGCAAAATTTGAACCGTACCAAACCTATAGTGACTAGGTTTAAAAAAAGTATTTTCTTATAGTTTTTTAAGTAAAAAAGAAATTAAATATATATATTCTCTTCAACTTAACTGTACTTTGTCTTTATGCGAAACTGTCCTTATGAGAATCTGTCCTTCTGCTAATCTGTCTTTATGAGAATCTGTACTTAAGCGAACAAAGGCATAAAAGAACCTCAATAAATTTTATTAATGTTAGTAGGTAGTGTCATGAAAATTAACTAGCTTTATTCCGTAAGTGAGTTCCGCAAGGCAACGGGCAAAAAGTATGAACAATCGACCAATCACATGCGAGATGAAAGACGCGATGTGGATTTCTGTCTGTGTCTTTGCCTTGCCGAATTCACATAAGCAATAAGGCTGCTAGGGTCAACACGCAAGAAGTTAGACTCCTTCAATGCAGAATCCTGCACCACTAGGTGGTTTCGCGTGGATACCGCGTTGGTTCATGCGGCACGTATGCTCTTCAAGACGATAGGCGATTTCGACGAAATTCATATTTTCAGGATCTAAGGTGCTCCATAGTACTTCGGCTACAACACTAGCACGAGGCCATACTCTAAAACCAATGAAAATATTTTAAGAGCTAACCGAGGGAAGTGAAGCCTGAAGGCACAGTTCAGCGATAGTCCTATGCATGCGTATTTTATATGAACTAAATGCTTAAACTAACATGCATCAGATGACCCGTTACGTAAGTAAATTAAAAACTCGAGGATAAGAAAAACATATCAGTCATCGCAAGGTCATGCGTAGAAAATACCATCGTATGATTATAAAACAGACGAGGAGCACAGCTACTCTCTCAACGGGCCAGATAAGTTTGTGCGACTGTAATAAGGTTTTCTTTCAACGATGTAATAATGTTATCATTAATCACTACAAAACCGACGTATTTTTGCTTAGAACCAAAGCAGTGCAGAAATGTTTTATAAAATCTCATTGTTGCAGAGTTTTTCATTAATGCACTGTTTTTTTATTTAGATATAAATTTAATACATAGGTTTAATGTCTCCCATTAAGTTTAATATAAAATGTATGTAGTAGATCAAAAATATACTGGCTGAAAATGAAAAAATCGGCTGAATAAAACAGATTTGATTGAAAAAAAAAAACAAATGGCGCGCATTTTGTACCTTTGTAAAACTATATTTAGCAAGAAAAGTCTAGTCAAGAAATCACTCCCGCAATAATACCTCACTTTAGCGAGGTGCGTAAGCAAATTTCACCGCCCAAAACATCGTCTAGGTTAAAGTAATCATCTCCTAACAAAAACGTCGGGGATCGCTTCAGTAGAAATTACTCCAATCTTCGCCTTTCTTTCTGTCTACGTACCAGGGTTCGGCGTAAATGAATTTGTACCAGCAATAAGGATCTGTGTAATCAATACGACTTACGTAGCCTTTAAACAAAAACGCGTGATTAGGGATCACGGTTAGGGATGACTGTTGGTATCTGGATGGCCTTTGCTTCCGAAATTACTCTGCAGTGTTTTTAGGGTACTGTCAGCCAGAGAGTCAAGCGTGTCGAGACCGTCCAACAGCGGGGTTCGCGAGCAACTGAGCAAAAACCTCTTGAACGCTTGACCGCGTGACCGCTCTGACTAAAAGGACCCATCCCCTTGAGTGCCTTTTGGGAACAATGGTTCCCAAAATAATTGTTTTTCTATTGTGTCTGCTGATTAGCACTCAAAGGGGTAAAGATCTTTTTTTGCACTTGCGAAAGTTATTCCGCATATTATGTTACATTTAGTTAAATGTCTTTTGCTGGATTAACATGTAACAATGTCCGTGAGCATGAGCTGTAAACCTAGCGGAACATTAAAAAAGCAACTGTCATTCCGAAGATTATTCAAATTTAGTTTACTCATTTTACCTTCTGTTAAGGACTTAAGGGAAACATTACCTTTCTATTTTAATTAATTTTAGTTTGAATTCTTACGCGAATCATATCCTCGGGTCCGTAATGTTTCCAAACCTGCACGATTGCGTCGCTGGGTAGTTTAACACCTTCATCAAAAACTTCCTGAAACATTTTGGAGACGATTTGTTTCTTGTCATAATGGAAGAAAAAAATAATGTAGGTGATGAACAGGATTTGATTGAATAAATTAACGACGGATAAATCGTTCTGTGTTATCTACATCTACATTATTTACTCTCCTAATATAAAGAGGAAATTGATTGTTTGTAAGTTTGTTTGTAACAGATAAACTCAAAAACACCATAACCGATTTTAAAAATTCTTTCACCTATATAAAGCTATTTTATTCTGGAGTGATATAGGCTATTTTAATCCCGAAAATGGGTCCTGTGGGGTGGGCCACGGGTAAGAAGCCGCGGGGAAAATCTAGTGAAGATATGGCTACGATTGAAGAGAACAATCGTGATATATTACAGATATGAATAGATGGAAAAGACACGCTGCGTCAATTCCAAAATCATCGGGTCCATATTACAGCGTTTGAAGATTCGTTCGGGCAAGAGTTTGGAACACGGAAGAAGTTCTCTCATTAGGTACGTTATAGAAAGAGCTTATTAAAAATGTTTGGGATACATATGCATATATTACACACCTGCCAGACTATAGGCTTCGATTTCTGTCCCAGCAGGGGAAGGACGTTTGTCATGAAGTACGCGTGCAGTTCGCTGGTACTACTCATATTGTGGTGACTCATGAATTCATTGATTTCGGGATTTGATTTCCTAGAAACAAATGATAAGCGGTAAGTAATCATTTCTTTTTTAACCGACTTACCAAAAAGGAGGAGGTGCTATGTTCGACTTCATGTTTGTTTTTGTGTATGTTCACCGATATCTCCGTCAATTGTGGACCGATTTTGAAAATTCTTTTTTTGTATGAAAGAGTATGTTTTGAAATTGGTCCCATTTTATTTTGGTGAAGATTTGATGAAGAACTTTGAAGATACACAACATAACTCTTCAATAAATAACGGGAAATCTCTCGGGATTGCTGCAATCGCCATTGCAATCGCCATGTCTGTTTATTGTTTATACCATTTCATAACATAACATCACGCCAGTTCGCTCTTGAGGGGTACGCAGATCTCTCATTTCACCCTTATGTTCAAGTTTTATGATATTCGGCTAATCTATTCTGGCGTTAAGGTGACTTACTAAAGAACTTGCCTATTAGATAGGTACAACTAAAAAGTGAAAAATAAAAACTTTTTTACAAAAAATACTACCGACTTCCAAATAAGAAAACTACAAAGTGAAAAATAACTTTATTTTTACGGTTTAGGTACCATTTTTTTGCGTTATGGTCACCGACTTCAGAAAGTATTTTCAGTTTTGATAGTATTTCTGATTTTTGTGAAGCATGGGAAAACCATAAACTGGAGACTATGTAGTCTAGGCATGCAATGTTTTGGCTTATATAGTGGCTACTGCCTCATGTATATTGTTGTACTTGCAATATAAGCAATAAGTCGAAGGTAAACTTACCAGCATTCCATTGCAACTTCATCACCCCCAAGGTGGAAGTATTTATCAGGGAATCGCTGCTGAACTTCGCGAAACAGGTCACCGATCAGTTTGTACGTAACATTGTTTGTCGGGTCCATTGGTCCTAGGCCCACGACTTCGCCGTTCTGATAGCATTTGGTCAGGATCCCTGGGTATGCGACGCCCCAAGATCTTGTGTGTCCTGTTATAAGATTGATTTACTGTAGGTGATTCAGACGTAACAATTTTCTATGATTTACATTTTTTAATACCTTTAATCCGTAGGTAATTATTGTGCAAATGCGATATTGTTTTTGCGTAACAACATAAGACGAGTAAATAAAAAAGAAATATATTTTCACAAAAAATAAACTGACTTCTAAAGCAAAACACTAATTAGTACAAAAATAACTACTGTTTTGGAAGTCTTTGGTACGTCTTGTTTTTTACCGTTTTTCTACACCGGCTTCTAAAGCAAAATACTATAAAATGCAAAAATTACTTTCGTTTTGAAAGTCTTTGGTACCTCTTGTGATTATCTTTTTTCAACACCGACTTGCGAAACGAAATATTTTTTTGTACTGTGTTCTGCTCAGAAAAACAAGGGCAAATAATCTACGAGATTATAAATGTGAATGTAAGTTTGTTTGTTACGCTTTCACGCAAAAACTACTGAACCGATCATCATGAAACTTTGTTGGAGATATAAGAAGTAACCTGCGAGCGAAGCCGCGGGTAAAAGCTAGTAATAAAATATTTAATTAAAAATAAACTTATGCAGTACAATAAAATGTTAGGTATGTCATAAGCCGTCGGTGTTCGGCAGAAAAGAGAACGCGAGCCTCGGTGCAATATGCGAGCTAGGCGAGCGGCCCGCGCGTTGCTATTTTCACAGTTGTCAACTTCATGACGGCTCTCGAGCGCCATCTATCGCCTTACAGTCGGCCTTCCTGAAACAGCTGCGCGCCCCGCTCTCGCAGTCTCGCCTCTTGGTTTTGATGATTGACGTCTTAATGTCAACTTGAACTGACGTCTGAATGTCAGTGCGATTGACGTCTTAATGTCAACTTGAACTGACGTCTGAATGTCAGTACGATTGACGTCTTAATGTCAACTTGAAATGACGTCTGAATGTCAGTGCGTTTGACGTCTGAATGTCAACTTAAACTGAAGTCTGAATGTCAGTGCGTTTGACGTCTGAATGTCAACTTGAACTGACCTCTGAATGTCAGTGTGATTCACGTCTTAATGTCAAGTTGAACTGACGTTCGAATGTCAGTGCGATTGACGTCTTAATGTCAACTTGAAATGACGTCTGAATGTCAGTGCGATTGACGTCTTAATGTCAACTTGAACTGACGTCTGAATGTCAGTGCGTGGGCTTCTGAATGCCACCATACACTGACTTAGCAATTACCGGTCGACCGTGTCAGTATGACTAACTTCTTAATGTTTACATAACCCAATCTAAATTTAAACCGATTGTGGTTATAATGATGGCTTACCCTTCAGGGTCCACATCTTAAATGTCGTATCACAATAGCCTCCAAAGGCATCGTCATCCTCCTAAGGACGACACACGACTAATTAATAAGAATACAACTTCTGGCTAGATGTATTATTGAATTTAGTTTGTAAGGTTATGTTAACCCTTTAGAAACGGCTCTGAAGGCTAGCGCTATTGAAACAAAGATCGATCATAAATATTGTTTAATATTAACAATTACTAAAATGGATCTATTAATTTTTTTTTTTATTGTGCACTAATCAAATGAAATAAATCGTCCTGAACAACATTACTCTCGTAATTCTTTACTCAGAACTAGAATTATCTGACACATCGGAATGATTACATTGGAAAAGCTTTAACGTATCCCTGGCCAAAACATTTTCATAAACTCGCCCAAGGTTACGTGTACTCTTAATCATGTACCTATCATGAGGCAGGACCTTTACAATTTTATATTGCCTGTCATAACGCGGCATAAGTTTACCACTGCGTAAACCCTTACGAATGATCTTTCTTTCGGCAAGAACTAGATACCCTATCTTAAAAGGAGCTCCATAACGCCGTTTTTGTCCTTTGCCTGCTGAGACAATTCAGCTGATCGGGTGACAACGACTTCCCTCAATTCGGCTAAATTTGGTGATCTATCGGGCACAACTATATCGCCTACTAGTCTAGGTCGAAACCCATAAAGAATTTCCAATGGAACCTTACCCGTACTATTATTTATGTTAGAATTTAATCCTAACTGTACCTCAGGTAAGTATTTCGCCCAGTAATTTTGGTCATCACCAACGTATGCTACAAGGGCGTCAAGTATAGTCCTATTAAAACGTTCTATTTGCCCATTCGCCTTTGGACTAACGACCGCCGACATGACATGTTTTATTTGCCTTTGAGTTCAATACTCTTTAAATTCTTTGCAGCTAAAAGCTTTGCCTCGGTCGCTTATTATACGACTTGGAACACCAAAAGTTTTAATTAATTGGTCAAACGTCTGCAACACATATTTACAACTGACGTCTCGAACAGCTTCGATTCACATAAACCTCGTGAAGGCATCTATTACTGCTAGAATGTGCATTTTGCCTGATGGGTTTTTACAGAACGGGCCAAGATGGTCTACATGAACTGTGTGAAATTTTCAATTGGATGTAACAAGCCCACACGACGACCAGTTGGTATTTTTGGCATATTGACACGATATACAACCACGAGTGTACTTTTGGATAAACCGACCCATAGCGTGAAACCAATACTTTGACTTTATGGCATTGTAAGTTTTATTAAAATTATCATGGAAACTTTGAACTAGAGACCAACGTGACATTTGTGGAACGACTACATTTTGACCATTTCCAACTTTTTTAAATAATACGCCATTCCCAAACAAGAAATCTTTAGCCAAGCCATTAGTTATGCCCTTCGCAACCTCATCCTTCAACTGGTCTACGAGGGTACGCAACGAGTCGTCATTCTGCTGCACACATTCAACTGGGTTCTTTTCAACACATTACATTATTGAATCTATAGGATTACGACTCAGCGCATCCACGTGAGCCATGGATTTGCCGGCACAATACTCAACAGTAAAATCAAAGCCTTGAAATTCAAGCAACCACCGGGCTATACGGGGAGACAAATCACGTTTGGTCCATGTCCAGCGTAACGCGCTACAATCGGTTACTAGAATTAATTTTAAACCTGACACGTATACCTTAAACTTTTTCAGGCTCATGACAACAGCTAACATCTCTAGTTCGAAACTGTGATACTTTTGTTCGATAGACGTAGTCTGATGACTCGCATATGCGACCGGTTTCCACGCACCGTCCGGCTGCTTCTGAAGCAATATTCCACCTAACCCTATTTTGGACGCGTCTGTATGAATTTGGGTTTCATAATCCGGATTAAACCACGCCAACACTGGTTGTTTTAGTAAAATTGATTTAATACGGTGGAATGCAAGAGACTGTTCGTCACCCCAAACCCATGGTTGGTCCTTTTTGGTTAGGATAGTGATAGGATGAGCGAGGCTAGCAAAATTGGGCACATACTTCATAAAATAATTTGCCAGACCCATAAACTGACGTACCTGATGTACGTTTCCAGGCACAGCAAAGTCATGAACCGCAGTAAGCTTATGCTTGGACGGCCTGACTACACCATCACACACCTCATGCCCTAAATACTCTATACTTGAAACTAAGAAAGAACACTTGTCTAACCTGAGCGTCAAATTAGCATCCCGTATTTTCTCTAATACTGCTTTGAGACGATACAATGCATCATCATAATTTTCAGCGTAAACGAGAGTATCATCTAAATATGTTATCGCACAGTGGAAACGTAAACAACCGAGAATATTGTCCATTGCGCGCTGAAACACTGACGGTGCATTCACCAGTCCAAAGCTCATACGCGTATACTGGTAGTGCCCATCCGGTGTCATGAACGCTGTATACTGTTTACTATCATCAGCAATTTGAATGCTATGATAGGCTGACATAATATCAAGACATGTGAAAAAGCGTTGCTTGGATAACCGGCCTAACTGATCTTGTATTACGGGTAAAGGATACCGTTCTTTTTTACTAATTTTATTTAATGCACGGTAATCCACGCACATGCGTACTTCACCAGACTTTTTGGGGACCAATATGACGGGACTGGCATATGAGGAATTTGATGTAATCGAACCAGAGACAAAATCAAAACAACATAATTGTATTTTATTTACACCGGGTTGCAAAATTACTTCGTCATCCAAAACCAACTTGACGCGCTCAACTTCACTACATGCACTGGCAGGTAGTTCGAGAAATTGATTTGCATTAAATATCTTAAAAGATGTCGGTGTTTTAATCACATATACGGTGGAATGCTCTGTCAAAGGCTGGCCTATTATAGTGCCAATCTCTTGAGCAGAGTCAGGTACTATGAAAGCTTTACAAGTAGCCTCGTCAACTTTAATTTTAACAACTTGGGGGCCGAGTCACCCACGTCCGTAGGAGTGTACCCTTTGATTCCCTACACGTGGTCCCCGGGTGGTGCAAATCAGGTGACATCTGGTGGTAGGCTTTGGCCGAAGGCTTGCGACCACCCACCGAGCAAAGACGTATCGCCAAGCGGCCTAGCCGTGTTCCGATACGATGCTCGGTGTAGCCACTAGAGGAGTTGGGTCGAGACAGCCGTTCCACTACAGGCAGACCAGCCTGAGGCGCGCTGTTATGGACGTATCGGGAGACTAGTCGCGGAGGGTAGCGGGATCCGAGGCACGGTGCGCCGCTGGCCGACCGCAGGTAGTTGGGGGCCCAAGTAGTGTGCCAGCCACACACGAAAGGCTGCCCCGCCAACTGTCGAAAAATCCCGGAATGCACCATCGTGCTGGTTGGCGACCAGATGGGGAGGGCCCGATGGACATTCCGGGGGGCTCGGGCGTCCCCGCAGTCTCCGGACTAGTGCCCCAATGATAGCGTCTTTTTCAGTGCGTGTCTGTAGGTTAGCAGCGTGGAACCTCGTCTCACTTCCTTCTCCTTACCTCCATTCACTCCAATAAATATATGAGAAGGAAAAAGAAAATTGGTCTTAAACAGCGGCTGCACCCCCTCCCCCACAAAGTACACCTCACCAACATTCGAGGTCTGCACTCAAATCTCTCTGCAGTCCACTACCACCTGGAGGCTGAGAAACCAGCGCTGTTTTTCCTTACGGAGACGCAGATAGCGAGTCCGTCAGATGTGTCGTACTTATCTTACCCAGGGTTTACACTGGAGCACAATTTTAAACCACGCGCGGGTGTGTGTATGTACGCCCGTGACGACACTTGCTATCGGCGTCTCCGTAACCTTGAGGACCCCAGATTCTCAACGCTGTGGGCTCTAGTGGACACAGGTCTGGATAAAATTATCTACGCCTGTGTCTACCGTTCGCACAGCGGAGATCAGGAGACAACCAGGCTCACAGAGTACATCAGTGAGGCTGCTGACGCGGCACAGCAGCGGTACCCTTCCGCCCAATTAGTGTTACTGGGGGACTTTAATGCCCACCACAAGGAGTGGCTCTTGCCATACCAGTTGCGCTCAACTTTACCCAGCTGGTCCAGGGAGCAACGAGGGTACCGGATGTTGACTCGCACACGGCCAATTGCTTGAACCTTCTGCTGACAACAGATCCAGACCGATACTCTGTGTCGATAGCTTCACCTTTGGGTAGTTCCGACCACTGTCTGGTGAAGTCTGTGTCCGTCTACTCCCCGCCCGAACCTAGCCCAAGAGGCACCCGGCGGGTTTGGCGGTACAGGTCAGCAGATTGGGATGGCATGCGATCTTTCTTCGCATGCTATCCTTGGCAGCCTACTTGTTTTTCTTCGGCTGATCCTTCGTCGTGCGCGGACGCCGTGACGGGTGTGTTGCATCAGGGAATGGAGTACTACATTCCGTTCTCTGACGTAACAATGTCCAGCGTTGACCGGCCATGGTTTGGCGCCGAATGTCATCGCGCCGACGCCCTTAAACATGAGGCGTACCTGGCATGGGTCGATGCGCGATCGCGCAAAGCGAGTGACGTGGGTCAGAAGAAGAGGGCCTTTAACAGGGCTGCCAAGTCCTGCAAGTTGGTGTTGCGAAGGGCTCGGTTTGACCACATTAGCCGAATAGGGACCAAACTTGCTTCTTACCCAGCAGGTAGTAAAGCGTTTTGGTCCCTGGCTAAGTCAGTCGAATCGAACTTCTGCCGTCCTTCACTACCTCCACTGCTGAAACCAAATGGGTCGCTGGCCCACTCCGCTGAGGAGAAGGCAAATTTATTTGCCTCTCTTTTTGCGGAATCTTCGCGTCTAAATTATGGTGATTCGCGGCCCCCTCCTCCTTTTGTTGGATGCGAGACGAGTATGTCGGACATTCGCATCCACCAAAAGGACGTCCATAGGGTGCTGCGCAACCTCGACGTGAACAAGGCTAGCGGCCCTGACGGAATACCAGCTATATAGTTCTTAGAACCTGTGCGCCTGAACTGTCTCCGATCTTGACACGCCTATTCCGCCTTTTATATGAGACTGGAAAAGTGCCGAATGCCTGGAAGCAAGCCAATGTACAGCCCGTGCCCAAGAAGGGCAGTCGAGCTGACCCGGCTAACTACCGACCCATCTCTGTAACGTCCATACTCTGTAAGAGTATGGAGCGTGTACTAAACACTAAGCTCCTGGCATACCTAGAAGGTAACGATATCCTTAGCGACCGCCAGTACGGCTTCCGCCGAAATCGGTCTACTGGGGATCTTCTAGCGTATGCCATTCACATATGGGGTGAGGCCATCGAGAGGCACGGGGAAGCGCTTGCCGTTTCCCTCGACATCTCGAAGGCTTTCGATAGGGTCTGGCACGAAAGCCTTATCGGTAAGCTTCCTTCATTCGGTCTGCCCGGTGGTCTGTGTGATTGGATCGCAGACTTCTTGAGAGATCGGTCCATTCGAGTAGTTATTGATGGCTGCTCGTCGGACCAATTGGATATTAATGCCGGGGTCCCTCAGGGGTCGGTACTCTCAGCAACATTGTTGTTGTTGCACATTAACGATCTGCTTAAACTTGAGAGATACTTGTCCAACGCACGGGCTACTGGGCCACAGATCCGGTCTCTTCGTGAGGCCATGGTGGAGCGCTTGAACTTGTCCTTGCAGGCAGTCTCCGAATGGGGTGATGCCAATCTGGTCAAGTTTAATGCTACTAAAACCCAGGCGTGTCTTTTTTCCGCTAAAAAGAGCCAATTTCACCCGGCTCCAACTTTTCGTGATGTAACCGTGCCAATAACGGACCATCTTGAGCTTCTTGGCGTTACGTTGACATCGACTCTCAATTTTGGGCCTAACATTGAGGCTAAGGCTCAGCTGGCTTCCAAAAAGTTGGGGATCCTTGCGAAGGTGAGAAAGTACTTCACGCCGGAACAGCTGCTCAACTTGTATCAAGCGCAAGTTCGATCGTGCATGGAGTACTGTTCTCACCTTTGGGACGGTTCTGCCAAATACCAGCTTGATGCACAAGAGTTGATCGAAAAGCGGGCCAAGAGACTTATCGGCAATGAGGCACTGGTCAAATCAAAGCTCCAGAGCCTTGAACATCGTCGCCGAGTTGCCAGCTTGTCGGTTTTTTATCGGTTACATTTCGGGGAGTGTGCGATGGAATTGCATGATTTAATTCCGCCCAGCCCGTTCCATCATCGGACAACCAGACGCACGGCGATGCGTCATCGGTACATGGTGGACATCCCACCCATACGCACAAAACGTTTTGGGGACGCTTTTATTATGCGTACAGCTAAGGAGTGGAATTCCCTGCCGGAGTCTGTGTTTCCCGATAGCTACAATCTAGGGGTCTTTAAGTCAAGATTGAATAGGTTACTTCTAGGCAAGCGTGCTTCACCGTCGACCACATCATCGCTTACCATCAGGTGAGATAGTGGTCAAGCGCGAGACTATTTACAATAAAAATAAAAAAAATATACTACAACACCGATCGGATAAATTTTTGAGCCACCAAAACCGGACAAAACAATATTTTCGCAAGGACTCGCTTCTAATTTAAATTAAATAATCGATTAGCTACTGATTTTGTTACTGTGACGCAAGCGCTTCCAAAATCAATAAAACCGTACACAGAGAAATCATTAATTTTTACGGTCATGTAATATTTCGAACTACCCGACGCATCAGTGATTACGCGCACCGTATGTCAAGTGTACGACGATTTTTAAGTTTAAGACATTCTTCTTTTATATGACCTATGACAGGCTTTACCCAGTGCCAATTTGTCGTAGAAAAATTGAATGTAATCTCGCTCAGGACGACGTACCTCGTTTACAAGATCACGCATCATAGTTAACTTCGGTTTGACAGAAAAACTGCCATATGACGTTGTTTCCAATCCAACCAATTTAAGTTGACATCGTTAAGTTGGTCAAACCAACGCCGCGCATAACCTTTTAGTTAAGAGGAACAATTAAATATAGCAGTTTTTTCGTCCCAACCGTACATGTTTGAAATACCCTAAACTTTTCAAATCCATTGTTCCATTGTAATCAAAGAAATATGAGGATCGAATTCCGTAATTGGATCGCTACGACCGACATATCTTAAGGAATTTGAGCACGACGGATGAATATTGTGATGGTAATGTAATGGACTTGCAGTAGTAGCTTCTAACGACGGGACTATCACCGATGTCGATTGCATGGCAGTTTCAGAATGTACTTCACGACAGGTACCTTTAACGCATGGATCCTTTGCTACAGTGTGTGGCAAGACTTGATTTTCCAATAATACTACGCGTTCAAGTAATCTACGTGTAGTAATATCTTTGACTAGACGGCGACGCAAAGATTTTTCA
The DNA here is from genome assembly GCA_947562075.1 of Orthosia gracilis. Classification (NCBI taxonomy): domain Eukaryota; kingdom Metazoa; phylum Arthropoda; class Insecta; order Lepidoptera; family Noctuidae; genus Orthosia; species Orthosia gracilis. Next base: position 40,480,380 of record OX387265.1, on the reverse strand, counting down.
TTGTCGCTGTCGTCCTTATTTTTACGTTTACTTTTTTTATGGTGTCCCATTATTATAGAATAATCACAAGAAGCAATAGATAGGGTACACAGTCAAGTAAATGCAACTGTAAAATAAATTCAAGCAATAGTCAAACATGGTCCTTGATCAGGATACACTCAGTTATTATTTTAAAACACTTACGTGGGCTGCAATGGTTCAATCCCACTTCTGAGCTGTAAGAGCTCAGAAAAACTAGGTACCTGACTATGGAACTTTCACAATTTTTAGTGATGGTGGACCAAAACTAAAAAGAGAGAAATAAAATCTTTTTCACAAAAAAATAACCATCACTATTACAAAAATAAACTTCAACAGTTTATGGAATATATTTCAAAATGAAACAATAATGGAGGAGGAAACAGACGAGAGCCAAACCTCGAATTATGACTTTTGTTAATTTTTAGGGTTCCGTAAAAAAGAAACCCTTATAAGATCATTCTCTTGTCCGTCTGTCCGTGTGTCACCACCGATTTTCTCAGGATCGTTCGTTTTTTAATGTTATCCTGCATGCACGTATTGTTTATTCTTGCATGTATACACGTGTTTGAGCAAATAAATATATCTTTATCTTTAACGGGTGGACCTAGCAAGTTGAAATTTATACCAGATACTGAGGTCCATAGTCCCTATTAAGTATATAAAAATCAAGGTCCTGATTCAACACGGTAAAAAGATATGGGCAAATTTAGATTTTCGCGAAAACTTGTAGTGTGGTGTGTTGTAAGTACCAAAATTTATTTTAATTTACAACTATTTTTATTTTTCGGAAATTGCCTTTTCGGAACTTGTGCTGTAAGTAAGACCTTGCTTCTATCCAAAATTGACAATTCTAGGTCAACTGGAAGTACCCTATAGGTTTTGGGTCGAAAACCTATATGGTAGTTCCCGTTGACCTAGAAGCACGAAATTTGACAAAAAGTAAGTTCTTACAGCACAAATAAAGGAAAAATTCCAAAATAAAAAAAATAAACGTTGAAAATTAAGGTAAATTTTGGTACTTACAAGTATTCGCGAAAATCTAAATTTGCCCATATCTTTAAAACTTAACCATCTATAAAAATGATACCAATTTTGTTATGGCGGTATAATGGGTAGGTACGGAACCCTCGGCGCACGAGTTTGACTTTCACTTGACCGGGTTTTTACTTAGGAAATTCAGTTCGATGTCTGCGACCGCATTTCCTCTTACGGTCGAATATCCGAAATCTGTATAAATAACATTACCGTAATAAAAGTTACCGCATTTTTATAGAACCTATCACTACAAATATGCCCTAGACAGATATTTAATACTTTTTCTTTCAACTACGTAGTAATGTTATCTTTAATCACTACAAAACCGATCATAAAGGACGTATTTTTTGCTTAGAAACAATAAAGTGCAGAAATCTTATATAAAATCTCATTGTTGCATTTTCATTAATGCACTGTTTTTATTTCGATAAAAATTCATCACAGATGTTTAATGTCTCCCATTAAGTTTAGTGTAAAATGTATGCGTTAGCTCAAAAAGATACTGGCTGAAATTAAAATGTGGTTGAATAAAATTGATTTGATAAAAAAAAAACAATAGGGGCGGGATAAATATTTTTCATTAACTTGAGTTTTTATTTTGAGTAAGTATATTTCATCACGGTAGGGGTAGCTGGTAGTTGAAAGAATAGTAGATTACGCAACTCGCTAAAGTGAGTATTTAATGCACTCGTGTTAATTTAGTGCCATTGTAAATAACATGTAACATAACATAACACTCATGCATTAATAACTCACTTTGCGCTCGATGCAACAATCTACTATTATCGTGCACATGCGCAACTTGATACACATTGCAAAAATCATGGCTCTGTACAGTACGACCGATGAGTCGTGGCCCGACTGAAGTTAGCGCCAATGGTTGCGCAGAACATAATTTACGTAACAAATGGCTGTTTTCTTCACGAGTGCACATGCACGACAGTTCGCAAACCCTGTGTTCAGATGGGGCACGACTTATCGGTCGTACTGTTAAGGCGTATATATTCCCCAATGTTAAGGCAGTACTGGCCGTGCGCCCGCTCGGGGCCAGAATATTAATATCGAACCTCTTTTTGGACAGTTTTTTGCAAAATATTCTTTGATTTACATATACTGTTTCAGTAATGAAGAAATTCTAGCCATCAATTTTTTCTGTGTAAAAATATTTTTAAACATCCAATTCGTTTTGGAGGAGTATCCAAACAAAAGTAACGAAAAAATATCGTGCTTTTAATCATTTTTTTTAAGAAAATCTATTAATTACATGAAAACACCATGTTTCACAAATAATGTACATGAATGAATAATAAATATATATTTTTTGCAAACCTTTTAACCTAGCCGTTACTAAGGAATATGCTTTAGAAAGTAACCGTTTTACGGCACTAAAGCGGTGGAAGGTCCATAATACGTGGAAGGTAATACGATAACTTGACACTTTCCTTGTATCAGTTAATGTTTTGTTGATGGTGTATCTAAGGCACAGATAAAAATACTAGCATATCTAAGGTCAACTTGAGAGGACATGTTCCACTAACTCGAGAGTTTACTGATAAGAATAGTTAATATGTATTTCATTTTGAATGGGATGATGTTGTAGGTATGTAGGACTCTTAGTTTCCACTTTTTTTCATGTCATACTGTATTTTGTGTGTTTCCAATGAGTAGCGTCTTTATTCTCGAATTTACCTGGAACGTCGAATTCTGGAAGAACTCTGATTCCCCTGTCTCTCGCATAAGTGACAATCTGGTTGATGTTTGTCTTTGTGTAGATCATTGAGGGATCGTATGCGCCTTGTTCACTAAAAACAAATTTTTAATATTGGTAATTAATAGATAACAATTATTATGCAATGTGAATGTGACTGAATTTCCTTAGTAATAAGTCATAATTCGAGGTTTGGCCCTCGCCTATTTCCTCCTCCAATACTGGACCAATTTAAAAGATATTATATAAACTGACAAAGAAAGACATATACTATGCCCCTATGTTTTTCTTATTTCATTTATTGTTTTAAAATTTGTGCACTAGGCCTCTGTTGACAGCGCAATTTTGAGCATCTTTTGAGGGTTTCTAGTGCTTCTAAACATAATGTATCATCAAAAAAGAAAACATAGGGGCATAGCGTTTCTCTTTCTGTTTCAATGTATGGAATATCTTTTAAATTGGTCCAATATTGGAGTAGGAAATAGGCGAGAGCCAAACCTTGAATTACGACTTTTTACTTAGGATATTAAGTCGGATGTCTGCGACCGCACTTCTTCTTAAATTAAATATTTATTTTGTTTCTTTCTTTCCTTTTTTTATAGGTAGGTACTTATTGTCAATAGTATTGTACTATTGACTCGTTTCTCGTTTATAAGCTTTTACCGCTGGGTTCAAGGTATTTTTAGCAATTAAAACTCCATCAAATAAATTTTAAAAAAAACAGATGAGTAGGAATAATCGAGTCTTATAAAAACTTTACTCTCTTTCATTAGGTACATTTATTCTCCTACCTTAGTTGCGGGAACTTCTCGCTCTGATAAGGGAAGCTCTGGTCATCCACGATGTGCCAGTGGAGAACGTTCATCTTATTCATTGCCATGGCTTCCAGTGTCTTGAGAATGTTTCTCATGCTGAGGTAATGTCTCGACGTATCGATGAGGAGTCCACGGTACGTGTATCTCGGGAAGTCCACGATTTGCGTCTTGTTGATCAGTACGTCCTGTAAAACAACGAATGCAGTTGTCGGTACCTACCTACCTTTTGTAGATTTTTTTTGGTAGAGGATCAATTAAAAAAAGTTCAGCGTTATGACGTGATCAATCAATACCTAATATCGGGGATCGGAGTAGGTAAACTTATTTTAAAAAACACCTGCAAATATTCGGAACAAAATTTTGTAAAAAGCGTTGACTTTGGTGACTTCTCATTCCTTTGTTTTCCAATATTTTTAAAAACAAAAAAAAATACAGTATTTATCTAAACGAGATCTAAACAACATTACCACTCGATGAGGTAGGTCAATTTTTTTTCGTTACCTCTTTAACTGTATGGGAGCCCGCTTAAAACAATTTTTTTTTCACTTTTTATGGAAAAAAAAAATGCTTATACTCTGAAAATTTTAAGACGGTAGCTCCAGCCGTTTGGCTGCAAAACCTGTGTGACAGACAACGGACAGACAGATGGACACGTGAGTGCCAGCAATAGGGCTCCGTAGTCCGTTTGGACCTTGGGGTACGGAACCCTAAAAACTTAAGCAACATAGAGTTAGCTACATTTTTATCTTTTATACATTTTTCAAGTGCCACCTACAATACCAGCGGTCGTTGATCCCATAATTGCTAAAGTTAATTGAAATAATGTGATAAGAAAAAGAAATACCTTTAGATAGCGAATTATCATCGCGTCTATAGGGAATAACTTACCGTATATCCATTTGAAAAGTAGAACAATTGCACGAAAGTTTCCAAACCCCTCAGGACACCCCATATCGAGTCACTGTTGAGAGTCGAAACTGCAGAAACGTTCAGACTGTCTGAAAATTAATATTGTCTGCATTAGTTAACTAGCGACTGAAGAGACCTCAAGCAAGCTCAATTATCAGAACAGACAACCCAAGATAGAACAACATGATGGAAGAAAGTGAGGAAGAAAAGAAGAGAGAGTTAAACTAGAGTCGGCTTTGCAGAATGTAATTTTTTTTCGGTGAATTTTTCAAATATTTTCTTTCATACAAAACTTGTCGAGCCAATCAGATACAGAAACAACAAAAAACATATCAGCCGAATCATTCGAGCCTTTCTCGAGTGATGTATCTATGATCTAGCATTCCTTATTCTCGAAATTGATTGTATTTTTTTAGAAGATTGTTGATTTATCTACTGAGCTAGTTTAAGTATAATATTAGTAGATATAATTATTGGCTTTGGGCGTAGGTCGTAGAGGTCCCAAACTAATGTCACCGCTAGATTTTCATGGAGCATTGTTGATGAAATCTTTACCCGTTCTCTTCTCTACGCCGCCACAGCGCTGGTAGTCAGAAGTTCACATGTAATTGACCGACAATCTACAGAAAATTTCAATATTTCAGTATACCTAATCTTTCATGACTATGACGCTCATATCCTTACTAATATTACAAATGTGAATGTAAGTTTGTTTGTTACGCTTTCAAGCAAAAACTACTGAACCGATCATCATGAAACTTTGTACAAATATTCTTGGAGGTATTAGAAGTAACATAGGATACTTTTTATTAAAAAATAATCTTTTTAATGACTTCACTGCGAGCGAAGCCGCGGGTAAAAGCTAGTAAGTGAATAAAAGTAAAAGTGAGCAAAGACTATCTTATATCAATGTATTAATTATGTGTATCAAACCATGTCGACAAACATAGATGCAACAATTGAATCAACAAACGGATCGTCGCGAAAAGCCATTTAATATAATTGACTAAGTAGCAAGTAGATACCAGCCGCTTATCTCAAAAGTGCCACACAACGCAGCGCTTTAATTAAAAAGGTTAAGGTTCGATCCTCTGTTTATCTATACAGCTAGGGCTCCCGCGGAAGGCAACCATAGATTCACGATTCGCATTATTGTCGTGTCGCCAGAGCCGAGATTTCTACAACGCGCCGCTGCAATTCAAACCAATACGAATAAAAAGCAAAGTATAAAATAAAATAACCAATTATGAAAAGAAAACCAGTTATTTAAAAAAAAGTAGTAAAAATTTACTTTATACCATTCCCTCTCTAAAAAGCTTATTTTATTCACTGAAAACAGTGAATAAAAAGCACTTTTAATCACTGTTTTGGTGTTTGAATTTAGAACACACCAATATATATATTTGACCTCCATCTCAATGCAATACAACCTACTTGCGCATAAAATTCTCGATACAAACTTCTTGTGCAAAGAATATTCGAATTTCAAACTCCTTCGTCGATTTAATTTTGAGTTTGTTTATATTTAGGATTTTGATAAGATTTTATTTTGGTCTAGGATGTTTAGTGAATACTTTTATTTGGATTGTAATTTATTCTAATATTAATTGCATTGGTGTTTAATTAATTATAATTATGTAACTTAACGGAGGTGGTCACTGGCACCTGAAACACAGGTGCTGTTTAGGTAACTCAAACTCAAAGGCTCAGCTTCAATTACAAAAAATGTGAATCCCTAAGGTTTCTCATTTTCTGTAAATTTTGAAGGTAATAAACCATTTATTTATTTATTATTATTCCTTGTGCTTTTGGCTTAAATCCTTCTTTTTCTCGAAGTCATGGTATAAAATATAGTATGCAACTCTTGAATAAAACGGATTTATATCGAGGGCCATGAATCACTCGCGTCATTCAGGATTCTAACACTTGAATCACTCGCTATGCTCGTGATTCAATCATCATGAATCACTCCCTACGGTCGTGATTCAGTTGTTAGAATCCTTCACTTGTTCGTGATTCATCTATGGCCCTCGCTTTAAAACCGTCCTTTATTCACTAGTTGCATAATTTACTATTATACCATTCCCCCTTTAAAAAGCTTATTTTATTCACTGAAAACAGTGAATAAAAAGCACTTTTAATCACTGTTTTGGTGTTTGAATTTAGAACACACCAATATATATTTGACCTCCATCTCAATGCAATACAACCTACTTGCGCATAAAATACTCGAAATACTTCTTGTGCAAACAAAGAATATTCGAATTTCAAACTCCTTCGTCGATTTAATTTTGAGTTTGTTTATATTTAGGATTTTGATAATGATTTCATTTTGGTCTAGGATATTTAGTGAATACTTATTTGGATTGTAATTCTAATATTAATTGCATTGGTGAACGCAGGTGGTCACTGGCCCCTGAAACACAGGAGCTGTTTAAGTAACTCAAAGGCTCAGCTTCAATTTAAAAAAATGTGGAGCCCTAAGGTTTCTCAGTTTTTGTAAATTTTGATGGTTTATTAAGCATTTATTTATTTATTATTATTCCTTGTGCTAATGGATTAAATCCTTCTTTTTCTCGAAGTCACGGTATAAAATATAGTATGCAACTCTTGAATAAAACGGATTTATATCGAGGGCCATGAATCACTCGCGTCGTTCAGGATTCCAACACTTGAATCACTCGCTATGCTCGTGATTCAATCATCATGAAACACTCCCTGCGGTCGTGATTCAGTTGTTAGAATCCTCCACTTGTTCGTGATTCATCTATGGCCCTCGCTTTAAAACCGTCCTTTATTCACTAGTTGCATAATATACTATTTCTAGCCTTTCTATTGGCGAATTCTTTTATTAGGTTATTATCAAAGTCGATGTTTTCAGCAATTTTATTTTTTCGATTGACAAAGTTGCCAAGTTCTGCTGTGATTGGTTGAATGAATTTTCAACAGTTAACGCGTGCTTGACAATTTGTCACATTAATTCTGAGATAATTTAGAAGAGAGAAACTAGGCCTAAGCTTAGAAAAACTCCTCTCCTCACTAGCAACCGTCAAAGAAACAGTCAATAATATTCGCAACGCTATACGCGCAAACGCATTTAGATATAGTTTTTTGTAAGTTGTTTTTGTAAGTTAATAAAATTTCAGAAACCACTTTCTGATCAGACAAACAAGATTTTAGACATACGAGTACTTCACAGAACATTCAACCATCTATATCTGATACAGAGTCTACAGCTAGGTAAGTCTACATCTAGCCAATAGAACTGTATTTGTAGGTAATAGTATAAAAGTAAAAAAGATGACATCACTGAATGTGTAAAAGAGATGTTAAAGTTAAATTACAATAAAATTATTTTGTGTGCCTTCGCATACTTGGATAAATTGTCAAATAGACAAAATAATCACATTCACATACATAATAAGCATCTGCACTTTCTTGTGAGTCACTATAGTGACAAACTAGATTTTTTTGACATCACCATTTTTGTTAATAAATTAAAGTCGACAGGCGGTACTTTGTATCTGCCTCTTAGGGTAAGACATCAAATAGCTCGGCTATTATTATATACAATCAACTCAGACATAAATAGTATGTCGCAGTATCCAATTATTATTGATATTAGTAATAGTACTAATTTAAAGGTGGGCAATACCTTGAAGAACGTTAGTAAAAATGCTATTAATATTTATTCTTTAAACTAGTTGATAGGACAAGGGAGGGTACCAATAACTTAATAGTTACGTACGAGTATATCCAACATCAAAAAGGTACCTTCTTGCTCGCAAAAATTTAATTTCAAAAAAAGGTCTGAGCAGAATTCTCTGAAATTATTCCACCATAATATTCAGGGTTTTTCTTCGAAGGAATTGGAAATCGAACTGTTTTTAGAAAAAAAACAATGTTTGAAATTGTTTGTTTCACTGAGCATTGGCTGAAAGATTATGCAATGCTAATCAATTATGAAAATTATACTGTGGGCAGTTGTTTAAACAGAAATATTATGTTGCGGTTCACTTATATTAATAAAAAATGGTATTAAATCAAAACCTCGTAAAGATATAGTAGACCTATCAGTTGAACATAGTGTTGAACTGTCCTGTGTTGAGCTGGATAAGCATGTCATAGTGTGCGTCTACAGACCCCGTAATTATAAGAACCACTCTATATTCGAATCAGTGATGGAAGATGTTTTGGCAAAACTTGCAACTGGTAAGAAACTAGTCATAATCTGTGATGAGTTGATGACTTTAATATAAATATTTTAGAAAATAATTCAGATATTAGACTATTAAATCTCTTCAAATCATTTAGTTTGCCACATGTGTTTGAGGAACCAACCCGAATAACTGTGACTACTGCTACATGTATTGATAATGTTTTTTGTTGCTGCTATTACTTAAACAAAGCCATTACGAATTGTCTGCCTTTGGATCATAGTGGGCTGCTGGTAACATTTGAGTCCAACATACCAATACAACAAGTGCAGATTCAAATTTATATCCACCCCAATAACATCCGGTAAATTAAATAAATGTAACAGCACTTTAATCAGTAAGTTAAGTTATCAGGACCTCACAGTGAACGATGATAATATTTTATACAAAAATGTTTTCTCAGTGGTTCAAACAGAATTCAATAATACTTTTAAGAAGAAAACTGAAACTATATACCCTAAGTTTTTATTCAGTGACTGGGTGACTACAGGACTTAGAAAAAGTACGGAAAGATTTTACGAGCTCTATGGCCTTAAGCCTTGTATTAACACTGAAACGTTTAAAAAGTATTTTGCTACTTACTCGAGAATTTTTAAAAATACATGTAAGGCAGCTAAGGCCTTGAACATTAGCAATAAGGTTAAATTAGCAGAAAATAAAATCAGGACGGTTTGGAAAATTATAAACAAAAGTTCTTTACTGTGACGATTGCAGTTTCGATAACATGTTATTGTGATTTAGTTCATCTAGGGGGGTTGCTGTTACTGGTGATAGTGGAAATATTATAATGTTGGACATGACTAACAAATGAGCAAAAATTGTAAGCAATCGATCTTCGCCGGCGCGATTCTCGGACATTAATATTACGACGGTTCTTTGTCAATGTATTTATGAAAACATCATGTACGTGAGAAAGAATTTACGTCTTTTTAGTAAAAACGAAGACAGACATAATTACATTACTAGAAATAGGGACTAATTAGTTCAACCAGTTTCAGACTTCTAAAGTAGCCTCATCTTTCATGGGGTACTGTACAAAATGTTACAATAAAATTTCTCCCCACGTTCTAGAACTGATTGAGACGAAATTTAAAACTTGTATAAAACGCACACTATGCAGGCAGGCATATTATAAGTTCGGGGATTACATTTCACTGATAAAAATGCTTGGGTCAATGCTAGTTTTCCTCCACAACCACTAGAGCGCAAAAACAAGTGATATGCAGTACATTATTGTTTTGAAGTATTGTTGGACCAGCTGAAGACTGTATGAATATATTTGTATTATATAAACTCAATTTCTTTAAGTATTATATAAATACACAGCACGTGTGTGAGTACTATGTACCCAACTGTAAATCTACCATTTGCTGTACCTTCTTGTCGTTTATTTATTTATTTATTTATATATAATGGGTTTGCTCTTGACTCTAGTCTAGGTCAGAAATAAATAGGTCGTTCGTTGACTTGTGTTTGCACTGGCAGTTGAGTGTGTCATGCTCTCTCAAATGTCTCTCTGATGGTGGCGCGTGTATTGGATCATTCGGTTCCCTTCATGATGGTTGAGCTGGGTGGTGCCGATTCATGCGTCATGTTCGTGAACGGGCGCCGTCATTTGGGATTGGTCATAACTTCATTGCTTCGGATGTTAATGTTTTTCTAGTACCTATTATATAACTGCACAGTAGGTACGGGTGTGAGTACTTTTAATACTTTAGGTATAAAGTATTAAAAGTATCACTACACACGTACAGGTGTACGTGTGTAGTGATTCTGGGTGCATTGGCCTCACATGAATTTATTAATGTACCTATGTACTTATGTACCTAAATATTGTAAAAAAACACTATTTTTTTTAAAAGAATAAGTGTGGAGTTTCTTGTGCGTTCTTCTACATAACAAGCTACTTTCCGAATGCACGGTAGAATCAATTTTTATTCTTTGTAAATTTTAACGTAACGTTCAAAAGTGCCGCTTGGTGGCCTAGTTGAAATAAAATATCTTTGTCTTTGTCTTTGAATTTCAAATCTGTGGATCTCCCACAGAGTTTGACAAGGTCGGGTTTTGCTGGAATGTGTTTTATATTGTATAAAAAAGACCAATATCCCGAGTACTAATTTAATTGTTCAAATCTTTCACTGTCTGAAATTAATGTCCGAAGATGTCCAAAAGACAGTTGAAAAATTCAACTTTATTTTTTTGCCTGGAAAGATCTCTAAAAGGTCATCAAAGAAAAAAGCTCATCGCGGACAGTTTCACCAGCTTGACGCTAAACCGGTTAAACTTCTTCGAATATAAATTTAAACATCGAATTCTTGTGGCTCTAAACACAGGTTCAATTTCTAGTTTTTAAGCCAATTCCTTTGTATTTTAAATGGCGCTTTTAAAGCCTGCATTTCTATATTCTTCAAAGAAAAAGCAGTACTTTTCGTAATTTTTTTGCATTTACCGAGATCCATGTCTGTTGATTGTAGAGATTTACTAGCAACATTCCTTTAAAAAAGTATGTCATACCCTACCCAAACAACCTATTTTGTTTAACTGTTCGGCTAGATTAGCAGCCTCATGAGAGACTTGAACATCAGTTTCCTGAGTTTCAATAATTAAAGCTGCTTTAACACTGCTTATTCTTGCGTCCCACCGACGTATGTCACTGAGATTTTTTGTTTTTTTTTTTAACGTCTCGCAGTTCAATCATAGTGATTGGCTACTGCTTAACCGGGCGATCCTGTGGAGATTAAACTACAGCCGCTGCCAGGCACAAAAAGCCTTATGGGTTCGAACCTCGACTCAGGGCGTCGCTGGGGAGACAACAAGGGCTGGACTGGATCATAATTAAGTGATTCTACCATCCATTGAGAAAGTATCTACGTGGAGAAGAATGGACAACACCTTTTAGGCCCTTTTATGTCCAGCGCCCTGGGCAGTCGCCCAACCGCACCCTATTCAATAGGAAGCATAGTATTAGAATTTACAGCTGATATAATACCTACATTTCTCATCCATATCCAAGTGAGGGTAGGCCTCGCATGGTGAACTTAGATATATTTGTATTTCCTCCAGCGTCCCCTTGAAGTCACCGCTGGTATCTGTGGAACGAGGCTGGACATGCTTCCACACCTTCTTCGAATGTCTCCATGCTATGTGGTAGTCGTTTCTTAGCACGGCATTGTAACGGTCTATGGCATTTTTTAATATGTCGCATGTTCTTCCTTTTTCCTGTTGAAATAATAAATGGGCTTATTAAAGGAATATTTACATTGAGTTATAATAACTATATAGTTATTTATATTTTTTTTTATTTTATCAAGTAGGTTAAATGTTTTCCTTGTTGTTAAATTCATGTCGACAAACTGAACAAACTGTACTACATATTCGCAGATTTGTGTGTAAGTATTATTATTGAATAGACGATTAAATTTTTATTTTGCAGATGTTTTTTAACTTATAATACATAAGCTATTTATGAATTAAAACAAATAATTAATTGGTAAATTTCTCTGTTGAGGGATTGTTAATCATATAAATAATAGTACCTGGGCAACCGAGCTCTGCTCGGGTGAAAATAGAGAAAACGACGATTTCTAAAATTGAAACCTAGCTAGATCGATTTATCGCCCCCGAAACCCCCTGCATACTAAATTTCATGAAAATCGTTGGAGCCGTTTCCGAGATTCAGATTATACATATATATACATACATATATAAAAGAATTGCTCGTTTCAAGGTATTTGATTAGATTACATTTATTAACGTAACGTTTTATCAATAACAGTTGTTTTCTCGCGCAAACAGATTTATGATTGTGCAAGGTATATTTGTAATTACCTACTTATAGTGCTCGCCAAAAGTCTGGGCCGCCCTGAAGTTGGCTTTCCGGTGCGCAAGGCAAGAAACGGTGCTGTTTTTGTATGAGATTTACAACTGCGCAGCCATTGTAGGCGCAGACAACTTCAGGGCGGCCAAGAAGTTTGGCGAGAACTATACATAAACAAGAAATACTTTGTGCTTAATAGTTATATTATATATACTTATTAAATTCTCGGTTCTTTACATATGCAGGATTCTATCTCAGAGAAAAGAGCCACACCTTAACGACTGATGTTGAGTACCTATAGTATAGGTAGGCCCGAAATCCACGGGTTGGAAGTGGGATAGCGTTGCCTACTCGTTGCCTGTTGGTATATTGTTGACTAGTGTTGGTAGCTGGAGTACGTTGCCAACTCGTTGGTCTCGCGTTCATAACTCGTTTACGACTCGCCGGCGTAGCTTTCTCGAGCTGGAATTCACTGGTAAACTACGATTCATAGATACCTATATTATTCGCTTGGAGCTTGAATCGCAAAGATCTTGTTTGCATAGAGTATAGTAATAGATCTGGCTTGGCTTGGTCTGATGCTTAGTAAGAGATATAAGTTTCTCAGTGGTAAGAGTCTGATGATACGTAGTATCTCTTAGTTAGTAGTCTGTGGTCTAATGACACAAGTGCATGCCCCGATGGCCTGCTGGTATGGTTAAAAAAAGGTTCAGAACGTATCGCAATCTTTTTGATAAGAGCTTACCAAATGAGTTCCAATGGCATTTGAGTAAATTAGGCATAGTTGTAGCAGTATAGCTAGTCCCTTCTGTAGGTTAAGGTATTTATTAGATATAGGTTCGAAAGGGAGGACCTGGAAGGAGAGTAGGTTTTCTCTGAATATTTAGGATAGCAGAAAACACTGAAATAATTTTTTTTTTTATACCGATGTAACAAAAGCTTTTTTTGTATTCTATAGTCAAGCGACCACTCCCACCTGTTGTCTTGACGGTGAAACTCGCTTGCCTAGAAATAACCTATTCACTCTTGACTTAAAGACCCCTGATTTTAGCTGTCGGGTAACACGGACTCCGGCAGGAAATTCCACTCCTTAGCTGTAAGCACAAAAAAAGTGGTCCCAAAACGTTTTGTGCATATGGGTGGGATATCCACCATGCACCGATGGCGCATCGCCGTACGTCTGGTAGTCCGATGATGAGACGGGGTAGGTGGAATTAAATCGTACAGTTCCATCGCACACTCCCCGAAATGTAACCGATAAAAAACCGACAAGCTGGCAACTCGGCGATGTTCAAGGCTTTGACTTGACCAGTGCCTCATTTTCGATGAGCCTCTTGGCTCACTTTTCGATCGACTCTAGAGCATCAAGCTGGTATTTGTCAAATCCGTCCCATAGGGCCATAGATGAGAACAGTAGTCCATTCATGATCGAACTTGCGCTTGATACAAACTGAGAATCTGTTCCGGCGTGAAGTACCTTCTCACCTTTGCAAGGATCCCCAATTTTTTGGCAGCCAGCTGAGCCTTTGCCTCAATGTATGGACCAAAATTGAGAGTCGATGTCAACGTAATGCCAAGAAGCTCAAGATGGTCCGATAATGGTCACATCTCGGAAAGTTGGAGCCGGGTGAAATTGGCTCTTTTTAGCGGAAAAAAATACGCCTGGCGCATAAAAACTGACCTGATTGGCATCGCCCCATTTGGAGACTGCCTGAAAGGAAAGGTTCAAACGCTCCACCATGGCATTACAGAGAGACCGGATCTGTGGCCCGGTAGCCCGTGCGTTGGACAAGTATCCCTCAGCAACAGTGCTGTTGTCTGCCTACCCAAACGTTTTAGCAGATCGTTAATGTGCAGCACGAATAATATTGCCGAGAGTACCGACCCCTGAGGGACCCTGAATATCCAATTGGTCCGATGACCAGCCATCGATAACCAGTCGAATGGACCGTTCTCTCATGAAGTCTGCAATCCAATCACAAAGACCACCGGGCAGACATGCCATATTTGTTTTTAATTTGCAATCAATGGCACATGCGCAGAGTGAAAAATTCAAAATGTTGATGATGGAAATTGGAAACGTCTGTTGTAGTCGGGCTTACAGCTTTCATAGCAATTGGTTGTATTTTGTATAAATTTAATTTTTTGTGACTCTCCTGTTACGTAAATAAATTTCTATCTGCCCAAAGCCACCTAGTATCTTTTACAGATCATGGACCCAGAAATAACGTATATGTAGGATACTAGAAGTGTAAAAAATAAGCCTAGTAACCAACATTTGTTGACTCAACTGTTTGTTCGTAAACATAGAAGACGGGCTCTGTTTAATAAAGCTGACAATTCGACATCTATGTAAAAAGTAACAAAATTGTAGAATTTTCGCGACTAAGCTGTTTATTGAAAGTGACAAATATGTCAAAAATCAGAGACATTGCTGTCAAAAATCGACAGATGAAATCTTGAATAAAATTGTCATTAGACGCGACAACTCGACGAAAAAACACAGTCAATTATTTCTGATGATTGTCGGCGTTTTGACAAATAATTAGTTTTTTCTTATAAAGATAACTGAGATTATAATAGAAAAATATTAACAAAGTAAAATAATGAATCAATCACAAGTGCAACTTCAATTGTTTGTTTTGATCGCGTGTAAAATGGAAATGGATAAAAAGCTTACCATTTTGGGTCTTTTATGAAAATAAAAATATACTCTTAGGGAAGTTTAGTGACCAATTGACCCACCCAAAAATAAAAACAAAACATGGAAGGAAACAGCCGAACAATTAACAGCCATATATATTTTCAGTAAAGACTGTTTGTATACAGGTAATTTTCAAAATTCCAATGACGCAGTTTTAGTTTTCATCAAAATCGGGCTGGTGACTCCTTTGTGGAGTTTTTCGATATTCCTCATAGTTTGGGATTTGGCCATTCACGCCCACTTAAAAATCTCATATCTGTACAACTATTTGTTCCAAGTATTCATCATTACTCTCACTGCTCGATTTAAGTAGCATTTTTTGTAATAATTAAACTTTTTATAAACACTTTCTTACACTTTCAAAATATGATTTCAAGAAAACTATGTGTAACGAAAAATTTAGGTATTTATAGGGAATAGCTACACATGTTTTTATTATTTATTGTACCTAGCAATTACCTACTGACCGCAAAACTCCTTAGATATTTTTTTCCTGATGATTCGCTTAATTCAGCATCCATGATTTTTTTTTTAAATAATTCGTAAACACCTACATTTTTTTTCTTTCTTTCTTTCTCTCTTTTTTTTAACTTCAGATTGAAAAATAAGTGTAAGAGGAAAAGTCCCATATACTTAAAAACCAGGGTGCGATAAAAGATCGATACTTGTAACAATAGAAAACGGTGTCATTCATCTCCCTACATGCTGAATAGAAATCTTTTTACTAAAAATAAAAAGATGCATATAATGCAATAGGTTCTAACATGATTTTTTAGATAAAGGTTTAATTTTTCACTTACCGTAAACTTAAAAACAGACGGTGATAGTTTAAAGTAAGTCCGTTCTTTTGTTTGCTGTTGAGGTTTTGGCCACACTTCCCCTTTTGTCGGTGGGAATGCCGGTCCGGGATGAACAATTCTCAAACTGGTCACAAAAATTACGCAAAGAGCGTTAAAAATAAAAAAGATCCGTAACATTTTCGCGGGAAGCAAGCAAACCGTACGACCCGATTGACAGCCCGGAGTAAACTGTTATTTTACCGAGTGTTTGTCATTTTATATCGGCCATAGATATATGAAAATATAAAAATGTTAAAAGATTCTCGTATAAGTCGTATTTACAGCTTTAAATCCAAATGTAATAAAGAGGGAAAATAAAGCATTAACCTAACAAAAGGTTTATCAAAGTTCATTCGATCCTGTGATTCGATCTATGAAATCGGAGGTCTTATCACATAGCAGGAGGTCAGAACCGAATGAAAACTTTGTGCAAAACGAAAATATAACAAATTAAGTTTGCCTAAAATTAGAAAAAAAAAGTCTAATCAGTTTCTGATTGTTGCTGAACTAAAATCACAGGTTTGTTAATAAAAATATAAATAATAATTAAAAAAAGCGGTTATATAACTAATAAAGTTACATCACTATCATTGTTGTGGTGTTACTATGAAAATAAATTGCTGTGCACTGTATGCTTATTCCGAGATTTTTAACGTAAACGATTAACGAGCTCTTTGAGCTTATACCGAGTTTTTTAACGTACTCACTCATTATCACGTAAACAATCTCTTATGTCAATATGTATACAAAAAAAGAGGTTTCTCCTTAAGGCGGAACCATATTTAAGTGGCGTGGCGTGTCGTGGCGCATACTGGTGTGGCGCTGAGTGTGCACACTAAGCTTGCGTGTCGTGGCGCGCTCTGGCGCTATTTCTGAACAGTATACATCGAACCTTTGCAACGTGTAGACGTACCTTTATGATATTTTCTTCGGATTCGCATTATGATTTCGATGAAGACTCATTTGCGTGGCGTGTCGCGCCGGATGTCTATCGGTTTCATACATTTAGTATGGTTAGAGGCACATTTGAGTGTCGTGGCGCAGATTGCCCGCGACCGATTGCGCCAGAGCGGTAGTGGGGGCTATGGCGCGACACGACACGCCAGGCAAATGTGTTTCTACACCGCGTAGCTCGTGGCGCGCCATTCAACGACGCTCGTAGCGGAATCTTGTATGCTGCGTGTTGAAAATGACCGACGAGCTTTTGAACTTGTATGTCAATGTACAGTTTTGAATGACACAAAGTCTAGAGAGTATAAAGATCATTTGATAAGTACTTGTGTAAGTTCATAGAATAGCGCAAGGTACACTTTCCTTACATTCATTGTGTCGGCGACGAAACCCCATTTACAACCTGATTAGGCAAACAACGAAGTTTATACAATACCTACTCCTGCAAGTAGGTACATAAAAACTGTTTATAAAGTGTTAGTTAAGTACATCTAATAAGATTTCAACGAAATAAGGTAACTAAACAGATTTTAAGCAAATGACGCAGTACTTAATACGTGATCATTATTTCTTGTTAGATACCAATTAGCAAGTACAATCATATATACAATCCTAATTTGAACATTAAAAGTTGATATAGATAGTTTTTTAAAGAATTGATAAGAGATATCATACAAGTTAATAATTGTGCGAGGAACTTGAAAACATGATTTTTTGTTTGTGGAGCTTTTTGATAAGGTCAAATGAAAGGTCTTGGTCTAAAACCATTTCGTCCGTTTGAATCATGTAAATCGGTCCACAAGTTTCCGAAATAATCGCATATAATTATAGTCAAAATGTAAACAAACAGATATTTTATGTATTTGTTCTAGAAACCTTTTTTTTATAGTAAAATGTGTAAATATTTTTATTGTAAATTGTGTACGTGGTCAAACCCTATCTTTTAAGCCCAAATTTGTAAGGATTATGTTGAAAATTGAATAAAACACACGGCTCCAAAAATTATGTTGAAAATTGAATAAAACGCAAGGATGGTCTCAAAACGAGCGGTCGTCAGTCGTTCGTCGTCGGTGCTCTAAAGAAGTTTAATTGCTGGGAGTAATTTATTTATTTATTAAAACTTCATGCGACTTAAAGGTACATAGGCGGACTTAAAGACTGATGTATTCTCTACCAGTCAACCAAGGGTGGTGGAGATATAATACGGCAGGTGCATACAAATAAATTGAAGGCCTTCATCGAAATTATCATTTGATTCCGAAGTCAACATTATGTACGTCTACACGTTGCAAAGGTTCGATGTATTTTAATTCAGGAATAGCGCCAGAGCGCGCCACGACACGCCACGCAAATGTGGTTCCTTAAGGCCTACGCAAAATGTATACAAAAAAAGAGGTTTCTCCTTACTGTCCCCAAACGGACCTTACCCAATTTCAATATAAATTGACGATTACGTTAACGCGATTGAGCGTGAGTAAATACTCGCACTAAAGCGTTTATTACACTACACACTACACGTTGTACGTTATTGCGTTATTATGTTTCAGGGCCCTGAATACCGTGTAGTGTAATAAGCACTTTAGGCATAGACAATGGCTTTAGGCCTCGTCTATTTCTATCAGCTACCACTGTCAATACCACTGTTAATACCACTGTTATTTGTGACAGTGACAGTCGCTGTCTCTTTGTTTGTGTGTTTTCGCTGTTTTCTTCACCACGATTTTATTGGAGGGAAAAAATTAAATGTTTTAAATGTTAAAAATAAAAAGTTATAGTTTTGGTTTAAGGTTGATTTTAAGATGAGGCGCCGTGATGAAAAGTTTCCAGACAATGGTTTCGAAGCCTGGGGCGGATATATGCAAGCTAAGATTGCAAAATTAGAAGACCAATTTTGTGTTAAAGCTGGAAAAGAAGAAACCTTATCCGATATTTTTAACGGGGTGAGTATTTATGTCAATGGATTTACGATACCTTCTGCAGATGAATTAAAAGTACTTATGACGAAACATGGAGGAATCTATCACACTTACCAAAGAAGCAATGATTTTATAATAGCCTCCAATTTACCTGATAACAAAGTTAAAAATATGTCTCTTGTAAAGGTTGTAAAACCTGAATGGATTACTGATAGCATAGCATCTAATCGTCTGCTAGACTACAGAGACTACTTACTCTACAAAAATTCAAGAACCCAAAAACAGCTTAATTTTAAGAAAGTTATTAAAAATAATGATTCTTCAGACACCGAAATCAAGTTTTCTAAAATTGAGAGTGAAATTTATTTACTTTCAAGTGAGAAAGGAGTGGTAAAACAAAAAACAGAATATAATAATAAAATTGAATATGATAAATTTTCGAATGATGCAGAACCATCTACTTCTAAAGTCAATGCATCAGAAATAACAAATGATAGTAATTTAGTTAAGTTGGAATCAAAATCATCTATGCAAAACTTGGGACCAGTTACAAAAACTGCTGCAGATCCAAACTTTATAGCAGAATTTTATAATAATTCAAGGCTACATCATATTTCACAACTAGGTGCATGTTTCAAACAGCATGTTAATGATTTGAGAGAAAATAGTAACTTTTTATTTCCTGCTCGCACAGAGCTGAAAAAGTCTATTTTGACCATGAATGACTTCAATAATTTGACCCAGTTGAAGTTTGAGAAAAATAAAGTAATAATGCATATTGACATGGATTGTTTCTTTGTATCAGTTGGTTTACGCAATAGACCTGAACTCCAGGGTAAACCCATAGCTGTTACTCACTCTAGAGGAGGACAAGGAAGGCCCAAGCGTCCTGGTGTTGACAGGAATGTAGAATTTGGCCTCTACAAACAAAAACAAGCTAAGAAGCTAGGCAAGATAACAGGAATACCAGAAGATGAAATAGTGTTTGAGAGCAGAGTTGATAATATTGCCGATGAGGATGAAAAATATGGTTCCATGAGTGAAATAGCCTCATGTTCATATGAAGCCCGAGCTAAAGGTGTAGGGAATGGAATGTTCATGGGTTCAGCTTTGAGATTATGTCCAGATTTACAGACAATACCCTATGACTTTGAAGGATATAAGGAAGTTGCATACACTTTATACAATACTATAGCCCAATATACTTTGGATATTGAGGCTGTATCATGTGATGAGATGTATGTAGATTGTACTGAACTATTGGCAGATATGAACATCAGTGTTCAAAGTTTTGCAACAATGCTAAGAGAGGAGATTAAATGCAAAACTGGCTGTCCATGTTCTACTGGATTTGGTGGCAACAGATTACAAGCCAGATTAGCCACAAAACGTGCCAAACCAGATGGGCAGTTCTTCCTCACTGAAGATCTTATTGAAGATTTCATCTTTGAAATAAACTTAAGAGATTTACCAGGTGTGGGTAGACAAACTGCTCAAAAATTGGAATCATTAGGTCATGCCACCTGTGGATCACTGCAAAGTTTGAGTTTAGCTACTTTGAAAAATCAGTTAGGTAATAAGAGTGGTGCCCAACTATTTGATCAATGTCGTGGCCGTGATCCAAACCCTCTGACTTTTCACACTGTAAGAAAATCAGTTTCAGCTGAGGTGAACTACGGAATTAGATTTGAAAACAACATTCAATGTTTAGAGTTTTTGAAACAACTATCAGCCGAGGTTCACTCAAGAATGCAGCAATTTAAAGTTTTAGGAAAATGCATAACTTTGAAAATGATGGTTAGAGATGAAGGGGCTCCTGTAGAAACAGCAAAATTCATGGGACATGGTTTCTGTAATGTCATCAATAAATCAACTTCGTTGCATAATGCTACTAATGATTTGGATATTATAACAAAAGAAGTCCTTTCAATACACAAGAAGCAAAATATAGATCCCAAAGAAATGAGAGGTATTGGCATTCAGATAACAAAATTAGAACCAGCCAATAGTAAACCTTCAAAAGGGGCAATAAGTAAGTTTTTATCAAGCAAAAAAACTGTTCAAAATGAATCCAGGTCTGTAACTGACAAGTCTCACATAAAGTCAGAACTAGTTAGCAGTGATGAGAAGAATCCCAGTACTACTAGCAAATCCACAATCCCTACATGTAGAAATAAATCTCCCATCATTGCTTTAAAATCTCCACCTGGAAAAAGAAGAGGCAGGCCCCCAAAAAAGATTCAGCAACTCCCTCCAAAGAAGCCACTTAATAAATTACTTCAAGGAGATAATGTATCAAAAGACTTGCCATTTAAGAACCCAATGATAAAAGAAGCTATTAGAGAAGAACCACCGAGAATAGAAAAACCCAAAGGATTGCTGGGTCTTCCTTGGGACAAAGTAAGGGAGCTGTTAAGGGCATGGCTAGAAAGTGAACAGACCCCACTGCAATGTGATATTGATATGATTGTGGCATATTTACAAGATATGGTAGTGAATAAGAATATAGAAAAATTGTTTGTGTTAATGAACTTTCTAAGGAGGGTGACCAGAGAAATTGGAAGTAGTGACTGGTTGAATGTTTATGATAGTATTTCTGAACAAGTACAAAATGCTATGATTGCTGTTTATGATAAAAAGCTGTTTATCTCTGATTAAAGTGAAATAATATTATGTAAGTAAATAAAGATAGCTGTGATAATACTGAATAAAACATAGATTTTCATACGATTAATCTATTTATTTTTCATTTTGATACTATTTGCTAGGTCTATAAAAGGAAAAATAAAAATATGTCACTATGTTGTATTTTTTGCATCCAACGAAATTGTAACGATTTTTTTTACTGGAGTCCAGTGCTAAAAATAGCTCTTGCAAATGTAAAACAAAGTGTCACTTAAGTATAAAAATTTGGCAGCTGCAGAATCGAAAACATTTATAAATTGTATTTTACTTCTTTGGCACTACTAGTCCAAACTACCAGTACTAGTACTACCAGACTATAAAACCAAAAAACTTAATTGATGTTTACTTTTTCAAATAAGTTCCTAATAATTTTATGATATATCCTAAAAGACACTTTAGGTATACTTCATATTTCGAAATGGCAGTTAATATCACTTAATGTTATTAAGCACTTTTAAAACACCTAGTAATAGTTGAAAGATAGATGCCGTGTGAGAAGAACCACTGCAGAAAGTATGCAAAAAAATAATGACACATAATAAGTAGTTTTATCTCAGATTTTGTAATCTAAAATTTACTATCACAGTTGCTTATTGCAAATAAAAAAAGAGGGAAGGTAGGTTACCGTATTTTGTCTCGTAAAAATAGCAAGTAGATATTTACGTGATAATTTAGTAAGTAGGTAATAAAATACATGTAAACCATGATTCAAACTTCTCAAAATTTCAGTTGTTGTTGTTGTTGTTTAGTGCTATTTAAAAATATTTTTCTGGAAACAAAACTAGTTTCATCAAGCTCAAAGCTTGCGATAATTCTTATAACTAAATGTTTTGTGACAACCGTTAACATTCTCTACTATTATAATACTTCGCGATATTACTCCTAAAATAATCCATATGAAGAAAACAGAAACAATTTCTTACAAAACATAAAATTCATACCATTGTAAAGTACATAAATGTTAGTAAGACGAAAAGTAGCACGAAAATACATATGAAATGGAATCTTTAGGCAAAAATACAACTATTAATGCATGTCAGTGCACCTCTTTGTAATAATTTACTGGCATATTTTCTAGTGTTAGAGAAAATATTGTAAGATTTACTGAATACATTTTTCGACTGGCCTTTCCTCGGTCTTGGTTCCTCGAAGGAGGAATATGTGTTAGTATAAGTAGTAAATAAGTGTTGAAATGCAGCCGACATGAAGTATGTTGGTCGTCTCACGCCGTCGAGTTGACAGAGATCGAATGTTTCAACTTGGAGTCTATGATGATCTCGTCCCCTGATCTGATATTGTACGAGTACAGCTGCTTTGTAGGGTACTTCATCTCCTCCGGACCCTGAAAAGGCTTAAAAATAATGTAAACTGTTAATTGTAAGAAAAAAAAGCGTACTTACAATGTTAGTGTAGCGGCAAAAATTCAAACAGTGAGTAAAAAAACAAACTCAACATGCTTACGTGGTGAGTTAATTCAGAATTCTGAATTAATTTTAATGGGGGTTAAAGGTGTCATTTCATCTCATTGCATCCATTCCCTTTCCCATGCAAGTTATATTTTGGAAATAAGATATGAAAATATGATTTAAAAAAAAGGGTGTCTTTACCTGGGAGTCCCGAAGCTCTTGATCGACGTAGAAAAGTCTCATTTTAGACGCGGGGAAGCCAGCCATCCGCTCTAGTCGCGACTTCAGGTCAGATACAGTTCTAGAAAAATATAATAATAAATGAATTACCCTCCTTTTGAGCCCCATCGCAATGTGCCAAAATCTACGAACATTAAACACCCGGATAGTCTGAACGTACAGAACTGATGATTAATTTTCTTTTAAAATCAGGCTTATTTTGAGAGTCGTAGTAGGTACTCGAATACGAAGCAGAGCAGCAGATCTGCGCTTTCAGTTAACTGGAACAGGACATCTTCGGCTGTGTGATTGTTCCATTGAAATGGCAAAATAGAAATCATGCTATTCATCCCGTATAGCTCAATCTCTGTTTCGCACAGGAACAGTGACGGCACCACGTCCTCCATTACTACAGGGTGTTTAAAAAACGTACAACTAACCTGTAAACATCAACGGTGCGCACTTCTGTGTTATCTCCGCAAGTGAAAGTGATCTGCACGCGCTTTTCTGGCCTTAGGTCCACCGACACTAGAGGGTCCAGTTTACCGTGAACGCCCACTAACTCCCAGTATCTGGAAAATTGTTGATAAATGAAACTTCACCAGCTAAGGCTAGATTGCACAAACATGAGTCTTAACCTTATTTAAGCACGAAATGACGAAAAGCATCCAAAGACTAAAATCACGAATCCATTAATTGGGCTAGTGAACGTGCAAAAGGAACTCTACTGACTTAATACTACGTACCTTCACAAGCTCATTCTTGGAAGATATCAATGTCAAAGCCCTAAGGTGATCCGGATATAATAGAGACAGACCAAAACAATGCTGTCTAATAGGTATTGATTTTATGCCTTCCGTCATGTAAATGCAACTAAAACAAAGTTGGAGTACTGAAGTAGTGATTTAGGAATTGCAAAAGTCATGATTTTTTGTAGGCACACCATAACAGGTTCGAAAACATCGCAAATGTGATATTCACCTGCTTAAGGTGGCACGTTATAGTGAAACAAGTTACAAATTGAGTGAGATTTTATGATTATGCACACCTACTTTGTGTTATTAGCATAAGAACTTAGTCATTTAGGCCGTAAGTGGGCACAGAGACCTCACCTACTTTGCTCCTTATTGGTTGGACCTTCGCAGCGGACGTTGCAATTTGGAAAGACACTACATTGCTGCATTGTTTGATTATCTTGTGCGTAAGTAAGTACCTAACTAATCGGGATTTCCAATAAAATTCTTGCATTTGTTTCGTGTGCGGCTTCAAATTATCAGCGACAAATTAAAATTAAAGTGTTATATATTTTTGAAATCACCTCTTAAAACCCTTTATTTTGATACCCCACAAGGTGGGTATGAAAGAAAAAAAAAATTGGGCCCCCACAATATGGCGCCCAAAAGCCGGAGGAATCAATTGACTAAGGAATCATCAAAATCGGCCAACGCGTTTAGTCTTCAGAACGCCACATAGGAACAAACATACATACATACTTGACTGATAAAAACATTACCCTCCTTCAGCCGTCGGGTAAAAATACCCAGAAAATCTAACCTAGTGTAACTTAGCCATATTCCAATTTATTTCATGCCTTCTTAAATACAAACATCTTTCTAAGCCATCAATTCATTAGTCCCTTTTCTAGCTATATCTATTTAGGCTATTATATTATCTGTGACCTGTGTCAATATCTGCCCATACTTTCTTTGCTAAATAGGTAGCTACATCTTTTTTTCTGTGTGATAATGCTAAATAGGTATTACAAAACAATGCTAACCTATCAGGCCGGTCAGACTCCGGTTTCTCCATATAGTATCGTATGAAAGCTCTCTCAGCAGCATCCCTCTCTTCAATGGGCACTGTTCCGCCACCGTTGAGGGTTCTAACGTGAGGCAGTCGCGCCACCAGCAACAACCGTCGTTCGTGCTCCGTTGATTCGACTCTGTCCCATAGTGGCCAGCCCTGGAAAATGTAAATAAAAAAAGTCAGTTTAGTTGATAAACAAACTGTTTCGAAGAAAAGGCTTTAAGCATTTTTTTCTTATTACTATAAATAAACATAACATCACGCTTATATCCCCGACAGCTTAAGTTAAGACAGAAGACTAAAGATTTAGATGCACCCACCTACAATCCTAAATAATAGGGGGTGAATTTATTGTAGGTACAATCGTATAAAAATCTATCTAAAATTCTTAAATGAGAAATTCCTGACGAAAAAACGGAATAATAACCCTTTGCCGACATAGGAATCGAACCCCCTCGCTTGGCAGTCAAGATTCGGAAAGAGTCTGTCATATTACTTATGTCATATGCCTAGAATGAGGGTTTCCTGAAATGATGTGTACCACCAGCACTGACGCGAATACAGAGAACTTGCAAATATAGAGAATTGTAAAAAATTACACACAAAAACATCTGTGTTTATTAGCTACTAGCGGACGCTTCGCGGTTTCACCCGCGTAGTTCCCGTTCCCGTGGGATTACAGGGACAAAAGTAGCCTATGTCACCCGGGGATAGTGTAGCTGCCAACGGTGAAAGAATTTTTGAAATACAAATCTTTCCCCTTTATAATATTATTATTGGTATAGAATTGATCAAGTCAGTAATAACCATGTAAGTAATTACGTATTTCGATAAAAATACAAAGAAAATAACTAAAACCATTTAAAAAATAACAAAAAGATCTGCCCCGGGTGAGGATCGAACTCACGACCTTAAGATTATGAGACTTACGCGCTGCCTACTGCGCCACCGAGGCCGGTGGTAATGGTGTCAAATTAGGTGTTCAGTACGAATGACTGTGTGTTTTTTTATCTATTTGGCGCGTACTTATCATTTACATATTTGTGTAGGTATATGTTTTGGTTGGTTTATCAATATCAAATCGGAAAACAACAGGATAAAATATAGTTAGTAGGTAAATATTTTAAAACACAGATAATATAATACTACAACAGGTGTTTATTTATGTATTTATTATGTAAATTATCTTACATTTTATTTTCGTTTTTATCCATTACGCTATCAAATTTGAACTTTTGTTGGTGCCGAAATACCTTAGGTCTTCCGACTTTAGACCTACTTTACTACCTATTTAGGTAGTTACTACGATAATTCTATCTCTCTGTCTATTTCCTCTTCACGCCTAAACCACTGAACCGATTTAGATGAAAGGCGAACGGCAGGCTTGTATGGGAATTTCGAGCCGCTAGTAAAATTTCGAGTTTTGAGATATTCTTTGTTTTAATTGGTGGTTAATAAGATAGATAATCCCTTTTTAAATTCTTAGATTTTTAGAACTTGGGAAGTAAAAGTTATAACCAGTTTTATTTTTTAAGGTTTTGTACTAGTGTACCTACCAATGTAGCAATCTAACATACATATGTATTGTTACATAGGTAAATGTTACATAATGTATAAAGTAAATTGTTTGTTGCGATCTTTGTAGTGTTTTACTTACCATTAAGTAGGTGGATTGAGAATGAGGATCGTACCTACTCAGGGCATTAGGAGGTACCTATGTCCAGCAGCGGATTGCAACAGTTTGATAATGATGAGTTTGATTATAATTATTAATTTGATTATTGATGTTAATAATTTCTATTTCTAAATAATTAATTATCATTTCAATATTCAAAGTCAAAGTCAAATATATTTATTCAACTGGGCCAAAAAGCGGCACTTTTGAACGTCAGAATTAAAAGTAACAAATCATAAAATAAAAATTGATTCTACCATTCTATCTTCTACCATTCTATCTTCTATTTGTGTTATTTTACATAAATGGCAACTTCTAAAAACACAAATGCGTTCAGAGTGTACGATTTTATTACGTTTATTTTAATTAAATCTTTTTATTGATATTTTTAATTAATCCGAAGTTCTAAAAATAGTAAACTTAAATGAAAATAAATAAATAAATAAATAAATAAAATAAATAAAATCGTTTATTTATTTCTTAAAGTACAAAATTTACAATAATTAGCTTATGTTCTAAAAAGTGCTGATGGATAATTTGCCTGAACTAGGTAGAACCTGTGCTTCAGGCGTAAAAGTGCTTATTTATATTTAATAATGTAGGTATTGCAATAAATTAACAATTTTAAGTAAAACTAGGACACTGCGGAAATATACATAGTAGTGTTATTTTTAAACATGCTTACATAGTTTTAATCTAATTTTATTTTAATACTAGAAGCAGGTCTTCAGTCTGGTCATATGACAAACCTTGCAAATAGTTTAAAACAATGCTTTTACAGTTAAAATAATTTAAATTATATATACTTAGTATTCTATTTAATCTATTATATAAAAAGGGCCCTAAAAATGTAAAGAATCTATATGTAAATGCAAATTTAGAGGTAGAGGTTGAGCTGCATACTATATCGTTTCGCCTTTTGTTAGTTATATCTAGGTTATATTTAAGCATTGCATGCTGTTGTGGCGTTTTATGTCGCAACACCGTTTTTATATTTTGGGTGGCAACACTAATGTTTCCGGCGCAAGACGAGAGTCTGCCGCCATATTAAAGGAGACTGCTCCTACCATTAGAGCCCACACGATCTCTGTGTATCATTTCCGTTAACTGCTGTTCATTGTGAATATTAACCATTTATCGCATATCCACGAGTTTCATTTACGTGTGTACCTCCAAATTGGTGACCCCGACGTGATCGTGACGTAAATAAGTATAGCGAGGTAACTACATTAGTGAACGTGGAACCAGATTTCAGCAGTGAGCCTCGCTGGGATTTTCAGCCTACCTAATCCGGCGACGCCGCAACCGCAACGTTCCCAGGCTGGTTTTACTACTAACCGCCGGGAAATTCACCAAACGAGAAGTTGCCGAGTAGATACCTACCGACCTAACGAGCAGCACATGGCACGTTATGCGCGCTTTTCCGTAAATCAGAAGGCATACCAACGGATTGCAGCGAGTTTGTGTTTATTTGTGCATCATTTACAAGCAGTTTCCATCATCCCACGCATCATTTTTGTGTTTCGTGAGTTTTTTAATGCTCCGAGGCCATCAACCCGGAAACGGAACTCAATCAAGACTTGCGAAGTAGCGACGAGTTTTGCGACGCCATACGCTACCTATCGGGGAGTAGCGGTACTTCCCTGTTAGTGATCGAATGAATCATTGAACGATTGAACTGACATCGAACCGATACGTCACTGTCATCGCAACGCGGGATCTTGAAGACTTGAAATCCGATTAACTTTCCGAAACAATCAGTGCTTGCATGTGCATCTTACTAAAGAACTAACTTTTGGTGTACTTGGTGGCTTCGATTGTAAATAACATAATTTTAATCAAATCTAGGTCATTATTATCTTTATTTGTTAAACTTGTTCATGTTTGTTTACATATTTTTGGTGCTGGTTTTTCGTTTGTGGTTTAAAAGTTAGCACTGGCTTAGGCTTGTATTGAGTTGCTAAGGGTATGTACTAGGTATTGTACTTTATTTCAACAAGCTGTTGCTGGAACTCCTTATTTGTTTGTGAATTATATTTATGCTTGTAATAGTTTTAAGCAACCTGACTGAGTGGTAACTGTTACTTAAACATATACTTCGTTTTAAAATATATACACATATACATTTTTATACACACTTTTGCCATGGAGAGCCAACAAATCGAAGAGAGACTCAATCAAATTCTGGCTAATAATGAAAGATTGATGCAACAAAATGCCGACTTGCAGACACAATTAAATGCTCATAGTGTACAAAATCCAGCAGCATATGCAGTCCGTCCTAAACTGCCTCCTTTTTGGCACGAGCATCCTGCTGGATGGTTTGCTCACTTAGAATCACAGTTTGTTTTATGCAATATTTCGGTGGATGAAACAAAATACAATTATGTAATCTCACAATTTGATTCCAGGATCTCTCATGAAGTTGAGGATCTTGTCACTAACCCTCCTCCAAAAGGTGGCCGGTATGAATGGATTAAGGAAGAAGTTATTAAGCGTTTTTCCACTTCTGAGTCACAAAAGGTCAGACAACTATTGTCAGGTGAGGAGCTTGGTGACCGAAAACCTACCCAGTTTCTCCGTCATCTGAAGTCTCTAGCTGGTAAGTCTTTCAAAGATAATACTATAATCAGAGAACTATGGCTACAACGTCTGCCTAAACACATACAGGCAATTTTGACCGCCCAAGGTGATCTCACCTTGGACAAGGTTGCCGAACTTGCTGACAAAATTTTAGAGGTCAACTCTGTCTCTGTCCACGCCATTTCTCCCATTCCAGCTAGTGCCCCTGACCTTGTTGCCCTTACTGTACAAGTTCAAGAACTTACACGTCAGGTGGCCAGTTTAACCACAAGGCAGTCCAACTCTAGACAACAGTCTAGTTCTAGGTCTCAACAACCTAGATCCAGATCTGCATCCCAGGTGGCCCGACAGCCTTTCTGCTGGTACCACCATAAATTTGGTGCCAAGGCAAGTAAATGTACCAAACCGTGCTCTTGGTCGGGAAACCAACAGAACAATCCGTAGCAGCGGCGACCGATTGTTTCAATAGTAGCCGCTTATTTGTTGTAGACAAAGACACCAAGTTCCGATTTTTGATGGACACTGGATCTGACATTTGTTGTTTTCCTAAAAAAATGTTAGGAAGCAAAATAGCAGATTCAAATTACAATTTATGTGCAGCAAATGGCAGTTCCATAAAAACTTATGGCTGTCATACCTTCACACTCAATCTTGGTCTCCGTCGCTCCTTCAAATGGAACTTTGTCATAGCTGATGTTGATACTGCTATCATTGGTGCTGATTTCATGGCTTTCTACAACCTACTTCCCGACTGCAGAAACAAATTAATACGCTGCGGAGTTACTGGTCTCACCGCTCCAGCCTCCGTAGCCAAATTTAACCAGCTCAGCATAAAAACTGTAAAAATTGAAGAATCAGAATTTCACAAAATTTTATCTGAATTTCCAGCGATCACGAGGCCCCCTGGCATCCATCGCGAGAGGAAACACAACACGGTGCATTACATCAAGACGACGGACGGCCCAACTGTGGTGTCTCGGCCGCGCCGCCTCGCTCCGGATAAACTCCGCGCAGCGCAGAAGGAGTTTGCGGATATGGTGCAAACTGGCACCGCTCGCCCTTCCAAGAGTCCGTGGTCCTCGCCACTGCATCTAGCCCCGAAGAAAGACTCTTCATGGCGCCCTTGCGGTGACTACAGAGCACTGAATGCTCGGACTATACCGGATAGGTATCCCGTACGCCATATAGGGGATTTTGGTCATGCACTCGCTGGCTCCACCATCTTTAGCACTATTGATTTAGTTAAGGCATATCAACAAATCCCAGTGGAGCCAGCTGATGTTTGCAAAACTGCCATTACAACACCATTTGGTTTGTATGAATTTCCCTATATGACGTTTGGTCTTAGAAATGCTGGGCAAACATTCCAGCGTTTCATTGATGAAATTGTTCGGGGTTTGGATTTTTGTTTCCCATATGTCGATGACATTTTAATATTCAGCAGGGACCCCACGGAGCATTGTAACCACTTACGCACGCTCTTTGAACGATTGGCTAACTACGGTGTAGTAGTTAATCCAACAAAGTGTGTGCTAGGTACATCTGAGGTTATTTTCCTTGGATATAAAGTCTCCAGCGAAGGCATTAGCCCACCGGAAGCAAAAGTTCAAGCTTTGAAAGATTTCCCCCTTCCTAAAACTGCCCAAGGTCTCCGCAGGTTTTTGGGCATGATAAATTACTACAGACAATTTCTGCCCAATGCCGCTGAGAATCAAGCCCCGCTCATTGACTTCCTTACAGCTACGAAGCTTAAGGGAGCCAAACCTATGCCCTGGACTCTTGAACTGGAGCACGCCTTCACCGCTTGCAAGGACAGCCTCTCTCAAGTCACCAGGTTAGCACATCCTGTACCTAACGCCCCATTGGCGTTGTACACAGATGCTTCTGGCACACAGGTGGGCGCGTGCTTACAGCAGCAAAATGAACAAGGCTGGCAACCACTTGCTTTCTTCAGCAAGAAGCTTACGGCGAGTCAGTCAGTGTGGCCAGCATATTATAGGGAACTGTTGGCAGTATATTCGGCGGTGCAACATTTCCGGCATATATTAGAGGCGCAACACGCCACAATATATACGGATCATAAACCTCTGTTGTATGCGTTCAAGCAACGCAGAGAAAAGCTGCCACCCAGCCAACTTAACCAACTCACCTTTATCTCCCAATTTACTACCGACATTCGGCATGTAAAGGGAGACGACAACGTCGTCGCCGACACGATGTCGCGCATCGAAGCCGTCTCGCTCGAGTGCGATTATGCCGCGTTGGCTCGAGCACAAGACGCCGACAATGAGTTAAAAACCTTAACTGACTCGTCTCTCAATATGCAACTCACCTTAATTCCAGGCACGGACATCACTGTCCAGTGTGACGTCTCAACAGGCAAACCGCGCCCCTACTTGCCAGCAGAGCTGCGTCGCGCCGTGTTCTCGCGTCTGCACGCACTCAGCCACCCCGGTGCTCGCGCCAGCGCGCGCCTCGTGGCACAGCGTTACGTGTGGCCCGGAGTGGCGCGCGACTGTCGCGCTTGGGCAAAGGAATGCGTCCACTGTCAGCGCGCCAAGGTTACGCGCCATGTGTCCGCGCCACTCGGAAATTTTGCCACTCCATCATCTAGGTTTCGCCATGTCCACTTGGATATAATCGGCCCTCTGCCAACATCGAGAGGCTACTCATATTGCCTGACAGCGATCGACCGTTTCTCTCGTTGGCCTGAGGCTTGGCCGATGGTTTCGATAACCGCCGAGGAGGTAGCTGATCGGTTCGTTGAGGGTTGGATTGCACGCTTCGGCGTTCCTACCACAGTCACGACTGACCAAGGCCGTCAATTCGAGTCGGACCTTTTCAAACGGCTCATGAACGTTGGTGCGACCGAGCGAAGGCGAACCACTAGCTACCATCCTCAAGCTAACGGCATGATCGAGCGTTTTCATCGACAATTGAAAGCTGCTCTCATGTGCCACAACGACACCTGGCACCGAGCCTTACCGATCGTGCTCCTCGGCATTCGATCCGCTTTGAAAGAGGATCTCGAGTGTTCGGCTGCCGATCTTGTTTACGGGGAGCCGCTTCGCCTACCAGGAGAGTTCCTGATAGCCGAAACCCCCCATCACACTGACAATGTCAACGATTTCGTGACTGTTCTACGCACGAAAATGGCTAATTTGCGTCCAATTCAAGCGTCGAGACACATGCGACCGACGTCGTTCATTTTCAAGGACCTTCAGGATGCCACCCATGTTTTCCTGCGAGACGATACTGTTCGCCGTGCGCTGCAGCCGCCCTACACTGGACCCTATAAGGTAATGTCACGGACCGACAAGTTAATCGACATTGACATTGCAGGTAAACGCGTGACTGTCAGTATCGACCGCGTGAAGCCTGCATACATCGCAGCTGACTTAGCGAGCGACCTCTCCCGGGTAACCGCTCCTCAACAGATCGCAGCGCCTGCGCCTGCCGTGCAAGTGCCTTCCGCGCCCTCTGCGTCAGCACAGCCGACTGCGCCCCCTATTATACAACAACCACTTACCACCCGGTCAGGTCGCACTGTTAGATTTAAGGATAGGTTAGATCTTTAGCTTAAGTTTATTTTTTTTTATGTACTTTTTTTGCTGCCTACTTTGTGTTATCTAACTCGTGTGTATTTGTATATTTTTCTTTTTGAATTGTAAATAACTTGTTATTTTCTCCGTAGGGGGGTGGTTGTGGCGTTTTATGTCGCAACACCGTTTTTATATTTTGGGTGGCAACACTAATGTTTCCGGCGCAAGACGAGAGTCTGCCGCCATATTAAAGGAGACTGCTCCTACCATTAGAGCCCACACGATCTCTGTGTATCATTTCCGTTAACTGCTGTTCATTGTGAATATTAACCATTTATCGCATATCCACGAGTTTCATTTACGTGTGTACCTCCAAACTGTTTTAGTGTTATGTGCAGTAAATAAATTTGCCGAACAGTCAAGACTTTGCAGGATTTAAATAACTGGTGGGTAGGGAAATGGAAAGGTAGAGAATTTGCTACTTTTAGAACAGCTCTTTGTGCTCTTTCAAGAGAGAGAATGATAGTTTTTGATGCTCCGCCCCATGAGGTTATACAATATTGAAGTATTGATTGACATAGAGCAAAATAAACTTGTTTGACTAAGTTAGTGTCGGCAATGGAGCGCAGTTGTTTGAAAGCAAACATCAGTTTACGTACTCTAGTAACCAAACTGTCAATATGTTGCCTAAACGAGAGCGTGTTATCAACAAAAACTCCAAGATACTTGAGGCACTTTGTTTCCAGGATCATAGGGCAGGTACAAGAAGTGGCTGACTGATTGTTACATTGGTGTGCATATAAATGGGGATTAGTTTTGTTATTAAGATTGCGCATGTTGAACTGAATATATTTTGTTTTATCTGCATTTAGTGTTAGTAAATTACAACGAAGCCAGTTTAGAACGATGTTAAAACCTGCCTGTGCAACATTATACAGCTCGGAGTTAGTTTTTGCGGTGAAAATAAGCGCAGTGTCATCAGCGTACGATATTATTCAAATGGCTTAGTTGCCTTAATAAGTGGTACAAATTCTATAACCGAACAACAAAAGTATGCGGTACAAAATCTGCCGCTCACATTTCGTATGGAGACAGTTTGAGACCCTAGAAAGGACATAGGATAGTTTTTATCCCGGAAATCATCCTTAAGAGGATGGAAAGGGGAGTGGAAGTTTGTATGGTCTAAATAATAATTTCTCAAGCAAGATGGCTCACACACCTACAACACTACGGCGCAAAAGAAAAATATAAAAAAATAGGCCATTCGAAGTACTATTGCCGCGCATACGAAAAAAGAGCTAGTTAGCAATAAATAGGTACCTAGGTAGGTACTCGCTCAACAGGGATCTGTCCGAAGGTCCAGGGATCTGATGCGAAGTCACGATTCACAAGCTATTAAAGGATCATCGAATGAAACAAAAAGTCGTAGATTTAAATTGAATTGCTTTTTGTTGATCTCAAGGTTCCCGCGAGGACAGGTTTCCTTGTAGGGCGCACGAAACGATGCGAAGACGTTAGTTCCTAGTCAGGCTGTAGGTACAGACAAGTATTTATGATCGATTTATGTTCACGATGACGGTTTCCCAAGGCTTGTTTTTTGTTTATGTATGAGCGAAGATTCGCTGTCGCATAGAAACGTGTTCAAAAACAATAAAAACAAACTAAATAGGTAACTGAACCTATTATGAAACGTTATTTTGTCTATAGATTTAGGTACCTATATAACCTTGCCTAAAGCTTGTAGGCTCGAACTCAATCCAGTCAAATCCACATAATATTTCACCCACGTCTCTCAAACATACATAACACTAGAAACTGGAGGTTGCATAGGAAAGTGGTGTGACAAGCAAACCTATACCTAATATGCGCAAAATATACCTACCGTCACACACCTCGAAATAAGCCATTATTCCGTTTATAATAAAGACTAAAATGACTAACAGCTCATAAGCACTGTTCATATTTAGATTGTAAACAAAATTCGATCTAACTGGTAAAGTCTTTGAGTTTAGTTTCTAATACTATAGCGATCCTTTGTTCTCCCCTATATGAGAGATCTTTGAGCGTGCGTTCAACCTCGCTGGCCTGTTTTGCCTTAAAACGGCAGGCGGAATCACCTTTGCATACACGGTCCCTAGAGAATTTACTATTGTCGCATGTTTGTACCCTTTTAATACGAGGTTACATTTTTGATAGGAAAAAATCTTCTTAGGTCGTAGGTATATTGAACGTTGTACAGTTGTACCTAATGAAGGTCTAACAAGTGATTTATTTATAAGAGTGAACCAAAGCCTTTGTTTTGCGCATCAACTTGCTTATTTAAATGAACAATCTCTAAATGACCTATTTTTGAGGTGATGCCACATTGAGCAGATGTTGGTCTGTTCGGTTGGTACCTTTACCTATAATTGTAACTTTTTATAATATAATCGTGGCCCATATATCGTTATAGTCCAGTAGAAATCGACATAAAATCGCAAAGCTTGATGTAGTTCTGGCTTTTTAGTAGGTATGTTGTAAGGGCCAGTTTGGGTAGAGGTAAACCCATAGAATACCTACCTCCCAATGGTAATCCATAATTGCAATTTCGAAAAACGTGTGCTGACAGATGTGCTCGCTGCGCACGCCGCGAAAAACTACGAATTTTTGAGGCTTTTACACTTTTTCTCTAAAAGTCATAAACTCATACTCAATATTCTTAGCCAGAAATAGAAACCCGTTGATTTTGAAAAAACAAACACGCTGATTATAATTTTTTTCATACGATTCGGTACATTTTTCACCATCGGTTTTGAATCAAATAAATATATGCAATGAAAGGTCACATTATTCTCTTTAGTTTAAAACTATTTTGGTTAATGTCCGCCACTCTACGCAAAGCGGGTCAGATTATGCCCAAAGACTTTTGCAACAATTAAAGGGAATCATGATGGTTTGAAGTTTGATGGAAATTTTACAAAATGAACAGATTATATAAAGATCTCATTAATATCATATTGTTTTTACCGTTGCAGAATCGCCCCCTCCCCCAAATTGGCTGACTAACATTGTGACTACCCACGCGGGAGTGGTCACACACGATACGACCGTTTCAAAATTAAATAAACGGTTAAATTTTTTAGTTCCGTTCCGATCGGTAACAGCCCCGTTCTGAATCATTGCATTTACATTATCGATTTAATTGTAGGTATAGTGTCAGCAGATGCAACAGATCAACAACAATGCATGTGGATAATGATATCCAATCATTAACAATTGAAAGCATTTTATGCTGTAATGTACTTACTACATACTTTTATACAACGCGTTAATAAAATATTGATTTATTTTAATTAGGCAAACACTGGTTGCATTCCATGAATATGCAATAAAAAAGAAAAAAACAGCAGTTATCATTAGACCAGCACGTGATTATTACCCAAACGATTTCAGAGACCCATTAAGAATAAACACACCCGCGGTAAAACCTGCTCTTACACAAGAGACAACGCATAATACGAGTATATGAATATTTCTGTATGTATCCTCATTTCGATACTTGTGAAAACAATACGCAATAGAGAGGAATAAGGAAGTACCTACAAACATGTTTAATTTCCATAATAAATTAAAAACAATACAAACGACGAAGGGTCACGATACACTGGAGATAAACAGTGGCTTAGCAGGTAATGGTATAATAAATAATAAACTAGCCTTACTGTGAGATATCGTGATCTAGCGTGTACGTACTCTATGTAACAGAACAAAGAAGTAGGAAATATTTCGTGCTCACATACCTACTTATAGTTATTAGAACGTAATCCGAGGTGTGACGTTAGAAAAACGCAGAATGTAACATAATTTGTAAGAATAAAGAGAAAATGCGTCACATTACAGCTTAGATAAAGTTATAGATACTTAGTCATAAAATGAGCTTGATTGATAGAGAGAGATCGCTAATTGGCAGCCCCATGTAAATAATAAGGACAATTTTTTTTGTCGTTTTCTCCATGGCCGGCTTTTGTTGTTTGGCAAGATCTAATGTCATGACAGGTTTTGACAAATAAACTCGGTGGTGTTAAATTTTCTGTGATTTCGTGGCATAAAGTGTTTATTACAAGGAATTGGGTTATTTATAGATCATCAGTATTCATCAGTGTCAGTGCGATGGTGGGTTGTAGTGTTCTAGGCGGTAAAGGCCGACTTTACTTAGCATTCAGGTACACTTTTAGTACATACATATATACTTATCTACTCAATCCTTTTTATTTAAAACAGTGTAACCTGTTTTATTTCGCTGGGTGCCTTTCATGAACTCAATTCATTAAGAGGTAAGCTAGAGGAAAAATATTTTGTCGGAATGTCGGATGGTCCCCCACATAAAAGCAAAACAGCATGGTAGGATTGGAATAAAGGATCCTGTAGGTGCGATTGGCAACAATGACAAGATTATTTAAAAATAGAACCAGGAATTGTAATATGAAGGTAGTGGAACTATAAAAGGGAAAGGCATTTTGGAAAATCTCGTCTTCCTTAACTGCCGTTCTCCTCTTCCCAGTTGACAACGACATACCGACGATGTACTATTTATTAAACCTACATTTAACCAGCTCAAGGGTAAAAGGATCCTCATATCTGACGTCATTGTTCATACGTTCATAACGAAAGCGAAATGCTCGGTATCTCGTCTGGGACCGAATTACCCAATATTCAAGAAGGTTATGAAAATTCATACGGAGTTTCAAACTTTGCCTTACAGCAGCCGAATGCAAAAAAATCTAATGTATTCCACATGATAGTGAAGTAATATCCTACCTGCTTGGAGCAAAGCATTAAAACGATAATAATCTAGTGTTGCCATAACGAAGGCATTAATGCTCACAGATTTGAATAAAATTGTGAATAAAAATGAGATTTGACTTCAGTAATTTACCACCATTCAGTGAAAGACAGAGAGAGAGAAAATGCAAAACCGGCACAAGGTTTTCTACGCTACACAGATGTATCTATATATGCCTCTCTCCCAAACTCTTTGGGGACCACAGAAGATCAAAGTTTTGGTCGATCACCGTTGCGTGGACTTCTTAATTTATGTATATAAATTTAATGTCACACAATCTTTTGGCGAGTCAGTCTAGAGATTATCTGTGAATTCTTGATCAATTTAAAATAAATAGGTTAGTAGATCACTGCATCATACTCGTATCGTATAACTACTTAATTATACTAATTATGATTGCGGCACTATAATCAAATATCTAAGTTACACTGCTGCGGCAAAAAAATCGAATTAGCTGTTACCAAAGGGAAACTACTGCATTGCGTGCGAAGGAAACTGCCTAAGTGCCCTTTACAATGTTAATATAAACACGTGAGTAATTGTCTGTGGATAGACTTGTTTTTATCGATATCGAGCAATTATGAAAACAAGTTTAAAAGTTGTATAAAATGTTTCTTTTTAATCCTAATATCTACTCTTTAGTTCTCCAATTCTTTTCGATAAAAAATATTGGATCATGTTTCGTTATATCATAATTAGGGCTTATCTTTAACAAATAAACCATTTGACCATTTCCGAAACCTTCAGCCAAAGATCTGGGATCTGTTCTTTCTCCTTGAACAAACACCCGCCTTGGGACCAATAATATCGACATACAGGAACATCTATATAGGTACCCATATATCTATTGAACGTATGATACACAAAGGAGTTAGAATATTAATGTTAAGTACGGATCGAGGGGACAGTTGACCTAAAACATCGAGTAGGTAGCGTCGACTAATGGATTCATAGGTCACGACTCTATGGCAACGTCTTTCACCAAGATATTAGTTTTAATAACGACCATAAAAGTATTAGCATGGTAATTTAACAGTAATAAACGAAGACTTAATTAAATCGTGACAAATCTCTTGGGAGAGCTCATACAGAGCCATGAGATACCAAAATAAATAAAACCATCAGTTGATGAGAAACTTCAAGGATTATCGACACGAGATGAGGTACGCACTCGAAACGACCAACCGCTGACTGAATGAAAAATTCAAATGCAAACCATCTTTTGTGTAGGAGGATTCCAGTCTCTAACAAAAGCCAGAATTAATCATGTCAGCCAGACAGACGAGATGGGTAGGTACGTAACGTACGTACGTAAGTACAAATACACCGTCAGATAAGTTAGACTAAGTTTAAACCCACACACATCTCGGGCCGAAACGAAATTTTAAAGAAAATATCTGACCTTAGAGACAAAATTGCTTTCTCAGGGAATTTCAGTAAAAGCTTTTTAAAAACTGTGGTGTGTAAAATAATACACTTACTTTAATTTGCTATATTTGGTACTGTGATTATGTGACGTATTTATATACGTCACAGTATTGACCTACGCATTCTAGCACGCTACGGTATATTCCCGGATATCTATGGATATGATAGAAAAATACTGAGCACGGTATTAAAGAGCGTTGTACGTGTTTCTGGGTCACCCTGTGTCGACCCGGTTGCCACTACACGACCAAATTTTGTATGCAACTGGCGCCTAGTACAGTTGTCTTAGATATTATCAAAATGTTTTATCTGCATATCGTAGAAAACGGAAGGGATTGGTTCAATATCTCAGAGTTTTATCAGAGACTAATATATTAAAAGAAACTTTGAAAATCTTTTCATCTATTC
The DNA here is from genome assembly GCA_947562075.1 of Orthosia gracilis. Lineage (NCBI taxonomy): Eukaryota > Metazoa > Arthropoda > Insecta > Lepidoptera > Noctuidae > Orthosia > Orthosia gracilis. The sequence goes on along the minus strand of OX387265.1, from coordinate 40,440,874 downwards.
ATTCAATCGAAGTCGCAGATTATTTACAAGACTAAAATAATTAAAATGATGAACGTTATTTTATTGTAAAGAAATATTAAAGCGTGAAGAAGATCAAACACCAACACTACTGTTCGCTTTGAAACTAATGATAGGAATTAACACTGATGAAAGGAAATAAATCAATAATTCAATCTACAAAGTGCATAAAAGAGAGCGAGGTGACGCGCAGAAGAAGTGGGCAAAAATCAAACGAGTGAATCGACCGTTTAACTACCCAATATGAATCACTGAGCACAGCTTATTGTCCTCACACGTGGCAAGTAATTTTCCAATTTGTTGAAGCCCATATTTCAAAAAAACCAACATCAATTATTTCAGAAAAATACACAAAGAATGGACGAATAAGAATTCCGTTTTGCAAAGCTACAGCTGCTATCAACGAAATTGGCCGAGTTGATAAAGTTTTATTTTATATGCAGCAATATATCGTTAGTTCAATTTTAAGACTGCTATTAGACGATAAAGGTTTTCAAAACCGCCAAGAGATTCTTCAGTAGCAAAATACAGACAAGGCCACTCAGTTCAATTAAAACTGAACGGAGACCTCTTCGTTTGACAGGTAGACAGACTGTTAGACATTTGCATAACATCAAATTGCCTCGCTTTCAGCTCACATACATAGTGGGATTAAGAGAGTACATTATTAAGATACAAAATTTAAAATGACCTGCTGTCGAAGTTGCTATGCCAAAACCGAAGCCTACCTGTTTCCAAACGTTGCAAAACTACAACATTTTATGGAGGTTGCAAAATGTTCGGATCGCTTCTTTCCTAATCTAAGTAGATAATCTTAAGTAATGACTTGGTTCTTTACTCGTTTCCTGAAAACTATAATATATTTTTTAACGAATGATGTCATCTTTTGAAGGTTTCGAATTAATTTGGAGTTTTATATTTGTGATAGATAACCTGGATTTTTATCGAATATGGGATAAGAATTCTGTTCCAAAATGCTATTTCTTTGAAATGATAGCTGCAATTTATGTAACAGAGCTGATAATTAATTACGATAGCGCGATATCTTTCGCAACAGGTAGGTTGTAAGCTATAAAAGCTTGCACTCTGTTTACTGGTATCAGGATGGAATGGGCATGGTTCGAGCTTATCGCAGCTGAATGGAATGAAAATATGGCCCGCAAACACGAACGAAAACAGTGTAATAGACAGAAAACCAGTGGGTTTCAACAACGTTGGGAATGGGATGAAAAAGTTACAGGCTGTTCGGATAGCTTTCAGGGCTTGCTAGCTCTGAAAATATGAAGTTTTAGCACAACGCGATGTCCACATGTCAAGGGTATTATACTTTAACTAAAAAGAGCGATTATCGAAAAGACGCTTGGTGGGAGATATAATAAAGAAATAGTAATTTAATGACACTATTGTCTGTTCTGCGAACTTGCAGAGGTCAACTAAAAGAGCAGACGGAATCCACCATTAGACTAACGACATGATATAAATTCAAATACATATAATAACGATAATGAACTTTGTAGACATGAAATGCTAAATTAATTTGATCAAGTAATTAAATTGGACATTTCAAATATTAACGGACATACAGACGTTAGAATAAATATAAATACTAAGTGACACAAGGACGCCAGCTCAGCTGTTCATGTGAACGACCCGACTGCAGCGTTCAATTCATTTTTCGAATGAATCACCGAGAACCCTTTACCTTTGCAGTTTTTGTTTTTATTGCGATAAGTAGGTACGATCCTTTTTTGCTTTCAGTTTATTATCCATAAATTTATTGTCTTTGGGTTTTTTCTGCTTGATACGTATTCGTTTCCCTAGATATATTTAAGTGTGAAAGCAGATATTCTCCTATTCGTTTTAAAGTAGCCATGGTTTTCTGATTTCATTGGTCCCACTTCAACCCACGCAGTCATATTTTGTGTTAAACATTATAACAGAATAAACTTTTGTTAGTTTGTTGGTTCATCGCCTACGAAATTCTTGATCTAGCACATCCTCACGAGATCATTTGTAAATATATTAGCACCAAGTTGGGACTATATTACAAAACTAAACAGTTTCGTTAAAGTTTACAAAATAAATGAATCCTGCGAGAGATAATAATAACTTTAAAGATATCTAAAGAAAGGCTGTATCCCAGAATAACGCAATGATCTTTGACTGTTCAATTCGCAGCCTTATACTGGTATAGATGTACCTGACATTAGTAACTCTAGATATGCAGCACAATATTGCAAATTCTTACCTACTACTGAATAAGTAAGACGTTACGTATGATTTACATTATCTCATGAATTAAATAAGTCAAGGTTTCCACATTTCTTAAACACGCATACATTATGTTGCATATCAAAAATTACTTTGACCATTATGATGACATCACAATCGCTCATACAAACGCATAAAGCGCGCATTAAAACAAACAGACACACTTTCACATTCTTTGTAGCGTGACGGTCACAAAACGTGGCTATTCTACTAGTTTCAAGGTAAAAATAACCCTATAACTGCGGCTATACGACCCACAATTCGATACCAATGTAGCTTTAACTATGATAAACGATTTGCGTAACAAAGGATATGTATGTGTACACAAATAGATAATCATTTGGACGGCTCGTTCTTGACGATCTACTTGCACAACCTTGAACTTGACAGAACATATTCTTATGTCCTCATTGCGTATTTCATTTGATTACAATTGACGCGAAATGGAAATCGAAAGTAGCTCAACCTTTATGACGGCAGAGGCTGATGCAAACGCGGAAATTTTCCACAAGCCTATATTCTGTAAAATATCCTTTATTGAGAGAGAACGAAACAAATCCAATCATAATACCGATCAGTTTTACGACACAAAATCTGTTTCAATGGAACATAAAACGTCGCAACCGTTGAACAAATGCAAGGCTAGCGTTCCTATAAAATCTGTGAGCTCCCGTTCATACCCGCGAGCGGAGACGTGTCGAAATTATACGTGCCTGGTACTGGTAGTGATCTGTGATATTAGCTAACGTTGCACAACCGGGCGTCAAGTAGGCCGCCACTATATCTGGAAGACCTTCACCCGCATTACGGCTGCCCCCGTGTTCCCGAGGGACGGCACGGATAATTTAAAACTACAGCACTTCTGGAAACTTCATTCGTTACCGCACAACGTCAAATTTAGATCAGTTATCGCAGACACGTTCAGATTACAAGTTGGCGGCGATACAGGTGTTGGCGGTCTGACAGAATGCGCACTGCCAAGTGCAGCTGCAGCTTAGAGATTACAATTAAAATAAATCTGGTGCGGTTTCTTTACTAGTCAACAGCTGTCTGAATCATTTAAATAGGTAACCCCTATAAATTACCCATCAATCAATATTGTATGGCTACACAAAGTCACGCCTTTTTACAAATTCTAGACTGCTAAGTGTGCTTAGAATACCGCATGGTTACAATACAGTTCCGGCCATGTGCATAATCCTGCAATCGCGAGGTCAGCATTTGCAAACATTACGGCCTATGTGCCGTGAATACACTATAGGTTTAACAGGTGTTGTGTTGAACTCACCTGTACTCGCAAACTCCTAAGAGCAGGAAACTGTGCCAGTCGATCCACCTCGTCCCACGTCGCTAAGCCCGTATTGTTCAGGTTTAGGAAACGGAGGTGCCTGGAATATCAATGACAACGCTCATGTGACGCCGCACAAAACAAACTGTATTCAAATTCTGAAGATCAGTAGGTCAATGACAGCACACATTAACCTAATTGTGGCATAATGATAACAAATGATTGTATTCACTTACGGGAAGGCATCGTGACTTTTCTTATTACCGTTGTCATCAATACATTTCTCACACGGGTCCGGCTCTAGAGTGGTTATGGGACAGTCGTTAACCAGCAGGGTTTCCAAATTTGGGAAGGCGTAGCCTAGTTTGGAGATCTCTTTCCAACTTCTGACTTGGTTCCCGGAGAAATGCAGTTTCTTCAGCTGGTCGTGCACAGGTTCAGTGACATCAACGTTGAGTCGTGAACAAGATTCACACTGAGCTTTCTCATCGACCTCTTTCCCTGTTAAGTCCACATAGTTGTACTCGTTAAGGCTCAAATGCAACTCCTCTAGAGCTGGTAGAGCTTTGAGTAAAGCATGGACGCTCGGCCAACGAACATAAGTGGAATTCAGAATGAGATGGCTCAGATTGTCCCACCGTGGCTGAAGAGATAGTGCTGCCTGGATCTGCGCCGAGAGGCGGTTGAAACTCAAGTTTAGAAACCTTACTCGGGGCGTCTGTTCCAGTATTGCGAAAACCTAGAAGCAAAACTCTATGTCAGTCGTACATTATTAAGGAGTAAAGTAACGTAACACCGCGGAAATAACTGCCTTTTATAACCAATAATTGGTGTAGTTTGTCGTAACTGTGGGAACGGTGTACTTATTGCACCGACTTGTTTGCTGTAATAGTTGACAAGGAGGTTATTTTTCGTACCTATGAACCTAGCAGTACCTAATGAACTCCTATCATAACTTACTTCTTGCCACTCAGCGAGTTTGTTGTTGGCTATATCGAGTTCGACAACATCGGCGCACTTATCGGCGAGGGCGCAAGCATCTCCGGCGCAGTCGATGTCGCAGTCGTTCAGCACCAGTAGCGTGGGCACGCTAAGCCGAGGGGAGCGCTTCGGCACAAATATAGCAACTGGCATGTCATCTATCGGAGGGTTGACCTCGCCCTTCGCGCCATATTTCCGCTCTAGAGCTTCTAGGAGCGACGGCATGTTGCTGGATACCTATGATTCTTGTTTATTGATACCTGCAGCAATGAAAAATAACGTTATTATTCGTACTTCGGTTTGGTACTTCTGTTTCTGCGTCAAATTGTTTTGATTAAATTGTACAATAATTTAGAACCTCGACCGTAATTGCCAGTTCAATGCCAAACGGTCAACCAATAAGTAATGTTATATCGGAAAGGCAGCTCATAAAAAAGCAATTACCATCTGATGTTACACTATTGTGTCGTTGATTGACAACAAATGAAGAACATGATGAATATTTTAATGTCGTCAGTCTAAAAATCAAAAACTTACACAACCAAAGCGCCATCGAAGGCTCAATTTGAAATGAGTTAATTGGTTAATATTAATGAGCGGCGTTTCCTTCTCGCTTGAACTCATGCGCAACCGGCTAAATAAATATACAGTAGGTACGTAAAGCAATAAACCAACAGACCGGAATATTTGCTCAAGGATTTGTATGAGTTGCTCTGCTCAGAACCAAAATATTATTTTAAGGAATCAGAATGATGGGAGTCTCTCAAATGAAATAGCATACCAACATGTGTTTTAGTAACCCGGATTTCCCATGGCCAACTAAATGAGACGTGTTAATATTAAAGGTGTATTACTTAATGGGCATTTTAATAGCGCTGTGCTAGGTAGGTAGGTTGATTTTTTAAATATATCAGTGCTTTGATTGATAACAACATATCTTAATAATATTTAGATTGAAAGGGTGAACAAAATTGTTTACAAATTGCTCTAAGTCCAAACGCTATTTTTTATAAAAGTTTTTTCAACAACAGTTCCATCGATCGTTTTACGTTTAGTTTCGTGAATCGTGTTATCGGACCGTAGAAGTATATTTGGCCTGATTCGTGAAGTGTATTTTTTATGGCAATTAAATAATAATAATACTTTACGACTCGCTTTGATACTTCTTATCCATTCATGCGTAAAATCGAAGGTTTACTGAGGGCGATACTGATATTGTGTATTGTTTTTTATTAATCTTGTGGCAAAACTGCGAAAATAATACTGAATTACTGTGAGGAAATATTATTATTGCGTAGAGTTTCCGCTATCACTTCGGGACCTGCCAATTGCAAAACTTTCAGGAGTATCTTAGCGATAATCTCTTCTACAGGATTTTTTTTGCTTACTACTTTCACTATTTTACGTATTGTTTTGTTTAGTTTATTTATATTCTCTCTCTTATTATTATTATATATATTCTATTAACAAATGCGAGGGTATGCAAAGCTTAAACCTCGAAAAATCTCTGAGTTTATTAATCACGGGGTTAGACAATAGTCTGAAAATCTCTCTACAAGTAACAGACTATATTTTAGTATTCAATTTCAAAATAAGAGTATGTTTTAAGATCCACCGAGCCCCAACTATATCTCTGTTTTACTGTAGCTTGAATTTAATTGAAATTCTTCACACCGCTCCACTAATGTTTGAAACTATAGCGGTAGGAACAATATTAGAAGGGATGTTGGTCAATACTAAGCAGTCGGGCCACGGGCTGTTCCGAGACTTCGTGAGTCGTGACTGCAGCCAAGGTCGAGTTCAAATGTGCATTTAAACTTAATTAGTGACTTGTCTCACAATCACAATAGAACTATGACTTGAAACGACAATTTGCTTGGTTGAACGGGGCTTTTGATTCGGTGAATAATATTTTTAAATAGTGGAAGTCTTTCGGCTTAATGATGATGAACGTCTTTGTAAACTCATGATTAATTTGGGTTTAATTTATTGCCAGAAATCATCAACATTTTGTGAACCTTCACAGGTAAAACGCCAATAAGCACCAAGAACACAAAAAATGACCTTACCAAACCAAAGGGACACACGATTGGGCATTATGTTGTAATGACTAAGTTTACATTCAAGTACCTACAGCTCGATTATAATATTCTTTAGATGCTTGTCGACTATGAAACTGTTGGCGGAACATAATATGAACGATAAAGTCAAGGCTAATAGAATTCAGCTGGCTTACCAGACAATAGCGCGAAACGGTTCTACCACGTCCCAACAATATTTTCCACAAGGGATTTCTTACGATGCGGTGCAATTTTAGTAAGAAAGAAAACACGAGATATTTTTCTTCTATCCTTTAATACATTTAAGCTGACTTCGATATACCAATGAATCTTTTAGGTCCTGATTTATTTAACTGTTGTTTTTCAAGCTTTTCCTACATGACATATCAAATAGCGTCGTGGAATATCAATAAAACATGACAGTCGTAAATTGTTATAACCGCGCATTACGTATGTCATAAATCCCGTTCCACATAGCCAATGCGCGTGTTGGCTAACTGGCGTCCATTGATTGTGCAAACCTCATGAACATCGCGGATATGTAATGCGATAGTAAATTAAACGAACATTGCGAGTAGCCTACCATTTTAATTTATAGTCTGTATTTAAAAAAATGCGGCGTGCCATGTCGGAAGCCTTGGCTGTCGGAAAATTTATAACGTGAAATTGTACCTACTAATAAATTACTCAAAGCTAATTTTTTCAGTTTTGATTTTTAGTTCCTGTATCCGATGCACTTTCTGATTGTATCAATCCACCTAGGTATTATGTTAGGACTACAACTCGTGATGATATAGTATCCACTGGAAGTAATGAAAACTCGAGAGTATAAATTCCGAAGACAGCAATAAAAGTGTTATCAACCTCGTTAGCTGCCTCAACTTGTTTCAAATTCAATATCCCTTTTAAATTCCGGAACTGATCGTGTCATGGCATACATTATAAACGCGTTTCGTGTCGTGTCCATAGAAACCGTTCCCCTTTGTGAATTAGTATAACTTCTAATGAAGTTTTGGACAACTTGCACCACTGCAGTGGCCATCGTAATAAGGTTATCCAATTCCGCTCTAGTTATTGTTTACATAATGTGAAATAAGAATTACTGTCTTTTGTACATTTTCATCTACACATTTGGACAGTGTTGTTAGATTGTGTTGTTAATTGCACGACCTGATATTGGAGGATTCATGAATAGGATTCTGTGCTATAGAGGCAACGTCAAATAGATCCGCGACAGTAAATCACAGTTTACGACTTCGCGGCTCAGCGTTTTTCTATAGGTACTAATGCAATATTTCCAATATAGCAATCTATAATTCTATACTTAACGCTCATCATTTATTTTTAGTTTATTATGTTCTTACAGTAAGGTTGTTCCGAAAGCGAGAGTCTACCAAGGCCGGAACACTTGTAATCGTATTTTACACAACCTCAATGCTCTTGTTCTTTTTATTACTTAGCTACATCTAATGGATAAAATTCTGATTGCGTATTATTCGTAATATTTACATATCCTATAATATCTATGACAAGTTCTTGATGTGTATTGAGATAGAGCAAGACAAAGCGCTATACACATCCTGCTTGCAGCTTGAAACAATGAGGCTAATAAAATTAATAGCCCATGTTGCTCAACACTAGTCTTGTGATTTTAAATAATTATTTATTCTAGTACTAGAACAAGTTGTTGATACCTTCGTATATGTCTTGTCGTACTAGACTCCATGTGGCGTATCGTGTTTCCACAGAATGAATCAATGGTTAATACTTTAAGTCTTGCGTGTCAGTCTACTTACTCCACATTGTTCTACACCAGCTAGGATAGAAAATTTCGATCGAAGTTACGATTCTAAAATTTCTACATAATTTTGTATACTTTCAGCAATGTAAGCAGTATCGTTTAAATTGAAGACGTTGTTTGCAAGTGAAAAGCTTGCTGCTGCAAATTGAATTTTTATAGACTTTTATAACTTAGAGCATCCAGAAACTGTAGTATCGGCAGAAGTTATTTTACTTATAAACGATTTTTTTTTCCATTAGTTGTGAGTCACGTTATCTGCTTAAAATATTGCTAGCTCAAGTTGCTATTAAGCACCAACAAAGAAAAAAGGTATCCATTTTTCCATCTTTGCTCAAGGTAAACAACATCACATCTCATGTGCATTTGTTTGCGCATAGGATTGTTCAGAAGTAAACAAAAGAACGCAGACGCTGTGGTTTCCTTTGTGGTATAAATGAGAATTCATCCACAGGGTGGCCACCCCTTCGGGCCAGGCGTCGCGACGGTAAGGGCGGCGAACCTAACGTCTCGACTACCCACACTTTGGCTAAACCACTTTGTTTAATGTCCAACTGTTGCTTAAAATGTCTGGATCGAAAATGAATTGGCTTCGAAAGTCTGACCGAATATTAGTTTATTTGCAATTGGATTCCGCCTAGCCTTTTCCATTATCGGACTACAAGACGTGAGGCCATGCGCTATCGGTACATGGTAGGCATCCCTCCTATACGCACAAAGCGTTTTGCTAATACTTTCATTGTGCGCATAGCTAAGGAGTCGAACTCCCTCACGGAGTCTTTGTTCCCTGATAGCTACAACCTTGGGGGTCTTTAAGTCAAGAGTGAGTAGGTTTCTTCTAGGCAAGCGTGCTTCACCGCAGACCACATCATCGCTTAACATCAGGCGAGATAGTGGCCAAAGCGAGCCTATAGATTATTAAAAAAAAAAGGTAGAGTCATGTCACTTGGCAAATATTGGATGGAGATTTTTCCGAAAGTTTATGCGGCTTTTAAATACTTATAACATAAAGTTCAATACACAAACACAGAAAAAAATACGAATTATAAATTATATGTAGAAATGAGCTCGAATTTGTAAAGGGGTTTGTGAAGGGCCTCAGAGCCACAGAGCTCGGTATCAAAAATGGAGATATTAGTAGACAGAAGAATTCATTTGCACGTTGGAGAGGTTTACAGCAGGGTTGGTAGGGTCATGGGTCATAGTAAGACGGAGTGGCGAATTTAAAAATCATTAGATAGGGATGTTAGAACAGACTGGATGCAGAAGCTGAAAACCGAGTTTTGTGATGCAAAATGAAAGAGGGTCAATGGACTGTCGATAGAGTTGACTGGATGATGAACTCGGAAAAACACATGTAAATTTTAATCGGAATGAAAACAATGCCGCAAAAATCGCTAAATATAAAGATAGCTGGATGAACGATTTGTGAAAAAGTTCGAAATACAATAGATACTTAATCGCTTTGCACAAAATAACACTGCCCGGAACGTGCGTGACCATTATTTCGATGACAAAACGAGATCGTTTACGTGTCCTTTGCTAACATTGACAAAGGTTCACAAAAAATAATCGTGAATCTCTAACAGCGCGAGATTATACTGCGCAGTTCTTTTTGCGCAGTGTGTAATTTTCAAACATGTTCAAATCGTAGAATAATTTGTAAATAAAGGTGACTGGAAATAATCAAGTTTTTTCCTTTACCACAATGTTTATTTGCCTTTCGTCATAGTTTATGTTTTGTTTTGTATACTTCAATTGCGTTTCAATTATAGTTATTTAATTTTATTACACCGAATGATAGTCATAATAATCATAATTAGGTTCGTAATGCAGATAAATATTTTTTTTCAACGTCTCAATGACAAACAAAGAAGGATTTCATAATAAAATGATTAATTATAATTTTATAATACAATTAGCCGACACAAAAAAACACACGCACCAAGTCAAAATACTTCTGTTGACTAAAACTTACTAATTTAATTCTAAATTCGTGTATTATTTCCCTAGGTACGAACCAGTGTTCTTCAAGGGTCTATAATAGGGCCTGTCCTACATGCAAAATTCCTTTTAAAAAGGAGATTAACATTAAACCAAGTTTTAGTATTCTTACTGCGTTGGGAACTTAGGATTGCGGACTGTTACGCGGATCTTGAAGGTCGTCAGAGATAAACATTGAAATACGTGGGACGCATAACACGTGCGACAACAGACATTACTGATTAGAGCCAGCACTCGTTTGCATTGCCTTGTTTACTGATGATGTTTACTAATACCTTCGAAGTTTACTGATAATGATACACTTGGTTTTGGTATGGCAAGTGCAATAATTCTTTGTTTGTTTTGTTTGGTTATCTTTTAACTTGTGCTGCGTGTATCATGGACTCATGGATGTTTCACTCATTATCTTCGGGTAAATCCAAATTTTACAACGTTGATAATTTTTATGTACTTATGTCTTCCTCTACCTATCGTTGAGTTTTCCTTATTAAACTTATATTTTATCGGTTTAAAAAAGATATAACTAACTACTTAGGTACTTTATCTTCATCTTGAAAATAAATAAAAAGTTTTGAATACAACTATCTCTAACAACTATAATTAGGACCCCATCTGGGACAAGGAAATCTCGTGTAATACTACAAGGACTTCCATGGTACTTTAAACAAGATGTAGCCTAAACATAAAGGCTACACGTACAATAATAAATTGTGGTTCTAATATAAAACATCTGTAAAATAAATTATTGTTAATTCGCACGAACATCACAAGGACGGCTCACTATTTCTGAACGCGATGTTGTAATGCGCGGGAATTTTACGCTTTTGTCGTAAGATTATGGTGGAACCAAGATTTAAACTGTATTGTCTTAACTATCCTTTCAGATAATCTTGTAAAAATATTTAAAATTATTCACAGATAACTAATGTTCTTGATAAAATAACTCGGATGTTTTTTTTAAATATATAAGAGGAATCTCTAAAATCTTCTTTTAAAATAAGTGATTTATATATAAGTAACCACTCTTCTAGTTTTTACGTAGATACATGGTAACACGTCCCGTATGGAGCAACAAAGAAATATCTTAGCAATAGGTGGCAATAGTAATGAAGACAGTTGTTACGGAATCGTTTCTATTATCATAATGTTAATTGCTCAATTACAGAAGCACTAAACCGATGATTTGTAAAACAATTCGGCCACGTTTTTGTAATGAGGAAGTAGGAGATACGCGCGTGAATAGCATTATATGGGTCACGGTCAAAATCGATAACACTAATACCCATGCTGGCCATGTAGCTCGGTGCACAGAAAAAAGATTACATCATCCTAATTGGAATCATGTTAGACAATGATGTAGTCTAGCTTTACTTCACGTTGTTGTAATTTAGATCACGCGATAAAAAGAGCGGTAGAATGCATTTTTTTGGTAGGGTGAGGCTAATTTACGGTATCGATATTTTGTTTTTTTAATAGTTGTTCATGTGGAACAACCCTAGTAAAGATAAACAGTCCATTCAGTCGATAAATTCGATTGCGTATTTTATCATCATAACAGATACCTAGAACGTAAGGAAGTTGTTTGTACACAGCGTCATGGGCTAGTCGGCTAGTCCGGTTTTATGTTATCTACTCAGTACCTACTTAGGTACCTATATTAAAATACCGAAAACTAGGGTTCCTTAATGTAGGCAAAGCTTTCCAGATTTTGGGTAAATTGATATTAGTTTGGGTAAGGATACTCACCTAATTTTGTAGAACAAAACGTAGGCTAGATTTCGAAACACGAATTTCGTTTTCACTAAAAACGGCCCATTTATTTTGTGACTTTAGCACCGATTTTAACTTGAACAGATGTTTATAATTCAATTAATTTACGGTCTAAGTTTTAAGTTAAAATAATTAAAAACTGACCTTTTTCCACACCTCTATACACAAAGACTTAGTCGCACTTTTCGTGACGCTTAATTTACAAAAAAATGCCTTCACAAAAATACACACATCGGGGGTCCACTATAATTTTAAAACGAACTAAATCAGCTGTTCACATGTTTTTCAGATGTGCCTAGGAGAGTTTTCCATACGGTCCTCCAAACGCACTGAAATAAAATGACAAGAGAATGTTTACATCAATACATTGCACAGACGCAATGCCTGTTTTAACGCACACTAGTATCAGTCTGTATACATACAAGAGCGAAATATTGACTGCCAAGAGTGGGGATGAAAGAGGTCAATGACGTTTACATTTGCGGTACTGCGTGACAAAGACAGAGCTATTGAATTGAAGGAAAAAAACTGAGAAGGAAATACAACAAATCAGCCACCTGAGACGCCACACCAGTATAATTTCGTGTTTGTGTGTATCTAAAGACGATTACACACTTACTGGGGGTACAATATGAACATTACGATTAGAAATACTTTAGGTTTCTTCATACAAATTTAATTCAAAATATATTTGATAATCAGCTAAATAAAATATTCATAGATTTAAATTGGGATTATTCCAATTTTTACAAGCAAAAGTTACTCAAACTTTTATTATTATAAAGCGACTTGAAAAAGCTCATTGAATAGCTTTGTATTTACGAAATGTGTAACTGAATTTGAATAAAAGGGAAATTCACATAGTTACATTGGTATTTGTAAATAAATGGCGTAGAAATCTCATGATACAATATTTAAAGAAATTTATACCAAGTTAAATTTTAGTTAAACATGCCTACCTTAATTTATTTAAGTATGTAAATCTGTAGATCATTAGAAATATAAATTCTGAATGTACAAACTATGTTGTTTATTTTTACATTTTACTGCATTTTCTTCTCAACCATCTTATGATTAATGTTCACTTGATGTCACTTGATGTTCACATAGAAAGACATGAAATAATGTCAAAACATGTCTTTACTAGTGGCCAGCATTCCTACAGTTGTCGAGTGGAGTTAACTACTAGAATTTCAAATAAAAATTACATTTACAATTAATCAAATACACATTAGCGCAATATAGCGCTATGTACCTTATTCTATTAACACACATAATTCAATTAAATAACACAAAAAATGGGATTGGATAGTTTTTTAGTAACTATTGTCGCCTCACTTTTGATCACCGTGTTTCAGCCCGAGTAAAGCCAGCTTCTGTAGCATGACTTGAATTAAACGCCCGCGGGCTCATGCAACAGACCGTGCTTATTTCAACTGTCATTGCCAACTTGTATTGTCCAAGTCGCTGTCAAAGTCAACATCAAAAATATTATTGTTCAGTGTTCACCAATCTTACTGTTTTATCATTTAATTTGAATTTACGTTGTGATAATGATAATTCTATACTTCGTATTGATAAGTAGTTGCCAAGGATAATATTTCTTCATATTGGGTAGGCTTTGAGAAGTTGTTGTGGTTCCTGTTCGCAATCAAGTAAGTAATGTTTTGATCATGTTTTTGAAAACCTCTTCTTTATCTTCAATGTTTTTGTTATATTCTTATAATTCATTTATACACGAAGATAAGAACAAAGATTCTGTTTAAATTTTACTATAATTTGGTGTTCCTGGCAAAGGTGAAATCCCCTAGGGTATTTTAAAACATGTTTCAGATGTTACTAAGAAGGAAAACTGCTTCTTCTGGAGCAATTAGATCATACCTCTTGCAACTAATTTATTAAAGGAGTGTGATCACAGCGGAAAATTTTAGTGGTCCATTATAAAGTCCATAGTCTACTTTGTAACCTTTATAACACATTAAGCAAGCAGGGAAAACCAACAAGAAACTTTGGGAAGCAATTAAAAATATAACATATACCAATAAAACAAAACAGCAATCTACACAAATAGTCTCAACAGACAATCCTATAGAGTCTATAAATTCAGTTAACTCATATTTTGCAAATGTAGGAAGGAAACTGTCAGAAAAGCTACTTTCACAACATATACATTTTCCAAATGACAATGCCAACAGCCATCTGATAAATTCTCCGCAAAGTTCCTTTGTTCTTTTGCCTACTGACGAAGAGGAAATACAGTCCTTAATAAGTAATTTAAAAAGCGAGTGTGCGGTCGGCGTTGATAATATATCTGGATCCTTTTTAAAACGTTTTTCCAAAATTATTGTTCCCCCATTAACATACATATGCAATCTGTCCTTTTCTACTGCAATATTTCCGCAGGCCTTCAAAACTTCTAGGATTGTACCCGTATTCAAAGCAGGAGACAGATACTGTGTCAATAATTATAGACCAATCTCCATACTGCCAACATTGTCAAAAATATTAGAACGATTAATGAACACTAGGCTTACTAAATATCTTGAACAAAACTCTCTTCTATCTCCATCTCAGTTCGGACTTCGATCTGGCAGGTCAACAGCTGAAGCCGTCCACGAACTAACAGATCACATAATTAATAAGTTAGATAATAAAAAGAAGACCTTAGCCATTTACCTAGATTTAGCCAAAGCATTCGACACAGTATCTGTTCCCATTATGATTAAAAAGCTCGAAAATATGGGAGTTAGAAGTCTGCCACTGCAACTATTCACAGATTATCTATCTGATAGAACACAAAAAACGAAAATAGGAAATTGGGTTAGCGATGAACTTCCTAACCAATACGGTGTTCCACAGGGCAGTATCCTCGGCCCAACATTATTCTTAGTTTACATAAACGATTTATGTGATATCAGTTTAGAAAACGGGAAAATTATCACGTTTGCCGATGATACTGCCTTGATATTTCATGCTAACACTTGGGATGAGGTTAGACAATATGCTCAACAAGGATTTGATACCGTCTATAAATGGCTGCATTACAACTTGCTAACCCTAAATGTGGATAAGACGAAATTCATGATTTACTCACTTAGGCCGCAAGATCAACCTGATTTCGACTTAAAAGCTCACTCTTGTGATAATATCAACCAGTGTTCTTGTCCTGGCTTGGTTAAAACTAGTTCTATTAAATATCTTGGTATAATTATAGATTCCAGACTCAGCTTCCAACAACATATAGAATCCCTTGTTAAACGAATACGCAAATTAATTTATATATTTAAAAACCTACGACATATTTCCAATTCATCAGTTCTTAAGAAAGTTTACTTCGCATTATGTCAATCACTTATTTCATATTGTATTACCACATGGGGCGGTTCCTCTAAATCATACATGATCAATCTAGAAAGAGCCCAAAGAGCGGTATTAAAAGTTAGTTGCTTTTTCCCAATCCTGTACCCAACTGCTGAACTTTATCAACACTGCCAAGTACTTACAGTCCGGCAATTATTCATTATCATGACGGTATTAAAAAAACACGCTGAACTACCCCTAGATCCCGATCTACTAACACAAAACAGAAGATCAACCAATATTTGTCCAATCATCCGTTACAACACAAGTTTCTCTCAAAGGTTTTTCTGCTTTCTTGGTACTTTTCTGTACAACTCTATTAATAATAAACTATCTATTTACACGCACACAAAAGAGGTCTGTAAAAGAAAATTAAGGAATTGGCTGTTAAACCTTGACTACATTTCCACAGAAAATATATTAAAACCAGTGTCATAAACTCATAACACACATTTACACTCACACTCTTACACGCACACATTTACACTCACACTTACACACACACATTTACACCCTCACATTACGCTTATACAATCATTCATGCCCATGTCCTTCTCATTTCTCCAATGTCATTTTTGTTTAACTCATTTTTTACTACTTATTGTAGTTTTCAGTGAATAAGATACTTCTTTTGTTTATTTTTATATTTCATTTTTCTTTGATTTTAATTCTTTTTAAATTTAATTTTCATTGAATTTTAATTTAATTTAATTGTATTCCTCTTTAAACTTAAGTTTTTGATTTTGTAAAGAGTATACCTACTACATACAAATTATTTAATGGTTAATTTTGATAATTTTGTTAATTCTTTTATGTAAAATGGGTGATCTGTAACACAGGGCCTTACCTATCTCAGACACCCTTCTCCATACAAGGTTACGTATATAATTGTCACTGTATTTTGATGTAGAGATAAATAAAGAATTTTATTATTATTATTATTATTATTAAACACAAGTGTATTTCTAGAAAATGATAAAATGAACATTTCCAACAATGTCTCATCGTTTATTTAACTTATCTTACTGAAGGAGCTACGGGAATAAACCTATCAGTGACATCATGAATTGCAAATCAAATAAACTAATCAATATATTAGACAGTTCAGTCATAAATCATATTTATTTTACTATTCACTACTGTGGGTAAGGTAAGTATTTGTGTAATTTATTATTATGTTTTCCTACATGGCACATTGTTTGAGAAGTTAATGTATGTTAAAGGTTTGCTGGCTGTTCCCATTTGTACCATTTTGTGGTTCAGCCAAGTATTATCAACATTTAGTAGGCATTTATTCACTGCACACATCTTTCTTGATCAATGCTTTTTTAAAACAATAAGATAGCATGTTTTGTTATACCACTGTCTCTTGCATGGGTGTTAGGTTTATTATTTACTAGCTGTCGTCTCGCAGTTTCACCCGCGTAGTTCCCATTCCCGTGGGAATACAGTGATAAAAAGTAGCCTATGTCTCCTGGGGATAGTGTTGCTTCCCAATGGTGAAAGAATTTTTGAAATTGGTCCAGTAGTTTTTAAATTTATTTGTTACATACAAAAATAGGCAGGCTGTGCGATTGTGGAATGAGTTGCCCTTGTCAGTAAGACAAGCCCAGTCGCTGGCTGCTTTTGAGAATCTGGTTAGAAACCATTTCCTTTCTCTCTAACGTTTATCTATTTAGATCTAATTTATTCCATTATTCAACCCTTTTTAATTTTTTTCCATCTATGAATATATGTAACAAGTAATATTATATATGTATGTTTATATATAAGCTTATGTATAGTATTTAATATAGTAATATATTTTTTATTTATGTATTTATATTTTAATGTAGCATTACTCCACAGACTACTCCTGTTTTATTCTTAGATAATTATGTCCATCCAAAGGTTGTCTGGTAGATATCGCTGTCAGCGATAAGGCCGCCTTTGTACCCGTACATATAAGTATTATTGTAAAAGAGATGTGTAACTTCATTTTTTGGTGTACAATAAAGTATATTCTATTCTATTCTAATACAAATCTTCCTCTTTGTAATGTTAGTATAGTTATAGATTTATATTGTTATTAAAAACTTGTTTTTTTTTTCTATGATTTTATTGTATAAATAGATTTGTTAGTATAAATAGTGTCACTTTGTATGACTTGCATAATTCTCTGACCAGTAAATAGACATTTACATGAACATACTCTTCTTTATAACATACCTACACATTTTAATGTTTAACAATAAAATTAAGTTTGATTAGTGATTGAGTGGTGTTTTGGGATAAGATATAAAAACAATGTTTGTTATACATAAATGCTGAGGCATACTTACTACGTTAAGTACATAAGTAAATGCCATACTGCACCTCCTGCAGTTATAAATATATTTGCACTACAACAGCAATGGCATGAATCTAGTGATAGTTGCAATGATGAGATAATACTGATAAAATCCTCTGATAAGAATTTTGTTATAGCTTATCTTGTCTTACCCAACAAATGGATCTAATTAGTTATGATGAGGTAGCTAGGAACAATGTTAGCAAACTACTATTCACATCTGTAGTAATTACTTTATAAAAACCACAACAAAATAAATTATATACCATAGCGTTACCTCCATGATTCATTTTTATAAACATTCATTTTAGTTTTTATTTTTCCTTAGTAAGTTAAAGAATACAAATAAAGGAATGGAACTATTGCTTCCAAAAGCAAATATGTATTTACCTAGTCAAAAAATTCGAGTAGGCAGAAAAATAAAATTATAATGCAAACTGAAAGAAATGTAAAATTCTTAAGTAGGTACGAATCTATTAGATTCCGAGGTCCACATTTGTAATACCATGGGTACAATTCATTACGATGGATGAAGTTCTCATACTCGCATTGTGTGTTACTGGAATTTTTCAGTTTCAATTGTTCATGCAAAACAATATTACCATTTACTTATTGGAGCTTACTTCTTTCTTAGGCCAACCATCCACTGCTACGTAGGATATGCATGGAGAGGTTTGCCGTGTTCCCTGACGTCGCTGCGCTTTCCATAATAGCTATGTGCTTTAGTAATCTTATCACAGCTATGTGAATTTTAACATATTGTAGTTACATGAAACTGTCAATGTATGCTAGTCACTTAGCAACATTCTGCAGCTCTTTGAATACTGTATATATCACATAATTGATTTTACAGTATGTGCGTATTGAAAAAACGATTAAAAAAAAACGGAAATAACATTGGATAGACAAATTAAATGCGGGAAAGGGTGTCCTCCTTTCCTGAACTTAATTTGTTGGTGGATGTCACAAATATCTTCGAATTTTTGTTTCTATGATGATAATAATATGATATTTTCCTTCTCCACTAATT
Organism: Orthosia gracilis; assembly: GCA_947562075.1. Lineage (NCBI taxonomy): Eukaryota > Metazoa > Arthropoda > Insecta > Lepidoptera > Noctuidae > Orthosia > Orthosia gracilis. Next base: position 40,421,965 of record OX387265.1, on the reverse strand, counting down.
AAGACCCACGTCCTACAACATGTAAGTCAAAGCCGTAACCACTGGGCGACCACTGCTCCAGTGATAAATGCCGGTATTGCCAGTGAATTACACTGAGATAGAACGAGTCACCGAAAATAATATAAAACCACATAGCGATTTTAGCACGCGCAACGATACTGAGCGGTTAATTCGATTCCCAGCTATGCATCCTCGCATAGCACGGCGTCGAGTCGTTGTGGATTATTGCCATTAACATGTTGATAAAATACATCACTAAGGTGTCAGAGAAACAATTATAGCACTTTTAACAACACACTACTGCAGTATTGTAACTTATACTGTTTATTGCGGTTGTGGCTGTTGCTCTCACTATCAAAGTTTGAAATATATTTTTTTAGGGTCAGCTTGAAAATAAGGTAGGTTGTTTCTGTTTTTTGCTTTGCTGTATGGGCCAAATTAGCCATGGAAAAGTTGGAATTGACAATACACTTTCTACTCACTTTTAATCTAATTGTTGGATCTATCCTTGGGGAATATCTGGATATTAAGAAGACAGTTTTTAAGGTTCTGTATCCGAAGGGTCCAAACGGAGCCCTAATGTCACTCATGTGTCTGTCTGTCCATCGTCTGTCACAAAGGTTTTACAGCCAAACGGTTGGAGCTAAAGTCTTCAAATTTTCACAGTTTATGCATCTTGTTGACCCAAAGCCACACAAACTGCCAAAGTTTCTTTATTTTTTTAAGCGGGTTATACTGTAAAAGGGGCGCATTAAAATTTAGGTCCACCCTATCGAGTGGGATATTATTGTTAAGAGATTGAGCGTTGACATAACTAGATAAATACTGTATTTTAATTTTTTTAAATATTGGTTAACAATGGAATGAGAAGCCATCAAAATCAGCTGTTTTTACAAAATTTTGTTCCACAAAATTTTTTAACTGCCCATTTGCATTTTTCCCAACTTGAAATTTGGTGATATTGTTTATTATTACGTATATTTTGCCAACAAATACCAATATATTTATAAATCAGATTTTCTTTGAAATGCCATATTTTAACAAGCTTTCAATTAATTTGCAATGTATGTATGTATGTAAGGGTGTTCGGGTCAAATCTTGCAATTGAATTTTAAAGAAGTTATCCTCCACCGATTAAGATGAAATTTTGCATACACGTTTAGTTTGGATGACAATGCATGGTTAGCTAAGTGACGTCATTCTAAATCCAATATGGCGGACGGCCCAAGATGGTGGACTAGTTATTTTTTGTGCACTTTCATGATATGGGTAGGTATCAAATGAAAGTGTTTACTGAGAAGAATACGAAAAAATCTTGTTTTTAGAAAAATATTTTTAATGAATACATTATTTCCTATTACAACCAAATAGATTTGCGGTTTGGTACGGAACCCTAAATGTGCGAAGTCCGGCACCCACGTATAATTTTAATTAAAAAAAAAGCGAGTTAGTCAGAAATGGTGACTATTCTTAGATCAAGCTTGCTATGATTATCATCTTAGGGTCCTCATCCCATTTTTTATGAGTTTGTCACACACTTGTCATCTGAGAGTTCTGTTATGAATGTATCATGTTTGTCATAATTATTATTTCATGGTTTGCCTGTTTGGTGCCTGGTATTTACAAGACACCATCGTTTCTAGAGTCTGATGACTAGCTGTTTACACTCATATATTTTCCTTGAAGGATTTAATAAGGCTCAGTATCATATTATGTGGTCATTCATTGCTTTTTACATTTTGTGAATAGTGGTGTTCTTAAGAGTGGAGTAATTTTTATTCTTATAAGTAGTGAAATTGTGGTTATCAAGGTAAATCTTACTTAATTGTATATATTATATTTCATTTCACACTATAATTTAATAAATACGAAAGTTTGGGTGAGCGGATATGGATGTAATTTGGCAGAGAGATAGATTATAGTCTAGAATAGCACATAGGCTGCTTTTTGTCCCGGCAAAATGTGCGTTTCCCGTGGGACAACTTCCGACTATCACGTGGGCGAAGCCGCTGGCAGAAGCTAGTAATATTGTAAAAGCGAAAGTTTGGATGTGTGGATGTATGTTTGTTACTCAATGACGCCAGAACGGCTCAATGGATCTGGATGAAATTTGGCACAGAGATAGATTATATTTTGGAATAGCACATAGGCTTTTAGCCTGGTATAATATTCTCTTGGGATGCTTCTCTATTCACGCGGGCGTAGCCGCTGTTAGAAGCTAGTATTTTATAAATACTTGCTTTGTTTCGTGTCTACGCTTCCGTGGACTCTCAGGAATCGTACTTACATTTGTCCGAAATATAAATGAGGCTATGACACTCAGCGATAGTACCTAAAATAATTTCACAATCGGATCAGTCCTACCAGAGATTATATTTTATAACTATCATTTTTTATATTCTGTTTATCACGCATTATAAAAATATATAAGCATCCTAACTAATATCACAAAGTACATAAGCGGCGGCGCGCCGCAGACAGAGGGTCCACTACGAACAAAGCGCCATTTTGCACGCACACATTGACATTTTACATGAAATAATGAGCAATATTGGACCGAGCTTAGTCGCGACTGTCACGAGTTAGTTAATCTAGCCCGGGCGTTTGTCAAGTCATTGACTTTTTTTTAAGAAGTTCAAAATATATATTTTTAATGTCTTGCGCATGTTTCCCTATCATGTATTTAAAGAAAATGCGAATTTTCTACACTTAGAAATACAATAATAGTGCAATTAAACAAGGTCGCAATCGATATATTCTAATTCTAATCTACCAGTGGTATTTTATTTTTTCAAAATTTTACTAAAATAATGAAAAATACACTTTCTTGTTTTAAAAATTATAACGGATATTTTAATGAATTTATATTTCAAGGTATAAATGGCCTCACTGATAATTTACAGGGAAACCCATACGAAAATCCTAAGTCCTACGGAACACTCGGCACACGGGTCCATACGGGTCCGACTTGTACTTGGCTGGTTATTATTTTTCCATTTAGCATAATGGTTGTGTAATTATCGGCAAAGGGCGGACAGCTTAATCTAGACAACACATGTCAGTGAGCGATGTCGGTACAGGCAATGTATGGAAGCCTGAAATTACATGAAGATGCTTACTGGAGTTCTTCTACACTAATATTATAAAGAGCAAAGATTTGTTTGTAAGTTTGTTTGTAATGGTTAAACTCAGAAACTACTAAACTGATTTTAAAATTTCTATCACACACAGTGAAGGCGCGGGGATCAGCTAATAATTGATAAAGATAAAAATTACAAGTTAAAAATTCAATACCTAAGAAAATAATAAATTATTTTTAGTCCATAGACGAAAAAATTGTACATCGTAGCTTTGTTTAAGGAAAGGCTTAACTTGTCACCCTTCTAGAACTCAACTCTACTTCGTCGAACTTGGCGTCTTTCTCACATTTATGTTTTTGTCGAGTTTGGTACTTTTTCACATTTTACGTTTTTGGTGGGATCATTATTAAACCATTGTTACCCGCCAATCTTCGTTGGATATTTGATGCTCTGTCTACCTTCTAAGGCATGACAGTTTTTTTTTTAATTTTAGAATTTGAAAGCATGATGTGATGTATGTTAAGACGAATCGATGCATTTGTGTTTGAAAACTTAAACTACCTAATCCTTTTTATAATTCAGAATCAATATAGTATCAACCCTAGTGAATCTGTAAAGTTTAGGTGTCAATTTTCGAAACGGAGCGGGCGGGAGTGGCCCTTCTGTATACTTTCTATTTTGTGCTAATATTGCAATTCATAAATGTGGATGTGAGTTTGTTTGTTACATTCACAGGCCTAAAGTGCTTTTGGTTTTGATGAATTTTGGTATACAGGGTGTCCCAGAAATCGACGTCAAGCCGTAAATGGGTGATAGACCAAGTTATAACAGTTCTCAGAAAAATACGAAAAAAAGTCTATCTCATGTTTTTAAAAAATTATGTTCACTTTAAAAATTTACTAAAAAAATCAATCCCTGTAATGGTTCTTTAACTCCAATTGCTACAAATCCCATAATTTATCTAATTTTTTTTATTATTATGTAATTTTGAATAATGCTTGTGTAGATTTTTGCCTAAAATTCAAAGCCAACTCCTCCTACTTGGAAGAAAATTAAACTTTTTCAAAACCAAATTATTCAAATTTATTATTTCGCCCAACTTTAACTGACTGTACTGAAACAAAAATGTAGTACGCTAGTTTGGCAAGTAACATGAAAAATTGGCGCATTTAATAAGGATTTTTTCTTTTTTTTTTTTCTTTTTTCTTTTTTTTTTTTTTTTTTTTTTTTTTTTGACAGCTGACAGCTGATACGTAAACATTAAATGTGATTGTGCTCGTAATTAAATATGTTTTTTAAATAGAAATCCCAATATTGGAACAGTATATTCTGCATAAAAGTGAAGATAGACTCATAAAGAAGCTGTAACAGTGTTGTCATTGTTTAAAAACCAGTACTTCGCATATAAACATTGACCAAAATTTATAAGTAAACAATGACTAAAAAACTATAAACTCAGTGCTATAAGTTTTACGAGTGCAGACACTCCAATTTTAAGACAACAATCTACAACTCTATTATACTTACAAACAATTAATGGTGTGTGTCTTGAAAAAAGTGTTAAACATATCTCAGAGCAACTCGTTATTTTAATTTAAAATTCAAAACAGTCGGTAATGCAGTACAAAGAAATAGCGACATCTATCAGGGAGTAGCAGAACACAGTTGACATATACATAACGTTCAAATCATTCATTCTTACTACCGACTTGGAACATAGCATTTTGGCACATTTGCACTTGGACGTGTTGCCATAATAATTATATAAAAATCTAAAAATAGTTTAAAAATCTAAATTTGGGAAAACACGCACAAAAATATAACGTCAGTTAAAATGAGTACGAAAAATGGGCGCAAGATGCCAGAGAAAGTTATTTGCTTTAAATGCAAAAAATCTGTTGATATTAAAAAAACAGCTTTATGCTCAACTTGTAACAACCGCTATGAATTAGATGCATTGGATATCCTGAACAAACCTACCGGCTTATGGACCATGAGTCTAAGAAAAAATGGAGGTGTACGACATGCATCAAGAATAAAAAAGCCTCTAATACAAGCCACGTATCTAACATCACAACAAGGAAAAAACATCTAGCGAGCCGGTCTTCCCCGGAACAAATAGGCAAATATGTTGAGAAACATCAACAGATTGAAGCTACACAGACAACAACTCTAAATATATCGGATGTACTAGACTCCCATATACTGTCCGAATACGAAACATCGACTGAATCGTATAACACTCCTAATAAACTGTCTAAAAGCGTTGATGGGACAATATCTGAAACTTTAACTATTTTAGAAATGAAAGACTCAATAAAAGAACTTACACAAAAACTAGATAGTACCGAGAACGAACTAGAAAATACAATATTGGAAAATAACAATCTTCGTCAACAATTAAACAAACTAACTGCAGAAATAAAAATGTTAAAAACACTTTTTCATTCTCCCACCATTGAAAACAACTCGGACATTATTAGAGGAAAAAGACAATCCCTACCACAACAGGCTTTCTCTACACCTTCTACCCCACTTACTGACAAAAATAATGTAACTGATAACAAAAGCATCAAAATTGTGTTGCTACAACAGAAAATTATGGGCTTACAGCAAGAATTGGAACACGCACAGCAGCAGCTCATAACTTTCAGGAAGCAAATAGATGCACTCGAACACAATAGCAGCAACAACTTTGAGCATTTACCAATAGAACGAGGACGACAGCTACACGCAGACAACGATACATCGGCTCTAGAGCACGCCATGGGATTGACGACTCAACAGAAACCAATATTGGCAGAGACATGTTTGAGTAAAGTATGTATAATTAGTGCTAATAATGTCAATAAGATATTAAGAATAGCCGAAAACAATTTCCCGAACGCCAAAATCAGTCACTACTGTATGCCTAATGCGGGTACAGCAGAGCTTCTTGCATCATTGGACAAGAAATTAGTAGCTTATACTATAAATGACTTTTTTATAGTCCTCCTAGGCGAAAAAGACTTTCTAGAATCCAATAACTATGAAAAATTGGTTGATTACATAAAAAGAAAAATCGAAAATGTAATGCATACAAATGTTATTCTATGTTCTCCAAATTTTAAACTACATTGGAATGTTAACTTATTTAATACTAGAATAGAAGCTTTCAATAGACTTCTGTACCAAAGTAATCAGATTTTTGAATATGCATATTTGTTTGATACCAACAAACATCTAGAATATAATCATAAAATGTTTAGCAAAAATACAGGCAAAGTCAACAATAGGGCTATTGTAAATATTTTTCAGAACCTGCATCGTTACATACAGCTATTACTAAACTCTGAATATGAAAATAACTGTCTTAGTATGGTTGATAAGCGCGAAACCAGTAAAACACAACAGGTAAAACCTGGTACCATTCCTTACTACTTTAAAAATAAGATAATGTTGGAAAGAGATACATTTTTTCGTGAATAAACATGTAAAATCTGTAATAAATCTGAACGAATCGGCAGATAGTTCACTATGTAATTGTTTAAACATCTTTCATCAAAATATGTGTGGCCTAAATAATAAGAAAGATGAGTTAGAAATATATTTAGATAGTTTGAGTAATCCTTCGAATTACTTGTGTATTAGCGAGCATTTTCTTAACGAAGAACTAGTTCACTTGCTAAATCTTTCAAAGTACAATGTTGCATCTTATAATACCAGAGTAAATAAGCTGAGAGGTGGTACTATTATCCTAGCAGAATCAGATAGAGAATACGAAGAGCTACCAATTGCCAAAAAATTATATAAAATGGATAGTTTTGAAATATGCTGTGTCAAAGATATTTCAACTGGCTTGTCCGTGTGTTGCTGTTATAGTACGCCTTATGAAAAAAACTTAGACAATTTTATGGTCAGGTTCGAAAAACTATTAGAACATTTCTTTAACAAGAACTGTGTTATCTGCGGTGATTTTAATATTGACTTATCTACGGAAAATAAAAAGAGAAATGACTTATTAAATCTATTGACATGTTACAACTTCAGACCTCTAATTAATTCGACTACGTTTATTCGAAATGACTCACGATCTTGTATTGACAATGTCTTTACCAATTTGTCAGATGAATCTGTGATAAGTTGTGATGTCGACCATAACGGCTTGGCAGATGGACATGCAGGACTGCTTTGCAATACAGCATTTAGAAGTAAGGAATGTAGGAATAAAAAAACCAGTAGTGTTCAAATTACCAAACGGATTTTTAATGCAAATACAAGAAGAAACTTTAGAAATTTGCTATTAAATCACGACTGGAGTGATTTCGGAATAAACTCATTCTTAAAACAATTCGAAGAAATGTTCATACGCTGTTTTAGGAAAAGAAAACTGCAAGTAAACTTAACGCGTAACGCACAGCTGCACTGGGTCACTAAGGGTATAAGGGTTTCTAGCAAAATGAAACGATTTCTATATGCTGGCAAGGGGAATAGACAAAATGACACTGTGATGGGCTATAGCCAAAAATACATAGCTCTGTACAGAAAAGTAATAAATATGGCCAAGAAGTTATCAGTACAATCTGAATTAGCAAAGTCAACGAAAATTTCAAAAGATGTTTGGAGAGTTGTAAGCAAACATAGGAATAAGAGTGTAAAGAACAATAAAAAACTAATTTTAAAATCAAACAATAAGATTGTGTCGGAACCATCAGATATTGTAAATATCTTGTCCCAGCAGTTCCAACTTATTTCGTCAACTACCGCAAGCACAGGGGCTGCCATGGATATTCTACGTAAAAGTGCAAAAAGAGTAACTGATGACCTGGTCTTAGACCCTGTCACTCCCTTTGAGATATTCAAAATAGTGAAAAACATGGACGACAAAAAATCTTGTGGCTATGATGACATAAATATATCAGTAATAAAGGACAATATAGATGTACTAGCGGAACCTTTAAGCATTTTTTATAACAAATGTTTTGATGAAGGAATTTTTCCAGATCAACTGAAGATAGCCAAAATATTACCTGTTCACAAAAAAGGTTCTAAAACAGACCCAAAGATGTACAGACCAATCTCATTACTACCTATTCACTCAAAAATTCTTGAAAAGCTAATTAAAACTAGATTACTCAGACATTTCAACCAAAATGGGGTGTTAAGTAGAAAACAATTTGGTTATCAGAAAAATGTCGGGACACAAGACGCAATATCGACTTTGATTAAGGACGTAGTGAGCAGATTGGATGACAAACAGAAAGTAGCTGGGCTTTTCTTAGATTTAAGTTCAGCATTTGATACGGTGGATCATAAACTACTGCTTGAAAAACTTGAGCACTACGGTGTCAGGGGCAAAGTATTATCACTTCTCTCATCATATTTAAAGAACAGGAAGATGTTCGTGGAGATCAAAGCAGTAATGGCACGGACATATTCCTCGGGCAAAAACTGTCCAACTGAAGAAACATACAGGTCTCAATTGTTTCCTGTGCATACTGGCGTACCACAAGGCTCCATACTGGGTCCGATATTCTTTATCGCGTTTGTAAATGACCTTATACAACATATGATGGAAAAAGCTGCGGGATCTATCCAGCTTGTGGTGTTTGCCGATGATACCAACGCCGTTGTTTCAGCTAACAATATAATCGCTCTTAATTCTATTTTTAATCAAGCCTTGGATATCTTCCAAAGTTGGTTTTCTGTTAACGGTCTTAAAGTTAATGCCAGTAAAACTAACGTAATGCTTTTTCGATCCACTTCCAAAACTAAAGATGTTATTAATTGTGCCATAAATGGAGAAAAAGTAAGCGTGGTCGAGGTGGTAAGGTTTCTGGGAGTTTATATCGATAGCCAGCTGAAGTGGAAAGAAGAGCTAACATACCTGGAGAAAGCTATTAGCTCTGCCTGTTACGTACTTAGAAGTCTCAGAAACGATGTTACCATAAAACATTTGAAAATGGTCTATTACGCATTAGTCGAGTCAAAACTGAGGTACAGCATACTTTTCTGGGGAGGAAGTTATGACTACAATACTCAGAAAGCCTTTGTGATTCAGAAAAGAGCAGTCAGGACCATAGTTAGAATACAACAGCAAGATTCATGTAAGCCTCATTTTATTGACTTAAATATATTGACAGTCTCAAGCTTGTACATTTTGGTCCTGCTTACTCATTTATCTAAGTACATATTGGAATATGAGACTGAAGGTGAAAGACAAAAAAGGGAGAGTACAAGAAGGAAAGATCTCCAGTTGAAACAAACGACTCATCTGAACGTTACAAAGCATAGTTCCTACCACAAGTCAATAAAACTGTTCAATAAACTGCCGACAGAAATAAAAGGTCTTATATATAAAAGTGAGTTTCAGAGCAAGCTCAAACGGTTCTTGTTAAATAAGTGTCTATATTCTATTGATGAATTATAATTTAATAGAGATGGTTATTTTTTATATATTTTTTTTTTTTACTTTTATGAATTGACTTATGACATTATTTAAATACCTTTTATTTGTTTTTGCTGGTTTTATTTGTGTTATTCTTATTATTATTGTTATTCTGATTGTAATTTAATTTGGATAATTTAGATAGTTTAAATATGGATTGATATTTTAATTTGATAATTGTGATGATTTAAATATGGATTGACACTTAATTTGGTTAATTGTAATGATTATAAAATAGATTGCATGTATGATTTTTAGGATATATTTAGTTGTAGAAATTCAGACACAATGTAAATTGTTATTGAATAAATGAATTGAATTGAATTCAAAAATGGTGTAACACTTGCTAGATTACGTTTTCAATAATTGGTCAATTTTTTTTTTGTAAATAGCCTCTGTTTTTACAAAAAATGACCATACTTCCTTAAAATGACTTTAGCTTACCTAAAGCTTTGCTAAACTCCGTTTCTAGTTCGATAGAGACGGAGAGAGTCATTTTACGAAGTGTGAGCGAGACAGAGAGTGACGCCACCTTTATCAGTGACACAACCTTTATCTTGAAACGGAGATACAATTTACCGATGAGTGCGAATGAGATAGCAGTAGTTATTGTTCTGTTTTGTAAGCGCAGACGCACACACAATTACAAATCAGTACGTTACGCTGCTTTGTTTACTGCGCATCTCCGTATTCGTTCATGTTGATTCCGTACTTACCACTTTTTGCGTTGTTTTCTGGACTTAATTGCTTGTGATTTGGACTGTTTAATTCCTCTTTCTGACGACCTGTGCTTTACTCTGGACTGTTGCTGATCCTGTGATTGTGTAGTACTACCATGGCTGTGTACACTGCATTGGAATATGCGAACATGCACCTCGTTTATGGGGAATGCAGATGCAATGCCAATGCAGCCGCTAGACTTTATCGTGAGAGGTACCCGAACAATCGTCACCCAGATCATCGAGTTTTTATTAATGTGCACCGTTCACTATCAGAGGGACGATTCCCTAACCAAGTACATGGTGAAGGAAGACATCGTAATCCGTACGAAGACGTCGTACTACAAGCAGTCCAAGAAGACCCAAGTGCTTCTGTACGTGGAATCGAAACAAGCACAGGTGTATCTAAGAGTACCGCCCACCGAATCTTAAAAAAGAACGAGTTCCACCCGTATCATGTACAGCGAGTACAATCATTACTGCCACGGGATTACGCTCCCAGAGTTGCGTTTTGCCAAAGGATGCTAGAAAGGCACAGAGAAGACCCTCGATTCTTAGAGAAGATTTTATGGACCGATGAGTCAACATTTAAAAAAGATGGCTACATGAATTTGCACAATTTGCACGAGTGGCATGTAGAAAATCCAAATTTGATGAGGCAAGATAAGTCACAGTATCGATTTAAAGTAAACATGTGGACCGGGATACTAAATGGCAAAATAATTGGACCTTTTGAGCTGCCAGAGATTTTGAATGGCGCAGTTTATTTGGATTTTCTTCAAAATACTTTACCAGATTTATTAGAAGACGTGCCACTGAACGTTTACAGGGAAATGTGGTTCCAGCAAGATGGCTGCCCAGCGCATTATGCCCGTTTAGTAAGAGAACATCTTGATGAAGAATACCCGCTCAGGTGGATAGGGCGCGGTGGGACAATCTTGTGGCCACCCCGTTCGCCTGATTTAAATCCCCTAGATTTTTTTTACTGGGGAGCGGTAAAAGAGAAAGTGTACTCAAAAACAATAGAGAATTTAGCCGAGCTGCGGGAAAGAATAACGGAAGCCGTTTGTTTTGTAAATAGGGGAAGATTTGCCCGGAAAATAACCAGATCTTTTTTAAGAAGATGTCGTGCTTGCATTGCCGTCGAATGAAGGCAGTTTGAACATTTATTGTAATAAAAAAAAAAAAAATCTGATAATTTGTTTTTTTTTTCTAAGATGAGAAAACTGGTCCTGACTTAAAGTAAAAAGGTTGAGTCACTATCATAACTTTGCTCTTAAATTACGTAACGTCTCTATCGAACTAGAAACGGAGTTTAGCAAAGCTTTAGGTAAGCTAAAGTCATTTTAAGGAAGTATGGACTTTTTGTGTAAAAACCGAGGCTATTTACAAAAAAAAATTTGACCAATTATTGAAAACGTAATCTAGCAAGTGTTACACCATTTTTGAATCCTTATTAAATGCGCCAATTTTTCATGTTACTTGCCAAACTAGCGTAGTACATTTTTTTTTCAGTACAGTCAGTTAAAGTTGGGCGAAATAATAAATTTGAATAATTTGGTTTTGAAAAAGTTTAATTTTCTTCCAAGTAGGAGGAGTTGGCTTTGAATTTTAGGCAAAAATCTACACAAGCATTATTCAAAATTACATAATAATAAAAAAATTAGATAAATTATGGGATTTGTAGCAATTGGAGTTAAAGAACCATTACAGGGATTGATTTTTTTAGTAAATTTTTAAAGTGAACATAATTTTTTAAAAACATGAGATAGACTTTTTTTCGTATTTTTCTGAGAACTGTTATAACTTGGTCTATCACCCATTTACGGCTTGACGTCGATTTCTGGGACACCCTGTAGAGATAGATTGGACCTGAGAGTAGGACATAGGAATTTTTGTGCCAGAATTATCTTTCCTTGCGATGATTTCTGTCTTTCACGCGCGCGAAACCGCTAGCAGAACCCTGTGACAGATATCTCTAAAAGACAAGGCAATGATACTTTTATTTATCAGAATGACTGTACACTACTGTTCCAGTTATCACATTATTATCACCTTCGATATAATAAATGTTTGTTTTGTACAACAGTATGATATAATTAGGTGAGTATGATTATCAGAAACAGTCACTAATAGAACATATACAAATGTGAGTACGCATACATATTTTTCCACCAAATGGTCTATTACTACTTTCCCAGTTATGATAAAATTATAATATTCAAGCGACATCCCAAAGTTTAATTGACACCCCCTCTGGACAGTTTTTTTTTGTATTATACAGGGGGATTTTTAATTCAGGTTTGGTCCCAAATGTATAATGGTTCATAATCAATTAATCAGGAATACTCTCACTTTTTAAGAATTGCCAATACCAAGTCATCATGCAGAGGCCAGTGTTACACATGTTCTAAGAAAAAGTGAACCGGCTTAGATACCATTACAACTGCAGACCTCCAAAAAGAGAATATATTTCATTAATAAAAAAAAGTATTTCATGCTTTTTAGCAGTAGACTCGCTTCGATCGAAATATAAATATACTTAATAATAATGTTAATAACCCCACCGCAGTATTTCTACGTTGACGTCGTGGTGTGACTTGCGCGCTTCAAATATCCCTAGGTCTGTGCCGGTAGATTTTACTTTGCCGCAACATGCCTGAGGTGAGGAGCCAGACTAAGAGGGATACAATCCGCAGGGCAGCTTTGTGGCGAGCTGGTGGGCAGTGGGGACCCCACGGACCTGATCTCCAGGGAGAAGTCTTGTCCTTCATCTCCGGCTTGTCTTTATTGGCCGGTCGGAGTGAACAGAGCTCCCACTTCTCTATTGCCTTAATTGGCTGGCTTGAGTGGAGATGCGCAAGAGCAACTTGCTCGAAGGAAGGAAGTTAACCCAGTAAGTTGCTGGTAGGGATCTTGACCGTACTTCCGGGATTGTTCTGATAGCCGTGATATACCTCTCCACTCCTCAAGCACCTCCGGATATGTTGCCCCCTTGGCGCTTCGTCACTAAAGTGCAAGCGACCCTTTATGGGGGAGAGGGGGGGGCATTAATTGAGTTTGCCAGTCACCCCCTGCCATTTTATAGCCGTGTTTTTCAACAGTGGTCAGGCAGGGGCCAGTAGTCCTCCTATAGTTTTAGGCAATCGATCTACTAAATTTACCAAACCCGCCCAATACATTTTTCTCCATATTTTGCAATAGTCCTGCACCAACCGGAGATTGCCCTTGGGTGCACTTGCGCAGTGTATACAGGGATAATCGTCGGTTGGTGTCACATTTCCTGATACATGTCTAACGAGGCATCTGCGAGTTGGCTTCGGCCCCTCGCACGCCTTTCAAAGGACCGGTACTCCAGGGTCCCGAGATTGTAAAAGTACAATAGAAACTTTAATAAAGTTTATTGTCAAAGTACAATAGAAAATTTAATTAACTTTATTATAAGGCAGCGACCACACAGCCCCTAGACGCCTAATAACAGGCGAGCGATATCTGTCAACACATATGACTAAAAGATCATATACAGGTAATACCGGTCGCCACTCGACAATTTCGAATTAGTAGCGACCACTTCAGTGAGCCGTAAACACTTCCGCGTCGCTCTATAAAAAATGATGAAATTAAAATTATAATGGCCTCTTGTACAATACGTTGTATTGTATGGTAACAGCAGCCAGACTTCGAGTTGCCGGAAAAATGGCTTAACATTCCCGTGTGTCTTATTTTTCTTCCTGATATTATTTAAACACTGTTTAGCTACACAAGAAGTCATTTAGCAATTTTTTTATTTATTGCATAAAAAGAACATAAAAACATTGAAATTATGATCAAGGATGTGCCGTGCGCGACTGAGTGCCAACTACGGGCAATCACTTAGTTTAGTAGGACCAAACGCTGTGACCAGAGGTGACCAATCACTTTTCTAAAATTTTATTGTAAATTCAGCCGCTAGTTTGTAAACTGTTCCTTTGCCCACTGTATTGCCCAATATTGAGTCATCTTGCACAACATTAATGATTATAATTATTAACCTTCATTATTTAATATTTGTAAAATTACTTATCTGATATCTAAAAACGAGCCATCATCTATGTCTATCATTAAGATAAAACAAAGGCAACTAACGACATCTTTGAGATGATTGTGTAATGTTGGCAATTTACTTGGCCAAATATTCGCTATCAATGCAAAATAATACCTTATGTATATTGAAGTAAAGCTCATTTTATGTGAATGAAAACGCGCCAACATTTGTACCTATACGCCAAATACAATTTGTCGCAGGATGTTGGGCATACGTGCCCAAACATTCTTTCGCTTAAACAATATAAAACAATACCCTGTATCTATTTCGATAAAGTTCATTTTGTAATATAGTTTTAAACTCCAATATTTGTACCAACTTGCAATATTCTGTTACTTGTCGTAGGATGCTGCAACAGTTGTCATTCGGTGGCTGGCGCGTTGCCGGCGCGGTGTGCACTCTGTCCAAAAGTTGTGTTCGAGTGAGAATGATGTCTACAGCTATGGATAAGGGGTCCGATTTCTTTTTTAGACAGGTATGTATTTTATAATTATATTATTTATACCATTCCCCCTCTAAAAAGCTTATTTTATTCACTGAAAACAGTGAATAAAAAGCACTTTTAATCACTGTTTTGGTGTTTGAATTTAGAACACACCAATATATATTTGACCTCCATCTCAATGCAATACAATTATACAACCTACTTGCGCATAAAATACTCGATACAAACTTGTTGTGCAAAGAATATTCGAATTTCAAACTCCTTCGTCGATTTAATTTTGAGTTTGTTTATATTTAGGATTTTGATAATGATTTTATTTTGGTCTAGGATGTTTAGTGAATAGTTATTTGGATTGTAATTCTAATATTAATTGCATTGGTGTTTAATTAATTATAATTATGTAACTTAACGGAGGTGGTCACTGGCCCCTGAAACACAGGTGCTGTTTAGGTAACTCAAACTCAAAGGCTCAGCTTCAATTTACAAAAAATGTGAAGCCCTAAGGTTTCTCATTTTCTGTAAATTTTGAAGGTAATAAACCATTTATTTATTTATTATTATTCCTTGTGCTTTTGGCTTAAATCCTTCTTTTTCTCGAAGTCATGGTATAAAATATAGTATGCAACTCTTGAATAAAACGGATTTATATCGAGGGCCATGAATCACTCGCGTCGTTCAGGATTCTAACACTTGAATCACTCGCTATGCTCGTGATTCAATCATCATGAATCACTCCCTACGGTCGTGATTCAGTTGTTAGAATCCTTCACTTGTTCGTGATTCATCTATGGCCCTCGCTTTAAAACCGTGCTTTATTCACTAGTTGCATAATATACTATTAATTAAAATACCATTAGGTATTATTTAATATCCTGTATTGTTCTACTGAATGGCTAAAGCCTCTCACCCTTTTTATTAAGTAGAATTGAGTATTTTAGTATTATAAAAAAAAACAATTATTATATTTATCGATTAATTTAATTTCAGAAAGATAACTATAGACCTGCCTGAATTTTTTATTGGGCTTACCATTTTTGTAGTTGTTATATTCAAAATTTCATACTTTCACATAAGTTAATTCTGTTAGGAATAAAGACCATAAAGAGTAATATACACAATGTCTTTTTTGAAGTTCGCGTAAGATTGGGTATTTCTAACAGAATATTCTCAATAGCAAGTTAGTGATTAGAACTACATGCTCTGATTGAGAAGAAATTAGATGAGTAGGTGAAAGTGACCGAGTCAGTCTGCCCACCGTAACCGAAGAAGAAATTAATATTAGAGATATTATGTTTTACATGAATGCAAGTTTACTTTTCCACCAGAGCTCGGTAGTTAAGGCGCAGATACGCCTCAGTAGCTGATTTTAAAATGAGAATCTTCTAAACGGCTAATTGTAATTTTAGGAGAAAATATATGTTACATTCATAGAAATATAAAATATATCTATGGTTACATTAGACCATTTTCTTAATAATTAGATCTAAGAAAATTTTGAGTTTCATTCGTACAATATAGTGTAATTAATTTGTAAAGTTATGTTTAACGCGGACAAAAACACGACGGTAGCACCTAAATCTTCGCGCGTATTGTAATGAAATTGTCACCATCTCAAAGGTAATTTAATAATCTAAATTTTGATCTTGACTTAAAATAAAAATCTTTAATTTTTATTTTAAGTCATAGAAAATTAAGGAAAGTACAAAAATCTATTGAATTTTGGGTCGCGCGGGTGTAAAACGATCGCGAGCTTGTTGGCCACTGCCGTCGTCTTAAATAATAAAAACATAAGTTTCTCGTTTCCTTCAATAGATATTCAGTTTATTAAACAGTTCTTCATCTTATTTCGAGTCGATGGCATTTTAATATCGTGGGCTCAGTAGATGGGTACGTCATTTGCAGCGTCAATGGCGTTCATTAGATCCTCTAAAGAGCAAATTTATGGCCACTTTGGGCACTCTAGCATGTGTGTCATATTCTGCACAGGGGCACCGCACTCACTTTGGTTATCAGACGGGTCTATAAAACCACATTTTCATCTTCAAATGGTAACTATTGTTTCACGTAAAAAAATTGTGTTGGGCTAACAAATTTACGAGTAAATTATAGGATAATTATAGGATAATATAGGATAATTTACGATTATATTAGACATGGTCAAATTTGTAGAAACAAAAACTGCATAGTTTTCTTCCATTAATGTTTCATTGAAGTTGTTTTTACGACTGTACACGAACGTGATAAAACGTTAGAAAAAGTACGATAGCAACGCGAATTTTCAAAATTTAGTCAACTGGGAAATTAACTGTGAAAACTATATTTAAGTACTATTACTTAGGTAGATATAGTTTAATTAGAGAATGACTGCTGGGATGATGACCATTGACTATATACAATTGCGCCGATCTCAAGTTCGGGAGAAGAACAAGGATGAGATAACATGATTAATTTTTATCCGACTGCCGAAGGAGGGCAATGTGTTTATCAGTCTATGTGTTTATCAGTCTATGTATGTATGTCTGTTCCTATGTGGCGTTCTACAGACCAAACGCGTTGGCCGATTTTGATGATTCTGATGGTTTTGATCAGCCAGCTCGCGCATATGTATCCTCCGACTGCACAGCATGATTTTCTTCTTGTTTACGTCTTTTTAATTCGCTTTTTAAGCAGTCGGGTTTTTTGATATTTTTAAATAATAGAACAAATAGTTTGCAAACATCGAAGAAAAGACAGATGACGATAATGTATGTAAAAGTGGTTGTACTATGTCATTTTTTGTAAACTAAAGTAATAGCTATAAGCGGAACCACATTATATATGTCGTGGCGTGGCGTGGCGCGGGTTCCACCAATCAAACGCTTGAAAAATTGCTATTGATTGTATTCTTTGTTTTCACTTTTATATGTTATATTAAATTGCTAGTCTCAATCAAATTTAGCAAAGTGTGTTAAGTTAAATGATCCTTATTAATTTGATTTTATTTGAGTCTTGTAGTTATTTCTCTCCAAGTATTTTACCATCTAATTCTGGTAAGTATGACGTGATATATATCTTAAGATTCCCGTTTTATATTACTTTTAAGACAACCAAAACGAATATTAATATCTCAAGAAAAACAGACCAGCAGTTCTGTGATTTTTAATTTAAAGTCTATAATATTTATGTAGGTATTTCTCACCATTATATTATCAAAAACTATTGCTTATTGTCTTAGAAAGATGAAAACAGAATCGCATACTTACACAGTGTCTTTTAAACAATGGAATCAGCTTTATGTAATAAAGAATAGATGTCATATTTCTTTACATAAAAATTTAATCTCCACACAAATAGGTGCTGTCATGTTTTGCATGTGTGATGTATGAAATTAGCTAATTACAAAACAATGCTAACATAACATCCATTGATTGATTTATGTTTTCATTGATTCTGCTAATGTTATGATGATTCATTTATTTCCATAATTTAATAGCAAAAACATTACCTACGATGAATAGAGAACTTCTTCCTTCTTTTGAAGTCGATTAGAAATAGGAATGTCATTGTCCAACTGTAGTGTATAAGTAAATAATGCCCAGTACTTTGATCGTTTTAAAAGCAATAGAACACAAAATTCCTTATATTTTCGGATACAATATAATAATTGACAAGTGTATCTTTACATCTATATGTAGTTTAGTAGTGTTAGTCTGGGTGCATCGTTCTCACGTATATGAATTAATGTATGTATGTAAATATTGTAAAACACATTTTTTTAAAGAGTATGACGTTCAAAAGTGCCGCTTTATGGCCTAGTAGTAATAAATAATTTTGTATCATATCGAACATCCCCTGTTGAACAAACACGTACAGATTGAAGACAACTTATTACTTTCAATGCTCATTTATTTGGTGGATATTGCTGCTATTCGGATATCGGCATCGTTTAGTTGACCATTAATATC
Source organism: Orthosia gracilis (assembly GCA_947562075.1). Lineage (NCBI taxonomy): Eukaryota > Metazoa > Arthropoda > Insecta > Lepidoptera > Noctuidae > Orthosia > Orthosia gracilis. Next base: position 40,403,266 of record OX387265.1, on the reverse strand, counting down.
ATTGCCACCACCGACCTTAATAAAACTGGCGCAATGAATGTGGGTTGTGGATACAATACCTACAAGGTACACCTAAGTTTACCCCTTTCAGTAAAAAAGGCGTGATATTATTTTAGTCTCAACGAGTAGCAATACTGGCAGAAGACCATTCTACTATTATTATAGGCCGACCGCTTAACTGAGACCGTTCCTAAAGTAGCAAGAGAATCTCGAGAGAGATGTTGACACCCATCAGCGAGCTATCAACTGACTTGTCACTACACCCGCGACGACACTAAGTCCTCCTGTACTTTTATGCTGTATGAAGTTTTAATAAATAAATAAATACACGCCATTCCGTACCGCGCAGCTACTTCAGAATGGATCAGTTAATCGGTCGGTCCATAACCTCTGCTATGTTCTCTTTTCCAGTTATTCGACACAGTAAGCAGTACATACACGTACCTGCTGGGCGACAATCGTACGCGTGATGCTGTGCTCATTGACCCGGTGCTTGAGCATGCGGAGAGGGACGCCGCGCTTATCAAAGAGCTGGGCTTCAAGTTGATTTATGCCAGTAAGTATTACCTTCGTTTTTTAAGGACCATGTTTCGCAGGTTTCGTATAGCCAATCAGTCTACATAGCCGTTTCCCAATTAGTTTTGGTGGAGTCGGATACCAGACTAAACAGATACTGCTAAATACCAGTTACCATGAAAAAAAAATGTGATACTGTTGTTCCACTTATGCGGCACTATTGACAGCTTTATGTTTTGTTGATACTTTACTATTAATATTCCTCTTTTTAGGGTTCTGTACCGAAAGGGTAAAAACGAGACCCTATTACTAAGGTTTTGGTCAGCCAGCTCGCGAATATGTATTCTCCGACTGCACAGCATGATTTTCATCTTGTTCACGTCTTTTTAGTTCGGTTCTTAAGCAGTCAGGTTTTTGTCATTTTATTTTTTTTATATTTTATTATGGAAGAATGGATGCTCGTTTTCCTAGTAACTACAAGAAAATTATGTGATTCGTACCGACATAAATTTTCCTGATGGTAGCATTTCGTTGATATGTATGTCAGAATAATATTAGTCACACGCAAATTAACACGGCCTTTCATTAAATAATTGTATGAGGAATATCTCCTGATGTAAAACAGCTGTCACTTTCTGTTTTAAAGGAAATCAGAACAGGTTTTCGCAGTCATGTAAATACAGATTAAGATCCGTCATGAAGTAACAAATAGTAGGTAACCAAATTATGTTTAAGTGGGAAAAGCTGAAATAAGAGGGGGTATATATTCTAACTACGAATAGCTAAGTGTTCATTTATTTCTAGAAATAATCAGTTTTTGATAGTTTTGGTGTTTCCGACATCCAAAAAGCAAAGACCTTTTCTTCGTTTTTGAGAAGTAGGTTTCAGCTACTTTTAAAAAAACGGAGGAGTGGTATTTTGCATTATGCCTTTTTAATCTGCCTAGCCCTTTACAACTACATAATGTTAATGAAGCGGCCACCAGTCTAGACGTGCAGCTGAATACTAGTATTTTTCATAGATTGCCTGCTTATTTGAACTTTAAAATAACAATGAGCTTTCCATAATTTTCAGTGAACACCCACATGCACGCCGACCACATAACAGGCACGGGCAAGCTGAAGGCCATCCTCCCCAACACTAAGAGCGTCATAGGCAAAGCTTCAGGCGCTGCTGCAGACATGCACCTGGTCGACGGCGACGTGATCAGCTTCGGTGGACACAAACTGTTGGCTACGACCACTCCGGGTCACACTAACGGCTGCATTACTTACATCTGTCACGAGCAGGTCAGTACAAATAGTCTGTAACATGTTAGTGCTATAATAGACACACATAGAGATGTGTTGCTCTTCGGTGGACACAAACTGTAGATGCCGACCACTCCGAGACACTAACGGGTGCATCACTTATATCTGTCACGAAAAGGTCAGCACATGTATAGTTTTACCATGTAAGTGATATGATAGACACACAAAGAGATGGTTTTGCTCTTCGGTGGGCACAAAATGTTGGCGACGACTACTCTGGGACACAGTAACGGCTGCATTACTTACATCTGTCACGAACGGGTCAGTTTATATAGTTTGTACTATGTTAGTGCTTATGATAGACACACACATCTGATTGATGATAGTGAGATGTGCTTCAGCGGACACAAACTGTTGGCGACGACCGCGCCGGGACACACTGACGGCTACATTACTTTCATCTGTCACGAACAGGTCAGTTCTTATAGGTTGTACTATATTAGTGCTTATGATAGACACACATATCTGATAGATGATAGTGTGATGAGCTTCGGTAGACACAAACTGTTAGCGACGACCACGCCGGACACACTAACGGCTGCATTATTTACATCTGTTACGAACAGGTCAGTTCATATAGGTTGTACTATGTTGGTGCTTTTGATATACACACACATCTGATAGATGATAGTGTGATGAGCTTCAGTGGACACAAACTGTTGGCGACGACCACTACGGGACACACTAACGGCTGCATTACTTAAATATGTCACGAACAGTTCGGTTTACCAGATTTTTAACTACTTATTATCCTTTGCTACCCTGGTCAATAAAGGAGGAACCATGAGATAGCCTTTGTCACTCTAGCCAATAAACCAGATCTATGCAAAACCCCGCGTTGTTTTGTTGCTCTGTTAAAGAAGGACGAAGCAAGAAACCCCCTTTCTGTATCCATAAAAGTTGGTTTACTTAGCATAAAGATCTTATGGTCGCTGAACAAATAATAAACGGACCTATTATATTTATATTTTGAATCTAGATAGAAAATAACCTGTAAAACGAGAATAGATTCTGAATAGAAATAGATTGTTATAAATCATAGTTTAACCATTCACGTTAGGAAAAAAATATTTAAAAATAACAAAATACCCGACTGCTTAAAAAGCGAATTAAAAAGACGTAAACAAGAAGAAAATCATGCTGTGCAGTCGGAGGATACATATGCGCGAGCTTGTTGACAAAATCCAGATGTATCCGCCGACTGCACAGCATGATTTTCTTCTTGTTTACGTCTTTTTAGTTCGCTTTTTAAGGAGTCGGGTTTTTTGTTATTTTTAAATATCTTTTTTATTTATATTTTTTTTGTTGTTTTTTTTTTTGGAATTACTTACATTTAAATATATTTTTGCAATCAACTCTTAAAACCTTTTATTTTGATACCCCACACGATGCGTTTGGAAGTAAAAAAATATTTGGGCCCCCACAATATGGCACCCAAAATCCGCCATTTTCTATTTTCCAATTTTAATGTAGCCAGTGACACTCGCATGGTTAAGACGAATCGATTTACGTAAGAATCATCAAAATCGGCCAACGCGTTTGGTCTCTAGAACGCCACATAGGAACAAACATACATACATACATAGACTGATAAACACATTACCCTCCTTCGGCAGTCGGGTAAAAAGGTAGCTCGCTTACGTCAGCTATGAATAGACATACAGGGTGTAATGGAAAATTGCGATCATATTTTAAGTACTGCACCTGCCCAGGTATATGAACAACTACCCAATGAAGGCAAAGTCAATTCAATTCTAAATCATATCGTTTTCAGAAGATTTTGTGGAGTTTTAGGAAAACGCATTACACACGCGAAATAAGTTTATATGTAAATATTTTTTTCATTTATGGGTTACAGTGACACCTTCTTAGTAAAAATTGATCCTAGTTATCACTACTCTTCTTTGACACTACTTTCATTAATGGCCGTCAACTGCCCAAAAGCGTCCATTTTCCTTTTGGTCAACTTTGTTTGGAATTTTTTTTTTGTTGGCAATTTTCTATGACTTTCTTAGCGAAAGTTGTTCATATACATGGACAGAAGCAGTATTTAAAATATGATCGCACCTTTTTGTTACACCTGTATATTTAGTGTTTTCTATCTTCTATTCCAGGGCCTAGCATTCACAGGCGACACTCTCCTAATCCGAGGCTGTGGTCGAACCGACTTCCAAGAAGGCTCGTCCCAAACCCTATACAATTCAGTACATAAGCGTATCTTCACGCTACCCGACCACTACAAACTGTACCCAGCACATGACTACAGAGGACAGACAGCCACCACCGTGTGGGAAGAGAAGAAATACAACCCAAGGTTGACGAAGCCTTTGAAGGAATTCATCAGTATAATGGAGAATCTGAACCTGCCGTACCCGAAGATGATTGGTAAGTTATTTTCATCGTGGGTAAAAAATAATAATAAGTGGATAAGTAGAACGATTGAAAACTATACATGATTCACTTAGAAGATACAATTTTTATAAACGAACAAAAACAGCTGATTTTTTAGGGCTATCACCATGAAATTGTTATGTTCTTACATAATTACAATGATTTTACCTATAAACCCCATTAGATTATCATCATTTTCATTTTTAATCGTCATTTCTGTGAGAAATCTATACAATATAATGTACAAATCGTCAATAAGTAATCAAAAACAAATATTAGAATCACCAGAGAATATATAACTTTGTATCACTGCCAACCCTAACGTATTTCAGAGTTGACGTCCTGGATGACAAACAATTGGTAGTTTTTTTGACATCAACTCGAAATTTAGGAGAGCATTATCATACATTATACATAGTAATTGAGCATCATTTTAATTTAGTTTTATTTTTGAATAGGGTTGTTACGTTCCACTTCACACTGCATGTTGCTTATCGGATTCGTTTTATGAGTTCAAATGTTTTGAATTAATAAAACGAATTCGATGTATAATATTGCGTTTGTTGTACATCGATTTAACCGAATTAGTACAGATGAAAGATAGTTTGAGAACATAAAATATCCCAGGTTACTACAAGTACTATACTCCATTTGTTTAGGTAGTTAACTAAAGGTAAACAATCTTGATATGTCTTTTTATATAAAATAAATCGTATAAAAGACCAACAAATATTATTTAAATTTAGTTACTTACCTAACATCGGTTTAAGTAAATACCTAATTGTAAACATTTTTAGATTCAATTTTTAGACATTTTTTTAGATAAAAGACATGTTAAGATTGTTTACATTTAGTTAACTACCTAAACAAATGGAGTATAGAAGATTAGATTAGAGCAAATTTTAAAATTAAAATGTTTTTCACCCCTGCTGTCAGCTGATTGAGTAGAACAGCTCCTGGCAAGTCAGTGGTTTGTTAGTAAACATTGTACCTTGATTTTGGCCCATGAATAGAGATCGTTAGAAGAGCTATGTGTTTGAAAGCAGGCTATGTGTTTGAAAGCAGGCTATGTGTTTGAAAGCAGGCTATGTGTTTGAAAGCAGGCTATGTGTTTGAAAGCAGGCTATGTGTTTGAAAGCAGGCTATGTGTTTGAAAGCAGGCTATGTGTTTGAAAGCAGGCTATGTGTTTGAAAGCAGGCTATGTGTTTGAAAGCAGGCTATGTGTTTGAAAGCAGGCTATGTGTTAGAAAGCAGGCTATGTGTTTGAAAGCAGGCTATGTGTTTGAAAGCAGGCTATGTGTTAGAAAGCAATTTTCACTCAAAATTCCCTAACACATCGTTTACACCCAATTACTGAGTAAATCTAGAAACAATAGTGTACCTCTTTCCAAAATGATCATCACAAGCAGAAAATTGAATCACAAGTTGTAACACATAACTCTTCTTACCATATCTAATTATATTAATGGGTATACATTCTATAAGACAGACAGCGGTCAGTCGAAGTGAGGACGTGCTGTGGACCTGTCTAGGGTTGCGTACCCGAAGGGACCAAAGAGCATATTGCAGTCACTCACATGTCCGTCTGTCTGTCCGTCGACTATCATATATTTTGTTCCGAAGAATTTTTTAACATCCCATTGACCTATGAACTTGAAATTAGGTGATAATATTTATTATTACTTATATTTGACTAACTAATACCAATATATTGATAAATCGGATTTTTCTTTGAAATTCCCTCATTTTTCCTATTAAAACCAGCTTGATTTTGCCGTTTTAATACGGAACCCTATATGTGCGAAGTCCGACACGCACTTGGCTGGTTTTTGGTTGAAATGATGAGTAATAATGAATTTTTGTTTCTTGTTTCAGACAAAGCTGTGCCCGCCAACCGAGTCTGCGGAATACATTATTAGAAAGATTACCTATTTCATTATTACCTGACTGCGTCAAAGTCAATTTTTACCCGACTATGGCGAAGCCAAAAGGAAGGCTTATGATTTTAGTAGTCTATGTATGTATGTATTTACGAATGTTCCTCCGTAGCGCCTAAACTATTCATCCGATTTTGATGAATAAGATGTCAATCGATTCGTTACTATGGCCCGGGTAAAATAGGCTAAAAAATAATGCCGTAGTCGGGTTACAGTTTTTACACTTTTTGCTTGTATAGAAAATATTTACAAAAATAGTAAAATACACTGTTATTTATACTGACAATTTTGTCGACAGCCAGTGATATTAGTCTTATTATTCCTTTCACTTGAATATATAGATGTATGTATATTTTGTATGTGGAGCTGGTGGCTAAATAACAACAGCCGCACGGGTCAATCTTCAAGGTTAAGCAACATTTGCCGAGGTCGGTCCGTAGATGGGTGACCATCTTCACATAGCGAGTTTCCTCCGTGCCTCGACAAACACGTTAAGTCGTTGGTCTCGGCTGTCATGATCTTTGGCAGTCGTTACGGGTAGTCAGAAGCCTGAAATCTGACACCAGTCTGGCCGTATCGTGTTACCCAGTCGCTCCTGAACACCACTGTTGTTTTCCCATTGTTGGGAAAATGCTATGCAGATTGATTGTTTATTTTTGTATGCGAAACGTAGGGGTTAACTTGGCAGGTACTCGATATGAAGATTTGAAATCAATTTATCCTCACACACTCGTTTCAAACGCAAATATGAACTTTTGAAAAAATTTCAACCGACTATTTGCTTCCTGTCTTTGTGATATGTCACTTTTTCATAACAAAAACCACCATTGGCTAGCTTGATACGCATTTTCGGTACCAACTGGTTGTTAAAGTGTTTTATCTACACTCAGGACGTATTGTTCCAAATATGAATACGAGAAATAAAAATGTTTAAACACGTACTTTATTTTCGTGGATAGGAAAAATAAAATAAAAACCATTACAGTGCAACATTTTCCTTCGAATTTCAAACAACTGCATCATAAAATAACTTTTTTAATTTTATACCACACTTTTACTTTTTAATTTATTAGCGCATATGGGCGCACATTGACTTAATTTCGAAAAATGACAGAACAAAATTATACAAAAGACTCTGAATAAAAATAGAAAAAGGAATGCCTATTTCCTTTGTGGGTTGTAAGTAGATGCAGTCTGTGATAACTACGTAACATATATTTAAAAAAATGTGAGAACGCTCAATTATGTATAGAGGTCTAATGACATTGATCAATTAGTGGGGATCTGTATTAATAAATATTTTATTAGAGCCACAAGCGACGTAAACAGGCACTTTTATTTCTTACTTGGGTCGTATAAATTTACGCTCTATTGAAATCAGTGTATTCCAAATAAATAATGTATTTTCTTATCATATTTCAAATGTTTAGTAGCCAAATTATGTAAAATAATGTTTTTTTTTTATTATTGTTTTAAGCAAAAATGTTACCTACTATAACAATATTATTGTTTCTTGTTTTTCTTTTGTGAATAAACGTTTTTTATTAACTGGGTACATTACTGGTTTTATTACAATGCCTTATGTTAATTGCAAGTGCGAGCGAAGTGAGCTCGAAAATTTTCAGATAGACTACGTTGCCGAGTTTTTCAGGAAAGCTTAAGAGTCAAGGGAATTTAAAATGTAAGCTTGCTTGAAAATTTAGGAACTTCGCCTCGGATCGACGAACAAAAAGGGAGGATTATGTTTTTGACCAGTATGTGTGTATGTATGTAGGTATGTTCATCTGTTCCCTCATAACTTCTAAACTTCTTATCATAATTTGACAAATGAGGTGTCGATGGAAGCGTCTTGTTTGTCCGCTGGTTTTAGGCTATGTGTGACGTCACATCAAATTGAATGTGGCGCCCTCTAGGGGACACGAAATCAAGAACAAAAAAGAATCATCTCAGTCCAATAGGGAGTTTTTACTTTAACGAAACAGATTTTAAAATGAAGGTAGGATTTAGCACATCAATTTTTGTCAAGCGTACCTTTTACGAGACATATCCCGTCAGTCATGAAAACTAATTTTTTACCCGACTACAGCGTCGCAAAGTGTTTGTCGATCGTTACGTAAGTATTCATGTTTGTATTTATGTTCATTTGTTCCCTCAGACTCTGCAAAAACCCCAGAATACTTTAAATAATTAAAATATTGAATGACCAGAAACTTTTCGGGTCCTTTCTTATATCCATCTCTGCTCGCTTGATGTAGCTATCATCTCGCCCGTGACAGCACCGCGCACTTACGTACCTGTAATTATCTCCATGTTTTTAATTCCAAAACTAAGTAAAAAGTGCATATAACAGCGACAAAACTATACAGTTATATCCTACAGTAAACGAGTGACAAGCTAAGTGCAAAATAAGAGTCAAATAACGACACTAACTCTGTGTGTAAACAATTTTAAAATCATAACGATCTAATAATTTTAAAACGTATCTATTTTTCGGACTTTGAATTAATTAATTACTGACCACGAAAGCAACGCACAGCAAACCATACACGTATTTCAAGCGGCATTGAAATTGTTCGCTTAGCACTGTGGAGTAGCGCGTTTTTACGGAGGTGAGCCTAGTGGTCGAGGGATCGAATCAGCCGGTAGACATTGGTTCTTTTTGTCTTTTATAATTTTTTATTATTTTTCTTTCCAAATTATTTTCTTATTAATTCTGCAACATATGCCAGGAAACCCGCCTAAAACAGGTTTGAGTCATGGACAATCTCTTTCTGTACCCGACATTCGTACTGCCACTACCAAAAAATCATACGCTATGAATGTCAACGTACGGACCAAACGATAACGTCTTGCCGATTCTCCAATTATGGAAGAATAAACGCCGAACGATCCACAGCTTTTTCGGCTTTCAAATTTGGGGTTAATGGAGATGCTAACAACTTGGAAGCAAGAAAAGCTGCTCACATCATGGAAAGACGAACAAGTTACCATTTTATCCAAGCTGGTCAGGGAAGTTACCAAGCTCCAGCAGAAATGTCTGTCGATTGAGGAATCCAACGCCGAAATGGACCGCAACATGCCTTTTATAAACGAAAAATATGAAGGTCTTAATTCCAAAGTTTCGAAACTGGAAAGGGAGAAAAAAGGTAACGAAGACCATATTAACCGTCTACAGAAGCGGACATAAGATCTGAACTTCCTGTTACGAGAAGTTACTATCGAGCTGCGGAATATTAAAGAGAAAGAAACGCCTGAAGATCTGTAGTAATTTTTGCAGTATCAAAGGTTGCAAAGGCTGTCAACATGGAAATTCAGACATCTGCTTGCCGGGATGTATATCGTTTACCCGGAAAATCAGGTTTATACAGACCGATTGTTGCTGAATTCAGCTGTCTCAATATGAGAAACGAATTCCTTGCTATGGTGAGGAACTATAATAAAGAACATGCCATCAATGATAAGTTGAACACAAAACTGATCGGAATTGTCGGGGAAAAGAAACCAGCACCCGAATGAATACTTACCTCCCGCAATCAAAAAGCTGTTGTAGGTATGACGCCGCGCTCGCCAGTTTGCTAAGGCAAGTTGTTACTCCAGCTGGTATTGAATCAGATAAATGCCTTACCATGTTTGTAGAACCAGCACCAGTATCAGGACCAGTACCGGTACCAGCGTTCAGTTCAGCAATTACTATTTTCACTTTCTCTTACTCCGAGTTTCCCAGCTCAAAATTATCGCACAATTAAAGTTACAAATTGTCAAGCACGCGTTATCTGCTTTGATTGGCTGTTGAAAATTCTTTCAACCAATCATAGCAGATAACGCTTGTTTGACAATTTGTCACATTAATTCTGCGATAATTTTGAGCTGCGAAACTCGGGGTTAGATTAATTGTTATTTGCGTTTATGCATGCATTCAATATTATCTTGTATATCTGTTTTATTTCTATTTTGATAACTATTGCATTTTATTGTCAATTTACATAACAGTTAAGCTGCAAACATAACAAATACATTTTACACACATACACAGTTTCACTCAAGCTAACAAATATAATCACGTCATCAGGCCATATTACAGTTCGATGCCTGGCAATGCTTTCATATCTTACTATTTCTCTTCACAAATACTGTTGCTGTATTACAAAAAGTCCTCTGGTAGACTAATTACTAATTATCACGTCCCCCAACCAAATACCGCTTATCGTATTTTGTACTCAATTTTAACGGTAACCAATGGCTAATTTAAACCAAATTTCTAAGGAATTGGATAACATCTCCGTCACTCAATCATTCATATGCTCCCTCAAAAATGTTCTATATTAGTCCCTATGCTCTAAAATGCCTTAAAATAGTTCATATTAACATTAGAAGCATTAATAAAAATTTAGTTCAATTCTTAACTATGATTTCATCAATGAAAATTGAATTTGATGTAATAGTTCTGACATAGTGTTGGTTGCAGGTTTCTGGACCTATTCCCATATTACATGGTTATTTATCTTTCGCTACAATTAATAACGTAATTAAAAATGATGGAGTAGTAGTCTATATTAGAGAAAGTATTAAAAGTTTTTTTTTTTGTTATAATCTCGCATTTGACCACTATCTCACCTGAACCTAAGCGATGATGTGGTCGACGGTGGAGCACGCTTGCCTAGAAGTAACCTATTCACTCTTAACTTAAAGACCCCTAGATTGTAGCTATCGGGAAACACAGACTCAGGCAGGGAATTCCACTCCTTAGCTGTACGCATAATAAAAGTATTCTCAAAACATATAACAACTGTATAAATCAGATGCTTAAAACTAAGACGACTTCTACTGTGCTAGTACTAGACTCTCATATTTCTGATCAACAGCCTATCTGTTTATTTCTGCTCCTCAATTCCAGTTCGGGATGTAATGGGCAAACAACATCATCACAATATGACTATGAAGCTATTCGTAAAGAACTGGACAACACCGACTTCAAACGCCAATCAAGCAACTAATCTGTTATTTGATAATATACAACGTGTGATAATCAATTACACTCGAATAACCAAAACACAGGATGCAGGATTCTAAAGCCGTGGACGAGCACCGGCCTGGTTCGCTGTCAAAGAAACCGAGATAGAATGCATAACGACGTCAGGAAAAAGACTGACGACTCCATACTTAATAATAATACTTAATAATATCATACACCCGGTATAGAAACTTGTAACGAAAATAAATTCAAATTAAAGGTGTATAATATATTGAATATCGCTTACTGAAATACTAAGTGGGCGACAAACAGTGGGCGCCTACAAATGTTCGATAACTGTAACTGTAACGAGTATAGATGAGTTCGAGTCCCAGCTATTATTTAACCGAGTTTCCAAAAGGGGGAGGTTCTATGAGAGACATTGTATTTTTTTTGTTTATGTTCACCGATATCTCCGTCAATTGTGGACCGATTTTGAAAATTCTTTTTTTGTTTGAAAGAGTTTGTATCCAGATTGGTCTCATTTTAATTTGGTGAACTTCGAAGATATACAATAGAACTCTTCAATAAATGACGGAAAATCTCTCGGGCTTGCTACAATCGCTTGTCTGTTTATTGTTTATACATTTCATAACATAGCATCACGCCAGTACGCTCTAAACGGGTTACACAGATGTACTGTTCGCCTTGGTACACCGTCATTTCACCGGTTTTGTTCCATTTTCATAATATTCGGGTAATCTTTTCTGGCATTATAGTTACCTTACTAAAGAACTTGCCTACTACGAGTAGGTACAACTAAAAAGTGTGAAATAAAAAAACCTTTTTCGTCCAAAAAAATACTACTGAACTCCAAATAAAAACACTTTCTTTTTGGAAGTCGGTGGCCATAACGAAAAAAGTTGGTACCTATCAAAGACACCGACTTCCAAAAAAAAGTTATTTTGCACTTTGTAGTGTTTTTATTTGGAAGTCGGTAGAATTTTTTTGACAAAAATTTTTTTTTTTTAATTTTTCGTTTCAGTGTGGTGTTCTGGAGTGCTACTAGATGGCGCGCAGCAAATCTGTCATTACTTTCTTGTATGAAGTCGATATTCTTTTCCCTAGAGTAAATAATATTCTGTGCAGTGAACGCTCGATCTAGGTAGTTAGAAAGGTAAGTAAGGTAGGTAGGTATTGGCAAGTATGGTAAGTACAGGTAGTTAGTTAAGTAGGGTAGGATAGGCATTTAACCGGAGCGAAGCCGTGGGCACAGCTAGCCGTCGATAATTTTCAAGAAGAACTTTGTTCTAAACAATGCTTTGTGCTGCTACACTTAATTCACTTCAAATGTTCGACTCTTTATTACCATCGTCCATCGTGTCTGGGGGCATTCAGTGTTTACCTACGTACGAGCTACCCTGCTACCCCAGCTGCAGGGGTTGTTGGCCCTGACATTAGCCAAATGTCGCGGAAACAAGGGACACAATTAATGGCTCTTTTGATATATCGGAAGTGCCCTTGTGTCAGTTGGCATTAACGCAAGTTGCGTAAAATAATGCGGTTATTTTTTTGTTTAGGTGGCAGCAAAAATTCGTCATTGAGTCAATGAGATATTTGTATGTGTCATTAAACTTTGAAGATCCTGGGTACGTGCGCAATTGAAGAATAGTTAGATGCTCCTTTACAATAACCGGCGGAGAAAAGAATATAACTCGCTAGAATACACCTCTGTCTGCCTATATATCGAGGTATAGGCGTGATTTTATGTCTTGGAAGAAAGTTTACGATACCATGAGTATATTTTTGGCAAACCCTTAACAGGTGTTTTAACTATCCTCGGCAGATAAGGCCGTGGAAAATTTTAAGTAAAGGCAGTCCCTTTTATTTTTTAATCAGCGAATCTTTTGAACTGGATTGAACTTAATTTATTTATTCGTTTGTCCTCGCACTGGAACGCCTTACAGGAATTACACCAATGGAGCACAATCTTATAATAAACTCACTTTAAGTCCAGGTTTCTTCATGATGTTTTTCCTTCACCGTTGTCAGCGATGTCCAAGATAAACTTAGAAAGTACATATGAAATGAAAATTTCACATTGGTACTTGCCCGGATTCGAACCCTTACCTCAAGCACGAGAGGCGAGGTCATAACCACTGGGCCACCACGACATAAAATAAAATAAAATGATTACCCCATTAACTTAAATACCTATCGTGCTGCTCAAAATCGATTCCTTATTTTCTCATTTGACCAGACCCGCAGCCCATTGGGGATAGGAAGTGATGATATATGCTCACATTTAAACTCTATGGGGTTCTGAGGGTAAATATGATGTATGGCTTTGTATCGTGATTCTGATACCTCGACCGGCCACGATTAGTCACGGAAGGGGAAGTTTTCAAGTCCACAGTATGAATCAGTTCAGAATCTCATTTAATTTAAGTGGTTTAGGGTGACTATTGCATCGCTAGTAAATGGATAGTAGGTTTAAATGTAGAGGCAGGATTTGGATATTAAAATTTTTGTTGTGTCTTCTTTCGTTTTCCACACTTGTGTTTCAGAATTGTTTAGCAAAAAGTTTCGAACTGGAATGAGTAAGATCGCTATAAGACCTTTCTGCGTGTTTCTTTTCCTTAAGAAAAAGGTTTTATCGTTTCCATTCGAGTTCGAAAATTAGGTGTACCCAGCCAGCATTTGCTTTGATGGGGTAACTAATTAGCGAACTCCAGTTTCAGGTCTTTTCTTGACCGTTCATACGATTTATGCAAAAGTGAGAACGCAGGCTATTGACACAGTAAGGCGAGCTCAAAAAAAAAGTATCAATCTTTATTTTTTTTTCTTTTGAACAGTTTACTTGAAATATCATTGTTGACTTATGCTTAGATATAGTTGGTAAATGAAGAAAATTAATATATGAATTTGAAATCATCATTTACATTATACATACATGCTATGTAATTGTTTTCTTTGTTTGTTAGGTACCTATACTGTATGTATGGTGTATGGATCAGAATGTAGGGCTGTGAAAAAGATGGATAAAAAGAGATTGCATGTAGCAGAGATGAGAATGTTGAGATGGATGTGCGAAGTGACGAGAATGGATAAAGTGAGAAATGAGTATATTAGAGGAAGTTTGAACGTGGCGCCAGTGACAGAAAAGTTGAAAGTAAACCGTTTGTCCTGGTATGGCCGTGTTGAGGAGGGATGAAACGCATGTTACTAAAAGATTTATGAATATTAATGTGGATGGATGGAGAGGGAAGGGACGGCCAAAGAAAAGATAAGATGGACTGTGTGAGGAGTGATATGAAAGAAAAGTGACTCAATGATGACGTGACGGGGCACGGGACGGTATGGAAGAAGAAAACGTGTTGCGCCAACCCCAAGTAATATGGGACAAGGGCAGGAAGATGATGAGGTACTCATACGTAAATTTTGACCTCCAAGTTAAGCATAATGCTCCATCCTGTATTCCTGTCCCACTGTGAGTAGGTACGCCCGTGGTCTGAAACTAATCCAGACATTGGGCTATCCCAAAATAAACGCATGAGATAAACTTTCCTCGTCCAATTCCTAATTAATTAAATAGCTTTATGGCTCAATAAATCCATGAAATGCAACGTACTGCGCAAATATACGAATAGGTATATGATATTCTGGTGTCTCAGAGCGCATGCAGTTAGTCAATGCAAAGGCAAACAACAATTCCATTCCTAGCATGTTTAGTTAACTAAGGTTTTGTTTAGCAACAGTAGATAGTACAATCATTAGCAATCTCTTTGTACAATCCACGCTAATTAAGACATATGGCCTCTAGAAATCTACAAAGTAACTATGAGTTTCAGGTAGTACCTTCGACAGTTACGATCTTTGCCGCTAGATGGCGGTAGTTTCGTTAGACCTATGAAGCAGAAAACTTATGACGTCAACGGTCAACTTACAGGAATGACGTAAGATGGCAGGAAGACTGTAATTCACCCAATTCTGTCGCGTCCTATTACTAAAGCCGAATTTGGCGTCACTTCAAGAATACAAGGAAGAGAGCAAAGAGATTTGAAGTAGGTACTTACCTACCACGTTCCAATTTATTACATAAAATGGGGCAAGTTCTAGAAAAGTTACTCTGACTCATTGGCACGACGTGTGAATATTTAAATCTTTCAGGCATGTGAATTGACGTCAAGAGGATATATTGATTACTGTAAAGTTTTCTAGCAGACCTAGCCAAGTACACGTCTTACAATCTAAGCGGCTAGATAATATAAAGCTCGGACGCCATTATTAATCACTGGACCGTCTCGGAAGGAGACTGGTAAAATAACGCAACAGCTTGGATCGTTAGACAGGGACTTAAGCCGTGGACTCACTAACTGAGCTCATTATTGCACAGGATAGCCGTACATGGACGTTGGATAAGAGATAGCCCGTTAATGGATAAAGAATGGTTATGAGGGTATTGGAGGGCATTTGGCATTGAGTATGACTTTTATTTGATTGATATCTTGAGCCGAAGTAGGTTTGCCGAGGGTTCGTTAGCGTTGATTTAGTTAGAATAATCCAGTTTTGTGTAGACACTATAATAAAGTGCTTAAGACAAAAGTCCTAACCACTTTTAAGAATTTATTTGGCGCTGCGTTAGTTTACTTCTGGGCAATCCAACTGGAAAGTTAACATAAAGAAATCCTTCTTTGATTTTCTGAAATTTTATTCTGAAAATTTGTTTTGCCGGAAACAATCAAAATAAATGATATAGAGTAATTCTTCTTATTCCATAGATCATCTGGTATCTACAGCACCAAACAATTCCTTTTAAACACACCATTACTTACCGAAGTCGAACTGGCGAGGTCCGACAAATCCGAGCACATTTATCTCCCTTTGCGTCCGCAGCTTTATTCTAAGGCCCGCATGAATACCGGCGCGTCTGGTTGCACGCGACATTCGTGACGTCACTCGCCGCCATATATGCAAATATCTAGAATATTCCGACGAACCAAGCGCCCACCGTTTCTATGTGCAGATGCTTTAATGGCCCGCCCTGGTTCGCTTCAAAATTCGATTTGGTATCTACTATCTTCCTTTTGAGATGCCCTGATGTGTGCCTGCTCACTTTTGGATAGGGGATGCCTCGTTTAATATTAGTTTATGGGCAAAGGATTTCGGTTCACGTTTCTGAATGTTTTAAAAGCTAGTCTCGGATTTGTCTGGCAAATAAATTTGTGTTAGTGCAGTTAGGCTTTATTTCAGGCGCCGAAACGAGTCGGTGTTGAATGTTCGATGCTTAGATTTTTATCTTTTGAAAATCTGTCTGGTCCGGGTCCAGTCTGAGAAATTTCAAGATTCATTCAGTAGGTATTGTGTATTTTGACAACGTGTATCGTATGATGACTGAACAATGTTATAAAACTCATTAGAATTTAAACTTAAAAGTTTCAGTAACAAAGGTACTTTTCCCAGCATTATGCAATGTAGCGCAATCTCTAATCTAGACATATCTATTACAGGGAAACGTTAACACAACACCCATCAATAAAAGATAAAAATCTACGAAAACCATTTCCACAGCAAACTCTAGGTAGGTAAAATCAATAGTTTTCCTACATGATATCCGAAGTTAAAACACGAGACTTGTCAAAAACCAGACTAAAATAGTTTACTTAGTCCAATAACGTTCTTTACTCAGTAGCCAAGGGTAACAATGTTTTTATAACCCTAATAATGGCTTCCATTCATACAATGGTAACTCTATTCCGTATCCCTGAACAATAGTGCCTACTTACATTGATTTATTGAGAATGGAGCCACTGAATGATTCAAATGCTGTGAAAAGTAAAACAGATGACGGTCTACTGTTAGTTTTCTCACTTTTGTAAGAGAGGATAGCTATTGGCATTGCAAATGGCGGTAATAATCATTGGCCGACACTTTATGAAGTGTAGTTCAAATAAGTTAAATTGGTACTACAAAATGACCCATCTATCAATACAGAGCATGTAATTTATTAGTACCACCGGAAATTTCATCAAGCAAGCAACTTTGGTATTTGAAGTGTGTTAATAAAGCCCTTTGATGCATAAACTGGTACTCGAAAAAATTTAATTCCAGTTTTCATTAAAATTTTCCTTCAAAGCCGAGGTTTTGCGATCGATTTTGAAGTACCTACAGTTTTAATTTCAGTGGGACGATAATCGGCAAACTTACAGCTTTAATAAATGATTCATTCAATGGTAATGAGCCTGTGGCGTTTCCGAACAGAGCCGCGAGCTGTCAGGTAGACGGACCAATAAGGTTCTAGGAAAAGACCGCCACAAAATATATTAAGAAAAAGAAAAACCCTAGCTAGAAGAAACGTTGCAAAGAGGCAGGAGATAAAATTTCCTGGTTCGAAGTGTAAAACAACATTCTAGATTGTGCCCACTACTCCATGCTCGAACCTATCGATAAGTTGTTAGTGTTATTCCGATAATATGTGTTGACATTTCGCACCTAGTATGTTTCATGTTCAAATAAATATAAAAGCATAAACTGGAGTGAACCGCGTTTTGTGTGACTTTACCCTACTCGTCGGTTCCCTAAATTGGTGACCCCGTCAGAAAAGTGATACAACCTTCTTCCATCACACGTTCAACCTTTTATAAGTTCTTGTACTCCTACAAGTCGGACTACGAGACCAACTCGACACGCCCAGCTTCAAGAGCCGAATACACAATACGGACGCATCCCGGGCCTGATCTTGAACGCGAACAAGCTCTTCACCGTACTACAACAACAACCAAAATTCTCGCACCACCCTGCGCAATTTCAAACCAAGGAGCAACACTGCCTATCTTCGTAGTAACCCAACCAGCGAGCTACCACCAACAGGAACTTCGTCCCACATCTGCGAGTCAGGTTCAACACAACAAAGATAAACGGTCAGTTCGTTCCAAGTCCTATAAAAACATTTTTATAGCTAAAAGTGATGTGTCTTACTCAAACAGTGCTTGACGTTAAATTAATTATTAACTCTACTGTCTATAAAAACACAGACAAAAAGCTGATTTAGTTTTAGCCGTGCATATCTTAATTTTTATTTAATACAAGACTTCAGTAGTACTAAGGCTAACTTATTTAGAATTATAATTTGGGCCTATCACTCACTACAAATAGGTTCTACATACCAAGGCCTAAGTGCTATGTATTTCACTGTAACATGTTTATTTAGTTAAACAGATATTTTTCTATTTTTTTGTATCTGTTTTATGTATGGTATAAAATATTTAATTGAATTGGTACTACTAACTGTTGTTTACCTTTCACACTGAATAATACTACAGTAAAATTTAAAAACAACTTATTTATCTGTTTTAAACCAACTTTAATTAAAAATATTGACTAAATATTCAAATGTGCAATTTTGTATACTTTCCTGGATAATTGTTTTTCATAATTATAACTATTAACAAATTTACTTGTAGATATTTCTTCTTTACTAAGTTGTGAATAATTTTTTTTTAATACTTGTGGAGTTAGGTATATTATATAGTTGTATAAGTGAAAATTAATGGTAGGATCCGAATTGAGATCATACCTACACATTTTTTTTTTGTATTAAGACTCAAGTATGGAGGAGTGTCAAGCACAACTAAAATCTCTACAAGAGCAAAACGCCGCCTTGCAAGAACAACTTGCCAAAGTTTTAAATAGCAATCAAACAAGTTGCGTTTCAACTGCCTCCCCAAACAATAATGTAGCTAGAGTGTCAATCAAGTTGCCCCCCTTTTGGGCCGATCGACCAGCCGTGTGGTTTGCCCAAATTGAAGCACAATTCGAAATAGCAGGTATCACAGCAGACTCAACACAGTATAACTACGTCATATCTCAGCTAGATACAAGGCACGCAGCAGAAATCGAAGACATAATAACTCAACCCCCCAAAGTAGATAAATACAAAACTGTTAAGGCGGAGCTCATCCGCCGACTATCCTGCACTGAGGAGCAAAGGGTTCGGCAATTACTGTCAGATGAAGAGATCGGAGACAGGAAACCCTCCACATTCCTTCGTCACCTACGTTCCCTCGCAGGGACAATCCTGCAAGATCAAAGCATCCTCAGACAATTGTGGCTTCGGCGGCTTCCAAGCCACATTCAAGCTATTATCACAGCACAAGCAGATCTGCCACTTGAGAAACTTGCTGATTTAGCAGACAAAATATTGGAAGTTTCCCCTGTAGCTATTCCCCCAGCCGTTTACGCCGCCTCCGCCCCAATAGCTGCTCCGACTGACATGCAGACTCTTACAACCCGCATAGATGAGCTCACTAGGCAGGTTGCAGCCTTATCACACAGAGGCAGAGATTTCAGCAGACAAAGGTCCAGATCGAGGGGTCCGCGCGCTTCATCCGCTGACTCCGATATATGTTGGTACCACCTGAACTATAAAAAGAAAGCACAAAAGTGTGTAAAACCATGCAGCTGGGATGACAACGCGGAAAACAGCCAAGGCAGTCAGTAGTGGCGGCAGCTGATGGCCCTTTCTCCAGTCGCCGACTATTCATTACAGATGCCGTCTCTAAATACAAATACCTTATCGATACCGGCTCTGATGTTTGTTGTTTCCCTCGCCGGCTTATTCGTAAACACCTCCGTTCTGCTAATTACAATCTTAATGCTGCAAACGGTAGTGTGATTAAAACATATGGCGGTACTACACTAACACTAAACCTAGGTTTACGCCGCGACTTTAGCTGGCGCTTTATTATAGCTGACGTCGAAACCGCTATTGTGGGTTCGGACTTCTTGGCTCATTACCATCTTCTCCCAGACTGCGGTAACCAAAGGTTGCTGGATGGAAAAACTGGTATTTCAGTACAGGCACCCATCGCCTCAATCAACCAGGCCAGTGTTAAAGCAGTGGGCATCAACAACAACTCACCCTTCGACTGCATCCTCAGGGAGTTCCCAGGCATCACACGCCCACCAGGGCTTCCGAAGATTGTCAAACATAGTACGGTGCACCACATCAAGACAACTCCAGGACAACCCGTATCGTGCCGCCCACGCCGCCTTGGCCCAGAAAAACTCATCATCGCAAAACAAGAGTTCGAGGATATGATGCAATGTGGGACAGCTCGTCTCTCTAAAAGCCCGTGGTCATCACCCTTGCACTTAGCACAGAAGCGAGATAACACCTGGCGACCTTGTGGCGACTATCGCGCACTTAACGACCGTACTGTGCCCGATAAATACCCAGTCCGGCACATAGGGGATTACAGCCACAACCTAGCAGGGTCTAAAATTTTTAGCACCCTCGACCTGGTTAAAGCTTATCAGCAAATCCCAGTCCACGAAGATGATGTATGCAAAACGGCAATTATAACTCCTTTTGGCCTGTTTGAATTCCCCTACATGAATTTCGGATTAAGGAACGCCGGCCAAACGTTCCAAAGATTTATTGATGAGGTGGTTCAGGGTCTCGATTTCTGCTTTGCGTACATCGACGACATTTTGGTGTATTCACGTGATGCCACGGAACACGCCCGGCATTTGCGTATACTGTTTAAACGCCTACAGGACTACGGAGTCGTCGTTAATCCAACAAAATGTAACTTGGGTTCTAAAGATGTTATTTTCCTGGGGTATAGCATTAACGCAGAAGGGACCCGCCCTCCCACGGAACGAGTAGCAGCTCTCCGGGAGTATAACCTACCTAAAACAGTCAGCGGTCTGCGTCGTTTCCTTGGGATGATTAATTATTATCGTCGGTTCTTGCCCCATACTGCTGAACTTCAAGCTCCTCTTATTAATGCAATAACGGCCATTAAGGGAAAAGGAAAAATACCCGTTCCATGGACCCCGGACCTAGAACAACGCTTTTATGCATTGAGAGATAGCCTTGCCAACACAACGTTACTTGCCCATCCCATCTGCAACGTACCGCTAGGACTCTTCACAGATGCATCCAGCACGCACGTTGGTGCATGCCTGCAACAACAAGTCAACGGTCATTGGCAACCCATTGCGTTCTTTAGCAAGAAACTGAATGCCCAACAGATTCAATGGCCAGCCTACCATCGAGAGTTATTAGGAGTTTACGAAAGTGTGCAACATTTCAGGCACATTCTGGAAGGACAACTAACAACTGTGTACACGGACCACAAACCATTAGTGTTCGCGTTTAAACAACGCCGTGAAAAACTAGCTCCTACGCAGCTCAATCAGTTGTCATTTATATCACAATACACAACGAATATTGTACATGTCAAGGGGGAAAACAACGTGGTAGCTGACACCATGTCCCGTGTTGAAGCTGTCACGATCGAATCCGATTACACGGCTCTTTCACAGTCGCAAAAACAGGATGATGAACTCAAAAAGTTACTACAGGCCTCCGAAACATCATTAAATCTAAAAGAAGTAATAATACCAGGTAGTAACACCGTCCTTGTATGCGATACATCTACAGGGAAACCTCGCCCCTACATAACACCGCCATTCCGCCGCTCATTTTTTAACCAGCTCCACAATCTCAGCCATCCTGGAGTTAGGGCCACCTTACGTCTTATAACTGATCGTTTTGTGTGGCATGGAATGAATAAGGATTGTCGATTGTGGGCACAAACATGTATACCTTGCCAGCGCAGTAAGGTTACGAGGCACGTCAACGCCCCATTAGGACATTTCAACAACCCAACTGGCCGCCTGCGACACGTTCACATTGACATAATCGGCCCCTTAGCAATGTGCAAAGGTTTTCAATACTGCCTCACAGCCGTAGATCGGTTTACCCGGTGGCCTGAGGCATGGCCAATGAGCGGCATAACAGCAGAAGAAGTAGCCGAGACCTTTACCAACGGTTGGATTTCTCGATTTGGCGTCCCTAGCGTCATAACAACCGACCAGGGCCGGCAATTCGAATCTGACCTTTTTAGGAGACTCTTACAAGAGTGCGCCACAACGAGAAGTAGAACCACCAGTTACCATCCGTGTGCCAATGGCATGGTAGAAAGGCTCCACCGTCAGTTGAAAGCCGCCCTTATGTGCCACACCGACATTTGGGTTAGAGCGTTACCTCTGGTTCTACTGGGTATTCGATCAGCTCTAAAGGAAGACTTAAAATCCTCATCAGCAGAGCTATTATATGGTGAGCCACTTCGTCTACCCGGAGAACTCATAGTCGCTTCTCCGGCATCTGAGCGGCCTGAAGACATTACGGATTTCGTTGTCCAACTACGCAAAAAAATTTCAAGATTGCGACCAACATCAGCCTCGCGACACTCACAACAATCGACTTTCGTTTTCAAAGATTTAGATGTAGCGACCCATGTTTTCCTTCGCGATGACACAGTTCGAAAGCCTTTACAGCCTCCATACACGGGACCTTACGAAATTGTCAAGCGTCGAGATAAAACATTTACAATTAATGTCAGGGGTAAGAACGTGGAGGTCAGCCTGGACCGCATTAAACCAGCGTATATTGAGCACGATGAAATAACTTCGCCGTCTCCTCCTTTGCCCCCGTTGATAACCGCACCTTCGGCAACCTTAGCGCCATCGGATGCACCAACAGAGTATACCACACGGTCTGGTCGAAAGGTACATTTCTCAAAACCATTTGATTTGTAAAAAAAAAAAAAAAAATTTTTTTCTTGTTCTTCTATTGTATTTTATGGATGTTAAATTTTTCTCGCTATTTGTACATTGTTTTGTATGGTTCCCTCGTCTGCGAAGGGGGGTGGTGTGGCGTTTCCGAACAGAGCCGCGAGCTGTCAGGTAGACGGACCAATAAGGTTCTAGGAAAAGACCGCCACAAAATATATTAAGAAAAAGAAAAACCCTAGCTAGAAGAAACGTTGCAAAGAGGCAGGAGATAAAATTTCCTGGTTCGAAGTGTAAAACAACATTCTAGATTGTGCCCACTACTCCATGCTCGAACCTATCGATAAGTTGTTAGTGTTATTCCGATAATATGTGTTGACATTTCGCACCTAGTATGTTTCATGTTCAAATAAATATAAAAGCATAAACTGGAGTGAACCGCGTTTTGTGTGACTTTACCCTACTCGTCGGTTCCCTAAAAGCCTAATTTGACGTTTGATGCGAAGAAATGTCGGTACGAATCAGTTCGCTGCTGGATATACGTAAATAAGTGATGAATGAATCATTTTATTTGTAACCGACTTCAAAAACGTTCTTAATTCGACTGTATGATTGTTACGCGATTACACCGCCAATTATGAACCGATTTTGATGATATTTTTAATGGATAGCTGGTGCTTCTCCTCATGTGGTACCATTGATCGACACTTTTGGAAATGTAGTTGAAATAAATAAGATTCATGTAGGTTCTAAAAAAAATGTTAAGTCTCTTTTGAAATCTTGGTAATTTTTTTAGCAGTATCTACAACATTTACGCTATTGGATGTTTGTGTAGAGATAAAAATGGTTGCAGCGATGCTGAAACACAAAAGCAAAAGCAAAACGCGGAGTTACAGAGTTGAAAGAGGAAACACAAGGTTGAAAAAGCGTCATGAGCAGAGTTAGTTGAAGCAACCCCTGACACAAACCTGGATAACGCTCGTTGACACAAATAGATTTTAATTATAACTTCGTAAGCTTCCCAATTAAGGACGAGCATCGAACAACACGCCAGCAGTTTTCATAGTTTTAATTCTCTATTAAATGTTCGTGCTCCAAGGATTTATTACGAGGTAACTGTTACTGTACAAGAATCCATTCGTTATCTGCACCGTAGTAAAATCTTAACGGTCTGTACAATAAAGAGATAAAAAAGTTGGAATCAGTTCAATCCAATAGTTCTTTAAAGGGGCTTGCTCTCTTTAGTGCAGTTATTTCGATTCCATTCTGCTTGATTACGTCACGACTCCTATATAGAAATGCCATTTGAAAGAGCTCTAAACCTTTGTAATAGTGTAGAAATACGTAATTTAAAAGATACACTTGAGTAGGTAGGTACTTCCCTAAAAGAATCCCTCTCGTATCTCGAACATACGCATACTCGTTTTATTTCAACTAGCCGAGTTCAAAGCTTAAGCTTAATAAAGTTGATGAGAGAGAGCCCTAGTTTTACAAAATTTATCCGGGTCAGCTTCAAAAACGTGTCCAGACGTTTTAGAGCAATTAGTTACCGTAATATTTACGTCACGACTTCTATATAGAAATGCCATTTGAAAGAACTCTAAACCTTTGTAATAGTGTAAAAAAATACGTAATTTAAAAGCTACACGTGAGTAGGTACCTCCCTAAAAGTATCCCTCTCGTTTCTCACATACGCTTTGTTTTATTTCAACTAGCCGAGTTCAAAGTTTAAGCTTAATAAAGTTGATGAGAGAGAGCCCTAGTTTTACAAAATTTATCCGGGTCAGCTTCAAAAACGTGTCCAGACATTTAGAGCAATTAGTTACCGTAACATTACGTTATATAAAAGGTCAAAAAACGTGAAAAAGAACGATTCAAAATTACGTAAGAGCGTTTTGTCGGTAAACCGGGTCTCGTGTGATCAATATTGGACCAATCATACCCGGATGTCGGGTGGCGTTGCCAAAACACAGACGTCACAGCCTTATTGCTGGCGGCGAATTAATAAAAATAAGTGTTCGAGGTTTGTGCCATGTAACCTACTAGTTTGGATTCGATTTGATCATTTCGAAATTATTCTATGTAATTTTTTTCTATAACCTTTTTAAATTTTTACCGTAAAAATTAACTGAATCACTTTAGATGCACCATTGGATGTCACTGTAAAGTGAAGTCTAGTTATAACGACCATTTCTTTTTCTTTAATATTCATGTTCAGTTATGGACTGCCCAGTAAAAGTTTTAATCTGAAAAACGAACGAAAAACTACAAATGAAAAAACGGGAGTTGTTTCCAAAAATACTGGAGAGAATTCTTTCTCGAAATTATGCTGGGAAAGTACTGCTCAAATCAGACGTCGATGAAGGCACAGCTATTTTCGTGAGGGAAGGGATGTCTACCGTTGACAAATGACAATCGAATCATTTCTAAATTTAAATAACTAAATAGAGAACTGGCACCCTAGCCCGCATTGCACGGGTAGCACTTATTATCTACAGCCAGACTATGAAACATTTACACAAAATAACCAAAAACCCAAAAAAAAATCTGTTGATCCGATCACTACCAAACTTCACACCTTCACCCTTCCACAGGATCCAGCTGGGCTAATCTGAAGATTGCTTAAAAAGATCATCCAAATCGCTCCTCCCTTTTGGAGTCAATAGGGAACATACATACACACATCAATTTTTATATATGTAGATAGACTACTAGTTGTACCCGTTGAATCTCCGTTGTACCCGTGTAATCGTTGCAAAGAAAGCAAAAAAAAATTGTCCAGTAACCTTGGCGGGCGTACGGAAAACTATCCACCAGTTTCACAAAAATCGCTTAAGCCGTTTTGGAATCCATAGGGAACATACGCATCGATTTGTATATAATATGTAGACACCACACTATTCTCTATTTTCCACGATGAACGTCGAAGCTATAGGATCGGAGTGAATGACGGAAGCTTTCACGTTCTTTCCACCCTACAGAAGCACTTTCATTATGTCTACGCCTATTATATAACTCTGTTCAGTTGTAATTTTACATTTCAGTTATTTTAATAGATAACATCAAAAGTATCAAAACTAGATTTTTCAAAGAAAATTCTTATTTTTTTTAAGGTAGTGAAACTGTGTGGAATATTTTGATGGGATATATCACAATATATCGAGAATTTATAATCTCGTAAGATTAATTATAAACTGTCTGCAATAAACCGGTGACATAAGCAAGTGTTTCGTTTCAGTGATAAATAAGAAAATATTAATTGAAAAAATTGCAAACCGTTTCATTTGATACCCATGTCATGGTAGTGCACAAAAATAACTAGTCCGCCATCTTGGGCCGTCCGTCATATTGGATTTAGAATGACGTCACTTAGCTAACCATGCATTGTCATCCAAACTAAACGTGTATGAAAAAATTCATCTTAATCGGTGAAGGGTAACTGCTATAACATTCAGTTGCATGATTTGACTTGAACACACTTACATACATACATACATTGCAAGTTAAATAAAAGCTTGTAAAAAGCTCTCTTTATACGTTCCAAAACTCCAATGACCATAATCCTCATTCAGTTCACATCATCTTCATCAGCTTATTAATGTTTCCATTGCTGGGTCACAGGCTTCCTCTCTGAGAGACGGAATGGGCCTTAATCCACCACGCAGTTCACATACTCTCCCATAAAATTTCACAGCGCACGTGAATTAAAATTAACACAGGATGCAGTTTCAGTGCAATACCAGCTCAATAAGCGTGGCGAGATACTCAATCATGCGGAGGCCGGCCTTCCACTGAAGTGCATAAACGAACAGCACCTGATAGCCCATCTATCAATACAGAGCATGCAGGTTATGAGCACTACCGGCAATTTCACCATGCAAGCAACTTTGGTATTTAAAGCTTGGCTTTCCTTTAATGCATAAACGGTCCGAAAATTTTTTTACTCCAGTTTTCATGAAATTCCTTTTTTGCGTTTGCGGGTTTTTGCGATCGATTTGCCGAACTCGCGGTTTAATTTCAGTGGGGATGATATTTACGGCCAACTTATAACTTTAATATATGATTAATTTAAAAGTAATGAGCGTAATTTAACGTTTGATGCGGAGAAATGTCGATACGAATCGGTTCGCGGCTGGATTTACGTAAATAAGTGATGAATCATTTTATTTATTTTCACCCAGCTTCAAAAAGTTACTCAATTCAATTGTATGTTTGTTACTACGCCAATTACGAACCGATTTTGATGATTCTTTTTTTATTTGAAAACTAGGTGCTTCTCATGTGCTTTTTAAATTTGATAAAGATCTGACGAACAGTTTTTAAGTTATCCTTAATCATGCGTATTTTCATGTTAATATAAGGTAGCAAACCTAATAAGAGAATAATAAAAACACTTTTAAACAAAAAAATTAAACCGACTGCCAAAACAAAATAGTTACTACAAAGCGAAAATAATTTTCTTTTGGGTAGTTGGAGTCAAAAACGAAAAAAAAAATGGCAATAAAGACACCGAATTCCGAAAACAAGGTTATTTTTCGCTTTGTAGTGTTTGGTTAACCTACATCAAAAAGGACGAGGTTCTCAATTCTACTATATTTTTATTCGTTTTTATTTGTTACTTAAGAACTTTTGCTAGGTGGACCGATTTTGATGATTCTTTTAACCCATGACGGAACGGAGACGGTATATGCGTTTGGGGTGAGAGGATGTTTGTGCAAATCCTTGTTGCCATTTTTCTACAAAACTACTAGTCCGATTTTGATGCAGTTTTCAGTTATGGATTTGAGTTTGATTGGTGCATGTTCTTAGATAAGTGTTACGGTGACAAAACATCAGGGGGCGCTGCAGCAAACATTGTTTGTGCAAATCCATGTTGCCATTTTTCTCCAAAACTACCGGTCCGATTTGGATGCAGTTTTCAGTTATGGTTTCGGGTTTGAATGGTGCATTTTCTTAGATAGGTACGGTAACAACTCACCAGGGGGCGCTGCAGCAAACATTGTTTATGCAAATCCACGTTGCCATTTTTCTCCAAAACTACTGGTCCGATTTGGATGCAGTTTTCAGTTATGGTTTCGGGTTTGAATGGTGCATGTTCTTAGATAGGTACGGTAACAACTCACCAGGGGGGGGGGGCGCTGCAGCAAACATTGTTTGTGCAAATCCATGTTGCCATTTTTCTTCAAAACTAGTAGTCCGATTTTATATAAATCCGATTTAATATCTATGCTCTATAAAAAGTAAAAAAATAAGCAAAATTAAAAATTTTGAAAACACCTTCGACGGTTAAAAATTACTTTAAAAAGGACAAAATAATTAAAAAACCCAAGATTATCCGTCGGCGGCTGCCATCACTATTTTAAATTTCATCGTAATTAAAAATAAGTATCATCATCAACTTCTAAACGTCCCCACTGTAGGCCACTATAGCGCTAAAAATCTACAATTATTCACGTTACTATAAAAAAATACAAAATAAGTTCATTTAAAGGCAACCCCCGACGGATATTCTTGGGTTTTTAAATTATTTTATCCTTTTTCAATTATTTTTTAACCGTCGTGGGTTTTTTCGAAATTTTTAGTTTTGGCTTTTTATTTGAAAGTTGTTGCTTCTCATATGGTACAATTTAATTTTTATCGATCTGATGAAGAACTTCGGAGATATACAGCAGAACTCTTCAATAAAGGACGGCATTGCATCTCGGGATTGCTGCAATCGCATTTCTGTTTATTGTTTGCACTATTTCATAACATAACGTACGCTCTAAAGGGTTACGCAGTTGTGTACAGTAAACCCTGGAACGCTCTAATTTCACCGGTTGTGTTCAAGTTTCATGTTATTTGGGTAATCTATTCTGGCGTAACTGTGGGTATATCGTACCACATCTAAAAAGTGAAAAATAACTTCAATTTCGGAAGTTGGTGTCAAAGAGTGAAGAAACAAAAACAAGAACACTAAATTCCGAAATTAAAGTTATTTATTTGGAAGTCGGTAGTATTTTTTTGTAAAAAAGTTTTTGACAAATACATAACATAGAACATTGTCGTAATTTTTCAAATATTCTTGTTTTTTTTCTTTCCATGTGATCCTAACTAGACTAAAACATATATCTAGGTATTATAGAAGTTTATCTATGCAGATAGATTTCTATACAGTATACGCAAATAGATACACATATTTTTAGAACATCATCATTGTTTCTTGCTCGGTAACAGTATCCTAAACAAATTAGAATATTTGTAACACATGGAGCATAGACAAGCACAAACAGTGCGACACGCAGTGAAATTGATACGATTGTCGCTGACAAGGGTGAGAGGTGCGATACAGGGGTGTCGGACTTTCGAGCGGCCACCGTAGGGGCACCAGGAAAGAGGAGCGTTTGTGACCTCTGCCGCGGGTGTTTGTATGTCATTTATTTGACGTCATTAAATGATACCTAGGTTAAGAAAATATATTTATAGTATCTATCGGAACTGTAAAATAGGACTATTAGGATTAGTTGTAAGGAGGATGTTATGTATTCGACGTATTGTTTTATTTTATGCGTTATTTTATTATGCATTTTATTATTGACTAGCTGTGCCCGCTGCTTACCTTGCTGCCTACCCTACCTATCTACCATTTTTTTTCTAAGGCAATTCTTCCGCGGATAATCCAAATGCACAACGCCATCTATCGAATATGCAGTTCAACTCTCCGGTATCTGCATTGCGTGTGTTGTGTTATTTTACTTCTTGGACACTTTAATTTCATCTAACTTTTGATAGAGTAAACCAAATTCGATGAAACAAAAACTATGTAATACTTCAATTTACGCACAATTATTACGTATAAAATTTGTTTACATTGTTTCGTACATTTTATGTGATGCGTGTACAACTAAACATATAAACAGATAAAAAATCCAAAAAGGCTTGAAATGGGTTCTGTTGGTTATCCTCTAACACCCTGGCTATTTTTTTTATATTTTCGGTGTACAAGAACCTCTTTTTTGAAGATTTATTACATTTATTGATCTTGTCGGCAGTCTTTCTGTACAATTTCAACTTCAGTTTTCTTGGTGCCAAAATATTACGATTACCTAGGTGCTACAACGTGGAAAAACATCTTGAACTGATTTTATATCAATACTATAGTAGACACTATAACCTTACACATTCGACGATACCATGTGATGTAGGCGAAAAGTTGCCAGTTACATAATCATGTTTCAGCTTAAAAAACTATGTTTCAGCATTAAAAATGTCTAAAAATGATGTCTGCCAAAACTTCCGATCTATGATAACCAAATAGATTTTCAAGGGGATATGGCGGCAGGACCCACGGGGTGTGAATGTATAATGTTCGTCTTCAGAGATTTCATCAACATTGAATGGACCAAGAAAATGCTCACGGGGACCTTTACATCAATGAGTATGGTGACGTTTGTCACACTTACGGCTTTAAGTAAAGGCATTTATCGATTAAATAAGTTCTTAATGTTCCAAACATAACTTGAATTTTTACCAACCCATTGAAAGGGGTTTTTTTGTCAAATAGTAAATAGTAATATTTTCCATAGGTATATATTTTAAGCTTACCGAGATATAATTTTTTGTTTTAGTTCTCTGTTAAAAAATAAAAAAATACCTCTAATGATCCAGCCATTTCATTTTTAAAATGAAATAATAAATTCTACCAATCTGGAAAAGCTCTATATTTATTTGTTCAATCCGGTGAGCACTGCTAACTAGAATCATAGATTTCCAAATATTTACGTGAACGTTAAAATCTGAGTTAAAAAAATATAACTTAAAATCGATATATTAAAAGCTGGCCATCATAAGTCTTTTTTTTGAAATACTAACAAAAGGCTGAATCATACGTAATCGATTTTCAACACCTAATTCTAAAAGGTATATAGAACGGTAGGGCTAAAGCTGTCACCCCCGGCTGGTATTTGATGACTCAGCGCAGGTATTAAAAGGGTACATTTTTTACCGTACTTTGAACTTACTCATATCATTATCGACTTTAACTTACATGACCTATGGTTATTTAAAGATCTGCAATCCCATCCCATGTTAATGTGATCATGAATCTAGATATTGGCTATCAAGCGATTATAAACTGCATTAGACTAACAATAAGTACCCAAATCGGAACCGTAGAAAAAATGACGCATCATCATCGGGAAATCCAGACAAAGCCAGACGAAGACGGCATTCGCGATTCCCTTCGATAGAGTCCTCATTGTACGCAGCGTTTACAGCATTGCGCGTGCGTTATCCTCCCTCTTGCGTCTCCGTCGCACCCGCAGCATCGCATCCGCCGTCCTTGTCCCCCCCGGGAGGGTCGATCTATACGACGCTAGGTACGGCTACACTACAGTGCCGTAGCACGACTAGTACGCAGGTTTCTGGCGTCTGGCACAAACGTCAGCTTTCGCCAGTCCGGTATAGGAACGCAACGCGGCCGCAAAAATGACGCGCGCCGTGCTTTTTATAAGTGTATTTACCATATTTTTGGACGCGCTGCATGCCGGACAGGTAAGATAAAGGCTTGAATGGAAGATTTGTATGGATTGAATTGAATGTGTAGCGGCGGCATCGTGCCGGGGACACTAAGTCGAAAATCGATTGAATGTGTTCGGTAATGTTTTCAAGGCGGGTGTAAAATAGTGGCTGACTGAAAAGAGCCGTTCATACTCTTCCAGACGCCGTAAATGTTGTTTTCTTTGGCTTTTTGTAAGCGTTTTTCGTTTGATGATTAACTTAATGGGTTGCGTAACATTATTGGGTCTTAGGTAAGTGTAGAAAACATTGTATTTGCGTTTGCTTCGGTTGATAAGTTTTACCGTAAATAAAGTAGTGTCTACGGAAGCTATGCGAATACGAAAATACGTGTAATTGTTTATACGAATGATCTTTTTATAAACGACCGAGATTTTTAGGTTATAGAAAATAGGAATTTGGGATCGATAAATAAATACTATTATGCAATACTGAGTCAATATTGATTGAATTGACCATAATAAGGAAATAAAACGTATTTAGAAAGGGCTACAGAACTTTAATTAATGTTTACTCATGATTAAAAAAAAAATAAGCTTGTAATCAAATTTTCTTCATCATGGACAATCTACTGGGCTTGCGGATGCCATAAAAATACTTTTATGACTTGCTTCAGTCGTTAAACTCGAAATAGAATGAAATGTGAATCACCTTTTCATTAGTAAGATGGCAAAGACGTATTATCACTACTAAAACACATGACTATACAATCAAATCTAAGTAATGGCCTGTAAGAATTTCTTTCAAAGCGCGTTTTCATCAAGAAAAAGATGAGAAATAAAGAAAAGATGGTATTTTTTTCATATGCGATGTTATTGGGTCACTTGAAACTTGCGTTCTCTCAATTGCTTATGAATTGGCACTTAATTATGCATAATTCTGACGCATACGATGCGGATGATTAATTTAACCAATTTTTGGGCCTATAAAAGAAAAAACATCGTGACTTTCTCATTGCGCAACATTTTTTTTTCATTTTTTTTATTGATAAGGCAACATTGCTTAAGATAATCGTTTTGATATTACTCAACACTCCTACTGAGTGGGTACTCTATGATTCCTCAATAGGAAAGGAATCCCTGAAAACGACCAATATTAATTAAAAAGGCATTTATTATCAATTCAGCCTTGTTCTAAATTGAACTGAAAACTGAAAGACGCAATCGTTTTTCAGCTTCTTTATCGACAATTTTTGTTCATCAAATCATTTTTGTTGTATCTTTCTTTCTAATATAAAATCTAAGATCGCAAGTTATTTGATTATGCTTCGCTCCACTTCAGCGCATTCAGCATAGTATAGCGCAAACGCACTAAATTATACATTACTTATTTGCATTATACATTGCTCGAAAGCTACACCATCTAAACAAAAAATACTCAGCATGAAAATAAACGGCTATAGACTGTATTGATCTAACAGAATTTTACGATCAACAAGGCCCGACGGCTTTTCTGTAACGGCCTTTTTTCTTTATGCCAGCAGAATTGTCTACAAACAACCGTTTTTTAATTAAAAAATTAACTAAGGCGCTGTCAAATACGAAGGTAACGGCTGTCATTGGTTGACAGAAATAAAAACAGCCATTCAAATGACTTAACTTGAGATTTGACAGACGATTAAAATAAAAAAGTTTTCATAAACCTACAATAATCTGAGTTTCATTCTTATATCTAAGGTTTCAGAACAAAACAACTAGCAAGTCTTTGAAATTAAGTCCACTTAAACTGCCGAAATTACTTGCTGAACTAAAGTCTACGTTACAAGTGAAACAAAAGGACTTGTAAGGCTTCTTATTTAGTTCCTAAGTAGACTTATAAAATCAATTAAAGTCCGAGGGGCATTCAACTTTAGTAGCTGCCACTTCAAGAGCGAACAGTCTGGAACGTTAGGAAAGAGTGCGCTTCAAGAAGGGGTTTAGAAAGAATTGAAGCTAGTTGCAGGTGGATATTTATGCGAATCGTGGTTAGAAAGTAGCCATTTACTTTTATATTTGCACTTACGAAAGTAAATTGCTCGAGCCTGCAGCGTTTTTTTTTTAAATTGATTATTGCTAAAGCAATAGTTAAAGCAAAAGTCAATGGCCTCTATGGTTATCCCATTCCAAATTCAAATCGAAAACGTTTTATAGGTGAATATTGCAAAGGCAATATTGAACGCAGTTTATTGAATTTTGAATTTAGAACTAGGCCTCGTTCGAATTTTGATATTCTGCAATGAAAAATTTTCTATTTGTCGGGATTGCGTCATAGCTGAAATCAAGGGTGTTTGGCATATACATATACAGGCAGCTGCAAAACCGTTGGGGCATAAGTAATGCGAAATACTTATGCGTCTTGTTGCCCATACACCCTCATTTCCATACATTTCTATGTTATTTGCTGGGTCCCTGCACTTACTCAGCCGCGCCTGGAGGAAATAGCCGTAAATTACATATGATTCAAATGTGAGGAAATTCGCAATTTTACTGTGCGGTATACAATGAAATCGGTTCTTTAAGAGCACCTTGTTGTTACATGGTGCGTTGTTACTGATTGACGATTGGGCTTCAATTTTATTTATAGTACTTTTCCAGTTGTAAATATAATTCGTTTTGCGGCAAACGGTTCTTTGCTAAAGAAGATCGAATAAAAATGAATGAATATAAAGTAATCGAGTTCAAATAAATCATACGGTTTTCTTTCCAAATTCAAATCCAATAAAAACAGATATTGCACAACATAAAAATAATAAAGGTTGACAGTTATTGCGAAATTGTACAAATTGTTTCTGCATAATGATACTAAAACATATTATTATACTTAGCGAGCTTCAAGAATTCATACAAAGGCAACGATCGACATCGTTCTTTTGAAATGCATACGAATTAATAAATTTTATATGAACTTACTTTGAACTAGATACAGTTATATTGATCTAGCAAATTAAACCGACTAAGTACATGTTTAGTTTCGCGACTTACCATTGTTTTCTGGTAATGATTTATCGACGGGTCACAAATTTAAT
Source organism: Orthosia gracilis (assembly GCA_947562075.1). Taxonomy (NCBI): domain Eukaryota; kingdom Metazoa; phylum Arthropoda; class Insecta; order Lepidoptera; family Noctuidae; genus Orthosia; species Orthosia gracilis. The sequence goes on along the minus strand of OX387265.1, from coordinate 40,369,017 downwards.
ACAAGTCAAGTAATACGATTTGTGGTTGAAAATTCAATCAACTTTCATATTAATTTAGCTATAAAATTCGTTTTAGGAACTGTGTCTTTAACTAAGATTGTGAAGAGTTTAAAAGACAGCAAAATAATCATGTCTAAAATGTTCTGGTTGCATCTTTAATAATCTTAAAATGTATTTTATCTCTATCCGTTCCGACCCGATGTCTACGGAGCTCGTAGGGTGCACCGTAGCAACTTAGCAAGCAACTTTTAATGATAGACATTAAAACCTTAAATATGGGAGTAATAAAAAACCTAGAGGCATGAAAGACGTTTATGGGGGGTCAACTCGATGACGACTCACAGCAATGCTGATCAGGTAGCGATCAAGGGACCTCCCTTAACCGACAAACGTGAACGAATTTTAAATGAACTTCTTACAAACAGCCTTAAGTGGTATAAGATACGGAGAAAAACTAGTTGGCAGCCCAAGCTCTAAAGGAGTTTATCCTCTTATTGTGCGTGCAAAATAAAATCGGCTTTTGATTTTCCACGCGCAACTTGTTCTGTCGTTGTATATCGAATGGGTAATAAAACCTCCTACTTGAGTCTGGGCTCCTGGTACCTAGGTTATAGCACTCTGGTGCGGTTTTTTTCCGGTAATGATTTTACTTCTTGATGAAATTTTGCTAAAGTCCCTTTAAGTGGTATAAGATAACAAAAACACCTAATTGCTAGCCTAAGGTCTAAAGGAGTTTATTCTCTTATTGAGCGTGCAAACTCAAATGGGCTTTTGATTTTTCACGCGCAATTTGTTCTGCCGTTGTATATCGAATGGGTAATAAAACCTCCCACTTGGCTCTGGGCTTCTGGTACCTAAGTAATGGGACTCTTGTATTATTGTGGGTTTGTTTTCCGGTAATGATTTACAAACAGTCGTCAATCATTGAGTTAAGGCTAATGAGCTAGGTTCACGTTGTTTAGTGTGTTTTGTGAGTTATTTCTTGTTTCCCTAAAGTGTATGAGGTTCTTTGTGAGTTTAAGTTGCTATTTCAGAAATAGTTTGGTAAATTCGATGTGAACGCGTTTAACCACAATCGCAACATGAGTTAAGCGGTGATACAGTCGATGATGCACACTTTTCTAGAATGAGTAGGTTTAGAATCTAAATGACTGTCGGGCTAGCGACACGAACATAGATATCCGAGGCATGAAGAAGAAGTAGGACGTTCATTCGAGACTCCATTAAGAATCCCATAGCATAGACATCGGGAAAAACCAACCTCATTTTAAATACAAGCCTGTATGTTTATATGTATGTTCCTATTTTATTCATCTTTGTTTATGTGATATAGGAACCGTCGAAAGCCTCCATAACATCCAATATCGACGAAACTGTCGATGTCGTCTTATTGAGATTCGATCATGTCCCACTCCAATCGGCCTCGATCAGTAAAAAAGTTTTTCAAATCCGCGCTCCACACACCAGCTTCTTTTTAAAAGGGATTCAGTTGTACCTGATGGAATATGAGTGATTGACACCGCGAAACAAATGGGAACGCCAGCTTTATCAGATCACCTGAATATTGACTGTCAAGCAACGGCTTATCGTTCTGACGACTTCATTCGCGTTGTTTCGACGTGAGTGGGTAACGTTGCTGTGTGTTGATGGTTTTTGATGTAGGGGTTTTTAATGGCTTATGTTTAACTAACCACCAAATATAGTAAAATGTAACGGCAAAAAATCACTTTATATTGCCAAAAATAGTAAATGAACCACAATTAAATCTCCATTTAGCGTGAAACTAGAACCAAAAAAATTACAATTTGTGATCCTACTTAAAGCACCCCACTCCAAATTATGATTGTTTAATCCAAAAATAGTTAATGTCCACAAAAAATAACAGTATTTTAATATAAAATGACATTTAAATATGTAACATCTTCTTAACCTATAAAAATAAATTATTCCAAGTAAATCATTACTACTACATTACTTAAGCAACATAGTCGGCGGAGCCCCGTATTTCAGTGACCAAGTAAATCATCATACTCTTCAAATATGTTGACCTGGTGACACTTGGAGAACCTCTACATTCAACAGTAGACGTCTTTCGGCTGAAATGTTAATATTTATGATGGTGATTCACCTATTGTATACCAAAATTGTAACTTAGCTTAAAAAATACAAATATATCTGATTTTACGAGTCAATGATTTTGAAGGTTTTATTCAATAGTTTAAATACATGCATTACTAATGATAACATGGATGGATGTTTTGGGTCACAACGAAGGGTATTAATTGCCCAGAGTGGTGGTTTCAAACCATTCAATTAGGCTACCATCCATGAAGCAAACAAACCAATAAAACCCTTTTCTCAACCATTATACAGATAATTATTTAATTCGTTGCGTCCTTTGACTTTGTTTATTTTTTTTTGCAGATATGTCTAAAAGTTTTGAGCAAAAACCACGAGGAATTATTTTTCATTTTAGGAATACTTACATTGTTCTTTCTTCCAAGTTTCAAACTGGAAACATTTAGTAGAATAATATATTGGTTTCTTTTTTTTTGCCCTTTATTATCAGCGGTTAGATCAAAATAAATGGCTTTGAATGTATGCGAGTTGCGCTTATTTCGTTACCAGCAGTAGGGTGAACTCATCTAACTTCGTGACAAAGGCATTTGAGTAATAAAATACCAATAAATTATTAATTAATTTAATTCAGTCTCAGCATGAGTTTTAATCAATCTTTTATGAGGAATATTAGCACAAATAATCAGATTTTTTTCTAGAAACCTAAGAGTTATACCAAAATTACTAAACCAAGTCAACTTGCCTAATTCCGTGGTGACCTCTTTAAGTCCGTGATAGCTAATACTTTAATTCTGATATAACGGAATTAGGCAAGTTAACTTTATTTAAGTAGTACAATATTAATATTATAATAAAATTAACATAAACATAAAAAAAAACAAGATAAACATTTTAGTAACATCTAGAATTATTCTTCGGCGCAACACATATCACACTTAAAAATCGTCTCAATAGCCTGTGTATAGCGTGTTCTTCTTGTTGGGGTCATCCATGATATATCTGAAAGTAAACAAGCAAATTAAAATAATAAATACGTACCTACCTGCTTAGATTTTAGCGTCTGCCCAAATTTGAGCTCATATTAATAAAAAAAAAGCTGCGAAATTTGGTAAATTACTCACGCAATTACGTGACAGTCCAAAAAAAGTGTCACCCAATTCCGTGATAGCAAAATATAATATTGGCTCAAAGTCGTCATTTTAATTAATACCAGATAAAAGTAATAAAATGACATCAATCTTGTCTACTACACTCAAAATAAGTCAATAATTTCAGTTAAAACCACAAATATTTGTACATAACTACTATAATTCTGTGATAGCACAGAAACCACTCAACCGCTAAAACGCTAATATTTTTGACGAACAAAATAAGCTCTAACACGAAAAAGACGCAGAACTATGACGATTTTTTTACTGCCACATCAAGGGAATATCAATTACAATTCATTTTATTAGAAAGAAGCTAAAAAATCGGTTAAATACTTACATAAATACAGCAAAGTTCGCCACCAATTCACAAACACTGCCGAAACCGGCGAGATTCGCGCGCGAACTGCTAAAACCGTTAGCTGTTTCTATCTCGCTCACTCGAGCATCCCCAAACTTTACAGACGAATTTGAACTTTATCACAGAGGTTTAAGGTTGTATTTCAAACCATTGCTTTCACTCGTATAGCCCTATGATAGCGCTCAAACCAAATATCACCGAATTAGGCGAGTCACAGAATTAGATGAGTTCACCCTATGCTCAAGTTTTGAATTTGAATAATAAAAGTTACTGATTCTAAGCTGCATATTTTATTTTTATAGAATAAGGCAGGTTGGAAAAAGCCTACCGGCCAATCCCTATTTCTTTTTAGGGTTCCGTACCCAAAGGGTAAAAACGGGACCCTTTTTTTTTGTGTGGGAAATCATCCAATGACTTCTCCCGCTCTGGGTGAAGCGGAAGGGCGTGTCAGACTTTTACTGACTAAAACCCACCAGTGTTCCTTCAGTTGCTTGTGCCAGGGCCGCGGTAACTCTTTTTCAAATTTATCCGCGACCCAGACAGGCATCGGCCCTAGCGGACCCCGTCAGTTGTGCTGACATCTCTTTGAGGCGCGCGTGGAACACTACGCGCCGTCGACGCGGGCCTGTTCCTTATCAGACGGTGAGCTACCCATTACTCGCCGTCCGCAAGCCCGCGCCTACGGTGGCCGTGAATCGGCTTGCGACTCCCGACGCCCAGGGCGTCTCCTGCGGAGGCTAAGGGCGTGAGGGCGTCTCCGTTGCTCCTCCCTCACGCGTTCTGCCTCCTCCTTTGCGAGCATTACTGCTTCGCAGAAGGAGGTGACAGCTTCCCATGCCCTCTCGCTCCATACCATGGCCTGAACGAGGGCCGGACGCGAGAGGTCGCCACCGCTGATCGCCTCCATGAGGACACGGCGGCGCTCCGCCCAAGCGGGGCAGTCCTCCACCGTATGCTCCACCGTGTCCTCCGGGCGATCCACACAAAAAAAAAAAAGAAAACCGGACCCTATTACTAAGAATCCGCGGTCCGTCTATCTTATATCTCATGAACCGCGATAGCCAGACAGTTGAAATTTTCACAGATGATGAAAAAAACAGAAGAAAATAATTATTTAAGTGGGGCTCCCATACAACAAACGTGATATTTTTGCCGTTTTTTTCGATAATGGTTCGAAACCTTTCGTGCGCGATTCCGACTCACACTTTGCCGGTTTTTATTATTAGTTTTTGCCTACTAATAATATTACTTTCAACAACTCATAAAATAAAAAGTACTAGATCTTTGACTGCGCAGTGAAATTTCATCGACCGTTTCAACCCGTAATTTTCTGACCACAAGAGCAGTAAGTGCTGTTGTAGTTATTATAAATACCACCTTTAATTCCCTTTCCTTAAGTAATGCAGTAGCTACAACGTGTTTGCTAAGAAAAACGGGTTAAGGTTGAAGACTGTAGAATTAGCTTGATTTACTATGATGATAGGTTTGTTAGTAGACGGTACATTGCTCATAGGCAGTAAATTAATGATTTCCTTTGCCCAGTTTTCTATGTTTTCTATTGCCGTGGTTAATTAGCAGGTACAATTTCCTTTCTAGTTAGAAAACATCTATGATGGCGTCAGGTTATGTCAAAAATCTTCTGAAATTGAAGATAAATCGGACTTATTCCTGCCAATATAGTTAGTATTATTCCCATTCCACACACTCCAGCCCCCATAAAGACAGAGCGACAAGAAAAGTCCATTACTCTCACAGAAATCCTATAAAGTAGCCTCTACCCTTAACTTTTATTCCCAGTACCAACGCTCACTAAGACCCGCCATATTGTTCTGTTTTCAAAACCTTTTAAAATACGTAGCTTCAAATTCCATTTCCAAATCTCCTTTTCACAACATAATGTCTTTTTAAATATATTATCTGGTAATCCAGTCGATGTTGCGAAGGTTTTATTCGAATTTTCCTTTTTGCTGGATTTGGGGTGGCTTTGTAGAGTGACCATTGTTTAAGCGGCTCGAGTGCCCTTTTGTTGTGTATGTGTGTCGTCGATAAGGTTTGCCCCGCCGTTCTCTCGGTTAATTGTGGAGTGATTAAAACCTACGCCAGGCGTTAGCGTTTTGTTTAATTGGGATACGACAGACGCGTGCTGGTTTAGCTTCTGTTTATGTGCTCATTTCAGGCAGAGTTATATGAATGTCTAGGCTATATAAAAATAACAAAACGGTAAATCTCTCGAATTAACATAGAGCCTTTGTCAATGCCTTCCTAGACTACAACATTAAGTAACTTAGCGACATTAAACTTTTGAATTTAAATATAGGCTTAGTAATAAATCATACTTACACGTTACAGTAGTTAGAAGGTATCGGCACAACACCCAAATACAAACGTTGTCCACCACCAAAAACCAGTTGCACATGAACAAACCACCATTCACGCGTAAAACCCTTTATCCTAACCGATGACACACATACAATGGACTAAGGCAATGGACTAACCATAAATATGGACTTTACCAGGCACATGAAATAAAAAAAAAAACGATAATAGTTCTGGTACGGTTACCAGAGGTGTAATCAAAAGTTAAGTATACATTAAACAAAAATATACGTAGTGTATAAAATACATAATTAACTATAGCTACATACATATAAATGTACACTTAAACCATAAAGTACTCGTTATAAATATCTAAGCCTAAAAATAAACTAATCTTAAACATAGCGTCGAAAATCGCCTCCACATCGTTGTCTACTGGTAAACTTCCCAAAAGTCGCTTTTTACTATATATATAATGTGTACCAGGTTATTAATTTCAGTTATCTGCGTGTTCTGCTCTGTCGCAATGTACACTTCATTGGGTCTATTGAAAACTTGCGAGCGGCCACGTCGGCTATTGTGCTAAATGCAGCCAGTTGTGCTTAGATGATCAATATTTTGAATAGTGGTAGAATGTTGTTGTTTCTGGTACATTCAAACGCTGGAACAATGGGACTAGTTTGTGGCGAAGTTTCTGCAAAATAGAATCGGGATTGGAATTATTTCTGCTTTGGTACAGAATAAAGCTTCCTCGTGGGAGATATTTTGTTACTCAACCTCTTTTAGTTATAATAAACTGTGAACACTATTCAAATGTTGTTAGGTATTCAAAAATCTTTCATTATAAATTAATTCAAAACCCTTGACTTTATAGAAATTATACTCTTTGAATTCGCTTCAAAACCAGAAATAGTTAACAGTATTAGAATATTTCTGCAATACTCAATCACGTCATAACGAATAAAAAAAATCTTTCAAAATGTTCTTCAAATCTAAAGGAACCCGTACCAACGCGGCATACAAAAACTTGGTCCTTTAAAGAGAGGTTTGTAATATTTTATAGAAATGAAAAACTCATTCATTTTGCCCGAGTTCGCGGATACTTCAGAGAGCTTAGAAGTTGGAAAAATTAAAACTTGATTATAAAATGTTGGAAGGACGTGAAAGTTCTGGAAAGCCGGAATGAATAAAATGAAATAAACATTAAAAATTGTGGAAAGTCCTTATAAGATTACATTTGAGTCTCTCGTTGTTTTGAGTTGTGGATTTATAATTTTATCTCTTCCTATTCAATGTGTACTCTATGTTCCATCGAATAATGCATGCTGAAAGCTAAAGGAGCTCGCCCAAATTCATTCACATTCACAAATTCATTTTCTATACAAATCGTACAGTGATATTGAAACAGTAAACAACTTGACAGAGAATTTAAATACCTATACTTACTTAGGAAATTTTAAATTTCAGAAAAAGGGAATTTTCAAAGAAAATATTCTTTACCATCAAAAGAAACACTGCAAGTTGCTATAAAACAAACATTTCACCTACACTGAATAGATTTAGAGAAAATATAACAGTACCACACACACACCTACCCTCAATTCAAAGAGCTTCTTTGACATTTAATCCCCGTTTCCAAGATGGCGACGCTGGTACTCCGTGCTAAGCCTTCAGTTCGCGAGATTAGGGCCACGAAGCAAGCGTCACTGACTAAATACCGAATCACTATTTCTGCTTAGTGGACGAGCTGATTATAAGTAAGCTGATTGGAGTGGTCAGTGGAGAAAGGTGGGATTTGATTGTACTCTGCTTCAAAAATTGTTTGTGTCTATCGCGATTGCATAAATGAAATTTTACGCTTGGAAGCCTATGCAGCAGTAGACGTCTGTCGGCTGATATGATGATGACGAAAGACATTTTCAGGAGGGCCCGATGTGTGCGTTTTTGGTATCACACGTGGTTTTTCAAATAACTTTTTTTATTTTTGTTTACGTCTCCTGTGCGGGTCATAAATAAATATACTTTCTGCGTACTTTATTATTTCTGGAATTATCTATGGAAATTGTTTTGAACAAAGATGGCTGCCTTTGTTTCGATTTAGGCCACACGCCAAAAGATCTTTATTTTTCTAAAGTTTTCGTATTGGAATAATAACTTGATTTGGTAATCCTTCTACGTAATGAATTGATAATGGAGGTGGTACACATAAAAATACTAGCATTCTAATCTATTTAAGTTCCAGTAACCTTTCTGAAAAATAGAAAAAAGTGTTGGTATAAGTATACTACGAGTAGTATTATATTATCTGTGGTATAAATGACACTTATTGGGTGTAGTTTGAAATCAGAGGGGTGACCATAAGCTCTTAGAGCAAGGTTATTAAGTGTGTGTAAGGGACAGATGTATATGACTTGTATTCATCGCTCCCATTTTTCACAGTCGAACCATGATCATTTTGACACGTCATGGTACGGGAGCAGGTCTCGCTACGCTCTAGAAAAATATGGCTTCTATCTTTCGTAGGTAAAATTACATTTCGTAGGTTTAGTGGCCATAAGAGAGCCGTCTTAGGAACAAAGTTTCGGCTACGTAGTTTGTGCGCTACAGTCTTTTGTTTAACAAGAATGCAACCTCGTGTAGTGTTGTGGGCAGAGAGGGTGCGAAGGGAAATTTATCTATTTTTAGTTGAGGTCCCACTTTCAGCTGAAGAAAGACATGTTTGGTACAGTTTCAAGGGTTATAGTGTCAGTTTAAATTTCTGTGGCAAAGTTTTGTTGGTAGAGTAGTAATCTGTCCGAGTGGAAGTGTAGCAAGCTGTAGACGACAAGGTTACAAACAACGAATGAGCTTGAAGAAATCAGTGCTATTTTATATGCAAATTAAATCAATTAAATTCAGGCTGTTCTAGTTAGAAATACGTATTGAAGGAACTTGATAAATATCCATGATGGTTCCTTTACGCTAGGTTTGTAGTAGCATATATATCAACGGTAAATAGGGGACTATTAAATAATTCAACAGGTCTGTATTGAAATAGCGTGACGAACGGTTGAACTAAATCAGACAACTGAGGTCCTCGAGCTCTGACACACAAATAAATATCAACTTCAAATCCTCATGTTCCAAACCTTTTGAAATTCGAACTCCTTTTGACTGTGGCGTCAGATAAGAAGGGAGCATAGAGAAAGGAGATATACAGGCGCAGCTACACGATCCCAGAATTTTATTTCTAAAGGAACAACTTTGCAACACTCGTTTTCTGTTTGGTAACAAGAAAACAGTTGTGCTGTTTTGCAGCAGTTTTTATTGGCTTGTCTTTGTTTACTAGCTAGTTGAGTGCTTTGTTTTAGGGTTCCCTTGGTGTTGCAAATTGGCAACTAAGTCTTGGTCCGTAATATCTACTGTATCGTTTCTGCGTGGTCTTTGGGACAATGGTGAAGGTTTATTGTTGGTTACTCTTCAATAGCCTAACTTTGGATATTAGCACTGTGTAGTATTAGATATTTAGAACGGGTTTGATAGACTAAGTTCTAGCTAACTGCTTACCATCTTTTCATAGACAAATTTACGTAAAATTGAAAGCTACTAACGCTGTCTTTGGCATTACTTGTAAGCTATACAGTTATACATCCGCTGGATGCGAGACCCACGGGACCGTTCGATGTGCCAACACTGGTGACGCTTGGGGGTGGCCTATGTTCAGCAGTGGACGTCTTTAGGCTTAAATGATGATGATGATGATATAGTTATTTGTCTTCAGAAAAGATACAATTAAAAGATAATTCATAAAAGTAAAAGCACCACAGAACCACTACAAAATATATAACCTGTATGTATAATATAAACTAATAACGTGCAGAATAAATCCAAATCGATAGCATGTCGATTTTAACTGTAAATGATTATATCGATAAACCTGTTCGACCTTGCTAGGACACCACTATATATAGGACAGAAATAAAATTGTCTAGACCGCATTCCAGTACTTACGCTAGTGCTCCGAGCGAGTACGGCGGTCATCACTTATTCATATCTGGTTGTGGCAGCACTGTCATCTTTTTGTGAGACTGCAATCGCTTGTGATAATTGGATTGGATACGACGAGAGTTGCTTGTTACTCTTTTTGGTAAATCGATATGTGGGGCCATGTTTTTAAACAGGTTTTATAGATCCATTTTTTAACACAATATTGGGAATGAAGAATAGTATAGATTATATCTTATAAAGCAATGACTCCAATGTTTAAGTATATCGAAATCTTGATAAAATCAGATATGTGAAGAGAGTATCACACACGAAGTGACCTTCCCAACTGGCTATAAGATCGTCTGATTACATCAATACAAGCCCGAACAAGCTCCTAAACCTTCGATATTGCTGCCGAAGCATCTCCTACGAGCCATTACTGTCTTCAAACTTCATTATAACGACATTGTAACACACATGTTGGATCCTAACTACGTCAGTGCCACTCAAAATGCCCAATGGAGCGGAAAATAGGCCCTTCTGCTCCAGTTGCCATAGCGACGGGCCTAAACACTGATATCCCGGCCCTCCGAGCGAATAAACTAATCTTGTACATTTTATTCCAAGGCATCCTACGTGAAAAATGAATTTTGAGGTAACCTCTTGAAGGAGAGCAAATTGGGACGGAATTATTCAGACCCACTCGTTCGCCGAGTGTGGTGGCTTATGAAAAGTAAATAAACTCTGTTTATGGTTTATGCTTTCGTTACAAAATTTTGATTACAATATAAAACGAATTTTACTACAGCAACTAGATCATAATAATCCAAAAGAGTCCTTTAGATTTTCATCTCGGTCGAAGCAAATAATATAAATCGCGAAAAAAGGTTTTTAATCTTGCCAATGTCAATTTGTTTGGAACTCTCTGGGGTAACAAATGTAGTGATATTTTATTAAAAGCTTTTCCAATCCATTAGCGAATAAATCAACTATGTATAACATATTATACATTTATATTACGTAAGTACCTGAAAACATGACTGCTCGGTAAATATTGTTGTGGAAAATTTGGGTGCCCAGAACATAATTCTGTATATTGCGTTTTTTTCTGTAAACGTCCACTGCTTAAAGGCCAGACTTAGGTATTGGTGATCGCTATTTGTCTTAAGAACTTAAGAGGCTGGTGTTGCCTTTCCAAGTCGTTTTTCACAACCCAAATGTCGTCCTTCATCATCCACTGCTGGACATATGCTTCTACAAGCGTTGCCACTTCGACTATCCCTCTTCTAATCGAATCCAGCTCATTCCTGCGGATTTCACCCTGGTGACGTGTCATCAGCCTATCTTTCAACGCTGTCGTCTTTATTCCCAAGCAAATTCTGCTGTTTTTGTATTTTCCATCTAATAACCACTTATCCACTAGCATTCTGCTAATCCCGTCATCTGGTCCCACTGGTACGTGATGACCAATGACTTTGACGGCCCCGGATGTGTTACCTAATATTCGCCGAACCGTATCAGCTAAATCCACATAACATAGGTCAGTACAATCATCTAAACAAGTACTCGATGTATAGAGAGGCACTGGAGCGTGGAACTCGACCACAATGCAACGTTTCCTGTCCTCTATATGCCTGTGCCAGTGCCATATGCCAGTAATCCGATTTCCTATTTAAAGGCCCGTCATCGAATCGCCAATGTTCTTTATATCAATATCTATTTGCGGAACGGATGCTCTTTGTTGCATGGTTGCGTTATTAACTTAAATAGACTTTGAAAGAGTTTGATCGAATATAATATCACGTTTTAAATTCTGATACAAAGATCGAGTAACGTATTTAGACTGTTCTTTTAAGAATAAAATATCATCATTAAAGTTTCTTTAAAGTTCTTAGAGACAAAAATAGTGCAACAAGTACAGCCTCTAAATTTAATCCGTTTTGAACTAAATCAACTTCATCAACGGTATTAAGTAATATTCTAAGAGCCGCATACAAAGAAGGGTATTATGGGACGGAAACATACTTCAGCGTTTGTCTTACTAAGTAATATTATTGTCTAACCACACCGCATTAGGCGTCTAAGCTTATTGTGGGCTTGTGCCATTATTATCCAGCAAACGCACACGCGAGGCTCCGTACATTTAGTTGATTGTTTTAGTGATTATACGGCTAAATCAAATTGCAATCAGCGTTGTTATCCGATTGGGTGCCCGCATCTCTACTTAATTCGTACGTCTACTCGCTGTGCTTAGTTTCAGAGTTGTAGTTGTGATTTCTTGTGTTTTATTTTTACTAGAAATTCGGTTTGTAGTTTTTTCTACTTTCTAGTGTAGAGATTTTCGTTTGGTTGTAACAGTGCATAGGAATAGTCAGAAATATCTTTCTTTTGGTAAAGAAGATATTACAAATAGGTATATTGAAGAGTCTTCTTCATAGACATAGGAAGGACAGGTATAAAATGTTCTTATGAGAACCATACCGAGAGTAATGATGGTATATAAAGAATCATGACTAAGTAACAATGCTCTATTTGAGATTATATGTAGTAGTTAGTCGTTCGGAAACTTTAAATCATACAGTATTTAAGAACAGAATCCAAAAAACCCATTTCACACTGTGTGATGGTAAATCCATTCAAACCCACAAACACGTACAGATAGTACACGCGCCTGGATATGAATGCTGGACGATAAAGCTCCACATGTACGTGTTCGCATGTCATTTCTCGCTCCACTGACACAGTTCGCAGCTGCTGCTGAGCTTGAAGCTTTTCAATTTATTTATATCCCCATACAAGTACCCAGTACCCACGCATGCGTATAGATTCCAGCAACGATATTATTCAGCAAAAATCCTTGACAAATGACCTTCAGTCTATGACGTCACTGCTTAGCCTTCAGCGATCAGCACTTGATTGAATGAGACATTTTGAGAGCTATACCGCACAGCACCGCCGCAGTAAACCCACTACGTGAGTCGTTCTCGCTTCTCATCCAAGTCATAAATAAATTCCATTCCAATTCTATGCCACAATTGAACGACGCACCAATTACTGACATAAATCGTGACCCCGTATCTATTTACATATATTATCCTTGTGTTTCGGGACTTCATTAAATATGTCCAAGGAACTCACGGGCGCGGCGACTATTCGCTTTATATTGTAGACGTCTCTAACGTCACCGTCGCCGTTGAACGTTTTGGAAGTAAGAGAGAATTTCGGGTCGCAATTGTGCAATTCAATTATGTATTATAGGGTATAATAAACGTTGGTTTAGAATGTATTGTTCCGTGTGAGCCATTTCACGTGATGTGTGCTTTCAATCCGGTCCTGCTAATGACTTCAGCGATATTCACTGCTGTAGACTGTATTATGTGTTATGATTCATTAAGTTCATACGGCTGGCTCTCATGGTGTATGGATGGATGTGTGCTTTCAATCCGGTCCTGCTAATGACTTCAGCGATATTCACTGCTGTAGACTGTATTATGTGTTATGATTCATTAAGTTCATACGGCTGGCTCTCATGGTGTAATTTCAAGATTTCTTCTTTCGTTAATCTCAGTGATAGATCCTAAATCCTTTTGCAATGTTTGCTCCGGTTGATGTCTTCTGTATTCTGTTTAACTTTCAAAAAAGTTTATATTTTCATGACCAATACAAAGTCTTCAACTTGTTTCATTACAGCATCATCATTCATTACTGTATCGACATAGTTGTCTTTAAAAGTAAATATAAAAAGATTTACTGATTTACGGTCTATCCGTCCATCACTATTTCTATTATATTCGCGTTATATGACGGTACGTTTTGTCGTCCACTAAAATCTTTATTGTGAACCAAAATTATAGCAATTTTATGACGGAGCGACAAAGTCGAACCATTGGTGGGGTTTTTATGAAGGGCATTTTTCGCCCTTATGTTTGCATTTTGTTGTTAACGTTATGCGATGTTAATGATGAAAAATGGGAAAAGCCTTTCGAGGGGTTTTAAATACATCAATATAGGAGAGGGTAGCAAAAACAAAGACAGAATCAGTCATGAATGTTGCAGTTTTATCCCTAGATTACATTTACTCCTGAAGTAGAGCAGTAACATTAATTATCACGGAAAAAGACACATCGAGATTTGAGTTTCTCCCCTTTGTCAGAGATTAAATATGGTTATATCGTGTTTCTTCTTATTTCTAAGCCGTGTCCTGAAAGTAGCTTTAGATTTTTTAAAACAAAATAAGAAAAATAATATATGAAACAACCCTCGCTATTTACGGCTTTTTCTTTTGACAAAGCTTATACATTACTCTCTGAATAAGACTGAACCATTTTCCTCAATTTGTCTTATTCACCGTATAACTGAACTCGTGCAATAAAGTGAAACAATGGCTCTTCAAAATATTGTCTTCAGCTTCAGCTAAATGTTGAAATGCGGGAGTTGATGGACTAAAATGGTACGGAAAGTAATCAGGAGTCCGTTCACCGTCTCGTCTTCTAATGGCATTGTAAAAGTTTAATGCGAGCGGGTCCACTCTCCCGTCTCCGCGGGATGCACTGACCGCTCCGCCGCCATTTAGGCTTTATATCGACCCACTTGGACAATATTGTGGTTTTACTGCTGTGACTGACGTGGACAGTGGCGCCCGCCGCCCTAAACAACTTCAACGTTACATTCAACATAAAAGTGAAGAACCGTGTTCTAGAAAATGGCATCGAAATAATATTTTGTGGACGACGGATTTATCCTGACAGACAACCTTATTTACTATTGATTTGATTTAGTTGAAAGATTGCCAATATTCTACAACTGATTTGGCTGTTGAACTTTATAGCTGTCAAGAGAGCTTTGTCGAAGAAAAGTTATAAGCTATTAAAATTGAATAGTGGGTCGTCTAATATGACTATCAAATGAGACACTTGAAATATAGTTTCGGTTTGGGAGAGTGATACACTTGAGATAGACGATGTCGTTAGAGAGGAGAACGACGATTCATTTGTCGTGTATAAGCTCGAAACAGGTAACGTTTAATGAATTTATCTTGTCAGGGGGAACATTAACCAAGTTTAGTAACAAATTACGAGCGTAAAGTTGTCTCCCACCTTCGAAGTTCGCTCGTAATTACCGTGCCGTTCGCTGAAATTCGGCTTCTGCACGCTTCCAGCTTTTTATTGCCGAGTATGGGGCATATCAATGTTCCGTTTTGGCGCAAACGAGCGAAGATAGCGGCTTTATTACTTGACGAGGTGCCAGCTTCTATATAAATTCACAAGAATCAATGCAACAACGACGATGTTCAACACTCGGTTAGAAATAAGCCTTGGAAATCAATATCTGCAGAGTGTCAACGTGTTTCATGTGCGACTGTAGAGCCAGCGGTGCCTGTCTCGCGAAGCCGTTTATTAAATGCCGTTTTATTGCCGCTCTCTGATGCCATAAAAGCCTCCACAAGTACTTCTAGTTTGTAAAATAAAACTGAAAATTTCGGAGTGCCATCTTCACAGTTTTATCTAGGAAATCTAAAGCGCTTTGTTACATTGTCTGTTGTTTTATGTATTGCTTGGTTTAAGGTTTTATGACGTGTCGTTTATATTATGCTCCCCCCCGCATTTTATTGTTCCGGTTACACTGTTGAATTTTTGATAAGGTTTTAGTGATATCATTTAGAGCTGCAGCAAATGAATTTTGATTTTATCTTGATTTTTCTCAACGATTTAGGTACGAAGTACTATACGTATTCGTATTCTAGTACTCGCCGTTGCTCAAATGTATGAAAAGAATAAAATTGTAGTAAAGTGAGATTAGCCGTCAGCGAGTGGGTGTGCTACCAGGCTTGCAGCGGTCCCTAGGAGTGTCACCGGGCGATGCTGTGAAACGGAGCATGTAGGTTAAGAGCCCTTCGCGCTTTGTTAGCGCGCTCTAATCACTGGCGGCCCTCGACGGCACGCGAGTCGAGGGCTCGTAGCGCACTAGCGTTTTGTGCCTCTCCTCTGCGGCGCATCTCTACGGTGTTATGTGCGCTAGTACGTGCCTATTTGATTATGGTACAGTCAACCCCGTAGATGTACCAGCTGGAAATGAGAATAACTTTGTTTTAAGTTTTAAGTTAGCTTTTGTTTTTTCGAAGAAATGACTTTGTCTTTTGTCTGATACAGTGTTAAGGTGTGAGTTCACCACGACGCGAGACCGAGGCAGGAGACGCGCGACACTACTTGTCCTTAGGCTTTGTATAGGAGTGAGTTCGCGGGCGAGACCGCGACGGTACAGTTTACATATTATGCTATGGCCTTCTCGTGCTCACGGCATTATGATATTAATAAATAATGATAAAAGTGACAGTACCTATAAGCAAGATACCTTTTCCAATAATCAAACCACGGTAGCTACAAATGTAATGTTTCGCAATAAATCACAAAAAGCAATTCCATCTCGATTTGGCCGAATATCCGTAGCAACTGGCCGCAATCCAAGTTACGCTTTTAAGTTTAGCAAATCCAGCCTGTCCTATATTTTTGGGATTGCCGGGAGCTCGGGACGTCATCTATAGCCAAGTTAAAGTTGGCTACGCGTTTTACAATTTTGTGAAACCAAAATACTCATTGCATTAGTCATAAGGTTGAAATTCGTCAACATATCGTTTTGAGGTCAGCATAAACATTTTGGCCAAGGATACAACTCGCATCCATGATTGTTTTGGCCAAATTTATAGCTCAGCCGTTGACCGTGCCTTGAATTTGTAATTCGATTTTATGAGAGATCACGTTTGCGACTTTCCTAATCTTTTTACATGCACTGAAAAAGTTATGATTAACGGTTGTTTTTCGAGTTTTTAAGTGGCGTTTGATTCCATTATTGTATATGAGCAGGTTTCGGGTAGCCTGTTTACTTTATTCGGTGAACCTCGTTAGGGATTCTGTTTATTTTCGTACAAATATTATTTTCGGCTTCGTTTTTGTGGATTGTAAAAGCAAACACGAATATACCATTTACAAATGAGAGTTCAGACGAATAAATAAAATTGAAATATACGTATTTGTAGATTCAACTTATTCTGTTTTTAAAAAACCATTTATTTTTTCGTTTGAGTCAGTTTTTAAGTTTAGAACAAACAGGAGCAACTGGACCAAATAAAAAAAAGTAAGTTTATAAGGAAATTGAATTGTTTATTCTTTAAGTCAGCTGGGGTCAAATGGATTTTCCGACGTGCTAATAATGAGGTGGCTTGCCTGTCCCTGCCATGGGGCGGAGGGGGTGAGAGGGGAAGGAGGGATGGGGAATAAGACGGCACAACTCATTTCCGGACTGTTGACGGAAGCCAGGCCAGCCAATAAGTAAGAGAAAAAAGTATTCAGAAATGAACTCTTTCGAATTTTTAAAATTGTTATGCCCATTTTGTTGTTTTACTCTATATTATCTGTCTCTGTTGTAATTTTATGGTTTTGTTTTGTTATGTTTGCTAAAAGCTACGATATATTTTATGGCATATTGGTTAAACGACGACAAAAATATCCATCTTATGATAAATGATTCTGATGTTTTCTCCTATTGCAATGAATCGTTCTTCTAAATTAATTGAAAAGAAAAGAATAACCTATGGTGGAGGAAGTGACATGACATAAGTCAACCTAAATTTAAGGGACGTTAGAAATTGTTCCTAAACAGCCTTGAACTACCGACGAAACGTAAAAAGTAGAAACTTCTTTCATTAATCTCGTTACAATGGCCCCGTACAAGATTTAGATTAGTTCCTAATTACCTTCAATTCTTGAGGAGTGTACAAAAAGTCATCTCATGGCTCCAGGGTTCTCCAAATTGTGGATAAATACTCAGTAAAGTGCCAGTGGGAGGGACTACGTAGGGTTGCTACTTTCCTGCAAGAAGCAAATAATCTGTAAAGAAAATAGAAATAAAGTAACATCACGTCTGGATTCCCTGGGTAGGCAGAGGTGCTCATTTATGGTATCTCATGCAATAGGGGGCGAGCCTTCCGAGCTTCATAGATGGTGTTAGCAGCGACTTGCAATAAAAAGGTTCTCTCTATGACTGACTATTTTTTTCTTTAAATACAATGGCGACTTGTTTTATAGTATTTTTTGCACATTTTTACAAATTCGTTGTACTAAAATATGTAACAATACAAATTTCATAAATAAAGTGGCAAGCCTCAGAGATTTAAAACCACGCCATCTTTTGGAATTAATTTTAAATGATTCATTCAAATAATCTTTGAAAAGTGAATTAAGAGCCCAATATTCCATAATTTCAAGCTTAAGAGAGTTGATTAAAAAAGAACATTAATTTATTAATTTGTATGGTCAATTCTAGAAAATTTTAATTTTACACACAATTCAATAACAATTCGATGCATATCGCGCCATCTAGTGACATTTATTTGAACAAAATGTTCTTTGTTAGGGCAGGGACTCCGTGGCAGTATTATGTTGAATAATGTTCAGGCTGCATCCAGAGTTACTTATTACCATGCGTTCAAGCGTTTTTTTCATACCTGCTCACAATGTTACTATTATACCCATTAATATTAATGACAATTTTTATCCGTGGTGCTAGACAAATGGGCTAATCCCAGTTTTAAACGACCCTTCGTGTCTATTGGCCTTGTTTGTTCTGTCTCCTGCTTGATATGGAGGGAAGTATTTTTTTTCTTATTTCCTACTCCTCCGTTATTCTTTTATGATAAATTTCGTTGCGGGGTCCAAGACAGTTAAATTAATTTGCCGGGATTTCGTCGAGCTTCATTGCCTCGGCGCTTTTCTTCTGTTGGTCGCCACTGTTGATTCTGGCTTTCAGGAGTTTCAGTGGTTTAGCAATAGTGCGGTGGGATTGTCCCAAAAAAAAGAAAAGGGCTTCGGGCCTAGTTGCTACTGAGAAATTCCAGATGGACAAACCACTTTGCCTGATCCGGCAATCAAACCCGAATTCATTTCATTAATTTATTCACCAATTGTGTTCGAATTCCACAAAATAATCACATTTCAAACCACAACAGACAAGAATAGAACAGATATAATAAGAATATATTGCACTAATAGTTGATAGCCATGTTAAGTCATTTATTCTTCATCATTTTATGCTGTGTCATCCACCAGACATAATGCTAAGCTAGTCCTATATCGAGGATATCTTTTTGTGTTTTTGTATTTTATTATTATTTTTTGGTAGTAAATTGGTAAACTAACCACCTGACGAAATAAATATGGATGACAACATTACCTACCGCAATATTAGATTATGCAGATCATGTTCAGTATGTGACTTTCTGCGGATAATTCAGCTCTTTTTGACACGACAATGATGAGTCTACCAAATACTTCGAGGCTCTAAACGAGGCAACTTAATTTTATAATGCTACTAAAGTATGGAACAAATATTTGTATGACTTACAGATAGTTATTCCGGCTCTGGGTGTTTTTGTATGTGCGTTTATATGTTTGTAAACGCATCACCAGGAGAAATATGGGGAAAAAATGGAGTGAAAATATCTCTGTGAATAACTGTTTTATATCTATTCCTCACTAGCCTGTTAAATATCACTAACTAATAATCAAAGTTCTCCTTTTTTTTGTAAACCTGCACAATTTTGTGCACAGGTCATAAATAAATAAAGCGCCATTTTAACTACGGTCGGATGGTGATTTTATGTGGTTTTAGGTTGAGGAGCTCGTGGCTAAATAATAACAGCAGCACTGGTCGATCATCAAGGTTAAGCAACGCTTGACGAGGTCGGTCCGTGGATGGGTGACCATTTCAACATACCGAGTTTCCTCCGTGCCTCGGAAAGCACGTTACGCCACCAACGTCCCTGCTGTCATTTGAAGATCTTTGACAGTCGTTACGGATAGTCAAAAGCTTGAGATCTGACACCAGTCTTGCCAAGGGGTACCGTGTTATCCAGTTACTGGGTTTTGGAGGTCAGACAGGCAGTCGCTCCACGTAAAACACTAGTAGCTGAATCCGGTATGACTGGAAGCCGACCCCAATATAGTTGGGAAAAGGCTAGGCAGATTGACTGATGGTGGTTTTATAAAATTTCCATTTAATAATGAAATCTAGGCCCAACAAAAATCAAGTGTTACCTACCTACGCCATAGTTAAGACAATGACACTTAACGTACAGAATAACGGCCACCCTTAGACATAATGTACAGGGATTTAGGCCGTAGCAGCTCTACGATAAAGACCGCCATTTTCCTCTTGTAAATATTTGATGATATAACTGCTGGGATTTCCTAAATAAAATACTCCGTACTAAACAAAAATTACTATAGAAAAATGTAGTTTGTTAGTGTTTAGAGGCTTATCTACGAACGTTGCTGAGGAATCATTTAAATGTTGTTCAGAAATCAAAACTATATTTTTTTACATTTGGTAAAAAAAATGCTTTTCATCCATTAAACAGATGGGTGAAGGTCGCTCCTTAATCCAAGATCTTAGACCAATAAAAGTACTAGTAGAATTTCAGTAATTTGTCTAGAGACCGAAGAAGATTTGTGTTTCGGTATGTTAGTAATATTTTTAACGATTTATTTTTTTCTTATTGATGTCATAATTTTTTTATAAGGTCTGTATGAAAACCACATTGGACAAAACAAAAGAGATGACGTTTTAAGAAATCTTATTTAACTATTAATCACAAACATATGGATGGCATAGGCCACCATCGCTAAGTTTTGGTCACCCTAGTTTTCTCAAGCGACAAGTCAAAGTTCAGGTGCTCCCAAATCAGGGCAGGGATACTAAACTGATTTTAAAGTAAATTTGTCTTTGGGTGGAGATACAATTTTGGTCTCTAATGACAACACTTCAATATCTGGAGGACCACTAACTACTTTAATTGACCCTTTCTACGGACTCGAAACTTGAATCTCGACTAACTTCGGTTAGTGGACTATTAGTGACCATTCTACAAGAGAGGACATTTGCTTTTGCATATTATATTTATAATGAAACACAGATTATGGGGGTGACCATAAGCTCTTAGAGCAAGGTTAATGTGAGTGTGCGTAAGGGACAGATTTATATGACTTGTATATATCTGTCCCTTTTTTGCGGTCGAACTATGATAGTTTTGACACGTCAGGGTACGGCCGTGCTGTTTCACGGTGAAGGCGCCGCGCCGTGATTATGTATCCAGGCCCTAAAGTCTCTTTTCACAAAAGAATATTCAGCTAATAAAGGGTGTTTTTTTGCCCAAACACGTTTCCAATATCCTTGAAAGAATCGCTTGTAAGTTGAGGATATAACTAAACTTAACTGAAATTTTAGTCTAGTTGTATATTGTGAAGATACAGCTGTTGTAAAGTTCCTTTGGTACAAAATATTATATGTCATATTTCTAGAACATGGTCACGTAAAATGTTTATGTGTCTTCTAGATTGTGCTATAAAACTGTTCTACTAACTTAGTTTTAGGCGATGAAGTTACAACCATATGAGACATTCAACATTATCTATGCTTTATTTATGCTTTAGTAACGGCATAGCTCCCGTGGCATATGCCACAAAAAAAACTGATTTTTTCTGTGATTGTTTGACACCCAGTTATAGTTTAGCCTCCTATAATGTGTGCCCTGGCAGTTAAGAGTGTGTCATTCTCTCTGATGGTGACACATAAGTTTGATCATTCGGTTCCGATCATGATGGTTGAGCTGAGTGGTGCCAATCCACGAGTCATGTTAGTGAACGGGCGCCATCAGTTGAGATGGGTCATAAATTGGTTGCCTCGGTATGTTTTTAATTAATTATTGTAGTTTGAGGTTGTTTATTTTACTTTCAAAAGTAATCGTACCTTATTAGTTTAGTTGAAATAAAATATTTTGATTTTATTTTTGATTGATCAAGAAAAATAATTTTTGTTATCGATTCAGTTGGTACTTCCAGAGGTTACATAACTACAAATAACTATTTATGGTAACAATCTTCTGGAAGCGCTTTTGGTGTTTGTCTTGTGATGCAGTAAGCATTTTCCATAAGATATGATAAATTACCCTAATATTATTTACACATTGGTTTGTAGGTATTGTAAGAGACGATTTTTTGAATAATACAGCTGCTTCTTTTTTATAACGATGAATACTGTCAATGGTTTTGCCTTAGCAGAATGTCTAGTCTTCTCTCAAATAATCAAGAAAATGAAAGTCATAAAAGGTTTTACAAAAACAAACAGCACATTCATAAACCGTATCATCGTGTATGTGCCAAACGACTTTCTTTTGTATTTTCATGCCGCTTATCCTTAACGATTCCTTCATCCCTACAGGAAACAAGGTAAAGGAATAAGAAGGAAGTCAATTTTCGTTTGTGCCTGCTTGTTGTTCTGACTATGCACTGTCATCATCTTTATTTATAGTTGCATTTCGAAAAAGAGATATGTGGACATGTAAACTGCCTAACGTATACGTTCCGCGAGTGTACGTTCCTATACATAACAAGATAGAAATAAATTTGCACATAATCTAATACAAACGTGACATATAAACTCTTGGCTTATCGTATTCAGATGAAACGAAAAGTCGCAATTTCATCTTGTATTTTACTTTGCACTGCGGCACGACTTCCAACGACTTCGAACGACTTCCAAGGTTTTCTGGCAAGAGTGAGGCGCATTTAAATTGGCGAGGTTATGAAGTCGCCAGGGATCCTGGCATCCCTCCAGTGAGGTTGCCAACATATGTAGGACTCAAGTTTTGACATAGCGCGGTGACCTACTTCTAGTTTTTCTGATTTAGTTCTAGCAGGTTCAGGGTCGTTGTTACTGCAGCACTACGTCGGGTTTACTATAATTTACAGGTAGAATTTTCAGTGTTGGTGTAACATAAACAAAGCCATTTTGGTGTCCTTGGGCAGCTTTAAAAATGCCCATTAGACCATATTTTAGGAATTTATTTTAACTGCATAGCTTGCAAGGATACTAAAAAAGCACTTCAATTTAAACACTTCACTTCACGCTTCACTTTTTTTTTTTTTACAAACATGCTAATATTGATATATTTTACTTCCTACTACTTACTTATTATACTCGTGAAAGTTTGTGAGGATAAATGGTTGGATGTTTGATACTATTTCACGCAAAAACTACAGAACGGATTATGATAAAACTTTACAGAAATATAGCTTATACATCAGAATAACACATAGGCTATAATTTATAAAGATATTGGAAGAAGTACTAATAAGACGCGGGCGGAGCCGCGGTTGGCGATATTTGCAGTAAAATTAAACCGAAAAAGTAAACAATATCAATATAGGTCGTTATTAATGATACTACGGCTACCTCAAGAGTTTGTAAAGGCTCTCGAATAACTGTAACCAAGATAACACAGCAATTTGCCTTTATTTATATCCACTCCACAGTACCAATTGCGAATACATTTGAATCCTTATCTTAAACAATATATCGCTCTTACTAAGTAACGTTTTATGAGCGTTTTAAATTAAGTAAGCTAGTCTCATCGCCGCTTCAGTGAGGGTTGCCAATTGTAATAATATAGAGTATTGTACTCAATTTCACTTAGAACTTTATAATCTACAAAAGCAGCAGTGTACGCTATAATACACTATTTATTTTCTGATTTTAAATAAAATTGAATGAGTTCTTGTCATTTCAATAGAAGAAATTTTCTATTTTCGGTGTTATTTGCAAAGCGGATGTGAAAAACAGAGCTTCTTTGAAATTGATGCCTAGCTGTACAATTATTTTCAAAACAACGAAAACTATTTGTTTTGTGCAATATTTTATGTTTTTGAAATAACAATAAAATGCACACTTTTGAAAAGTCTGTACTCTTCTTTTACCCTATCCAAAATCATAAGTAGGTACGCTATTTCTTCAAAAAAAGTGTGTAACCCTAGCTTCAGTACAGTAGGTAATAGTTCTGTCCCTCGAATTTAGTATTCCGAAGGCTATCATTACGGTTAATGGCCGAGGGAGTTGGCAAGTGATAAAACTGCAGACGAAAAGCTGGCTGAATTATTTAATAGTATAGCGCCTTTTGGCTTCGTTCTTGGAACATAAACTAGTATTAGGTTAGTAGTGCTATTCTGTAAAAATTCCACCGTGAAAACTTAGGTGGAGGGAACATGAAGTGAGCGGTCAATCCGTTTAATCAAGGTGCAATGACCATTCACATCAACCACATTTCACCTAAGTTTTCAAGGTGTTCAGTTTACAGCATAGGCCTGCTGGACGTAAAAAAAAGTAAGGTTATGAAAATGCAGTAGGTATCGCAATTGAGTGCATTGGTGGCCTAGTGATTTCGACCGCAACTTATAAGTTGTAGGTCGTGGCAAACCCAAGCAGGCGCTTTACTTTGTGTAAATTATTTCACCACCACTGCTCTCAAAACGGTGAAGGCAAACATCGTGAGGATGTCCTAGAAACAAAAATTCGAATACACGTGACAACTACCAACCCGCATTGGGCCCGCGTGGTGGATTACGGCCCATTCTCTCTAACAGAGAGGAGGCCTGTGTCCCAGCAGTGGGAACATTACAAAGGCTGATGATGATTGCAATTGACGCTGAATTGCAGAATTTAGGGACAAATACGAGCATTTTTGTTCTGCCTAAGCTTTTTTTCTGAGTATGGTAAACCGACGTATTTTAATATGTTTTATTTATTTCATTTAAAACCCAATTCTCACTATGACACCAGTGTTAGTCGCGGTACATTTTTGCATCGAAAAAACAAATTCGTTCGTTCAAAGCAATTTTTGTGAACCGCGATATCCGATAGGTATTGCCCCTATAAAAATCCAGATTTATTCAATGCAATGAATAAAAAACGCAAAATAGATTGCGCTGAAAATCGTCTGCCGCGAATCCTCTTTGAACATCGTTTTATATTTTTTTTCACAATCGCAATCGAAGGAATCACTCTTTCCTGCCTTTGAACAGTCTATGAAAAAGAAAAATAAAAGATACGTACCCCGCAGCATTTCAGTGCTTCGGCGCTGTGCGGGTACTTACTTATATACGTTGTAGTGCAGATAGGAGGCTTCTACAAAGTCACACCGCTCCATTTATTTGTGTTAGCTTTCGTATGTACTGTTACCGACGCTCGTACAAAGTTATCTGTAACACTTCGCCTTCGAAACGCTTCGCCTTTCCATAGCCTACAGACTGAATAGGGAATAAGAAATGGTTATTTGAGAGGGAAATGCTGGTGTTTCTGCTATTTCCTTATCGAAATGCCGAATGTTGTGTAGTAAATAAAGCGCTCATGTGTTGTTGGAAGTATGTGTTTCAGTCGAATAGATGTGTTCATATGAGAATTTGAATTACAATGGCAGACACGATTATGTTGTTTCAAAACAAGTTTTGTATGGATCCTGTAGATACAATTTTAAAGTCATCATTATCATTTCAGCCGAAAGACGTCCACTGCTGGACATAGGCCTTCCCCAGGTGCCGCCACATTGACCGGTCTCGTGCGTCTCGCATCCAGCGCATTCCCGCAACCTTAACCAGGTCATCTGTCCACCTAGTGGGAGGCCTTCCAACGCATCGTCTTCCGGTTCGCGGTCGCCATTCCAGAACTTTTCGGCCCCATCGGCCATCCGTCTGCGAGCAATCTGCCCATTGTCACTTAAGTTTCGCAATTCTTCGGTCTCTGTCGGTAACTTTGGTTCTCCTGCGAATATCCTCATTTCTGAGGCGATCACGCAGGGAAACTCCGAGCATAGCCCTCTCCATTGCTCTTTGGGCGACTTTTAGCTTTCTGATTTTAAAGTAGGCTTATAGAAAGCGATCAGTAGTTTGAACAAATTGTATCTATATACTGAGACAATGACTAGGTATCTTGTGGTTACAGTCAAGGGACAAAGGTGATCAATGAGCTTCGGAAGAGTGCGACTGCACTTGGGACTCTTGACTATACACCATATCTACCGTAACACACAAATTAGGTCCCGGCAGTGGTGTCTCATCCCATACAAAGTAACCATGCCGACGTTCTAAACTGATTATACTGATTATTTTTTGTACATCGATCGCGTTCGGTTCCGTTGCATTCCACGGATATAGATGATCTATCTATCATTTATCTTATATATTCATCGATTTACAAAAAATAATCTGTATAATCAGATGAAAAACGCTAGTTACGGTTGGCACGGTTTCTTTGTATGGGATGAGGCAACAGTATGCTAGTATTATATTATCTGTGGTCCCGGTACTTAACGAAATACAGTAAACGCATAGTGCTCTGTGCATATTATTTCGTGGATAAACACATCAAAGAGAATCCAGGAGTGTAACGTAAATGTAAATATTGCCTTTGTACAAATAGCTATCTCGCCCGATTTCAATCGACGACAGGAGATACGTATCTCGAGGGAAATACCTCCAACGTTCCTCTAATACCGTCTGAATCCAAAGCTAAGGTCTAATGTCCATTTTAATTCACTCAACAATCTAACTATTCTTAGTATTAATGAATTATCGTTCTTTGTTACAGGTAAGCTGGATTTTCTAATTAAGAACTTCGATGAAGTTGGTAAGAGTTAAAATGGCTGCCGCTTCGGTCTATCGCGCGTGACATTTAAATAGTCAAATAATCCTATCGGAATTCCTTTGAAAAATTATCTCGGAATCAGCATGTTCCTGAATTATTAATTCAATATACAGGAAGCGAGTGCGGGTCGGGTTTTATAATTATTTTTAATTATCCCCTTGACGAAGCGTGGCGCGAGTCCGTCATGACTACTACGACGCCATCTTGTGAATATTCATGGAGTGAAGAGACCCGCCATTATTTTTCTAGAGACTCTAACTTAATTTTCAGTAATGAGCCTTGTGGGACGCCTCTAACAATGCGGTGTTCGCACAAATAAAATATCTTATCCTTTGTCTTTTTCCCTCGTATTACTTGATTATAGCGGTTAGGTGATGGAATGTATTTTTTTATGAGGACGTTTTTAACCTAAATAATGTAATAATTTAGAGGAAAACAAGACGGATTTTTTTTTTCGTTTAAATCTAAAATAACTGCTAAGATCAATGACGTAATAAATCTTTATTTTATGTAAAGACGTCCACATTGCAGGTGAACTGGTTACCTAACTTCTGATCTCACAAAACTAAGGGAAACCGCCAGTAAACGCCATTTTAAAATTCACAACACTGAAAGATAGGAACTACGAAAAGTTAAGCCGAAGAAAAAGTTTTTAGTTATAGATAAACTCATTACAACTTCCACCATTTTACCTTCATAATGCATGAGTTGCCAGAGTAAAATATTCCGTGGCCCTTACATTTTCTTGTCGTGGCAGATCCTCATTTTAGATCTCATTCGTCAAATGGACGTGTTGTTTTACTTTTTATTATCCCTATAAACCGGGGGCGTGACCTTGTTTAATAAATTCCGCTAAGCTCAGCAAAGCATTGCTTGAATACCAAGTTGAAAAATAAAAATGGCTACCTACGTACTAGGCAACATTTTTTAACAAACAGTTTCAATTTTATTATTACGTTTTAATGGAGTTGTTGCGGTCTGGATTCCAAGCATCACATACATATTTCGACTAAGTAATTAACATGGATATCAATCATGGTAATGAACTACAGCGCTAATTAATTCATCTCTCGTTTATATTAGTATTCCAACTAGGTTGTCACCGCGTCAAATGGGTTAGTAATTGGGCACGTGTTAAATACAGCTTCCTATAACTATTCGCCCTATTTCACAGTGTCGAAATAACATACGAGTACCTATCATGCTTCATTTCCTAACCTTATTAACACTGCACTCACTAGCCCCATAAAGATAGATTCCCCTCCATAAAATGATAAGAAAAGGTAAATGGGAATTAATCAGGTAGGAAATTATTTTATTTCCCCTACCTCACGCGGGCACACGGTTGTCTCTCACCCCGGATACGACTTGACTGATGTTACCAGGATATAAATCAGACCGGCCGGGGAATATTATGGCAACACTATTTTTCTTATTTTTTATCGGCAATCCATTCACAATACATTTTCGAGGGATGCGGAGTTTCCGATTCGCATTGGGTTGAATATTGGTTTTTTACTTGAATTTGAAATGTGTGGTGAAGAAATTGTTCTGCTATTTTTGTAAGAAAGGTTTTGTAGGATCTTATGTAAAAGTTACCGTGTTTTGTGATGCTACATAATATACAGGGTAAAATTGTTTTGGTAAATCATGACTTCGTAATGTCTGAAATTCATTTCATCACACCTGTTTGCCCCAAAGAGTTGTGCAGAAGTGTACCTATAGTAGGATTCTGTATAAGTTACTGTAAAAACCCAAACTACGGTAAAACATAGACTTGGTAAATTATAGGTTTTATCAGCATATGGTAAAACCTATAATTTACCAAGTCTTACTGGTAAAAGTTCGAAATGGTCCATGATAATCGCTAATTTCGGGCTTTTACTGGCAAGCACACGGTATATCTTAAGATGTCTTTCATGGTTGTCTATTTTGGGACCGTGCACGAGTTCCACAAATTTTAGTCAGTTTTGTGTAAAGTATGTGACAAAAAAAAATTATCAAGTGGATTGTGAATGTGATTTGAATAGTCTTACAAACATAATACCTATTTGGGTGAAGCATATCAACCAGACCTTAATGTTCTCATCATTTCGTATCTTAGTTTGTGTGTAATCCTAAGATTTAATGTTTGAGTGCTGGTTAAAGCCCGAAATTAGCGAATATCATAGATAATTTCGGAATTTTATCAGCAAGCCTAGGTGACTCAAAGCTTTTACCGGTAAATCCTAGGTTTTGACGTAGTTTTATAGTACCAGTACATTATACATCGTGAAGTTTTTTTTTTTTAAGTTCCCTGTTTCTACTCGTAAGAAAAAAATTACCTGTCGGTCTCACGGGAAACATAAACAATACAAAATTACGTTGCCGATCAAAATCTGTACCCAAGCTTCATTAAGATGACATCCAAAGATATTAAAAGAACTCTTTGCCACCGACTAGCGACTGTACTATTAAGTAAAATCTAGCGTGCTCATTGGCAGTTAGCCTAACTGCTAACTAATGATCGTTAAGTGGAAGCTCACAATGGACACAAGTTTCTATTCTGGTTGATTGTACTTGGAAACTTGTAGCTAATATTAGAAAGTATGGTCGTGATTGTACCGGTACGTAGAGAAATGGCGTTGATGACGTTATTGATTTATGTATCGATATCAATTGTTTATTAGATGGTGATCTATCCATCGCCGTGGAAAGGAACCGAACATGATCGATTTACAAAAAATAACCGGTATAATCAGATGAAAAACGCTAGTTACGTGGCACGGTTTCTTTTTATGGGATGAGGCATCTGTTTGCTAGTATTATATTATCTGTGCTACGTAGTTGATGACAATACGATATGGCGGCGGATATAGATAATATACCGGTGGAAACCTTTAGACAGTGAGCTGCAGCTTATCGAATCGTAAAAGCTAGTAGTTCTAAAAGGAATTATGTATTGAAACACAATGGAAAACTTGCTAGGCAAAATCTTACCAACGGATCTGAAACAAATAGTCGATGCGTTACCAAGTATGTTTAGTGATGCAATTTATTTTTTGCAAATTAATTCAATCACAGCGCTATAGTTTTGTGATTTTTAATTTTGTGAAAATATTTCTTCGTGAATCTGAGCTTATCATTCCTCTACTGAAAGGCAACCTCACACAGCTAAACTCAGAAAAAAGCATAAGCTTTGAAGAAAAATTTATCTTTATATTTTTTGTCAGGGAAAGATAATATTTTTTCTCTTTCATTACCTTTCCTCAAAGTTTTAACTATACCAGTAAACAAACCGGTTGCAGACCAAAAGCTAAGCCCATTGACTGTATATATTAAGCCCTTCGTCTGCAACTGACTTAATAAAACAAAGCAGAAAAAAAATTCGCCGTCCGTTATTTTTTTTTACAAAATCCGTCAAGCCATTCCCTTCAAGAAATTCTCTTGAAGTCTTGGCTCCAAGATCTTACATAATGCAACAGGCGGTCGCATTACTCCAGTGATTAATATTCGTCCGGGTCAACGGGTCTCATCAGTATTCGCCCGGCCGGTCTCATCACACCCCCGTTATGTAGGTACCCGGTATTACGCACTGGCCGGGTAATACCGGACGGATAAATTGCAAAGTCAGGTGATTGTATTAAACCCACTCGTGTTAGTTTTAAGACTTAAAATAACACATTTTGGTTATGTTGTGATACGTTTGTCCGTATATTGAATTCTGTCCCGTGTGTGATCTCTTTTTATGTAGGTAAAGATGTTGGATGAGCCCAATCAAATTATCTTTTACGAACACAACACAATTTTTGCCGTGTCGCTCGTATATAACGTAATAAAATCGGAGAAGTAACTTCAATCTTAAAAAGAAAGGTATAAAATATATTTTATATTTCCCCTCTTTGATATACTTGCTAATGAAGGCCAAAAGACAAGAGGTTATGTCATGTAAGAAGGTTTGATCTTCACAGCAGAGTAGAAAATCCGTAACCTATTTTTACGTAATTTTAGATTTTGGCACGTAAATAATTTAGCATCGAGTGAGTTGCATAAATCCATAATTCTGTTGAGTTGGAAGCAACACGAGTGCCTTAGGAATATTGATTCGCAGAGCGATGGGGTTATTGTACTAAGGAAAAGATATTGGTGATTCGTGCAGATATCCTTCTTAGATATTTATATGTAGATTTCATACACAACATAGTCTCAACAATGTTCATTTAACAAACCATAGAGAACAACGTTAAAGAGGATCTTAAAGTCGAGGCGAAAAACCGTTACAGAGATTTTTATCTTTCTGGCAAACATATTGTTGCTGAAAAATACGCTAAGCGCAGGAAATAAGTTAGGCTTTAAAGCCCTCATTATTCCGTTTTAATTCGACTATAAAATTACAGCGGAAAAACAAAAATAGACTAAAACAGAGCATGCGACGAGTCGTAACGAGCCCAAAATTTGTTCTAAAAATGTCTGAAAATACTCGTTGGACGCCATTAGTGATAGCCACATATTCGCACGCTGTTACCAGGGGAGCACGAATGTCCAGCAACTGTCCTGTATCCCAATTACTCGCCTAAACGAGCCTCGAGAGCTTCTGAAAAAGAAAAGCACGAACAGAGCCTCCACTTCTGTGCCGTGATATATTTCCAAACGAATGGAGTCGCTTTGTATACTCCAATGCGAAATGGGAATTTGTACCGTGTTCTCAGCAAAGATATCCATGAAATGGTATTTGTCGCAGCAGATATACGATTGTTGTCCACTTTATGTTTCAGCGATTTTGATTATTTCCGTGCAGTACTTCCAAATGAAAATCGCAGTAACAAAAAAAGGCGAGAAATATCGTCCAACGGAAAATATCCAATTTTATGCTTATTCCGCACAAAAAATATAATTGGGTCTAAGTACTTCGAAACCATCTAATAACCTTCAATCTTCTAAATTAGATAGATCAGCTGACGAAATAATCCTTCGTATTTCGTTTCAAGATTGGTACTGGAGTTAAGCTGGTATTTTATTACACATCGAGAATTTTCGCAGACGAGATAATGCTTTTTGTCTTTTTGATTGTACATTCCGCTAAGTCCATTCGGAGCCAATGTAGCTCGTATCCTTTTGTTAAAGGCAAAGTTTTAAGTTTGCTATGCCCGAGATATTTCCGACTTCAGTACACTTCTTTGCAACACGATATGCTCGAGTTTATTCCGGTCGAATAGTGCCGCTAGTCGGGTGGAAGTGTAGTGGATTCCTGTCCGTACCATTCCCTACAGAATGGAGTGTCCGTAGAAGCTTATGCTCGTTGTAATTGATGGGCTACCGGCGAAACAGACACTTTTATAGCCGGCTTTTGGACAATTTCTTTTTCAGCGCTACTGAGAGTGGATGTAGGTGTTAAGGGAATATTGTCTTTCTAGTCGTATTAAGTCCGTTCTTTACGGCTAAGCGATGGTCGAGTGGACATAACTGTGCACTCCGAAACGTTCGTGTTGGAGTGGCTGGCCAGGAAGTTTAACGAGATTATGGCCATAAAACAAGTTAATTAAAAGAAGCATGCAAATAACACATTTACCCGTTAATGCGATTCATGTTATGCTCGTAAATTAGGTGCGTGCCGTAAGGACGCCGCTGTCATATTGTCATCGGGGAATAAATTATAATTGCCCAGTTCGCTTCCACCAAAATGTGGGGGAAAATATATTTTGGATAGCAATAAATTATCGTTTTCCTATCGGCTAATTTGTCATAATAGGTATTAATGCTAAGGCATTATCATATTTGTGACATTCCATGGCATGGGTTGAATTTTCTATTGCTTGAATAATTATTACATTGCGTGTTATTAGTTCTATAATGGATGTTAGTAAGAAAACAGGCCAAGTGCGTGTCGGACTTCGCACATTTATGGTTCCGTACCAACTTATCAATATATTGGTATTTGTTAGTAAAATATACGTAATAATAAACAATGTCACCAAATTTTAAGTTCATAGGTCAATGG
The DNA here is from genome assembly GCA_947562075.1 of Orthosia gracilis. Classification (NCBI taxonomy): domain Eukaryota; kingdom Metazoa; phylum Arthropoda; class Insecta; order Lepidoptera; family Noctuidae; genus Orthosia; species Orthosia gracilis. The sequence continues at coordinate 40,336,646 of OX387265.1, read as the reverse complement.
CAAGTTAAAAAATTCTTCGGAACAAAATGTGTGGCAGACGACGGACAGATGGACGCGTGAGTGAAAGCAATAGGGCTCCGTTTGGACGCTTCGGTTACGGAACCTTAAAAACATATATCCACAAAATTTACAAAAGCAAAATCTTGAAACTACTTAACTCTTCCTTATCTAAATGGATGGCTACACTACGACATAGAGGCTGATTAAACAGATAAAGAACTCTTTACTTAAAAGCAGTTATGTTACTTGTGAACTGCAAAAGTTTATAGAGATGAATGCATCTCGTTGCAAGTTTGTACCGCGAATATTTTTAGCGTTTACCTTTGCTGCATCAAAGGCGGTTTTCCGTAGCGGAGAGTACTTTGAAAACCTCGCTACTTCGGAGCTTGTTTAATTCTCTTTAGCACTCACCTTTTAACAGTATGATATTACAAAGATATATTGAGTAACTAGTTTTGTAGATATGGTTGATATAACTCTAATTTTTGTTTGAGATGGGTCAGGGACATTGTATTGTATCCGCATGAATTTTATTAGTACAGCGTTTTTTTTTCTGTTCAATAATGATTTATTAGGTTTACTGTGGACTGAGATATTAGCTGGAGTCATACGTAACTTATAAGGTATGTTTACTTTATGAAACTTGTTTAAGAAGTATTACTTCGTAATATCAAATAATCCTAAAAACCTGCAAAGTAATTTTAATAAGATACGTGACATCAACTTATTTAATGAACGATCTTCAAGGGACCATGAAGTGGCTGCCAGAGTTCCGTATAATTACTTGAAAAACCATTCAAAGTTCCTTCGAAGGAAAGTTGAGTGGTGAGCGCTCCTTTTTGAGGAATCAAAAGGAGTGTAGCGTCGGCAAAAATGTTTCTTAGCATCAACGAGGGAACGAAGGGTTACTTCGAGTAAACACTTTGGTAGAAAGTTGTTTGATCGGTTCTTTATTACGGATAGTTTACTGCTGACTTCCAATTTTTTGGTGTATGTGATGGGTTGATTTGTTGAATGTTCTATTTATGAATCACTTTTATTTACTTTCTTCAGAATGGATAAAGTGAGAAATGAATATATTAGAGGAAGTCAGAAAGCGGCGCCGGTGACAGGAAAGTTAAAAGGAAACCGTTTGTCCTTGTATGGCCATGTGATGAGGAGGGATGAAACGCATGTTATTAAAATAATTAGGAATATAAATGTGGATGGATGGAGAGGGAGAGAAAGGCCAAAGAGAAGATGAATCCAAAAATCTAAGCGTGTTTCTTCGTCGATCACATTATCGCTTACCATTACGTGAGATAGTGGTCAAGCGCGAGCGTGTCAGTAATAAAAAAAAAACCTGGATGGATTGTGTGAGGAGTGAAATTAGAGAAAAAGAACGAAAAGGGAGTCAGTGATAGCGTGGCGGTGGACACTAAAGGAACAAGAAAACGTGTTGCGCCGACCCCGATACGTTCGCGATCCGCGAGTGGTACAGTGATTCACCCGTGCATTTGTTTGTGTATATATTTCGCGCGCAGCGAAGTAGTTTTGTCGGGAACGTGTCTAGCTGGACCACGTCGGTTATCCCAAACTATTATATATATTTTCCCCCTATAATCCAGTTGAATGACAATTTAAAAAAAATGAGTTTCTATGTCAAACAACAATTAAAGAGAGTATTTTGAACAGCATTAATTACTGATTCCTCAGAAAAGCCAACTAGCAATCAAGCTTTTGTAAAATAAACGGCACAGGTTTGATCATAATTAATTGGTCCATTGATACATTCCAAAATTAATTAGTGCAGCTTGTAAATTATGAAGTATATTTTCAAATTACCATTTTATAATTAGAGTTCATTATTATTTAATATTACAAAAATCAATTACCAGATCAATGGCATACTTAATTCTTCGCATAACGATGGTCACCTCATCGTCTATAATTTGATTACTCTTTAACCAATAACCGAAGCGGTTCGCCACCGTTATGCCTCCGATAACGGTACCGATATCGATATGGACTTCCAACAATGGCGTCCTCTATATCCTTCAAGGGCATGACTCGACGCTTCGCGAATCAATTAGGCAAGGATTACACCAGCGTCTCTTATCTGCCGCGATGATAGCGCCGCTTCTTCTCATTAAAACTTTGTACACCGCCCTTTATAATGACCTACGTAATGGACGCGCCACGTAACTTTTAAGGGAGGTTAGTGGACTAATTCAAATTCAGTGTTACTCAGAGATTACGTTAGCTTAACGTGTATTATCTCTCGCTTTCACGGGACTTGTTTTGAAAAATGTTTTAATGGTTTTTAATTTTCCATTGTCACGTCGAGCGCGCTTTGCTTGGATTAGCCGGGTTTATTGAGGCCAATTTTCTGCGCTTTCCAATTTTATTTTGCTATGGACTTTACATTCGATTTTATTTAGGAATTTCTTTCAGCTTGAACCTTGAGTTTTTAGAGATAATTAATTAAAAGTTATATGATCTAGTGTGTACGTGGTTGCGTCAAAGGTACCCACAGGTTTTCGGTTAATTTTCGAGCGGCAAGTGTCCAATTTGTCGCTTAGCTTGCTCTGAAACTTTGTTCTACTTTGTCTGCGATACTAAGAGTTGGTGCTTTAGCACTGTTTATTCGCGGTCCATGACTAAACTTTTGGAGTAAATTGTGTGTCTCCCGGCTCCTCTGTTTAAGTATGTATTCTATTCTTTATTAAGAGCAAGGAGGAGGACGGAATAAGCTTTACATTTAGGAAAATGGTATTTACAGTTCCAGGAAATGAATTTAAACAACTCGCTTTGCCGCATTTTAAATGTTTAGAGCAGCTAATTTAAGTTTTTGTTTTGTGTGACAAGCAAAAGTCGGTTCTTAAAGTTAAGAAAATATGTTACTTACTCTAAGAAAAACATTTGCTTTGTATACTTTTACAAAAAACAAATTGCCCAATTCATCAAAAAAAGAAATTGCTACAATAACAACATTTTCGTGACAAAGTACATAAGATTTAAATACGTAATCATATTTTCCCTCGACTCAGGATGAAGAGAATTGAATACTTTGCAAAGGTAAAGATGTAATTGAAAACAATAAACTTCCACAATCCGAATGTACCCCAACTTTGAGAGTAAAACAAGAGATTTTATGAGTGTCGTTAGACATTTTAATTTCAATCTATTTAAGGGATTTTCAATCTTATTTTGATCGTTGTAAGGGCTTTTTCAGGAATACAATTAGGATGTTAAATGCTGAGTTGCAGTGTCACTGCATAATCTTATTGCTATTTGAGGGGTTCAGAATTATGAGGAAAATAACATTAAATGTCTTTTTAAGCCTATAAGTTCTGATTACCATAAAAATAAAATTTATTTAATTTTCTTACTTTAATAAATCGATGCTACAATTTGTAGCCATCCTATTTCTAAAATATTAACATTATGATATAAAATCAATTAACACAAATAATTCGTTCTAACTAGCGACCTAAAGATTCTTGCTCTTAAGGGCCTTCCACCGCTTTAGTGCCGAAAAACGGTTGCTTTCTAAAGCATACTTCTAAATAACGGCTAGATTAAAAGGTTTAAAATAAAATATTATTGATTCATGCACATTATTTGTGAAGCATGATTTTTCGTGTAAATAATAGTTTTGCTTTAAAAAAATAATTAATAACACGATATTTTTCCGCTACTTTTGGATTCTAAGCCAAAACGATTTGGATGTTTAAAAATATTTTTACAGAAAAATTGATGGCTAGAATTTCTTCATAACTGAAATAGCATAAATTTGAAAATCAAATAATATTTTGCTAACAGAACTGTCTAAAAGGACGTTCAATATTGATTTTCTGGCTCCAAGCGGTCGTACGGCCAGTACTGCATTTACACTGGCGAATATTTACGCCTTAATAACTTTGAATAAATCGTCATATTCGACAGGTCGCCTTAAAAAGTCTATCCATCTTCCCAAAGACATAAAAAGCCACTAACTATCTAACTTTACCAGCTATTCTAGTTGTAAACTCTATCTCAGGTCACCTGTATGATTTTAATTTAATTCTCATTATCTTATTTCAAGCGGTACTGCTACAATCCTGAAATAGGTAAGTGTACGTGTGTTTGGTAGTGTTACTTCCAAACATCATCAACTGAACCTTTTGAGAATGCTTTTGTTATGCGTGCAGCTAAGGTGGAATTCCCTGCCGGAGTCTGTGTTTTCCGATAGCTACAATATAGGGTCATTTAAGGTCAGTCAGGTCTCTTAAAGGTTACTTCTAGGCAAGCGTACTTCACCGTCGACCACTGAGCTTATGACGAGATTTTTAACGCACACGATTGTGATAACGTAAAGTTTCTCTTATGTCAATTTGTGTACAAAAAAGATGTTTCTCCATACTGTCACCAGACGGCTTCGCCAGTTTTAATACAAATTCACGTTAAAGTTAACGCAAATGAGCGCTTACCATTACGTGAGATAGCGGTCAAGCGCGAGCCTATTTTAAATAAAAACAAAATAACTACATGCACTCTGCTGGTGTCTGTTTTCTCTACCTATATGCCCGTCAGCCGTCTAAGCAAGAGTGAACAGAGATCTTCTGGGCTCACTTGTTCCAATGTAGACCTCATCTATCGGTTTTCATCAGGAGTGATAAACGTCAAGAATTGATAGGTAAATCACGAAAAAAGTTTTTATGCAAGCCTAGTATTTCTTTCTTAAGTAAGTTTTTCCCGTGGTTTTTCCTATAGCAAAGGTGATACTTCAACCGTTACACGGTTGAAGTATCACACTTTTTTTGGCCTAGCTTTCATTCGGCAAATGGGGAACTTCGAACCATAAATATTACCGTTTTTGAACTTTTGATAAATCTACAGATTCTCATTAAAAACACTATCGTGCTAAAAAACCTGTGTCTAATCTTATTTTCCTAACTATTCCATAACTAAACTCCAGTCCTCAAGTTACCTTTACGAAGTCTGACGGAGTCCTCATTAAGTCTCGCGCCTTATCTCAAGTGCTCTGCAACGGCCCTGACACACTGACTCGCTTCTCTACTCTTTTCAAAAGAAATACTAGTATTTATTTTACGTAAGGTTAAATTTCAAAGGCTTTCTGCTTGAATTATTTTGTAAATATGGGATGGAACGTTTCAAATTTTAAAACGTTTAAAAATGGAATTGAAAAATATATGTTCTGTCTTTTGTATCCTGCTGCTAATACATACTTTTTTTTTATATTTGTTCCTAACGGAACAGGCTAAGGTCTGAGACCATGCTGCCTAGTCATCAGTATTTTTCTCTTCTTGAATTCTTTAGTATGCATTAGAATGCGGATGTAACAGATTCTAATGCTTTTTTAGAGTATTTGGCAGCAAATTGTATCGAATTAGCCTTCCCAGTAAGCTTTGCAGAGGTAGTCAATACTACAATAAAATTCTCCGCTCCACTATCCCGAGATCGCACTATCGATTCTGTCAATAATTTCACATATTGTCCAAATGCATAGACAGTTGAGACACAAAACTACACCAATTTTATATCACAATATCCACTAGGAATCAATTTGCAAATAATATTAACAGCCGCTGAACTAAACTCGAAAAAATCCCGCCAAAAACTCCTGCTAATGCATACTACCTGGATTTAGTGTCTTCGGTGACATTGGCATTGATTTCATTAGCTCCTCAAAAGTTTAGTTGTATAGACACTTGGGGTACTCCGGCCAATGTGCAGCATTTTTATAGTGTGGTAGGTACCGCTCGCTCCCACATTTGTTGTCAGATGAATGTCTAATACTCCATTTACCAGCTGTTAAGGAGCGATTAAATGAGGCTTAACAAAACAAAGAAGCGAAAATAAAAGATTTATGATAACGATACTAATGCAGAGAATGTTCTTAATACAAATACCAGCTACCTACTGCTTAGCTTCAAGACATAGATTCAGCTCAAGTATTCGACTAACGTAGTTGGAATGTAAATTGCGTCTTGGCTCCATCTCTGAAGCTATGCGGTGTTGCGAAACAGTCCTGTATAGTCTACTTGACTAACAAAAAGTACTCCATATCTATCCTAATCTGAATAAAAAGCTTTCTCTTTTTTATTTCATTACGTGCGGCACAATTTTTCGCAAAAAAAATATGGTGTTAGACACTTGTTCAGAGGATTCTGACATTTAAAAATACGGATTGCTGTGCAAAATTTGAATATAAATAGTTGAACTAACTCAAAGTGGATATTGAAAGCACAAAAACGAAGCTAACGATTCAACGTCCAGTCTTTTTAGTGGAAAAATTTTGGTTTTAATTGAAGCATCTCAATAGCGTCAGTGATAACGTAATGTGTTTAGCTTTGAATGGAATATCGATTTATCTTGTTGACTTTGCTGGTATAAATTGTATTTTATATGACCTTCCGTCCTTTGATGACATCATACTCCTGACAAACCTTCTTTGTGGTAACTTAGTAAAAGAGGAAAAGACCCCTACTCTATATAAAGGAGAAAATTATACTATTTGTACTACTGGAGCATTCGTTTTCCTTTTTTTTGCAAAACAAAGAATTTGCCTTCAATAAAATAAAAAGCTGTCGCATCAATTTTTTGGCCAGTATGCAGTTTGCTCCATATTCCGGATACCATTTTTAGGGTTCCGGCAAAAGGAAAAAAAAAAGAAACCTTACAGAATCCTTTTGTTGTCCGTCTGTCTGTCAAGACCCTTTATCTCGGGAACGTGGGGTGGTATCGAGTTGAAATTAATATCGTATACTCAAATTTGCAACCGCTTGCAGCTGTGAAAAAATCAAACTTCTACCTAGATCGACGCAATCATGAGATACAGCCGTTACTGACGCATATTTTACAGTCGCAAGGGAATCAAAATCTACAGGGTACTGCCCGTTGACCTAGAATCTTGAAATTTGGCAAGAAGCAATGTCTTATTGCACAAGTAAAGGAAAAAATCCGAAATCCATAAATTTATACCCACATAAAAAAATATTTTTAACTTATTTGCAATTGGTAAACTGACCGCGACTTATCACGATGTATGGGGCCCACAGTTTTCCAACGGCAAAGTTAATTTTGTCCCTCAATTCTGTTTATCTTATCGTTAGAGCAATGTTCCGTGCTCTCATAGTTTATGAACTTCAGTAATGTAATTTAATTATTTTTGTTATTGTTTGTACGGAACCCTCAGTGGGCGAGTCCGATTCGCACTTGGCCAGTTTTTTGAATTCATCACTACACAACATTTAATAAATGAAAATTATTTCTATTTTTGGTCTTCGGAACTGTATTAAGCTTAATCCATTTAAGATTATTTGCTACAAACTCGAATAAAAGCGCCATAATTGTTTCTATGGAGGGCAATTTATTTCGACCTTCAGATTATACTGAGCTAGCTTACTTGTCCTTCAGTGTCGGTAATTTAGTTATTATCGAACTTGCAAAATAACGTAATAGCCATCTTAATAAATGTGTTATTACGTACTTCAGTATTATTTTGTGAAGGACAAGAGTCTTACAAGTTATTCAATAGTAAATCTTTGAACAACTCCTTGGGAATTTCTTAGCAGAAGTCTGGAATCTGGCTTTATGTTTGGTTAGTTGCCGTTGGCTATCATTTGTACCTATAACCTGTATTATGTCGTGGTGGCCTAGTGGCTTAGACCTCGCCTCTCCTGCTTGAGGTCGTGGGTTCAAATCCGGGCAAGTACCAATGTGACATTTTCAATTCATATGTACTTTCTAAGTTTATCTTGGCCATTGCTGACAACGGTTAAGGAAAACATCGTGAGGAAGCCTGGACTTATAGTCAGTATTTGTAAATTTGGGTTCCCTATCCATTTGCATAAAATTTTAAGACCTAATATATCTTAGCATAATTTTGTTTGGCATAATTATATTTTCGCATAATATAATTACGCATAACAGCTTACGCATAATTTTTTTAAGCATAATTTCTCTAACCATAATAATGATTAAGCAGAATATTCTAAAGCATAAATTTATTAAGCATAAAGTTCTAAAGCATAACTTTTTTAAGCATAATATCCTAAAGCATAAATTTATTTACACATACAGCATGCAAGCAAGCATACAGCATGCAGTAAACAAGCAAGCATGCAGCATGCAAGCAAGCATGCAGCATGCAAGCTAGCATGCAGCATTCAAGCGAGCCGGCAACATGCAGCAGGCAGGGTTTCTGTCTCGGCTCCGGCGCTGCGGGCTTCCGGCGGCCCCACGCGTGCTAATCGTCGCAGACGGCTTTCGCTCACCAGCCAGCCTCAGCCGCGGCGCCTCGCTCGCAGCCGCCTGCTCCTCAGCCCGTGGGCCGCCTCGCCCCTACGCGCCTACGCGATTTTAAATTACACTCTAGGGGTAGGACAAACAAAACTACGTAGAGTCGGTTTTGCAGCAATTCGGTTCTGTCACTAACTTTTGTTGCACATCATATTAAATTTTTACCAACAATATTATTTAATTGTTACAGAAACTATAGCAAATTGGTTTGATCAGAATTATGTATGGGGCAATACAAGTTCACAACCACCATTTCCACCCAAAGTCTGGAGTACGTATCTACTAAAAAAGGAAAATAGACCTAGGACACAAAATCATGCAGAGGCATGGCACAATAGAATTGCACATTTTGTGGGAAAACACCATCCTGGATTTTATTTTTTGGCAAAAAAGATCGTTCAAGAAATAAAAACATTGAAATAGATAAACTGGATGTCGGAACATCACTTATACCAAAAAAAAAAAAATACACGGACAAAACCAAAAGAATTGAAAATATTATTAGTAAAAAAGATGAGTATACTTCTAAACTAGCATATTTACAAGCAATTGCTAAAAATATACACTTAAAATAAATAATTTTACATAATTAAGGACCACTGTTTCAATCAGTTAACTTCTATATGAGGAATAACCGCCATATTTATTTCTCATAATAGAAGTTAACTGATTGACATATTTTTTTATACAAAAACTGTCAAAACATGTAATATATTTTTTAGATAAAAGTTATCTCGCGATTGAAAAATCGTTTAAGTTACATAATGTTATGTATAATAAATCATTTGCATGAAAATTGTTTTTGTTATTTATATTAATTGTATGCCTAAATATTATTATGTTATCATTAGGCCTACTAACGTTATGCTAATAGTCATTAGGCCTACTAACGTTATGCGAATCAAATTTATGCCAAAACAAATTAGTCTTTAAGATGATTATGCCAACATAAAATGTATGCCTAAAAAAATTATGCCGAAGTATTATTATGCCAAAACAAATTGTGCCAAAATCGTTATGCCGAAGTATATTAGGATAAAGAACATTATGCGAAAAGAAGGGATCCCGTAAATTTGTGCTCCATTGGTGTAATTGCTGCAAGGCGTTCCAGTGCGAGGGTGAATCAATCAAAAACAAAAAAAATACTTTGACAGTCTTGCCAAGCGGTATCGTGTAAAATCGAGTTAGCTGTTACCCAGTTACTGGGTTGTGGAGGCTAGGCAGATAGATTAAATTTCAATTGGCTCGTCCCTTTGATTACATACATGTTTAATTTGCTGACCACGTTACTCAGACATAAGAGACCTACCAAGAGAGAGAGAGAAATTCAGGAACCCTTCTTCACTCTGGTCTCTATCGATATGCTTCATTTTTAACTGCCGAACTGTAATTGTACCCACTCTAAGCTTCTTCAGGAATACATGCATAATCTGTGGTATAACGTTATGTAATCCCTCTATAACACTAACTCTTTACAACGCCATCTCCACTCAACATCACACAAGCCCACGCAAATCGTAAACGGAGACGCGCCATATAACCGCATTTCGAGCGTATTAGAATATTCTCCTTGCGACAAACGTCTGTGTAATACCATATTTTCAACAATTAAGCCGTTAAAGAAGCTCCTTGCGACCTAATTAAATATTTACAGGAGAAAAGGGCAGAGCTATTAAGATTTTTTTCATTAAAGTGAAGAGATGGTACCCGGGGTACGCGGTATTCTTCCCTAAAACCCTTCTGATAGGAATCTGTTGCGACATTGTTACTTTTAATCGGTTCGGACGTTAAAAAACTTCGGTTCGGTATTGGGTGCTGGTAGTTCGTAATTAAAAGTTTCTGAACTGTTGTTTTTCTTTCATGCTGAGAGGTAAGGGGAAGTTCGTGTATTGGTTTATTTGGGGAGCGTTCTTGTAGCCTGTTTTAAACGATGTGCAATTTTTTGGGGTCTGGGTTTAGTGCTCAAGTTCAGTGTTGGTAATGGGTTCTTTGAAAAATAAAACATACGTCTGCAAACGAGACTTTTCTTTTTTTTTAGGGTTTCGTAACCAAAAGGTAAAAACGGGACCCTATTACTAAGACTCCACGATCCGTCTGTCTGTCTGTCTGTCCATCTGTCACCAGGCTGTTTCTCATGAACCGTGATAGCTAGACAGTTGAAATTTTTAGCGATGATGTATTTCTGTTGCGGCTATAACAAAACATATTAAAAACAGAATAAAATCAATAGATAAGTGAGATTCCCATACAACAAACGTGATTTTGTTGCCGTTTTTTGCGATAATGGTACGGAACCCTTCGTGCGCGAGTCCAACTCGCACTTGGCCGGTTTTTTCCTATCAAATCTCACTCAAACATAAAATAATTCAATACCGACTCTTAAAAATAATAACCAGCGCAACCGACAATCTGTCTCACCAAATCACGTGGCTTATCTGTACAGTAGGGCTCTCATCGTCGTAGCTCTATCACGACCGCAGCCCTATTTCTCGACCGTCGGCCACTTTTTAATTCCGACCCGAGAGTGCTTGTCTTATTTACATATCCGAGACTCCTCATCTCTAGGGGAGATGAAAAAATGACGCGCTTTAAAAAAAATTGCGGCTTTTAAATTTGTTTTTTCAAAATATGCAAATGTGTTGTTTTTGGCTTGTTTGTGCTTTAATTATGATATTATTGTTTGATGTCATATTTTGGGGCAATACTTACAAGGGGCTGTGTGAACCATGTTATAAGTTCAGTATTTTGTTTCTACATTCAATTGGGATTGCGGGAAATCGTACCAGAACAGAAAAAAATTAACCTTTTGACAAATAAAAACACTATAAAGTGAAAAATAACTTCAACTTCGGCAGTCGGTGTTCTTATTTTGTAGTGTTTTTATTTGGAAGTCGGTTGTATTTTTTTCCTAGGGTTCCGTACTTAGTAAATTGCGGTTTACGATTTATAACGTATTAAAAAAAAAACTACTTACTAGATCTCGTTCAAATCAATTTTCGGTGAAAGTTTACATGGTAATGTACATTATATATATTTTTTTAGTTTTATCATTCTCTTATTTTAGAAGTTACAGGGGGGAACACGTTTTACCACTTTGGAAGTGTGTTTCGGGTAAACTATTCAGTTTAGAAAAAATTATATTAGAAACCTCAATATCATTTTTGAAGACCTATCCATAGATACCCCACACGTTTGATGGAATGGAGTGGTTTGATGAAAAATAATAATTTTTGAGTTTCAGTTCTAAGTATGCGGAACTCCCAAAATTTATTGTTTTTTTTTTCTATTTTTGTGTGAAAATCTTAATGCGGTTCACAGAATACATGTACTTATCAAGTTTCAACAGCATAGTTCTTATAGTTTTGGAAAAAAGTGGCTGTGACATTCGGATGGACAGACAGACATGACGAATCCATAAGGGTTCCGTTTTTTGCCATTTGGCTACGGAACCCTAAAAAGAAGCATCAAAATCGGTTCACCTAGTAAAAAGTTCAGAGGTCCTCCTTTTTGAAGTCGGTTAAAAATAAGAGATGTTCGACGTTTTCTTTTCTTTCTTATAGTCCCAGCTTAATGCTACAAATCACCTTATAAAAATGAACGGGCATAAAATCCATGCTTTAGTTCAAGTATTCTCTAAAGATTAAGATATCTCTAAAGAGACCTCATACAACTTGCATACATCAGACTATGCAAAGACGTCAAAAAGCTTCGTACCAAAACTTTGACAGTATTATTCGCTATTTTAACCTAGTTTTACTCCTTAACTGGGACAGACTGGTGCCTCGTAGTAATAGCATTAGAATTGCCTTCTCTATTTCTATGAGAGTCTACAAATAGTGAAGCTACGAGAAGGTATTATTTCCTTTTAGGGGTGCTTTCATTATGTCTGACTTTCTTAGTATGTACAGATTGACAAGTGATAGCGCTGTAATGTTCTCATGAGCAAAGTGATTTAGGATTTAGCTGTGTGTGCTTTTTCTGGAGAATTTCGTTGGATAACGCAGGTTTAGCATGAGTAATTACGTTAAAGTTTCAAATGATAAATGAAAAATGAAGTGTGAACTCTGCTTTAGCAATTAAAGACGCTATTCACGGCTTTTTTGTAGTTGGTATATCATAACATTACAGTTCATTTTATTGTTTTGTTGTTATGGTTCATTTTATTAGATTAAAATGTAATTGGCTGCAATTATATGGTCGTGAAAAGATAATATTTTATGTACTTAATGGGTTACAATTAAAATTTAAATAAAAAATGTGACCCAGTTTTACTCTCAACTAAGACAGTGGACTAGATTTTCCTTTTCAATTTCTATGAGAGTCTGCAAATAGTGAAGCTGCGAGAAGGTATTACATCCTCTTAGTGGCTCATTCATTATGTCTGACTATCTTATTATGTGAAGAGTTAACAGAGTTGATAGCACTCTTATGTTTTCATGAGCAAAGAGATTTAGGATTTAGATGTGTTTGCTTGTTCTGTAGAACATTGTTGGATGAAGCAGATTTGATTGGCAATTGTGTTGTGAAGAGGTGATTTGGAGTTTGTGAGGTGTTAACATAAATATAGGAACTAACCACATTAGATGATAAGTTTTTAGGAAGTGGGCAAGTCATATCATTCAGTTTTAACTTGTTGGAAGAGTCGAGACGATGTAGATTTCGCTAGATTTGATGCGGTAATTTATGCAAAATATGACACTCTGTGTAGAAGCACTGTTGGTTTGGAATCTAAATAAAAGCTTTGACAGACAATTGCATCTAAAACCTAGTTGCAATCCCTAACTCATCTAATCTATCCCAGATAAGTACCTCTGAGTAATAACACTAGAATTTCCAACTCAATTTCTATTCTATTTCTTTTAATGGCTCATTCATTATGTCTGACTTTCTTATTATTTAAAGAGTTAATAGGGTTCATAGCGTCATAATGTTTTATGAGCAAAGAGATTTCGGATTTAGCGTTGATTTGTGAACTCTGTTTTAGAAAGCAAGGCGTTAAAACAAGGATTTTTTAATATGATTTAGCGCTATGTTTCATTTAATTGGCAAAATAAAAGTGTAGATTTGCGATTAGAGGTCGGCTAGAGATGGGTTATAACCAACCAATCAATTAACAAAATAAAAATTATTAATTGATTAAATTTTGTTATATTTTTTGGTTATTTTTCGGTTGGTTGGTGTTGATAATTATCTATAGAAATGAATTTAAACCTAATAATCGGGTTTAAATCCGGTTGATTGCCCGTCTATGCTTGTGAAAATAAAAACAATAAATACAGTAAGATATATATCGTGAGAAATAACATCTAACGATGATACTCTAGGTAGACTCGTGTTGGGTCGAAATCAAAGTAAGTTTAAAACGGAGAACTTTTACCGCCTATAGCTGTAATATACTCGAAGCTTCTTCCACTTAATAAAAATTCGCTTCCTAAGGCGAAATGAGGGCGTTGCGTACTTCGTTTTTTGTCGGTCGGCTTCCGTTCCAGATTTTTGGCGAAACGAAATTCTGCCGGACGTGTTTCAAAGAAAATAGAACGATACAAAAATTATGCATGGCTACTAAATCTGATATAGCCTAGCTGGGGGTCTAAAACAGCTTCATACTGCCAGTTGTACTTAAAATTCACTGGATGACGTTTCTATAGAATTAACTTTTTTCATATGACTGAATTGGCCCCATAGTTAAAATTCTTCAAATCTTGAACACTTTCACCTCCTGATAGATTCGTTTGAATTGCCTTTTGGACTGTTACCACCATTTTCTACCTTGCAACTCTTTGTAATCTACGTTTTCAAATTTTATCCATTCATCTTCTAATTAATTATTAACCAACTGCTTTTTTCTTGTATACCTATTTAAAATACCCACAAACTTGTTATAAAAAAACATCAGATCAAATGCAATTTATTTATCTACTATCATAAAGCCAGCCACTCAATGGCTCGTGTCGGCTGATAGGCTCGACGCGAACAAAACTGCGCGAGTTGAGTGCGTCGAGCGAGTTGAGCGCTCGAGCGCGCAGACTCAACTTAATTCAATTGAGCACGAGTTTATCATGTTCGGTTGGCGCCCAAATGGATTTCATGAGAGTATTTAAAAGCATCGGAGAGTGATAATTTAGTTGTAGCGCTAGTTAAATGTTGGTACAAGCTATTTCGTGTAAAACATATTCGAATTGTTGCTTGTGACTTCGTTCGGATATAAACTTTTTTCAGTTTCTTAAACCCTTGTTCGTTCAAGTTTTATTTTCATTATGCATGCTTTGGGCGTTAGTAAGTGAGTCTGTCAGCCAGTCAGTAACACCTGGTTTCTGAATTAGGAATCTGAAGTTGAGTATTTGTCAAACTCTACATTAGCTTGAAAACCTAGTAAACTTTAGCATTAAGGCGATATATACGCCCCAATGTTAACGCAGTACTGGCCGTGCGCAAAAATCAACATTGAACCTCCTTTTGAAGTTTTGTTTGCAAAATGTTATTTGATTTACTTAAGCTATTTCAGTTATGGAGAAATTCCAGCCATCAATTTTTCTGTGTAAAAGTATTTTTAAACATCCAAGTAGTTTTTGAGGACTATCCAAAAGTTGCGAAAAATATCGTGTTGCTAATTATTTTTTTAAAGCAAAACTGTTTGTTATACGAAAAAATCATGTTTAAAAATAATGTACATGAAACAATAAGAAATATATATTTTTTACAAGCCTTTTAACCTAGCCGTTACCAAGGAGTATGCTTTAAAAAGTTACCGTTTTACAGCACTAAAGTGGATGAAGGTCCTTAAAGCATAGTTTAAAACATTACATTTATGACTGCAAATTGGACAAATGTGAACCTATATTTAAATAAAAAGAAACTCAATTCAGATACCGGGATTCTCAGTCAGTAGGCAGTCATGGCTTTTTTAGCTGAATGCACAGTAATGAAAAGTTAATCTTCTTAGGTTTATCATTATTATCGTATTTTATTTTCTTCTTCGAGAACAGCCATTGATTGTGAACATTTTTACGACTCCCTAATAAGCCTACATTTATTAGCAAGGCAATATTTATGTATTTGGTGAATACCCCTCATTACTGAAACTAAGAGCATAAATCACGCGCCTCTCTCGATAAAGTGCGGCTTGGTGTAATCCACAAACTAACAGCGAGAGTGATTTAGAGGCTAAATGCTGTTAGTATAAAGATATAAGTTTTTAAACTGTTATGATCACTAACACTAGCATTAACATTATAAGAGGGATATTTACCATGTTACTGTTTGTTGCGAGTTGCCGATATTTCGGTGCTGTTGCAAGCACCATGATCACGGATAAAGTGAAGTTATTACGGGTGGGTGTTTATGAGGAGACAAAACGGTCTACCCTCTTTCTTGATCGTTTTTTGCACTCAGTACCGCTACCACTGTCACTCACAACTCGATTCTGTTCCCGAAACACGAAACTCACTGTGTCCGCTCGGGACCTTTTTTTTTCCTCACTTTTTCGGGGTTAACACAGCTGAACAACAAACAGTAATGAAAAAAAAGCCCGCTTTTTATATTAATGTAAGTATAAAGATGCTTTTGATGCCATGTAAATATATAGTGAAAGAAAACACAATTTTTGTATAAAGTTGTTTGTGAAAAGATCTCTTTAGAATAGGTATTCTGAAGCAGTTATATTCTTAAAAAAATCTTATTTGTTTGTATTAGCTAAACTTTTTATTTTAATGAAAATTTATTTTACAAGTTAATCGTGTAGTAGATTTCTCATAAAATTACTCAAAAATTTAGCCCATTTGGCTTATCTGTTGGCAAATAAATGTTACTATTTCTTGCTAACTTAACTTAATGAGACAGTTCTTTCTAAGTATCAATCAAGATATTAATATGATAGGTATGCAATTGGCGTTTAAAACGCATCATCACCTCACTTGCACCAAACACCATCAAGCACAATAAAATGGGCGTGGGCATCGTTAGGAGAGATACGTATCTCCGTGTAAACGCCGCACGAGTGTGAGCCTGCATAATATCCTGCATGTGTACACTTCGGTTTATGGCCGAACATCGATGCGTGTTGAGAACTCTATAAATAAATTAACGTGCTACACCTTTCGAAATAAAGTTTCGTGATTAAAAGCGGATTCTGTCAGAGGTAGAATAATAATTTTATCATAGGTTGTGGTGTCCAGAAATCAAATTCAAAGCATCTATTTTCATCAAAACATTTTGTTGATGAGTGGATGCTCATTAACAGTCAAGGAGTCGCTCAGTCATAAATATGAAGCTAGATGCAGCGTAGACCTATATGAATTACAACGCACAAGAAAATCCACTGTCTATCAAACAAAAAATTGACAGAAGAACAAACAATAGAATATGAGATTGATTTTCATTTTAAAATATTCTCTTCTGATAACCCAGTTAGTACAGACCCAAACGTGTACCCGCCTAACCGCCAATTTCAAAGACTACGGTAGAAACTTTTTTTGATGGAATATAGTATTTCTTTCAAAAACTGGCTAAAAATATATTATTTTAAGAAAAATCAGGCAAATATAAAGAATTTTTCTTAAGCCTTCATTTATTTAGCCAGGTGTACTTGTTATTATTTTTTAGGTTTAAACATCTAACTTTTTTCCTTTTTTAAATAATCATATGACTAAACAATTTAGGTGTGTATTAAAATATATCAAATTAACTGATTCTGTATTTCTTTTTTCTCAATATTTTGTATTATATACTGACAATAAAAAAACGGAGGTAGCGAAAATGGAGAGAAGAAAGGAACCAATTATTAGCAGTATTTTTAGGTTGCAAGCTGACATTTGAAATAATATCCTTTACTTCCTTATTTCTTAAAACATGTCATTAATATTATTTGTTTAATTTATAAACAAAAATCAAAGCATCCAATAGATTCTCTAGTTGTTTAAATCAAATTTTCTTTAAAAAATGGAATTAGTTAAGCCCGAATTTGGTTAAAATCTAACCTAATTCGTCACCAAAAATAACTATATTTTTATATAATATAAAGTATAATTGACGAAAAAATATAGGACGAAACTATTTAATATACTGGTACGGGTGGCTACCCTACCGGGCCCAGAGTTGCGAAGTCCTCACAGCACTGTATTGAAAGTATAGTTTGTGTGTGATTAAATACTCTCCATATAATTTGCATGCAGTAGGTAATAGTCTGTATTGTAATGTGTTTTCCATGTGTATTTCCAGGCTATTTCCCTATATAGGGTGTGTAAAATTTAACGACACCATTAGGAGATGCGACGGTTTCGATGGCAGCTGCGTTCCAATATCGTGGTTTGAAGACATGCATGTGTTACCTATTTGTAGTTATTTCTAGCAAATGCTCATAATTGTCGTTTTCATTCGTAGGACTGAATTTGGAAACCATTGTTTGTTTTCAGAATGTTATAAAAAGTTTTAAAGGATTTTTGGTAGTATAGATAGGTCTACTAAGTGTACGAGTAACGTTAGTCATGATCGTCATCATCATATCAGCAGACGTTCACTACTGGACATAGGCTTTCTCAAAGTGAAGCCATATCGATCGGTCATGTGCGTCTCGCATCCGACGGATTCCCACTAATAGAGTTATTGTTTCCTTATTTCTACACCTAAAATGTGTCACTTGATATTGTAGGATAGTTACAACACCCATGGGATGTAACGAATCCCATTCTAACTCAACAAGACACCGGAAAACCGTCCCCAAGACCCAACACATGTAAATGAGACCCTCTAATTTAATTTCCCCTGTTTCGAGAACCATGTTCTTTTATAAAGAATTTTCACAATTTGTAAATAGCAACGTTTTCACGGTTTTTAGTGATAAAAGCTGTGTTTTTGCTACAATACGCCCCAGCCTCCGTGCCCCAAATAGTTCGCATAGCGGGTGTCGCGGCCCGGTCCGGTTTTTTCACCTTTTTACAAGGTTTTTTATCATTTTCAACGGTCCTTGTTTCCAACAGATTTCCTGCGTTGTTTGTTTCAGTTAGTGCCAACATTGCCGTAGTAGATGGACTTTCTATTTTTTTTAAAGTAAATGCATTCGGTTTTGCGGTCTCTTAGAGCGTGGAATTGAAACGTATGGGGTTTTTGTTCAGGGGAAAGTGTTTGTTCAGTTTGGGATTGCAGTCGATGCTGAGCTGATCTTCAGCTTAGAGTTTTGGTTTGTTGATAAATGGGTCTTGTACGTACCTATGAAACTCTCTATTTCCTTTGGATGGCAATCACTCTTTGAGATTTCAGCTATGATATACCCTTTGTCTCTTAAAGTATTCATAGTTTTCTTCGATCTATTTATTATGTTATAGAATATGTTACGTACTTTTGTACCAAAAATATCGTGGAGCTCCACAGTATTAATAGTACAATTTTCCTTATGTACAGAAAACCTAAATAAATAACAATTCTTTGCCTGTATTACGACTATGAATCCCAATTTCTCCGTATTTCCCCATAGCGTGCTACAGAACATTACGTTCAGATCAGATTTAGGTTCTATAATATTTCCGATAGGTTTGCAGTAATTGATAAAAGTCAAGTAAATGTCACGAAACAGTTTTATGAAACTAATATCTGAAGATATTACCGACCGGTCAGTGACCTCAAAGGACTTTTTGTTGAAGAAGCGTATTGCGTGCAATTGATCGGTTATGTTATGCCTTTTTCTTTTATCTCTGCGTCTTTGTACATGTTTCAATATTGGTTGTAATTAATATGTACTTATATTTAAAGAGGTAAAACTGTTTGTTTGATTATATGTTTTAAAAAGTCTTTCAGTGAAAAAGAGTTACCTTATCGTTGAGATTAATTAGAATACCGAAAAAAATCCACTCATGCTGTGGCTTCAATAACCAAGCTGTGGCAAAGCTCATCTATACTATATTATAATATTATAAAGCTGAAGAGTTTGTTTGTTTGTTTGTTTGAACGCGCTAATCTCAGGAACTACTGGTTGGAATTGAAAAATTCTTTATGTGTTGGATAGTCAATTTATCGAGAAAGGTTATAGGCTATATAAAATCACGCTACAACCAATAAGAGCGGAGCATAAATGAAAAATGTTGCAAAAACGGGCAAAATCTTTCCTTTTTGAGAGCTTCCGTTGCGTGCGCTGCGTAAGCGGTTAAAATTACGGAACAATCATGTATGTAGTGTAGGTATGGTAGGGTAGGTAGGGTAAATGGGTAGATAGGTAGCCATTTGACGGGAGCGAAGCCGCGTGGGACAGCTAGTATTAGATAAATTCTCTCTCGCCGTGTTCTGACTCTAAGAGCAAAACAAAGAACGGAAAAGTCAGGTAATTTAATTAAATCCATGGGCAATAAAACTTTGAGCACCTGATGTTCCTAGATCAGGCCGTATTACGCAGCAGCTACAACCTTTTCTCTGATCCAATCAGTTTTGATACGCAAATATTGTCACAGGTAGGCGTAGGACCAGAAGACCAATTATCGTATTTAGGCAGGCTTAAAAACTTAAAATTCTAGCTGCAATCTCATCTCAGTGACAATCAATGTCAAAAATAAAATAAAACAAAGCATAGCGAGCAAGTATACCTTGAATCAATCAGGCTTGACACGGAACGGCTGTCATAAGGTGTAGGCGTAGGACTTGTGAAATCTATGTGCTAGTATTTCACCCACCATCAATTTATGTTCTGAGTCTGACGGTAGAACAACTAACAATAGATTCTCTATTGTGTCCGTGTGTGCTTTATGGCTTTCATAGGCTTTAGATTTAGACTTTAAGAGTCTTAAGCCAGCTAAAGCCATTGAAAGCCACACAGATGTTGATTGGTATACACACGTCTCCAATAACTTTAAAAGGATTGCTGTTTCTTATACTAGTACTAGCTTCTTTTCACGCCTTCGCCTGGTTGAAAAGTGATTTTTTATCCCTAGGGATACCGTGTTTATCGAGATATATTGACGACTTAAATAGATCTCTGTGCCAAATTTCATTCAGATCCGTTCAGCCATTCTGGCGTGATTGAGTAACAAACATCCATCCATCCATCCAAACATTCGCATGTATAATATTAATAGGATATAACAGTAGATATGGTAGGAATTAAAAGAAGTAAAAAAAACTTTAAAAAAAACTTAAAAATAAAACTTTGAGTACTAACTTGTCCCGAGGGGTAAACCCTGTCGCACTGCCATTTCTCTTCTCCTTCGCCCTCCACGACACACTTCCAGACGCTATGGTGGAACTCTCTCCCGCACTCCCTACGCGACAGCCCTTCTCTGGAGGCCTTCAAGAGGAGGATCAAAGAGCATTTCCTTGCGCAATGACATAACATTATATGTTTATAAAAATATGTATTTATGTAAGTATATTTAATTTAATTCTTCTTAAGTTATTTTAAAATTGTACACTGGATCCAGCTCTCTATAATGTCATCTTTCTCTGTCACCCTAGGGTTTGCTGTAAAAGGACTCAACATTAAGTTAAGCTCGCCTTTGTACATGTACTGTATTATCGCACTGTATGTAATGTTGTTTTTGGTGTACAATAAAGAATTAAAAAATAAAAAGATTATAAATTGCTTATAAGCTTCAAAATTTACAAAAATCGTGAATCCCTGATCCCTGAGCTAGGTAACAGCACCTGTCTTTCAGGGCCCAGTGATCTCCTCCGTTATATTACATAATTATAATTAATTAAACACTAATACAATCCAAATAAGTATTCACTAAATATCAGAAACTAAAAACTAAATCATTATTAAAATCCTAAATTTAAACAAACTCGAAATTATAATCGATTCCATGATAAAATTAAAATCAAACATAAAATTACAACCAGAATTACATTCACGATGAGAATTGAAAAAAAGTCAAACTCAAGTTCAAATTAAAATCAAGATGAAAATCAAGGCCGAGACATACAATCTAAGCCAGAATTTACAATAACACTTCAATCACAAACTAAATTAAAATCAAAATCAAGGTTAAAATCAAATCAAAATTAAAAATAAAATAAAGACCAAAACAAAAAAAAAAAAACTAAACTCAAAATTAAAAACGAAGTCAATAATGAAATAAAAATTAAAATCACAATGAGAAATCAAAATATAATCAAACTCAAATTTAAAATTAACATTAAAATGATATGAAAATATGAATTGAAATGATATGTTATGATGATCTGAATATGAATTGAAATGATATTTGAATTATAGAGTATATAGCTCTTACAAGAGTTTTCGCTCTCGTGGTCTATTCCACAGGACCGTCAGGATCTGTGTTTTGATTCGGGATAACAGTATTCTTTGGCACTCAGTAATAGAGTAGCTTCCTGTTCAGCATCGTCATTTCAGCCGTAAGACGTCCACTGCAGGAAATAGGCGTCCACCAATCGTCGGCACACTGATCGGATCTGTGCGTTTCGCATCCGTCGGCTTCCTACCGTAGGTATACCAGATCATCGCTCCACCTAGTAGTAGGACTTCGAACGCTACGTCTTCCAGTACACAGTCGCTACTCCAGAAGCAGTGGTGGTATTTTTCTCTCTTTCTTTCATGGGGCAGGACGCATTGCTCGCAGAACGGATGGTCAATGGGGCCGAAAAGTTCTGGAGCTTTCTGCTAGTGAAAGATTTCTTGTTATCGCATCCATATCTTAATATTTTTTTAATTTGCTATATAATATTTTTTTAGATTCAGATATTTTCATTTTGGTTAGACCGCTAGGGGAGAGAAAAGTTTTAACCAATTCCAAGGACCAGAGACTGTTTTTGATGCAATGCCAATTATTGTAATGTAAAAAAAAAACACGCTCAACCTTATCTTATCTTGTGCATTAAAATTAAATTACTGGGAACAATAAATAAAAGTATCCAAGTTTTTATCTACTTTCATGGAACATTGGGAATACTCCAAAATATGCAGTTTTAATAACGATAAAGAAAATGTTGAGTCTCCACTAGAGCATTTTTGCGAGCATTACAATGTAATGTAACGTGCTTACAAATGGTGCAATATAGACAAATGCTCAGTATCCTAAAGCATTGCCGTGTTATGTAACGTTCTTGCGAATGTTCATAGCTGTGTGCGACGTAATGCTCACGGCGAGGGAGCATCTACCTGTAACACTTCTTTGTACCTTGCGTTCATTATTGACCTCACTCCACGTCACCCGCACTCGTGTCTTTGCTCGATAAAAGGTTACACCAAAATGATCGTTGGTTTTTAAAATCCGGTTGTATCAAAACATCGAGCGTCAAGTTCGAAGTGTGGTTCGAGTAAATTTAAAAACAGCGAATGCTTGATATTTTGTTACAAGTAAAGGTTCTAATCTATACTCACCTTTAGAGAGGTAGGTACAGTTTACAAATGTGTACGTAGGTTTAGCTTTGTAGAAATTTATGACTTATGGCGTCTAGACTAAGCCATAAAATATAAAGGTTATTGTTGGGATATGGGTGCTTCGGGAATTGTATTAGATTGTTTTTTTTTTAATAGAATCTGCTTAAACTTACCGCTAAATATTCTTACCTCAAGTTTTTTCGTTTTGAGTTTGGAAGACCGTACATGAAAATTTTCTTAAGATTATTTCTTTTTAAGCATATGTGCTTTCCCATTGGTTGGTAATAATTTAATAACAGATCCCCATAGCTCTTCATTTCATATGAAAATGTGATATTTCGCCTCATTATTTTCACCCAAAACCGTAAATGGATTTCCTAGTGATACATCAACTGGTTATTAAAACTAGCCAAATGCAATCACCTGTCATCATCAGCATCCCGCAAATGACTGTATTTTATGGTCACTATGACACCGACGTGTATTCCCGTCGCAATGTTGCTGTCACAATAAATCTATTACAAACTGCGGACAGACCAACTGTCGCGGCCATGTTTAATTTGTGGTTTTATACGCGTTTGTTTACTCATTAATCTGATAGTTTTATTCCCAATGGCAGGAATAGACCTGTCATCATCATAATCATCAGCCTTTTTAATGTTCCCACTGCTGGGATAAAGCCCTCCTCTCTGTGATAGGGAATGGGCCGTAATCCACCACGCGGGCCCAGTGCGAGTTCGTGGATGTCACATGTCTTCGAATTTTTGGTTCTAGGACATGTCGGTTTCCTCACGAGGTATTCCTTCACCGTTTCGAGAGCAGTGGTGATGAAATCATTTACACGAAGTTTAGCGCCTGCCAACAACTTGTAAATTGCTATATATGCGATATATATACTAAACAGTTATGACTAACTCGATCGATTGACAGACGACATAAAGCTTAACCACTGAAGAGAAACTTAACGTGAAACACATGTTGTTCCTTATATGGTATGGTAAAGAGGTGAATTAAAGAAGGATTTTTTAAGAGTGAACAGGGTATTCGGTAGAACAAGTTTGATTTCAAATGCAATAATTTATCGTTTCATGCACACACGTTAGGAGGTATGTGGAACAGGTTGGAAAGTCCCGTAAACCTCAGTTTGAAAGGGAGGGTCCTCCGACTACACGGGTGTTGTGTCTGGTCCAGGCAATTGCCCAACGGTTATTGTCGGACTGTTGTATGTGTTCAAATCGTGCCAAAAACTTTGCTTGCGCGATTCAGGATTTGTGTGACGTCATTTCATTATTTCGAAAGTGACGGCGTTGGTGCCGCTACGCCCGAAATAGATATCTTGTTACTAAGAAGTCACAAGATATCAGTTTCGGGCGTAGCGGCACCAACGCCGCCACTTTCGAACTTATCATCATTTCAGCCGAAAAACATCCACTGCTGAACATAGGCCTCTCCCAGTCGCCACATTGCCGGTCCCATGCGTCTCGCATCTAGCTGATTCCCGCAATTTACGCGGCTTCCAACCTTCAGCTACGATGCCTACCATACCACATCGCGGTCCGCCTCAGTTGCGATGGCGCCTATACGGCACCGGCACCTACTTATTGGCCGCTACGTCGTTGGCTTATCAACAAAAGCCCTGACGAGCGGCCCCTCCTCGGGTTCTTCTTCGCTTCACCATGGTTGTCCAAGCCACGGCTACTGAGCGGGGGGCTCAGTAGCCGTGGTAGTGTGTATAGTGGTAGCCCTCGACAATGCGGGATCCCATCGGTCATCGATCGAGACTAGGTAGTCTTACTACTTTATGGTTAAGTATCTACAGTCAGACTGCACCATCTCCTGCCGGCCAAAACCCTATCCCCGTAACTGCCAGCTTTTTTCATATCATCAACGTCTTCTTCTATTGGTATCGATAAACTCAAATGTTGACTCAACTATTCTCAAATTTTGCCTTACCAGTATGCAGCCACCTGGACAGCTCTGTCATTTGACACGTTCAGTTTCAGAAAGGTGCAGGCGGCTGGGCACGAAGGGTAGACAAGGAGGTGGCAGAAAACCAACGACAGGGTCCCACAGTGGCACTGTGTTTGAGATGGGTCTATGAGACTCCATTTGGCCAGGTTTTTTCTAAAGCAGCCAACCTAGGCTCGCAATCAGCTTAGGGATTTTAAATCATATCATCAACGAAAAATACACACTTACTGCAATAAACACTTAGTACATTAGCTCAAGTATGAACGCCCAGTTCGTTGTAAAGCTATTTAATAGTTTCCAGCTGTCGTATTAAAGTCCATTCAAATCTTGCTCCTGCAGTGCAAATCCAATCCGAAGTCACGGCTTAACTTTAACGAGCTCAAGTTAATCCAACTTATCGAATTCAATGTCAACACTCCGGATCGATTTCTGTACGTAGCTCGAATAGATGCTATTAAATCGGCCTAGTCTTCTCCAACTGTGTTGGAGTCTGCTTCCAGTATAGGCAAGTACACCTGAATGCCTGTATTTTAGATGGAGGGACTGCTAATCTGCCCTTTGCAACCTAGTAACTGGGTAACACGGTACCATACTGGTCTCAAATTTTCTGGCTTTTGAGTATCCCTAGCGGCTAAGAGATGAAGCGAATTTGAGGTAACTTTGGCCATGTTTGCACGGTTAATGGCGTGCGTAATAATATATCTTACTGCACTAGCAATAAGATTTAATTTTTTATTGTATCGTTACGATAACGCTTTTGAGTCTATGTTTTGGCGGCTGGCGGCTACGGTTACTCAATATTAGTGACACACTTACTCTACAAAATAGAACTAGAGTTCGAAGCCATAAGGTTAAATTTGAGTTGTTACAATATATTTACTTTAGTTCGCGTTCGTTCTTAGTTTGCTCATCTAAATATCATGTTAACGTTTGCAAACTGTACTACTGATATCGATATCTGAAAACTGTTTTCGATATCGATATGCAAACTGTATATCGGTTACATAACAATTTACGGAAAAAATCGAAAACGCCCATCTCTAGTTGAAGATCTACAAATTGCAAGAATGCTGTCAGATTTATAGCTTCTGACTACCCAAAACAACTGAAAAAGATCTACAAATGACATTCGAGACGAACAGCTTAACGTGCTTTCCAAGATACGGAGGAATCTCGATATGTAATGATCACCCAACCACGGAACCGACCTTCGAATCAAGCCATAACCTAAAAGATCAAAAAGTGCGGCCTTTATAATTTGGCCACTATGGAATAAATCACTGCGGGGTGCCAACTGAAAATTAGCGCTGGGTGTCTGACGCCCAGCAAATGCTGTATTGGTAATCCATTCAATATGTGCACGCTTTGTTGCTTCGCTGTCATTGTTGCTGCAATATTGTGTCTACTCGAATAAATGTTTCATATTATATTCTTCTATTCTAAATAGATATATATTTATATTCCATTTCATTATATAATATTCTATTGTAATAGCTTCTATCCTTCCTAGTTATAGGTAAGGAGGTTCGTCGCATACCTAGAACTCAAGTAAAACTATTGGCCGAGTAATAAATCTGACGTCTTTCATATTGTTTTACTATGCACCCTCCAGTTCAAAGATTCCGAACCCGGCATTCCGAATTCTGATGTCGAACTTGGCACGATTGAAGTCGGGTGCGAATTGTTGGAAAGTCCTGCTAATGCGAGACGCATGGAGTTCCTATTGCTGAGTGATGGGATGGGAATGATCCCTATAAGGGTTGAGGGTAGACGCAATTATGGCTGACAGGTTGATGTATTAAATTAATAGTTTGTTTATGTTGTGTCTGTGTTAATATTAATGACGTGCTCTGCGAGGTTTGTGCAAACAGGTACCTAATCTAATTTGCTAATACAATAGAGCAGATTATATACAGTATAAACCGTGGTATAAAGAAGCGAACACAACATGGTCGTGCTGCTTTCTAGTAGTCTTTTATCACAATTTATAAGCACTTGTATGTGAAACATATAACCTGTCCTCGTGTTGAATATCACACGGCATGTTTACTACAGTTATTTTACGCCGCCCGTTTCATCTTAGATATAACAAAATTCTCACATTTTTCTTGTCTCTTCTCTGCTTGGCTACTGGCGTCAAAAGGTGCATAGGGTAGCGCGCTCGAAATGAGAAATTCCTCAAGTACGTGCACCGTACGGGTAGAGACGATAGGGTTGCTCACCATAGTATCTACAAAACAACGATATCCGATACCTACATACTTTTTGTACCAGCTTATCGATACTTCAGCTTCAAATTAAAATACAGCGAGCACTTGAATCCGTTTAGTAAACAACAAAATGTTTGCTAAACTTGAAACCTGGCTTCAGCATATTTATTCGAGTATATATGCTTTTAGTTTTTGTTGGAAACGCTTCGTAAGCAGTATCGAATCGAACACAACCCCTCCTAGACAATATTTTATCGATATCGACAATTTAAGTTCTCTGACATCCCTACCGAGTTCCTAAGACGGCGAAAGAGGCTATTTGGTGTGCGTATTAATTCGAGCTTCATAATACGGAGTTTATTAAAGAGACTCGAATTTTTCGCGTACTTTTCACCCTGTACAGGGTCGGAAGTTAATTCGTTCCAAGATGGCTGCCACGAAATGTAATAAGTAGCCTTTTTATGAGCGCCTCTTGAAAGTGTCTCCAGGAATTTTTGCGATATTGGAATTTATATTGGCTGTACCTTCTTCGAAGTCCTAATTAATTATATTTCGTTGTATGGGTTTGATAAGGGATGGAGTTGTTGTCAAATGACTGAGTTTTGAAAGCCTTATTAGCTTAGCAGTCCCTTGTTATTTTTGTTCGTCGCAGAATTTCGCTTTTTCTGAAACCTTAACAAATTATTTTTTCAAATCTTAGAGGAGATTAGTTCATCGTTGCTGGAGATATTATATTGCACAAATGTGTGCTCAAACACAGGTGAAATCTGTCTTCCATCAGTCTCATAGTCCGACAGGATACCAATCCGACACGACCAGCGAAAAATTAGCCGCAGAACCAACGACATAACGTGCTTTCTGAGATAACTCTAAATACTGAAACATTAAAGTTCAATATATGAAATGCAGTCCAAACTTATTTCATGAAAACGCAGTTTTATATAATCACATAGCAACAAGCGATAGGTAGTTTAACAAGCAAACCCATAACTCTTAACCCACTATTACAATCATGGAGCCTGTACAATATTGCTCGACAATAAAAGGTGGATCTCGACGATGCGCGATGCTTCTTTAATATTGACGGCGCAGCGAAAAGCCCGAGGTATTAGAACTATCTAGCTTACTCCTTCCATTTCTATTGTGTTATTCAAGTAGGGTTGTCAGGTCCTAGCCGGAAAACAAGACCAGTCAGTTAAGCCAGACTGTTGGGCTTAGTTTGGACTAGCTTCTGTCAGCGGCTTCATCGGCGTAAAAGTTTGGAAATATCTCAAGGGAATATTCTCCCGACATTAAAAGTATCCTATATTTTAATCGAAGACATAGTTTGCCCAGTTACATCCCAATCAGTTCAGCCATTGAGCTGTGATTGATTAAAAAAACCCCAACATCCAGTAATTTTAGTGGGAATCTGTTTTTAGTTTTAAAATGGTGACTTAAACCTCCTCCTCCTTTGATCCTTTATGGAAAAATAGAATCATATTCAACTGAAATACAATCGAATCGGTTTTTTTTTATAATTCTTAGTGAAAATCAATGTAACCAGGGTTTAGAAAAAAATCCGATTGGCGGACAGGCGGTTTCTTTTGGCCGGACACGCATTCAAAAAGCCTTTTTCCTACTTCCGGACAGCCCTAACACAAGGCAGGTGAGTACATTATTTACCCGTTATTGGTCCCTATCTGCTGTTCACATCACGTTTGTGTATAACATGGCCGATAAAATGGAATTTTACTCAATAAACGGTTATAATCTTTTGTTCTACGGGATATAGCTTACGGCTGGGCTAGGTACTCTTATCCAGATAGGAATCTATTGAAAGGTTTCCGTTCAACAAAAAAATTAAATATTATTTTTAGGGGTTTTAATTAAAATTTTGTGATTATAAGATCGTTTGACTAAGTAGATTGCGTAGGTACTTGCTTAGATCCTACTATTAAACTCTTTTATTACCTGGACGTGTACTGGAAGCTGTAAAGATTTAATGCATCATCTAATAATAGAAAAGATTCTTTTCGCATCAGGCGTACTGTAGAAATGACTGGCTGGGCGCACGGTTGACACAGTGGTTGAGCGATTGACTGCTGCGCTGCGTGTCGCGGGTTCAATTCCCGCACGGAACAAATATAGATAGTTGTTCCGGCTCCAGGTGTTTGAGTATGTGAGTTTATATGTTTGTAAACGCATCCACTATATAGGAAGAAATTCCTAGTGTAGGGCAAAGTTTTCAAAAAAGAGAAAGAGACTAACCGGTCTCCACAAATAACTAAGAAGTTACTGGTTTACGAAGACAAATTCATATTTGGAACAAGGCTGACAGGCGGGTTTGCGTTAAAATAATGAGTATATTATCATTGATTCTAATAAAATATAGTAATCCTATCATTATAGTATCGTACAACAATTATTCACATCCAACATTCAAGAACGCGGAGTGCTCTTATTGTACCCAATATTTTGTCAAAGCAGAGCCATAGTTGCTCCAACTCTAAACTAAGACAATATTACCATGCACAAACTAATTTAAGACCGCTCAATCAGTTTAACAACATATTCGCAGCAGATTCGCCATCAATATCCGTTAAATCACGTTTGGTTCAGCCCAATATCTCAATACATCGAACGTTGGCCAATATCTCAAACGTTGGGCCAATGTTGGCAGCCGTCGGGGCGGGTAAACTAATGGATATCGTCACGCCAACGGCTCGTCCGTCTTGTGGCCGATAACGACACGACATGTCATGAGCGCGTGATTCCGTGACGGACAGCAGTGGACATTGTGCTGGTATTTGAATTTGGAATATCTAAATGTGTTTAGGGTTAACGGTTTTACCTAGTTCTGCATAGTATTGTATATTCAAAAAGTAGGTTATGGTTTAAACAGGAGTTATGCATTAAATGAGTTTTGTTCTTAGAAAACTTTTTGACTCACAGTTAGATCTATTTATTTATTTATATATGCTTTACTGTAGGTACACCAAGTTAAAACATAGAAAAGGAAACTTAAAACTGAAATACATACAACGGGCGGCCTTATCGCTTACCGCGAACTCTTCCAGGCAACTTGGAATCTATGTGTACAGGACAAAAGATGGTAGTATTGGCAGAGGTCAGTTAATCTTTTATCATTTTCAATCAATATGAAAAGCCCCTTTAGAAACCAAATTACGTTGTTTGAATT
Organism: Orthosia gracilis; assembly: GCA_947562075.1. Lineage (NCBI taxonomy): Eukaryota > Metazoa > Arthropoda > Insecta > Lepidoptera > Noctuidae > Orthosia > Orthosia gracilis. The sequence goes on along the minus strand of OX387265.1, from coordinate 40,306,678 downwards.
TTCTCTCAAAATGAACCGTTTTGCAAGTGATAAATGAGTGAATTTTTAATACGATGTCAAAAGGTTTTCGTAAACTTCGCCAAAGTAATTAATTACTTACGAAAATTTGACAGTCCGAAATGAACTTTGTTAATTAGAATATTTTTCGCAGAATGGTTTATTGACAAAGGTTCTCTGCAAACTAGATTCGGATACATATTTCGCTGAATATCTCTATAAATTCAGGATGTTTGAATATGAGGCCCAAAAGTGTAAAAGTTACGTTATCCTTAACTACGGAACCAATTGCTTGCTTAAAACTTCGTCTAATAATTTCCAGTTTCAAGTTCGCTTAGTATAGTCTGTTTAAATGAGTTGTTCGGATCTCGGAATTGAGTGTGGGAATCTCTCGATCTAGATTTTCACTTGGTACGTGTCTGGACCGGTCTTAGACGCCTTATATTGGATTGTGGAACGTTTAGAACGAGACGAGCTACTTGGGCGAGTTCTTGACTAAGTTCGGATTAAGATTGGAATAGTTTTTCTAGAATTGAGAAAAGACATTGGTTCATTGAACCCGATAATCTTGTTGAATTTAACAGCTGAATTCCGACACTAAAGCAGTTAACTAAATCTGTTTGTCGCAATCGATTTGGATCTTTGTTGTCAATAACAAGGTTACATCTCAGGCTACGGTTTAATCCTCGACATTAATATCGAAGTGTGCGGTTGAATGAGAACTTTCGGTGTGCTGTATGCCTACATTGTTTGGTATTGTTACTATGTTAGGAAACACTGTTCCAGAAAGCCGACAACAAGATCTTAGGAACTAAAATGGAGTAGGTGCTTAGTAATAGCACATTTTGGATACAAAACAGCTAGTTTTAAAACATATTCTTTTGATACATGCCGACGTCAAAGCAGGACATCGCAAAAAATATGCATGAAAATTTTGCCTCAAATCCTATTAAAAACTAAACCGCATTTTTTAGTGTTGTATTACGTTATGCCTTGGTTACGGACTCATCTCAGTTTTCACTATTAAGGCTTTATTTTAATTGCTTCTGCAGTTGGAAATTCGTTAGCTCTCATGGTAGTTAAAATTTAATATTTCAAACCGTTTTTCGCTTTTTTCGTTGTACTGCAGAGCTGTCGTTCTACTTTGAAATGTATCTCTTTTTTTAGCTAGTCCACTAGCCTAAATTGGGTCGTATTTTCTGATGGAACAATAAGTTTAATCGAAAATGTGGAATAGATACGTGTTGCGGGTACGAAGTTTAGTTTTTGTGGATGAATAAGGTCAGAAGATAAAATTGCGACGATATTTACAAAAAGATAAGGTTGGATATATATATTTGCAGGAACTGCTGTATTTGTATATCTTTCATTTATTACAAGCCTTTTTTACAAGCTTTTAATTAACTTGTAATGCATGTATGTATGTTTCTATGTATTTATGTATGAATGTAAGTGTTCGGGTCAAATCTTGCAACTGAATTTTAAAGCAGTTATCCTCCACCGATTAAGATGAAAATTTGCATCCACGTTTAGTTTGGATGACAATGCTTGATTAGATAATTGGCGTCATTCTAAATACAATATGGCGGACGGCCCAAGATGGCGGACTATCATTTTTTGTGCACTGCCATGATATGGGTATCAAATGAAAGGGTTTGCTGAGAAGAATACGAATAAAGCTTGTTTAAAAAAAAAACAATTACGTGCCTTTAATATGTGTGGGTCAAATCTTGCAACCTAACTTTAAAATAGTTATCCCCGACCGATTTACCAAATTTTGCATACACATTTGGTTTAGAAGACAATGCACGGTAAGCTCAGTATTTTTTTTATTGAAAATTAAATTTGAGTGTCTATTTCGGTTTTACAATCAAAGCTTTTTAGATTCTATGTAGCTCAAAACCTCTTTTCCCCTCCATCACACCAAAAATAAAACCATGAACTATCAGCCATTTAATAAACTAATAAGTAATAACATACATTAAACGCAGCACAAATTCATGCTAAGTCGAAGGAATTGTATTACGCAAAATCGCAACAGATGTACGAGCTAAATAGTTTCCAGTTTCCCTAGCAAGCTCTAGTACTGCAGTGACATTATTTAGCTGAACTATACTTGTGTTTCAAAGAAAATATGACTTGGATGTACGAGTATGTATTGGATCTCTGTAAATAATATGTCATTGTATTCAATTTAGATATGGCTTTCGAATTTAAGTTAATTAAAACATGAGCTCATTTTTGATGCTAACGAAGTAGTGGATGGATTCTTTTAATATTAATAAAGAGTTCAGTGAAAATAAAACATTTCTGTGAAAATGTATGAAAAGTATAATATGAAATACTAGCTTCTACCCGCGGCATCACCCACGTGAAAAGTGTTTTATCATCTAAGGGCCGTCATAATACTGGTATAAAAATTTTTCAACGCCCTAATCCAACTTATATGTATACCAACATTATCAGCAAATAAATGATTTCTTTCTTTCTTTCTTTTTTTCAGGTTATAGTCCACTCTTATATCAAGTTGTTACGAATCCATTCAGCCGTTTATGTCTGAAAAGGTATCAGACAGACAGAGGTACTTTCGCATTTAAAGATAGATTTTCTCGTTTTATTTTTATCAAATATGGGAATAGTAGGTATCTATTATCCAATCAGGTCACGTAGCAATGATAAACGAAGCTTTTGGCAGTGCTGCCAAAATCTGGAAATCTGGTTTCCTAAGAAGCTCTGGCAGTCAGATAGAAATGGTAATGCGGCCAACTAAAACTCTGTGTCATGTTTAAAACATAATGCACGTGAAGTGAGAAACTTAATTAGAATTTTGTTGCAGCAAAGTTTTAGTAGCTGAAAAAAGTATGTTAAAAACGATGAATAACTCATTTTAAAATTAACTTTAAAAATATATATATGTATTCGTACACAATAATAAGCTTGTATCAGCGCAGCGGCTTCACACCACGGCCCACGTCAAAGTAGGAAATTTCCCCAAAGAATCGTACTCCCTGGATAAAAAGTATTCTATGTATTTCTCCAAGGTCCTGTATATAAAAATTCATCAAAATTGGTACAAAAGTCAAACATATGTACATGACATACAGACAGAGTTACTTTCACTTTTATATATTAGTAAGATACCTAAGTTATATAGGGTAGTTTCATTCTAGTACAGTATCCACTCGCCCAAGTACTAAACGAGGCACCAGACTTATAAGTCGCGTGGGAGCCGCGTGGGTAAGCAGAACGATTAAATTAGCATGAGCCGACAACTGGGCACGCTACCCTGTTTGTGTCGAGATATCAACCTCATCAACATTGGTATACTGCTTCTAAGTACCTGCGACATTGCAGATTAATAGCGAACCGAGTCATTTTATAACTGGGTGGAAAATTGGAATATCTACTATACTGTTTTTTGAGAAACTACTAAGAAATTTACTATGTTCTTAGTTTCGATTTTTACCTTAGTAAGGCAACACTGATAAGCAGATTCTAAATTCAGTGTTTATTTGTTTAACCTAATTATTTTATTAGATAATGTATGAATAAAGCTGCCTTAGTAACTAACTTGAACGAAAAACATAACCGCAATTTATAGATCAGTGAAAAAGTACCTCCCTATTTCGTACGTAATGAAATCTATAATAAACATCTTCCAACCCTATCACTTTAATACGCAAAATTAATTTGCAAAACAATCATCTAATAAGCCTACCCGCATTAACTCACAAACCGTATCAAATCGAAGAGTTACAAACTCGTTATGGACTTTCATTTTTCCAGTACAAAACCTTAAAGGGTCTCGGTACCGACGCAAATTACCGAGGACCGATATCCGTCATAGAAACGGTCGAAAAGTTTGACTTAGCCCCAATTTCGGTCGGCGGATAGCCAGAAATAAATCATATGGGATAGGTTACAATACCCGGAAAGGATGGAATCGGTATAAAACCGGGTACCGGGTTCCCGGGCACCCGTTACCCGTCCACCAATTTATTTAAGCCATCGCGTGAAAGGCTTCGTGAAAGGATTGTTCGGAATCGGTGTCGTTATCTAGTTTTATATGCAATGTGGGTAGTTGCGTTTTTGTATTTTTCCAATATTTCCAAGCTTCTTTTCCTAGAAGAGAAAGGTGAATTGTTGGGTCCGGTTTTTATTTGGAAATAGACACAGTAATTATGGTTATATGTTAAGGGACGTTTAGAGGCCCCCGCGGACAATAGCTAGGTACATAATTATGTAATACGAGGCTACAAAGCAATACTAAAATTGATCTAAAATGGGTCTGTAAAAAGAATGAAAATGACGTTAGGGAAACGATGTCACATTGTCACGTCTCGCCTTTCTGCGGGAATCTTTACACTAGATTGGAATCTTTACTCTAGATTGGAATCTTTACTCTAGATTGGAATCTTTACTCTAGATTGGAATCTTTACTCTAGATTTTTATTCCATGATAGAACACAATAAAACTTTTCCTACACCGGTAAAATTTGGTGCAAGTTTCAGTGTCTCTGCAAATGCGACCTTCCAATGAGTCAGTTTCAAATATCAGTAGGTACATAAAAGCGTCGAGCTCCGTTCCTCTCGATTAAATCGGTGATTCGGTTGGGAGTGGATATTGATTGTCGGCTTTATTTGCTCTTGACCTACAGAGAAGCGTAATGTTATTTGTTTTTATTGTTACAGTATTGATTTTCTCGGTAAAGCAAATATTTCAGGTTTTATTCCAACCGTAGAGAAAATCTGAGACTTTAAGTATCGGTTCTGTGAATTGGTTATGAGACTACTTTGACGATTAACAAATTAATGGATATCAACGATGTCATAATTCTGGAACCGTAGCAAACTTCTGTAAGGGCTACCGCGAATTTGCCGCTAGGGGCGCTGGTGTAGAGTGAGGCCTTCAAAATGACAGTTTTTACTATTTTTTGGCTTTCAGCGTGAGTTTTTTCACTACTTTGTTCGTCGGTGTCGCAAATAGACTAAAAAAATAAGAGGTACCCAAGGCACCGACTTCCGAAACGAAAGTTATTTTTGTTCATTTTAGTGTTTTGCTTTGGAAGTCGGTTTCTTTTTTGTGATAAAGCTTTTTTCATACTTCCTTTCATCTATCGTTTCTTTGGTATTGTGGTACCCTTACAAAATATATAGATAGAATATTTTTTATTATGCATACCATATAAAATACATAAAAGATAGTACCTGGGCGACCAAGCTCTGCTCGGGTGAAAATAGAGAAAACGACATTTTCTAAAAATGAAACCTGGCTAGATCGATTTATCGCCCCCGAAATCCCCTGCATACTAAATTTCATGAAAATCGTTGGAGCCGTTTCCGAGATTCTGATTATATATATATTTATAAAAGAATTGCTCGTTTAAAGGTATGAGATATACCTTCATAATCAAAAATTCCACACGACATGTTCTTCATTACTCCGAATCACATGCTTAATAAATAAACGATACCTGTGTATTGAAGGAAATGGAATAACATACTGTACATAAACATACTATGTTTTATTTTACACAACGTACAAATCATCATAACATAATATTAAAAACATAATATGTTGATCTATATCATGCTTAGCTTTACATATATCTGTTGACCCTGTTCAGAACTCAAACGTTTGTTGATATAAATTAAATTAAAAGAAGATTTCAATCACATCAAAAGACTCAATCAGTGGGAGGCCACCGTCGAGCGATATAACATTAAATGTATATGTACAGTAATGGAGACGTATCGACGTCGATGTTTATTTAATAGTCCCTACTTATTAGAACCTGTTGAGTTGAGAAGAATAGACAATAAGACAAGCAGAGGCGACAGTGATTAGAATAAGTTTGATCAAATGCATGTTGCCTGAAGTACACATTTGCTTTCAAAACGTCGTGGGGAAACCAGCATGTCCTAGAACTAAACATTCGAAGACATGTTTCATGTACCAATCCGCACTGGATCCCTGGCGAATTATGGCACACTCCCTCGCATGGAGAGTACGTCTGTGTCCCAGTAATTTTAACGTTATAGGCTAATTATAAACTAAAAAATGAAAACCAGTATTGCCATTCGCAAACCATTATTTTTGTCCATCACTTTGTCCGAACAAGTAAACTATCTCATGAAAAATTCTAAATGTTTAAAGAATCTTGAAAAGACGACTGGTTTGCAGCACAAACTTTATCGGCTTCAACTTTGTCGAGCATCGAGAGAACACCTCTAATATTTGCCAATAGCTTCTATTCAAGTGGATACTTTGCGGTCGCCGGCTTTCACGTCAACTTATCGAACCCTGCTAGCACAATACCCAACCTATCTATACGTGTCCTTCTCATTATGACAAGATTTCTATACGAACGAAAGAGATAGATGTAGTATAAAACAGCCGAGAAAAGTGCCAGGTATGATGGGTAATATCATTTTCGTATTTTATAACATTTTCATGATAAAATATTTGCTTCGGTAAGGTCTATTTTGCGTAAAAAAGATAAAGTATAGGACCCGGCTTTCTTAGTAAATAGAGATATTTGTCATCTAATTTGCTAATGATATCCTTCGACGACCTAATGACCAATTGTGTGCAATGACCTATATCTTAGTTGGCACGTCTTTTGTTCACTCAATGTCTAGAATGTGGGTAGTTGGTAAAGGGCGTGGTATTTAGACGCTTACGGACTACTAAGTACTCACTCAGGCGTTTGGTCTCGCCGAGGACGGACGTCGCGATCGATAGATAGCACGCTACTTGCATTAAATTGTACACGATCAAAGCCTGGAGATTGTAATTATAGATATTGCTCGGGAACAGATGGAAATTCTAGCACGTCGGGTTCCTGTTTGTATGCATAATATTGTGACCCAGTCTCAATTTATTTGAGTAATAGGAAAACCATAAATGGAAAATCAAAACTGTAAGAGGCCAGAATGATATAGGTCATGTCAATTCTTTTATAATGGCATCTACAAAAAGTCCCCGATACCCTATTGTGATGTCGTTAAATGATCCGAACATCAATAATTTATAACAAAAGTCAATTCTCCGTAATACATCTTTACTTTTCCACTGCAGGCCCGACAACATTAAAAAGCCGTATTTTTTATATCAAAAGAGACCATTTCCTTCGTTTTCCCGATGAATTGACATCCATCGATGTCAGAGCGAACAAAGAAAAATCACAGTACATTTGCCGGGAGTCGAAAAACCGAGTGATTTTAAAGCTTAGGACAACGCAATAGGGACTGATGTGAAGAAAGCCAACGTAGATAAATTAGAAGGGATTAAGATTTATATCAACTCGTTTATCTATGGTAATTTGTTGAATATAATCTTGGAACGGTACTCAATAGATTAAGTAAGGTTATGTAGGTATTGGTTTCAATGATGCTATCGGTAGAAGGTAGAGTTGGCAGAAAATGGGTATTCAGGAAATAATTATTAGTAATTTTGCATGTTGTGGCTAGACCTTTCGTATTTTCCTATGACCTACCCGGTCAGCATTTACTAACCCATTTAAAGTATTAGCTAGCTAAGATTTCCTTCTTTGTACCTAAGTTAGGTTGAAGATATTCATTTCACTTCCAAATTACAGGAAATTTATACTAGATAAGACTTGATTACCAATATTTCAAACGCGAATTCTGCGAAAATCGGATCATAATTTTGGTAATTTTCAGTGAAAGTAAATTTTTCGGAGCGTCGTGATTGGCTCTCATAAACATGTTTATAACATAATCACAAAAGCTCTTCATTTGTGTACACATTACCAAGAACGGCTCTTATCTTAAGCCAATAAAATGCCATAATTGCTGTTTCCCTTTAGAGGGTGAAGTATTGAGTTTGCATTCGACCTCACGGGGGCCGCCGCAGGGCGCCCGGGGACACACTCCCCGCCGCAGACGAGCCTACAACAACGATACACACTATTTACTACTTTAACGACAAAGCAATAACAGCCAATTTACATCGACACCCTCCCCTAACAGACGCGTAAGGTAAAAGCTACCTTCAGCTACTGTAATTAGGTACATAATGAAACAATTTGTAATCGATCACGTTCGATACTGTTGTGAGGCTAATAAAAACTGAACTTCAGCAACTCGTCGTTAGGGTTGTGTTTAGTTTAACGCGTAAAAACAGAAGGTTACTTAGCTACTTGTTCAGGCGTAGCTGTTTAGAACATAAAGTTGACATTTGCCCGACCGATGTTTCACAAGGTTGTACGTTAAAGTTTGGCCGCGACGCGTGCTTTTTGTTATTTGCACATAAAATACGGCCGAAGCCAGTGTCGCAAGTACGTATGCTAATGTTTTTTATCGCATGTGCCTGGAAAAGGCGGGCCTGATCGAATTTATATGACAGTGTGACGTTTTTCAGAGGACAAACGATGTTTTGTTCGTATATTGCGGCGGGTATTGCGAAACTGTATATAAATCTGTGATAGTAATTTAGCCGGGAACGAATGGATTTAGTTCGTCGACTAAACTTTAGAGTGAATTGCCTAACTCGGAGCTAGACGAGAGTAGATTATGCTAACTTTGTTGAAAAGGTCAGCTTCAAATGTCAATTTGTAGGTCTTAAGGTTTTGCTTGAGACCCTGATGCAAGAACTTCATAGATATTAATCTTGGACTTTGAACAGGGTTTGTTGACATTGTAAATTAGCTACAACACTTTTTTTTTAATACAGTGCCTTATTATAAAATCAGTCAATTCTGTTCTGTTATAAGTTAATTAGTCACTCAAAGAAGATAAGATATTAATAGTATTTTCCTACCATCTGATACAAACACACACATTAAAGGCAACGTAACGTTATCGTAGACTCAGTAATAACATTTCTCCAAATAAGCATAAACTATGCACTACAATGTACACGTCTGTGCACAAATGTATAATTGCACAACTGTATAGCGCACAGATGTGTAAAGCACAATGTACAGCACTTAAATGTATAGTTGCACAAAGTGTGCACGTCACCGCAGCTGTTGTGCGGTCGGGCCGCCATATCAATATGATATTGCACATTATTGGTAGTAAGTTGTGCACACAGACGGATACTGGATACTGCATACTATTCACATAGACGGATATTGAGCAGACGTGTTACATTATGTGTTCGTGGAATGCTTTGTGTTGTGTTAAGACTAAGTTTAAACTTTTGTGAAACAAAAGAAAAACAAGTGTTTTAGTCCAAGATAATGAGTGAGGTAGGAATACCACAACGAAGTCTACATGGTTTATTATTTTATTGAGTGATGCGTTATTTAAATACAACTAAAATAATTATACGTCTTAACTGTTGCTATTGTGTATGTGCGTTTTAATTTGCTGGAAACGCACCTACGATACAGGAGTAATTCCTCGTGTGAGGCAAGTTTTGAAACAAAAAAATTGAATGCAGACAGATGTAGTAAATGTGTAATTACTGAGAAAAATGTAATTAAACGCTGCTTCCGTTATCTACTTTATTTTAAAAAATCACATTTTCTTAAATGTAATTGTGTTTTACTTGCGTGGGCGAAGGTATTTCAACATAAACTCCAATTCTAAGAAGTACAGTACTTACTTCCAACTAACTTTAGAACATCAGATTGTTAGCAACGCAAAACGGATTCTTTGAACTCACTGCTCTTTTATGTCACAGAAATAGAACGACGAAGTGCAAAGAAACAAATAGATAAAGAATAAAAATAAAAGATTAAAGCCCAAAAAGCGACGATTTCTTTACCATGGCTTACTAAACCCTCCGCCTCTTCGGCTTAGCTTGTCAAAGCTTATTTCAAGCTTATTCTTTATGGTGGGCAAGCAATTTGACATTGTAAATGCAAGTTGTTTTAAAAGATTTTTAGTCTTATAAAGTTCCTGGTGGTGAAATAAATTCGTTATTTTTGCTAGCTGCCCTTGATTTTCTGGGTATTCTGGTAATAGTGCTAAATTTCAGTTTCTTTCCTCATTCCTTAATAATATGAATAATAGATTGTCTTATCCTAATTAATTTGGGGTCGGTCAACATCTTTCACTTCTAATATTATAATACCTCTCCATCATATTGTAATTATTATATACTAGCTTCTGCCAATGGCTTCGCCCGCGTGAAAATCGAAAATTATCCCGCCGGAACATATTCTCGGGATAAAAAGTATCCTATGTGCTATTCCTGACTATAATCTATCTGTGTGCCAAATTTAATCCAGATCCCTTCAGCCGTTTGAGCGTAAAGAAGTAACAAACATACAAACACACATGCACACTCACAAACTATCGCCTTAATTATATTAAGTGTGACTATAATGTATGTATTTTTATCTTCTATATATTTAGTTTAGGTGTTATTTATACATAATTAGTTAAGTTATGCAGTTGTTAGTCTATTTTAAGTTTCCTTATTTCCTTCTACACACTGTGTCTTCATATATCAGCCAACTTTCCTGTCACTGGTCTGCTTGTATAATAAGCAGTACCTTTGTGATCGTCTATCTGTATTAATTATTTTCTCTGTTAAGTGTTTTGTATGTACATAAATATTTGGAAAAATAGTGACAGGTACATTTATTTTACTAAATGTAACTTACTGTACTTTCCAATTTTCTGCGTTGATGGCAGTATGAGATTTATAGTGTATAAATCTTAAACTTGAACCAAGCAACTGACCTTTATATTACTTAGAAATGCTTTTAAAAATTCTCAACCAAACCTCGAAACATACTTTCAGAGCCACTAAAATACTTGCCACAAACCGTGACTTTACCCAACTGAAAAGAAAATTCCAACGTTTCCGTTTCAAATTCCATTACACGCAATAAACACGATAAATAGGCGATTTAAATTAACAAAGAATAATGCTTTCAGTACACTGCAAATGAAATCCCGGCTTATTAATGGTCCGTATAAAATGTAACTTCGTTTTCAAGAAAAAGTTATAATCTCGAGGCAGCGGTTCCCGGGCGGTTCTGTCATAACAAAAGGGGGAGAGGGTTGAGGGGTGGGGTGTAAAGGTATCAACTTCATAGGGAAAAATGAATAAAAACACCTACGTAACACGACCGAGTCAAATATCCTGTGCAAACCCGCAAGCCCGTCGGAGCCTGGAGGTGCTCGGATATGATTTGCTAACTTGTAAGGTAGAAGTTTTTATTTTCAAAGGTTTCGTTAAGACGGGTTCTTGTCGTGATTACGGTGACATGATGCTGCTGGGAAATATTTGAGAAAACTGAGAGTTGGATAGTTCGTGAATCTACGAGTATTTACTTCTTGTTTAACCTATTCTGGAAGACGTTGGTGCCTGCGATACAATGATTTTCAATATTACAGATACCAACGATTCTCTTTTTCCGTGTTTACTGTTAAAAATGTATGTATTACTTTTTGATCCCGTACATGTTTTCTTTTTCCTGAATAAACGATTTTATTTATTTATTATTATTCAAGTCATGTGTCACCTAGCCTTTTCCCAATTATGTTAGGGTCAGCTTCCATTCTTACCGGATTCAGCTGAGTACATGTTGCGACTGCTGTCTGACCTCGTACCGGTATCGTGTTACCCAGTTACGGGGTTGTGAATCCAGTAACTGGGTTACACAATACCCCTTGGCAAGACTGGTGTCAGATCTCAAGCTTCTGATTACCCGTAACGACTGTCCAAGATCTTCAAATAAAAGCCGGGACCAACGGCTTAACGTGCTTTTCGATGCACGGAGGAATCTCGGTATGTTGGAATGGTCACCCATCCACGGACCGACCTCGTCATGCGTTGCTTAACCTTGAAGATCGACCCGTGCGGCTGATATTATTTAGCCCTCATACATAAAACTATCCAAGTACATAGAGGTATTTTAAATTTAATTAAACCTTAAAACACAGAAGGAGCACCGATACAGAAGGAGTCCTATAGATTAGAAGGGAATGAAATTAAGGACTGCTCCTTTATTTATCAAAGAGAGGACATTCCACAGTGATTTTGTACAATTTTAATTAACTAAAAGAAACTAGACAAGAAGACGCTTGCTACGAACCGCTACTAGTGCTACGAACGCTACGCCGTAGCAGTTACTTAAAAGTTCCCTTCAAAAAAAGCACAAGCAAAAATTCGTTCTAAAATTTAGTGCAAAACGAAATCCTTGCTACATACATTCATTCCGCTGGAAATTCGGAAGAGATTACGTAATCGTATGGTTTTTAGTTCCAGACGGCCAATTTTAAAAGCACCGGCTAATGCTTTGCTTCTCCACATGTTAAGGTATTATCAGATGTCTTCGCAATTTGGTCGTATTATAAAGTCATTTGCGGGTCTTCGAGTTGCACAAAGTAAAATGCTCTGTAACGGGATTCTCTTGAATAGCAATAAGGTTATATTAGCATTACAGCTCTGTGAAGATTGCTTATACTGTTTGTGACATATGAATATTTTTACATATTCAACAAGTTTGAAGCTCGTTTGACGTTTTTTGATGCTTTTGTTAGAGTCCACTAGGCTGAAATAAAATTACTGTAGAGATAAGGAATGTATCAGCTTGTGACTGCTTTTGTTTAAATTATTGAGATTCGAGGAGAGAGTGCTGTCTGAGATATACAGTCTTTTGTGACAAACTTGGTTTCTAATTCTACAATTTAAACTACTCATTCCCTATAATTAGGTGTGTTTAGTATCCTTGTCAAAAGGCAAAATCTAGTTAGGTTACTAATGTCACTTCTAAATGAGTACTTTCCTTTGCTCAGAAAGGCTAAATCTAGTTATATTACTAATGCCACATCTAAATTAGAAATTTCCTTTGCCCAGGAAGGCAAAATCTAGTTAGGTTACTAATACCACATCTAAATTAGAAATTTCCTTTGCCCAGTAAGGCAAAATCTAGTTAGGTTACTAATGTCACTTCTAAATTAGAAATTTCCTTTGCCCAGTAAGGCAAAATCTAGTTAGGTTACTAAAGTCACTTCTAAATTAGAAATTTCCTTTGCCAAGAAGGCAAAATCCAGTTAGGTTACTAATGCCACTTCTAAATTAGACATTTCCTTTGCCCAGCAGGTAAAACATAATGCTTCCCCTTCAATAAGTCTTTACGGCCGTCGCTTTAGGAAAGGCACTTAGCTCGAGCACACGACTAAACTTTGAACCTCGTTTATCACACGGTAATTTATCAAGCTCATACACATTATTCACTCAAATTCACATTTTTGATACCCTCAAAATATGAAATTTTTTGTAACATGGCGCCTTTTATAATTCTGAAAAATAGAGTCGACTAGGATTTGACGTCACGCGACATCCGGTTACCTAAGCGTGTTTATGGGTGACATTATCGATGGGTGTTCGTTGTAGCTAGTTATGTAATTTGGAAAGTCCATGGGTTATGGTGGTTCGCGAGTTATGGGCTGAATGGATTAGGTTTCTTCTAGGTAAGCGTGCTACATCGTCGACCACATAATCGCTTACCATCAGGTGAGATAGTGGTCAAGCACGAGCCTATCAAAGGTAACAGAAAAAAAAAGGTTTCACCCTACAAGAGGCCCTAGACAAGTAACATTCTACCAAGAAGGTAATATTGTATAGGATTGACAAGCGATATCGAAAAATCACGTGATCAATCCCTTACATTTTGAAATATCGATTATCGCCTTCGCTGACGTCAAATGCCACTTGTGTCGAGCCTTAGGAGTAACGGGTGGACACGGTATATTACAATATTGGTAAAGGTCTATAATGCCGAGTGTCCAGTTAACACAAAGCCTAATTCTAGCTTGCGTTAATACATTAAAAAATATTATTATTTTCTTTAATGTCTTCAAAGGCATCTCGGGCTTTTCATTTTAAGATAATCATTTAATAGCCCAGAATGTTTTATATATTGATTTGGAACGATTGTGATATATATTGTTATCATTTGCCCGCGTCATATGCTAATGCAGTCTCTTTACATATTTAAACACATTAGTTACGCTATTATACATCTGAGAAAACATTAAATTTTTACTACTTATATCAACTTTATATGTGTTTGAAAAGTAACAAAAGTCTAATGATATTAATTTCCATTGTTCCAGGTAAGGAGTTGCCGAACACAGAAGTTTCTCAAGTATTCCTTTCTGTTTTAATTAAAGGAACGAAGTTGAAACAATTTGCTGACTGATCACAGGAATTCTTTTACGTCCACTTCACAAAGGAACACTTTCTAGGATTTGTTAAAAGTTCATCCTTTTCTCTCTATTATGTTGGGTTATGAAAGATCATTCTGTAATAATAATTGCCTTTGAAATGTACAAATACTTGTACGTAGATTGGTATCAGCGTAACCGTACACACTAGGTACATAATAAGCACAATTTAAGTAAGAGTTCCCACTTCTGGGAAATTAGCCGTCTTCCCTGTGAGAGAGACTGGGTTGAAGCGACCACTCTGTGGTTGGTATGTATCAAATGCCTTCAAGTTTTTGGTTCAAGGACAAAGGCATACGATCGTATATTGTGGTTAAAATGAGAGATGTTTTTTCATCATCTTTGGGTAAACAAGCTTCAAAAAAGGTACATGAACCCTTGTCATACCCTATTTGTTTATGTAGGACGTGAAATAACCCAATTGTCTTGTTGATTTTTCAAATTAGGAACTAGTAACAAATGGTTCTAACATGAACATTACAGGCTATAAATTATAATTGATCACGTACACGGTTCCATAATAGATTATACATAAATTTTACGTAAATTCCAGCCCCGGATTATAAATCTAAGGAAAGATTTAAGGCATAAAATAATGGAAACTAAGTTTGCCCTGACGTTGGTAGCTATTATTTCTGGGACAGATTTTTCATTGTGACCATATTTTTTTAGTATGTTGGTAGTCTGCGAGCGTTTGGTAACAATGGTTTATAAATTTGCTATTGCCAGTACGATATTGCGTCATATCTAGGGTTACCATCAACACGGATTTATTAGGGTTGGGACTTATTGAAACTCTTTTATCTATTCGAAAGTTTAAAGTCATTTTGTATTACTTCTTTGAATATCGTTACTTGATCTTATTTTTTATATCATATAATTTTGTCTTCTTGCAAGTATGTAAAGTTTCTACATAAAATCACTCGTGCCCAAACACTATTTACATTTTCCTTGATTCAGCTGACCACTAGACCATATTTTATAGAAAGAAAGAAAATAGTTACATTTATTTGTGACCCGCACAGGAGACACGAAAAATAAACAAAAAATTATAATAAAAACAAAAAAACACGTGCGAGACTAAAAAGGCTCCTACCTCAGCATGTGCAGCGATATTTAAAAATATTAAATAACGCCGCGCTGGTATTCTAGTAAGGCCCACTGTTGATGTCACGGACGGGGAAACGGCACAAAACTAAAAAAAGAAGAAAAAGTGTAAACAAATAAGGTTACAAAGTATCTATATGTGCAAAAATCTAGCAAATAAATAAATAAAACTTGGAATTTAAATATAAAGGAGCGTCCTCACTGGGAGCATTGTTTCGTGAGCATTTGTAAACAAACAATCGTAGACGAGCAACAAATGCTTCCCAGCGAGCCCAGCATTCACTTTCGACCAAAATTATGAACATTCGGGTCGAACATTACCTTGCGAGCTTGGAGCATTCGAATACGATCTCGTTAAATGTCATTCATTCGATACTACGATTGACCAAGAAGATCACAAACACTTAAGATCAAGGCACTGTTCCTTGCTTTTACAAGTGACCAGTAATATTCCTACATACATACTCATTCATTTCATTATCTGAGTACTAGTTTTCGAGCGTTTTATTTGCGTGAACATTCGAATGCGAGCCGTTTCCGCGAAAATCGTTGCGACGTCCACACCGGCCGAAGTTCGCGCTTGCGTGTAGGCTTTGTAATGCTCGGCTCAACGTCCACACCACTCGAAAAGTCGACGTCGAATGCTCATTACACGTGTATGCTCTCAGTGAGGACGGTCCTTTAGACTAACGGCCCGTCGGCGACGTGTCGTCGCTCATCTTCAATACATACCTACAAATGTTTATAAGCAAATAATCTTACAAAGCAGACGAAAAGTGATCTTAAAACCCAGTCTCGTTTACATCCACACAGTCCATAGAGCCCAGGACAAAAGCGAAGATTCAAATGTCCGAAATGAGAAGTCATAAATGTATGAACATATTCCGGTTTTTACGAGGTGTTATGGGCCTCGTAGCGTCGGGATACGAGGTGTTATGGGCCTCGCAGCGTCGGAACACGAGGTCTTTTAGGACTCTATGTCGGGACTGGTCCGTAGAAGATTACGTCTAAAAGATATCATAGTCACAGTGTCTAGAGTATATTGTCTGTGAAATGGAAATTTGTTTGAGGTGTGTGGTTTTGGTGTTATTTTTTACCCGACTGCCGAAGGAGGGTAATGTGTTTATCAATCTATGTATGTATGTTTGTCCCTATGTGGCGTTCTAGAGACCAAAGGCGTTGGCCTTTTTTGATGATTCTTACGTCAATCGATTCGTCTTAATCCGGCGAGTGTCACTGGCTACATTAAAATTGGAAAATAGAAAAATGGCGGCTTTTGGGCGCCATATTGTGAAGCCCAATTTTTTTCTCTGCTTAACCCATCGTGTATCAATAAATAATTTTAAGAGGTGATTTCAAAAATATGTAACACTTATATGTTTAAATAAATCTATCTATCTGCGATTACAAAGCATGATTTTCTTCTTGTTTACGTCTTTTTAGTTCGCTTTTTAAGCAGTTGGGTTTTTTTTTTGTTATTTTTAAATATAACTTTTTTCATGATATGAAGGGATGAAAACCTCGTGTGTTCACTTAGTTCTTTCAATAAAAAATGATGTTTTTACAGTTTCAAATAGTACGTGGAAGATTTTGTTTTCGTTTTACATACATACATTGACTTGGGTTTCGTATTCTTTATAATAATCTTAAAATTTGTTTATTATTACTATCTCATCATGCATAACCTAAAATAACAACAATTTTCTCTCTAACCGACACCAGCTCACATCTCCCTTCGTTATTTAATTACTCTGAAGCCCCAAGAATCCGGAAACAAATGCAATTCGAGTGCCATTACGCACACTCGGCGCAGTTTGGTGCGATTTCAAAGACTTTATTACAGAGCAGTGTGCATACAAACTCCCCAATCTCGACGATTCTCCCCGATGCTGCCCGAACCTCCCCGATTCTCCCCTTCACCCTGGGGCGTCATCATACTATTACAATGAAATAGGAGCTTGTCTTATCTCCCCACTACAGGGATGGAATAAGCAAAACAAATAGCGCTGTATAACTAGCTTTGAGCTAACCTGTTCATTTGAATCTGTGGAGTCTCCGGTTTTCATCTGTCAGGTTAATTTGCGTGCTCTGGTTACTTGGTCTAATTTCCGAGTTCTGTTGCGTTATTTAAATATTTTTTTTACTTGATTGTATATTTAATTGGAGTTACGATTAAGATTGTTGTTTCGTATTTTTTTGATACATTCTTACATGTAATGATGTTGTTTCGAAAGTTTTCGTCGATTGAATGAAGTATACACTTTATATGTGACAGATTTATATCTTTCGATAGCTAAGATAATTTGTACAATAAATCTTATTGATAAAAACTTAATCTAAGCCATCAGAAACAGCGACGTCTAACTATTTTCCGATTCGAAGATGGAATAGTAAAAATTTTATGTTCGGTAATAAAACCGACGTAACATTGGCTTCTCTGAGACCAGATTTGACAATGTCAGCGTCTCAAGACGTCTCTTGTGACACGTGCCGGATATAGGGACTTTGAGCTTGGCTGATGACACGCATTGATTCATTTTGAGAGCATAGAAATTCTTCTTGCATGAAATATGATGAATTTATTACGTACTTACTCTATGTCTCTTCAATAGCTAAGAGCATTCTCTAACCTGATTGATTGATGTTGTATGAAACTCAAATTTATTTGAGGTATTGTCGACTTTGTCTCTGTCACTTCTGACCTAGACTAGAGTCAAGAGCAAACCCATCCTAAAAGAAAAAAAAAAAGAAAAATATTGCCAGACACTTTAGTAAAGTTAAGGAAACGGTCAGGCAGAAAAATGAAGCTAGTTGCCTATTTCAATGCGTAGTAGATTCCTATTAAGGACTAAATCCTTCCATAGAGATTTTTATATATTTGCCAGTATATTGCAGTTCTTTATACGCGCATACGGCTCTGTTCCAATTTCAAATCACCGATGGCGACACAATAACGGTAACTATTATATATCATTATGTTCTATGGTCGTGCTACGTTTAGACAGTCAGAAAATTGTACTCAAAACCCCGAACCGAAAACGTTATGAATACGAAAATTACTATAAATTTCGTTAGTTGGAACAATGGCACAAAAGTTAGATAACAAGGAAACATTATAGAACTGCAAATGTTAACTAGTCCGTATTTGTGTTTCATGTTCATTGGCGTTTAAACAGAGCGCTTTTGTTACAAAATACGGAATATTTTCAGTGCACACTGAATATGATGCTACTAATTAACTGGTATTTATTTCGTGGAAATTCGAACAAGAGGATTTTGTTTTATTGCTGGTGTTGTTGTTTTCAAAATATGTCTTCTGTATTTACATACATAAAACATATTTTGAAACCATCATAGTCTTATTTAATTTATGTAAAATTGGGAATGAAATAACGTATCAGTAAAAAAATATTAATCAGTGTAAAATTTGAATATTAAAATTAATATAAATTCGTATTCGGGTCTCTATAGAAAAAAATCTAAATCAGCAGGGAGCATGCCCATACTCCGAAACAAAGACACAAGGTACCTAAATATTCTGGAGAATGCCCACTCACAAAAACGTTTCGCAAGTGGAAAAAGGGCTACTCTGGTTGAAACGACAGGTCCTCCCAAGGGGCCGATTACAGACAACCCCCCGATACCCAAGTACCCATGCTAGTTCACCGGTAATATATTGCGACCGGTCCACAGATAAACACCTATACCTAATCTATTTTGTTGGGGGACATGACTTTTCATACGTTGACTGTTCCCCCACAGGGCCAACGTTCCCTATAGGTTGAGTTATGGATGGCTGTTATTGATAGGTAATATTTTGCCTATGGGGGTAACGTAGTGGAATAAATTTTATCTTTACAGTTTGTTTATTTGTTGATGCGCGTGTTTTAACCCTTTGATGAGGTGTATCGGGATTTTATGAATAGGAAAATGGTTATTATCGGGCGTAGTTACATTGTGGTTATCTTTAGCAGGTACGTACTCGACAATGGAGAATTTTATCATACAAATGTAAGCCCAAACTGAAAATATACGAAATGGCAAAAATATATTCAAAGAGCATTGCCATTCTATTTCCACAGCAAAACTAATGTATCTAAGGGGAACCTAAATAAGCTTCATTTTGCTATTCACCTGTGCCGTAAAATATCTTACATTACTGCAAATTGGGTAAATTCGGCCCCACTCGCAGCGTTTTGGGGGTTACGTAACCTAATAAAATCGGAAAAAATCCTCATACTAACGGATAATGCGGCAAAATGTTGCAAATAGCGTAAAGGAGTTCCCATTTAGTAGGTAATGTAACTCATTAGAGTATTTGCTGTTGTGGTTCCGTATGGGGGATAAAATACCCCATGAAATGTGGAAGATAATGAGTACTATACGGCTTGGACACCGTTGTAGGGGGCTTATGAAAAGGTCGGGTTAGTGGGTAAAAGGTTATGTGGTAGTCAGAATATCTGGTCAGTACTTACGAGGATCATTATTAGAAAATTGGGACAGGAAAACGGTAGCAGGAAATTGTTTTTGGTTGTACAAGGAGCGATGGGTTCCACGGGCTTCCACTTGATAAGTTCGTTTTTCTGAAACGGAATTGCTAACCTTTTTTCTGCTCTGATTTGATTGTTGTATAAGCTTTTCTTTGTCGGTATTTTTCTTAAACAATCTAAGTTTTAAATTTCCTTGAAAATCATTACGGCGCTACTCGAAAAGTACTTTTATTCGATTTTTACATAAACTATAGTATCACTAATCGGATTAGTGTTGTGGCAAATAATGAGTTTGTGGATTTGGCTTTCAATCTATTTGATTATTATTTGGTCAGGTCTTAAGTCAGCTTATAATGGATTTTATAGTATATAGTTAGGTTAGATTAAGACGGGCTGGTGTCCGCAACTCCACGTCTAAGCGCGTATTTTATCAGGTTCGCTATTCGTAAATATCACCTTCATAATACGGTTTATTTCGCCAAAGTCTATTTAAAATATCCAGTTTCGAAGGTAATCTTTTTATCGCCGGTCGTTTCACGTGAAATAAAAAGATTTTCAAACCTTTATCCGTGTAGAAATTGTGCATTTAGGTAGAAAGTAAACGATGCAGCACATCCGACATATATATCGGCGTACCGTATGCATGTCGGATGGGCTCACGCTAACGTGCCGCTCCTGTCGGATTGGCTAACTCGTCTGGCTTCACAGGCTAACTAGTGCTTTATCTATATTAGTGTTGATGCAGATGTCTAAATGGACTTAATGTGGATTTGAATATCTCGGACAATATGGCAATGACTAAGGGCGAATTTCACTAATGGAACTAATATTATAAAGGCGAAAGTTTGTGAGTGTGTGTGTGTGTTTGTATGTTTGTTACTTCTTCACACTTAAACGGCTGGACGGATTTGGATGAAATTTTGTGCAAAGATAGATTATAGTCAGGAATAGCACATAGGATACTTTTTATCTGGGAATATTTTCCCTCGGGATAATTTTTCACTTTCACGCGGGCGAAGCCACTGGCAGAAGCTGGTCCGTTCAACATCTGTCTATCTGAATATTCCATAGTATGGCACTGGAACAGTGGTGGCCCATTGGTAACAGCCGCAACTTAAAAGTTGTAGGTCGTGGGTTCAAGACTAGGCAGGCGCTTTACATTGTGTAAATTATTTATCATTACCACTGCACTCAATACATTGTGAAGAAACCGGCATATCCTAGAACTAAAAACTCGAAGACATGTGACATCTACCAACCCACACTGGGCCCGCGTGGTGGATCACGTCTCATTGCCTCTCTCACAGAGGGGGTGCCTGTGTCCCAGCAGTGGGAACATTATAACATTATTCATGATGATGGCTTTGATAGATCTTGAACTCGGTTTCAATAAACTGAGTTTCTCATTAAAATGGGATGTTCGAAATGCCAATCAAATGTTTTTTAACCGACTTCAAAAAAGGAGGAGGTTTCTCAAATCGACCGCACATATATATTTTTTTTATATGTTTTCGCGGATAACTTCGTCGTTTATGAACCGATTTTGATCTATATTTTTTAGTTGGAAGGAAATATACCAAGGGTGGTACCATGATAAGGGAACCAGGATCTGATGATGGCATCCCAGAGAAATCGAGGGAACAATAGGTAACGAAGATACTAACTGTTTAAAAGTTTTTTTTTAATTTTTCCAACACTACACAACAGAACACAACACACAATCTACAGTAACACTTTCGTTGATAAAATGTCACTTGTCGAAAGCCTCTGATCGCATTCAATTTCATTGGTGAATTTCGCCCTAAGCAGTCCTGATCAAAGTGTAGATTTTCAGCATTTTTTGTGACAGAGTCAAAAGGTCGGTTCAAGTAAATTTTCTAAATGTACGAAGTCACCAAAATACATTTCACAGTCCGTTTTATCGTCTATTGATGCTGATTTTTTATTCTCTTTGAACGACGTCTTCAAACTCCTGAGAGAATCTTTAAGATATATCTCAGAAAGTTTCAAGTTTTATGAATAAAGTTTTCTAAGATTAGATGTTGGTTTTAGATAAACTTTTTCGGAGTGTCGGATTTTGTTTAAACTCAAAGAAAAGTTTTTGATAAAATTCTTGGAATAATCAAGTAATTCTTTTCATAAATGGCTGGGGTAAAGTTAGCTGACTTTAAACATAGTTATGCAAAACATGTTAATGGCTTTCCACACATTCACTAATGTGGTTGACCCCTAAAGGTTTCTCGGTCATTGAATAATAGCGTCGTCTAATTGCCTCACTATTCAGAGTTGACCTATTAACATCTCTATCGACGAACTGTTTAGATTCATTGTGGGTAGTATTGTTCGACGGTTCTTTTGTCTGCCTACCCCGGTGAGTGTTGGTCGTGAGGGGTGTACAAAGCGGAATGCCTCCATTGATGTTAATGACACTATCTTTGTCGAACTTTGCCACGTTTTTGCGGCGTGTGTCGGAAGTCTCAGTAATGGAGCCGCTTCTGTGTTTTTTTCTACATTTACTATGTTTTAGCTTTGTGCGAAAAACGGTGCGTCTTCAAAGTTGTACGTAAACGACGCAGGATATTACTTGTATGCTCTCAGAATAGTTTTCTTTGAAAAATGTCGTGGAAGTAATTTGATTTTTTCATGCCTAAGGTAAAGAGCAATTTCCGAAAAAAATCTGCTTTGTGAGCTTGAATAATTAATTCAATCTCGTTACGTTATTTCTTAGAAGAAATTATTTACCCACTAGAATTTTCCTCTGACAAGATTTCATATAAATTAAATAAGTTACCGAATAAAACCGAACTCGTAGAGAATATAATTTATTAATCAAAACAGGTATGTTTTTAGGGTTCCGTAGTCAACAAGGAACTTATGTTACGGCATATCCGTCTATCTGTCTCCGTCCGCAGCATAGCTCAGAGGGTCTTAGTACTTGAAGCTATAATTTGGCATATTAATCACGCCGACAAATTGGTAAAAAAATAAAGAAAAAAAAAAAAAACCCGCTATCCCGTGGTGGGTGTATCGTTGGATAAGCCATTTTTTCGATTGAGGGCTCCGTTTGCGTAAAATTAAGCTTCATATTCCTAAGTTTTCGTAGAGTCTGCCAACTAAATGGTTGCTTTTGCCTAAGTGAAAAAAATCACGGCAGTAGTACTATATATAACGAAATTAAAAGGAAAACTATCACTACTAATTAGGCTTTACAAATTACGAGTAATAGTCGACCAACTTATAAAATGTTCTTGGAAAAGTAAATATTTTGAATATCGATGTATGGGGACAACAATTTTCGAACGGCAAAGTTAATTTTGTCCCTTCGTTAGAGCAATTTTCGGTGCTTTCATTGTATAAGAATGTTAGTAATGTTACCTATTTATTTTGTTGAATGTATCTGTTTATACGGAACCCTCTGTGCGCGAGTCAGACTTTAACTTGGCCGGTTTTTCCATCACAA
The DNA here is from genome assembly GCA_947562075.1 of Orthosia gracilis. Classification (NCBI taxonomy): domain Eukaryota; kingdom Metazoa; phylum Arthropoda; class Insecta; order Lepidoptera; family Noctuidae; genus Orthosia; species Orthosia gracilis. The sequence goes on along the minus strand of OX387265.1, from coordinate 40,283,464 downwards.
AGTTAACAAAACAAGCGAAAGTAAAATCCGTAATCTCATATACATAGAAGTGTGTGCATAATATTCATCCCAGCTATATCGTAGGGGTAAGTAGTCATACATAGTCAATGTGCCGTCCGCTGGCCCTTTTAGCTGATGAAAGAGAAAAGATTTCCAACGGTAATGTGTGCAAATTTTATTGTAATCAAGTGTTTATTCATAGCCGAGGGACACAGAAAAATGTTTCATATAAAAACAAAATTAATTTGAATTTTATATATTTTGAGGGTGCGAGCCGCTGATACAGATAATAGGTATATTTTTAGGATCTTGGTTCGTGATTGAGTTGTCTTTTAAATGAATGTTTATAATAAACATTTCAATTATTATGTTTTGTTGTTCTAAGTTTCTGTTGCATTTTTTTTGAAAAGTTAATAAATTGTAAATCCGTAATTGGCTGTAATAGTAGTACAATTAGTGGGATAAGGTATTTTTAAGAGCTGTGAATTTTGTAATTAAGAAAAAAACCGGCCAAGTGTTAATCGGACTCGCGCACGTAGGGTTCCGTAACATTATCGCAAAAAACGGCAAAAAAATCACCTTTGTTGCATGGGAAGGGCTCCCATGCAACAAACGTGATTTTTTTGCCGTTTCTCAAATGTATATTTTATTCTGTTTCTAGTATTTATTGTTATAGCAGCAACAGAAATACATCATCTGTGAAAATTTTAACTGTCTAGCTATTGAGGTTCATGAGATACTGCCTGGAGACAGACAGACAGACGGACCGTGGAGTCTTAATAATAGGGTCCCGTTTTTACGCTTTGGGAACGGAACCCTAATAAATAAAATGCTGAAAGTATTTTTGTAAAAAAGTAAACCAATTGTATATAAAACGATTCTTCAGATAAAAATACCAGAATTTCACTAATTATGTCCACGAACTCAAACCCTTCCTTTCAGAAAACATTCTCCGTGCCCAAAAAATATACACACGTTTGTACAAGGAAAACAGCAGAACATGTCGCAGACAATCTGCACCGCAGCTGCATGTCTATTCATTATGTCTCAACCCTTTCCCCGCCATCCATTCCACACAGAAAAGAAAGTGGAACGCGTATTTTCGTCGTTTTTCTTTCTAACAAAGAAACCTGCAGCATTGGCTTTTCCGCTAATGAAACTCTTTTTGGTTGTATTCGACGAAGGCAATCCGATAATGAATGGCGCAAACTATTCGCTTCATCAGAAATATTGCCAGCCTGCTGCTCATTCCGATTCAATTAACTTTTGTTCGGAAAATGTGTCATTTTTGATTTGATGAGCTCTGTATCGCTGGCATTGTCATTGTTTGCCTCTGATTTTATATTTTGTAGGACTTCGATTCCAGATTAATGAGACCCAATGAGGTTTTCCATTTTGTAAATGTAGAACAGACAATGCTGATATGCCTTTTCATATAGCCGTTGAGTAGTATTTTAATGAGATTGACATAAATACATGTATAACCCAGTTGCCTATAGAGATGTGCTAGCTACCCCTTTCACAGTAATTCTCTAGTAACACATACATGAGCTTAATGTCAGCAATTAGTCGCGTCGCTTTAAAAGCATATTACTTGCTACACACCTCGAATAATGTTCCTATTAGCTTAGATAAATTGTGACGTCAGCGTCTACGATTAAACGCCTACGGTTTCTCGTAGACCCTCGTAGCGGCGTAGCAACAAGTCTGCTACGAGACCGCGAGATCTATTTTAAATTATTATGACTGACAAGTCGACGCGCGACGCCCCGACTTGTCTGAATAAAAATGCTCTGAAAAATCCAGAAATGTAGAGTGCAAGTTCTTTTTATGACGTCGAAATGAGATTTTTATGCAGAGAAAATCTGGAAAAGCGACAAAATTAAAAAGTCGCTTAACTTTCCGCGAAGTCTCTACATAGTTGTTAATTAGTTTTACATTATTTAAGTGAGTAGGTAGACATCACTAGTAGAGCCTTCCGTTCCGCAAAGGCTAGTATGTAAATTGCGATCAAAATGAGCTTTGAGTGTGTTGAGAGCATGTTCAAGGCTGTAGGCTGACATACAAACGGCACCACAAAGTTATTAAGCCGACTACGAGTACATGCCTCGTTTATTAAAGCATTCTTGTGTACATTCAGTTAATTTTACTTGGGCAATTGCACCCAATGTGTGTTTGAGCGCCCGGAGCCATTGTGTGATTGTTATATACTAGGGATGTGCCATGTGGCCTAGTAATGCGAATTATACGATGAAGGAATTACTTTTTATGCGATTTTTATTTTTGCTTTTGTTATCTTGCGGTTTTTTAATGGTTGTTGTAAAAAATGTTGAAAATCATGAAAGCTTTTGAATCGTTACTGTTAGGATAGTATCGGATAGATCGACCCCCTTTTGCGGCACTTAGACGCCCATTTAGCCTCATCTCTGCGAGAGGGAATGGACCGTAATCCACAACGCAGGCCCAGTGCGGGTTCGTGGATGTCACCATGTCTTCGAGTTTTTGGTTCTAAGACATTTCTCGCGATATTTTCCTTCACCGTTTAGAGAGCATTGGTGATAAAATAATTTAGACATGAACTAAAGCGCCTGCCTGGGTATGAACCCAGGACCTACAACTTTTAAGTCGCGAACGTTACCACTGGCTCACTACTGCTCCAGTCGTTACTGTTATAATTGTAAAGTAGAAATTATGTATGTCGAATAATAAATGTACATCGGCTTATTCCACAGATTTTGTATTTAACGCGCCAGCAGCAAATACAATCACAGGTTTATCAAGTTTTCACAACATTTTAATTACTTATAATTGCTTTTCCGTGATCGAAACAGTCAACTGAAAAATTCATGTCTGTGCACCTATTTAATTCGCAAACATATTCATGATGAGGCCAATATTATATTATATTTATTGAACTGTTGGTGTATCTAGGCCAAATGGAAAGGAAACTGTTTTTACGGATCATTTAACTCGAATATCACACACGTGACTCCTTACAAAGCTGGGTATTATCATGAAAATTAGTCGATTAACGATAGTGGATATCGATTCGAGTACGTCTCTATTATTTATTCGATTCCGGCGTGACGTGGCGGTTATGTGAACTAAGTGATTACACTGCATTATGCGCTAGGCACAGTGAATGACGTTTCATTATGATGATGACATGTTATATTGTAGTGTGGCGGTTATGTGTCGTTCCTTTTGTTTGTGTTATGGATTAAATACGATACTATGCTTCTCGTATAAAAAAATACTTCATAGGTTTCATTTGTTTTGTCGGACCACTTGCTACGACTCGGTCTTTGTAATAAGAAAACTACAAAGTGAAAAATAACTTTATTTACGGAAGTCGGTGTCCATAACGAAAAAAAATGGTACCTACGAAAGACACCGACTTCAAAATATATGGAAGTCGGTAGTTTTTTTTGTAAAATAGTTTTTTTTTTACTTTTTTGTTGTATCTACCTAAAAGGCAAGTTGTTTTGTAAGTTACCTTAACGCCAGAATAGATAATCCAAATATCATGAAACTTGAACATAACCGGTGAAATGAGAGCTCTGCGTACCCCTTAAGAGCGTACGGGCGTGATGTTATGTTATGAGATGGTATAATTAATAAACAGACATGCGATTGCAGCAATCCCGAGAGATTTGCCGTTATTTATTGAAGAGTTCTGTCGTATATCTTTGAAGTCCTTCATCAGATCTTCACCAAAATAAAATGGGACCAATTTCGAAACATACTCTTTTAAACGACAATTACAAGAATTTTCAAAATCGGTTCACAATTGACGGAGACATCGGTGAAAAAAAAAAACAGGCCTGAAGTCGAACATAGAACCTCCTCCTTTTTGGTAAGTCGGTTAAAACCGGCCAACGTTCCGTACCATTACCGCGAAAATTGGCAAAACAATCACGATTGTTGTATGGGAGCCCCGCTAAAATATTTATTTTATTCTGTTTCTAGTATTTTTTGTTAAAGCGGCAACAGAAAAACTTCATTTGTGAAAATTTCAACTGTCTAGCTATCAACGTTCATGAGATACAACCTGGTGACAGACAGAAAGACAGACAGACGGACAGTGGAGTCTTAGTAATAGGGTCCCGTTTTTACCCTTGATATACGGAACCCTTAAAACAAGGCTTGTGGCTCTTACCAATAGCGTAACTTCTATCCGCGAAAGAATTTTTTCATGCAAACAATTTTGAATCTACAGGTATATTATTAGTTTATATTGATATCCACAGTAACATTGTAAAGTAAGAAGGAAAGATAAATAGTTTATGGGTAGTAAGGTATGTAGGATTGTAGGTGTCACAAAAGGTTAGGTTAGGTCTCAACAAAGGCCATGTAGTCTGTAGTGGTTTGTACTACGTCACCGTTACCTATATTGCATCGAATTCGACTCTAGTTGCGGCCTTTTGAACGGTCGAAATAGGTTCCCTCGTCTACAGTTTTGTTTGCTTTCTATAAACTGTATTGGAACCAAAAACGCTACTTTGATAAAATATTTCAAGCAACAATTAAAAGAAAACTCGCTGCGATATTATGATAAGTGAGTCGTCATTTGTTTTAAATAAAAATTTTATTTTTTGTCTGTAAAACTCCGAAATGATGTACGATAATCGCTAATTACCAGCAATCATACTGTAAATATTAGGATTTCTCATAAGAGACTTGACACAAAATGATGAGAACAAATTACGAATCAAGTGATTAGCTTCGTCAAAGTAGGTATTATGTTTGTAAGACGATTTCTTTTCTTGTGAGATCTGGGCTACTCAAATTCTGAGGCGCGTTTTCATGAATGTTTGTGGTCGTTTTAAAGGGTGCCAGGGCCGCGAAGGACGACATTTGAATATATCAATATACATAAATAGATAAATATATTTGTGATTTTCAATGCACCTACAAATGTTAGTTTTTTCTGAAACACCCTGATCATTTCGGACTTCTACCAGTAAGACTAGGTTAATCTTAGGTTTTACCCTTAAATCCTAGGTTTTACAGTAATATTGAAACTAACAAGTTGTGATAAAAAGTCTACAAAGGAATAACTAATTTTCGATTGAAATCAAGCCAAAACTGTTAATTGAGCATTGGTTGAACGGACAGTAGTCATGTTGCTTAGCTAAATAAGGTAAATACCTATATTTGGGTATCCTAAAGGGGTGAGGGTCAGGTCTCTACGGAGAACTGTAGCGGTATGCAGGGGGCGTGGCGTCCTACGTCACTGGGTATTATCTCTACTTGTGAGCTAGCCCTTCAAGAATGCAAGTGAGGTAGACAGAGACTGTGCTTGAACTAATCATTGTGAACTATTCCAAAATATTACAATTATTTCGTAAAATAGAAGAAATTTTTAAGTGGGTTGGATTTTTAAGGCAGATATTTTGAAGAGTTTCCTTAAAATTATCTACAATATCTAGATTTTTTCTCTTGCTTGTTGGACGTGTCAATTTCTTATTCTAAAGGGCTTATTTATTGTCCATTGCAGAAAATAGCCCAAATAAAACTGCCTTGAAGGTGAGGGTCAGGTCTCTAAGGAATACGCAGACCCTGTAGTAGTATACAGAGGCGTAGCGTCGATCGTTGGTGTTATATTGTATCTAATTTAAAGCTTGCTTTTGAGTGTGCAAGCTTGGACAAAGTGAGCTTGCTAGCCAATTTTTTTGAAGGGTTTCCGTGCATCCTATTATTGCTACAAGCTAAAATGTTTGTTTATTATATTGAACAATGATCGTGTCAATATCTTAGTGTAAAAGTTTTTGGTGGTGAAGGCCGAATTCTAAAAAGGAAGTGATTTTTTAATTTGGCCGTATTACACACTACATCTTTCCTGTTACATATTTGTAAATGTCTTATGTCAATATGAACCTGCTAGGAACCGAGTTGTACAATGTTTCTACCGCTGAAAGGTTTATATCTTCTCCTCTCCTTACCTCAATAAAGGGTTGAAGGTCAGGGCCTCTAGTGGGCGTAGCATCCTCCGTCGGTGTTATATTGCCTAATTCAGACCTTGTTGCGGTCTTTCAGTGTTCAAACTTGGCTTGTTTGCACTTGTAGGGCTACAGTAAAGGGTCGTGTTACCGTGCAATAGGCGAAATTAATATACAGGCCCATAATAGTTTTAATATAAAAAAATGCGTGGCATCTTTATAATCTTTGTGTTAGTTATTGCATTACCATTCATTTTTTTGGTTTTCCTAAATAACAAATAATGCTTTTTTTAGCTTAAAAAAGAGTTATTTAAAAAAAAAAAAACTTGTTTTTACAAGCTTTTATTTTACTTGCAATGTATGTATGAATGTGTGTTCGGGTCAAATCTGGCAACTGAATTTTAAACCAGTTATACTCAACCGATAAAGATGAAATTTTGCATATACGTTTGGTTTGGACAGTAAGCTAAAAAACATGTGGAATAAATGGAAATTTGTTTAAAATAACAATCACATTATTAGCATAAAGGGCTAAGATATAATTGGCGATCTAAGGCGATTCGCTCACAGCACCGCAATACGCAGCGTAGCGCGTGAATGCGTGTTCTTACGTTGCTTGAAAGTATCTCTCTTTGCATTTAAAACACGCGTAGTACAACACACAGAACACGCATTCACGCGCAGTGTCGTGACTTCATCACCACGCAGCCCGCAGCGTATAGCGGGGCAGTGTGTGAATCACCTTAGATTACATACTGTTAAAAATCTTGTAGTCCCTACCTACCTATCTTGTTGTGAACAGTCTAAAGAACGTACTCAATTTTCTTCATTGTTTGTTAGAATTACACATACAGACACATTTATTTAGAAAAAAATATTATGTTCTTTACAAATACCTTTCTCGAACATTGTTTGTAAAATAAGAATAAAGTAACGATACCTGAGCCATCAATTACTCTCTGTTCTGTGTTCTTGTTTTATACATTTTCATCGTTTTTATTTGTTCAAGTTTTAGAAGCACTTCACTCTAGGGAATGCTTGTCCCCTCTGTATATTTAAAAAATATACAGCGGTACAGCCTCGGTATTCATCAAAATTTCTTTTATTCTTAACTAGTTGGGCCTTAGGATCTATGTGGACTAAACCTTGTTTATGTCTAGCCAGAAAACGTGGAGAGGGATTCGTAATTCTCGAGTTGTAAGCATACTAACGGACAAAAAGATTTTTGCAGGTGTGTGATCACACTTATTTTCATATCGCGCTTGACCACTATCTCACCAGATGGTAAATGTGGCCGATGATGAAGCACGCTTGTCTAGAAGAAACCTATTCCGATTTACTAAAACTTTGCCGAAAAACATTCTTCCTGAAGAAGCACGTCATTTGGAATAGTAATATCCCGAGATATAAGCACGCTGACGGATACAGAAGAAAGTCGTTTTTTATGAGTTTCTTTTCAAAAACTGACTCGACTTTTCTTTCAAACAGATGTACGTTTATTTCTTAGCATAAACAGCGCAACTTGCATCACAGTACACAGTACAAATCGATCGGATTCCTCGAAGCAAAAACTCCGGTTGCCATAGCAACACATCTATCGCTCTCCGTTTCTTTTAATTGGTTTTACTAATTGGCACCGGTAGCCAAGACACGGTAACGACTGTTATTTTATTTTCATCCCTCGTCAAGCATGATTTTATAGTCGAAGTAGAACTTGGAAAAACAAATGTTATTTTTGTTAGAGTGAGAGAAGATTTGAATCATGTAAAAATAGATCTTACGAAGGTCAATACGTAAGCTTTTATTTGTAAGTATTCAATCTGAGGCCTATGTCCAGCAGTGGACGTCTTTCAGGTGATGATGGTGAATTTATAGGAATTACTTCTTAAAATTAATGAACTTTTTTGGGGCGTGGACTGTAGGTATGGTTTACTTGTACAATATGTTAGGATAGACAACTGCTCGAGGGAAAATAGTAGAAAAATGGGCGGCAGCTGCCTGGAAGGAAGGGATCACATGCACTTACTTGGTGTTGCTGATCTCGTCTCCTGGAGCTGGTTTGTGGTGCTCGATTATCACGGTATTTTTCTTGCGCATGCAGCTGTGGCTTTTACTTGAAGACTGAACCAAACTGTCACTTCAAGCACGTTTATAGTATAAAAAAAATACACTCGCATCTTCTGTAGCATTGCGCGATTGAGATAGCGTTATACAAAGTGCATGAGGGATTGAGATAGAGGATAAGAAGGTACGAATATTAAAGAATGTATGAAACAATTACCGAAACACAACAACTGATATGATATTGATGATTCAATCTGAGAAAAGTTTTCCCTAATATACACAATGTTTCACTCATTCCGTAAGATATTTTAGCCATCAATATCCACAGGCAAAATCTCAGAAAAAAATTCTTAATCGCTCAAACTTTTGCTCAAAGAAAAATCATACTTACTATAACCTAGCTATTCATCCTTTACTAGTTCTTATCCCCGTACAAAAACAGCTAAGTTTCCAAAGAGTATCTCAGCAAACGATCCTATCTTAATTAACGATGTCCCGATAAAAAGAAGAAAAGGGATTATTTTATAGAAACCCCACCATTGTTCGGGGACCTATTGTTTTGCAATGACAGAGAATTTTCTAGTCTGCCGGCGATCGGGACCGGGCTGTTAGGAAACATTACAGCCGTTTTCGATGAACATCGTTTTAAAGAAAAGAACAAGCCTTTTTAAAGGCTTGGAGAATGAGCCGGGGTTATTTATTGTGAGATTTTTTACAGACGGCGAAAAATGTTCAGTCTTGGTTGTCGTTTAGTGCCAAAATGACCCAGTTTCTAGAAATCATTGCAAAATTGGAAGGCTTCCCACTGTAATGGATGTTTCCGGAGGACATGGATGTTTCTGAGGCCAGCTAAATGCAATGCGACACTGCACTTTGTTACTGTGGACTGGCCGATGAAGCCCGGGACCATGTCCTATGGGAGTGCGAGCTGTATGAGGAGGAAAGGGAAGAGATGCTAGACAACTGGTGCAGGACTGAAGTCGGGCCTATATACCATGAGGAACTGGTGTCGAACAAGGAAGGGTTTGAGAGGCTGAGCGCTTTCGCTCACAAATGGCACAGGAAGCGCAAGGAGCTGGAGTTGTAAAAGAACAGCTGGGCGTGAAGTTTTATGGTTTTGTTTCGTTCACACCCCAGAAAGGGGAGAAGTGACAAAATAGGGACAGGAAATAGATAATTTGTAGGAGACAACCTGGGAAAGAGCAGACGCAAGTACCAGGTGTGTCTCCAATGATTCGGTCCGTATGCCTAACGGCGGGAAGGACCATAGGTTGTCCCTATCTACTATACTCCAGCCATTTAGAAGAAACAATGTTTACTAACAAAGTAAAAGATCTTTTTTTTTGGGCTTACCTTTAATCAACAACAAAAATAAAACGTATTCGATTTAGAATATTGTATGTTTTGTATTTTTTTTGATTCGTAATAGGCTTGCGCTTGACCACTATCATCACCTGATGGTAAGCGATAATGTGGTCGACGATGAAGCACGCTTGCCTAGAAGTAACCTATTCACTCTTGACTTAAAGATTCCCAGGTTGTAGCTATCGGGAAATACAGATTCCGGCAGAGAATTCCACTCTTTTGCTGTGCGCATAATAAAAGTATTCCCAAAACGTTTGGTGCGTATGGGTGGGATGTCCACCATGTACCGATGACGCATCGCCGTACGTCTTGTATGGATGGTGATGGATGATGGACGATGATGGAACGGGCTAGGAGGAATCAGTTCATGCAATTCCAACGCACACTCCCCGAAATGTAACCGATAAAAAACGGACAGACTGGCAACTCGGCGCCGATGTTCAAGGCTCTGGAGCCTAGACTCGACCAGTATCTCATCGCCGATTAGCCTCTTGGCCCGTTTTTCGATCGACTCGAGTGCATCCAGCTGGTACCTGGCAGATCCGTCCCAGAGATGAGAACAGTACTCCAAGCATGATCTAACTTGCGCTTGATACAAGTTAAGCAACTGCTCTGTGGCGAAGTACCGTCTCACCTTCGCAAGGATCCTCAACTTTTTGGCAGCCAGCTGAGCTTTTGCCTCAATGAATTGACCAAAATTGAGGGTCGATGTCAACGTAACGCCAAGAAGCTCAAGTTGGTCCGTTATCGGCACGGTCACACCTCGGAAAGAAGGGGGATATCGAAATCATTTAATTAATACAGATGAAAGATAGTTTTAAAGCATAAAATATCCAAGGTCATACGACTAGAAGATTACGTCTTTCGGCTGATATAATGATGATGTCACTTGAATACAAACTGTTTGTTCAGAGATTGATTCATCGCTCTATCAATAATAAAATTCTTAGCTCTATCTACAAAATATTCACATAAGCTCTCCGACGATTTCCTCAGAAGATCAGCCAAATTTTTTGTTGAACTGAATAACTTAATTCCTCCCTAGGTACTCAGAACCTCTTTAGTATCTCTTTGCTTATATTTTGCGCACTATTAACGACATATACGTAATTCAGTGTGACTCAAAGACTTCATAATACTTTTCACGTGTTAGAAGGGGCAGGTAAGGTTTATCGTTAGACTGAAACCTGAAATAGTACAAGTTTCTGGTCTAGGGATTTCGAAGTTGATAAGTTAGCGTTAGTTATAAGTTCTTAAGGATATAGGAGTCTAGTTATGAAGTTAGACCTCTATGATTTAGGTAGCGGATTACTAATTAGAATTGGTACGTAATAAAATTAACAGTAGTATATTAAGGTAAACGAATTCAATTCATATATAACGTGATTTTTATGTTATAACAGTTCTAACATAAAATTTCAACAAAATTGTATTTTCTAGCAAGACGTCAATAACTTTGCAAATTACTTTTATATCACCAAATTTTCATCGTACCGTAGAATAAAATAAAATAAAGCAACTTGGTTCCCAGTTCCACAGCCAAACAGATATATTAAGGCAAGTGGGAGTAAGACCAACAAAACAAAAACAGTTTGGTTGGAAGACAAACAGTTGGCAACAATGTGTGGCTCAACAAATTCAGTCGAAGTTGGGAGGAGGTCGGAGTTCGCACCAGCCTCCTCGGAGAATACGCTTGTGATAAAAAAACTTTTGTTCAATATATAGAGCAATGTGGGACGATTCTTTAAGTTGTGTTCTTTCTATAAGAGACACGATTCTACACTTTGTTCGAAACGGTATTGTGCTTATTTTTCTATATCAGGTACGCTGAATATATTGAAATAGGAGGGTTCGAATTTTTAAACAATGATGGTACTCATTGAAATAACGTTGCGCGCTCTTTGTTTTCCAATATAATATGGGATATTTTTTGTAGTAAATAGTGATGTGTAAAAAATATTTTTATTTAAAGCTGAATTTTAATTTCCATTGTACAAAAATGCTCATATCGTAAAAATGGAAGAGATTTTCTCATACCGTTCCATTTAATAACTTCCAAAATGTTTTTTACTAAAAATAAAAGTGCAGGTACACCATTTGGCCGTTTTTAGAACCCAACGAATATTTTCAGAATGCAGAAAACAGAATACGAATTTTTGATAAAAATGGCGGCACGCTCATGTAGAATACGGATCTCCGTTTTGGCATATTGTAGTCTGAAATACCTGAAACAAAGGAAAGCTTTTGAGGTAGATTTTTGCCAGGGAAATAGTGCTTATTTTTGTGCAAAAATACCGGAATTTTTCTTTCAAAAACTATGTGGTGTACATGAAAATTGTACGGAGTTGGCTGTGAAATAATAAAGAATATCTTTAATGGTAGACAATGAACACAATATGCGATACAATTTTGAGAAGTTTCTCGTATTTATTTCAATTGTTTGCAGTTACTGTGCTGCTGTTGCTATTGTAGTAACATTTATTTACTTGCGTGGTGTCTAGACATAATCCTGCCAATTATTTGTTTAACTTTTTTGTAGTATAAAAGGTCACCGTCACAAAAAGCCTGCGCTAGGACACAGGCCTCTACTCTAAGGGGAAATGAAAGGTTGCATAGGCACCCCAGTGTGGTTTGGTGTCAGAGTAAAGTTTAAGAATTAAAATAATTATATATCTAATACATTAGTGCCAGAAGACTTATACAACAAATCCATTCTTCTTTATAATCTAATCAGTTTATACCTTCATTTTTTGCAACTAAGAAGATATTAAATAGCTCTTTACTTCAACGAAGGGCGGACGTAAAATCCGTATTTCAATTTTGTAAGAAAAATATTCTTATAAGCTTGACATGTTCGAATGACACTCGCTCGTTAGGTTAATATTTCTTTGTTCTTCAGCTCCTGTCTTTAGGGACTTGTGTGTCACTGTCTGATTAGCATTATTTGAATTTGAAGAAGATTGTGAAATATTTTAAGGGCATTTGGTTTTAGTTGTTTTTTTGCTTTGGACTAAATACTTTATATTTGTTAGTAAATACTGTGTTGGCCTTGTAAGCGACACTAGCTTTATATGCGTGTAGATACTTTTAATCTTTACGATGGTAAATCTGGTGTACCCTGGACAGTCTTGGTGACTGGATAATCTTCTTTGACATAAGCTAAGTAATTTTCTCGAAACTCTCGTTAACACGAAAGGTGAATATTTTAAAAGAGCGGAAAATAATACCTTCCGACATTGTGACAAGGTTTAGTAAAATGCAGAGGTTGTTACTTAAAACAGAAATTTAATTATTACTGAGGTAACAACATCGTTAGAACAGATAACCGCTGGTTAACAACGTTATTATATTTTACCTTGTTTGGGTTCTTTGCCCCATGGCATTACTTTAATGGCATCTTCTTTAAGTCTTCCACAATAAGTAAAAAATTGTATCCTATCCTATACTATTAAACGAGCGATTTGTATATATATATACTTCCAGGTTCTCGAAAACGGGTCTAATAATTTCGATAAAATTTGCAAAATGGGGGTTTTCGGGGCGAAAAATCAAACCAGCTAGTATTTTCACGCAAAAAGAAATAACCCACGCAATGTGCTTCGTAGTTTCGCCATCGCTGCTGCCGTCTGAATAGCCACATGATAATGGCGGTGGCCCAGTACGCCGAAGGTAGCGGGTTCGAATGCCAATTATGGATAGCTTTTCTTTTTTTCGTTTCGTTTGTTTTATTTGTTTTATTATATTTTTTAGCTTTTGGGAGTTTTAAATGTCATCTCATTTTTTGAAAAAAACTGTCTCTATATTTTCAGCTGAGCAGAGCTCGGTCTCTCAAATACTTTAGTTGACTTTAGTTGGGTAATATGGGTACGGGTTAAGTTTGTGAAAAGGAATTTCAGGACAAAACTGCAAAATAAGCTGACAAAAGTATTCTTCTGAATCGGGGTCATAACTAATTTAATCTTTTTCATCGGTCTTTACCCTGAACATTCCAATCTTACAAAACACACCCTGAATAAGCAGTTTTCTACTTTTGACCTACTCGGCCAAGTTCTTATACCGACTTGCCTATTACATAGAACTTGAGTAGGTCAGTTCCATATAAACAGAATAGTTGTAATAAATATCTACCATTGTTTTCGTAACCCATTTAGCTGGGTTGCTATCTAGATAACAGTATCGTAAATAGAGATTATCTTGCCGAAGGTTCTATTGGATCATTTGTTTTCTTTATTTACGAATTACTTTGTAGTTTCAGGTATTTTCTATATATTGTAAGTAACTAAAGATACTTTCTTGCAGACTGGCTATTTCAGTCGTTAATCTTCTTTACTATATAAAAAAGTTGCTTTTCGTGTCCGTCTGTGCAACCAGAAAAAAAAAAAACAAAATGTCAAAAATATTCCAATCGTATTCGGTAATTTTTGACGTTTTGTAATTTTTATGAATTGGAGTGTAATCAGATTATAATTAGGAGAATTGGCCAGCTGATCTTCTAAATAAATATTAAGCGTAGAAATAACATAGAAATCTTAATATTTACAGATTTTACTAATGCACAATATTTGCACATTCACTGATTGTACTCGTACAAAGCGAGAGCGACTGACTGACATTTAGAAAAGCGATTATTCGTACCTTTATACATATAAATAGCACCTAAGTAAGATACTCAAACAAAAACCTAATGATTAAGAACATGATATTTATCACGAAAAGGAAGCTACCTTATAGGCTCTTTTGTCTTAAAATTTAATTTTGTCAACGAATAAAGGCGACATACGACGGTTCAACAAATTGTCGGACAAATATTCAACGTCCCTTTATTGAGACTTACGAGCGAGGGCTCAAAGCGTCCTCGTAAATAATGTACTCCGAAGGATCGCCAGTTTACATAATAGCTTTGGAAGTGGCCTTATTTATCAGACAGGCTATCTTAAGGTAGACTTCCGAGCAAAGTGGCCTGGAGTCAGTCTTCTTCTTCATGTCGCTGAAACGACAGTAACTCAAATTTGTTTGCACTGCCACGGCTTGAAGCTGTATGTTTTGAGGCACACAGGGCAGGATAGGAGATGGAGCATGGTTTGTGACCAGCTTCCACATTAACACCCAGCAGCTGCTCCGTCAATTTAGTTCCACTTTGAGACGTCACTAATGCAGCGACAGTGGTTTAATTCGAACGACAAGGGGCTCTAGACAAAAAGTCATTCTATTAGCGATGGCAACGATCAAAATGCCAAAATGTATAATCACGTGACATTGGGTTTGGAATTCCCGTACGGTTTTGACGTTTCTCCAATAAGTGAGGCCTATTGTTCACGGACTAGCTTCAAAGACGACATATTCGTCATTATAGCCTTTGTGTACGCCTGCTTGCAGTTAAAATACGAAACTATTAAAACTCTGTCGACGGAGCGGCTACGCCACGGTCGCGTCGCTGCATGCAGGCTTCATGACGCCTGTCATACGCCGAGGCGTGAATCGAGTGTACGCGTGTAATATTTCGTAAAAATGGCGGTAACGACAGGGAAATTTAATGAAATGATTGAAAACGCTCGCATGCAATACGCCTGGTGGACAGAGTTCAGTACGCTGGGCTGCACAAGCTGCACGGCATATTTTGAAGTGTTTATGAAGCTATGCGTCCGTGGACAGTAGCTCTTACGCAATGCTTTCGATGATAGAATGACACTTAACTAGAGCTAAGGTCCTTCTTACCGTGAATTTTAAGTGTCACTGCGTCAGTAAAACCGTAGCTATACTTTGCTCGGAAGTCTACCTTTAAGAGACTAATATAGTTTGACTTGTGACGTCAGATGTATTGGCTTGTAATACGCCTGTTTTAGGAAGATTAGTTAGGTCAGATATTTCTTGACCAGATTAGGGTTGTACGTGATTTGGTTGTACCGTCTCGGCCGTGGAATTGGTAGTTAGGATGTTGGTGTGACTGATTTAGGTATTTGAGAAATATATCTGAGGGTTTCAAGTATGTTATTGTTATTTGGTATTGATTAAAGTCGTCACAATCTAAGAAGTCCGTTGACGTTTCTCATTTTACATGCCACGATAACTGTTGAAAAATCGAATTCATAATGCTAATTAATTACTATGTTACCCACAAACTATATCAATCGATTTTTTTTTTGAAAAATGATTGAGTTGTTTAGAACGTGTCGAACCTTACTTTAATACAAAAGTTTGACAGGTTTTCAGGTAAAGTTTCAAGGTATATTTATTTATTCAAGGCATATCAACAACACAAACAAATCATGAACAAACTAAATTGTATAAGTTTTTATTCTTGAATTTATTTACAATAATAGACGTGGACAACATTGACATAAATAATGTCACATATCACAATAATAATACAAACGAAAAATTACTAAAAGCATAATCACAATAAAATATAAATAGAAGTCAAAATTAATGAATTGAAATAAATAAAAAAATATAATTAAATTAAAGTAAATAACTCAACTTCAAGTTTTTAATTCAGAAACCGACCAATGAAATTTGATGCAACATAGTAGGTAGTAGGTATAATTTAACTTCCTAAGCAGACATTTAAAACGAAACCAAGCGATTCGTAAAATCGAGTTAGCTCAAGATTTTTATTCGAACCTCAAAACTTTGTTACACCTCAACTGAACTGCTTTTTACACGGATCTAGTTACCTCAAGAATAATATTTTACGAACTATAAAATAGAACCGTTCCACCGAAGAGGATAACTTTTCTCAAAGAAATTCCTCTCAAAGCTGCGTTTCCAACGATTTATGATTACTCGTAAAACGGTTTCTGGTTGAATTAGTTGAAAAGTTGTGAGAAACGAGTAAACTTGGAGGAACTTCACTCAGACATTATTCTTTAAACTATGGTATTTTTGATAAAAGTTCTCGTTAAGTACACTGTTAGTGTTAGCACTTAACTTTGTAGGTAAAATATACTTTGTGTTCATGATCACCTAAAACTAAATAAATTAAAATTTTATGCTGTTCGTTGGTAACGATGGCACTTGAAAACGACTGGACCGAAACAGTATTATCAATAAATTTACGGCATAATCTGAATAGAAAAGGATCTTACAGGAAGAAAAATAGAAAAGTTACTCAGAAAATGCTGTTCAAATATTTGGACAGAACAACGTCTGTTATTAAAGTATATACATAATATTAAAGTATTGCAACAGCTCTTAATAGCTCTATCGGATTAATAATTTACGAAATTAATGGTTAAGTCAATCAATCAGATTCGGTAGTTTACTGCAAACTCTTAGCTTTCCTAATTGAGTGGCATGGATTTGATTACACACATTGTAATGTTCCATTTATTCCTGTTTTACTAATTATACTGTTGAGAGAATCATTTATATACCGATCTCGATTAAACATTTTGATGCAAAATAGAAATATAAGAGTCTCTGGGCACTCTAATCTTATTATTGCACGCATGAGTTTATTTGAATATCCGATAGCTACAACCTCGGGGTCTTTAAGTCAAGAGTGAATAGGTTAATTCTAGGCAAGCGAGCTATGCCGTCGACCACATCATCGCTTTCTATCAGGTGAGATAGTGGTCAAGCGGGAGCCTACCTATAATAAAAAACCGGCCAAGTGCGAGTCGGACTCGCGCACCTAGGGTTCCGTACAAACCTCAGCTTAAAGGTATAATAGACCTGAGTATTTGATATGATTTTCAATTTAATACCTCTACGCGTTCATGAGGAAAGGTATAGTAAGTTTAAAATGTTTTTTTTTTTTTTATTATATGATGTAACTAAAAATTTACGGTTTTCGCAATTATTCCTTAATCTGTGCTATAAGACGTTGCTTCGTACCAGATTTCAAGCTTCTGAGTTCACGGAAAGTACCCTGTAGGTTTTGATTTCCTTGCGAGTGTCGAAAATTTGTGGCATAAACGGCTGTATCTTTTGATTGCGTTGTCTTAGAAGTTAGATTTTTTCACAGCTTTAGGGACAGTAGACTTGAGTATTTGATATAAATTTCAGCTTGATACCTCCACGCGTTCCTGAGAAAAAGGGTCTCGACAGACAGACAGACGGACGGACAACAAAGTGATCCTATAAGGGTTCCGTTTTTTCCTTTCGAGGAACGGAACCCTTAAAATAAAAAGAACCTCTGGTCTCTGAATTGTTGTTGCCAAATCTTGTAACAACTTTTATCACTGGTAGTTTTTAATTTTGTCAAGCATCTAACATTATAGTGACAGCAGATTTACTGTAATGGACTAAGCCTTCGAAAAGCCCATGCTATGTACCTAAACCGTCAGCTTGTCTATTTTATTGCCGTTAATTAGTTATCAACTAAACGACTGACCAAACCAACAGACCATAACATCAATTCCTAGTTAATTAATCACCTAAATACCTAGTCCGATCACAAGTTACGTAATTAATTTGAAACCTTCATTACGTCCGCCATTTTGTTCGACGGCCATTTTGTCAGTAATAGTTTTGTTACGATATAATCCGAACACGTAACGAACGGGTTCGGGTGAGCTCGCATAATGCCCACAGTATTTATGTCAGACAGGACCTGGACGTGTCAACTAATTTTGAATAGTGTTGTTACGGCTAATACCCGAAGTGCGGCTACACCTAGTATTAGCCGGAGCTTAGGGCACCCCGACACGGACAGGTTAGGGTCGAACGAGATGACGGGAGCTGAAGTGAGCGAGCAAAGCGAGCCAACTCAGCTCCCGTCATCTCGTTCGTGTTAGGTTACTTTAGACCCTGCGGACGGAAATAGGAGCCCCGCGCAGCGGGGCTCCGTCGACTATGTTGCGTGGCTACACCTAGTTCTAACCGGCTAAAACTAGGTGTAGCTAAGCTCCAACCGGCTAATACTAGGTGTAGCCGCACTTCGGGTATTAGCCGTTACAGCGTAAGTAAGGCAATATTTTGGGGTTTTATGTTGGGTCTTGAATTGAAAGAAGCAGGATCCTACTGAAAGCTCTCAACTCCCATAACTATTTTATAGAAATGTTTCCTCGAATATTTTACCCGTGGAACAATTTCTATGAAAACGCGTTTGTAATGCTAGCAATGTTATTAGGTATGTATGAGGATTTGGAACTAAGTTTTCTTGCTCATTTTAAAACCAGTACTACAGCCAGTATCAATCCGTCTGCTTAGCGTGGCAACTTCCACTCTGAGTTAAAAAGTGCCTAAAATTAATTGTCTAGTTTGCTAGCTTGCTCTTTATTGGACTCTTAAAGAATGCAACAGTCCACAAGTAATCTTAACATGTATAATTCATTATTCTGGAGATATTAATTCAATATGTTTAGTTCTAACACTAAGCAATAATTAGGTTAATAGTGCGCTACAGTTAACGGCCGTGCATGCAGGCCGGTAATAACTTATGCGTCATGCAACTAGGCGGATTGTTTTTTTTTTATTATTCTGCATGAACATCCCTTCGTCAGCATGTTGTAGTGCTATATGGGGTGTTCTATATTATAAAACTATGAGATATATTGTAACTAGCTTCTGCCAGTGGCTTCGCCCGGGTGAATGTGGAAAATTATCCCAAGGGAAAAATATGCCCGGTATAAAAAAGTATCCCATGTGCTATCTCTGTGCCAAATTTCATCCAGATCCGTTCAGTAATTTTTGCAAGAAAGAGTACCAAACACACTTACACACTCATATACATTTGCCTTTATAATATTACTAGCTTTTGCCCGCGACTTCGCTCGCAGTGAAGCCAATAATATATATTTTTTTTTAATAAAATGTATCCTATGTTACTTCTAATACCTCCAAGAATATATGTACAAAGTTTCATGATGATCGGTTCAGTAGTTTTTGCGCGAAAGCGTAACAAACAAACTTGCATTCACATTTATAATATTAATATATAATATATATATAAGGATTAGTATAGATAGTGTGGTGCTAGGAATAAGGAAAAATCGTGTAGGAATAGAGATGTAGCTTCCATCATACCTACTGCAAGGTACCTTCTGTTATGTCATCAATTATTGCATATTCCTGATCTAGAGACTGATCTATGTGACAATCGGTTTAGGAGTTTAGATGATACAAGATGTACACATTATATAAACTTATCGATTTACAAACATGGCATGTATGCGAGATTCGAATTCTTTTGACTTCACCATTGTGGGTATCACTACATATTATAAAATAAAGTCCCACGCCGCGTCTGTTCGCGATAAACTCAAAAACTACTGAGCGGTTTTCACCAATAGAAAGAATGAGAAGCGAGGCAGGTTTTCGGTCTAATATGTCACGGGCGAAGCCGGGGCGGGTCGCTAGTAAAGATATTAAGGCGCAGATACCCCTGAGTATCTGATTATAAAATGAGAATCGTCTAAACGGATAGACGAAACATTTTCGAAAAAAAAATATGTTACGTTAGACCTCTAAAAATTATGTGACGTTCTGTATCTTAACAATTTAATCTAAGAAAATTTTGAGTTTTATTCGTATAACATAGTGTAATTAATTAGTAAAGTTATGTCTAACACGGACAAAAAACGACAATCGCATCAAAACCAAAGGCATATTTTAATGTTATTGTCACCACCTCAAAGACAATTTAATTATCTACATTTTGATCTGAGGCTTTTTTTAGTCTTAGAATAATAAGGAAAGTACAAAAAACTACTGAATTTTTGGTCGCGCGGGTGTCAAACGAGTGCGCGTTTAATTCACTCAAGCTTGTTGGCGATTGTCATCGTCTTAATTAAAAGAGTAATTTTCAAACCTATTGCTTGATTTTCAATAATTTGCAAGCTTAGGTAACTATCGAAACAAAATTAATTACAACTATTTATTTTAAGACTACATCCCAAAAATTTCTCGTTAGAGCTTTAACTAACCAATGATGGTGGCGAATTGCCAATAATAACTCCTTTCCACAAATACTAACGTAACAACAACATACATTTCAGAAACTAAGTACATACCCACTAAATTAATTAATTAAGACTTTGAGATACGCAGCGTTTTGGATTTATTATTAAAATATTGTGGTATGACTACCGAAGCTAAATTTAGACTCCGTTGGGGAAAACCAGAGCTTCTTTAAATTAAAATATGTAACATGAGGTCTAGGTACCGAAAACCAGGGGGTTAAGAGGTCACAGGGTCCCTTCTATGTGCTAATGGTGATGACCGGGGTGGTTTTAGTGAAATAATAATCCCATACACCCTGGTCTTTATTCCCAAAAATCTTGGCGCCTTTTAAAGGTTTAACAAAAAAAAGTTACCGTAAACCAGCCCCATTATATTTTGTCGTACTTTTACAACAAGAAAAAGTGAAAAACAAATATAAAATAAATTGTTTATTGGGACTAAATTTACAATCAAACACTTACTAACAACATGATGCAAACATAACAAATTCATATTAACGGTTAACAATGTATGTCATTAGTATTTGTAATGAATTCTGCAACCCAAAGAAAGATTTACATTGATATAATAATAAACAATGATGTCAAAGAACGTCTAAACGTCTCTTCTATGCTTACATAATAATATGAAGACCTAAAAAGTCAACAGAGCAGGGTGAATCCACCATTTGTCGGCCTGTGGTCGAAAATGTGGTTATAAATAGCCGTAGACGCGCACATTTTTCACGGCAGCCTCTCGAAAGCCTCACGCCGTGTGTTTTCGGCGCTAACGGGAAAACGGACATAATAAATAGTTTTCTATCGACTCTAGTTGTAAATTCGCAGGCTTTTCACCGCTGCACTTCCCAGTTGACTTCGAACAAATCATAGCCATCAATAACTTTGTTTTATATTGCTTTGAACAGAAGTTTTAATAGTCTACGTTAGTTGAGTGGGCAATAAGTATTTGGGAATTTACAGACATGGATATTGCGTGACTGGTGAAGGGTTAGGGTGCGTTGTTTCATGGTCAAACCGCATGTTTCGACCGCCGCATGACCACACCCATGAGTCAGCTAAACGGGCTCCAGGTTTATTATTATTGTTCAAGCTATGGAACGGGCGTCTTATCTTTTCTGTGTTTTTACGGACAGTCGTTTAGTTTTACGTTTGCTACTGGTTAGGAAGTTAATTAACTGAGATTTATGAAAGCTTTCCAAGATAATTTTATGAAAATTATTTGAAGTCAGCAAAACCTCGATAACAAGTTACACGGTCACAACATTTACATAGAAATTGAATAGTCGAAGCGATCGTACAAAAAGTATCAAATCACGTTCGCTACGTGCCACGACGTATAAAAACATGCAAATCAATGGCTGCCTTGAGAAATATGTTGTATATTTTTCGTACAACTACATAAAAATGTAAAGTCAATAAATTGCTCAGACATACGACGCGAGCCCCTTGTTCCAGGTGAGCGGGTGAACGCTGGCACGCAACTGGGGCGCTCACCCTATTGCGCGGGCGTAGTGACGTATAACCACAAGCTGTGTGCAGTTGACAATGAAAATCGATATATTGCAGACCATTGTCATCTTACTATATAATATTATAAATGAGAAAGTTTGGATGGATGTATGTTTGTTAGTCAATCATGAATTGGATTATCTCGGGAATAGGTCCCCTCGGTATAATTTTCGACTATCACGCGGGAGAAGCCGCTGGCAGAAGCTAGTCAGACTAACATTATAAAGGCGAAAGTTTGTGAGTGTTTGTAACTTCTCCACGCAAAAGATTTATCATCCATTCTTTTGCTGAGCGTAGGTATGCGGGGTGAAGTACAGAAAGCAAGAGAGTGCAATCACACTTATTACTCTTTGACGCAAAAACTACGGAACGGATCTGCATGAAATTTGGCACAGAAATAGATTATGGTCAGGCATAGAACATAGGATACTTTTTATCCCGGCAATATGTTCCCTCGGGATATTTTCGACTTTCACGCGGGCGAAGCCGCTGGTAGAAGCTAGTAGAATATAAACATATTTCGTGCCAGATTTTTCGTTTACTATGGAACATTATCGCTTAAAATGTATTGCAGTCAGTTTTTATTTGACTCATGCAGTTTGTTGGTAAATGATATGAAAAAGCTGCTCTATTTCGATACTAGAATTAAGTGTTCAAAAAATTACTTTTATACGTAAATCATTCACAGTCTTTCGTGCTAGATCGAGCTATCTAGATCCTTTTGAATATACAACGATTATTAAATACGTCCGACACAATATATAACTCAGTGTCAGAGGTAATATAATGAAAAACCTGCTCTATTTCGATATTAGACACAGGTGGTCAAAACATACTTTTGTATCAATCAGTCTTTCGTGCCAGACTGGCTTTTTAGAAATAGAAAATGGTTTAAAAATATGTACGCTCTATACAATTTATATTGATCTGAGTCAGTTTCTGAGGTAAATTAAATGGAAAAGCTGCTCTATTTCGATATTAGACACAGGTGTTCAATAATTTTAAGTTATTGACAAAGTATTTTCTTTGTTGTAAAAGTTTGGATTACTAAGAATAGAATATTTATACAATCTTTTCCCCGTGAAAATATTGTGACTATAAGTACTCTTCGTATTCGTAATTTTTCTGGACATAACAAAATGTTATACCTAATTACAAAATATACTTATTACAAATCTATTTACATATAAAAATATCCTCTGAGTTTGTTTCGGCATTTCTTCTCAGAGTAGTCAGATAGGAAACGCCGACTTCATCTAGTTTTAAAAATATGATCGACATGTAAAAGTGTTTGTACAAACCTACTTACAGAAATAAATCATTTATCATTTATAAAGAACACACAAAAACCCAAAGTGGTTTCTGTTTGTTTGTTTGGTTTTTGTTGTTGTTTTTGATGTTTTTGTTTGTGTGTGTGGTGTTTTTTTTTGTTTTTGTTTCCACCATTTTTTTTGTTTCATTAGAAAGGCAATAACGCGAAGATTGTTTCAGACCACTAAACGAAAAAAAAAAACTTTTTTTTTCCAACAAATATGTAAACAAAAAGTATTCCTTTTTTACCGTAGTGGCACACGCCGGGTATTAGAATATAAAAGAATCGATTATAATAATATTTTTGATCGGAAAAAAAAATGACCTCATTTACGAAAATATCTGTACAGCACAAAATTTTGTTACTACTATTTATTGCTTTCGAAGTCCGTTCAATGCTCTCTCTCTCCACCTACAAACAAACAAGTAGGTATGTACATCAGTAAGTTTACAACTCGTCGGAAAACCAATTAAACTTCATGTTGACAGGAAATACGCTACGTCACCGACATAGGTCACTTCCGAGCCTGAAAATTACTTCCCTTATAGTTTCCAGGCCGCTTCGGGCAATGCCTGCCGGAATAAAATACAGATAATTTAATAATTCTGGTCAGGTATTTTCTCTAGCTGCATGAAAATTCACTTAGTGGGTACAATTTGCGCTGTTTTTTATGCTTATTGTTCTTTGTAAAAATCTTTGCCTGTCTATCAATGAAAGTAACCTAAGTAGCTACGAAAACTAGTCTGCTTTATAATACAGCTGAATAAAAAACGCTCTCTAACAACATTCTAGATGTTATTTTAATACCTTCCTGTGGGGACAGAACGGTATGGAAGAACAAAACGTGTTGCGCCGACCCCAAGGAACATGGGATAAGGAAAGGAAGATGATGACAGTCCTTCCTGTCATAATAAAACGAGATTTTAATTTATATTTAGTCATATTTAACTGAGCAAAATATTACAAACAGCAGATTTCATAAAAATATCGAATTGAATGAAACTCAACCTTTTTATGTCTGTGGTAGAACCACAGACACAAAAAGGTTAAGTTGAGTTTATATTGACAATCTTTATAGGGTTTGAATTTGGAACCAGGTAATTTTACAAGCTTTTAGTTTCACCGGTGCCTGTAATCAAAACTTGCAAGTTTAGATAAAGTACCTATAGATCGAGCCATGGCGTGGCCGCACATGAAACAATAATAGTTATTTCTGGTGTTGCCGTGTTGGCAAATTTCCCCAAATTCAAAGGTAAAAAATATATTGAATAAATGTTTGATTACGATTTACGAATAAACCCTCTTGTTGAACCTTTTTTAGTTAAAATAATATGTTTTCTTTCTTTTACAATGGTATTTTTATAGTTTTTTTAACACATTATAATAATACAGTTTATGAGCACGCTACACTAGCTATATTATTTGGGTAATCAAAAAAATATCCTACAGCGTAGTGAAGAAAGGTACCTAATGAAGTTAACATTCCTATATATGTGTGACGAAAAATATGTATGTTTAGTTGGGTAAAATGAAATTCACAAAATGACAACACTTTACCTTCCATAGTTTTAGATTATTTTATTTTAAGTTATTAAAACACGTATTAAATCTAATTTTTTTAAGCTGTAATAATTTAATCTCACCGTAAAACATCATAATTGGTCTTAATATAGCGTTTTATAACCAAAGCAAAGATAATTTCGTCTATTTGCGAGTGAAATGTTATTCCATCAAGTGTTCGCTCACTTCGGCTATTACAGCCTAGTACATTATAACCAGAGGTCGGAATTAGGTAGAGTTATTCATGTACTTACACTGATTTCATACAGCGAAAGAATAAAAGGGATATGCCTCAAATCCCGAGATTAATTTTAAAGAGCAGAAAAATCCCGTGATTTTTTAAATAAAAAGTTATTTACTTTTACACAATTTAAACTACTGCACGCACGACGTTGCCAAACTTACATCGATGACATCGGATGTCCAAAGTTGCAAAATACCAATACGCGCGATGTTACCACATTTGTAGTTCGCACAACATAGCTTGCGAGAACAAAAGAATACAATAGCGCAAATGCAAACTAATCAAAATTATTGTATGTTAATTATCATTGTTTTATTTGTCTATCTCTGACGTTCTTATTATTATTTAGTTGTAATATTGTTGGCCACACGGGATTATCCATTAGAAATCCCGGGAAGGTCCACATTAATATCAACATTTCGATGCAAGTACATAAATAACTACCTTATTCCGACCTCTGATTATAACTCAGTCCCGCCATCGTACTGGCACTCTAATTTTATAAAGCTGTAGAGTTTGTTTGTTTGAACGCGCTAATCTCAGGAACTACTGGTTGGAATTGAAAAAATTCTTTTTGTGTTGGAAAATCCATTTATCGAGGAAGGTTATAAGCTATATAACACCACGCTACGACTAATGGGAGCGGAGCATAAATGAAAATGTTGCAAAAACGGGCAAAATTATTCTTTTTTTGAGAGCTTCCGTTGCGTGCGCTACGTAAACGGTTTAAGTTATGCAACAATCATGTATGTATGGTAGGTTGGGTAGGGTAGGTAGGTTAGATGGGTAGGTAGGTAGCCAGTTGAAGGAAGCGAAGCCGCGTGGGACAGCTAGTTATCTATAAATTACTCAATTTGACTCAACTTGTCTCAATAAACACTGTATACACACCGTCTATCTAACACCACCGAGTTTGTTTGTCAAAACCTGTCATGACATTAGATCTTGCCAAACAACAAAAGCCGGCCATGGTAACAAAGACAAAAAATAATCTTTTGTCCTTATTATTTACATGGGGCTGCAAACTAGCGATCTCGCTCTATCAATCAAGCTCATTTTATGGCTCTATCTATAGGTACTTTATCTAAGCTTGCAAGTTAATTTTGACCCACTTTCAGGAGATCGATGGATAAAAATATTTTGAAAAAAAAAAACTTTTTGAAAAATTATAAGTACATGTTAAATTATTACTTCAACATTTCCTAACCTTCCGCTTAGGCTTCCGCACCTCACCGCTCATAATCGTTCATCATTGAATGTAATAGTACCTATCCTTCCCTAAATTTCTAGCCGTTCAAGTGCACTGATTCGCAATACATCCTTATTATAGACAACGCAATACATACGAACTTGATACCAACGTTGTAAGTTAGTGTCGAGTAGGGATAGGGAAAGGATAGGTCCTATGATTTTCCGTGCCAGTGGGTTTCTACCTGTGTACTATGTACTGTTACATTCTGAGTATCAGTCCGCGGTCAAGCAGAAAACATGCCTATTCCGCTACACTGACTTCTCGAGTATTAAAAGCAGTGATAATACTTAACATACGCATACATTGGTTCTTACTCATACCTATTTAGTTATTTTGGTACAGCCCTAGAATGGCTATGTTGACGGGCCTATGAATGACAATCTAATGACTGAGCAGCTGGACGATAGGATGATTAGCTGTTATACTATTGATAAAACCGCCTTCACTGTGTTGTGTTGTCTCGTAATGCTTTCTGATGCAGTGCGAGCCAATAAAAACTTATTGTGATATGACGTAGTCGTGAACAGATTCGTTTTATTGGTGTATCCGTTACGACATAAAACGTAGTGTGCCTTTAGCTTAAGGTGATATATACGCCCCAATGTAAATATAGTGCTGGCCGTGCGCCTGCTCTATGCCTAAATATCAATATTAAACCTCCTTTTGAACAGTTTTGTTTGCAAAATATTATTTGATTTACATATGCTATTTCAGAAAGAAATTCCAGCCATAAATTTTTCTGTGTATATTTTTAAACATCCCAAGTCGTTTTGGAGGAGTATTCAAAAGTTGCGAAAAATATCGTGCTGCTAATTATTATTTTTAAAGCAAAACGATTTGTTTTACGAAAAAACCATGTTTAAAAAATAATGTATATGAAACAATAATATATTTTTTTAAACCTTTCAACCTAGCCGTTACTAAGGAGTATGCTTTAGATAGTAACCGTTTTACGGCACTAAAGCGTATGCAGGCCCTTTAGAGACACATTTTCATTGTAGATTCTAAAAAAGCTCTTTTGCTGAACCAAAAATTATATCGATGGATAAGGGAACTTTAATAATGAAAATGCAACGCGAGGGCGCCCAATAAAGCATGAATCTTTTCTAACACCATCCTGGCCTTTAGAAATAGAAATATCTATTTTTAAATGACCCTTAGTATTTATTAACATTTTCTTAGAAAAAATGCAATATGCATAGAGCTATTTTTATCATGGCATTTCCATAGAAAACCTTCGACACAATACCTCTAGATGTGCCAGAAAAAACTTTCCAATAATAATATAATTAATCCCGCCCTCGCTCGATGACGCGACTTCCGTTCTACTTACTTGGGTGTGTACAATCGGCAAGAAAATCTGTAAATACTACTTGTTACCTGAAATATCCTGTAGTATTTATACATCTTAAATTGACTTAATAATATTTATAATTAAGAAAACATAATTAAGGGCTAATTCCCAGGGACTATTTGCAATCCGAAATCTTTTAAAATGTGAGGAATTTGATGTATTTGTGACAGATTGGGACAGAAATTTAACCTGAGGGTCATACAGAAAGATCTTATTATAACAACTGACTGTAAGTTACATGAGATGCTTACAAGCCTACCTACCGGATCTCTGCCTGCAATCGTATCAGTTGAAATTAAGTTATTATATAAATTCTTGTATAACTTTTGTTACTGACTCTACCACCTAGTATAGATTTAGAAGCCTGTATAGCAGCTACAGTGAACGCAAGCCTTGACGGTAATTGTTAGTGAAGATGAAAGGATAATGCGAAGAATCACGGAGGATTGCCAGCAAAGAGTTCGAAACGTAAAGGGGCGCCTGGCTTGTTAGCTTTTCAGCCAAGCGGTTAAATTGAAAGAAATAAACGCGAAAGCAAAGTTCAAAGACACGAAACTTTGGAAGAACGGGATTGGTGTTTTCCTATTAATTTTAAATTACGAGTTTTTTTTGTATTTATTTATAGTTTAGGAGTTACTGAGTTTTGACGAATTGCCATCCAAAGGTTATCTAAAAAAGATTGCTTTTAGCGATGAGAAAGGCCATTGTTACTGTCCAAATTACTGTGAATTACTCCCAAACAGTCGATTGTTATGCTCAAAAAATGTAATCTCTTGTCGAAAGCGTGTCCATACAGAAGGTATAAATTTTCAAGAAAAGCTCAAAAGTTTTTCCAATTATGTGTGTGATGATGATAACAAAATAACCATACCATAACCGCATCCACTAAACGAGATTTAACAAGGAAATCCTTCCAATCGACTTCTACCGCTATTAAAATCCTAAACCCATCTGCGTTCGACAGTTACACGGCTTTTTCGATAACCCTGCAATTTCGGGGTGCATGCAATCAATACGACAGCCGCTCGTAGGTGATTGCTGTTTTCAATCAGCCGGGTTATATGGGTGCTGGAATATCTACGACATTTTTCTGTGGTCGTATGCAATCGCATGCGAGTATATTTTAGCGGAGTGAAATGAAATTCAGCATTAAAGGAAAGGAGTTTTCCGATATGTGCATGCATATTGTTGTAGAATATTCTTGAGGAATTCTTCGATGAAAATCAAAAACTGCAGTGTTTTTAGGTCGTGTATCGAGACTAGTTTACTTTTATTGATATTGAAAATCCAATGTAGGTAGAGATTTTATGAAATCTAATACTTTATTAATGGCTGCCGTTCTAAAGAGACTTTGTTACTTAACCATCTCTATAAACCGATAGTGGAGCTTTAAAAAGAAACCGTTTCACGAAGAAGCAGAGGCTTCTTCTTTACGACAACATGAAACTATATTATAAAACTACCCACATATTTTTAAAATAATGCCTACTCCAGTTCATTACCGAGGTATTCCCGTCAAGAGCAGACGCATTCACGTAATTCTGAACAAGTGAACAATGCACCTATTGAATTAAACTATCTGCGCCCATTGTGAACGCAAATAAAGCGGAATATTAAATTTTGCCACGCACCGTTATGGCGGACTATTTATTTCAATCATATTGTCTACGTGTAAGGACTGGAATACGAAGATATTTTTCATGAAATTACTATTGGTTTTTTCTTTGTTATGACTGAAAGCAAAATAAATTGGATTCTTGCATGTCAGCTGTTGGTAGTAGTTTACGAAACATGTAAATTAATTTCTCTAACATCACGTTTAAACCTTGGAGTTATTGATCTCAGAAGCTGGCTGGTAATCACGTCAAAACATTGACTGAACTCTTAAAACTTAACGTGTTCCCAACAGAATCTTCAAAACTTCAAACTTCGAATCTCATAAACTTTGCAAGTATTCCTATTTGTAATTCCATCCGGAAATTTTCCGTCGGTTTCCCGCGCATCGTCCATAACACTAGTGCGGCGCCGACATCATATTGCGATGCACGAGGAGCAGAGCGAGCGGAGCGTTCGTTCGGAAATTGCATCGTGATGTTTTGCTCGCTTTGCCCCTCACTCGATGGCACTGAAACGCGCTAATTGCTAGCAATCTATTGCTTTTTAATGTGTTTGCAGCAATCGGTAGCTTTTTTTCGATTATTTTCGAACGCAGAGTAAACGGTGACAATAATTTGAATTGTAAAGGTCTTTTTGTCCAACCAATTCCTGTTGGGATTTTGTAATTGATGTGGCGTTTTTTGTGTTTTATTGCAACAGTTTTTGTGGTGTTTCAATGAATTGCATTCGTAAAGTAGTACCGTGGAACCAACTTTTAAAATACGATGAAAAAAGAACTGCTGCTCCATAGATTGTATAACGGTCTTTTTCATATTAGAATTGGTCTGACAGCAATTCATTTTTGTTAAACTTTTTAAAGCATGTTTCTTGTTTGACCTGCAATACTGTACAGAATCATAATATGTGATGAAGGAGCATTTCATTATAGCCGGAACTAAATCGTGTAGTGCGCTTGATATTTCGTGCTAGTCTCAAGGGGCTGCTAGTCTCGGACAAGTATGCCTATGGCCGTAATCTATGCCCAATGCAATCCTTCGTAAGTGGTATGCACGGCATGTGTTCAGCATTGATTGGTGCTGTACAGATATATCACTCTCTCTATATGCAGAGCAAGGCAGCTGTGTGAATTAAAAACTAAGGTTAAAGACTGTTTTGAGATTCTATTCTCATTCTGGATGCTGAAATTTCCGAATATACTTATTAAATAGTACATAAATAGCAAGAATCCTAATGCGAAAGACAGTTTTTCTTAGACAACCTCTCTTTTTTTTTAAATTTAGAAATCGGGGTAACGTATCTATGTTACATATACGGCTTTCTTAATAAGTAAAGATAATTTTCGCAAAGCGAGCACATTACAGGCATTAAGCTATTAACTGCAAACAGTGTTCAAATACGAGTCGCTTGAAAGTAGCGATGGCTCGTCGCTTAACGAGCGAATGAGCGAACATTGCCACGAATGGAGCGATTACGCGTAGAGTAAACTTCGCCTTTATATGCATATTCGGTTTGGATGTGTGCTATAAAATGATACAAATATGTATACTGATGTGGTATTTATGAGCATGTATTCTTTGGTAAATGAAGCGAGAAGAATGTTTCACGAAGTATCTTTTAGTATATCTACATAATTTCGCAACGATTAAGATGCCTTACTAAATATTATTGATCAGTGTAGCTAGTTTGTTCTGTCAAATCAGTTCACTGGTACAAAGCTCTGGCTTTGTAAAATTTCGAACAAAACATTGCAATGTACTGAAAAAAAATTAGACTGCATTCTAATTTGTATTCTACTTGCATTAAAATTATTTAAAAATTAGATGTATAAAAACGCTCTGTTTAAATTGTTATCAAAAAGACTGCACTACAGCCCCTTCAAAACCACACTCATAGTACTAAATAACTAATTATGCACTCACAAACGTTACAGTCAGAACCCCTACTCGTTGCATTACTTATTACTTCCCACTAGTACTAGGCACAATCGGTGATTCATAACCCAAGTCTAGACAACTGGTATTGATCACCATCCCCCTTCTGATGTCGACCATCCCCCTTCTGCCTGTGACACTGCAATGAATCACCGATAAACAGATTATGGGTAAATACAGAATCGTTTAATTGCACCCGCCGTTGTAAATTTTATTTTAATGGGGTTTTGAGTCAAAGTTCTTGGTGGGGTTGGAAAAGTTTGCATTTTTGAGGGTAGGTATTTTGGTAACTTTGAATACTGCATATTTTTATACTAAACAGCTCAAGCTGATTCATAAAGCTATACATTGGTCTGCTTTTTATTGGCAACCAGAAATAATAATTATTACAACTTCTGTAAATGTATGTTTACTAAAATATTGAATAGCCCATTACACAATTAAAACTTTAACTTTTGCGTTTGGTATCGGTCTGGGAATCAATGGAAAATTACTGAGTGCCATCATGAATGAAGCCTCAAAAGTATCTAAGCCAGGCGAACTAACCGTGGAACGTTTAAAACATTACAAATGCATTGGTTTGTGCATGACATAAGTACCGTACACAGTCATTCTCTCCATACAAACAACCAAACTTAGGTTCACTGCATTTAAGGCAGATTATTCAACAACCACAACACTGTTAGTAGCATGATATATTCTCCTGCAATCCATCTTCCTTCCTGACAAACTCCCTTTCAAACTTGAGTATACCCACGACACGTCATGCTATGACAAATATCGTCTAGACGGGCGAACGGTCTATTTGTCGTGTGGACTTATTACCTTGCTTACCCAGGTTTTAGTCCACTCAGTCAGGATTACGGTTGTTAGCTCAAGAAATACAAGTACTTCTATTTCCGTAGCCATTGTGACTGTTGCCTTGCAAATATGTATAACCGTGACATTTGTTGGTAGATACACTTGTTGTTGGCTGAAATATCAGGAATGATAGTTGATTTTCCTCCTCACTTGCTGCAAATATTTTGACACGTAATTTTTGATAATGGTAGCACCTAATGCTTAGCAAGAGACTAATTCTATTTTTTTCGTGTGAGGATGAGGCCATCTCTGGTATGAGAGTTAGTTGAGCCGCCACTGGGAACCCTACTGGCCTCTGACTTGGCTATTTCATACTTACATTAACTATATAAGTCCAGGTTTCCTCATGATATTTTCCTTCACCGCCTGTGATGTCCAAGATAAACTTAGAAAGTGCATATTTCAAGCCACGACCTCAAGCACGAGAGGCGAGGTCTTAGCCCACTGGGCAACCACGACATTAGACTCTCATTTATACTTTGTTATATTGCTTTATAATCATAGTCTTATTTAGAAGTAGGCCATTTAGATGGGCCATTTTTCTTACATAGCAGTTACCAATATTCAAGACATTGACAACATTGCTACATTGAATAGCAAAACCAATTTTTTCGACAAAAGAATGAGCCACTTCGGAATTCTTTTCAAATTATTCATTTGCAACACTTATTTTCACTTATTGTGTGATATTTTGCCTCTACACAACAACCCCGTCGACGTAAACCAAGATACTTAAGTCCAATGAACCCTCACGATAATGTACAATACCTCACATACTTAGTGTTACACAAGCCCATCCGCTCGGCTATAATGTAATCTGACTGCAGACTGTAATAAGATGAAAGTACTCATCACTCGCTTGCCTCATTTACTTGTACTGATGGTAACACCCCTTTCTTGTGAGGTTCTAAGGGATCTGGCGTATCTATTTAGTGGGTAATGGTACTTGAGCGTAGTATATAGGTTGTGTGATGTAGAAAGATGGTATTGTGTTCGTTATAATTTTTATCCAGCTGGGTGTGAGCTGTTTTATCCAACAACACACCATTTAAAAGTAAAAAATAAACAATTTAAGAAGTAGATACCGATCTACTGCAAAAACAACATAATAAACAGAATACTACAAAAAAAAATACTACAAAATTAAAATAAGTAATTACAATTATTTTGGACTTATTAATAAGTCCGAAAGCACCAGCCCGCCTTAAGCAAGAGTGGTGAATAACTCTCGTGTCTTCTCTGTGTGAGAAGACGCTTTTGGCCTACAGCCGGACAATCATGGATTGGTATTATTAATACAAAATTGGTAGGCACTACTAACTTCAGGGTGGTTATTAAAATACAACCGAAAAAGTTAAGTTCTAAAATATATAAGTAGGTAGTCAAATAAATTACATACCTACTTACATATTATATTTTGGGACTAACGGAAATTTTAGTAACAAGAATTGACATCAATATTACCTGATATGATCAAAATTGATACGCAAGCTCAAAGCCGTATCCATTCGCAGCGTATTGTCAGATGTGCCGATACGTTTCATACGTGTGGCGATGACACTTTGACAAGCACCTGATGTCGGTCGAATATTTATTTTGCGTATAACGCCTGTTAAAATCCGGGCCCGAGAGTGTTTGCTCTCAAAATAAGCCATGTGAAAATGTGAATTTTTAAATAGCATGGAACTCTCCTATTTGATGTTTGCATAAATCACTCAATTGTTTTCGCAAATTAACTGATTTAATTTGATGGATTGTGTTGATATACGTAGATATGACAGTTTATTTTATAGTTTGTGCTTGTGTAATTTTTTAACACAAAATGAGTTGGAGCTCTCTGATGTCAAAGTCAAAGTCAAATGTATTTATTTCGACTAGGCAATTAAGCGGCACTTTCGAACGTTAACAATTAAAATTAACAAGTAATACAAATTGATTCTACCGTGCATTCGGAAAAGTAGCTTGTTATGAAGAAGAACGCACAAGAAAACTTAATCTTTTTAAAAAAAATACGCTTTTACAATATTAAAGTACATACATTAATAAATTCATATACGTGAGGACAATGCACCTAGCACTACTATACTACATATAAGTATTACAACCACTAACAGGTAAATTCTTTCACTTGAAAAATAGGAACATGGTTCTCACATACTTATAAATATTGCATACATAGGTAAATTATCTAATTCAACAACAACGGAACTTAAATGTGCGAGTCATATTTTTTTTTAAATAAGAAGAGTAGATAAATATAAATGGATTATTATACGGCACTTATTACTCACCATCAACATTATAACAGTGAACAGGAATTAATTTATTGAAATACGTAGCCTTTAAACCAATACAAAACATTGCCATATACAATCATGTCCTATCTACACGAAATCCCTGCAAGAGATTACGAAACGCCTAATTAAGCTTACAGAATAGAAACAAAAGCTGTCCCAAAACATTATTGTATCAAAAGGCACCCTTTGTGAAACGCACGTACAAAGGTACTCTCAGAAGTTCGGCACAAATTGTACTCGGAACTCTGCAAATCCGGGTTTAGTTTCTAATTTCGTTTCAGTGAATGTAATCGATCCAGTGTTCCACGTATCTTCAGTTTATATGCGAAATTCAGCTTGTTAAATCCCTATTCTGCACCAAATGTAACATTAGTTCGCTAGTTCGCTAGCGTTGGCTGGTGTTGCCAGTTTACGCCGCCGCCGAATGCTGCCAGTATTATCGATGTTTAGTTTTCTCATCACGTTCTGCGTTAGTGCAGCACTAGTTTGAAATCTACTTCTGTGGGTTGTGACCCCATACCAGGCTGCGTTATTTAGTGCTAATGCTGCAATAATCGTTGCCTTTTATGAAGTTATATTTTTGCTGAAATAAAGTGGATGTATGCGTTAATAGGATTAAATATTTGTCGAATGTCCTTTTACTTTATTGTCTGAATTATTTAAGAATTTGTCAAAAAAAAAACTGAATGTCTTAACGGTCATTTTTGTGATATCTAAGGGTAGCATAATCAAGCGTTTTGGCATAATACTGAATCTTCCAAGTTCAACTACAACATTCCACTAAACACAGTCGCCAATGAAATACATATTAAACGTCTCATACGTCTTCAGCGTACCTGCACTAAAAACAAACGACATTACTCACGACTCGTATTTAATCTGATAAGTAAAACAAGACGCAGAACTATTACCTAGATGAGTTTCACATTCGCTAAACAGTACTCTGTGCCAATAGCCTGGCTCCACCGCAATGCAGCCAAAAACTGTGACCCGAAGTCGCGACCTATATACTTGGATATTCGGGTATTCGGATCCGCGGATATAATAGACGATGATCCGTATTGTGAATGCGTCTCACGCTCCAATTGATAGTGTTTCATAGAGTGCGTGGGATACGTTTTTCTCGTTAGAGAGAATATTTTTTTGCAGGATATGTGGAATAAAAGTATTTGTCGTTTCACATAAATGTTGAAGCGAATTCATTGGAATTGGAAAAGCCATATTTGAGCTCATTTTCAATCGCCAACCTTTTGAGGTAAGTCAAGCTTTGCATTTGGATTTATGATAGACAACTAATAATAAAATTACATTTGACATAAAATATGCGCCAATCTATTCTTATTCAAGAGGTCAAAGAAATAAACCGTTCCCCGGCACAATAATAATGTAAATAAAGAAACAAGATAATAAAAGCAAATAACAATAACACTAAAACATTTACGTCACTAACGTCGACACGACTGACCCACATAAAGGGATTATGATTCGGACACATAACGCTGATGATCCGCATTGTGCATGAGGCTCACGTCCAACCTGCGAACACGGCGGATACCGCAGATAGTGCGGCTCATAGTCACTGCACTATGCATGAGGTATGCGCAAAAACTTTACGATATTCACATAATGGAATATTCTACGGTAAGATAAAAAAATTCGTTCTGCTTCTTGTTATGTCGTCTTGTGAAAAATCTTAACTGTGGTAATGCAGTGGTTTTGCAAGCAATATAAGATATTGCTAGCAAAACCGTGATATTTCTTCTTTATTTCCTTTAACTATGTATACTTGTTCATCAGTATTATTTCTTGTATATTTTCTTATCAAAATAACTTCTTGCGGTGGACACCTTTTTTGAAAACTCTTGAACTAAACTGAAACTCTAATTTTTTTTTCATAACGAGTTCATGAACCCGTAACATGCACATAGGTTTATTTAACATGTACATGGAGAAACGTGATGTAATGTAAATAATACACCGCTAATGATCCTCTGATATTGTGAGGCTGATCACGTGCCAATTATGTGGGACTCGCGAGTCTAACTTCATATACGAACGATATGCGAGTACTACACAATTTTGCTGAATAATTTGTTCAGGAAAGGCAACAGTAGAGTTAGTGAAAGGTGGCACCTTTGCCTAATATGTATTGCCTGTTGTGTATCACCATTCTCTCGCTCTAATGGAATCTTTCTGTTGAAGTGAGTGTTCATAATTCTGTCTTTCCAATATATTTGGAGTCAGTGCAACATGTCTTGTTCTTTCATACTTATCTTTAAGTTTTTTATCACAGTGTTAACCCCCTTTTACACTTCAACATTCATCCTTTGCATAGTAGTGTGAGATATCCTTTAGAATTGTTTCTCTCAATGTATATATCCTATATATGCTTTTTACGGCCCGCTTTTGCATGCTTACAAGGCTTTTAATTGAGTTTTGAAATTATTTTTAAAGCGTAGTGCAGGGTCTTACTTCATTTCGCAGAAGCTTCCATTGCTCAATATTAATTTCACAATACCCTTTCATTTGAAGTTGCATAAGTTCGTTCGTATTCAAAACATTGTTTACCAGAAAATCAACAACGCCATACTCTCTATTGACTTAGGTAATATTGGCACGTCCCAGACCTTCCTTTTCCAAGAAAATTATACATATTTTCCTCTGTTGCGATATGTTATATATCCGAGTACCTGTTATGAAGTATCTCGAGAGTATCTCCGATGAAAGGTGAAAGTTAAGAGGTATATGTTCTTATTTTTAGATCGACTGACGTCATTAAGGTTTGTACATATTTATAAGGTACTTTTGACGTACTCGGCTTGCATGCTTAGAATGGAGCTCTCATTAAAAAATATATCTTCACTGAACTTTTTTTTGCGCCACCAAAAATCACGAACTTATCCAAAGCACACTACAAAAAAAGTAGTTTCCCAAAGAGCCAGAATAAAAAAAACACTAAACGAGCCTCCGTTTCGGACTTCCAGCGCGCCGGACCCGTTCCACTTTCAAAGGTGAATTAATTTAAAGCACCTTCCAAACAATTTTGTAACAGCAATTAACCGTTATACTTCAAACTATAAATATTCACAATATCCCGTCCAGTCTCATCGCAGAGAAATTGGCAATTTCCTCCCGGTACGGCACCTTCCATATAGCTAGACAGCTAGCTGGATATACATAAATAATTTGTTGCCATACCAATTTTCACGCAGTTTGTGTTGATTTATAAGCGTTTACAGTTTTTAGTTTATGATCAGTGTTTTGGTTTCACTTTATTGAGTTGAAAATATGAGCTTTGTTGTGAACTGTCAGTTAGCGCAGTAT
The DNA here is from genome assembly GCA_947562075.1 of Orthosia gracilis. Classification (NCBI taxonomy): domain Eukaryota; kingdom Metazoa; phylum Arthropoda; class Insecta; order Lepidoptera; family Noctuidae; genus Orthosia; species Orthosia gracilis. Next base: position 40,245,928 of record OX387265.1, on the reverse strand, counting down.
TTATTGTTAGTGCATATTTTGAGCTCGTTTGTTTGAATTTTGTGTGTTAGTTTTCGGCTCTTTGTTTATTATATGTGTACCGCACCTTTGTTAACTTTGTTATAAAGGGGTAAAATCAATTGGTTTACCTCTTTTTTGGATTTGTAAAAGGTTATCTCTGAAATTGCTGATCCTATTACGATGACCCGTTTACTGATAGGAAGCTACTCAAACACTGATTGATGATTGATTGAACAATGATTGACCTAGGCTTTTTTTATAAAGTCTTTGAATTCTCTTAACCCGTACCTTTGATAACTTTTTACTTGTGTAACAGTATAATATTATACGCACTTAAATAATTGTACTAAACTAAAAAAATATTAACTTATACTAAACCTAACTACTACTAACTAATATATTGTTTACTTATCGCGGCCGTTGCACTTATATTGTATAGGGGTAAATTAATTCGTGCATCTCTTTTTTGGATTTGTAAATCTCTGAAATTACTGATCCGATTACAATGAACCTTTCACTGATAGGTAGCTCTCAAACACTGATTGGCCTAGGCTTTTGTACAAAGACTTTGAATTCGCTTCTCGCTACGCTTAATCCTTAATCTACCTGTATGCTTTTTTACCTGGAACAAACGGATCTTGTATCATGTGCCACAGGAGCGAAACTGCGGGAAAAAACTAGTTAGCAATATCATAATTTGTTTTGCTAATCCGTTCTTCTTCTACTTTAATATAGGAGAAAGATGCATTGCAATTAAAAGTTTAATTAAATTAATAAAGCTTAAATGTTTTTTTATTTATTTATTTGGAACAAAAACATGTATACAATTACATTAATTGTGTACCGAAATGGCTGCATTAGTGAGACTGTGTCGCAGCCATTAACGCCCACCTCCAGAAGGGAGAAGACAACGTTCCAACATTATTTGAATGCAAATAAATACCAACAAAAATTAATTAACATTAAAAATCAATCAATAAAAATTCAAATCAAAATTATCCTAAAAATACAAATTAAATTAAATACCTATTAAGAATTAAAATCAAAAAACAAAATAAAAATTAAGTTACAATTTAAATCATAAATAAAATTAAAATAGAATAACAAATTAAAATTCAATCTTTTAAAGTAAAGTCAAAATCAAGCTCAACACTTAAAGAACAAAATATTTGATTTTAAGCCATTCATTTAAAATTCAACTAGAATGTTTGCGCATTTAATACAAAACATAACCAATATTAAAAATCATATTTTAAAAATCAAAGTCATAGTCAAAATCAAAACAAAACTAATAATTATTAAAATATTATAATGAAAAAACAGATCAATCCTTCAATAAATCAATATAAAATAGACAATATGTGTATGCGTGGGTATATTAAAGAGAATCTGAGTGTGGTGTAAGTAAAAGTGTGTGGATGAGAGAAATCTGAGTGTGAGTGTGAGTGTGAGTAAAAGTGTTTGAATGATAGAGTGCGTGTGCGTAATGTATGTCGTGAGTGAGTAGACGAAATATCAGTGAGATCGCTGGTGTAAGAGGTTAGAAGAGGAGATTAATTTCATTATAAAAACTTCTCAGTGTAGAGTTTTTTAATACTAGCCGTCCCACGCGGCTTCGCTCCTGGCTACCTACCTACTCTAACTACCCTACATACATGAATGTTACGTAACTTTAATCGCTGTGCAGCGCACGCAACGGAAGCTTTAAAAAAAAGAATAATTTTGCCCGTTTTTGCAACATTTTTCATTTATGCTCCGCTCCTATTAGTCGTAGCGTAGTGTTATATAGCCTATAACCTTCCTCGATATATGGACTATCCAACACAAAAAGAATTTTTCAATTTCAACCAGTAATTCCTGAGATTAGCGCGTTCAAACAAACTCTTCAGCTTTATAATGTTAGTATATGACTATGACTAAATATATTAAATTACCTACGTTAAGACATCATTATAAAAAAAATCGTAGGTGTCTGTATAAAGCAATTTCAAAAAGTGCTGCAAAAGTTACAAATAACATCAGTTTCTAGAATTTACAATATTCCTTAAAGTATCAAACACTATCTCATAATTTTATCTTGCGTGTAAGACCTTCCAATAACAAACTTTGCCAAAAAAGTAAAAAACTTTGGAAAAGATTATTTTAGCAGACGTCTGTGCCAACTCAGCGAATTAAAGAAAAAACCAGGTACCTTTGTTTTATGTAACGTGAACTTTATAGGCAAGACTTGTTATTTTGTTGGCACTCGAACTCCCTTCTAGAAAAAATATTATATAACTGATGATTATATCCAAAAGGTTTAGGTATATCAAAATAGCAATGAAACTTGTCAACGAGAGATATTGTTTTGTTGCACAAGGCAAATGACAAATGACATGGAATGATAAAATGGAATATAGTTTTTAGTGATTTTGGTTTAAACGCTTTCGTGATGGAAACTTTGATTTGAAGAACGAACCACGTGAAAGACCGCCCACACAGGTGAATAACAATGAATTTAAAGAGATGGTGGAAGCCGATCCGAGCCAGACTACACTGGAATTAGCGGCATAGTTTAACGTTACATTACCAACAATATTGACTCATTTGCGTCAAATCAATGAAATAAAAGAATATGAAAAATGGGTGCTTCATGATTTGACTATAGTGTAAAAATAACTGCAGCTTAAATACGAAAGTGAATTCAGCAAGGCAAAGAGTTTGACAACTACTCTTTAAATAATTAGATATTGCCAAAAATTATTGGACTCTTTCGATAATAGTATCTTCACCAATGAAAACGTCCAAAAATTTTTGGCAAAACCTTTGTCTTGCCAAATTCACTTACGCAATTAGACTGTTACTTTCAAACCGAATTTTAATAGTGAAACAAGCTTTGAATAAATGCACATAAATAAAAATATAATTTCAGCAAAATAACAATTAGATCAGTATAATAGAAATAATGCCGTGTTTATTATAGCAATATCGCTAAAACAAAGCTTTAATTAGTATCAACTACACTGTAAACAAAAACAAAATTATATCTGCATAACAAGTTTTAGCTGTCACAACATTATTACGAGTATATTGCACTACTAATATTGACACTCGTTATAGAAATGTAATTCGGTTCGGCCATATTGAATTACACGTACACGCGCGGCCAGTGTAATTACATCTAAATTGAATTGTGTTTTTGAACAAATATTTTTCCTCTGGGTTAAATTTAATAGTATGTAGTGTGAAACGGGCATGTATGCAATTTTAACTAACCCACTCTGTCCCGGGTGTTGGCAGAACATTCCCTCACACAGAAAGACCCGACAGTGGGAATATGGTGGATATCCCATCCATACGCTCTAATCGTTTTGGAAACACTTTTATAATGTCTGTGTTTCCCGACAGCTACAATCTAGGAGTATTTAAGTCAAGAGTGTTATTTCTAGGCAAGCGTGTTTCACCTTCGACCACATCATCGCTTACCAACAGGTGAGATAATGGTCAAGCGCGAGCCTATAAAATATGAAACAAAAATGTTCTCACTATTGGCACAAAGACTATTCTTTGCCTATAATATTGTAGGCTGATTATGTTATCTCTTACGAAATAATGGATAATGGGATGAGTTGAACAAAAAACATAAGCCAACATTTGCTTCAGAATAGGCACGGTCTGTAGTCTATCCCAAAAACTCTTTTTATCGCAGGGTCCAGCTGTGAAACAGGTTGACAATAAAAGTTAGGTACCTACGTGTTTGCGAAACTATGCGTAGCCCAATTTTAGAAAATTAGGCTAGCAATCCAATCTGGTCCTAACATTCGTACAATCTGTTGTACGAGTATGATTTACATGTCCAGCTTTCACCTAAAATAGCTCTAGTTTGGCTTATGCCCTAAAATTTTACTATACTAAAACAGGCTGAATATTACTGACATAAAATCTGAAAAATAATGTAACTTATAAAGGCAGATCTAATTTCACAGAGAACGGGTACTCGCTAGGGGAAAATAAAGTGATTACAATAGCCTGCTCGCGACATTCTAATAGAGACAATGTCTAGACTTTAATGAACTTAGTTTGGTACACCTACCACGACCTGCGCCTAGGAACAAAAAGCACGCCTACACAAGACTGCGACATTCCGTATATATGTAACAGCATCGTTCTTATGATTAGAGCCTTCGTTGCGGTAGTGCAATATCAACCTTATCAATTCTCACCTTGTAATTTTTTTTTTCCATAATTAAATGTGCTTTAGCCTCAATAATAAGGCTACCGTAGACCCCTCGGGTATGAAAAACATATTAACTTTTTTGATGCTATGAACAATGCACTGGTGCTAACGAGAAAGCACTTTTCAAGGATATTTAGTAATCGAACCTCGAAATCGAAAAATGATTGGGTTGGGCTACACATTTCGGTAGCGCATATCAATCTTATACATTTTACAACATTTAAAAACGAGACAACAGAACTTCTATGCCCTAACAAAAAACACGAGAAAAACTGAACAACAACGAAGAAAAATCAGTTTAAATCCCGGCGGGCAGCTATTCAATTACTGGCGCAACCGATATATCGCTCAGGCATCCAATCACTCGTACTTTACGCTATAAATTTAGGTTTTACACGTAAAGCCTAGCTGTGATTGGCCAACAGTGGCTAGTGCCAGCGATATTAACTGGTACTCCAGTGATATATTGACTGCGGGTTTAAATTGACTGTTTTAGGGTTGTTTGTTTATTGAGTTTTGGGTTAATTTGGTCAAATTGAACTGTCTATAAATTGAGCTATGTATTTTTTTTTTTCTGCACGTTGCTGGTTGTAAGGTTTCCCTTAAAAGAAAACCAATCGATACAAAGTCTTAGCTAGATCAAAGCGACAAGGCAGATCAGGCCGATGTGAACATTAGACGTTTTTCGACTGAAAAGATGATGTTTATTAGAGAGCTTATTGCCGTACTTAATAGGCACTTTGATTTTGTTTTTCATCATATTTTTAGCTTTGATAATATAATCCCTGAGTCCGATTTCAAACCGAGGCACTGTTTGATGTCGGACTCCACGTTTTTGTACCAACTTCTACTCGACATTTATAAAGAGATTTCTCTGATAAGTTCAGCCTGCTTCATTCATGGGAGTATAACTAGATTAGAATCTTCATCAGATCTTTGTTACGTTTATCATCTTCCCAAAACTGTCTTCCAACTTGTTGAGTCTTCTAACACCGCAAATTCCTGCTTCCTGAGGTGTTATAATTACCAAGAAGAAACTTAATTATCTACCTTAAAATCTTAGTTTTCATAACATATTCTTTGAAAGAAGCTCCTCATCGTATGAAGTAGTTAAAGTTTATAAACCGTATCGCAAACTTAAGGAGCTGTATTCATGAAAACAGAGCCATTATTGGCCTGGAAGATATTGCCGTTCAAAATTAATATGCAGTATCATAACGCTAGTGTTCTCTTGTGGTTTTTACAGAACTTCCAACTATATTAGCTTTAGAAGAACAACCACATTTGACGTCGCGAGAGGTATTGTGTGTGTTTTGTAGTTAGCTTTACTGAAAAGTTTATAGGTATTTTTGTTTGTAGTTTCACAAACACTAATGATGTTCTAAAAAGCGATAAAACCCAGAACCAACGAACAATAATTTGTACTCTGCACGTGACAGAATGATAAATAACAAAACTGTAACTTGTTCGAAAGTCACAAAAGCTTTGCAAAGAACTCTTGATTAAATCATAACTCGAACGCTTTCCACCTCAAGCGAGGTCACCTTTAATTGAACCAGAATATAAAGGGCATTTTCATAAAATTTTAAAACTCTCACAGGTAAAATATGGAATTGATAATCCAGGGTCGGGCGTATTAAATTATTTAGATGTGAAGGATCCTTTGATTAGAGGTGGCGACGACAGGTACTGACGCTATGAAAATTAAATTAATATCTGATAGTTATTTTAAGGAATTCTAGAGGCTTCTGGCGTGTCGAGATTAAAGACTTGGCGTTAATGAGGGCTGAAATATTGTGTTAAAATAAATTGTTTACCTTTGAAGACCAACCCATGGCCTTTAAGGTCAGCACAACACCTTGTCTCAACCTTGAAGGCCGGAGGTTCTTCATCTTTATTACTGGCCGGTACAAATTACATGATTATAGTTCATGCCGTGGAGGAGGAGCTCGTGGCTAAATAATAAAAGCCACGTGGGTTGATCTTTAAGGTTAAGCAACGCTTGACGAGGTCGGTCCGTGGATGGGTGACCATTTCAACATACCGAGATTCATCCGAGCCTCGGAAATCACGCTAAGCCGTTTCCGGCTGTTATTTGAAGATCTTGGACAGTCGTTACGGGAACTCAGAAGTTTGAGATCTGACACCAGTCATTCATCACCGCTGCTCTCAAAACGGTGAAGGAAAACATCGCGAGGAAACTGAGAATGTGAACGTGAGAATGTTCTAGAACTAAACACAAAATTCAAAGACATGTGACATCCGTACTGGGCTTCCGTGGTGGATTACATCCCATTCCCTCTCATACAGAGGCCTGTGTTCCCAGCAGTAGGAACATTAAAAGGCCGATGATGATTCATTAGTCTCTTTTACAAAGTATTTGTTTGCATGTGGGATCCTCATTTAATGCAGAAGTAGGTATGTCAGTACGGGTTGATCGTATGTTAGATTTTTTTAATGAACCACTAACTGGCTCCATTCATATACATGAATAGACCGGACGCTTAAATGTTTCTGATTTTAGTCGTATATCTAAAATGCCACTTATATCTAATAATAAGAAGCTTTAACTTCTCCAAGATTAAGTACACCTAGGTCAGCGACCTTACAAAGTACGGCCTAAACCTCACACAAATAATAAACGATCCAACTTTCAGACTTATCCAACCAATTCAAAAGTTTTTACGAAAAAACTAAGTTAAGGTAATATGTTTAGTGACACCGGAGTCGCGTACTTTGCCTTCTTTATGTCTCATGAATATGTATCCAAAACTCATCGTATAAGAAACAATAGTTTACTAGTTCAAAGAAGTTGAGTAGAATATTATGAAATACAAAGGCGATGTACCCTTACTGCGACAAGACAACTTAGTACTTATATTAGTAAGTGAGATCATGCTTGTTGAAGAGGAACATCGAATAAACGGAATTCAGATGAAAGATGCTTAAGTGAAACATTTCGATGTAGCGGTAACGGACCTACATAGGCTTAAACCAATTTTATTTTTCTTCTTACACAGAAGGAATAAAATTATTGAAAATGCATTTACTATAGGTGTATAGGAACATATTCATGGAAGAAAACCGGCTCAAAAGACAATGAACCCCGTTAAAAAATGGCATAATATAATGTTGAGTATAGTATGCTAGAATTATATTATCTGTGGTATAGTCTAGAGCATTTAGGTACTTGTAACAGAACATCGAGGATTCGCTGTTTTTAAAAATCGACGAGCGTTTCATTGTAGTTAACATTTTATCGAGCAAAGACACGAGCGCCAGTGACGTGGAGTGAGGTCAATAATGAACGCAACAAAGAAATGTTACAGGAAAATGGTCACTCGCCGTGAGCATTACGTCGAACGCAGCGTCGAAAATTCATAAGAATGTTATATCACATGGAAATCCTTTAGGAAACTGAGCATTTCTCTGTATTTATTGTACTATTCGTAAGAACGTTACAGTACATTGAAATGCTGGCAAAAATGCTTTAGTGTATACTCACCTTCATATAAAAAAACCTAAACAAACCTTAAAATTATTTATTAGGGGAGAATGCCACAAAAAATCTAATTTACCCTATGTTTGCAATGTTTAATATTCTAAAAGCGTTATCTCTAATATTTCACATCGCCTGCTGAAACCGGTTCCGTTTCATGTAACATAAAATATATTTTATTTCTTATAGCTTGTAACACTTATTTTCTGCTTGGTTTCCAGGAAATGTTGGCTGAATGATAGGATCTTACGTTCACTTATTATAATATAATTTATGCCACAGGAAAGTAACCTTAATGTGTTTTGAAGTAGCGTTTTCTAGGAAATATTATGTATGTTCGAGAGCTTATGAAGTTAGCTAGAAGACCACTATTGGATGAAGTTCTGATCGAAGATGCAAAATAACAATGTGACCTCAATATCTTGTCAGGGTTTTTCTATCAAATCTAAAATTATAAAGAGCTAAAATTTATTGGTTTTAAAAGGCAAAATCTGGAAATGGTACTGAATTTCGGATCCGATTTCAAAAAATTCTTTCGCATATAAAAAAGTTCATATGTAGTATATATATGCACGGTTTCTTTAAATATTACCAACTCAACTATTGTTTTAAACAAAAGATTTAGATTGAAAATACAATTTAAGCTCAAGTAGCAATAAAACTTTTCAATTACAATAACTACTAAGTTACCTGAACGAAAGGTGCCCTCGGGAAACCGAATAGCTCCAACAATACTCACATATTGGCTTACACTATAATTTAGATTGCACTGCCCATTGGTGTAGCGCTACAAAGTGGAATAACTTCTCCTATTCCGTTAGGAACACATTGTTCACTACTATCGGCTATTCGAGAAATAACTGGCATTACTAATTGTACCGTTGAACAAGTCAGATATTTTAATTGCTAAAACCCAATATTTTTTCCAAAACCGTGAAAAGCCTACGCGATAAACCGTACATAAGTACTATTTGCGCCTTTTTTAACTACCTCAATTTCGTTGCCATTAACACGGCACGGAATCAAAACAGCTTCCATATTTTTATAGGATTATGAAAACTCTCACGTGTTTTGTATTTTTGTCGTAAATTAAAAAGTTTGTTCAAACATCCTCGGTGGCTGACACATCGCTGTGTTAACCTTAGGGATTGTAGCTCCCTCATAAAAATGTTCGATTCAAATCGTCGCGTCTCCCTTGTCCCTCGCCCCATCCCCCAGGGGTGGCGCCGTGCGCGCGCACACAAAATCAATACGGTCCGTGCTACGCACAAAATATACGGTGGCAACGAATAGAGATGTCATGGTCAGCTTATCGATATTAATTAGTTTTGACACTTTTAGAGTGGCCGGAAAAATATCCGGGCGTACTTCGGCTTCATTTATTTGAACAGCCATTTACAGTTCAGCGGCCCGTTATAACAGCCTAATAGATTGTTGTTCTGACGTTCGGACTACCAACATTTCTCACAAAATTAGTATTCGTTAGCTGTTTTCTGCTAATTGAATTAGCTTCGCTTATTACTATTGCTAGTCATTTTCGCGTAATTTACGACTTTGCCAAAGAAACGCTGGTGATTCATTTTCTTTTTAATCCTACGGAGATTTGAGAGTTGTCTTGTTGTTGATTAGATGAGAACCATTTTTCTTAGCTAATGTATTTTTTCAAATTATGCTAACAGTGTTCGGCAAACCCTATCACGTACAAACTAACCACAACACGGGTCTATGTGTTCATTAGAAGTTAATGAAAACTTGCCTCCTATCAATAACGCTGTCACCCGAACACTTAGCGCTGAACAAACCGTAATATAAACTAATAGACTTATTATAGGCACGTGGCCGATTGAATTATCGACGTCCCAGAGACCGTCGCCCCTTCCTTACTGACATCGCTCTACACAACATGATTAATGACTACAAAATTTGCGCGTTTTACCACGACAATTCCTATTTTGAATTTGTAATCCAATAATTTAAATGGTGTTTGCAAATTAAAACGTTTTGTTTTATTCAATAGAGGGGGAAACTTAAACGTGATCGGATCGCCATCTATTGAGCGTTGTGAAAAGTTTCGAACAAAGCGATTGTATTGGACGCCTGTTTGTGACGTGACCTCTCGGCTGTTATTAGCCTGTCGTGGCTTTTATCATATTTAGTGCTCGGTTCGCATGCCCTCGGATTATTAATTGTCAATTAAAATTCTGTGTTCGACACCAACCACCAGCCGAAACATAAAATTGTTCGCCAATACCATTATATACTGATAATTGCAGGACAATACAAAAAGGTTTCAATTACTACCTAAATTGCCTATTATTTTAATGGGTCCGGTAATTATTGTCACTGAAGATTGCTTTTCAGAGCAAATTGAGAGTTTCTACAAATATATTTCAAGCGAACATTTTGCGTTGTTATTAAAATGTCTAATTTTATATTTGGCTGTTAATTCAGGCGGGTGACTTTTGAAAACAAACGATAAGAGAACTGGTGAGATATCCCGTAAAATCCAATTAATTTAACGGGGAGTGTCGCTTTCGCCGAGACGTGATTAAAATAACAAAAAAGATCCATTACCCGCTATCTTCAGGAGTGGAGTTGACTGCTGGTTTCAAGAGCGAGAATTGAACTAAATTATTCGACATATACGTGGGTATGACGGTATTGCTTCCGTGCCTCGAGCACGTTAAGCTGTCGGGCTTAGTTGTCAGGCGAATACCTATGACAGTCGAGTCGGCAGAAGCCTGAAAGTTCGATTACCGATATCCGGATATGGATATCTAATATCCATCATTAATATTGGGTGTCGGTAGTGAGATTACAGGAAATTATTTCATCATTCAGTCGGGTAACCAGAGTCTTTGTTTTCTGAAAGTTATAACTTGGGTATTTAAGTCAAGAGTGAGTAGGTTGCTTCTAGTAGGCAAGAGTGCTTCATCGTCGACGATATCATCACTTACTGTGAGGTTATTTAGTTGTCAAACGCGAGAGAAACTGAAAAAACCTAATTTAATCTGACTAAAAGCTTGTTAAGTTATTTCAGAAAATAAGTAGTATGATAAAACATAATATCCTGACGTTTCATTACAAGAAGGAATTGCCTTCATAGTTCCTTGCGACAAAATGTTATATCATTCTGCGAAAGTTGTAATAGTGTGCAAGCGAAGTAGACGGGGCAATAACGTTTTGAAATTAAAGCTGAAGATTTTAAAAACAGTTTTCTCTGTTTCGAGTACACGGAGAACACGTTGTACATTGTGTGTTCCGAGTACACGTAGTACATTTTCAATTGTGAGTTTTGTTATAACGCGTTCATACTGTATATTATCTGAAGCAGTTGGTATATGCAATATATGTCGAGTAAAAGTATAAGTTCATTCTACAAGGAAAAGATGTGACATTTTTGTAATGGTACTATCAGTATATTTTATGTGACATAAGGAAAGTTTATGCGATATTGTTTACGACTTACAAATCCAATGCTTTGTGTCATGGCTGTCTGAGAAACTAGAGAATTTGAATGAAGCCCATTATGTACATACGGAAAAGCTTTTTGTGTATTTTAAAGGTTCAATTGCACTTACGAAACTTCAGAAGCTAGGTGCACGAGTAAAATTGATTGTTTCCTATGGAGCACTGGCAAGAAACTGCATGGTTTTTGAAAAATACTTAGCTTTTATTTTCTGTAGTTTATAGTTTTTTTTTCACGTTGTGGTACTGTAAAAAAGTAACAGGTTCTTAACAAGAACGTAAAACAAAATAGATTATAATAGTAGTTTATGCAATGGTCATATAATAGGGGTTATTAAGACACGAGCGTGGGTTTATCACATGAGGCGAAGACGAGTGAGTTAATAATATCACGCGAGTGTTTTAATACCTAATTATATGCCGTTGCATACACTATTTTATTTTCACTGATACAGTGGAAATAAAACAAAAGTGGAAACGGCAAAAATATGTGGTATGGGGGGCAATTTAGATTCTCATAGCGCATTACTGCGCAGCGCGCGCATCCATAGACAATGACACTACTTTTCTACATTAAGTCAATGAGCCCATACGCGCCAATAAATTAAAAAGTAAAAGTGTGCTATAAAAATTAAAAAGTGCAGTTGTTTGAAAATCGTAGGAAAATGTTGCACTGTAATGTTTCTTTTTTAGTTTTACCTATCCACGAATATAAAATGCGTGTTTATACAATATTTTTAGAATTCATTTTTGGAACATTACGTTGTGAAAACATCTTTTATAATCTATTTTGTTGCTGTCATATTAAGCCCTCCTTTTCCTATCCTTTTCACATTTTTACAGGAACATTGTCATGTTATTTAACTACCTTGAAAGACCCAAGAGTCTTGAGAGAACTCGCTCAAATTAAAAATAAATGACATTAAAGCCACCACAAAAAGGTGAAATAATCCGCAGTCAGTTCCCCAATGGCGGCACTTAAGTTTAAAATAAGTTGAAGTTGAGTTATTTCGCGGGTACAATCTAGAGTGTTAATCCGGGTGACAATTGGATTTCCGCCGAGAGGCACGCCCGGTACGCCGCTATTGTGAAACAGATAATATTCAGAAGGTTCATCTTTGCCACAGATAATACATATCTTTAATAGAAAAGCAGTGGTGGCCCAGTGGTATCAGCCGACTTACACGTTGTAGGTCGTGGGATAGAACCCAGGCAGGCGCTTTACTTTGTGTAAATTATTTTATCACCACTGCTCTCCGGCATGTTTTAGAACCAAAAATTCGAAGATATGCGACATCCACCAACCCGAACTGGGCCCGCGTGGTGGATTACGGCTCATTCCCTCTCACAGAGAGGAGGACTGCACGCACAACGGATCAATTGGGAGCTTGAGTTTGGAAAAGGGGGTCATCTATCCTATCCTAATAGAAATCTAGTCTTAGGGACAACTAGTCAAAAAGTCCACATGACATTAGAATGTCACTTTGTCTAGGTCCAAAGGTATGTTTTGGCTAACAATCATAGACATACATAATAATAAGTATCTATAGATCTCTTTTTATTCAATTTTCTGTACCTAACTTCGTCACATCACACTATCATACTAATATCATTAAGGCGAAAGTTTGTGAGTGTGTATGTTTGTAACTCTTTCACGCAAAATCTACTAAATGGATCTGGATGAAATTTGGCACAAAGATAGATTATAGTCTGGAACACCATATAGGATACTTTTTCGTCAATCACTCTCACACTTACTCGCTTTGAGTTCACAAAGTGTTAGCTCCAGAGCCTTGAACACCGACGACGAGTTGCCAGCCTGTCGATTTTCTATCCGTTACATTTCGGGGAGTGTGCGATGGAACTGCACAATTTGATTCCGCCTAGCCCTTTCCATCATCATACTACAAGACGTACGGCAATGCGCCATCGGTACATGGTTGATATCCCACCCATACGCACAAAGCGTTTTGAAAATACTTTCATTGTGCGTACAGCTAAGGAGTGGAATTCCCTGCCGGCGTCTTTGTTTCATGATAGCTACAACCTAGGGGTCTTCAAGTCAAGAGTGAATAGGTTACTTCTAGGCAAGCGTACTGCACCTTCGACCACATCATCACTTAACATCAGGCGAGATAGTGGTCAAACGCGAGCCTATAACAATAAAAAAATAAAAATAAATAAAACAAATAGTTACTATCAGCGGCAGATTACTTTAATTACCCATGCAGCATTGTATGCGTCCGTTCACAGTTATTTTACCTCATCTGCATGACATTGATCTTTATTCTCTTTGTTATAATGTTGTTATCAATGGTAAAATAACTATGAACGGTCTGTAGCCGCTCTTCTGTATCCACCTGTCCAACGTCCCCTGCCTCCCAAACCGGTAGTACAGGGGTGCGTGTTAAATCTCCCGCCTTCCGCCTCGGGTGATATGGTTACGTTAAATACTTTTGAAGGGCTGTTATTCAATCAGTGATTGCAATATTGTCGAGGAGTCTATGCGGTTTGTCCTGTTTGGATTGCGGATGAGGCTTGAGGGGGATGAAAGCTTTTGTTTCGTTTAATTAATTACAGTTTCGGATACTTTGTTTGTTTCGTGGACATTATACAAGGTGAATTCGAATTCATTGGTAATCTATATAAAAATAATTTCCAATATATTTTTGATATTGAAAATTATTTTAAAATCTATGTCCTTCATATTCATGTTCTTTATTGTACATAAAACAAACATATATAAATACAGAAGGACAACTTATGTACAAAGGTGAGCTTAACCCATACTTGGGTTCTCATACAACAAACCTTAGTGTTATAGAGAGATTTACACAATTAGAAAAGTTAACAAAAGTGCACAACAAAAAAAAAAACTTAAAAACAAATGAAAATTTCAATTCGTACTAACTAAATACACTACACGAATACGTGCACAGCACACAACGCATAAACATAATACATACTATGTAACTAAAATACATACATATTTATGAGTCATGTTGACAGGAAATGTCCCCTAGTTCTTCTCCTGAAGAACCCTCTCGCCTTTCTGCCAGTCCATTCAAAAGTAAGAAAGCGATAAGACCGCATATTGTACACTTTCTTTACAAATGTCCTGGGCTTATTAAGTTATGTACCAAAAATAAATGTTTAGTCGTTTTTCTAATCCTTTTCGTAGTTTCACTAATTTATCAGCGTTAAAATGATCTAAAAAGATAACCTTGAAATGAAGAAGAATTAGCTTTCAAGTGTTTTAACCATATTAAATATATCTGGTGTCGCTGTTGCTTGTCTGTTCTATTAAAAAGCTTAAGACAAGTCAAAAATCCATCCACAAAAACATGATCTAACCACAGTATCCCCGAAGCCTTTATCCACTCCCGTCCATCTATCACCCACGTCGTACTCCGCAACGTAACACAACTCTGATGAGCTAGATGATGCATCATCATTAATCACTGGCGACTGTCACAGTTCTATGATGTACTGGTACCGTCTGATAGACTATTTATTTGTATTGTTATTAACTATTAAAGTGTTAATTTGTTGTTTTCTTTTATAGATACATCATTATCTTCCTGCCCATGTTACTTAGGGTTGGCGCAACACGTTATATACTTCCATACCACCCTGTCAACCTTCGTGTTATCAATGAGTCCCTTTTCCTTTATATCACTCCTCACAAATTCCATCGATCTTTTCTTTGGACTTCCTCTACCTCTCCACCCATCACATTTCTGTGTATTGTTTTGTAGATACATCTATGACGAAAAGGACGGTAGGTCAGACATCTTTATATGTGAGGAACAAGACGAAGGTAGAACTTCTGCTTCCAATAAGCATAAAAAGTATTTCACAAATAGTGTATATTTTCACAATACTTTCACCGTAGCTATTTTAATTTTTTATCTACGACTTTGATCATCAATAGCTTTATAAATAACAAATTCAAAGGATATCTAAAAATTGATGAAGCTACAGGAGCTCAACTGAGGCTTCTGTTGTCTTTCAAGTAATGTGTTTACCTCAGAGCCATATTTTATCAGAAGCCTTCATTTATCGACTCTACATGGGTAAAATTGATTCAATTAATCAATGAGGTAAATTAATAATCTTTACTCAGCCATTATAAGCTCTGTTACAAAGCGTAGGCGGAAAGTTATCTAATAATATAGTTACTGCTGAAGCAACTATAATATCTGAACTTTACTGAAACAATCTGCAAACTAAAGCACTTAAACAATATTAATTGCTTGCGTCATCATACTGCAGTTTTAGAAGCAAAATGTGCTTTCGTTGCTTGGAAGAAAATGAGCTAATAATGAAAACTGTGTACTTTTGTGCTCTTAGAGATCAGAAAAAAACACTTTAAAGGGACTATACCTGCAAACGATTAGTGTAAAGAGACCATTTTATATATTATGCACTAATGTTTAACAATGAATTCAGAGTGGGGTATCAAAATGAAGGGTTTTAAGTGGTGATTACAAATTTCACTTATATGTTTAAAAATAATACGAAAAAAAATGATTACGAAAAAGTTGTAAATAATTTTAAAAGTAAAAAACCCGACTGCTTAAGAAGTGAACTATAAAGCTGCAAATAAAAAAAAATCATGCTGTGCAGTCCGAGAATCAGTGGATCAAACAGCTCGCAAATATGTAGGTATCCTCCGATTGCACAGCATGATTTTTACTTGTTTACAACTTTTTAGTTCACTTCTTAAGCAGTCGGGTTTTTTACTTTTAAATTAACTGTTTTATTTACAACTGGGGTAATCGGGTTTTTGATTTTTAAATTAATTCATATCAATCCTCAGGTTTGGCATAGAGGATCGTGTTTTCCAATAAGATTTTTGCACTGTTGACCATGATTGACTCGCTCTCTTTTACATGGGACTTTAATATTACTAGTGAGTTGTTGGTGTTTCTATAAATCAATGGAATACCTACCTTTCTACCTCACCCTTCACGGATTGCAGGCGTGATGCTGTATAACTTCACCTTCTTGCCTGTTTTTTGGCAAAAACTTTACTATCTAAGCGTTAACAAACATTTAAGCTAGCTTGGTTCCAACACATGTACGACAGCCAAGTTTTAAGACTTGTTCAATCTAGTTAGACTCTCGAGAGACTTCCAAGAAGTTTTAATACTGTCTGGAAAGTCGACTCTAGAAATACACGCGTCTAAAAATCTTACTAACAACAATTCTGGCACAAATCTTTGGATATGAATTCCATTCGCTAGGAGATTCGTTTTTACTCATATAATTCACACATACACTGGAAACTTCATAGTCGTGACCAAAACTAACGCTTGAGCACCCCAAGTTTCTATAAATCAATTGGGACAAACTGTTTCACAGTCGAGCACCTATATATCTACATAATATATATGTGCAAGTAAGATAGATAGGTACATAATACCGAAGTTTCAACAACTTCGTCGACGCTCGGGGAAAGTGGTGAAAGGCGGTGTCTACACTACCTAATACCACTTAATAGGAGGTAGATACAGAAGGCCAGCTCCTGACAATAAGGGGAAAAGAGGCGCATGCAAATATAGACGCGTACTTTGGCGATCTTAAACTATAGGGCCAAGACAAAGTGACATTGCAACAGTTATCTTCGGGTACGTACACGGAACATCCGTATTTCCAGGATCCTTTTTAACGGATCCGTCACTATTGGAGGTGATGTTCACACCGCATTTTTAGTACCGTTTTCACGGATCCGTCGCTACTGGGGATAATGTTCATACCAACCAACTTTCTTAAAGTATGGACGTCCGATAAAACGGATCAGTATTATAATACTGTTGTGTGTGTGAATTCGCCCATGCAACTAAATACGTCAGCGTCGAATAAAAATGTATAGGATAAAGCGGGCCTGTAAAACGGAACTGAATAAGCACTTAGATATCACGTGAAATTGCAGTAGCAAGTTAATTCTATACATTTTTAAAATTTTGATACTCGTTATCCCTGTGCCATGTCAGTCGCAAGTACTCTTGTACTAACTTTACGTGGGGTGGATCTATGTGTGACCCGACCTTCTGTACTTATATATATTGTACTGCCTACAAATATTGTCCCCGCGAAATGCCGAGAGATGTAAAGCCTCCATGGTACCTACCTGTACACAGCGTGGTTTATACGCAAATATACTTAACGAAGTGGAAGTTTAGTTGATAAGTTTTATGATTGTAAGCTAACGTTGAAGAGAATTTCGGGTGCTTGAAGTGCGTCTTTCAAGCGTAAATGAAGATACTTGTATGTTTGTAAATAGGTAAAGGTATTTACTGCTTTAGGGCTTTGAAACCTGATGACATGGTTGATGATGGATTAACTCGAAACTTTTCCACATTTTTGGAACGAGGCCACATTTTTCTGCTGCGTTTTATTCTTAACTGCTTTGAAAATAATCGCGTAGGCAAGGAAGCCTTGCATGTTCCAAGGAAATGATTCAACTGCTCCGAAACCCATAAGGAAATTAATCGAAATACGAGGGAGTAGGACAGAAAATGAGTTCACTCATCCCTTTGTATCGGGCATTGGTGTATTTCTGAATATTTTGATTGCCCTCTTCAAACACAAATAGAATGATGTCTGTGGAAGCTGTATGAGTGTTCTTATATAGAAATTAGGGTCGATGAAGCATCAAGTACCTTTTAGGCTGAGCGCAGGCACGAGTTAAGACTATATTTAGAACGACAATCACTTTATCAGAACAATACTGACGTACATTTTCAACTTTAGCTTCAGTTGTTTCAAAAAGTTATAAAAAAGCCTGTCCCACCGATCTCTGTGTCTTGAGAACAAATTTTTAAATTCATTTTTAAGAAAACTCTTGGCAAGAAAGCGCTTGGTAATTGACTGATATTATAATTTAGCGATTTCGGTTTCAAAACTTTATCAATGTTAAAGCTTGAAAACATCGTTGCTTCAAACAGCCTATAATCACTCAAAAACTCATCAGGTCGCTTGTAACTTTAATCCCGAATAAAACCTCAAGTGAAGCCATGGTAATACATACCTACACTTATACCCGAATCCTGTACATTCTTCCTTTAGTTCGAGAGAACTTAGCACGAGCACATATTGGGGCAAACTTATCAACTTTGTTCGCCGCTTGGAAGGCTCCAAACTTTGACGTGACAAATACACGGGCCCTGTTCTGATGGGAAATCAATATCTTTAACGTACTCTTTTTGTTTTCTATTGGCACGTGAAGTTTAGGGCTATCACAAGACTGGTTTTTGATATTTTTATCCTACTATGGCAAAAGGGAAGGTTATGTATTTGGGTATGTATGTTCACCTGTTCCCTCATAACTTCTAAATTACTTATCATAATTTGACAAATGATGTGTCGTTGGAAGCGTCTTATTTTTCCTCTGGTTATAGACTATGTGACGTCACAATAAATTGGCCCGAAGTCAAGAACATTTTTCTATTTAAAAAAAATGCTACTTTACTGAATGTATTGTAGGCGGCATACGACCACGGTTATCCTCTAAACACCACTATGAATATTGTATGTATCAAATACAATAAATTATTTATTACATGTTAGTTGTGTTTATACGTGTCGAATAGTGTGTACATAACAATTTCATATCAGAATATTTTCTTGTTTCATAGTTTATAGAGCGTGGTTTTTCATTAGTTAGGTTTTAGTTTTTGAACTTATTTTTGTTTATTCTTTCTCTACAAATATCTAGATTTTTTCTGCGACCTCACCCACGTGGCTTATTCCACAGGAACCTATAAAACTTAGCAATAGTGTGGCGTTATAACAGTGAAATTATGTTTCGTGGTATTTTCGGAGATTACCTTCTTCAAACCAACTTAAAAACACTTTTACCCTTTCCAGTTTTAGTTTAGATGGATTAAATTAAGATATAACAGAGTAAACACCGCTTGCATTTGTAAATACTTATTTACAAATAAATATTGGCTGATCAAATTAACAAGATAAAATACTTTAAAACTTACTAGGTGCTTCAAAATTGACGTAAAGTCAAGGGTCCAAAGAGCAGTCTTACTCTCCCAAAACTCAAATGGCTAGTTTTTGTAGAAGAAGTTAAATTATCCAAAATTGATTTAGGCCCAATTTTTGATCCGTAGTTAACTCAACCAATGGTTAAATATGCTAACCAATGGTTTCAAATTTCGGTTAAACGCGTTTATTCGTCAATCGTAAGTCTAACGAATAGTCAATTAATTAACTTTCCAACTTATTCACCATTTGATAGGCTAACAACTGTAGAAAAATGATGTATATCTGAAATTTCTAACCATTTGTTAGAATTTAACCATTGTTTGAGTTAACTACGGATAAAGATACTGGGCCTCAATATGTTGTATAGAAATTAAAGTCTATACTTTAATTTCTATACAACATATTATACCTACTAACAGTGAAAAGTAGAAACAAAACTGCCAAAAAATATACCGCTGCTGTAGTGTGACTGCACTTTTAACCCTTGACTGTACATCAATTTTGTACTTCGAAAGTATCTTCACATATAAAATGTATGCAGATACCTATATCTTGCAAAGTCTTTACTTTCACCGTCCTATCAATTTCCCTAGCTCAATTTCCGTACGCACTTAGCATCGATTTTATTCCTCATAAAATTATAATGAAGTTGGCTCGCCCCATAAAATTTATGTGGCGATCAAATTAATTTATAGTTCGCGCTAGTGATGTACCGGTGCTCGCCTGGAGTTATATCGATGTTTACATAACAAATTGAAATTGTTTAGGGAATGTTTTATTTATGTTATTAAACTAACTTTGTTTTGTAACTAATCAGCATGATTGTGTAACATGTTTACTGGCTTGTAAGAAAATCGACGTGTGAAATTGTGGAATAAATAGAGACTGCGAGCTTATTCGACATTAAAAAAATATTGAAGCTTTTAAAGTAATTTAAAAGAAGTATTGAACTGATAAGTGGTACCTATAATATGTTATTGCACCTTCCTAAAAAGTTAATATCAAACGTAAAAATATTTTTCTTTGAAATAGTAATAAAAAGGTTCTCAATACATTACAATATCTACCCTAAAATTCGTAAGCATACTAGTATTTTAATAATCTCTACAATTTTTTTTAAATTAATTATCTCGGTAATTAATTAATTATATCAAATGTTGATGTAATTACCCTCATCATTTCGAGTTTATACGGACTTATTATGAGTTGTTTATTTTTTTAATTGAGGTAATCCAAAATTCAAACCTTATATTAATGCTAAATTTTGAGAGTAGTAACGTACAGTTTGATAAACACTCAACATCAAATTCTTAATTCAGAAATCGGGGACAAATGAACCTTAATGATTCAGTTCTAATAATACTTCCATATAAAATCATCCAGTGTGTGTATTCAGGATATTTATTACAAATAAAGCGGACTATAAATTGAGTCGTTTTTGGAAAGCATTAAACTTGCACAAAGTATTTAAATTATTTCTGAAAACAATTATGCTTAAGGATTCCTGAAAACGCAGCAAGCGGTCCAGAAGCCTTTTTGGAAATTCGTGTAGCTGTTTTCCAGTTAAGTGGCTTACGGCAAAACTGCGCGTTTGTTTTCCGATGAAAAAGCTTTACGAATAAACTTGAAAACTATCTACTTCCACTGATATTTCATCCACTAAACTTCACAACTTATACATTATACCTTTACAACGTTAGTTTTACTTCTACTCAAGTATAAAACATAGGTTCCCTAGCGAATAGTTCTGGTGTACACGCAAGAAGCGTGTATATCCCTGGGAAATTAAAAAATCAGGATAAAGTAATTTAGCTAGAAGAATAACCGCGGGCTAGGCGATCGGCTCACGGCTGGTACTACTTAAAGAAATTTATTTAAAAAAAAAATACTATGGTTTCCAAGTTGTTCGGCAAGAAACTTCTAAAAGCTATAGGTATGGTGGGTGAATATTGGCCGTAAAACTTGGAAACAGAACTACATTATTTATGGAATAGAAAAATGAGGTGTGGAAGTAATAATGATTAATGTTGTTAGTATTCAGAAAATGAAGTCTTGTGAATACTAAATGTTCCCTAAGCGAAAATAATGAACTTGTAGGTCACTCTGTGTCTCCTGTCTTTACATATAAATTGTCTCTTTCCTAGAAAATTGAAAGCGTAATATTCAACATTTTTTGCAGAATTCAAGCCAACCTATTTAGAACTTTGAGCTGGTCGCTATCCTATTAAGTTAAATGGTGCGTGCTAAAAAAAATGAAATATCTGTCCCTTGAAACGAGACATTAGAGCTCCCACAGAAGTGCCTGAACGGTTTATAAAAATTCTGCGAAAAATTTTGGAGGCAAATATCGAATATCGTCTAAAGTCGTGGTTTTTCTGGCAACATTAGGGAAGAATATGTAAATATGGAAGTTTTTCGTCGCCCCAAGTATTCAGGCTGTTAGACAAATGGTTCTCGCGTCGAGACAGTCAGAGGGTGTCATTTATCATGGCTGTAAGGAATCTATAGGTGAAAGGAGTCAGCCGCGAATGCCTCACGTACCGAATAGATATTTTTAGGGAGATTTATGTACAGAATGATATGAATTTACCTTTGGGCTTATGACAATAGAGATATTGCGGCAGTTACGAGTTACAAGTCAAGAGATTATGGTCTAAAGTGTTACTGCCGATGGTTGACAAATGTGCATTTAATTTTGTAAATTGCATAGAGGATCTAATCTACCTGCGATCGACAGTACATGTCGTTATTTCGGTTTGTATCACCTTTAAAACCTTGGCAAATATCGCTAAAACCTTATATCTCTTGTTCATTTTATTTAAAAAAAATAATAAAGATCCGAATCGCACGTGAAACAAGAACGTGACTTGTCGTCGATTTAAACCAAATTAAAAAGACATTCGTTCAGTCTGTGCAAGAGTTTCTTTTTTAATTTCCCCGTCGAGTTGCGAACTGAAGGAGCGTGTAAGTAAAAAACGCGGGACTTCGCAACGAGTGCTGAGGACGTTGAAGTACAGAACTTGCCAAGCCCGGGACTTGGCAGGGCTGTCAACTTTTTGTTAATATGTAACAAGGAATACAAATGTAACTACTAGCGCCATCTATGTACCTATATGTCAACCTATAAAATAAATGACAGTTAGTTAGAAACTACGTATGTGTTTCAATAGGTTATGCGCCCAGCGTACTATAAAAATCGTTTTCTAATTAACAAAGTGGTAATTACTGTGAGGTCTAGTAAAAAAAATGACGATGAGCTATATAGCTAACATTCCAAAATTGCGTGGTCGTGAGAACTATGAAGATTGGTGTTTTGCGGCACAAAATGTGTTGGTGCTGGAAGGCATGGCGTCCGCCATTGAAGAACAATTACCGACTACGGCAAATAAAATTGAAAAGGCAGAAGACGCAAAAGCAAAGGCTAAACTCGTATTGACAATTGATCCATCGCTTTATGTTCACATCAAGCAAGCGACAACAACCTATGATTTATGGAACAAATTGAAATCTATGTTTGATGATTCAGGCTATACGAGAAGAATCAGTTTGCTCAGAAAGCTCATTAATATTCGTCTTGAAAACAGTGAGTCCATGACGCAGTACGTTACCCAGATAATTGAAACGGGACAACGACTTCAAGGAACAGGTTTCAAGTTAACAGACGAATGGATTGGTGCATTATTGTTAGCAGGATTACCCGAAAGGTATTCGCCTATGATAATGGCGATCGAGCATTCGGGAATCGACATAAGTGCCGACGTCATTAAAACTAAGTTGATGGATATGTGTGGTAGTGAGGATAGTTCAGCTTCCGTTTCCGAGAGTGCATTTGTGGCGAACGCGAACGGACCGCAGCGTGTAAAATATGGCAGCCCCAAAGACGGCCATAGACAACATAGACAACTGCAAGAGACGTCACCGTCAGTGTCAAAACCAAATAAGGTTATCAAGTGCTACAAATGCAAACGAATTGGACACTACAAAAATCAATGCCCCAACTCGGAATCTAGCAAACGAAAAACAACAAACGCATTCAGTGCTATTTTTCTGAGTGGAAAATTCAGCCAGAACAACTGGTATATAGACAGTGGGGCTAGTAAACATATGACGGCGAGACAAGAAAACATAGTGAATCCGTCCCATCAACATGATACAAAGGAAATCATTATAGCAGACCAGACAAGTGTTCCAGTGCTGTGTTCTGGTGACGTTAACATCGTTACTGTTGTGAAAGGTGTTGAATATGACGTCACAGTTTCGGACGTATTGTGTATACCGAACTTAACCACAAACTTGCTTTCGGTGAGTCAGTTGATTGCGAATGGCAACAATGTTATCTTCAAAGAAAATGTTTGCCACATCTACAATCGACAGAAGGAGCTCGTCGGCGAAGCAGAATTAGTAGAAGGTGTGTACAGATTATACACAAAAACAGAACATTTACTAGCAGCATCAGCAATAGCGTCGAGTGAGATTTGGCATAGACGCTTGGGACATATCAACAGTACTAGCTTAACCAAAATGAAAAATGGTGCTGTAGAAGGCATTTCATACCCAGATGTAGTAAACATAGATAAGTCAACGTGTACTATTTGCTGTGAAGGGAAGCAAGCCAGGCTACCGTTCCAGCAGAGTTCCTCTAAAACTCAGAACCTTCTGGAGGTGATTCATGCAGATGTATGCGGGCCCATGGAAACTCCATCAATTGGAAGATCCAGGTACTATGTTTTGTTTGTGGATGATTACAGCAAGATGGTGTTTGTTTATTTTTTGAAAACAAAGAATCAAGTATTTATCAACTTCAAAATGTTTCAGTCCATGGTTGAAAAACAGAAAGACAGAAAGATCAAAATTCTAAGGACAGATAACGGAGGCGAGTTCTGTAGTCAAGAGTTTAATAAGTATCTGAAAGAGCAAGGGATAATCCATCAAAGGACCAATGCTTACACACCACAGCAGAATGGTTTATGTGAACGTATGAACCGGTCCATTGTTGAAAAGGCCAAGTGTTTGATTTTTGATGCTGGCTTAGAGAAGAAATTCTGGGCAGAGGCGGTTCACACTTCAGTTTACTTGCGGAATAGATCTGTTGTTACGGGACTGGACAACATGACTCCCTATGAAGTCTGGACAGGGTCAAAGCCAAATTTAAGTCATTTGCGCATATTTGGAAGCTCAGTGATGGTGCATGTGCCGAAACAGAAACGGCTGAAATGGGATAAGAAAGCTGATAAGCTTATTTTTCTTGGCTATTCCGAGCATGTAAAAGGCTACAGAGTATACGACCCAGAAAAAAACTCTGTAAGTACAAGTCGGGACATAGTCATCATGGAAAAACCAGCTGAAAGTACAACCAACATATCCTTGGAATGCAAGCGTTCAGCGGAGGAAGAATGCACCATAGATCCAGAGAGTTCAGATGCAGAAATCTCAGATCCAGAAGTAGAGAATGACAGTACGTATATTGAGAATACAGAAAGTACTACTGATGATAGTTTCTTTGATACTACTTCGGACCAAAACGACACACTAGTGGATCAGAGTTCACCAGAACCTCTACCAAAACGTGATAGAAGAAAGCCTGATAGGTTTGGCTATAACAATATTTGTATAGCAGAGTGTGATGATAACAATAGAGAAATCACTCTCAAGGAGGCCTTGCATGGGCCAGAAAGTAAATTTTGGAGAGCGAGCATGAAGGAGGAGTTGGACTCATTTAGAGATAATGATGCGTGGGAAGTAGTTGACCATCCTCAAGATAGTACAGTGGTGCAGTGCAAGTGGGTATTTAAAAAAAAAAAGTTTGACTGTACTAATAAAGTGCGTTACCGGGCAAGATTAGTAGCAAAAGGCTTTAGTCAAAAAGCTGGTATAGATTATCATGAAACATTTTCACCTGTGGTACGCTATTCTACTCTTAGATTGCTATTTGCTCTGGCAGCTAAGTTAAATTTAGATATAAGACACTTAGATGTCACCACAGCTTTTTTAAATGGTTTTTTGAATGAAACTGTATATATGCAGAAACCTGTTACTTTTGAATCAAACGATGATAATACAGTGTTAAAATTAAAACGAGCTATATATGGTCTTAAACAGTCCTCCAGGGCTTGGTATCAGAGGGTTAATGATTATTTGATAGATTTGGGATATCATAAGTCAAAGTATGAACCTTGTTTATTTACCAAATTTGAAGGACGTGTTAAGATAATTATTGCACTTTTTGTAGACGATTTCTTTGTATTTTCAAATTGTGTAACTGCAACTGATAAATTAGTGAATGAATTGAACAGTAAATTCAAAATAAAAAACTTAGGTCAGCTACAACAATGTTTAGGCTTAAGAGTAAATGTAAGCAAAAATAAAATAACTGTTGATCAAGAACAATATGTAGAGAATTTACTAAAACGTTTTAATATGTCTCATTGTAAAACTGCACAAACTCCTATGGAGATCAATTTAAAGTTAGAAAGATCTCAGAATGTTTGTAATGACTATCCATTTAGACAACTGATAGGAAGTTTAATGTACCTGGCAGTTTTAACTAGGCCTGACATAGCCTACAGTGTTAGTTTTCTCAGTCAGTTTAATAATTGTTATGATGAAACTCACTGGAAGCATGCGAAAAGGGTATTAAAATATTTAAAGAAAACAAAAAACTATGGTCTTGTGTTTTGTAAAGATAATTCTTGTATTGAAGGATTTGTAGATGCAGACTGGGGTTCTGATGTAAATGATAGAAAGTCTTTTACAGGGTTTTGTTTTAAATTGTCAAATACAGTCATTTCATTTGAATGTAGGAAACAGAGAAATGTAGCTTTATCCTCAACCGAAGCAGAATACATTTCTATGTCTGAAGCAAGTAAAGAGGCAATTTATTTGAAAAATTTACTATGTGAGATTATGGGCAGTTCAGACTCAATAGTCTTGTTTAATGATAGCCAGAGTGCACAAAAATTGATTTCAAATCCAACTTTTCATCGCAAATCAAAACACATAGATATAAGGTATCATTTTGTCAGAGAGGCAGTAACTAACAATTTTGTAAAAATTTCTTATTTGGAAACAGCTGAGATGCCAGCAGATATTTTAACCAAGAGTTTGGGGTCTGTTAAACATTATTATTTCATGGGAAAGCTGGGTATTTCACCTGTTTCATAATATTTGTATTAATCTTGTTAAGCGGAGGTGTTAATATGTAACAAGGAATACAAATGTAACTACTAGCGCCATCTATGTACCTATATGTCAACCTATAAAATAAATGACAGTTAGTTAGAAACTACGTATGTGTTTCAATACTTTTGACAGCTCAAATTTTGATATATTATGCTTGAGCGTCAACAAGGGTCAAGTTTATTTTTGTGAAGGATATTTGAATGTGTTTATTTGTGTAAACTGAGTGTGATATGCTTTTTGAAATGTAATTCGTACGTGGGTTGAATTTGTATTAACATTGAATGAATACATTTCATTTGAAATCAGCATTTACATATATTATTTAAGTTTCTAAATCAAACTGTGCATAAAATATTAATATTAGATGTCTTAGACATTATTAAACATTCAGATATATTATCCATTTTAATGTTTTTAAAAAGATTCAAATCGAACATTCAGAGTAGAGAGAGTATTTGAAAGTGACGTGAAACATAAAACACTAACGACTTTCAACAAAATAGAATGAACAAAACAAGATCTATAATTTTTCTTCGTCTCATTTAACTACTTAACTAACAGCGAGCAGCGACTCACCGAAGCAACTAATTAGTAGTGACAGCCCTATTTTTCCCGATCCTTTAGTGTCGTACTCGTAGTAACAAGTGTCCGCGGGATCTGCATGCATTTGCATAAAGTGCCAAGTTTCCGGACTTGTGGGGAAGCCCGTCACTAGTGGTAGTTTTATTTGTCTAGTGATTGCTTTTTCCGAGGCTGTCTACCTGTCTTTAATTTTCTTTTACTTTCAAAGTTCTCGAAGAATCTTTTGGAATGGACGTCTTTAGTTGAAATGTTGCAGTGCCAATTTTTTATTTTAAGTACCTACTTATCTATTGCAACTAAAATGGTATTTTATATGTCAGTCTTATATAGGAACGTTAGAGTAATCATTATTTTAGCCTCAAAGTACTCTGGTGAAATAACAAGTTTCGATTATTTCATCTTTGCGATTTATTTTTATTAAATAGCAATCTCGTACAATGTATAAAATTTAGATACTTAGATTGTTTTTCTACTTTTATTAAAGCACATTTTACTTTGGCCTTAAGAATTCTTAGAAAGCCAAAAATACCACCTCTCTCAGAATTAATATTCACAAGTTCTAAGTCTTACTTCACGTAGGTACCTTGCTTACAAGTGTCTCATATTATCTTCATCAAATTAATATCATAAGCATAACGGTGTACTTTGTTATTACAAAAGTAACTTAATTTATTCGTATGACTTGCGTATTTAAGTGAAGGCTGTCTGGGACGACTGTGTCATTTGGCACAATTGATATGCAAGAGAGGGTTCGAAAGGGTTTGTAGTCCCGTTTTATTATATTGAGTTGTCATATAAGCAATATTCATAATACAAAACCACAGCCAAACTTTCCAGCTCCAAGGATAAAAAGGGCACATTGACACTTAAAGTACCGAAGATTTCTTTCGCTAACTTTTTTAAGGTTTTGACAGCTTTAATAATTTGTGAAAAAGAAACAACAATCAATCTTAATTTTCATTATTTAACGAACAAGAATGCGTACTTACCTATTTTTTAATGCACTACAGACGCCACACACTTACGTATTAACGACCTTTTTCTTTTGCCAAGATCCGCCTCAAACCACATTAACCCCATCTATCCAGCATTAAACGCCACCTGACCAGATAAGAGTCTCATAACCCGACTACCAAGCTCGCCTCTTCCATAAAAATAAATACTTGTGTTGGCGACTATTCGCAGTACTTACGGCAGAGCGGCACTTTTTGGTGCCAAGTTGGCAAATGTTCAGGATTGCTGTGCCTACCCAACAATGCTCGATTGTGTTTACAGCATTTGTTTCTTTTATTTTCTTAACATAAGACTGGGAAAAGACTTTAGTGATATCATGTTTGTATTGTGTGGGTGGAAACAATACAATAAGACTGAGATAATAATGGATTTATAGACCCATTCGATTGTAACAAATATAAGTTTTCTTGTTTTAACTTCTTCTCAATAAAGTAAAACCACATTCCTATATGTTATAGACCAAACACTCAGATCTAATAAACAAAATGCCATGAAAATTTGTTGAAAAGGGTTCCGCAGCCGTATTATGACATAATACTTTAATTTGTCGAGCTTATTTGGTAATTTCCTACTCCAAATATTTACTGCTCACGTAGGTATGGTTGCCACATGTTACGAAATTAAGATGCTGTATGTACAAAGTTTGTTTCGGGTAATAAATGTTGCGTCGTAAACCATGGGCCATGGGGGCTATAATGTACTGCTTGTAACTTGTACATTACGTCCTCTCTTATCATTTGATTAACTAGGAACTTACTGGAAGAAACATTGTTATTAACTGCAGCAATCTAGTACCAGAAGCAAAACGACGTTCACAAAACAAAATGCTATTACAAAACTATCAAGCACACGAATCGTTTGCCCTATTTTTTGTAAGCCGCGCCGTTAATCCAAAACAGCTCGAATAACTTCCAAAGCACAAAAAAAACACAACACACTGATAGAAAATTCAATCAAAGCAACAAAGGAAACGCTCTCAAATCGAAATAGTTTTCTAAATAAGCCGGAACAATTTTGTAAAGGCACAACTTTAGCAATATAGGACAGTCTGAGTGTCGACACTCCGACACTCCCAACATTCCCTGACACTGCCGACACCGGTCTCCGGTGTACGTTCGATACGATATTAAATACACTTGAGGACGATGTAACTTCTAACTTTTATCTCGCTCAGTTTATAAGTCGGTGTCTTTTGAATCGGTTCAGGCAAGCTATTTCGAAACTGAATTTGATAAGTTTGCGTCTTCTTTGAAGGGTTATTTGGAAAGTGGATAGTCTAAATTAGTTATTGGTTAACTGGTTATCTTCGTTATTGTCTGTTTTTTTAATCTATTTAAATCTACTCCAATGTTTGGGGAAAGGCCATCACCACAAACGCTTTGGGGGACACCTGTACCTATATACATACATCCAAGTATCTACCTTCCTAAAACTTTTTCAACTTGTACAAACCTACATGTTTCTATGTAGGTTAATTCCCAAAACTTCCAACCTTTGTAATCATTTTGGGGAAAAAAGGTTCTGTAGAATTAATTTTACGCTTGCAAAAGCAGCTGGGGGTTGCTAGTAAAGTAATTAGGTAGATAAATGTAATTGTCACGCCTTTTTCTCCCTGAAGGGATGCCCCTACTACGTGGACAGTTTCGAGTGGAATATAAATGACTATACAGAAAGAAGAAAGTAGTTTAGCTATCTGTCATAGTAGCAGTCAGTAGTACTCTTTATAAAGAAGTTCGTCCAGTTACTGATTTTTGACACTAAGTGGGGATTTTCCAGTTTAAGGCGATATATAAGCCCCAATGTTAACGCAGTACTGGCTGTGCGCCCGCTCGGAGCCAGAAGCCAGAATATCAATATTTAATCTCCTTTCGAACAGTTTTGTTTGCAAAATATTATTTGATTTACACATACTATTTCAGTTATGAAGAAATTCCAGCCATTAATATTTCTGTGTAAAAATATTTTTAAAAATACAAATCGTTTTTGAGGAGTATCCAAAAGTTGCGAAAAATATCGTGTTGCTAATTATTTTTTCAAAGCAAAACTATTTGTTATACGAAAAAAACATGTTTAAAAAATAATGTACATGAAACAACATCGTGAGGAAACCGGCATGTCCAAGAACCAAAAATTCAAAGACATGTGTCATCCACCAATCCGCACTGTGCTCGCGTGGTGGATTACGGCCCATTCCCTCTCTCACAAAGAGGATGCCTGTATCCCAGCAATGGGAGCATTAAAATAATGATGATGATGATGTAATGGGAAGTGGACCTAATTTTATTCACAGGACTCAAACCCAGAATCGGACTGCTAATTAGAAATCTGAAAAACACTTTAGCCGACCCGTCAATCGAACTCAGGACCCCATGCTCATCAATAGCACTTGTGGCCAACGAGGCGGCATAATAAATTAAAACATTACTTTCAAATAAAAGAGCTGTTAAGATCTGACGTCATATAAATATTACCTCTACCCATAAGACCCTCTTCAACACAGGTGATGAAGTGTACCCCAACATTAGCGACCGTTAATTACTATATTATTAAATTTAATACGTCACGGCACGGGCTTGATGAAGCTTTTAACATAATGGCGGATTTGTAAGGGCGTACATATTTCTAATAATAATTGTATGGAGCTCTTTGATTAAATTTGTGTGTAGGCGTTGTACAGTCGTGATTATTAGATTTCTTTGTTAGTTTTAAAATAGATTATGGACTTACTTGGTGTAAGTGCCTTTAAAGTAAGTCTTTGAACTTGTGGTTTATAATGATATCAAGAACATGAGAAAGACTTGCCCCCTATTAGGTACATGAGGAAGGGGCGAAGGGTTTATACAACTCGAATACAACTAACTACTCTGCGAAACAACGAATCAGAATCAAGTTGTAGGCATAAACTTTAAAAAACTGCACGGTTTACATTTTACGAAAGTTAAACCTGCACTATAGTTACTACTGTTAAAACAAGGGTGTATACCTACAACTGAACCTAATGAAGACAAATTTAGACAATATTGTGTACTCCTAAGCGATAACCTGACATAAACTTACACATTCACGCAAGAAGTTGGCAGTAGAATTGTCACAGCGCTAATGTTTTTCAAATATTAATCTATCATTATTAATGTTTCAGTGTATCTAGTTATTAGTTATATTTAGTTTATTCTTTTGAGGAGATCGTGGCTTAATAATAACAGCCGCACGGGTCAATCTTCAAGGTTAAGCAACGCTTGACGAGGTCGGTCCGTGGATGGGTGACCATTTCAACATACCGAGTTTCCTCCGTGCCTCGGAAAGCACGTTAAGCCGTTGGTCCCGGCTGTCATTTAAAGATCTTTGACAGTCGTTACGGGTAGTCAGAAACTTGAGATCTGACACCAGTCTTGCCAAGGGTACCGTGTCACCCAGTTACTGGGTTGTGGAGGTCAGATAGGCAGTCGCTCTATGTAAAAATTGGTACTCAGCTGAATCCGGTAAGACTGCAAGCCGACCCCAACAATAATTGGGAAAAAGGCTAGGCAGATGATAATTCTTTTGAGTGTATATGGTATAATTATATTGTGTTTATAGTTTACATATATTTTTACATAAACCTGATTCGTTTAACTGTCAATATTGCACCTACCACTAGTTGTCTCTGCATCACCCAAAGGTCGACTGGTAGTATATGCCTATGGCATTTAGTCCGCCTCTGTACGTTTGCATGCATGAAGTATAAATAAATAAATAACTATAATTATCACGCGCAAAAAGTACCAAATTACCCCATCGGACTCTGTGAGTGAATCATTCACGTTCAGGGTTACTTAGCCCTAATATTTGAGTCATAAGTATATGTACTAACATCATAAATCATATATGCTAATATGCTAGCATAGTCGATGTCACAGTGTGCAGCTTGTCGCTTCTTGACAGGATCGAGGCTTGGAAAGTAGACAGAGGCCTCACCTCATCTGATCATAACGCGGTTACCTTCGCGATGCGTCTGGGGAAGCCCCTGGAACCGTTGAGACCAGTCACAACACGCATCTATAACACCAAGAAGGCGAAATGGCCAGAATTAAGGGAGCACTTCAGCGCCTGTCTAGCTGACGGTAACATCACACCCGGGAAAATTGCGCAAACCTCGACTCATGAGGAATTGGAGAGCCTGATCGGCGAGTATACCTCTGCGATGCACCAAGCATGCGAAAAGTCTATTCCGAAAATTGGCACAAGGAAAACTGATTCCAAGCCTCCGTGGTGGTCCCCTTCTCTAGAACAACTCAGACGAGACGTTCTCAGAAAAAAGAGGAGGATAAGAAATGCGGCACCATCAAGGAAAGCTCACACAATCCAGGAATACGCCTTAGCCAAACAACACTACACAGAGCAAGCCACTGAAGCCGCCACGGCAAGCTGGAAAGAGTTCTGTTCCACACAGAAAAGAGAAAGCATGTGGGACGGAATTTATAGAGTTATAAGGAAAACCGCAAGAAGGGAAAACGACGCGCTCCTCAGAAACCTAGCGGGAGAGACCCTGAGTCCCGAGCAGTCAGCCGAACTTCTTGCGAATACCTTTTACCCGGAAGACTCAACTCTAGTGGAAACATCTCACCACACCCAGCTAAGAGACCGAATACGAGAGGGATCAGACGATCTCCGAGGTTTGTCGGCCGACGACCCACCTTTTACGCCTGCGGAGCTTGAAATGGTTTTACAAAGTCAAAACCCAAAGAAAGCCCCAGGACCGGATGGGCTGACGGCCGATATATGTGCGGCTGCTATCAACTGCAACAGGGAGGTATTTCTTGCCTTGGCAAACAGATGCCTGGCAATATCGTGCTTCCCGGGGCAGTGGAAAGTGGCCCACGTATGCATCCTCCGGAAACCGGGCAAAGACGACTACACCCATCCAAAGTCCTACAGACCTATTGGACTCCTGTTTGTCTTAGGTAAGATCGTCGAAAAACTCCTCGTCAACAGGCTTCAGTGGCACTTAATGCCTACACTCAACACACACCAATATGGCTTCATGCCGCAGCGCGGCACCGAGGACGCCCGTTACGCCCTAGTGACGCACATACGTGCAGAAATAGTAGCAAAAAAGATCGTGCTTCTGGTATCACTGGACATAGAGGGTGCCTTCGACAACGCGTGGTGGCCGGCCATAAAACACCAACTACTCACCAGAAGGTGTCCAAAAAACCTCTACCACACACTAACATCATACCTGGAGAATCGCAAGGTACAGGTGAATTACGCCCGAGCGAAAAGCGAGAAGGAGACCACCAAGGGATGCGTCCAAGGTTCCATTGCGGGACCATCGCTTTGGAATCTAATCCTAGACTCGCTTCTGTCGAAAATTAACAGCTTGGGAGTGTTTTGCCAGGCCTACGCGGACGATGTGGTCTTGGTCTTCTCCGACCGCGAGGTCAGAACCCTGGAGCGAACGGCAGAAAGGACGCTGGGCGTTGTGTCCGATTGGGGTAGTCAGAATAAGCTTTGCTTCGCCGCGCACAAAACGAACGCGATGGTGATGACAAGAAGGCGTAAGTATGACGACCCGATTGTTCACATGTCCGGTGTCCGGCTGAGTCTCGTCAAGGAGATTAAGCTTCTAGGACTGACCATAGACAACAAACTCACCTTCAACGCACATGTTTCCGCCACCTGTAAGAAAGCCGCGGACATTTACAAACAGCTTGCATGTGCCGCGAGGGTGACTTGGGGTCTCAATCGGGAGATTATCAGGACCATATACGTGTCGGTGGTGGAGCCAATAGTGCTGTACGCCGCAAGCGCATGGGCGCCTGCAGCTGAGAAATTGATGGTCAGAAAGCAGTTAGACTCACTGCAGAGAGGCTTTGTGCAGAAGATCTGCAAGGCGCACCGCACTGTGTCTCTAACATCGGCTCTCGTCCTGTCGGGGCAGCTGCCTCTCGACCTCCGGGTAAAGGAAGCATCAACCTTGTTCCTCGTAAAAAAAGGCCATTCCCACGAGTTCCTACCTCCAGGCAGAGAAGTGGAGCGAAAAGTGGGACACCTTCAACAACCACACCCATCGAAACTCATAATCACGGATTACCAGCAACTGGAGGATTTCGATCCCGAAACCCTAGAAACCCACCACATAAACGGTCCCCACATTTACACCGATGGCAGCAAAATAGAAGGGAGGGTAGGAGCTGCCATAACGTGGTGGAGTGAAGGCAGGGAATCGAAATACAGAACCTTCAGGCTGGAACCGCACAACACTGTCTTCCAATCGGAACTCTACGCGCTGTTCAGAGCCACAAAATTGGTGAAAGAAAGCAAAGTGGACACGGCCAGTATTCTAAGTGATTCGAGATCGTTGCTGGATTTGCTGAGGTGTCCTTTGGCAACCCACCAATTGGCTTTCGATCTCAAGGAACTTGTGCGTGGGATCCGAGAAGAGGGCAGAGATGTGCGTTATTTCTGGTTGAGAGCACACGTTGGAACACCAGGAAATGAAAGGGCGGACGAGTTGGCCAAGAAAGCGGCGCTCACCAAAAAGACGGCGCCGGACTACGACAAAGTGTCAATCTCCTTTGTGAAGAAGCGCATACGCGAGGAGACAGTCAAGAAGTGGCAGCAAAGATATG
This sequence comes from Orthosia gracilis, assembly GCA_947562075.1. Classification (NCBI taxonomy): domain Eukaryota; kingdom Metazoa; phylum Arthropoda; class Insecta; order Lepidoptera; family Noctuidae; genus Orthosia; species Orthosia gracilis. Next base: position 40,211,355 of record OX387265.1, on the reverse strand, counting down.
AAACCTCTAGCACAGGATCCGTGACAAAGGTATTCTTCCCAAGCGTCCTAGGCGCGAAAAGAATTATCCGAGACATGGTCCTCACTCCAGCTCTGGTCCAGATTTTCACAGGACATGGAGGATTCTCGGCATATCTACACCGCTTCCATCTGAAGGACAGTCCCGCATGCGTGTGTGACCCATTCACAGAGGAATCAGTCTGGCACCTTCTGTTCGAATGTCCAAGATTTAGCCACGATAGGATGAGGCTGGAGAGTGAGCTGGACATTACCCTGAGCTCGTCGACTCTCAGCTCCATCTTAGAAGCAAAGGCTACCAGACCACCTTTCTTGGAATTCGCTCAGAGGATCGTCTCAGTCGCCGCAAGGGCAAACTCGTCGACCGCCGTTCATCCAACACAAACATCAACAATCGCACAAACAACCAACTCTCACACATTGACAACACATACACGAACACAGACCACTACAATGACAACTACCCAAATAGCCACAACACCAATACAAATACCAATAGACACACATATGACCACAACACTAACACCAACTTCAGTTTCGATAACACACATTACCATGACAACACAGAATCCAATTGTAACACTGACACAAACCCCAACAACACCTACTATCAATATGACTAACACAAAATCGACTACAACATCAATTTCAAATCCAACTCCAGTACTGACACGACAATTACACACAGAAATCTCGACACAACCCCGACCACTATCACTGACACAACCCAGTCCTAATACGACACAAGACCAGTCGATAGCAGAAACTAGCATTGTCTCAAGTATCCCAACTACATCAACGGACCATCCATTAATGGACAACACAACCGCCACTCAGCAAATGGATCCCGAACCTAGCTCCATACCGTGCTTCTTGGCATGGGGAGCAGCAGGTGATCCCGGCATAAGACTACGAGGAGTAGCCCTGTTTATGAACCGGCCGCAAGAGAGTTTGGGAGTTAGCTTCTGTAGGGTAAGACCGAGTGAGTCCAAAGTTGCCATACCACCTGGCCTTGCGGCCCTGATCAATGGAAGTACTACCAAGACGAGCATCACGGGCAAAAAATACACCAAATTGCCGAAAATGGAGATCCTCAGCATCCGATGCCGAGTAATGCAATTTAAAGACAAAAGAATTGCACTGCTCGAGTGGGGAGAGGAGACTCCATTCGCTCAAGCAAGCTCGTTACTCCAAAGATTGGGACCGCTCGTAGAACACTCGGCTCGAGCAATCAGCATAGACGCCATGGTCATCGATGGCGAGAGGGGCGAAGTTGCAGACCGCCTTGGGTGTATAAAGGCCGCGGAGGCGCATGAGGTTATCGTGTACGAGGACAGAGGGGAGACTTTGAGCTACCTTAAGTCCCCAAAGAAATCGTGCACGGTATCGCCATCAGCCTCGCTTAGTGGCTCAGCGCGGATGCAACAAAAAATCGCCGAAGACAGGGAACGGGTAGCGCTGAAAAGAAGCACTCCAACGCGACGGGAACAGGAGTCAAGCCGACTTTCCGGGATAAAGACTGGCATCAAATCCTTTATCAAAAACATCTTCACAGACCGACGCAGTGGGTTAGCCCACTCAGACACTTCCGGACCGTCACAGGGAGAGGCTCTCTCCAACTTCCTGAGGAGATCTCCGAGGGAGGCGGGAGAGTCGTGCCCGAGAAAAGCCTTATCAAGAGCCGACAAGGGACAAGTCAGGCCTCCAAACTACATCTCGGTGTCAGGACCCTCTGACCACATACAAAACGCGTTCCTCGAATTTTTGGCGATTGTAAGAGCTACAAAACAGGTCAACACCTTGACCTGCAAAAAGATCTTGCAATCGTTCAACTTACAAACTGAGGGACTGCTGAGGGTCTTGATCGAGGAGGCCGAGGCTGCTGTATACGACAACCGCGAATCCCGAATCATCACGGGATGCATGACGAAGTCGTATATGGCGGCATACAACGCAACTGTCGGCTTTGTGACAAAAAACAAGGCAGAAACGGCGAAGAAGGGAAAGCCAGTCTTCTACACACCTGACGAGGACCCAATAGTGGTGGTTGCACGATGTACTGAGATAATGCTAGACGACAAGATTCTCGAGATGGCCCAAACTATCTCGGGAACGGACTCCATAACGGACTGGGACATCAAAAATATCAAGTGGGTAAACGGGGTTCCGGGGTGCGGAAAAACGACGTGGGTGGTTAGCCACTTCGATGGGGAGAACGACGTGGTGGTAACCACGACAACTGAAGCGGCCAAGGATCTGAGAGGAAAGCTCTCGCACCGCATCGGCGAGAAAGCCAAGACCAAGGTGCGAACTATGGCTTCCGTCCTAGCAAGTGGATTCAGGAGGGGAGACAAATGCCAGCGTTTGCTGGTGGACGAAGCCCTCATGAATCACTTTGGGGCCATAGTTATGGCTGTTAAGTTGTCGGGTGCAGACGAAGTTGTCCTCATCGGGGATGTTAACCAACTGCCATACTTGGACAGAGAGAACCTTTTTCCACTAAGGTATACCCGTCCAGGCATGGTGGCCACAATCACTCAGGAGTTGCTTTGTACTCACCGGAGCCCTATGGACGTAGCATACGCGCTCAGTGACATCTACGGTGGGATCTACTCGTCGAAGACCTGTACGAGTAAGATTCACTCCCTGAGGGTGTGTGGCTTCACGGGTGCGGACATCCCGAAAAACTCCCAGAACACGCTGTTCCTGGTCCACACTCAGGAGGAGAAATCCATTCTGGGTGACCAGGGATACGGATCTGGCGAGGGTGCCCGCATTCTGACCATACACGAATCTCAGGGTCTCACGTATGAGCGCGTAGTCATCATCAACTCCCGCAAAGACAGAATTCGTGTCCATGACAGCGTCCCCCACGCGGTAGTAGCCGTGTCGAGGCACACATCCAGCTGTGTCTACTACACGGATGACGCAAGTGACGCCATCGGTCGGTTCATTAAGAAAGCCATGGGTGCACCAACAAAAATAGTTGTCGACTACAATCTTCAGACAGCTATGCTGCACCGAAACATGGCGATCGTGGAGGCGTTGTTGACTCTCCATAAAACCCTAACCTCTTCAGTACCCATTCACTAACAATATATTTAGTATGCCTGTAAAATTAAGTTGAGACTAGTAATAATAATAATACATAATTAAGCTTAATTTAAGTTTTAAGAATCTTTGTAGGTTAAGTGTATAATAGTTTGTTACCCCCGGCCATTGGCGTCCTATCAAGAAGTCGATGGGATCGGGCGCCGAGAGGCTGGGGGCTGGTCTTAGCTTAATTTTTGTCAAGAAACTATTCATTGCACTCCTCATTTTATTTTCTCCTTTTCACTCAGGGTGATGGACTTGATTATGTTTAGAATTTAAGACAAAACAAAAAAAAAAAAAAAAAAAAGAAAAGAATTGTGACGGCTCTAATAGAGCGGAGTTTCTGAAATAAAATAAAAAAGCAGAAATGCATTAGTAGCGAAAATTAAAAATATAATGTAAATAAGGGCGCGGACAACTGGTCCGCGGTAGTATAATTTGAAAAAAAAAAAAAAAAAAAAAACATCATAAATCAAGTGGGCACTTAATTCTGAACATAATCTCATATAGTATGACGGGTAAAGTATCCCCCTATATTTTACTAGCCTTTATTACCTACAGGGTGTTGTAGAAGGCGAAAAGTCTCACGAAGTTGTTTACAACTTTGCAGGGTTAGCATGAAACCATGACTCACTGAATTTTATAGTTTTGTTACGAGGTTGTAAATATTAAGAAGTTTTAAGTATGTTTGAAGAAAATTTCTGAATTTTTAAAAGGCTGATTTTAGAAAGTTCTTTTTATTTATTCGTAAACTAAGTCAGTAAAAAATGCCTAGGTAATTATTTGATATTAATTACCTAGGCTTTTTATTCGTGCTTTATCAAACTTTAGCTAACTGTACGTATTGGGGACAGTAAGTAGCTGCTTGAAACATAAATAAACACTGACAATATCTATATCGAATTGAGTTAAAACAACGATTCACCAAGTCTATTTAGACAGTAAACATTCCAAACCAAAATTATAGTTACAGAAGGACATTAATTAATTGACCCCAATAATTCTACAGACTGAGCTGGATGTTAACTCGAGCGAACCAGACTCAATTATTAAAATTATTCCTAAAATCAAGAGGTTTTTGCGCAATATCGGGTATTACATGGGCTAGCAGAGGAGTAGCAACCCTGTTCCGAACGTAATTCCGAACTTTACATTTTACAATACTAGAGTTTGCACTTAGAGTTTCTTCTACTCCCGTTCCTCTTCGGCTTTGCTCCGACGAGTCGAACCATCGTGTACCGACTCGCAGTTGACAAGTCCGACTTAAATGGAGCAGCCTGTTTTTATTCATTATTTATTGTTTGTAGTACTTTTCTTTAAAGCCAGCTTCATTTAAAATAAAACTGGAATGTCGAGTTTTTCACGGAATTTTCGTGGTTCAGGAAATAGAATTGATTGCTATGTTAATAATGTAGGTATTTTTAGGGGAGTTCGATCACACTCATAAGTGTCTTCAAATAAGTATTACGTAATTGAATTATTATCACAAATAAGAAAGAAATTTTGTTCTTAATCTTTCGTAATTTTACGGGATAATTGAATCGTTCCGCCGGGCATCGTCAAGCTTCACTATTATGGCGCTTTTCTGGTCATCGCAGCTGTTGATTCAGGTTTTCAGGAGTTGCAGTGGGTGAGAATAGAGATTCACTGTATCTTTTCAACAAACTCCCACTTTTTAATATAATACACACACCAACCCGCACTAGGCCCGCGCGGTGGATTACGGCCCATTCTCTCTCACAGAGAGGAGGCCTGTGTCCCAGCAGTCGGAACATTAATTAGGAAGCGAACAAAAAAGACGTAAAAAAGAAGAGAATCATGCTGTGCAGTCGTAGAATACATATTCGCGAGCTCGCTTACCAAAACCAGATGTATCCTTCGATTGCACAGCATGATTTTCTTCTTATTTACGTCTTTTTTGTTCGCTTCCTAATTAATGTTCGGACTTATATTTTTTTTCGAATATGGTACATATAAAAATATCAGGATATTTTTATATTTTTGAAATCAACTTGCAAAACCCTTTATTTTGATACCCCACACGACGGGGTTGGAAGAAAAATAAATTAGGCCCCCATAATATGGCGCCCAAAAGCCGTCATTTTTCAATTTTCCCATTTTAATGCAGCCAGTGACACTCGCAAGGTTAAGTAGAATCTATTGACGTAAGAATAATCAAAATCGGCCATCTCGTCTGGTCTCTAGAATGCCACATAGGAACATACATAGACTGATAAACACATTACCTTCCCTCGGCAGTCGGGTAAAAATCGATTGGGGCTGTCGATGATGAATATAATACAGACTATAAACTCAATTATTTAACCACTTGAGTGCCTAAAACGTGGATCCACGCGATACATAATGGCTTTTTTAATTATTTCGATAATTACGGCACATAACCCGTTATTCATCAAAACCACCAAACAGATAAAAACACAAATATTGGTTTGACAAATTCGTAAATCTTATTCTACGTACCCTCTAAAACTTTAGACTGGATGGCTCTTGTCACTCAGCGTACTAACGAGCTAAGTTCTAACTCCACAAGACGTGCCCTAACTAATGCCTTAGAAGTTAGAACTATTCAAGAAACTACCTATCATTTGTACTAAGTACAAGTTTGTAGGTTGGTAGAATTGAAATTTCTGTTTCAATTGTACCAACCTAAAAGTTTTGATGTCATTTACTAGGCTAGGTTGTGACTTGAGATTTAGGCTCGGTACCTTTTGTGAAATGTTTTGTTGTTGGATTCAAAAATAGAAGCTAGGTTTGTAAGTTGCCTAAGTAAGGTGGTAACTCACGAGAATGTTGTGTGTTTTCTTACAAAGCATTATTCACCTTTATTAATAAAAATCTCGACGGTGTTTGGCAATTGAATAAAAATATTCTCAATTCAATTGAATTCAACATGTTGTGTTAAGCAATTGATTTAAAGATTCTAACTTTAATTGAATTATACAATTGCTAAACACCATCGAGATTTTCCAAATAAGGCCCAATATAATCTATCCTTAGAAAAAATACCTAATATTTTCTATGTACTAGTTCCAAGTAGGTACCAAGAGTCATTTCGTAAGAAAGTAATCATATATGTGTTGTTAATGATTAAAGTAACAAAACACGTGTAAAAGTACTCAATAATATTCTTTTTAGGGCTCCTGAACCGTGATAGCTAGTCAGTTGAAATTTTCACATATGATGTATTTCTGTTGCCGCTATAACAAAATATACTATAAAAACAGAATGGAATAAGTATTTAAGTAGGGCTCCCATACAACAAACGTGATGTTTTTGCCGTTTTTCGCGATAATGGTACGGAAAACTTCGTGCGCGAGTCCGACTCGTACTTGGTCGGTTTTTTTTGTATTTCTAACATTAAACATCAAAGTGTAGTCAAAATACTCATTGTCATAGTTTTATAATAACTTGTACCCATAACAAAACCAAGTCTTCGCCGAGTTCATACGAAACAGACAATTTTAACTAAAATGTTGGACTGTTCTAATTAACCAAGCGAGAGAAGATGGCTAAGTGAAAAGTCGTTATTAAGTCAAGTGAAATTCTGGTAACGTCTTGAAAACTGAAAAATGTTGGTGGAAAATGGTGACGACTGAAAACGTAGATTTTGTTTGTGTTCTAATAAATGAAACTGAAACTCAAAGCGATTATTTCAATTAAAACATTTACAGACACTTTTGAATTGTCAATTATTCGATTAGTTAAAAAGATGAAGCTAGAATCGTGTTCCAAAGCGTAAATCTCGGTGATAAAGCGACTCCACGGATACTCACACGTAAATTACTTCACGAGCAAAATGTTTTTTGGTTACTTTTTATACACTGGTTTTCGCAAAATATAAATCCTGGTAGTGGTAGTTACCCATATATTTTATAAAACGAGTACGTATTTTGAAAAAAATGATGGATTCAATTCATGAAATAAATTGTAAGCAGATACTTTTTACGAAAAACTCAACGTATCTTTGCAGAATTGAATTCCGGAATAACAAATTGCCGCTGTGAAATGTTCAAAGTTTTTCAAGAAAGCAATATTTCTTCGTCGATAAAAATCAAACAAGTCTCCTCAATATATTTCACTGTTTTCAGGACCTGATAAAGACAAATCTTTGTTCTTTTATGAAAAATCGATCCGAGTTTTGCATAAAAACTGTAAAAACGCAAATATTTCTTCTTTACGACAAGGTTTAACGATCCCTTTCTCGTTAAACAGACGGAATATATTTTTATTATTACGGTCTTCATGAAAAGCAGAAGCTATATTAAGTTAAGCGAAAATTAATCCTTTTATAATGTTGCTTTTGTAAATTGACTTTGTGGAACGGTGAAACTCAGCGAAAACGTACCCAACGTTTTGGCTGAGTTAACAAAATCCTTGTCTTATTTTAGGGTAACTAGGGTTACCTAATCGAAACACTTTTTTAAAACAACATTGTTAAGAATTTCCATATTGAATACGAACGATTTTTTTATAATCTTCGTATACTCAACTCGCGATTACTTTCATTGTTTAGATTTTAAAATAGCGTGACTTTAAATATCGTTTTCTAAGTCAACGCTAAGTCTGCTATCAAGGTACATTACCCTCTGTGTTTACGAACGATCGATTAACAATAGGTTTGAAAGTGCAATGTATAGTAAAGCTAATGGAAAACCGTTGGTAGGGCTGACGTGTATTAGGTTACGGGTTGTTGCCCTTTGCTTGTAATGGTTTGTTTCGTGCAGACGATGTTGTTTCATTTTTAAAAGATTTGAATTTTAAATGCTAGGGTATTGTTCTTTATTCTAGTGATTTGGGATCTGTTTTCTTTTTGCTGAAAATTGGACAGTTCTTTTTTTTTTGGCTGTTTCTTTGTTTCCTATATGAAAACAAAGAACCAGCCAAACGCCAGCCAGGCATATTTGGATGTCTGTTAATCAATCACATTTTAACGACTGAACGGATTTAGATGTTATTTGACACTCGGGTAGACCATAACCTGTATTATGACAGAGGATGTTTTTTTTTTCATTCCAGTCCCATAGGAATAATCCGAAGAATCATTCGAACGAAGCGACTGAAAACTTCTAGAAATTTTTCTAGGCTTTGTAGTATACTTCATTGATTACTTTTAACCTAAATTCCTAAGTAATTATCCCAAAAAAGTTTTATATAAAACCTTATACTTATTATTATTACTTTCCCTTATCATTTTTATGCGGCTAATATCTGAAAGCCCATTACACTGTTCTAGAGATAATAATACTAATCACTCGGGGGAACAATGACCCGGTCTCTTTTCTTTAATAAGTCTAGGAGACCTAGGGGGCGTCTAGGGGACCTAGGCGGGAGTCTAGGGCAGACCCCCTCTTCCCCCGTTGGTCTGTCTAGACTTATCTGACAGGTATCTGAATGCATCTGTGAGTGTTGGGCCAACTTGGAAAAGTGATTGCTGGCATTAATATTTGAGTTTATTTTGTTTATTCGGGTTTTATGCTTAGTTACGTTTCTAATTATAGATGTAGCGATAGGTGTGAGTTCGCATATTTGGGTTTGAATATTTTTGTGCTAATTGTACAGGAGACAATGTCTAGATTCTGGTATTAAATGGATCCGACTGGATATTTATTTGTTATTTTTTTTATTTTTTTACTTTTGATGGGTTTGCTCTTGACTCTAGTCTAGGTCAATGACAGAGACAGAGTCAACGATGGAGTGAGCTTACCCAGAATGCGAATTGGTGGAATGGCAACATGGTAAGGATGGTAACTTGCAGTACGTCTAGATGTCCGATGGTAGAAGGGGGCTGGTGGGATGAGATTGTGGAGTTCTTGAGCACACTCACCGAAGTACAGTCTGTAGAAGACCGACAAGCAGGCAATCTTGCGGCGATGAACCAAGCTCTGAAGCTTGGCATCTACCAGTTTAACGTCGCCGATGAGCCTCTTGGCTCTGCGTTCCACAATAATAATAATTCAACAATATATTGGTTTGTTATTTATTTATCTATTTATTTAAACTTCATGAACAATGGTGATACATAGGCGAACTTAATGCAGCAAGGCATTCTCTACCAGTCAACCTTTGGGTTAAAAAGGACACAACAGTGGTAGGAGTACAAAATAAAAAATAAAAAAGAACAATTATTAAAATCTGATATTAATAAACTATCTAACTAATAAAATACATAAATATTTTCTAAAATAATAGACTAATAAATATTATAATAAATACCATATAATTATTTTAAATGAAACAGAAATTTAAATATAATAACTATGACGAAGACCGAGCTACGTAAGAGAGGACAAGTAATAGTTCCGGATTCTACGCTTAAATGAAAATTTATTCTCAGCTTTTTTGATGTCAAGGGGAAGCACGTTCCAGAGTTTTATAGTAGAGACAGTGTAAGAATTAGATAGAAACCCAGTGCGGTGAGAAGGAATATGGAGAAGTAAGTTTTTGGAAGCTCGAAGGTTAAGATCGTGAGAACTGCCCAACACTTTAAAATATTGTTTTAAATAATCGGGAGTAAAAGGATCGTTCATGATGTTGAAGAGCATGCAGAGGGATCTGAGGGATCTCCTCTGACGGATAGGCAGCCATTTAAGCTGAGAACGGAAGGAAGAAATGTGATCATATTTACGGAGCCCGAAAAAAAGCGTATACAGTTGTTAAGAAGTCGATCCATTCGTTTGTTCTTGAGTTGCTTTATTTATTTCTTCGGTTTTGTCGGTTAGTGATTACAATAAATAATATAATTCATCAATTCATTTTTTATTCTAGAAAAAAATTGCGTCTACTTACACGGTATTGGAAATTGCTATAGGTACTCGAGTATACTTGGGAGGATGATGTCAAGATGATACACGCCGGGATCAACAAATCATCAACAACTTAATTATGTTTCAAACTTCGTTCCTTACTTTCCCATACGTCGTTCCTTTATCACGTATTTTAGTATCGACAGTAAATATTTTAACTTGATTCCTAACATTTTTAATAACCGTCGTTTTCCCTTATTCCAGGCTAGCAGCGGGGCAGAGCCCCAGGTAGCAGTCCTCTGCGAGGCAGGCGGCACCTACCACCCACAGTACATGTCAGCCGCTGGACGATGGACACCCGACCTGACCACCAAGCCCCACAACTGCCTCAAGGACAAGATGGAGATCCTCGACTACTGCAAGAAGGTAAGTGATGTTTTTGGCAGTATGTCCTCAATTATAGCACTATACTTAAATTCCGCATACATCACTTGTCTCGAATGACGTTATCACGTGATCACTGGCCATAAAATTGTGAACTACCCGACCGAAAATCCTAAAGTCATTAACAGCATATTTCCATGAACAAAGGTCCCACCAAAATAAAATAGTGTCGTCGCAATTTTCATGCTATTTAAAACACTTCAACGTCTATTTTAAACAGAACAAGAAGTTGCTCTAAGTGTAGATTCATGAGAGTGTCCATGTCATCTAGAAAATGGACACATCTTTATAATTATTTATAATCATAATAAGGCTGCAGCCTCATTACATTACGATCTTTGCTGTTAAATTATCCGACACTTCTACCCTATATCAAAACAAGCTTAGTGATCGAGTGAGTCGCAAACCGACATGCAGAAATAACCTCGTGTTGTTCCCCGTGACCACGACTTATCTTCTAATCTCGTTACCGTCTTGCTTAACAAACAGTACACCCAGTATAAACAACTAATTCGCTAAAACTAATTGCTAATTTAACCGTTTTAATACCCACAGGCTTTTTCCATGGGTTATGTAATATTACCTAATTGATTCCTAAAATGTTTTGGGTTTCCCGTATAAGTAGGAAGACATAATTATTATCAGGCGCGTATTGAATCATACCTTCTATAGAGAGATCTGATACAGAATTGCCTAGTACAAGAGCCAGGGCTGTTCTGAAATACGTTGCATCACGTCTGTTAGCAATGATCGTTTTGCGTGGTTGTATTTGTATATAAGTATTTCTTTTATTTTTTGTTCCTTTTATGGTATGCCTCATGCCTGGCGCAAGTAAACTCTTTTTTTTCTGTTAAATAAAAAAAATATACTATGTTCACATCTACGAATACATATTAGGGACGATTTTAGTTTCACAGATATCGTGCAGTTTATCTATAGAATTTATTTTATCATTATTCTCTGCCTCAACAACATGTCTTCGTCTCTTCTAGACGTCAATTAGTTTTTTACTTTTGTTTTTGCTTGTCTAAGTTTACATATCTTGAAGAGGCTCAATAACTTAATAACGATTATATAAGAATAAAAGTAATTTAAGGCCTCCCGCTAGGTGCAGAGACGACCTGGTCCTGGTTGCGGGAGTCCAGTGAATGAGAAACGCACAGGATCGATCAGTGTAGCGACGCTTGGGAGAGACCTATGTCCAGCAGCGGACGTCTTTCGGCTGAAATGATGATGAAGAATAATTTATTCAAAAAGTAAAAAAAACGGTGACAAAAATATACATTAGGTTCAGTAGTACAATTTCTAAAATAATGGTATAATTCGTGCTTATATGTAAACTGTAACTAAACTATTTTATTACAACTGCAAGGTAAACGGTAATTTCTATTTTTGTTTGCGAACTGTCTGATTTAGGTTCTTTCAAACCTGTGTTTCAGGCCATCTCAGTACCTAGTCAGCCTTTCATCGTCTTTCACAAAGTTAATTCATCGTTTCGTTGGGCCTTCCCCTTCTATGTGTGGCCAGATCATAGAATTGATCACTTCATGATGTGACCGACCATTTCATGAAAAGGTTGTATTTCATGATATGGCCAGCTAAAACCGACTATATCGTTTGTCCACGTTTGGCCATATCATTAATTTGCCGAACTCCGAGGTTGTATTTCGATGCGGTCTTTTCTTTCGTACAATTCAATTGGCGCATTATTAAGAGCTTTTTTATCAGAATAATTGTCCGTCGCCATGATGCATCACAAAAACAAAACGAAAATCAGCGCCTAGGCTCTAACGGTGGATCATGTAACTATTTTCCGATATGATCACTAATGTAAGACCATATCATGAAGTAGCCGTGTGTTTCGCTGTTCATATCGTCAAACGCTGATTATTTATTGGTCTGGCCAGACCATATCATGATGTCGGCAGCGGATATTTTTTATTTCATGAATTACAACCATTTCATGAAATAGTCGGCTTCATCATAAAGTGGTCAATATTAATATCTGGTCACGACATATTATCTACCCAGACTTATACTTCATTAAATAAAAGAAGTCCACTATGTGTCCTTATTCTATCATAGAAATAACCAATATTACTATGTAGGACACCAACAGTCCAGCTAATTTAAAAAAAACAGGATTATTTACCCTACGCACAGAATGTTTGGTATGTACAACAGCATTGCCCCTTTTAAATTACCAAATTCCTTCATCTTATGGTATGCCTGATTTGGGATGGAATGTGTCTAGGCAAAGATTCTAAAAGGGACGATGTTACTGCTCCCAGCTGCCACCAGACAATTTCAATTTTACCCTAATTAAATTGAGTAATGTCTGTGAAATTGGCCACCTCTACGTTGTTAGTGAACCTTGCTAAATATTAAAATTGATTGGGAATCGCTGATTTTGCTCTCACGAAGCATGTTTACTACTTAAGTGAGACCAGAATTATTTTCCTAATCTGAGATCTGGACAGATGAATAGATTAAACATACGAGTCTGACTGGCGCACGAAGGGTTCCGTACCATTATAACAGCAACCGGAAAAAAGATCACGTTTGTTGTATGGGAGCCCCACTTAATTTTTTTTTTCTGTTTTAGTATATTTTGTTATAGCGGCAACAGAAATACGTCACCTGTGAAAATTTCAACTGTCTGGCTATCGCGGTTCATGAGATACAGCCTTGTGACAGACGAACAGACAGACGGACCGCGGAGTCTTAGTAATAGGGTCCCGTTTTTACCCTTTGGGTACGGGACCCTAAAAACTAAGCACTTGCGTATGTGCAAAAAAGAAATAGGAACGGTCATAAACCTACCTACTAATCTTAGGATACATAATAATATGTCCTTGAGTTGATAAAACACTTTTTAGGCGGGCAAAGCCGCTGGCAGAAGCTACATACCTAGTTACAAAATAATTACAAGAACTTTTTGACTGCGGTGCCAAACAAGTAAAATTTAAAAACCCTTGACACATTTTTATTTCATGATACATAATTTATCTAGTAGTAGACACGCTCGACAATCTATTGAACACGTAATTATGACACGATATCTTGCGAAAACACCCCAATTCAAACAGTATAACGCCCATAACTTTTGAACCGCTGAACCGATTCTCATTAAACATAGCTAGCAACATTCTCGATAGCGTCACTTTTTAAACAAAAAACAACGAAATCAAAATCCGTTTAGGAACTATGATGCCAAAGACAGATAGATACACAAATACACATATACACCAACACACAGGTACACACATCAGACTTATAAAACCCCTCTTTTTCCATGAGGGTTAAAAATACAAAACAAAAACAGGTGACATAAGAAGAAAAAGTGATAATATGACACAAACAAGCGCAAAGAAAAAAAAACTTAGTTTCATTCTCCACTCTCTCTTATCTCTGCAGTATTATGTGTAAGCCAATTCTATGATTGTCTGTTTTTCTTTATTCCGAATCCTTTGCTTCTTCCAGGTGTACCCGAGCCACGACATTACCAACATCGTGGAAGCCTCTCACTACGTGAAAGTCAGCAACTGGTGCAAGCTGGGCACCGGTAACGCAGCCAAGTGCAAGGTCACTCGATGGGTGAAGCCTTTCCGTTGTCTTGGTACGTATCTATTACTGATACATGATTACTTCGTTATTCGATAGGGTTATTGACTTATAAGGTCGCTTCTGAGTTCAAAAGGATGTTTGTATGGAAAATGTTATTCTGTTAGCGACTAAGGGTGGGTTATAGAGGGTCACCTGTAAGATTGCGCTGTAACGAAAACAACTCGTGCAGTATAATTGAACTACGAGATCTGTTTCGAGAAACATATAATTTTTAATCCACTTGTTACTACACTAGTTTATTCTAAGCATTGTTTTAAAACTACTGAAATATCTAGTGTTTCAATGAAATTTATCAACTTGTTCTCCTACTTCTACTAACTACACACACTTAATTCTCCTTTACTAGTGAAGTAGTATGCTCCCAGCCTATGACGTTTATCCAAAGTGTTTAACTATTAAAATCTGTCCTACTTTCTCCATATATTACTTGCACCCCTTTTCTCACCCTCCCAATCCACTTATGTCCACCTGCAATGCATAACTACAAAGAGTGTTTGGCGGCAGAAGGTCCATTCCAATCGGATGCGCTCCTCGTGCCGGAAAGCTGTCTCTTCGACCACATCCACAATCAGTCGCGATGCTGGCAGTTCGCCAGGTGGAACGCCACGGCTGGACGTGCTTGCGCCCAACGAGGATTGAAGCTTAGGACCTTCGCGATGCTGCTGCCTTGTGGAATCAGCCTGTTCTCTGGTGTTGAATTCGTCTGCTGCCCAAAGCATTTTAAGGGTACGTTTCACTATTTAGCCAATTTAATGTAGGATAGATCAGTACCCTAAAAACGTAACTGACCCGTATTCAATCACAATTCCCTTCACTTGAAAGATGATTCAAAACTTAGTTTGAAACCTTGTCTGTGATGTTGAGAGTGTTATGTAATTAATTGTTATTAGACTTGTTGAATTCATTTGTAATTGACTACACGGTGTGCTAAGTAAAAAATCTCATATTTGCAACTTGTTTCCTTTCAGAAAATGTAAAGATGCACAAGCCCATGGACGTGGGAGTCCCCGTCAGCCCCGGAGGTGAAGAGATGCTTGCGGCTTCAGCGGCTATGGATGAACGTGATGACGATCTTCTGGATGATGACGATGCTTTGGATGACGATGATGATGATGACACCCTGAATCTTAGCGATGATGATGACGACGATGATACTGATGATGGTAAGATAATTATGATTTTGTCGCGTACAAATATTTAGAATTTACTGATAGTGCTGAAGTGAATGATTATAAAGATTTTGCTAAAGATCACCCTAAAAATCTTTGGGAGACTATAGCTAAGATGCCTGAAGTAACCAACTGCATCATACCTGCTTTTATGCAATCAATGATATAAATACAGAACACAAATGGTAAACTCCTCATTTTCCAGACATGGACGAAGACGAAGACGCTGATTTATCTCGCGACGACGATGCCGAAGACGACGATTACACGGATGGCGATGATAATTCTTGGCCTCGTCCTGAGACCTCATCCCAGCCATCAACGACCACAACTACTACCACCACCACCACGACTACTACGGTAAGTTGTATTATACCATTAATATTAATTGTTCTTGAAACAAAATAAAGGACCATAAGAATAGACCAAAAAAACAGTAGGTACGATAGCTTAGGATAGATGGACCCCTTAGTTCCGCACGTCTTAGACTCGCATTTGGTCCGTTGTACGTGCAGGCCTCCTCTCTGTGAGAGGGAATGGGCCATAATCCACCACGCGGACCCAGTGCATGTTGGTGAATGTCACATGTCTTCGAATTTTCATGCCGGTTTGTTTTCCTTCACCGATTTTGAGAGCAGTGGTGATGTAATAGTTTACAAAAAGTAAAGCGCCTGCCTGGGTTCGAACCCACGACCTAAAACTTGTAAATTGCGGCCATTACCACATGGCCACCACTGCTCTCAAAACCAGTAGATTAAAAATGTTGAATCATTTAGGACTGTCAAGTTTTGACAATCAATTGGATAAGATATCCTCAAAGACCTTATACTTCTAGAAATACGTATAAGGTCTTTGGATATCCTAGTACTTCGGTACTGACAGGGTAAAGGACATGTGTGTCTTCGGAAGGAGGCGAACAAATCTACAACCTTTAAATACGAGATTAGACGCAGCATTTTAAAGGTTGACTTTTCCATAGACATATTAAAAAGCAATATAAGAAATAAAAATTCCATACCAATAGCTTTCAAACCGCTATTTGCAATTCTCGGAAAACCAACCAAACCCAAGGATTGAAAATCAGTCCTTAATCAATCAAAACTAGCTTAGAGCTAGCAGTTTTCTTCGCTTGTTGATAATCAAGCCGGGAAGTCATAAGCGGCACAAAATATAGTCCTGTGTTCCAACGTTGGCTCTGTTAGCTTTGTAACGTTAATGTTAAGACTGATTGTTATATTGTTTGCAGGCTTCTTCCGCTACCTCCGACCCTTACTTCTCGCACTTCGACCCTCGCACTGAACATCAGAGCTACAAGGATGCACAGCAGAGATTGGAGGAGACTCACCGCGAAAAGGTAAGAAGTGCTCCAGAAATTAATATTATGTCTTTGACTAACCAGAATGCACTTCTAAAGAACAGACATAATCACTGATCGGATAATTTGATAACCAAGACTATTTTTGAAATTTTAGTGATTGCGATCGGTTAGCTAAGAAAACATCAATTTGCAATAAAGATGATAAATAATAGGAAGGCTTTAGTTAATGAAAGGCATAAATGACAGTGATCTATGATGGGACCTAGGAGTCCATAAAAGAACTTGAAAGCATTTTTCTAAGAATTTCTTAGGTTTAAAAGTGTCACTGCAAGCAACATACTCGTGTCTGCTTTCTTACTCATTTTAACAGGCAAAGTATGAATGTAACAATATCTTCTCTCTGGTGGCAGATAACCAAGGTGATGAAGGAATGGTCGGAGCTGGAGGACCGCTACCAGCAGATGATGAACAATGACCCTGCAGCTGCTCAGACCTTCCGTCAGCGCATGACCGCCAAGTTCCAGTCTAACATTCAGGTAATACTGGTAGTGGGTGGTCTGTTATACTAAGTAGATATATTCTTTCTATTAAATATTTTATAACAACATAATGCGACAAAATATGTATAGTTACTATTTCATTTTTAAAGTAGTCTACAGTTGAATGACGCAAAGTTAGGTACTTCGGCCCATACCGTTTCTGCCTTGTGACGTCAGATAGTAGCAGTTTGGCTCTGTCGCAATAGCTAACGTATTTAGACAGCCTGAACAGTCTTTTTTCTGTGACTCTCTTATGTTTTATGAAATGAAATAAAAAATCATTGTAAGTATTTATGTAGCTTAAATCAAAACAATTATGTAGTTTACGTATTTTTCACACACTGAGTTTTGTTTTTCAATCTTCTCTTTAGGCATATCCATTGCTTAATAATTTGAACTCTTCCTCAGACCCTGGAAGAGGAAGGCGTGGCTGAGCGTCGCCGCCTGGCCGCTTTACATCAGCAACGTGTGCTGGCTCACCTCGCTCAACGTCGCCGTACTGCGCTCTCGTGCTACACTCGCTCTCTCCGGGACACCCCACCCAATGTAAGTATTAGGAAACCTCACTTATCTTTAGCCGGATTTAGGGCTCTTTCAGGTCTCTTGCATGATGTGACATAAGTAAATTTTTGAAATTCCAACTTGATCAAACGTAAAATCTTCAAAATTCTTCGGCATCATAAAATTCAATATAGTTACCTATTCGCTAGATTTTTGTTTGACCCTTCTTCTCTTTTTTCGATCTCAACGTTAAAAGTCTTTTTGAGTTTTTTTTCCCCATTTTTGAGAACAAAGAACTTTTTATTGTGTTTATAAAGTTATCAAACACAGCCTTTTCGGGCAAGAACACACTACTACATAAATTATTCCTGTATGTATATTCTTCTATGTCATCAGGGTCACCGAGTCCAGAAGTGCCTGCAGCGTCTAGTCCGAGCCCTCGCTGCCGAGCGAAGTGGAGCCCTCGCCGCCTGGCGCCGCGCTGCTGCCAACGGAAGGGAGGCTGCTGCTGCCGAGCGATCAAGTGCTGCTGACCGACTGCAGGTATGTACAGCTGGTGATGATAATGGGCACTGTGCGATAAATCACACAAAGAACGATAAAGGTGCAAGAAGGCGGTGGCCGATGTATGATATCGTACACATATTTTGTGACATAGTTATATTTCCATTGTTGAACCCTTTAGATTTAATTGCAGTGTAGCTCTTCTTGCACTACAAAATTACTAAATAGCGTTTGGAACCGCGCCTTTAAGATGACCAAATATGTGAGGCAATCAATATGAACTTAGTCCTTTCTCTATCAGTTTCGTTACTATCTTGCAACTTGCCTAATATTTTTACTTTATTCCTAAAATTTATAATATATAAATATTTTTCCTAAAAACCATAGCCGGGAGGTACGCCACTCCGTTATTAGGGGATGTTGTTCTGAAATGCATTCGGAACAACAACCTCGTTACTAAATAAGTTTTTTTTAGATATTTTGTTTTTTTAGAAAATAAGAGTGTACTAACATAGGTATAAGTTTTCTCGTTTACTAACCCATATGGATGTTACTTGTCCGAAATAAAGTTTTTTTTTATGTTTTGTACCAATCCGAGAGAACCTAAATGATGACCTTCGACCTTATTAACCTTTTTTTGTAAGGTTATCTGTTCTGCCTATCAGCCTTCAGTAGCGTAAAATAACATGTTTTTAATCATTACTTCTGTCTCACACAGGATGCCGACCGTGCTCTTCAGCGTGCCCTCTCCGCTCTACGTCGCCGCCCTCATCTGTATGCCAACATCGGAACCGCTATTGAAGACTATGTCCAGGTAAGAAATGTAGGTTGAACGTTGTATAATGTCATTTAACATTTATCAATACCGCTAATCCTTACTGCCAATGGTATTAAAATCATCATCAATCGTGGGCTGCTGCACCACCCAGATGTACTGGAGGCACTGTGGCTGCGTGTCCCGGACCGGTATGTGGGGGCGCGCAGCCGCCCCACTTTGTTAGTGCCAAGGGCTAGAACAAATTTACTAGAATTTGCACTTTTGTCTAGGGCCGCACGTCTTATAAATAATATGCCCTCGGAAGATGCGTTCGATAGCCTGCTTTAATTTGTATCAGGAGCACAAACGTACATTGAAGGAAGCATACAAATTTGAACATTTTTGATAAATATTTTAATTTGTATAATTTTAGTTTGACGCGTGTGCCCAGCAGAGTGCAACTGTCGAGTCCGAAAATGCGAATATATTTTTTACGAGTTTATTTACGAGTTTGACTCGCGATGAGATTATTATTGTTGTAGTTTTATGTTTAAGTATATTTTAAAGTTAGATAGTTTAACAGGTGTGTATAACATTACCTATTTATTGTGTGGCATAACATCGTCTTGCTACATCGTGTTGTACTTATTGGTGTGAAATAAATAAATCATATACTTAATTCTAGCTTTAGATCTCTCAACAAGGGACGCATACTTCTTTCCAACTTCGCTAGATTTCTGGTTGCCAAAAGTTTAACTAGCTAAATAAACTCTTGGTGACGCAAGATAAACTCTAACATTCTAGTCGATGCAATCCAAGGACGACATGGCTGTATCCCTGATGTCCATGACTCCTGAGGCTGAGGAGCTATTGCTGGACCGCATTGAGGCTGAAGTTCAACGCGAACAGGCTGCCCGCGACCAGCTGAACGCTAAGCGAGACCAGCGCACCCGGCAGCGACAGGACATCCAGAACGAACGGGCTAAGGTAAGCATCAAAGCGATCATAACAATATTGGAAGATCTTTTTGTAGGAATTAAGGGCCTATATGCGCTTTAGTGCCGTAAAACGGTAACTTTCTAAAGCATACTCCTTAATAAAGGTTAGGTTAGAAGGTTTGGAAAAAATATATATTTATTATTGTTTCATGTACATTTTTTTTTAAACATGGTTTTTTCGTATAACAAATAGTTTGCTTTAAAAAAGTAATTAGAAACACGTTATTTTTCGCAACTTTTGGATACTCCTCCAAAACGACTTGGATGTTTGAAAACATTTTTACACAGAAATATTTATGGCTGGAATTTCTTCAGAACTGTAAATCGAATATATAATATAATAGCATATGTAAATCAAATAATGTTTTGCGAACAAAACTGTTCAAAAGGAGGTTCAATATTGATATTTTGGCTCCGAGCGGGCGCACGGCCAGTACTGCGTTAACATTGTGGCGTATATATCGCCTTAAGATGGTAGCTGTTACAGAGTTACAAACAAGTTGAAATGTCAGAGTAATTTAAATACAACTTACAGCTAAGTTACAGTACAATTGCTATTGATACCCAAACTAGACATTAGTCTGTATCTTGAAAAATGAAAGAGTACTTGTTAAAAATTTGGTTTATGCCACTAAGCACTTTATTGAAGCCTTTATTGAAGTAAACGACAAACCGAAAATCTATATTCAAGGCATTAATCATGGCTATGACGACAGCAATGATAATATTGATCTATAACCATGTACAATTTGTACATCGGGTGCTATAAGTTCAAGGGACAATAGGGAAATATGCATGAACCAAAATATTTGCTATTCGACCAGTTTATCGATACAAATACTAATTGGATACTGAATAGAATGTTATAAGTGAAATCAGAGTCAAAATGTATCGAAAAACAAACGAGATAAAACCATGTAAATAAATATATATATATATATCTATCCCTCTCTACAAAAACGCCGTTTTTATGGCAGTTGCATGGGCGTCATGCTATTTGACGTCAGATGACGCTTTATAATTTCGTCAAAAAAATAACATATTTGTTTACTATGCATATTTAAGCAAATAAATAACATACATGCATTTTCCTATTCAAGTAAAATCATATACCTATTATGTTTTCGTATCCGAGAATCTGAAAATAACCTCAAACCCTTCCAGACCTCAAACGGCATTAAGGAAAGCCTAGAAGCCGATGACGAAGCGAGCGAGGCCAGTGAGATCGAGGACCCCTCCTCGAGCAGCACCCGCGGCCCCGCGCCCTCCGCCTCAGCCCCTCCCTCAGCATCCCCCTCTGCGTCGGCCAGTGCGTCACCCGTGCCATCCGCTGCCTCCGTCACGCCACATGACTCCACCACCCATGTTGCTTTCTCACAGGAGACCACTACTACCGTGAGTAAAATATTTGACTTGATTTTCTTGTTCGTGACTCTCGTGGTTCGTTTTCTGTCGCGTCTTTTGCAAAGCCCAAATAGTGCACCAAAGATTGCCAACTAGCCAATCAACGGTGAATGACTTAGTAGTTCACCCTTGTCGGAGTACATTTATTTAGATAACATAACATGACGCCTGTATTCATCCAAGGATTAGGCAGAGGTGCACCTAAGTACACTCACATTTCACCAATTATCCCTTGACCCGGCCATGGGTACCAGTGGTACCCAGGGTCAATTAAGCTTTTTTTGGCCAGGAGTAAAGCCGCCACCTGGCCGCTACCTGGCCGCAACCGAAACGGCGCGGCGGGCCGCCGGCTCGTTTTGTTAACAAACTATATTTATGATATCCTTTCTGAGTATTTTATTAAAACTTGATATTATTTATAATGTCAATGAACAGGCCTTTTGAAATGTGTATAAATTGTTTAAAAATATGACTGTCTTAAATAATGAAATTGGTTGTAAATAAACGTCGCAAATTTTGCATGGAAATTTGATAGTAACTTCGAGATCGTAGTAATTTCGTGTAACAAGGCATTATTTACCGTCACTCCGAATTTTTACTGCTTGGGTACTCCCGGTACCCAAGGCCAGGCAACTACTCTTTGATTTTGGCTATTACTGGTACACATGGCAAATTGAAACAAAAATGCAGCACGCTTCTGGTCATCACACCAGTTATGCTTAACTAGCTTCTGCCAGCGGCTTCGCCCGCGTGAATGTCGAAAATTATCCCAAGAGAACATATTCCCGGGATAAATAGTATCGTATGTGCTATTCCAGACTATAGTCTGTCTGTGTGCCAAATTTCATCCAGATCCGTCCAGCCCATAGATATAATAAACAAGGAGATATGCCCGGTAGACGAAAAGATATCGGAAACCTGTGTCTCCAGTTTGCCCCTACCACACGGCAACTACTACACATGCAGTTCAGTAAAGGCAATAGATACGCAGTCGCGCATTTCTTAAATCAGAACGTACTACACAATAAATTATAAACCTTATCCCTTCAAGCACAGCGTGTATATACCAATCACTGTACAAATTACGCACACAAAAACATCGGTCGCTATCGTTGTGCTATGCAAAAGCAATTTATTTTACATACACGCTAGTGATTGACTAAATCGGAAACATATCGATTCACCCATTTATTATTGTACAATTTTTTTTTGTTTACTTGAAAATAAATAAAAAAATGGTTTGTCCAGAAAATTTTATAGTTAAAACAAATATGCAGCTAAAAATATTAATTATTAAGTAAATCAAAAAATTCAAACAATCAAAAATCCGGTTACTTTGGTTTAGGCTTTCATAGCGTAATGATTAATTTATTTTTAATATAGCAAATTTTAATTGTTTTGTGCTGCTATTATTGTTATTATGTTATGAGTCTGTTTTACTTGAAATAAATAAATTGAATTGAATTGAAACAGGAGGTATTGTTGAACCCTGCTAGTGCTATGGTGTTTAATCACTGACCTGTAAAGTGGAGGTATTTGTGCAGCACTTGACACTTTGATATTATTGGGGTTGCATTTTTTGTCAAAAAGTTGGTTACGCATTTCTCTACTACGCTGTAAAATAATCAAAATAAGTAATACACATTATTTCGCATCGATTTTCCAACCGGGTGAAAACGGTTGACAAATTGAAAATAAAATATAATAACAATATTTCATTCGTCATCGACATTGTTATCGATAGCCTACGTTAGTGGATCTGCACAAGCACATCACTAACTCGTCGCAAGGAGCAGCGGCCGTACTACGCGATGCATCCGCTCAATGATGTATCGTTTTGTTATTTTTACATTGCTTGTCCAGTCACTTAGCGACAAACTTAGGTAATGGTTAGGAAGCAATGTATTTAATGCAAAAATAGTACAGTCGCTGTGATATTTCAATACAAAAATAACATAGTAGAAGCAAGAAATATTTTACGATTTGTTGTTTTTCATGATTTTAAAGACAAATATAGTGAAATACTTGTATTCACTTATTGTAAGTGATTCTATGATTTACAAAGTTTTGGTTTAGGCTTCGCTTTTTACAAGAAACCACTGAACAACACGGCATTCTTGTAATTTGTCACGATGACGGTCGAAAGCGCACTATTTAGCGGAGACCGGCCATTTGCCTGTGACATGCTCGGTCAGACCACGTCGCGCGGACACCGACACGCCCCTTTGCCACTTCTCCTGTATTTTATATTTCTATGGTCCAGCCGTTTGAGCGTGAAGAAGTATCAAACATACAAACACACACACTCACAAACTTTCACCTTTATAATATTAGTGTGATAGTGTGATTCCCGTGTAATAGGGGGCGAGCTTATTACTATTCACCGGGCACACTCCAAACTCCGGACTCATTTTGATGAAATAATGAAAAGGGCTTAAGAGCTTCAACGCTGCGAAGTTACTTCTAAAACTGACAGAATCCGTTTGTTGCAGGAAATTGTGACAAGCACGGTGACTGATGTACCAGAGAGCGAGACCGCTGAAACCGGCGAGGTCAGCGAGACTTCTAGCCGACGATCCACTAGCGAGGTGGGTACCTTTTTCTGAAGACTTGGGCATTCTGCATTTTTTTCTGTACTTGTATATCTGGCACACTTTTGCTGACCAAAATCTTCTGAAATTCCTAAAGGCCAGGTATTCTCTTTGAGATCAATATATTGAGATAATACTAAATTTATGTGTGTCTCCTCATTGCAGACGGAAGGCGAAGGCCTACGCGCGGCTCTGGAGCATGCAGAAGAGCGCGCGCCACCACCACCTGCGCACGCACTCAAACATGAGTTGCAGCACTCTCAGCCTGTGAGTATCCTAAAAGACAACCATTTGACATAATTGACGAGCGAACTCACCTGGGTGAAGTTTGATGTCTAATTATAGGAGTGTCTTGACTAAGGTCGTTTATTCACGAGGCACCGCACGACACGATTTGCGGTCACGATTTTTAACACACGACACACTGCATACGGTCTGTCGTCCGTTCGTTTGTTCACTAGACACGATTCTGCTACGACACTGCAGTGCACTTGTATTGTTTTATAAGGGCGTGAACGCGCGTGAGCCGTGCGGTGCGGTGTGTCTTGTCGTCAACAAGCGCATACCGGTTTTGTTCAGCCGCTAAATCCTCACTACCCCACACATCAAAGACATAGCCGAAAAAATGTATGGGAATCGTGTCGCGTGTGATGCGGTGTCGTGCGATAACAAACGGTCCATACAAATATATGGAGCTCTGAATCGTGACCACATTTTGCGCTGACGTGTGTCGCGTCCTGAACAAACGGTCTTAAGATATGAACGTGCAGCAGACGCGAGTCCTGCGGGTCCAGTTACATATTTTCAAGCTAAAAAATGCTTTTAAAGTAGGTACTCTTTACTACCTGCGCGCTGTCATGTCTTTCTTTAGGGCCCAGTTTTTTCGATAGGTCTCGGGAAATTCAAGAGAGGGTGTGGGCACCCCACACACTTTGATCTTTAGTTTAGTCACTCTTATTATTAGACACCAAACTTGATCCAGGTGAGTTCGTTTGAATTTCAATTATAGGTGCAGATGTTCAGAGCATCGAAATCTTGATTTTTGAAGCGATCGATGCACTTGTTACAGTTATCTGCAAACATTTAATTAGAACAGTTGAAAAAACGTTCAACAACAAGTATTAAACTTAGTAATATACAGGGGGTCTCAGAGAAAAATGAAACTTTTGTAGATGCATAAAAATAACAAAATATTTATATATACACGTTAAATTACAAAATCAGAAACTGAAAACATGGACAAATTAGTTTTTGAAATTAATATTATTCAAATGTAGTCCTTCGCGGCTCTGGCACTTTTAAAAGATTTTTAAGACTCATGAAAATGCGCCTCAGAAGTTAAGTAGCCTAGATCTGGACAAAATAAAATATACATTTTTGCGGAGAATTTAACAAAAATATTTTTTTACTAAAGAATTGCATATAAAAAAAAATGCCAAAACAACAACAACAGATGCAAACATAAATAAAAATACACAAATAATACCATTGAACTTCTCAAGATAAACCGCGGCAAATGAAACTGACATTACTGACAACCATGTCATGTCATCTGTCATTCGATGACAGCGTTCGGCCTCGGCCGCTCTACTTTGTCAAAACAAGGTTCGTTTGCACTATATTTCTTAATAGTTTGATCTTTGCAACATATGTCAAACTGACGTATACGTTATTGTTACGTTATTGTTAGCCTGTCAAGCGCTATTGTTACTGTATTGATACTGACAGATGTCGCAGAGATCAAGCTATCTTTTATGAAGTATAGGTACTACTATATGCACTGTTTTTATTATGTCTGTGGCATAATCAACTTAATTACTCAATTTAAACGCTGGTAACAAACAGATTTTTGTTAAAATGTTATGATATTATCCCAAAATCGGTAGATTTATGGGCGGTAAAACGGTAGACTAGGACCGAAAGCGGTAAATCTAACGAAAAGTTCGTAGATATGGCAGCACTGATCGTACTTAAACTGCGGAATGAGACCCTCTAGCATAATTCATGTTACTCGGAGTGGAGTTGTGGAATTTCTCGGCTGTTCTTCTTCATAACAATTTACCTTTGCGTATGGACACAAGAATCAATTGTTTTTATTTTTAATAATTGAAATAAATGACTTTGACTCGGAAACCTTGCACGCTACAATGGAACTAGAATAAATGGCAAGTGAATTTGCGGTAGACCCAGACAAATATCATTTGGGTTTGATTCGCAGAGGGATCTAAACTCCTTTGAGAAAGATTTGTCCTAAACTCCTGCTTAGGACCAAACTTTTCCAAGGAAAGTTTTACTTTTAGTAAATCTGTATTTTTCCACTGCTCGGTGTTACGGAAGTAACAACCTACTCCTTGAGAATACAGTCATAGAAATACTTGATCGGTTTCTGTTTGTTTGAATTGTATGCTTTTAAAAAAGTATATCGAAAATTGTTTAAACTTCTTTTAGTCCTTAGGCTTTAGGCTCAAAGGACCAAATGAGATGCTCAAACTCACGATACAGTTACGGTTACAGGGCTACACAGTGCGCGGCGCGGGACTAGCCAACGGCCCCGGCTCGGCCAGTGCGCTGTACCCCGCGCTGTGCGTGGGAGGCGCCGCGCTGGCCGCCGCCGCTTGCGTGGCGCTGGCTGTGGCGCGCCGCCGTGACCGTGCGCCGCCTGCTCAGGGCTTCGTACAGGTCAGTATCTGAGAATAAGGACTTGCGAAATAGCTTGCATCATTACTTTACCTGTTTCTGCCGTCAAGCAGCGTTATTATGTTCTGGTAGAAGGGTGTAAGTGCTGGACAGCATTTTATATTTCGTTTGATATGGCAAAGCATCTGTGATGCTTCTGATGGCCTGATCCATATCAATGGTGCCCATGGACCCTTAAAATAACGGCCCATAACAGAAAAAGCCTAGGTATACTTGGTAATAATAATCACCAACTGTAGTTATTTCTGTAGATTGCTCATCTTGTGCAGCAGTCAATTTGTATGGTTTCAACTCAATGAAATTCCTGATTTCAAACCAGGAAGCTGGATATACTCTTACATAATATTTGGATATATAGAATAGCCACTGCATTGTCCTAATTTAACGAACCGTTTTCTTTCTACCCAGGTGGAACAGACCGGCGCCGTAGCCCCGACTCCTGAAGAGCGACATGTAGCCAACATGCAGATCAACGGCTACGAGAATCCGACCTACAAGTACTTCGAGGTCAAAGAGTAGATTCCCGCCTTTTATCATCCTTCCCCCCTCTTCCTCCCCCTACGTTCCCGCTAGGAGTACGAGGCTCGTCAAGACCAGCCAGGTGACCTGACTTGTATGTATCGTCAGGTCTACTTTGGACGGGAGTGTTATAGGTTGTTGTGGTGTCCTTTCGGCCAATTCTTCGGTCTATTTCCTTTGGCAACTCTTCAGTGTCTTACCTTGTCTGAATCTCAGTAAGAATCTCTTGGAGCATTATCAACGTAATCAAAGACGCTCAAGATATCAAAGGAAATAGACGGACTTCCAAATTCTTGTGACGAGTGCTAGTTGCCCCTAGAGACAGGGTGTTTTTCTACCCTACACCTTTATCTATTGTCCTCAGCGTAATTCTTTATGGAATGAATGTGTGTTAGGTATATATTGTCCGGCGAGGCCGCACTCCCGGCGGGGACTCCTTTGTTATACATATTCTTTTAATAAAGCTTGTGTGATTAGTGGGAATATTCGTTTGCCGTAACGCGGTCAGTCATACTGTTAAGGTTAGAAGTGATAACGGTTTAATTTTTGTTATTTATTTTGCACCAAAATATTTATTATTATTTTTAAGGACTTAGATCTAAGTTTTTTTGTCTAGTGTCCTAGAATTCATAAGTGTCACTGTAGTCGAGTTTTTTAAATTAAGTTTTTTCACCGCTCCCGCAGTGGTGACGTCCGACGGACCCCTGGTCCTCCGGTGCGTTTGTTAGTCGTTACTCGAATGATCTCAGTTTTAGTCTGTCTATCGTTTAGCTATAGTTTCCTGTATGGTTCGTTGAATGTTACCACTGGGGTGAGTGGAACAAACGTCCATGGTACGCTGTGTATATAGGCTCCGCGTACAAATTTGAACCTAAATTACTTACACTTAATGCCCGCTTTCATTTACTTTTCTAACGTAGGTAGAACATAACGTGAATTTTATGTAATAAATGCGAAAATATATTTTAATAATTAATGTGTACTTAGCGATGGGACGGGCGGCATAGCCGGCGTGGGTGAACGATCTTCAGTCTTTGATTACTCTGAAACATTCCTTCATAATAATTTAGTGATGATAAGTTGTCGATGAGTCTCTCTTTCTCTGTCATGGTCGCTATGTATCCTTCCCGTTCGCCCGCGGGACAATACTCAAGTTCCCGGATTGAAAGATCGCCGTGTACTCAACGTGCGTGTTGTATTAGAGTACCAGACCACGCGCGACTGTTGCCCGCAGGCAGCAGTCACGTCGTGCGGACGTTTGTTTCTATTCAAGGCAACAGGGCATGTACTTTTGGAGTTTTCGGCAAACGGTTGTGTACGCACCTTGGGTACTCGGTTGCGAAGCAAATAAGCTTAGTGGGTGTATGTACGGTTAATATATAAGTAGATGTACAAAAAGTAATACATTATATAGATGTTTTAGCGTCAGATACATAGATATAAAGCAAAATATAATTATATATCGCATTCGTCCGTATAAAGTAAGGGCTTGCGCTCGTGTCTAATCCCACGTACCACACTTAATGTTACGTCGTAGTTAAGATGTAATTCTGCCTCAGTATTATATACATTTAAGCTTATTTGTTACATAAGCTAATTTATATACACTATTTCTATTTGTTTACGGGCGTAGTGGCGTTACTACAAATGAAGTCATATCAGATGCGCCACGGCGCACTGTTGCTCCTATTTCGCTGCGCAAGGCAACCTGCGTGAGTTGAAGATAGATGGCGTTGGCGATAGCGTAGTGCCAGGTTTGAATAACAGATGGTGCTGTTGGACTTTCGTCTCGCAGCGAAAGAGGTGCGAGTAGGCGCCCGCCCGTGCTTATCGTACGGCATTTACGTAAGTTACTCACTGTGTATAACGTAAGTTTAATCCCGCATCAAGTAACCGCTATGTATTTTTAATAATGATGGTAACGAGCCAACCACTTATTTTTTTAACAAAACTTTTTGCTCAAAATCAGCTGTTTCTCGTCGGTATGTAGGATGTCTACTTTCAATCGATATAAATTTATTGTCGTTCGTCAACAATATTCGATGTTAGTAGTACCTAAAACCTGGTTTCTGTACCTTTTTCCAATCACTGTTTCACGTATTTTAATAAGTATTCTACATAATAATAAATGGTTTGATGATTTTTGTGTTTACTGTGCTGCATTTTATTGTGAGTTCGAAGTTCAAATTGAATCAATAAATAGAAATTTAAATATTGGTGTTATAATTGGCGCTCTGCGCTGGCTTTACCTCTCCCTAAAGTTGTCTAGTCATAATATAAGAAAACTAATTCAATTCTGATCGTGAAAAATCACGAAATGACACTAAAAGGACCTACCGAATTGGTGCTGCCGGTTTTCAGCAAGATATTTGAAAAGATAATGCTAAACAAAATGCTCATTCATTTTAATACGAATAACATCCTACACAATAAACAGTATCGTTTTACCAAAGGACGATGTACGACTGTCACTGGTGTCACCTTATTAAAATACATCTTTGATGCGTGAGAAGAGGCACAAGATACCATAGGTGTCTTCTACGACCTGTCGGCGTTTGCTTGCGTTAATCATGAAACATTACTTTTGAAACTTGAGCATTACGGGCTAGTCCAATCAGCGTTGAGTTTAGTAAAATCTTATTTAAATGATAGACAGCAATTAGTTCAAATAAACAGTGTCAATTCGTCCGGGTTAACCGTGAATTGAATCCTTTCTTATTTCTAGTCTACATTAACGATTTACTCCATCTGTTGAGGCACAAGATACCATAGGTGTCTTCTACGACCTGTCGGCGTTTGCTTGCGTTAATCATGAAACATTACTTTTGAAACTTGAGCATTACGGGCTAGTCCAATCAGCGTTGAGTTTAGTAAAATCTTATTTAAATGATAGACAGCAATTAGTTCAAATAAAAAGTGTCAATTCGTCCGGGTTAACCGTGAATTGAATCCTTTCTTATTTCTAGTCTACATTAACGATTTACTCCATCTGTTGAAAAACAATTTAAACATGGTGTTATTTGCTGATGACACTTCTTTGATTTTTAAGATAAATAGACGTACGAGTAACGTTGACGAGGTAAATAACGTCTTGTGACATATTCAAAATGGGTTCACAGCTAATAATTTAGTTTTAAATGCTAGAAAGACCAAGTGCTTAAAATTTGCCTTGCCGAATGTCAAAAGTACTGATTGTGACATTATATTAAACAGCGAGAAGCTAGAATTCGTCGATAAAACGGTTTCCTGGGGATCACGCTAGACTCAAGGTTACAATGGGGTCCTCATTTAATATCACTTGCAGGGCGGCTAAGTTCGGCAGCTTACGTTGTTAGAAAAATACGTGAGTTTACTGATGTAGATACCGCGAGGCTAGTCTATTTTAGTTACTTTCATAGTATAATGTCTTGCGGTGTCTTACTATGGGGAAGGACTGCAGTCAATTTTTATTTTGCAAAAACGAGCCATCAGAGCGATATACAATCTTTGGCGGCGCGACTCTCTAAGGGAACTGTTTAAGGACATTAACATCAAGACGGTACCTTGTCAATATATTTATGAAAACATCATGTACGTTAGAAAAACTTGTATAAAACGCACACTATGCAGGCAAGCATATTATTAGTTAGGGATTACATCGCTGATAAAAATGCTTGGCTAAATGCTGGTCCTGCTCCGCAGTCACTATGGCGCAAGAACAATTAGTGATGGGCAGAAAAGTTTTGAAGTATTGTTGGACCTGCTCAAGACTGTATGAATTTATTTGTATTGTATAAACTCAATTTCTTTTAGTATTATATAACTGCACAGCACATGCGTGAATACTATGTTCCAACTTTAAATCTACCATTCACTGTACCTATTTGTCGTTCGTTGACTTCTATGTTCCCTGACAGTTGAGTGTGTCATGCATGCTCTCTCTAATTTCTCTCTGATGGTGGCACATGTGTGGATTCGCTTCCCTTCATGATTTTTCAACAATAATGATGTAACCCAAAAATTGTAATTGAAACTGATGGAAAAGAGTGTCCGTGGAGTTTCTTGAAAATTCTTCTCCATTGTGAACTACTGACGCTTGCGAATTTGCAACTAGTCATCTTTATATTTTTTTTGTTTGACAATTCACGAGTGAGCTTTATTTGAAATAAACTATTTTGATTTGATTTTGATTTTTGATTTTATCTATCTTTAGTGCACATCAGCGCACTTCCAACAAAAATATCAAAGGAAGATCATTCACCAAAGATGTGCTATGCAGCTATTCCTGCGAGGATATGAAAGCTCAGCTACAAAACTATGTGACCGTTTCCACTAATGCTAAGCTGTGTAGCGGAGCGAGTAAGATGTGCTACGAAGGTGCGCCGCCGTGATGCAGCTTTGCGAGGAAGATGCATTGCGAGTAGGGAAGAAATGGAAAGCGGCTAATGTAGGTACTCTGCTCTGCATATTGCTTCACTACTTGTATAACACGCTTCCTTCTTAATAAGAACATCGCCTAGTTGAACCCTTTTCCACCAATGCTATGCAGTGTGGAACAATGAATATGATTGGCATATATCAAACGCATGCATAGCAATGTAGCACAGTACATCTCTGGGGGAAAAGCAGCCTATATTCAGAATGTTATATGTACCCAGTGAACAATAGACAGAGAAAAGTAAAGAGGTAGGGAAGACTTTGCCCTCAAATGGGATGATTCATGTTTAATATACAAGCTTTATTCTGCCATAGCTAATGACAGCCTGTGTAAGAAAAATCCTTTTAATAAATTTCAAAAAAGATATATCGACATCGCTCGACGACCATCCGCTAAAAGATTAAACATTATACTAATGTCTTAGCGATGCCTTCATGTAGAATTTGTAAGATTTTACAGCCCTGAGACCTGGGTATAATCTAGGTATATTCTTTTTTTGGCGATGCTAGGAGGCACATATACAACAGTGGACGTCTTTCAACTGACAAAGATGAAGTACTAACTGCACTGTTTCTATAATCTTTAAATTTCTATTCCTTCTGGTGTGGACTTGACAATAGCAGCTGATGCAAGTAGCATCGCTGTGTTAAAATAATCGGTAGATAAATATAAAGAAATGCAGATATTTTCACATAACATTCATATATAAAGAGGGACTCTAGTCACAACAATACCATGGAAGTATGTAGTAGATACATACATACATACAGAACTAGATAGATTTTGACAAATCTTTGACAATTTTTTTTTTATACTTTTTTTTATACTTTGTTCTTACTGCGCTTTGTCATCCATATCAAAAGTGTATGCAAAATTTCATCTTAAGGGCCTACATACGCTTTAGTGCCGTAAAAAGGTAACTTTCTGAAGCATACTCCTTAGTAACGGCTAGGATAAAAGGATGGAAAAAAAATATATTTATTATTGTTTCATGTACATTATTTTTTAAACATGGTTTTTTCATATCACAAATAGTTTTGCTTTAAAAAAATAATTAGCAACACGCTATTTTTCGCAACTTTTGGATACGTCTCCAAAACGAGTTGGATGTTTAAAAATATTTTTACACGGAAAAATTGATGGCTGGAATTTCTTCATAACTGACATAGCATATGTAAATCAAATAATATTTTGCAAACAAAACTGTTCAAGAGGAGGTTCAATATTGATATTTTTGCATCGAGCGGGCGCACGGCCAGTACTGCGTTTACATTGGGGCGTATATATCGCTTTAATCGGTTGAGGATAACTGCTTTAAAATTCAATTGCAAGATTTGACCCGAACACACTTACATTGCAAGCATACATACATACATTGCAAGGTAAATAAAAGCTTGTAAAAAGTATAAAGCGTATTAAAGAGTCCGAACAAAGAGAACATGGGTAATGGTGAATAGATTGTATGAATGAAAAAGTGTGAAAAGTGAAAGTGTTGTAAGAAGGTTATCAACCGAAAGTGAAGGGATTAAAATCTCATTAAACTGATACAAGATCATCTTTCATCACACAGATTTAAGAATAGAAGATTTCTAAAAATGTCTAATCATCTACAAATACAAATTGCAATGTTTCAGTGCAGTACAATATAAAAAAGATATCAACTTTATTTAAAATTTTCCATACTGCAGGGAAACATCTACAGGTGGGGAATCGATGTATTCGAGCTCCCAATCTTAAAGAATCTTGATTAAAGAAGTATATACCCAATTACCCAACCTAGCCTACATAGATATAGCTAGACCAAAATTCTACAGTAGCACTGTTCTATCTATACTAATCTATACATCTTCTATACATATAAATAAAATTGGAGTGTCTGTTTGTAATATTGAAATAACCGTTTTTTACTACATGTATATGAATTTTTATACAGTACATACACCAAAATAACATTTTTTACAATTTTTGTCTGTCTGTCTGTTTGTTCCGGGTAATCTTCGAAACGACTGGACCGATTTTGACGGGACTTTCACTGGTAGATAGCTGATGTTATAAAGAGAAATATAGGCTACTCACAGATCATGTGGGAAATTTAAAAAAAAATATAAACTTTACAAGTTTGACGCGGGCGAAGTCGCGGGCAACAGTTAGTCTATAATAATAATATTATAAAGAGGAAAGATTTTTTTGTTTGTTTGTACCGAATAGGCTCCGAAACTACAGGACTGGTTTAAAAATTATTTCACCAATAGAAAGCTACATCATTCCTAATTGACATAGGCTATTTTTTAATCCCGAAAACGGGTCCTGTGGGGTGGTCCTCGGGAGCGAAGTCGCGGGCAACAGCTAGTAATGTATATCGTAGCGACATTTTTTATCTAGGAGTACTCATTGATCAGTATCTAAACTGGCACCCCCATATGGAGAAAGTCACGTCCCGCATTCGGAAGTTAATATACGTTTTCAAGAAGCTACGTTACTCTGCTGATAGCGAAACGCTAAAATTAGTATATTTTGCCCTATGCCAGTCTGTCCTAACATACTGCTTGCCCGCCTGGGGTGGTGCCACCCAAAATGCATTCATCCGCCTTGAGAGAGCCCAGAGAGCTGTCCTTAAGGTAATGCTCTCTCTTCCACGTAGGTACCCCACTGTGCAGCTCTATTCCGAGTGCAAGGTACTCACAGTCAGGCAACTTTATGTTCTCCTGTCGACGCTACGTAAACACTCTGCCCGCCCTTCAAAGGAACCGACTGGCAGGCTTAAGCATATTGTTTCCCCCCCCGAACGCCATAGAACAGCCTTTGCCAAACGCCAATTCTACGTCAATAGCATAAACATGTACAACCGACTAAATAAAAAAAATAAAATTTTTTCGTGCCCTGAATATAAATGCAAAAACTTACTTAAAGATTATCTCCAGACACTAAATTATGATGACACTGAGGATCTTCTGCTGGGTAATTTACATTGACTATGTACTTTATAAAAATAAGTCTAAATCTAACCATCAGCGAATGTTTACTGGTTACACCGCATTCTTTATAACTACATACATCCTACACCTACTCACCACACACGCACACTCACATCCTACTCTTACTCACTACACTCACACACAAACTCAGACCCTACATTTACTCACCTGACCATACGATTAAACGTTTTTCATTTTGTTTTTTCTTAACATAGATTTATCTACTGTTTTCTTTTACGCCATTTGCTAATTGTTTGTAACGTCCCGTTTTACTATGCTATGGCTTTGTTTGCTACGGAGAATCACTGACTCCTAAGACACAGGCACATACACCTAGTTAAGGAGTCAGAGCATTAACATTATTGTGACCTAATTATAAGCCTTTTATGCTCTTAGTCTGTGGATCCTGTATCGTGATGGCTTTTGATGAAATAAAGAACTATTATTAAATTATTATTTTCATAAATCTGTCTGTCTTGTACCCAACTCGTTTATCTAAACAAAAGTTGCTTGTAGTGTCCAAGGTCACTAACTAAGATGGTAAACGCACGAGAAAATATGTAGCGCCGATGTTACCCTCAAAGTTGGTATCGTGTATTAAATCGAAATACCACGTTAAGAAAATTCAAAAAATACATTGTCACTCTGTCCATAGCCATGCTTTGTAACAAGACTCGCGTTTTGCAACCATGGACAATGCAAATTGATCATGGGTGGGGAATGCGGGATTGTCTGATCCTGATGGAATTATTTTTATCGATTGTTTCATTTAGTTTACCTACTTAGCATAATTATTTATGTTGTTGTTTGTAACAGAGAAACTGCCGACAAATTGTTTTACAGTTTGATAGAATGTATGAATTCAATCGTGAAACAGATTTTGAATTAATAAATAAAATAATAAATTGTTGTAGGTATCTACTTAAGTAGCGACATCTATCTATCTCACCATCATATTCATTACAATATAGTAACCCAGTCTGTATCCTCAACTGATTCTACCGCCTGTCGAATAGTAATTAAATGGATGATGGTAACATGAGCCATCTACTGGAATAACCACCAACTTCGTAGCTGGTTCGTAGATTCGTATCACGGGCTAGGAAAAAAAAAATACAAACAAAACATCAAATACAAATATTTAAAACTTGATTTTTATTACATTGACTGTTAGTCGCGGGTGGTAGGTACTGTGTTAATAATTAGATATAGCTAACAAAATGTGTAAATATTTTAGCCGTATTCGATTAAACCAGCAAAAAATTTAGATGGTCCATGAATTTTATTTGACACTTTGCTGGCCAACAAATATTTTTTTTAACGAACATTCAAATGCCACTCTGGAATAATGTAGCTTTCTTCTGTTGCAATAATTTTCAAAATTGGTTCAGTAGTTACAGAGATTACTTCCTACAAACAAACCCACAAACTTTACCTCTTTATAATATTATTATAATTTATAAATATAGATTGAATTATTCGTGTCTTATGACTTAATATTTGAAAGATGACATGCGCGAAAATAAAGAGTCTCGGGTTTCCAACGAAACTAGACACATACCAAGGAACGCCATCTATGAATAATACCCTGAACTTAAATGTCCACGTCCTTCAAAGCATGGTTTCAAATTTCGAACCATGTTTCATTGCACATTCACCATTGACACTTCCCGCACTGTCCCAAAGATGGCGCTAGCAGTCCTATGTAAACATTGCTGTTGTAATTAACTTATTATTGCCCACGCTAGCTTTTACGATCGTTTCATATTCATGCATCTCTATGATAGGATCTTTTTATAAACAGTGTGTGTTTGAATTCTTTAACAGACTGTTGATATTGTAACATGCACTCGGCGCTTGCTTTACTTTGTTATACGGTATTAAATAACGATGCCTTTTTGGATTTTTCTATTTATTTTGTGGTTTCACTTTTGCTACTTGATTTCGTATGAAGAGAAATTCAGGTTAGGTATAGGTAGGCTGATTTATTAGTGTTTGGTGCCTGACATCTTAGTACATTACCTATATTCAAGGCCTTTGTACTAAAGCTCACTTGTCCCAAAAACTTAACCCAGAGTTAGTTGTTAACACGAGGTTAATGGATTGGGGGTGGTTTTAATTGAAAATATGTCAAACAAGAATTGGCCCGGGTTAACTACCAACTCAGAGTTAGTAAGATAACCTAGGGTGGCGAAAGCGGGCCTATAAGAAAGATTTCGAACCTTCTCTTAAGATACGTACCTGCCTATGCCCGTTTTCAAATAACACTAGGTTACACCTAAACGAATACCTAATTATAAGCATGTTGTTGGATTTTCAATTCTCGACGCTGAGTCAAAGTTCAACAGTGCCATAATATTTAGGAGTCATCTAGTGTTAATGAAAACTGAATACGTACAGAAGTGATTTTTGATCCTATAAGAGAACTTATAAGTATGAGAACGAAAAAAGCGTCAATGATGGAGCGACGGTTGACAGGGAGAATAGAAGAAAACGTGTTGTGCCAACCCCAAAGTAACGTGAAAATTATGATGAAGCAGTAGAGCAAGGAGATAATTCAACATCTATATTTTAAGTCCTTTTGGAGGAAACATCCTCTACTCCACTCGACTCAGGCCTTGTTTTTAATCCGCAGTTAACTCAAACAATGGTTATATATGCTAACCAATGGTTGCAAATTTCGATAAATAAACCATTTTGTTCCAGTTGTTACCCTCACAAATGGTCAAATAAGTTTGAGAGTTAATTATTTGACCATTTTTTAGACTAACAATGGACGAAAAATCAAGTTCAACCGAAATTTTAAACCATTGGCTATCATATTTATCTATTGGTTAAGTTAACTATTGATCAAAAAACTAGTCCTCAGTCGCTATGACGACGGAATAAAACCCTTGGTGATGTCAATAAATAACATGCTTTACCTAACGATAAATTTGACAATGTCGAGGTTGAGTCACGGGTTGAGTCGAGTAGAGGAATTCCATGACTATGCAAGCATAATTATGATACACTTAACATAATGTGATGTCAATGTTCAAGTAACTAATTACTGTAATTAGTCACGATTAAACGAACCGCTCGACATTCGATATAGTATGGATAACGAAATCGATCAATATTTTGAATCATAATAATCTACTAATAATACCTCCTTTTTGATTTCCAACAGATTAAACAACGCATATATACCATGTTATTTCTTCACCCCTCTTACTTGGTTTACTAATGGAGAAAGCTGAATGGCATTGTCATTCACCTTTGTTTATGAAATCTAAGAAAACCATATAAAAAGTATCATTTTTGACAATTGTGGTTACAATTGTTTATCAAACGCCCGGTAGTCTGACAAACATTTATAAGAAGGGCTACCTAACTATCCTGTTACTCAGTTACTGGATTCTGGTTTCTGAGAGACGTTGGTGGTTCTGGATTCTGGGTTCTGCGCTTCTGGGTTATGGAGGTCAGATTGGCAGTCATGTATAGAGTCTTCTTCCGGTCAGACTGGATCTCGACCTCATTGGTAATCATACTAAGTAGATTAACAAACCGCGTCAGCTGTTTGCTGCTTATCACTACGGCAATAGTTGAAGTAATCAGGAGCAAGTTAAACGTACACATTATGCTGGGAAAATCATTAAGCATCTACGACAATTTGTAAATAGTTTATGTCATTAAAAAATATAATAACCATGTCAAAATCTTTTGTATAGGTTTACGAAAACAATGTCCTTTTCGTAATCATTTAGGTAGTTGATATAAAGGATGAGATTCCACAAGTATGGGCAGTCTTTCTGGAATCGTCGTCATCCGAAGCCTGACTACGCTCTGTGTTGAATTTAAAGGTGGTCGCTCACTTGGAGCGTTCGCCTGTAAAGTAACAATTCAGAATCGATTTTGAGCCTTTCATTACAGTACTGGCTCCCTGACTTGACGCGCAGTCGCCTGTTGAGTAACATTTCAGATTCGATTTTGGGCATTCAGTTCAGTTGATTCCACAATGTCACACGAAGCGGTTGTTGTGCTGAGCACTGTAATGCTCGGTTCTCTTCCTACACCAATGTAATGCTCGAATCTATAACATTACAGGTTGCGCACTGTAATGCTCGGTTCTCCTCCCACACTGACTTAATGCTCGACTCTGTATCGTTTTGGGAAAAAACTTTTTACAAAAATTACAACCGACTTCCAAACAAAAACACTACAAAGTAAAAAATAACTTCAATTTCGGAAGTCGGTGTTTGTTTCTTCGTTTTTTGACACCGACTTCCGAAATTGAAGTTATTTTTTACTTTGTAGTGTTTTTGTTTGGAAGTCGGTTGTAATTTTTGTAAAAAAGTTTTTTATTTTTTACTTTTTAGTTGTGGTACATAATGGACCAGTTCTATAAGCTAGGCATCTACGCGTATAGTGCCCACAGTAAAGCTATAATAGATTAACCCAATAACGTGAAACTTAAACAATACCGGTGCAATGAGAGTATACCAAGGTGAACTGTTCACACCTGCGTACCCCTTTAGAGCGTACCAGTGTGATATTATGTTATTAAATGGTGTAAACAATAAACAGACATGCGATTGGATCTATCGCGAGTGATTTGCCGTCATTTATTGAAGAGTTCTGAAGTATTTCTCCGAAGTTCTTCATCAGATCTTGATGAAAATTAAATGGGGCCACATGACAAGCACCAGCGTTCAAATAAAAAATCGTCTGAATCATCAAAATCGGTTCACCCAATAAAAAGTTCTGAGGTAAAAAAAAAAAAAAAAGTACAGTCGAATTGATAACCTCCTCCTTTTTTGCGAAGTCGGTTAAAAAAAAAGAAAAACGATTTGACAACGAATTGTTCTCAGTTCACCGGCATGTTTTTTTTCATGTTTGTTCCCCGATTGCTCAAAGACGGACCAATTTAAAAAAATCTTCCAATGTATAAAATATTATGCTTCACAGGTGGTGCCATGGTCATCAAGTATCTAATAATGGGATCCTGGTGAAGCCGAGGGAAATCATCAAATTTTATAGGCATACACATATTGATTTCGAATTTTTCTTCAAAATGGCAAGCATTTGCATTCAATAAAATAATGTGGTGAAGTGGAACTGATGAAGCTGACCACATATTGCCACTTGAATTTCTCAATGATAAGTATATTTTGGGTATAAGATATCTCGAATAATTATACGATTATGATGAAGCAAATGCTTATAAATAAATGGTACTGATGAAGAAATGGTGGATGGAGGATGAAGCCGGAAGGAAAACTGGAACGCCGTATCAAAACAACGTATCCTAGCCTTTTTGGATTTATTAGAATCGTCATGAGTTGTATTTTGGTTATGAATGTTTTTTATGGAAATTTGCGGTACCAAAAATAAAAAGAAACAAAAAAACAAACACTACAAAGTGAAAAATTCTTTTCTTTTCGGAAGTCGGTGTTAAAAGCGAAAAAAAAATAGGTAACAAAGACACCGAGTTCCGAAAGCAAAGTTATTTAACACTTTGTAGTGTTTTGTTTTGAAAATCGGTTTACTTTTTTTGTAAGTTTTTTCCAGCCGTCTGTCCGTAGCTTAGCTCAGAGACTGTTAGTGCTAGAAAGCTATAATTTGGCATGTATATACATATTAATCACGTTTAAAAACATTTTTTTAAGGTGTACACGTAAAGTGGGGATGTTCTTTTTCTCGTCTGGATAATCCATTCAAATCCTTGGATACGCGATTCAAATATATTACGGGTCTGATAAAACCATTTTTCGATTCAGGGATCCGTTTGCGTAAAATTAAGCTTTAAGTTGCTATTTTTTGTAAGAGACAAGTGTCCCACGCGACCGCGACACTGTTTTCGAGTGTGAGTTTTTGATATGTAAAAAAATTCACGGCAGTAATATTTATAACAAAATTGAAAGGAAAACTGGAAGGAAAACCATTAAGTTTAGGAGTAATAGTCGCCGTACTTATAAAATGTAATTGGAAAACCAAAAATTGTGTATGGGGACAACAGTTTTCGAACGGCAAAATTTATTTTGTCCCTTTGTTAGAGCAATGTTCGGTGCTTTGATTATTTATGAACGTTAGTAATGTTGCCTATTTACTGTGGTGAATGTCGCTGTTTATACAGAACCCTCTGAGCGCAAGTCAGACTCGCACTTGGCCGGTTTTTATATTTTTTCTTCTGCCCCTTCCTACTGTAAACCTGTTTGTAGGAAAAAATTGCGAAGCAATTCGTACAAATTTTAATAGGAAAACCTTTACTGAAAACAAACTAGGTACGCTAAAAACATAATTGTTGTGAATTCAACAGGCCACCACATGCATCATAATTCAATTTGATAAAATGTGGAATTGTTGACCTATTACTGTGATAGATTTAAAAAATAATAGTACCAATTTATTTGTGTATGTACTGTACCTATTTGTTTTACATATTATTCTTTTTGTACAGGAAAATATACGTACATTCCGTGTTATCCTTTTATGCAAGCTTTGTATTAAGTACCTTTTCTCGTATGTGTATCCGGCAACAAACACTTCCTGGCATCTGATTTAGCTGAAACTCAGCTTAATTATTAATTATATTTACTTACTTACTATAATTAAATATTGTAATTACTTCATCATCATTATCAACCTTTTGATGTTCCCACTGCTGGGACACAGGCCTCCACGCGGGCACAGTGCGGTTTGGTGGATGTCACATGTCTTCGAATTTTTGGTTCTGGAACATGCCGGTTTCCTCGCGATGTTTTCCTTCACCGTTTTTAGAGCAGTGGGGATTAAATAATTTACACAGAGTAATGCGCCTGCCTAAAGAGCAGTGGTGGCCAGTGGTAACGGCCCCGACTTACGTTTCGTAGGTCGTGGGTTCGAACCCAGGCAGGCGCATAACTCTACGTATAATTTCTTAAGAACTTACTAACTCTGTAAACATTGACATAATATGATACTATGGAGCTGACGTCATGATGGAGCCGGAAGGTGATCATAGCCAATCCTAAGCCAGACCAGATAGCGCCATCGTGTTTGAGCTAATTGGATATATCATTGACAAGCGATAATATGTACATTTCGTACTTGTTAGTCCATTAAAAGACGATTTAAAAAAAATACTGTTTAATTACTACTAGCTTCTGCCAGCGGCTTCGCCTACGCGATAGTCGAAAATTATCCCAAGGGAACATATGCCCGGGATAAAAAGTATTCTTTGTGCTATTCCAGACCATAATCTATCTCTGTGCCAAATTTCATCCAGATCCGTTCCATAGTTTTTGCGTCAAAGAGTAACAAGTGTGATTGCACTCTCTTTCTTTCTGTACTTCAACCCGCATATCTACGCTCAGCAAAAGAATGGATGGTAAATCCTTTGCTTAGTTACATATCTTGCATTGCACGCCATTTTACCTGCCCTTGAGTATGCCCCCCGTATCCAACCTCCTTCGTTGACCAGCACCCTAATTGCGTATCTGTTTAAACAGCACGAAGCACATTCCTTGCCTCTCATTTTGGTAACTCAACAATATTCATTGAACTCCGAATCGAAACGTCCGATTCGCAAAACGACATACGAGCAGAATGACCTTTTCTAAAAAATATGACTTAGTAGCAAAATGAAATTAGCAAAAGGCCCTATTGCCATAGTACAGTCATGCTGCAAAATTACTTTCGGTTTTTCGTTTCGAGGATCATTGTATTATTTACTGGGTGACCCCCGCGGCTTCGCTCCCATCTACCTACACTACCTACCCTACCTACCTATCACCCTACTACAATACGAATGTAACCAACTTTTGTTTCTACCGGCGATCTAAATAAATTTGAGAACACAAAAGTTGCTATTGTGACTTAACTATGATAGTGAGATATATTCTCTCGTACTCTTTTTTGTATGTAATAATGAGTACTTCAATCATGTACCTAGTACATAATTTTTATGTATCGTCAATAGTTTTCGCAGTGCAAGCCAATTCGTGAATTATATAGGCAAAATTTTGCTACTTTGGGTTATATTATTGCAATTTTCATAAGGATCTCTATTTTTTTTTAATAAGTTGTAGTCTATGTTACTCGGGAATAATGTAGCTTCCCATAGGTGAAAGAATTTTTAAAATAAGTCCAGTAGTTTCGGATCCTATTCGGTACAAACAAACAAACAAAAGAATCTTTCCTCTTTATTATTGGCATAGATTGTTATAATTTATTTTAAAAGTAACACACAAATAACATCACGCCTGTATTTTGCAAAAGCTTAGCCAGAAATGCGGTGAAACATGGTTGTTTGAAAACAATATTGAAACGAAAAAAAGCATATTTCACATAACTGTACTGAACAGTTTTTATTTCATATTTAAAAATGGCACATAAGAAAATATTTGTACTGACAATTTTATCACCTACGAGGTATATCAATGTCAATAGATATATTGTACCACTGTATCTAATTGTTCAAAAACATTATTAAATGGAGTTTTGACGGGAACGTGATGGCGTCTATGTAAGATGTACTCTGTTTCATTTTCCTTAAATTGTGTTAAATTAAATATTAATAGTGTAAAAATTGTGTTTTTTTAATCTAATAATATTTGTGAGCGTGCACGAGTGTAGGCAAGTAAAACACAGCGGTAGAAGTTTCTTCATGTTATCAATTAAACTCCGTGGAAGCTTCCAATAAAATTACCGCCATTTTACTGGGGTTAGGCCCTAGGACATTGTAAAAGACATTATTATTGCGACTGCAGAACTTTAGGTTAAGAAAATTCACAAACAATCGAAAGAAGAACTACCTATAGAAGAGAAGAACTGAAAACGAGAGACAAACCAGATATATCTTAATTCTGGCAAATGCACAAGATGTGCGAAGCCAAACTCCTCAGAGGAGGAAAAAAAATACATAAGCATTTTAATTTCCGTTTCTATACAATGAAATGGAAGAAGAAGAGCCGAGCACCTCATCAGCGCCAAAAATGGAAGAATTGGAAAAAAAACTACGGTAGGTCTCATTTCTGTGTGGAGTCTGGGTCATAGATAGTCATTCTTCAGAAATTAAAACGTCCAAATATCTTACTATCTACGTGTGGTATAACTGTACCATTCCCATTCTTTTGTGTATAGAACGTTTTGCTACTAGGTTATTTCGAAAATAGGACGATCTGAACAAATGC
The DNA here is from genome assembly GCA_947562075.1 of Orthosia gracilis. NCBI lineage: Eukaryota > Metazoa > Arthropoda > Insecta > Lepidoptera > Noctuidae > Orthosia > Orthosia gracilis. The sequence goes on along the minus strand of OX387265.1, from coordinate 40,167,866 downwards.
GGTTTTGCGAATAGGACATTTTGATACCGAGTCATTCATTGCGGGTTTTACGCTGTCGATTAGATTTTTGAACATATGAAGCAATGACTGCAAGGGAAAAAATCCGTACCCTCGTCCTTCCACCTGACTCGTGGTCTCCCTCTGGTCGGCCTACGTTCTTACGACTAGTTCTTCATTTCCACTCCGACACTTTCTTCTTTCTCATCCACCATCTGCTGCACTAGGTGACCTTCTGTCACAACTAGCTTCTGGATATTTTAAATTCAATAGTATACATAGGTACATAGGTACATAGGTACAATATGACATGGTAGACATCCCACCACAGACATAAATCTAACTAGATGTCGCGATTGTATGTACTTCGCGTGACAAAAAACGGTGTAAAGTTACGATCAATGATCGTAATCTGAGTTTTTCGTTTAGCATTATCGGCACCGGAAATCCACCGAAATCTAGAAAAATGCCATATTGAGCTACAAAGAATGTTTAGAAAAAGTCGGCCGAGGCATTGGAAATGTTTTCTTTATTGATAAATAAATTTGTTTTATCTACACTCACAACGTAATGTTCCAAATATGAATTCAAAAAATCATGTATAAACACGTACATTATATTCGTGGATAGGTAAAATTTAAAAAAAATAATCATTACAGTGCAACATTTTCCTTCTATTTTCAAACAACTGCATCATAAAATAATTTTTTAATTTTTATAGCATACTTTTACTTTTTAATATACTGTCGCTTATAGGCTCATTGACTTCATGTAGAAAAGTAGTGTCATGTTGTAGTACCATATCCAATGAGAATCTAAATTGCTCGCCATAGCACATATTTTATCCGTTTCCACTTTTGTTTTATTTCAACTGTATGAGTGAAGATAAAGTAGTGTATGCAACGGCATATAATTAGGTATTAAAATACTCGCGTGATATAATTATCACATTCGGCTTAGCCTCATGTGATAAACCGACGCTCGTGTTTTAATAACTCCTATTATGTGACCATTGCATAAACTACTATTTAAATTGTTTGTGAAAAAGTGGCACGCTTGGTTTTCAAACAGATGGAGGGACTTGCGTTATCTATAACGCAAGTGTATAAGTTTCTTTTTTTCTTGTTTATTATGGTGTACAATAAAGTGTATATAAATAAATTTAGATGTTTGTCTGTGCATCCCACCCATACCCACAACGCGTTTTGGGCATACTTTCATTGTGCGTACAGCCACAGATAATATATGCTAGCATGGTACAGCTAAGGACAGGAAATCCCTGTCAGAGTCTGTGTTTCCTGATAGCAACAACCTAGAAGTAGCCTAATCTTTAAGTCAAGATTGAATGGGTTACTTCTAGGTAAGCGTGCTTCACCGTGGACTACATCATCGCTTACCATCAGTGAGATAGTGGTCAAACGCTAGCCATTCGTTAATAAAAAAAAATATTACACCCATAGATACATATTTTGTATTTAAAGAAAAACATTCAAAATAATACTTGTAACAAGCCATCAGCACTGTTCATTTACAAAACCTTTTAGTTAGGTACTTCATCCAGTTTTTAATCACTTTTATGGTTGAGTGTACACAGGAACTATCAACCTACCTGTGGCCTCAGCTGCGTGGGTTTTGGGTTCGACTGTCCGACTACGAAGTTGTTCGAACTAACTCCGACTAACAGTAACGGAGCAGAGTTTATTTATTCCCGATTATCTTATCAAAACTTGGAGAGAATTGAGCCAGTTATTTTGAGTTTTAGTTTTAATAAAATGCGAATATCATTTTAATTTATGTAATTAGAAAACTACCAAGGAGTAAAACAGCACTTTTGATTCAAAATGGGAATGTAATCTTTAATTACAATATCTGTATACAGACTTCTGTGGCGTAATTAGAATCTTGTTAATCAGTGTATACTAATGTGTCTTTGTGACAATAAACTATTAACTTATTTTTATTTTATATTAATTGAAATAAAAAAAATGCTGACGTAACACAAATTGACAGACAGACGAAGTATCTCCCGCAAGGGTCACGTTTTTTACCATAAACGGGAACGGGACCCAAAAAAATCGTCGAGAACCTGACGTAACTATAACAATTTTAGGCGGAAACACATAGAAAAGTACTAGTCAGATCTTTGAGAAGCCTGTAACTCATTGTCACACAACTGACAAACAAACAAACATCAAATTCAACTGGTGTCTTATACGACCGCCTGGCGAAGTGACTCGTCACTCCGTAGGTTCTCACTACTTAAAGATTTATACGATATTCTAACGGTACCGATGTGTCTAGATCTGATTTGAAGATGGTTATAAACCGCAAGGCCGACAAACGGCGCCATTTCACGCCAATCAGCGAATGTGTTAAGTTTTCTTTTCCTTTTACACCAGAAAACTAAATCTTTAAATAACATTTGACTTGGCTCTTCTTACAGGACTCAACTACCAGGCAGATCAGAACTTCAAAACAATCAATGACCATAGTTTTATTTTAATACTTACTGCTGTCCGCGGCTCCGCCCACGTAGTATTAGTACTTCCCCCAATATCGTCATAAATTATAGCCAATTATAATAATAATTATTATTGTGATTCTGATACTGCTATAATATTGTAATAATAATTAAGAAAAGTTTGAGTTTGAGTTTGTTTGCTTGTTTGCTTTTGATCTAGTTCGCGAGGTTGTCGACATGTGGGATGTGAATACAGCGATCATTGTGCCGATAGTCGTTACGACGAATATCTGAGGAGGCTCTCGTTGGGCAGCTGGATCAAGGTCTTGATCCAGAAAGTGGTACTCCTGTACATGGCGCGTATCGTTAGCAGGTTCCTCTCTCAGGAGCCCGATACCGGTGAGCTACTATTTTTTATATTTTTAAATGTTTTTTTCCTTTTTGTATGTGCTTTATAAAAATATTTAAAAATGTAATTAATAAGATAATAATTAAATAAAGGAAAAAATAATAATAGCATTATTTATTCCTTATCCTGAGTTTCCCAGCTCTAAATTAGCGGAGAATTAATGTGACAAATTGTCAAGCCCGCGTTATCTGCTGTGATTGGCTGTTGAAAAATCATTCAACCAATCACAGCAGATAACACGTGCTTGACAATTTGTCACATTAATTCTCCGGTAATTTAGAGCTGGGAAACTGAGGGTTACACTTTTACATTTCTATACATTATTGGTTGTGTTAGTCATGATCATCATCATCATTTCAGCCGAAAGACGTCCGCTGCAGCTGGACACAAGCCTCCCCAGGCGTCGCCACATTGACCGATCCCGTGCGTCTCGCATCCAGCGCCTAGTAGTTGTATTTCGCTTAATTAATCTAGTTTGTTAGTACAACTTATTAATTGATTTGTATGTGTTTTGTTGTAAGGACCGCTCTGGCGGTGAAAGCCTCCTGCATTTTGCTCTATCTCTTGCCCGTCTATGCCAAGTAATTCAAGTCGTGGCAACTATGTCATCACTCCATATTTTTAATGGCCTTCCTTTTCGTCTTTTCTTGTATATAAGGTACCAATTCGTGACAATTTTGGACCATTTGCCACAAGTTGATCTCTGGACATGCCCAGCCCATTTCCATTTTTGGGTCATTATGTCGTCTTTTTTTTCCCTTTACATTGATGATTTTTCGGATATCTTTAATTCTCCCTTTATCGCTTAGTTTTAGGCCCAAGATACTTCTTTCCATGTTATTTTGGCACATAATATTATAAAGTTTCATAAAAAGCCGTTCAGTAGATTTTGCGTGAAAGAGAAGCATTCATCCTCACAAACTTCTACATACCTAAATGAATCATGATATAAATATTAGTGGGTTAAAGGAATTAAAAGGAGGAGTTAAAATTTTTAAACCTCCGACACATTTTAATTTCATGCTACATAATTTATTTAGTAGTAGACACGCTTCGATCGACAATCTATTGAACACATAATTATGACAATCTTGCGAAAATATTCCGAATTAAAAAGTAAAACGCCCATAACTTCAGAACGGCTGAACCGATTTACACTGTTGAACAAAACGTGTATATAAAACTTCAGCTCAATCGGTCAGAGAATAACTTATTTAAAACTCAGGTGCAAGGTTTGACCCACACATACTATCTAACTAACAAAGGCAAGGTAAATAAAATATAAAAAACAACCTTTTGAAAACAAATACAAAACCATAATTTCAGTTCTAGCGTAGACTAACAGGCCGATCGTATCGAATTCCTTATTCATAAACCTACGGCGCATACATCCAATTATTTATTGAAGCTGGATATAAAAATAAAAATGGCGCATTGCAACTATATTACATTTTCTTAAATGAAAATCCGATATCTCTTCGGTTTTCATTGGAAAAGAGTAGGTAATTGTTGAAAATGAACCACGTGTAACCTTATTAGGGTTACGTAGTCATAGGGTGAAAACGGTACGAAATTACTAAGCCGCCGCCCGTCAGACTGTCGGTCTTACTGTTACATGGCCGTAAATTTTAAACCCCGTAATAAGTAAACAGTTCTTTTCATAAGCTCTAAAGAGGCATGTACCTAATCTGTCTCTTGTCGCATTGCGGTCCTATCCGACTGTGAGACTGACAGAGAGAGTAGTCATGTGTTTGAACACAACTCCAGCGTCGATGATTAATCTGCGCAGGATTCGCCATGAACATAATTCACTTCGGTCGACTATTATCATAGAAAATATAAAGAAGGTATAATTATGATCATCTTGGAGGCGAGGAATCCTTAGTGGACGTCAGAGTCGCCCTAGGCCTGTTTTCATAGGTAAGTAAGTTCGTGCGATTTTAAAAGCTCTTCATTTGTACTTTGTTTGATGTTATGAATTCTATGAAATTGGTTATCTCGATATGTCTGACATAAAGAATGGACTGAACTTTCTTTAACTAGAGTGGCCATTCCTGTATTTTAAGAAACGTTCGTATTCGCATCTCAGACGCAAGCTGTCAAAAACACCTCTAATTTATTTACATTTTGATAAGTTTCTGACTTTGTTTGAGGCCGAAATGATATTGTGTCTTGAGTGTGAAGTTTTTTAATTACGAAAATTGGCCTTCTGGTTTGAGCCCTTGAGTAACCGGAACGTGGATCCACGCGATGCACAATGGCTATTTAATTGTTTCAGTAATCACGGCATTTAACCGGATAAAGTTAATACAGGCAGAAAAGTGTGAGAAACATAAAGGGACTGCGCAACCAATAGCTGCCTTTTTCTAAGATTCTTATTAATCACCTTCACAGATTTGCAGTGTCACCTTCGTATCTATGACTACAGAAAGAGACAGATATTAGCTTTAGAGAAGTAGGTAGTCTTTGTGTCTGTGTCTCTTTCTACTGCTCTGTCCATTTTCCATGTTTATGCTCCTGATAGTTGCAACGCGATATATATTTTGTATTTTGTTATCTGCATTTCCAATGCAAAATATCGTTATCTGTGATCAATGAGAATTTATTTACTATGGCTTTACTTTTTTATACAAATACTGATAAAAGCGTTTATTAAATGGGGTGGATGAGTCAACTGGTTTAATTTTTTACAAAACAGTCTTCCTACAAAAACCACCAGAAACAAGACAATAAACTGGAACCGTTTAAGTCATATCAAATTTAAGGGTAATTATAGAGCGCATTAAAAAGCTTCTCTTCATAAAAATTTTACCTTTCTATGCAGTCGTAAAGTTCATATTATTATTTAGTGATTTAAACCCTGTCTTCATAATTTTAGCGGAAACACGTCCAGCTGGCTAGACATGTGAGTTCTCCAAGCGTGGCCGCAGCTACCGGTCCTATGCTTCTCGCATCCAGTGGATTCCTACGGACTTTATCAGATCATCGTTTCACCTTGTGGGAGGCCTTCCAACGCTGCATCTCCAGAACCTTTCGGCCCCATTAACCATTCGTTCTGCCAGAAAGCCCTGCAACATTATAGGTAAATGCGAAAGAAACTCTGTCGGTAAGTATTTCGGTCTGTCTGTCTGCATGTTCGTTACCTTTTCACGTCTTAACGAATTTGGATGACACTTTGCACACGAGCAGAGTATTTTTTGTATTAGGACATACCGTTACCTTGATAGACTGATTGTGGTTGGATTGTCGTTCACTAAAAAGATGGACCAATCAAATGAGAGACTTGTCGTCCTCCAAATTTCACATGATCGTAAGGGACGAGTTGGACAGAAACCGGTGGAGGCAGATCATCCACTCCAGATGCGGTCTTCTCGATGCAGACCGTGATCCTCGGAGCCTCATCTCCGAGGATCACGGTCTGTATCAGATCGACCAAGACCCTTGGGACAATTTCTGATATTTATGCGGACAATAGCTAGTACAGTAATTCCAAGCTTTTTATCTCTGGGTTCAATGAAATGGGCAAGCTTTAATTGTATAATGACATGACACATTACTAGATGCGTCGCTGTTTGCAATTGTAACCGAAGTGATGATTCATGTCGAATCAAAAGTTACACACATATTAGGGAAATAAGTAATAATTTTTCCTTTGTTTCCAGGACATATCGTTTAACAAAGTTGGTAAAAAAGTACGATTCGATTTGTATTATAGGCGATTGGTATTTTTTATGCCATGCAGTAGCAGCAAGCAGGATGATAGTAGGTAAGCGGCCATCGCTACCAGTGGACATCTTCAAGTTTGTCCGAAGGAAGGCATTACAGTTTGTATCCTCAGTCACCATCACCAAGATGTTTATGTACTTTTTACTGTGGATAAAATGTTGCTGTCTTCTGAGGGTGATATGAAATCAGGCCGATACGAGATAATTACACAACAGGCCAATTTATAGCCTAGCCTAGTGGCTTGTGGAATTTCGACTTCCAATTTCAAACTTAATTACCTATGCTTCTCATACTCTACAAGCTTGAAATGACAAGCAGTGAATGCACTGTTCCTAAATACGGTACCACAGCCTATGGAAATGTCCTACTTTCATTTGCAACGCACCGCATCGTTTGGCTGTCATCCCCAGTACACTGTGTTGCCATAGCTAGGATCCCACTACAAAAATCTGCAGTTATTTTGTTTATGATTAAACTTAATTTTCATGAATGATATTCAATAGTAGAATATATTGTTGTAGGGTTGCCAGGAAATATCTAGCCGCAATTACCTTAAATAAATTGAAATTAACGATGGTTAGTTAACCCCCTAATATACAAGTTTTTAAGGTGTAGAAAATAGCAACAAATAAGGTGGCCAGCTTTCTGTTCATATCAGTTTACCTACTACACCTTTTTTTTTGCTGATGGAGTGAGACTTTCAAAAGGCACCTGAACTTTTGGGCGAAAGACCAGGGAGTGTGGGCTTTTTACCTAACAAAAACTACCCCGGTGATCACCTTCAGCACTTGGAACCTCTTAAAAGACCACTCCGGAACCCCTTCCGTGCAGTGCTTGTTACGGCACATCCCTGGGGAGACTGAGAAACTAACTGAGGGCAAGATGATGTTGTATACCCAGGATACAGGAGAAATACTTAATACTTTAAGTTAAAAGGGTTAAAAAAAAGTTTTGAAAAACACTAAGAAAAACTTTTTTGCGGCTATATATTGGCAGGCAACACTGCAGTAATCTATTCTACTATTAAGAATAATTCATAAAAATCAAGTTGTATCAATAACCTGCAGATTTTTGCAGTGGGATCTCTTACTACTAGTACCTAAAAATGCCGTGCATTTCACTAACAAGCTTACGTAGTTACTTCTCAGAAATAATTCTCGGTAGACGGGGCAGAGAAATAGTTTATCGCTTTCGAGAAAAGCGTAGCGTTATCGTTCCGCGATGGGTAATTGGTACTTCATTGGAGCGTATTGGATTGTGAAAAATGAATAAATTCTATACACCGTTTTTAAGAATAAAATGTCATGTCTCAATGTCAAGACATCACGCTTGTTCTCCACGAAGGATTAAAACAGTGGATAGTATATTTTGGTTGTAATATTTACCTTATTTCATGTTATTATATACTACCTTAACAATGTAAGATAACAATAAGTTGAAACAAACTAACTACTAAGTACTGCTGCCTCACTGTTTACTGTCCTAGGCACTAATTCTGACAGTCAGACCTGGCTGCTCGCTACCTTACTGGTGACTACCAGTCCCTGAGTGGTAGCTTATAGTTTTTTCAGTAGAGAAGAACTTACTAATTGATTTTCCCTACCATTATTTCGAAATGAGAGTTGAAAAAAAGTTTATTTCAAATAAATCTTATACTATAGAATTGTCAAAAAAAAAAAAATGGTGATTGGATGATCTATTTGCACATTCGCAAGCGTCAGGCCTCTATAGAGAAGAATGTGCAAGAAACTCCACGGACACTCTTTTCCATCAATAAGTTTCAATTACAAGTATTTTGTTACACCATTCTTGTTGGAAAATTACACATTTATGTGAGAACGATGTAAAAAGACGTATACGTAAAAGCGGCTAGAGTAAAATAAACAACCTGAAAATAAAATAATTTATTAAAAATAGGCCGAGGCAACCAGTTATGACTCATTCCACCTGATGGCGCCCGTTCACAAAAATGACGCGTGGATTGGCACCACTCAGTTCAACCATCATGAAGGGAACCAAATGATCCAATAAATGTGCCACCATCAGAGAAACATTTTAGAGTGAATGACATACTCAACTACCAGGGCACACACAAATAAGTGAACGACACATAGGTACAGTAAATGGTAGATTTACAGTCAGAACATAGTACTCACACATGTGCTGTGCAGATATATTATTATAATACTAAAAATAATTAAGTTTATATAATACAAATATATTCATACAGTTTTCAGCAGGTCCGACAATCCTTAAATTTTTTTCTGCCCATCATTTGTTTTTGCGCCCTAGTGGCTGCGGAGTAGGACCAGCATTGAGCCAAGCATTTTTATCAGCGATGTAATTCTCTAACTTATAATATGCTTGCCTGCATAGTGTGGATTTTAAACAAGTTTTAAATTTCGTCTCATTTCGTTCTGGAATGTAACACCTCGCCTTTTGGTCTCTTTTAACTGTCAGTATCCAGTTCGCCCAAACCATAGCTTCTGTAGGTTGTCGTCCCATCTAACGGTGGGCTGCCCACCCACGCATCGTTTACCGATTCGCGGTCTCCACTCAAGGGTAAACGATGTATGCACCAACGGTTTTCATACAGAAATGATCAGAAAAGAATGTCATTTACAGTGAAAAGAAATATTTATTAATTTTATAAATATTTATTAATTTTTATAATTTTATTTTAAAGGTGTTGTCACCCTTACCTATACGAGTTCTTTGCCGAATTCAGTTACGCAAGTAGGTTGAAGGAGATGTTGATCGCTGAGAGTGTACGAGGAATAAAAGACTGGGTTCGACGCGACGCGACGGTTCGACTCCCAGGTACGGCGAACAATCTGCGCATCCCATTACTGGTGGTTGATGAGATAGCTTGTTGTGTAGTTCGGAAGGGATTGTTTTCCCGTAAAAACTCTTACGCAAATTGAAGTTTTTTTGTTTTAGCTTGCAATAACAGTTATTGACCTTTCTCTGATATCGCTTCGTAGGAACTCGATATATATTTTACTTTTTCTTTATAGATAAATGTTGCGGATCTCGATAGATGTCGTTTCAGAACGGCATTAGGTCTTTACTTATTTCCGTTTTTTAAATTACGGGTATGAATAAAAATCGTGGGTGAGTTAATGACCATAAGCTTTGCTAAAATGATTCTGGTATATTTTTTTTTGATCTGCGCATTTGGAGTTAAGAACGTAAAAAACTCTACCTAAAGGCCAAAATTTGGCAGATTATCAGGGTAACGTTAAAATGTTACAAATACTCAACTTCAAATTCTTAATCAGAAACCGCTCCACTGAATAAACAATTCAAGTTTTACTTACTCTGGACTTAAATAGTGACCTAATTATGCACAGTGTTATTTGAACTGTTCACATCTCTCCATTTTGCGAGTAAGGGATAGCAAATGAAACCTGAGTAACGTGGAGAGCTTAACTTTTTAACTGGATTCGTTATTTTTTGTGCGTTTATTGTTCAGTTTTCCGATATTTCATTCACTTGGTCGTTTTAAATTAAATTAGGTAAAAAAAAGAATGGTTATCATCACACATCGGATTATATTATGCACTATTAAAATACCAAAATATGCACTAAGAAGGTGCGAAATATGTACAAAATATGCACTATCAAAATACTTTTGGCGCCATTTCTGCAAAAACATTTTCAGGCCAGACCTGGGGTTTAATATAGAACAGCATTTAGGTAATTAATAATACAGCACCGCTAACACATTTAACTACTCAAATAAGCACTATCAATGAAAAAGTACAAAAAAATGCAATAACGTTATAAAATTAGGGTTTTATGCATTTGCATATGCAAACATGCAAATGCAAATCCGATGTCTAGTTATCATCGATTGATATGAAAAAGAAGCACTGTTTTTAATATTAGCTTTTCCTGCGGCTTCGATCTGTGGCCTTTTTCACAGGAACTATGCATATTTTCCGGGATAAAATGTCGCCTATGGTACTCAGCCCTAGTGTAGCTTTGCAGCACTGAAAGAATTTGCTTTGCTAACGCGAGGTTAGTAACTAACTCTAAGTAAATTTTTTCGCCCAAGTGGGCCTTAGTTTACTTAATTTAGGTTTGCTGTGGTGCACTTTTCGTCTAAGTTTATAATAAAACCTAGTTATTTTTAACCACCGTCAAAAAGGAGGAGGTTATCAATTCGACCTCAGAACTTTTTATTGGGTGAACCGATTTTGATGCTTCTCTTTTATTTAAAAGCTGGTGCTTGTCATGTGGTCCCATATAATTTTCATCAAGGTCTGATGAAGAATTTCGGAGACATACATCATAACTCTTCAATAAATGACGGCACATTACTCGGTATTGCTGCAATCGCATGTCTGTTTATTGTTTACACCATTTCATAACATAGCATCACACGGTACGCTCTAAAGGTGTACGCAGGTGTGAACACTTCACCCTGGTATACTCTCATTCCACCGGTTTTGTTCAAGTTTCATGTTATTGGGTTAATCTATTTTGGCATCAGTTTGGGCACTTAGGTACCTAACTATAGAGCTGGTCTATTATGTACCACTATTAAAAACTGAAAAATAAAAACCTTTTTTACAAAAAAATACAACTGACTTTTCAAATAAAAACACTACAAAGTGAAAAATAACTTCAATTTCGGCAGTCGGTGTTCCTGTTTTCGTTTGTTTCTTCGTTTTTTGGCACCGAATGCCGAAATGGAATTTATTTTCACTTTGTAGTGTTTTATTTGGAAAGTCGGTTGTATTTTTTTGTAAAAATGGTTTTTATTTTTACTTTCTCTATTAAAACCAACCAAAATTATAATAGATGACCAAAACTTCAAGATCGATCGATTCTGAATTGGTACTAGTTGAAAGGCAATTCAATCTAGCTTCTGTTACATCTGAAAAACTGGTGACATCACTTCTCCACTCACCTCTTCGGGAAATCTATGCCACAATGTTATCTGCTGACCAAAATTCACAATTTCGAACTACTCATACCCGAGTAGGTACTTGACAAACGTTTACTAGTCCAATTGGTATTAATTTATGTTCGTCATTGGAGCCTTTGCCCAATTAAACCAGGAATCACATTATTCTGACGCGAAGCCAAAGCCCATGTCTACCGCGAAATTGTACCAATTTTACTCACCAACATTGGTGAACGTATGTTGGGCATAAGTTCGTTACGTGACCAACATTTTGGGCCAAAATTGTTTGCGAATATGGGCAGAAGTTAAACCGGTTAATATGAAAATGTTTTATTTGCTTCCCTGTTTGTTTGTTTCTGTCTATATTTTTTATGAGATGCAGTTAATTGATTTTTATATTAAGTAATTTTAAAACTAAAGGTTCTTTGAGACTGGTGTTTAGTTTTAGAGCTTATATTCTTTTCTTCCTAATTGGTTTTGTTATAATTGATGTAGTCATTAATTTTTTGCTTTTTTTTTGCTGTAAATATTTAAATGACACAAACAATGTTGTTGTGTGTGCTATTTATATGAGAAGATATAAATTTGTACAGTCCGTTTACAGATAAATTACCTCTAGAAGAAAGAAAAAGGTTTTATTTGCACCAAGCATGACGTAAACCATTAAAAATCATAGATATTGTATTTTTTTGGTTCTATGTTCGGATTTTTGTTTTTTTTTTGTATGTTCACCGATCACTCCGTCAATTATGGACTGATTTTGTAGGTTATTTTTTCGTTTGAAACGGTATACTCTCGAGCTGCTTTTTACCCTATACAAAGCGCAAGTCCGATCCTGCATGGAGTATTGCAGCCACCTTTGGGATGGCTCAGCTAAGTATCAGCTTGCCGCGCTTGACTCGGTGGAACGCAGAGCCAAGAGGCTCATCGGCGACGTTAAACTGGTAAATGCCAAGCTTCACAGCTTGGCTCATCGCCGCAAGGTTGCCTGCTTGTCGGTCTTCTACAGTCTGTACTTCGGTGAGTGTGCTCAAGAACTCCACGATCTTATCCCACCAGCCCCCTTCTACCATCGGACATCTAGGCGCACTGCAAGTTACCATCCTTACCTTGTTGCCATTCCACCAATTCGCACCAACCGCTTCCAAACATCCTTTATAATGCGCACAGCGAATGAATGGAACTCACTACCTGCGTCTGTGTTTCCGAACGCATTTAACCCGAATCTCTTCAAAGTTAGAGTGAACAGGCTTCTTCTGGGTAAGCTCACTCCATCGTCGACTCTGTCTCTGTCATTGACCTAGACCTCTCGAGGTGGTCCCATCGTCACCAAGTCAGGATCTGATGAGGGGATCCCATGAAAATCGGGGGAAGTTCTCAAGTTTTATAGGTATAGCGATTTTGGTAATTTGATCAACATGGCAAGAATTTGCATTCTGAAAGTATCATTTGGTGAAGTGGAACTGATGAAGAAGGCCACAGATGGCCACTGGAACTTATCAATGTTAAGTATGTTTTGAGTAATAAGATATCCTGAATAGTTTAATTACTATGATGAAGCAAATTTAAATAAATAGTTCTAATTAAAATAGTACCTACCATCGAACTGCTCTGGTGATGAAGCCACCAGAACTCCGTAATAAAACAAAGTATCCCAGTCGTGTTTAGGCTTGTTGTAATTATTATGAGAAGCCCTCTGGCTATAAATGATTTGCATGGTAATTTAAGGTACCAATACATTTTTTTTTTTTTACATAATATCTAAACCGACTTTCAAAATAAAACACTACAAAGCGAAACATAACTCTCTTTTCGGAAGTCAGTGTAAAACCGAAAAAAATGAATACCAAAGAGACTGCCGAAAAGAAAGTTATTTTTCGCTTTGCAGTAATTTGTTTTGGAAGTCGGTTTAGTGGTTTTGTTAAAATGTATTTACTTAAGTTGCATCACATATCCTTATTCTCGAAGCCATAAGATTTCTGTCAGAGGTAAAAACACTATAAACAGATAGTAGACATACACTGAAAATTATGTTTCAATCGCTATTAAAATTTAAATCAACTATTTCCTGAAATCCAGACCTGGAAAATAGTTCAACGGAATCGACATCTACCCTATTCTCACCGTTCCGGAGAGTACTTCCATAGACTTATATTAACGTTCCTATCACCAACCGACCTACTATACCTCGAAATCTAGGTCATTCTTGAAACCCAATACGAATGCCCAGAAATAGAGAAAATACATATTGCTTGTATCAAATACGTACAATAAAAAGATTGTTTTTAATCAGCGAGGGTACGAGTGGTCCGCACTCCACATTCCGCATGTACTTGGCAGTTCGGGTGGTACAGTTGGCTAATGAAATGGGTATACTGGCAGCTAACTAGGTGCATTTTAACTTATGTGGTGCGTGTGCTGATGCCGAGTAAGTTGGTCGTTGGTCGTTGGTTGGAGTTGGTTGGTCAAGGTTGTTCGGAGATAAAGTTCGCTGGACAGATATTTCGCGTACAATAAAAATAATGTTTTCGCTGTAATCAATGCGGATAAGAGTGGTCTGCACTCGATTTTCCGTATGAGTACTCCCCTCAACTGTTATGAAACCTGAATCAGGTGTTTAACAATAGAAAATCAATTGTTTCCTAATTTAAATATACAACAATTTAAGGTGGTACAGTTGACTAATGAAATAAGTATGCTGGCAGCTAATTAGGTAGGTACCTTTTAGATCATGCAGCGCGTGAGCTTGTGCTGAGTAGGTTATACAAATATTGTAAAGGGGTAAGGTTATTTGTTATTCTGTATGTTTGCAAAACAGACTGTCTGGAAGTATTGATCGGATTAAGTAAGAATATGTTTTCACTGGTAGAACATATGCATATACATAGTTATGTAAAATTGTTGTCCAAGAATTTATTATTCGTGCAAAGATGTCAAAGTCAAATATATTTATTCTACTAGGCCAAAAAGCGGCACTTTTGAACGTCAATGAATTAAAATTAACAAGTCATAAAATAAAAATTGATTCTACCGTGATGATTTGAGGTACTTCAAGCTTCTGCATATTAAACTTATTTGTTGAATGTACTACAGTTAGTACTGCAAAATACGAGTATTATGCACTACTGAAGCAGGACCGTACTTATCTCTGGTAAGCCGCAGAAAACTAGTTTTATAATCAAAATATTTCTTTCTCCAGTCTACATAGCATTAAAACCTTGTACGTGGATTCACATTTTTATTTCATGATTAAACTAAGAGAAAAGGAATCTTTATTTCAGCCATAGAATAAGAATTGTTTTAAAGTTTCAACTGGGTCCTTTTTAAAAATTACTGAAGCCATTTATATCTTTATACCATTCCCCCTCTAAAAAGCTTATTTTATTCACTGAAAACAGTGAATAAAAAGCACTTTTAATCACTGTTTTGGTGTTTGAATTTAGAACACACCAATATATATTTGACCTCCATCTCAATGCAATACAACCTACTTGCGCATAAAATACTCGATACAAACTTCTTGTGCAAAGAATATTCGAATTTCAAACTCCTTCGTCGATTTAATTTTGAGTTTGTTTATATTTAGGATTTTGATAATGATTTTATTTTGGTCTAGGATGTTTAGTAAATACTTATTTGGATTGTAATTCTTATATTAATTGCATTGGTGTTTAATTAATTATAATTATGTACTTAACGGAGGTGGTGAAAACAGGTGCTGTTTAGGTAACTCAAACTCAAAGGCTCAATTTACAAAAAATGTGAAGCCCTAAGGTTTCTCATTTTCTGTAAATTTTGAAGGTAATAAACCATTTATTTATTTATTATTATTCCTTGTGCTTTTAGCTTAAATCCTTCTTTTTCTCGAAGTCATGGTATAAAATATAGTATGCAACTCTTGAATAAAACGGATTTATATCGAGGGCCATGAATCACTCGCGTCGTTCAGGATTCTAATACTTGAATCACTCGCTATGCTCGTGATTCAATCATCATGAATCACTCCCTACGGTCGTGATTCAATTGTTAGAATCCTTCACTTGTTCGTGATTCATCTATGGCCCTCGCTTTAAAACCGTCCTTTATTCACTAGTTACATAATATACTATTATACCTTTCCCCCTCTAAAAAGCTTATTTTATTTACTGAAAACAGTGAATAAAAAGTACTTTTAATCACTGTTTTGGTGTTTGAATTTAGAACACACCAATATATATTTGACCTCCATCTCAATGCAATACAACCTACTTGCGCATAAAATACTCGATACAAACTTCTTGTGCAAAGAATATTCGAATTTCAAACTCCTTCGTCGATTTTATTTTGAGTTTGTTTATATTTAGGATTTTGCTAATGATTTTGATTTTGGTTTAGGATGTTTAGTGAATACTTATTTGGATTGTTATTCTAATATTAATTGCATTGGTGTTTAATTAATTATAGTTATGTAACGTAACGGAGGTGGTCACTGGCCCCTGAAACACAGGTGCTGTTACCTAGCTCAGCTTCAATTTACAAAAAATGTGAATACCTAAGGTTTCCCATATTTTGTAAATTATTATCATTCCTTGTGCTTTTGGCTTAATTTAATGGTATAAAATATAGTATGCAACAATTGAATAAAACGGATTTATATCGAGGGCCATGAATCACTGGCGTCGCTCAGGATTCTAACACTTGAATCACTCGCTATGCTCGTGATTCATCTATGGCCCTCGCTTTAAATCCGTCTTTTATTCACTAGTTGTATAATATACTATTATGTACTATCAGACTATTTTCTTCTCAACTATGCTGAACTTGAGTTTCCCGTTGAAAACTGCTGCTGCTGCTGTTAAAGGCGATGATCAAAGTTTGCTGTAAAAATCAAACAAAGGAACCTAGTGGCGAAGGGACCATACTCTATTTACAATCAGTAGGAGGCATTTCCCCGCGTGTGTTTTGCTTATGTTTAGTTGCCATGAAAAAACGATATATTTATGACCTAAAAACTCATGCTTGCTTTTTACCCGACAGCGGGAGGGTAAGGTTTACTTAGTATGTTGAGCTTTATGAGAATAACCTATATTAATATATGTATATATATTAGTATAGTATACTATCTTCGGTCGCTTACAATGGGCCTCATCAGAAAGCTTCCAGTCATCCAAAGGGCAATGGAGACGGCTATGCTCGGAGTTTCCTTGCGTGATTGAATCAGAAATGTAGAGATCCGCAAGAGGGTTACCGACATAGCCCGAAGAATTGCAAAACTTAAGTGGCAGGTGGCAGGTCACATTGCTCGCAGAACGGATGGCCGATGAGGCAGAAAGGTTATGGAGTGGCGACCGCGAACCGGAAGACGTTGCGTTGGAAGGCCTACCACCAGGTGGACCGATGACCTGGTGAAGGTTGCGGGGATACGCTGGTTGCGAGACGCACATGACTGATCAATGTGGCGACGCTTTGTGGAGACCTGTGTCCAGCAGTGGACGTCTTTCGGTTGATATGATGATGAGTATTAATCAGATACGCCTGTCTTGTGTGTCATTATTTACTGCAAAAGGTACTACTCTAGATCTTGCCCGTGGCGTCGCTCCCGTGGCCTAGATAACGAACTTAAGTACATTTTACACTAAGCGGTAGTGTATCTTTCTATCGCTAAGAGACTTCGTATTCGATCAGAACTTTCAAAGATTACATTTTATAAGCATTACAACAAAACATATAATTTTTCCTCTTTATAAAATAATATCTTCAGCCCGCGGCTTCGCCCGCATAAAAAAAAGTGTTTTATCATCCCAAGGAAATACAAACTATCCTATGTCCTTTCCAGCGTCTCAAACTATCTCCATGCCAAATTTCATCTAAATCGGTTCGGTAGATCCAGAGATTACCCCCTACAACTCACAAACTCACAAACTTTACCTTTTAATAATATTAGTTTCTATAGACTAGATTTTTACTCGTGGCTTTGCTCTGGTGGCCTCAAATTCAAACTTATTTGTTTCAATTAAACTATTTAAAAGAGACTTTTGAACTGTCGAGCAATAGACGGAGATAGTTGCTCATTAGCATTCGCGGCATAAACATATAGGCTACTTTTTCAGGATAAACATATCTTCTACTTTTTCGGGATAAACAGGTAGTCTACTTTTTCAGGATAGATAGATTTGCTTCTTTTACGGGTTAAACATATAGGCTACTTTTTCGGTATAAACATATAGGCTACTTTTTCAGGATAAACATATCTTCTACTTTTTCGGGATAAACAGGTAGTCTACTTTTTCAGGATAGATAGATTTGCTTCTTTTACGGGTTAAACATATAGGCTACTTTTTCGGTATAAACATATAGGCTACTTTTTCAGGATAAACATATTGTCTACTTTTTCGGGATAAACAGGTAGTCTTCTTATCGGGATAGATAGATCTAGTACTCCTTTCCACCTGTGTCACAAAAACTATTCACTATTGTTGCCATCTGTGTCCCCAGTCCGGTGGTGATATTGTGTTATAATATTTTTTCTTATTAACCTACCTTAAACTTCGTTATAATCATACCTTCCTTTGCTTGAATATTATACTATATCCACTACTATACTACCTACACTAAACAAAAAATATAACTACACTAAACAATTTTTTTATATCTGAACTTTCAAACGATCAATTACCTATTACTGTTTACTCATTTATTTGCTTTTTGTTCATAAATAAAAATGTTCGCTCCGTTATTTGCCACTACGGTTTCATTGGTTCGGAGTCACCCAGTCGACACCGGCTATCGCTGAAAACCAGCGCTGTGGCTCTGTCTCGCACCCGAGTCCCAGCATTCTGCTGAGCGATGACCGTTTTGCGTAGTTGTGACGCATACTTTGTAGTGATTGTATTTAAGATTTTTTGTTATTTTTATGGTATGCGTCGTGCCTAGCGCAAATAAACAATTCTTTCTTTTTTTTTTCTTTCTTTAGATTTGCTTCTTTTACGGGATAAACATATAGGCTACTTTTTCGGTATAAACATAATTATACTATAGGCTACTTTTCCGCGATCAACATATAGGCTAATTTTTTAGGATAAACATATCGTCTACTTTTTCGGGATAGATCGATTTGCTTCTTTTACGGGATAAACATATAGGCTACTTTTTCGTTATAAACATATAGGCTACTTTTTCAGGATAAACAGATCGTCTACTTTTTCGGGATCAACATATGAGCTACTTTTTCGAGATAAACAGTTATGCTACTTTTTCGGGATAAACAGATAGTCTAATTTTTCGGGATAAACATGTAGGCTACTTTTTCGGGATAAATAGAAGCCTTTGACACGCAGCTATAATGTAGCTTTTATCAGTAAAATAATTTTCGTAATCGAACTTTCGGAGAATAATACCCTGTATAAGAACATTTAAACAAAACATATATTTCACCGCACCCCGCACTGGGCCTGCGTGGAGTATTACGGCCCATTCCGACACAAAGAGAGGAGGCCTGTGTCCCAGCAGTGGGAGCTTCCAGTCTAACCAGATGCACTGATTACCAGTATTTTACATGGGACGACTGCCTATATGACCTTCACAACCCAGTAACTGAGTATCAGTATAACCCTAGGCAAGATGTGTGTCAAATTTCCTGGTTTATTAACCTTGAAGATCGTCCCGTGCGTCTGTTATTATTTATCCACGAGGTCTAAAATATGTTCAACATGAAGAATTCAGAACAGTGATTACGATACAATACCATAATGACTTTACGATTATCTTCATACAATGATAGGCAAAGGTCATCTTTAGTCAGTATTACATTGCATTCCGATAAGCACATGAATTAAAATATTTATTCAGTAGTTTGTAAGCCATCGACGAAAAAGCCAGTTACTGGGTTAGCTTTTAGTAGAATACTGAAACTTCGAATGCATCTGGTTAGACTCGAAGCCAGTCTCAAACGTCCCCACAAACGTGGGGGAAAAAAGATTAACAGAATGTTATCGATTATAAATTAATAGCGACCCGCCCCAGCTTCACCCGTGACAATTTATACACAAAACTTTCGTCGTTTCTCACTCTTTCTATTGGTGAAAATCGTATGAAAGTCCGTTCAGTAATTTTTCAGTTTATCGCGTACAGACGCGTCGGTGGACTTTATTAACCCCCGACGGAAAAAGAGGGGTGTTATAAGTTTGACGTATCTTCCTGTGTATCTGTGTGTCTGTCTGTGGCATCATAGCTCCTAAACGGATGAACCGATTTTGATTAAGTTTTTATTGTTTGATAGATGACTTTGTCGAGAGCGTTCTTAGCTACGTTTGAATCAAATCGGTTTAGTCGTTCAAAAGATATGCGCACTTTATTCTTTGAATCTATCTGGGTTTTTTTGCAAGATTATTATAATATGTAGTGATGGCTATTTCTATTCATCTCCTGAAATTAAGTCATAGTTTAAATACAAAAAAAACTCCTCAATTTGTTGGCCGCTGAATAATTTAACGTTTTACTAACTTTATGAATGCAGCCGAAAAAAGGACATTAAAGCAGTGGCATGGTGGAAGTATTTATTAGTTAAAATATTTCCGTTACTGTCTAACCTCATCAACATCAGTATCCACAATCTTACTTTGCCCACTGCTGGGCTTAGACCTCTCTTTTCTTGTCCTTATTAAACCTAATAAATAATTTCACAGCATCAGACAATGAATTAACAAACGTACCCCTTTAATCCTTACTCTATTTTATACGCTGCTGCAAGATAGAATCAAAAGCATGAGGGGCTTTCCGCTCTATAATAAGTAATTGGCCCTTGATTAAACTCGTTACGCAGGGTTAACTTAAATAAGTTAGCGACACGCCGCAGCCATGTGTATCGATATATAATGACATTAAAATAATAATCTATACATAAATCCTTACTATCTACTACTAATAAATATAATAAACTTACTATACTAATATTATAAAATGTGAATGTAAGTTTGTTTGTTACGCTTTCACGCAAAAACTACTGAACCGATCATCATGATACATTTATTAAAAAAAAAAAAAAAATAATGGCTTAACTGCGAGCGAAGTCGCGGGTAAAAGCTATAATAATATACATCTGTAGGCAAGACGTTTTTGTACATTGAAAATATATCCAAAAACAAATTGCCAGGGTGTTAATAATAACCAACAGAACCCATTTTCAGCATTTTTGTCTATTTGCTGTGTCGTTGTGCACGCATCACGTAAAATGTACAAATTCAATATAGAAAACTTTTATTCATAAAAATTGTGCGTAACTTGAAGTATTACTTAGTTTTTGTTTTATCGCAATCGGTACACTCTATCAAGAAGTTGGAAGAATTTAAAGTGTTCAATAGGTATAATATCACAACACGGAATTCAGTTACTCGGACAGTTGAACTCTATGTTCGATAGATGGCGTTGAGCATTTAACGTCATTTTCTGAATGGCGGTGTGAAAAGGAAATGCGGTCGCAAACATCCGATTGAATTTCCTAAGTAAATACTCATAATTCGAGGTTTGGCTCTCGCCTATTTCCTCCTCCAATTTTGGAACAATTTAACTGAAAAAGAAAGATATATTATACTGTACCCTTGTGTTTTTTTTTTTTTTATGATACATTATCTTTAAGCACTAGAACCCTGAAAAGATCCTCGAAATTGCGCTGTCAACAGAGGCCTAGTGTACAAATTTGTTAACTATAAATGAAAAAAAGAAAACATAGAGACACAGTAAATATCTTTTTATTTCAGTTTATTGAATATCTTTTAAATTGTTCCAATATTGGAGGAGAAAATAGGCGAGAGCCAAACCTGTAATTAAGACTTTTTAATTAGGAAATTCAGCCGGATATCTGCAACCGCATTTCTTCTTAAGATTTTCCGCGGAAGAATAATCATAGAAGAAATGGTATATAGTAAGGCCAGTAAGATAGGCAGATAGGTAAGTAGGATGGGATAGGCAGTTGACGGGTGCGAAGCCGCGGGCATAGCTGGTTAATACCAAAAATCTTCTTAAAACAAGCTTTTAATGGATTAAAAACAGTATACGAAATGTAATATCTCTTTTCAATGTACATCCGATGAGCCCAAACACGATGGAGCCATCATGTCTGGTTGAGGCGTTGCTATGGCCACCTTTCAGCTCCGTAATAGGTAGTTACCCTATTATTTTCATGTTTTCAAAGTTACATAAATACGCCAACTTTCAGCTTACAGAAAGTGCTTGAAAATTGGATTGCTAGTTGCCGGACACATAAAAAAACAAGGCAATTAAAAGCTTGTAATTATAATTAAATTTGAGGGGAAGGAGGTACCTCTCTCAGGAACCCTGACCGGCGTTAGCTTGGAACCTGTTCCTGATACCGGTAGGATTTTTGATATATTATTAAGATGCCAAAGTTTGGATAGATGGATGCATAGATGTTTGTTACTCAATCACGCCAGAACGGCTGAACGGATTTGGATAAAATTTGACACAGATATAGATTATTGTGTGGAATAGCATATAGGCTTTTTATACCGGTATAATGTTCCCTTGGAATGAAAAAGCGGGCGAAGACGCTGGCAGAAGCTAATTTCTTTTATATAAAAATATAAAAAAAATAACTTCTGCCAGCGTCTAATTAACTAACTAAACTAGCTTTTACCCGCGGCTTCGCTCGCGTTGAAGCCATTAATTATTTGTTTTTTTAATAAAAAGTATCATATGTTGCTTCTAATACCTCCAAGAATATATGTACAAAGTTTTATGATGATCGCTTCAGTAGTTTTTGCGTGAAAGCGTAATACACAAACTTACATTCACATTTATAATATTAGTTAGGATGTTTTGATTTTAATATTTTATTAATGTACAAAAGATACTCATACCTGTTACTTACATTGACTACCAAAATACAAATAAAATGCAATCAAACATACAATTAAAAATTGTTATAATACTATGAAATATACAATTAAAATCACTTCTCAAAATGTTCGATGCACTTCAGTCCTAGTCCTGTGAACTTCATCAGGCTGCAATGAAATATATCTACCCCATTTGAAATAATATTATCAATCTTATAGCGCGTGACAAGAAACAAGAAGATATTGACATAAAGGACATAAAATGTTTAAAAACGCATGGTTTCAAGTAATTTCAGCTATGTAGGTGTCATCGACCGCTGGTAAGTTTCTAGACATTATCGACCTCATTTATAGTAATTAATCAGGTTCAAACAGACATCTATTTCAAATTGTAATTATTCGCATGAAAATACTTTGATCTATTACTATATCTAAGTTCTAAATTTTCTATATAACTGGTCCACTAGCGCCAAAGACATAACTTCAGATTTAGTTGCTAACACGAGTTTAAATAACAAATATTATGTCATACAGAAGGATTAAACACAAAATCTTCGGGTCCAATGTCAAATCCGTGCTGCTCTACGGGTGCGAAACGTGGAAGGTCACAAAGGACATCTCACGCCAAGTTTTCTTCAACCGCTTTAATCGTCGCATTCTCGGAATTTACTGGCCCGAGATCACCTCCAACGTAGAGTGTTGAAGAATAGCCATGAGAGCCCGATCGACCATTAGATCAAGCGTCGCAAGTGGAGATGGGATGGCCACACGCTCCAAAGGGGTTCCGATCACATACCCAAGCAAGCTTTGGACTGGAATCCCCAAGGGAAAAGAAAGCGTGGCCGTCCCTGTCAAACCTGGCGTCGCACCGTGTTGGCAGAAGCGACGAGCATCGGAATGGCATGGAACGAGGTGAAGCGTGGAGCTCAAGACCAATCGCGATGGAGGACATCTGTTAACGCCCTCTGCCCCATCTAGGGGTTATAGGACATTAAGTCAAGTAAGTCATGTCATACATATTTGTCCGAATTAGCTACTAACTAACAGTTAAAAAGATAAAACAGTGTGGCGCAAGTTTGCCTAATCAGTGTTTTAACCACAGATATAAAGATAACGCAAGTCCCTCCATCTGTATGAAAACCAAGCGTGCCACTTTTTCACACTCAATTTAAAAACAAATTTACTTACTAATGAAAGAAAACATTTCCAATGCCTCGGCCAACTTTTTCTATACAGTTTTTACAGCTCAATATGGGATAAAAAGGCATTTTTCTAGATTTCGGTGGATTTCCGGTGCCGATAATGCTTAATGAAAAGCCCAAATTACGATCATTGACCGTAATTTTACTCCGTTTTTTGACATGCGAAGTAAATACAGTCGCGTCATCTAGTTAGATTTATATCTGTGGTTTTAACAGTTCCGAGATTTTTGTAGATAAGAAGATCATAAAATTTTCCCAGGCTATCGTTTGATTTTAATCAATATCCAAATTTACAAATGCCAAGTTTTCGAGATAATTTAATTCTATGGATAGTAAACTCAACCAAGGTGGTTTTTAATTGTGACTCAGCAATTCAAATTAAGAATCCTTACTAATCCTTACTAATATTATAAATGCGAAAGTAATTCTGTCTGTCTGTAATCATTTCACGTGTAAACCGTTGAACCGATTTAGATGAAATTAGTTTGGAGTTAGTTTGAGACGCTGAGTAGGACATTAAACAGTTTTCATCCCGGAAACTATGCTTAACGGGGTAGAAAGTAGAGTGGAAGTTTGTATGGACAAACAATATTTTTGTAAGAACTAATGATACGCAGACGACGTCGTGGGTAAAAGCCAGTTTTATAATAATTCGGTAAATACAAATTACAACATACTTTCCTACAACACAATACCTTACTACGAAATTACGATCAGTCAGCAAGTTACTGGAATCGGACATAAGGTAAAAGATTAAGGTTACTATAACGTAGTAACGCTTATGAGTAACAGGGACTTGACCGATCACCTAGCAACCGTCTGCACGTTTAGCATAAATTACGTTACATGATCATTTATTACGTAGGCCATATAAATTACGTTGTATTCTTGCCTACGTACAAGAGATTTATTTATTTATTTAATACTTCATGCACACAAACGTACAGAGGCGGAGTTAATGCCTTAGGGATTTTCTACCAGTCGACCTTTGGGTGATGCAGAGACAACTAGTGGTAGGTGCAATATTGACAGTTAAACGAATCAGGTTTATGTAAAAATGTATATAAACCATAAATACGATATAATTATACCATATATACTCAAAAGAATTAACTAAATATAGTAATAAAAGATTAATAATTGACAAACATTAGCGTTGAGCATTGCATTAGATTATCGATGATATTTCAAAATATACAATTAGTTGTAACCTACACAAATGCATTTTTGACCACAACCCAGTAACTGGGTAACACATTGGCAAGGCTGATGTCAGATCTCAGGCTTCTGACTACCCGTAACGACTGTCAAAGATCTTCAAATGACAGCCAGGACCTACGGCTTAGCGTGCTTTACGAGGCACGAAGGCATCTCGGTATATTAAGATGGTCACCCATTCACGGGATGACCCCGGCAAGCGTTGCTTAACCTTGAAGATCGACCCGTGCAACTGTTAATACTGAGCTTCTCCTCCTGTTATTGATTATATTTCTTTTTTGGTGTACAATAAAGTATATTCTATTATATTCCCCTTCGCAAATTATGATAGCTTCTGCCAGCGGCTTCACCCGGATTAATGTCGAAAATTTTGCCAAGAAAACATATTTCCGGAATAAAAACTATCCTATGTGCTATTCCAGACTATAATCTATCTCTGTGCCAAATTTCATCTACATCCGTCCAGCCGTTTGAGCGTCAAGAAGTGACGAACATACAAACACTCCCGCACACAACACACTCACAAATTTTCGCCTATATCATATTATCACATCGCCCCTCGCACCGCTCCCCCGCTTTACCCGCCGCGCGTATTTATGTCGCTCGAGCTCCATTCAAGTCAATCTTATCGTGATAACTTTTAAACTATGTGTTCAAATTACTTAGTGTAAAAGACAAAGTTTATATACATTAAATATTTAAAGCGATACATGTGGCGATTTTGATAAAAGTTTGATAAATATTCTAAAATGTGCATTGTAAAAAAGTATCCAATTTAATTGTATTTAAAGTTCACTATTTTGGTCATAGTGGCTTCCACATAAAAGGTAGATATATGCTGTCGCGGACTTTAATTTTTAAAAAGAATTACAAACAATCCTACGGTACATTATATTGGTGTATCTCCAACGTTTTAGGCAGCGCACGCGAAGATAGCTCTCAGATGGCAGCATTTTTGCCGAATTACTTGATATCGTTATATTATGACCAAAATACAAAAAACCTAAGCCTAAACCTGTAGCCTATGTGTTATTCTGATGTATAACCTATATTACTGCAAAGTTTCATCCAAATCCGTTCAGTAGTTTTTGCGTGAAAGAGTAACAAACATACATCCATCCTCACAAACTTTCGCATTTATAATATTAAGTAGGAAGTAGGATGATCATTTAATACATATCTACATAATATCGTATTCTTACCTACGTACAAAAGAATATATCGATGATTTTTCTAATGCAACACTTTGTTTTACTATTGGGTAGTCTAAATAATATTAGTATTATATTAGTATTGGGTGGTTTCGTGGATCGGTTACCTAAAACTTTAGAAGGACTTTTGCCTGACCACTGTTGATCTACACGGCTATAAAATGGCACGGGATGACTTGTATACTAAATTAAATTTCCCCTCCCCCCCCCCCTCCGTCGCCCCATAAACAGTCACTAGCACTTTAAGTGATGTAGCGCCAAAGGGGCAACATATACGGAGGTGCTTGAGGAGTGGAGTGGTATACCACTGCTATCAGGACTATCCCAAAATTACGGTCAAGATCCCTACCAGCATCTTACTGGGTTAACTTCCTTCCTCCGAGCACGTTTGCTCTTGCGCATCTCCACTCAAGCCAGTCAATTAAGGCATGAGGGAGGTGAGAGCTCTGTTCCCCGTCAGTGTTCACTCCGACCAGCCAATAAAGGCAAACCGGAGATGAGAGATAAGACTTCTTCCTGGAGATCAGGTCCGTGGGGTCGCCACTGCCTACCAGTTCGCCACAAAGCTGCCCTGCGGATGTATCTCTCATGTTGCAGCAAAGTAAAATCTACCGGCATAGACCAAGGGATCAATTAAGCGCGCAAGTCCCAACATGAAGTCAACCTAGAGAAACTGCGGTGGGGTTACTTTTATTATTTATATATCTATATATATAAATCTGCCACCAATCTTTCCACTTTTATCGGTTACCTAGCTACTGGGTTTTGGAGTTGTCTTTGTTAATTAGACTGGAATCCGATTTCTCCATGATTGTAATTTTAATGACCTGTGTACAAAAGATTATATCGATGATATTTCAAATGAAGTAATCGGGTCGTCAAAAGACACAAAATGTGGCACAGGTCTTGCCAATGACCAGCCACTGGGTTGTGAAGTTTAGAGAATTCGCTTCAGGAATCCGCTGGATGAGAGATGCACTTAACCGATGGATGTGACAACACTTACTTGATGGAGGTATCTGTTCAGCGTGGACGTCTTTTGGCTGAAATGATGATGATGAAGGTCAGATAGGCAGTCACTCTTTGTTTTCAAGTGTATCCGGTTAGACTAAGAGCCGACCATGACATGTTAGGAAAATCTCTAGAAATATAAATTGTATATTATGTATTTTCCAACTACGTACTGATGATATTTCAAATGCAATAATTTGTATAGGTAACTAGATATGTAAACAAAATGTTCCACACTATTTACCAACGCACATAAATGCTAGCGAGCGAGGGAACTAGTGAGCGAACTTACATAGAAACATCATTTCGAATCGCGTTAGCAACAAGAAATATTCCCCGTTTCAGGCAACCACGCTGAATAATTCAAACCCTTTGCAGCTACCCGTAACTACCAAACTTATTAATATGTGGGTACTATACTTAATTAGTCACATCTATCTAAAACACTGCATTCCACACATTTGCGAAATCAATTTATTTCCCGATCCATTAAATCACGTATCGCTTCAATACTTATCCTTGACCACTTTCCCAAGACCTCTGCCACCCCCTGCGGCTTCATTGTCTGAGGAACAGCGAAGGGTATTTGAAAGGTATGTGGCGTGTCTTTGCAAATTGGCCGACAATAAAAGTTACCCCATGATAAGTACAATGCATGGTGCAGGGGTTGCTACCCTTGCTGGAGATTATGGGGGTCTGTCATACGAGGAAATAGTGTTTGGAATCACTTGTGCGATGTATTCGTTGATGCCACGTGATGGGATTGAAGTAATCGTACGTAGGTAAAGATGGATACACATGTGAGCGTGCATCTTTTTGTGCAAGCATGACTAAGTAAGTAAGCATTATTGGGTGCATTTATAGCTATGGGTAACGATGTGAAGTATGATGACTGAGTGTTCTGTGGCTTGAATTTTTATATAATTTTTATCAAACCTATTCTTATTTTCGGTAGGTTAGGTTCACTTTTAATATTATCACTCTGACGGTAAGAGATCGACGATGGAGAACGATTGCCTTGAAGTAGGCAATTCACTCTTGACTTAAAGATATCGAGGTTACGGTTATCAGCAACCATGCAAACCTATGTCAACAAGTCATAACCATGTTTCAAGTCAAATTGATACTGTAGTACTTATTTCTTCAGTCAAATTCTGTTAGTATCTACAGAATATATCTCTATAGTAAGACTTGAATTCTTAAAGTACGGTCAGGCGTCCCTAAGACAAATCAATAAACACCGTATTTGTCAAAATCGTTTTTGCGTTGCTGTACATTCTTAGTATAGATATATACATAACTATACAACTTGTTGGGTGAGACTGAAACAGTCTAACGCTTCAGGATAAAACTATCGCGCTCCTAAAGCTGATACAATATAAAGCGACTGATTTTCTTAATTAAGTAAAAGCTACAAATTTATTTAATTTTGGATCGATTGGAATATTGAAATCTAGATAATAATTAAGAAATCTAGACAAAGTTAGATCCTATGAGCGATAATGACTAATAACACAAGACTTGTAAAGGTTTTGTCGGCAAAAAGAAATAAAATTTTAATACTATTTTTTTCGACTCCGTTCGCGTGAACTTTCGTATCCTATCCTAATGATGACTAATATTATAAACTAGCTGTCCCAAGCGGCTTCGCTCTCGTCAACTGGCTACCTACCTACTTTATCCTACATACCCTACATACATGAATGTTGCGTAACTTTAATCGCTTACTTAATTTTGCCCGATTTTGTAACTTTTTTTCATTTATGTTCCGCTCCTATTGGTCGTAGCGTGATGTTATATAGCCTATAACCTTCCTCGATGAATGGAATATCCAACACAAAAATATTTTTTCAATTCCAACCAGTAGTTCCTCAGATAAGCGCGTTCAAACAAACAAACAAACTCTTCGGATTTATAATATTAGTATAGATTTGAAAGTTTTTGAGCATTGATGTTTGATACTCTTTCACGCAAAAACTACAAATCAGATTTTTATGAAATATTGCAGTATTAAAGCTGCATCACAAAGTCCATCATTTATGAAGATATTGGGCATAAGCACGTTCCGTGAGCAGCAGCTAAACTCCATTTGAAATAGCATGTTTTCAAATCTTTTTACGGTCCGTTCAACCAATTTTGAGTTCTATCCCCTAAACATAAGGATGACATAAAAAGCATAAACCTGTTACCAAAACCAATTGTTTACTACAGCTACCATTTGTCGTATCACTAACGCAATAGAAGTCAAAATCGGTTGAACGGGCTGTAAAATGGGCTAATTTAAACGTCTAATGTTTTCGCAAATGGAGTATAGTTATAACATAAAATTCGACTATTCGCCTTATTGCCGAGTGTAAATTTGCCCCTCGGTTTTCTATAAATGAAAAGATTTTTGTGGTTAATTCAGAAATAATTACAAAAAATACATTTTACAAACAAATAGAGCAAACCATAATTTAGATTACATGTTAATATTAGTTCAGATAAACATATGTCAAAGCACTATTTTAACTAGTCATATCTGTCGAAATTATATGGATCATCATGAACCAACAATGTAATATGTCCAAAGCAAATAATCAAATGTAAATTGTACAGCGAGATGTTTATTTATTTATCATAATTTGGTGTACAGCCTGCGTTGCATTATTGGTGAACTTTCCAGTGGAATCTGAATTCTTTGGTGTATTGTAGCTTCAAGATGCGTTTATTGGAACAATTTTCACTTGGATATGCTTTTGGAAAGAAAGAGCAGAAAGCACGTTCGTAAGTCACTGGTAATTAAAACCGGTGTATGCTGGCCTCACGTTCTATTAAAACACCGTACTACGCTAGGCCAGCTCAAGATCAGAATGTTACTACTGCTGTACAGCCTTCATTCAGCACTAGATTATAGTAGACTGCTGGAATATATATACCGCTCAATTGCACGCCACTGCTTGCTAGGTAGAAAATGTAATTATGCCAATAATTATCTAGACTATTAGATGTAAGTAATTAAATGTATACTATTACCAATAATTACATATAAATAATATTAAATAATACAATTAGGTGATCTAAAAGGCAGGTCGTCTTGGTCACATAAGAAACACTACTACACCTAACACTTAGAGATTGGAGACCTAATTGTTTGCCGTATCGCCGCTAAGCCGAGCGTTGAAAATCCAGCGGCGCACTTTTTATACGCATTTAATTAGGTGTCGCACAGTCTTCGTGAAAACGGGGATTAGTTACGTATCTTTTTTTATTATGCGCGTTTATCTGTGATATCTAAAAAAAAATCTTTCTTTCTCGTTTCACTAGAAATATTCACTAAAATGTTATTACAATCTGTATATTAATGTATTTGCAACATCCGATACACATTTTGTATAGCCCTAATGTCCTCTGTTAATAATTATAGGGAGATATTACTCGTAATAGCCACCCTAAAGTGTGAGGGTTCGCGAATTCGTTATACATTGGTAGTTTCAGAACGTACCGTACGTTCCAATAGCGCTCAATAGATGGCGGTAGAAGCGCCTCGCGCAGATTCGTGCCAGATACTTCTAATGCATTTTAGTTGTAGCTTATATTTATTGTTATGTAGAGCTTCATGTGTAATCTTGTGTCTTTCTGTGTTCTACTTTGAATAGTAGGTAGGTACGGGTGCAAGTAGACATTATGGGATGTCTTTACTTTTGACTTTGTTTCCTTGGAACGTAAATTATTTAATTATCGACTAGGGGCCCAGAAACTGGCACTTAGTTATTATATATTTAGGATAGCTTGCACCAGCAATTACATTTATCAGAAAACATTTTTTCAAACATAATTCTGTCTCAGTCATCCTCAAACAATTGAAAGGGACAGAACGATGTCTTTAACAAGTTGAGCGTTACAAGGATTTAGTGATTTATGATGCAAGCGAGTCTAATGTATTTGTTAAGTTTGTTCGGCTTCCCCACTATTGTTAAAACAATTGATTAATAAAAAATAGGGAGGTATTCAAACAACCTCGGTACAAGTTTTTGTACCTAAGTTTCTATATTAAAATTTATGGCATCTACAGAACGACCGCTTAACCACAGTATAAATATGGACGAACAGTACGGAAACTTCCGACAAAAGCTGGAAACGGCTCACTCACGCAAACATGCGCATCGACGAGACCCCTAAGCGGCACGCACTACTGACAGCATCGCGACAACCGCGAACGGCTGAACGGATCTGGATGAAATTTGGCACAGAGATAGATTATAGTCTGCAATTGCACCTATGCTACTTTTTATGCCGGTAATACGTTCTCATGGGATAATTTCCGAATGCCACGCGGGCGAAGCCGCTGGCAGAAGCTAGTTTAAAAATAAAAACAACACGATGTCAGTGTTGCACAGAAAAGCCACAGGAAAGACGCGTTACTCAGCTGTACAGGGCAACAACACGTAACTATGTTTTTTGGTTTTCTGAATAGTGCCCGATTTTGACATACGTGGTGTAAGAACTGTTTCATTTTTTTTCGAGATTCAAATAGCCATACAATTTCTGAGATGACATTTAATTTGCTCTAAAAGATGGTACGTCAATATTTCACACCAACTCAATTATTGGAATAATAATATTATCAACCTTTAAGTTCAATAAATCAATGCTAACATTTGGATCTAAGACACATCTTAATATAACTTGAACTGGTTGCCATAAAAGGTCAAGTATAATGCCCACTTGGTTTCACAACAACCACGTGGCAGTTTATCTCTTTGTTAATTAATTCACTAATTTACTGTGACATTGCATTTGAAAAGAGAACTGCGAATAAAAAAGTCTCTCCTCCTGTCTGTTCCTTATTTACATTTAGTTTGGCTCACCCTAATTCAATGTTTGTGAGCTGTACTCCACTAAGCTCGATTTTATTTACAGTACGCAACACCTAAATTAATGCCGAATAGGGATGCACGATTTTTTTTTGTTTTTTATCCAGTATATCGATAAATATATTAACGCTCTTAAGGGGTACGCAGATCTCTCATTTCACCGGTTATGTTAACGGATATTCGGGTAATCTATTCTGGCGTTATAGGTACCTTATTAAACAACTTGTCTATTAGGCAGTTACAACTAAAAAGAGAAAAATAAAAAATAAAAATACTACCGACTTCCAAATAAAAAAACTACAAAGTGAAAAATAACCTACTAATACAGAAAACAGAATCTAAATTGATCGAAAAATTAACGAGATAATATAATGATTTCAAACAAATACAATGTAGATGTGTCCCTCTCGCGAAATTTCTATGGCAAGTGTATGGGCGGGGTAACTACTAGACTTTGACGACTTTGACTTCTTTTTGGAATTGTCAACATTGAATTTATTTTAATAAATATTTCGTGTTTTTTTTTCTAGAGCTAATAAGTATTTTAAAATAGCAAATAAAAAATTACATGCCTATGCCTTAAAAGCACACCATTTATTGAATATTTGAGGGTCGACTTAGCGCCAAGAGTCATGCGTTTCTTAGGTCCAGTTTCTCACCTCTAAATTATCGCAGAACTAATGTGACAAATTGTCAAGCACGCGTTATCTGCTGTGATTGGTTGAATGAATTTTCAACAACCAATCACAGCAGATAATGTTTGCTTGACAATTGAGAAACTCGACCTTAGTGTTAATGAAAACGCGCATCAAATAAAGTCAATACATTTTCAGTTACTGAAATTCAAGGCGTCAACTCTTATTATGTTATCACTCACCTATCTTTTCTGGTTGTTTACAAATACTGATTCACTACCCTAATATGCTGTGCAATCACTATTCACTTTAAATTTCGCCAAAGGGGTCCTCCCTTTGGCGAAATTAGTAGAGTAGAAGTGCGAAACACGTGTCGAGTAGGGTGCAAGTTTTACTATACTCCTATTTGCTGCAACACTTCTGCATGTGCATATTGTTGATTGGCGATACTAAAATAAAATATTAAAATTACATTATATATTGTTGTCATAGGTTCCCGTAATGTAACGCCCGGTTCCATAACTTACCTTGATTCACGAAATTTTAGTATCTATAAACTCTAACAAGGAAAACAAAACTAGATAACATGCAAATGACCCCGCTTCCTTTCCATTCAGTTCCATCATGTTCAGTTTATCCATTCAGTTCCGTTCTATCCTTTAGGCGACTACCGACTACCATATACCTCCCCAACCCTCAGGTATACCATATTTCGCCCGATCTCATTCACCATAATATAAATCCAGGGTAAACCCCTAATCGCCTCACACGACTCCATAGGGACTGGGTTATTTGTAACTTTGTGGCACACGGTTATTTGTACCTCGGTACCATAGAAAAGGTCCTATAGTAGTGAACTTGTGGCAAGGAATAGTGTTTCAATAAACGTAAAGCTTTTCGTAAACGTAAATCTGTATCAGGTTAGTCAAATTCCGCCAGTATTTTTTATACAGTTAATCCTCAGTTTCCTAGCTCAAAATTATCGCAGAATTAATGTGACAAATTGTCAAGCACGCATTATCTGCTGTGATTGGTTGAATGAATTTTCAACAGCCAATCACAGCAGATAACGCGTGCTTGTCAATTTGTCACATTAATTCTGCGATAATTTTGAGCTGGAAAACTGAGGGTTAGCCTGTTGTGGTGCGTAGTATTTGGTGGCTATGATTTCTACAACATATTCCAGTTGAACATTCGTCAAAGGTTTATTGCATTGTCGGGTCGAGCCCGTCTGTGAGATACTTTTATAATTAAATAACTGTACCAATATAAAATAATTTCATATTCTATTCTATTCTTTTACCCAGGGTAATAACATTTAGCATATTTCGTGGAAGTCCACCGTTATTTGTGTACCTACCAGTTTCTTACACAGTTTTGTCTATTTTAATATTACGCGACGCCCGCAAATAAAGGTGATTAGCTGACCCATATTCCCCATCAAACAATTAAGGGTTGCTATGATGACTTTTTATCCTATCAGGGGTCAAGCTGCGCTATGGCTGATCGTTTCCCGCCCTACCAGTAGGGTTGCCACCGCTAGAGGGGACTGGTCATGCACTAATTAGTGAACGACTTTGGTTTCACGCAGAATGACTCGTTTAACCCTTAGGAAAAATAGGGTTGGCCGTCGTGGGATAATTTGAATTTCGAATTCCAATTTTGAATTTCGTGGGATATCATATTGTATACGACAATATGATATCCCACGAAATTCAAAATCGCAATCGCAATTTAAAAGGACGAGATTTGATGCAGGCATAATCTGTGGTTGTTATACTGCATTATTATGCGAATAGTCGCAGTTGTGCACCAAAAAGGTAGCTCATTAAAAAACGTTAACATCCAGGCCTTTTGTCAAATGTTGGTGACGGGCGAACGTCAATTCGAGCATATATTTACAAAGAATCGGTGGCAGATTTATTCACAAAACCCACAATCGAAAAAAAAACTATTTTGTTTCTGACAACCCTCGAGCCCAGTTCAACAAGTTTATCTGTATGATTTTTTACTCTTAAATAATAGAGCTTGGAATTGCTATCCAATTATTCCGATCGAATATGTACAGTCACAAAAAAACATCAGATCAAAACATGAGCCTTAAACATAGTTGTTACATGTACGTATGTATAGTCGTGTATCGTCTGTTTTGACCAGACGATATTTTTCTCGAGTATACCTTACGACCTCGTTACCCAGATATTTTGCTATGGTTTTTTTGTAAATAAAGGAGTCGTGGTGAATGTGTAGATGGCGCTACCGACAGCTAGTCGGGTGGTATGGCTATGCGACATATTAACATTCATGTTCTTAAAAGTATAGGCGTATGTCTCATAATTTGAAATCTTAAATCTGCCGTATCGATAGAGGAGTTTCTGTTATTGCTGTTATGATAAAATATTTGTACTTGCCTGGACCTTCAAATTACATAGCATAAGTAAAGTATTATATTCGCAGGGACACAGGCCTTCACTCTGGTAAAGAGACTCGGCCGTAATCCACAACATAAGCTCAGGATTCTTGCCAAACTTCTGGGCAGTCCTGAAGTTGGCTTTCCAATGCGCAAGTTACGGATCGGTGCTGTTTTTGTATGAGGGTGACTACTGCGCAGCCATTGTAATCAACTTCAGCGCAGCCAAGAAGTTTGGCGAGAACTATACGAGTTGTTGGACGTCGCATGTCTTCGAATTTTTGTTTCTAAATCATGCCGGTTTCTGCACGGTGTTTTCCTTCATCGTTTTGAGAGCAGTTGGGATGATATAAATTACACATAAAGTGCTTGCCTGGATAAAATAACACACTATTCGTAAATATACAAGCATACACTTCGCCACAGCCAGTTAAAAAAGTCCTCAGCACTCGATCACTCCATTATCTTTCGACTCGATTAATCTTAGAAACCACTTAACAGTTTTAAATGCTGTTTTCACCGATACAGCACGTGATGGAGAATGATTGGACAATTTGGACATTCTATTTATATGATTACTTCTTACTTATATTTGTTATGTCGATTAGGAGTATCAATATTTATGCAAATTGTCAGTGTGACACTAAATATAATGAATTTATAGGTACTTGTGTACTTGTACTTTAAGAGTTTTCTTGATGGCGAGTGAAGCATGCTCGGAAGGATAGGTTAGGTTCGAAGGAAATGTCGGGAGGATGTGAGCGAGTAAAGCGAGCGAACTCAGCTCCCGTCATCTCTTTTATGTTAGGTTACTTTAGACCCTGCAGACAGAAATAAGAGTCAATTTTGTTGCTTAAATAGTAATCGTAATTACTTATTCTATATTAAAATCAATGTCAACACTAAAATAATTAAAAAAACACATATGTTTATTACCTGGCCCAATATTACAGGCCGGGCCTATTATTCAGAAAGGCCGATAAATTTAATTATTTCAATAGTTTTTATCATATTGCCTCCTCATATTATCATTTAAAAAACTTACCCGGGCATTATGAATAATGCCGTATTAATTACTTGGTCCATATCAGATGACAAGTGACACATATGGGCAGGTTTTTGAATTGAGAACATAAATTGAATTAAGAACCTGCAAACTTTTAATTTCTCTTCTTTTTTCTTTTAGGCTAAAGTGGAGTTTAATAAATACTCAACTTCAAATTCTAAATTCTCTATACAATGGCCAAATAATATATCTGCCATGTAAGTGATTATGTAAAGTCTCCGTCGCCAAATTATCTGTATGTTTCTTGTTCCGCTTTACACGTTTGTGTATCTATAGTTGTTTCCTTATAGCATAGCAATGGCGGACATTGCCCTTTCCGTAATATCTCGCACCGAGGGAGCCCATCCAACTATGTAGGTCTGTATCGTTTTTCATTGCTAAAAGATGTTGAGGATCAAGATAGATGTCAGCAAGACCTTAATATCGAACTTTTAGATTGAAACTGTCACTAAATTCCAACCGACCGACCTGATGCTGCAAGCAAAAGCTAGATGTTGGTATATTAAAATAAAATAAGCCTTTAATTGCTAGTTACCTCACCTATTTACGATAGTCTATTCTTAGTTTTTAGTGAGATTATAACCTATTTACACTGTATTTATTACTCGTATAATTTATTTATTTTCCTCGGCACCTGGTTTTTCCCTCGCTCCAGCTTGTCTTTCGACAATTCAAAAATAATAACGGAATGGTACCCGATAGGAAGCAAAAGAAGTTGAGGAAGACAGATAAAGCGATGGGAAGATGTTATAAAGAAAGTGTCAGGTCCAGAATGGTTGCGGGTAGCGAGGGACAGAGTCAAGTGGAGAGCCTTGGAGGATGCCTTTGTAGGTCATAATCGATGCAGAAAGGTTAACGCCAAAGCAATCATGTCAAATCTAATATCAGCCGGCATTCCGGCGTTTGCCATATTGTAAAGGAAGAGAAGATCCTCTTGATACCGAATACGAACGAGCACTGATTTGGTCGCTTACTAAGTTGACTATTAAGTCCAGGTTTCTCACTGTTACTAAGTTGACTATTAAGTCCAGGTTTCACACTGTTTGTCCTTGATGTATGTAATACTGATTCTATAAATTATGTAAATACAATTGTCTATAGTTAACTAAGAAAGGAGTAATGCTCATATCAATATTTTACCACTAAAACAATGTACTAACTTAAGGCCCACTCTCTGTCTATACCCAGAGATGGCCGGTGTAACAGCAGGAAAAAAAAATATTTTTTGAAGATGTATTGGCGTAAAAGATTAATACATTTATAAGGTTATATTGGTGTTTGCACTAAGGTCAAGGTTTATATCGCAGAATCGAAATATAGGCTGATAAAGCAATATTTGAGCAAGATTTTAGAACAGCAATGTAAAAAATAACCATCCAACGACATACAAAAAGTTTAATACCCCGTCTAGTTCCGCCACTATAACCGATTACATGTAGAAGGAGACAGTATAAAAGTATTATAAATAATGTGTAGTCATATATTTGATTGTGCCACTTTGTTACGGAACTCCACTTTCACGCACGGAGCAACACTCCGACATTGCATGGAGCGGGTCAACTTAGACAATCTGTCACTTATGTTTTTGCTAAAAATAAAATGGCGGATTTTTGCTAATATTTGGACGAGGAACATGTCGATTTGTAATCTTATGTATTTTACAAGGTTTTATTTAACTTGCAATGTATGTATATATGTATGTAAGTGTGTTCGGGTCAAATCATGCAACTGAATTTTAAAGCAGTTATCCTACACCGATTAAGATACAATTTTGCATACATGTTTAGTTTGAATGACAATGCATGGTTTGCTAAGTGACGTCATTCTAAATCCAATATGGCGGACGGCCTAAGATGGCGGACTAGTTATTTTTTGTATACTGCCATGATATGGGTATCAAATGAAGGGGTTTGCTTAGTAGAATACGAAAACGGCATCTTTAAAAAAAAAGGATTTTTTAATGATTAGTTTCTTGTGTTTTGAAAATAGTTTTTAACATTATAGTTAGATCTTTGACAGTCGTTACTTGAATTCAGAAGCCAGAAAATCTGATCTTGCCAGGGTTTGATCTAGTTTCTAGGTTGTAGTGATCAAATAGGACATGCCATGTATAATATTGATATTTAGCTACATCTTGTTAGACGAGAAGCCGACCCCAATTGATTAATAGTTTCTTAAAAAAGTAATTTTTGGCGAGTGTTGTTTTGCAACAACCTCAATTTAGATTACTGCTTCCGTGTTTGATATCTTTCTTTAATTTAAAATTTAAATTATTTTTGACGGAAAGTGCATGTGTAATTGTGTATCTTAGATAAGATTTAATGATAGCGGCTTAAATCTTTGAAATTTTGCGAATAATAGTTAATGCCTTCTTCATGATAAAATTCTAGATCAATATGACACATTTGACCTGATTCACACTCTGGCTTGTCACGTTCTCTTAAAAACTTCACATATCCTAAATACCAAGTTTCTTTAAAAACAAACATTACTGCAAAAATTCAATCATCAAATTGAAATTTTAAGCCCATTGAGAAGAACAAAGTTCACGCGTAATTTATCGTGGGCAGAAACAATGAGTTTAGAGCCTATATCAAGCTAACTAGTAACGTATAAAACTCTCTCCCTGTTACACTATTTATGGAAAATTCTTCAAGTAAATACCCACGTGTATATCAGTGTAATTATAATGTTTTAAACGCAGTCTCGGTAGCAAATAGCTCGCTCGAGGCTTATATTTTCTTGTCGATACTCAAAATGGTGCCCAGTGATACTAATTGACATGATAAGGTTGTTAGTATTAAAAATAAAAACATGAGATCGCCTTAACGCGGTGATTAGTGTAACTCATCAAATAATAGATAATAATTCTAAATAATTATGTAGTCGTCTTTACATTAGATGTAAAGCTAATGACTGCTACAGTAAACTGTCGATTACTAATATCACAATACTTGGCATAAGAATATGTCATAACAAGAATTGTGATCGCAGTATAGCTTCTTCATCTTCTCCTTTCTCTTAAATTTCGAAAAATATACACCTTTTAAGTGTCAGAAAAGGATAAGTCCGATTAAATGAATAAAAGCCTAACAAATAAAGAGATTTTTGCAGCTAAAATATTCACCGTGCGAATTCACAGAAGCTCAATTAAACTAGTATAACAGGGAAGCGAAAATTTTGATAAAATCCAGAGAATTTTAGAGCAGGAAACGTAAAACAACCAGACGGATTCTGGAATTCTACTCACTAGAAAGATATTTGCTTTGAAAATCCAGCGAAGATTTTTTTGAGGCTGTTTGTATATGAAGCCAATAGCATTCGTATGAAATAATAAGTAAGTAATGTTAAAGTCTGTATGTTTGCATCACGCCTCAACGGCTGAATAGATTTGGATAAACAAAGCATCCTATAACGATTTTCTTTTTGCAATTTTAGGGTTGCTGCCATTGTAGAACTTGGTCATAATTAAAAGTACAGTAGTCATATTGGATCTTTGTGTCTCAGAAGTTGGCTGCAAGACACTGCGCAGTAGCTATTTTTGTGTCAATGTTGATTGAAGATAGTTGTATAACCTCCTCTTTCTCTCGCTTACGTTTATCGCTTCGTCCTATCTCGCTCATTCTATGCAGTATATTCGATGACAAACTGTTTCTTGCTCAATGGTTCGCAGAGCCAACTTCAGAGACACAAAGATCAGCTGTGACTACTGCACCATAACTCCATTTCTAGTTTTGCATTGTTTCATTTACACCTTGTATCATCATAGATATTAGTCATACTTTCACGTGGACGAAGCCGCTAACAAAAACAAATGCGAATAAAGCTATAATTGGTTATTATTTAAACATTGGATAACTTTTGTATTTCGAACTTAAAATTACAGATGTTTGTATTAGGTTAGTCGTTTTCCTTGTTTTATCAAGTGGCACTTCTAACATAGCTTGGCATACGAACGTCAATCGGATACAAATGATATCATTTCTAGATAACGTTACTAACGCATGTAGTACATGGTTCCCGGGGAAGGACTTCCTTCCTTGTACGTTAATTACGTCAATGCTTCTTCATCTGGTTAAGTTTTTTATCACACGAAATGTAACGAATTCGGAGAATAAAATTAGTACTCCAGACCAAATTCGGCCACAGCGGCCAATCTTAGACACTAGCCATCGGTGCTGCCGATATTGTAGCGCGCAAGGGTGTACGCAAACACAGGTACAGTAGTCTCCAATCTTCTTGGCCGCCCTGAAGTTGGCTACAATGGCTGCACAGTAGTAAATCTCATACAAAAACAGCAGCGCGTGCCGTTCCGTCACCCTGAAGTTGGCTTTCCGATGCGCAAGCAGCGCATCGGAAAGCCAACTTCAGGGTGACCAAGAAGATTGGGGGGAACTGCATGCCCTGAATGCCGCTTGTCGTTCCCCTTTTTAGGATTCCGTAACCAAAGGGTCCAATGGGAGCCCTATTGCTGTCACTCACGTGTCCGTCTGTCTGTCTGTCCGTCTGTCCGTCGTCTGTCACACAATTTTGTACCGAAGAATTGTTTAACCTATGAACTTAAAATATGGTCATAATGCTTATTTTTACATGTATTTTTACTAACAAATACCATGATAAATCAGATTTTTCTTTGGTACGGAACCCTAAATGTGCGTCCGACACGCACTTGGTCAGTTTTTAACACTGTAAGATCCACTCGCCTGTGTATTAAGAACAGGAATAGTTTGACAGACAAATCTTGTGAAGGTTTCGTCAGTGGAATCATCCCCTCTCCCATTTGCAGGTCAATTCTGTAGACAATTTTTCTGATTCTCACCGAAGTCATCATAGTGAGGTTTTACATAGAATAGCATTACTCTGGTCACAAATAATTATGACCTTGAGATTTCGTCCACAAGTGTTGACAAGTGTCGTACAGCAATGGAGTGGTGTCCCAGTGGTAAAGGCCGCGACTTACAAGTTGTAGGTCGTGGGTTCGAACCCAGGCAGGCTTTGTTTTGTGTAAATTATTTCATCTCTCTCTCGCTCTAAACTCGCTCTCAAAACGGTGAAGGAAAACATCGTGAGGAAACCGTGTGAGGAAAACATGTCCTACAACCAAAAATTCGATGACATGTGACATGCACAAACTCGCAGTGTTCCCGCGTGTTGGATTACGGCCCATTCCCTCTCACAGAGAGGAGGCATATGCCCCAGCAGTGGGCACATTAAAACGATGATGATGATGATGAGATTTCGTCAACAGGAATTGCAGCAGTTTCTTCCATATAATAAGTCTATAACGTTTCCACTTTTAAGAAGTAGGCCCCCTCTCTGTAAGAGACTGTTTTCGAACCTTGCTAATTCTCTTTTGTTGGTAGTCCAGCAGTCAAAATTTACGGGCTATGATGAAGGTAACATAAGCATCAAACATTCCAACGGGGAACCTAAGCACAGTTGCAATAATGGCTAGTACTTTGGCACAGGCTAAGAGAACCGTTACAAATGTAGGTAGCAAGTGTAAGCCTTCATTCGTTTTGTTTTTACCCGACTACGGCGAAGCCAAAAGGAGAGTTATTAACTTTTGTGATGATAAGTTAGATAAGCAATCAATATACTTACTTTTTTTCTCTCCTAGACTGAACAAGAAATTAAATTAAACAAACTTAATTACACTTTGAAATAAGATTTCGATGTTGTTTTGTTTAATTTGGTGTCTTTTAATCAATATTCTTAAATAAGCGGGCTTCGATCATTGGCCTATAAAGGTGCGCTTAAGCCAGCGAACATTATAGAAAAATATGAATAGTGAAAGAAAACAATGCAGCGTGGGTAGAATTAATTCTAGAACTAAAAGAGAGTTACGTAATGCTTTACAAAGAGAAAATAATGTTTGCTTGATTTTTAGATAAGGTCAGTTTTAAAATATAAATACTTAACAAAAAGCCAAAAAACACTGTAAAGTGATTCTTAATGCTGCAGAAAGTATTCGAAAAATATTCATTCATACATCTTGTGAAGATGGTAGATAAAGTAAAGACATCACATTTGATTTACATCCTTAACATTTTACCAAGAAACTGGCTGACGATCGAAGATAAAAATATCTTCACCAATAAAAAAAAAAGAATCAATGTTCCTAATATCAGTCTCGTCTAGACACACCTTAGGCGAAAGAAATAAGAAATAAAAACGCAGGTCATTAGAATTTTAATAAAGTAGCGATCTCTTTTCAGGTATAGAGTAGAACGGAATAGTTTTTTGGTGCCAAAAAAACTGACAAAAATGAATAGACTGTGTCTTGTTAAAGAACTATTGTAAAGGGTTTGTGTGAGTCTCTGTTAAGGGTCTTCCACCTATTTAGTGCCGTAAAATGGTTACTTTCTAAAGCATACTCCTTAGTAACGCCGAGGTTAAAAGGATTGAAAAAAAAATATTGATTCATGTGTATTATTTGTGAAATATGGTTTTTTCGTGTAACAAATAGATTTGCTTAAAAAAAATTTACAACACGATATTTTTCGATACTTTTGGAAAACTCCAAAACGGCTTGGATGTTGAATAATGTAAATCAAAGAATATTTTGCAAACAAAACTGTCCAAAAGGATGCAATAGTGATATTCTGGGCTCCGAGCGGGCGCACGACCCTGTACTGCGTTAACATTTGGGAATATATATGCCTTAAAGAACAGCAGTGTATTTATTAGGTCAACTACCTGCCGATGTTCCTCAAATGGTCAGTCGTTCTGGCGAGTTGTTACACGTGTAAAATACATATCGAAATCTAGTATCTAGCTAAGTATGCAAATCGAGTTTGCTGTTGAAAGTGGACGCAAGTATAGAAAAGATACAGTTGTAAACGCAAATATATTGTGACTTTTTCAATGTTTACCTTACAAGCTAATTTTGTAGATTTTTACTTACGGAAAAATAAAGTGATAAACCCAAGTCTGAATTCGGTTACAATCGCTAAGTGAGCGCTGATGATCAATATATGTAGTACATACTATTTACTCACCTATAATTTATGAAGTGGCTAACAATTTTGTCTTGTAGCAACTTCTTGATTAGGCATCTACATAACAAACTACATATTAATTAGTTTTAACAGAAAAACCAATTTTAAGAGAATACTACTGTTAAAATTGGTGTAAATATCGGGGGTCAAATGGAAGGCCTCCCACAAGATGGGCCGATGACCAGATGAGGGCCGCGAGAGTCTGCTGGATACGAGAGTGTAAAACGCCTTCCACTAAAATCATAATGGTGAAGATTGGGTGTCAGCTATTTACTTTTTCTATAAAAAAAAACATTCCCATAACTCAAGAAATATGATAAGGACACAGTAATATACAGATAACTAAGTAACACGGGAAATTACCGAAAGTAGATTAGAAGATTCTTGTAGTAGCAAAACAGCTCCGTCGTGATGCTCTTATGTTCTGTAAACCGATACTCCAACAATTTACCGCATGGCAACACACACTAAGTATAAAAATATATATTCCTTGCCTACACATTATTCAGTAATATGAAACTGCAACCTCATTAAAGATATGAATTTAATAACATGCCGTATACGAATTATTACCATTTCTATATTATAAA
The DNA here is from genome assembly GCA_947562075.1 of Orthosia gracilis. NCBI lineage: Eukaryota > Metazoa > Arthropoda > Insecta > Lepidoptera > Noctuidae > Orthosia > Orthosia gracilis. The sequence continues at coordinate 40,124,326 of OX387265.1, read as the reverse complement.
ATGCGAAGTCGAAGTGTGTAATATTTAATACCTAGCTAAGTGTATAATTTAGAATTAGTAAGTGGAATGTATATTCTGTATTTCCTGATAGCTACAACCTGGGAGTCTTCAAGTCAAGAGTGAATAGGTTTCTTCTAGGCAAGCGTGCTTCATCGTCGACCACATCATCGCTTACCATCAGGTGAGATAGTGGTCAAGCGCAAGCCTATAATCAATAAAAAAAAAAAAGTGGAATGTTATAAATTTAATGATATATCTAGAAAGGGAATACTGAGATGGTGAATAATAGAGAAGTAAATGGTAGGACAAATATAAAATAAAATATACGCTGTATTACTAAATTTAATTGATTTATTATCAACAGATTGCAACAGAAATAAAATTATAAACTAAAACATAACATTCTCATATACATACAATCGCGAATAAAAAGGGGAGGCACATTGAGCGTCAAAAAATTCGTCCGCATCGTTGTCAACGGAAACGTGCCCAGAACGCTGGCAGCATAACATTGTATAGCAATGTTGAAGTCTCTGACTGAAGAAAAGCCTAACTCTCTGGTCACGTGAAGAGCCATACTTTAGTTCATATGACCTCATTTATAATTAGTATGTTAAATATCAATAAATTGATGATAAGTCTTTAAAGGAAGTGACTACTGAAATGATTATACTTTAATAAATAACTTTAGAGATATAACTTTTTATAAATTCACATTACTAAATGGGGTTTTCGTTGCCATAGCGACTGAGTTGAGTGGAGTTCCTTCAAACGGATTTGAAATTGAAGCTGACAAAAATCAGATAAGGACTAAATAATGACGATATAGTTGAATTTATATAAATTATTGTTTTATAAACAAAATTGTAATAAATGGCGAAATTAAGGTGGCAAACATTTAACCAGAAGAGTGACCTTATAATCCGGGATTTAAAACACTAAATAAAAAAAGGGAATGGAAAATATAAACGCAATAACGAACTAGCATTTGATAAACATCTACACATAAACTATATTTAGGAAAAGAAAGCACAGCTTAGGTACTAAAAAGCCAGCAGCTCTGCCCGAGTAAAATTGGAAGATGTTATCCCGCCGGAAAGGAGAAATGGGATAAAAAGTTTTTTATATCCTAATCCTGGCCATGGTCTCCCATGTTCCATACATCCAAGATGGTTCAGTAGTTAAGGTGTGATTGAATAACTAACAGAGCCAAATTTTATATTAGCACTAGCTTTCCTCGCAACTTCGTCTGTGTAGCATTAATACTTGAGAAAATATAGGTGCACTATATAACCTGGATGAGGTTAGCACAGGAACGTGGTGATTGGTACAAGAAGGGAGAAGCCTATGCTCAGCAGTGGGTGAAGTCGGGCTGTGGATGATGATGATATAAAGTTCCATCTTGATTGGTTCAGCGGTTTAAGCGTGACAAGGTAACAGACAGACTTACTTTCGCATTTAAAATATTATAATAATATAGTATGGACTGGCATCTGCGGCTTCTACTAGTGAGTAAATAAATTAAATAAAGCTCCCGGGATAACAAGTATTCTATTCAGGTTAAAAACTATCTGTGTGCCAAATTTCATGTGAATCCCTTTAGCAGTTTCTGCGTGTGAGAGCAAAAAACATTCATCCACCCATACTCACAAACTATAAAATTTAAAATATTAGTATGCTTAGTAGAACAGGATAGAAGTATACGTGTCAATACAACCGCATATCTGTAAAAAACAGCATGCGAATTATTATGCACACAGTTACACAGTATACACACCACTCCAATGTTGCGAGCAACGATAATCTTCATTTACATATGTTATTAGAGCACTAAATAAAGAGATTACGTTGACCCAAACTGTGGCACGATTAACCTAAGAAGAGTAAGATTATCTTCAGCCAAGTGAAGCTGAGTTACGAATCGAGCCGCTGTTGCGCAACACACTGTGAAATCCAACGAGAAAGTTGGTCGTAGATAAAAATTATGGAAAATATAAGATTATTTTCGCGTCTTTTATATGGTAGGAAGGATTTTTGAACACAAAAGACACAGTTTTGTTAATCGTTTTTGGTTTTCTGCATTTCCACGTCTCTAGAATTATGTCTCGTTGGTTTTGGTTTTATTAGGAAGGTAAGCATTGCCGTCTAATACGGAGTATTCCGTCTCTTTTTCTTTGTGAATAATGGTTGTGAAAATACGACAGTGGCACGCAAATTGTGTACTTGTTATTTTCGTAAAAACGTTGTAAGTTAATAATTTACTTATCAGAGAGCTGAGTGTAGGCTATTTATTTATGTTAAAAATAACTCTCATACATTAGATGTCAAACCTAACTAAAATTTTAACTTTATACCTGCAAAAATCTTTATTTTAAAACTCAGTTATAAAGAATAGTCTGGAAACTTCGAGAGTGCGCCAAAATCAAAAAGTCACGCTCCGAATTCTCGCGCACTATTGTAACTAACCTATCACCACTGAGCTGTATTAAATAACCCGTTACTCCATTGACGTTTTAACTTCAAAGATAGCCGCATATTTTCTATAAACGCGTAGGTAGCAACAAGCACCGAGATCCTTATTTCTGTAATAACTGGAGATTTTACTGCGCTACCGAGAACTTTATAGAAAGTACAAAGTACGTAGGGACATATGTATATAACTGCTAAATACGATTAAGAGACTGCGCTCATTACGGATTGGATATAATCTCTGCTTGAGCAACTGGCCGGTCCAGATAGCCGTTTCACTGGCGACCTTTGCATATATTTAAATCAGCCCTCAACATGAAAGCACTTAAATATAAATAAGTCACTATAATGTAAGTGTGTAGAATTACTTCACACTTCACGATTTTGTTCGTAGCGACTCTCGTTTTGAAATCGATTATGAATCCTAGGAACCTGTTTCGATTTCAGATTAGAATGTGTTTTATGTCTGAGTTATGATTGCAATTCGTTTTATCGGATTCGATCCAGTCATATTTCAGAGATTCAGTAACTAGTATCTAAGTACCGAGGGGCTAAGATATTCAGGTTGGAGGATGATCAACAACGCTGAGGGAACTAATAACGGATCGTCGCTGGTAAGTACTCGCTCGTCGATGCCAAACGTGGTGAGTGAAGATTACGCCAATGTATGCCCGGAGCGTTCGTTATAGCACTGTATGAGCAGAGCCACTCGTATATTCAACAGTAAATGTTATGTTTTGCTTCACCGTTTCTGTTGGCTTGCAGTAAATGAGTAAAAGTTAAGGTTGTTCGCAGACTTCGATCTCTTGCAGGTGTGATATTGGACATTGATTCTGTGACCTATTTTTTGTAGTTGTAACACCGTTGGGTTCTACTTTAAAATTTTGCAGTTTTTTGACACTTAGCGGACATTTGCATAGAATTTTACGAATTGTTACGTAACATGTTCTTGACTGATGAGTGTTAATCGTTGAGTTGACTTCTGTTTTCGACAGTAGGTGTGTTAAGAGCTACTTCAATTCAGTTTTAATGAGTTATCTTGTGGAGGGGCCGAGAAATAACTCGGACCGATGTACGTCCTGTAGACGACCGACAAGCAGGCAACCTTGTGAATCTTGGCATCCATCAGTTCAACGTCGCCAATGAGCTTTCGAGAGAGACATGGATCCTGCGACACATGGTATCCTAGTACAGGATCCAGTGTCACATCTTAATATTGTTACACTTTTAATGAAACAATATTTTTTTGATTTATTGTTTATTTAGCTTGTCTTCTTCTTCCATACATCTCATTTACAATCATCTCAATATAGGCTTAAAGTTAATACACAAAAACAATATTTTTTTACTGCAATTGCTCTTAAGCTTTGCATTCAAGTATGAGTTACATGAACGTGTTTGGCATTTAGCCCTCATGAAGTTACATGAGGAAGCTATAAGCCGGCCAAGGGCGGTGGACTTACGGTGCCATTTTGAATACTGTGACTTTTGTAATATTTTGTAGGTAGAAACTTCACTTACCTCAACTAATTACTTTGTATTTTATAGCCTTAACTGTCCTACTGCAGATCTAAGTCCTCTTTTTCACTTTCCTAGATTTTGTAGCTAGTATGTATCGACCATTTCTGCCTGAAAGTTTTCAAGCTCGTTCCGCCATTTTTCATGGGCTTAATGAAACTGGACATCTTCCGGGAGTAACAGTGTAGTAGCGTTAGATATCGTACCCAAATCATATTTAAACGTAATATTTAACTTAAATTTTTCCAGCAGCGGACTAAGATTTAAAGATATAATTTTATTTTATTTATATTAGGCCATTTTTTTAACACAGCACTTTTATAATATTCGAAAAACCAATTAACTACAACCGCTGATTACAATCGGGTTTTCGAATCTCAGATCGATGTCCACAGCTGGGCAAAAGCCTCTCCCACAATGCCCAATTTATCTACGTATAAAATACTCTCGTCAATCCGGCTCCAAAGGATAATCAACGTTAGTCATAGCAGTATAGCACATAGCACTGAATGACTTGAGCGCTTGGCATCCGACACATCCCGGTTACGACTGCGGTTCAAGTCCATTTTATTGCTAAGTACGGCCCATGGGTTTGTTCACCGGTCGAATGCGTTGCTCTGTTGCTAAATTGAATGAAAATGTTTCTAGTGCTCTTCTTGTTTTAAGGTAAGTTACGTTATTTTTTATTCGAAGAAGAACATAGGGCCTTTACTATCCATTGCTAGACATTAACAATCTTACCTATTTGTTAAAATAGGGTGATCAGCAGTTTTCCAACTAATCATATGATTAGAAAGATTTTTATATGATGAAGGGCCTTTGCCTCTACAGATTTTCACGGAATGTATGCTCTAGGTACAGGAAGAGGCACCCTGGTGTATGCTGTTTGCCGATGACATTGTGCTGGTTGCCGAGAGTGGCCTAGAGGTCCAGAGTAGATTGGAGATGTGGTGGCACAGACTGGAGAGTGTTGGCTTGAAATTGAGCAGATCTAAAACCGAATACTTGTTCTGCGATTTTGGCGGTCTCTCCAGTTCCGTGCCTCTAGCCCTCGCTGGAACACAAATACCGATGTGCTCCGACTTCCGGTACCTAGGGTCGCTTATCCAAGGGGATGGCGAAATAGACCGAGACGTAACGCACCGGATCAACTCGGGATGGATGAAATGGCTACAGGTCACTGGAACAACTTGCGACCCACGGATGCCCCTAAAGTTAAAGGGGAAAATCTACAAGTCCGTGATTAGACCTGTCGTACTGTATGGATCAGAATGTTGGGCTGTGAAAAAGATGGATGAAAAGAGATTGCATGTAGCAGAGATGAGAATGTTGAGATGGATGTGTGGAGTGACGAGAATGGATAAAGTGAGAAATGAGTATATTAGAGGAAGTTTGAAAGTGGCGCCAGTGACAGAAAAGTTGAAAGGAAACCGTTTGTCCTGGTATGGTCATATGATGAGGAGGGATGAAACGCATGTTACTAAAAGAGTTATGAATATAAATGTGGATGGATGGAGAGGGAGGGGACGGCCAAAGAAAAGATGGATGGACTGTGTGAGGAGTGATATGAAAGAAAAGGGAGACTGTGATAGCGTGACGGGGGACAGGACGGTATGGAAGAAGAAAACGTGTTGCGCCGACCCCAAGTAACATGGGACAAGGGCAGGAAGAAGAAGAAGTATGCTCTAGGTACATAATTCTCTTTAATTCTTTGATTGAATCTGATCTTTCTGAAATAATCTAAGCTTTTGTAACGTGGATGAAGATTGTTTGACATCTTAGAGATTGTAAGGCTTTTCCTAGATATGGAAGACTTCATAACATCGTCATCATTCGTCATTCTGCCAGCGGTTTCGACTGCGTGAAAGTTGAAACTTGTCCCACGGAAGCCGTACATTATTACCGGATAAAAAGCTTATGTGCTATTCCAGACTATAATCTATCACTGTGCCATCCATTTCATCCAGATCCGTTGAGCCGTTGCGGCGTGATTGTGTAACAAAGGCGGACTTAATACCTTAGGCTCTACCAGTCGACCTTAATGAATAAACTCTGCCTACCCCGTCAATACAACAAGCGTGAAACTCGGTGTAAGGTCCAAGTGTAAATGAAAGCCTTCGCCTTTTATTTTTTCTAGTGTCGAATCAACCTTGAAGCGAGGCCTGATCAAAACATCAATATTCATAAAATAGTAGTGCATTGCGCTTATGAGTCCGCCATGTTTTCGTTTTCTCTCGTACGAGGAAATAACAGGGAAAATATAAATGTCTGCCTAATACATGGCTGTAGTAGAGATGTGGAATAGAAATGAATTGTTTTTGTTTGCTTTAGGAAAATGTTCGACACTATTTAAGTGTCATTCCTTTGAAAGACAATTATAAATATCATTTTGAACCCAACTCAAATTGTGTATGATTTTTTGATGCCCGATGAACCCTCTCCCCTCTCTCGCTTGTATACTATTGTTATTATTAATTTGTATATCAAATTCAATGCATTTATTTTAATTAAACCATTTATAAGCAGTATTGAACTGTCAGGAAGTCGGTCAGTCAGAAAAATGAAGCCAGTTGCACGTACTAAAGTATCTATTACTATAAAGAAGAACAGTGTGTGAAGTGCAATAAACTCCAAGGATAGTCTTTTGAATCAATAAATAGTTATAGGTAGAGTAATGGCAATGCAATGACATTTTTTTTATTATCACTCCAATTCCCGCCTGTCTATTACGTTAAAGACGAATATACTACCTATTACAGTTGCCCCGAAATTCCAAATACAGCGAACAATAAGTTGTCCTACTATTGTAAACGAAATCATGACGTCAGACAAAGATTAAGACACATAACTTGGAAACCCGAATTTCCAAGGCTGGTTAGAGACGGTACTACTCTAGACCATCACACCTGCATTCCACAAAGGGTAAGGCAGAGATGTATGGTTTATGCTCATTACACCAGTTGTGTTAATGTCCCGTGTTATAGGAAAGTCCTATTGTCCTGAAGTCCTATTATTAGCAATAGGACACAAACACCTAGCTCAGCATTACTAAACCTTAAGAAATCCGTTACTGTACATCTTCCTTTACATAAAAATATCAAAATGAGGCACATAACAGAGATATTCAGCAACCGAACAACTCTGAGAAAATCAAGAGTTGTATTAAAAAGTATTTATTCAAAAAAAATGCAACATTAATACCGGACAACAAATTCGCATATGGACAAGGCGGAGTATCAGCACCTATCAGCCAAGTGATATTCTAACTAGCCCGTAGGTATTCAGCGCTTGTCCTCCACATTTATTATACACAATAGCAAAGAGTGTAACTCTCTGCCAGCGTCAGTGTTTCATACGACCCTTAATAGCCAGCAAAGCAAGAGTGAATCTTCTGGGCCCGTCTATTCCGTTGTCGGCCGTATTCGTTGCTTTCCACCAGGTAAGATCGAGTTGAATAGCTGGACTGGGCTGGCTGACTCATTACGACCAAAAAAAAAAACTCTTAAAACCGAAGTTTAATAAACATATCTAAATAATTGATGGTTTCTCATTTGTTTCTCAAGTTCACAAGAACACTGAAGTCATTTAACTCTAGTTGAAATGAAGCACTTTTATTTCTGGCAAAGTTTTTTAAGAGTTTTTGTACCGTCTACTAGGACTTCTGTATTCCTAAGAGATTTATGAGGAGAGGTTTTATATTTGACCTAGATCACGTACAAAATACAACGCGCACATCACTTTCTCTAACCTTAACTGCATCGTTGCTGTTTTGGTTTTTAGTACGAAATTGAGCTTAGGGGCTTGGATTTGATACCATGATTAGAAGGAATACTGGGTTCTTTAAGTCATTTATGTACATTTTATTTGTTTAAAATACGTACAATAATAATAGTATATAATTTGGTAATTCTTCAGTAGTAACCCAGAAGTCATCTGGAAGCCCGCCCTCGGCTGAATCCAAATAGGTTACTACATAAACTATACACTTCTTACCCCCTTCAACAAACATATGCGTGATGTTGTGACGTTTACACGCTAGGAAGCGCACACACGTGTAAACGTACTCAGAATGTTTAAATAGTTTACTATGAAATCACTGCTTCGATGTGGTACGCTTACGCAAGCATATCCAGTCCAACGTTGGCGCATCTAGTTTCACTGCTTTGATTTTTTGATATTTCACGTTTATTGCATGTGTTTGAGATTTTTTTCTACTGTCGTTTGGTTACAATGTGTGATCACTGCATAGATAATTGATTGACTCATTAAGTGATTTATATCTTAAGTATCCACTTTACCATAAATTTTTAAGTAAATTTGGTTATGTTAACAAATAGGCAACATTAACTCTTGCCATCTCCTTTTGATATGAGTGATATGAGTGGAACTCACTGCCTGCGTCTGTGTTTCCGAAGGCATACAACCCGAATCTCTTCAAATTTACAGTTAATAGGCTTCTTCTGGGTAAGCTCACTCCATCGTCGACTTTTTCTCTGTCACCTCTGACCTAGACTAGAGTCAAGAGCAAACCCATTATATAAAAATAAAAAAAGATATCACCACCAATTTTACGTTCCTCAAAATTCATGATAGTTTTTTGCATTTTGTAGGCAGACAAACTGTCATTGAATTAATTTTCTAGTATTAGTATAACCACTATTATTGCTTTATAAATAGATATTTAAGTTTGAAATCCCAATGACGACCAACATTTATGTGCTGGAGCGCTTACATATCCTAAGATACCTCTGCAAAAATGTGCAGGTATTTTTGATATTGATTAAATAAATATTTTTTTTTGTGTAAAAATCTTGATAGTAGAACAGATATCGTAGTAATCTATTACTCTATCAAGAATCTTACTAATATTATAAATGTGAAAGTTTGGATGGATGTGTGTAGATTTGATACTCAATCAAGCCAGAACTGCATAACGGATCTGGATGAAAATTTACACAGAGATAGATTATAGTCAGGAATAGCACATATAATACTTCTTGTTGCCCGAATTATATTGCCTCGGGATAATTTTCGAAATTCATGCGGGCGAAGCCGCTGGCAGAAGCTGAAACCTAACTTTTCCGTGCTTTTTGTTTTCCGTGATCTGGGCACTGGTGGACACAAGCCTGCACGGTTTGCACAGTGGAGATCAGGAGACAACCAGGCTAACGAAACACCTGTGTGAAGCGGCTGATACGGCACAGCAGCGGTACCCCTCCGCCCAATTAGTGATACTGGAAGATTTCAATGCCCAACACCAGGAGTGGCTCTTTCCATTCTTTTCTTTTCATTTTTGTTGCTCTTTCTTTTGACAACAAATCCAGACCGCTACTCGATGTCGGGATCCTTTGGGTAGCTCCGATCATTGTCCGGTGAAATCTGTATGCGTCTACTCCCCGCCCGATCGCAGTCCAAGAGGCACTCGGCGGGTTTGGCGGTACAAGTCAGCAGATTGGGATGGGACGCGTTCTTTCTTCGCATCTTATCTTTGGCAGACCACTTGCTTCTCTTCGGCAGATCCGAAGTCCGCGGAAGCGGTCACGGTTGTGTCGCGTCAAGGAATGGACATTCCGTTCTCTGACGTAGCGCCTTCAATAGGGCTCTCAGGGTTCGGTACTCTCACTTTGGATATGCAGATGAAGCACTGTTACTGAAAGATAAGTATCCGACGCTCGCGCTACTAGGCCTTAGATCCGGTCTCTTCAGGAAGCCATGGTTAGTCGCTTGATTCTGTCCTTGAAAGCAGTCTCCGAATGGGGCGATGCCAATCTGGTCAGGTACAATGCTGCTGCAAGACCCAGGCGTGTCATTTTTCCGCTAAAAGAAGCCACCCCGGCTCCTTCTTTCCGAGATATGACCGTGCCGATAACGATGATCATTTTTAGCTTCTTGGCGTTGGCATCGACTGTCAATTTCGGTCCATTCATTTAGGCAAAACATCAACTGTCTGCCAAAAAGTTTGGGATCCTAGCATAGGTGAAACGGTACTTCACGCTTAAACAGTTGCTCTACTTGTATCAAGAGCAAGACTGGTCATGCATTGTCTTACTGCTCTCACCTTTGGGACGGTACTGCCAAGTATCTGCCAAGTACCAGCTGGATGCACTTGAGTCGATCGAAAAATGGGCCAAAAGGCTGATCGGTAATGAGATACTGGTCGAGTCTAGGCCTGTCGGTTTTTTATCAGATACATTTCGGGGATCGTGCGATGGGATTTCATGAACTAATTCCTCCTAGCCCGTTCCACCATCGGAATACAAGACGTACGGCGATGCGTCATCGGTAAATGGTGGACATCCCGTCCATACGCACAAAACGTTTTGGAAATACTTTTATTATGCGTAGGTACAGCTATTTGACAGCTAAGGAGTAGAATTCTCTGCCGGTCGACCACATTATCGCTTACCATGCAGGTGAGATGCTCGTAGTGGTCAAGCGCGAGCCTATCAATAACAAAACAAAATACCTGCAGATGTTTGCAGTAGGATCTCATACTTAGTACTACAAGCATATTATCCAGTATAATGATAGCTCATCTAGTTTCACAACTGTGATTTATTGATATTTCATTTTTGTTGCACGTGTTTGAATATTTGCTGAATTATTCTACTTGCGTTAAGTTGCTATGTCGTATTGCTATACGTTTGTTTACGTGGGAAGCCATTTGACCGTAGTATAGACAGATTGGTTGACTGTTTATGTGATTTAAATTTCAGTTTTATCTTGTTATACTACACGTACATGACAAATTTGGCCAGCGGCGTATCGCACAAGACAGAAGATGTTTGGAAGGAGAATTTGGAGGCTTTTGAGCTGTGGTATGCATTGTAGACCAGCAAAACAGGCTTGGTAGAATCCCAAATAGACATCATTATTGATTTTGATAACATTTTACGTTCCTCGAAATTCATCTGCATTAAGGAAAATGGCAACATTACCAGTGTCTGTAGGTACTGTTCATTGTAGTATTACATTATTTACTACCATTACCAAATACGGCTAAGTACTTATTTTCTGAGTTCTTACGAAGTGAATCATATATTTCAATTCAACAGTCATTGCCGACTGAAAACTGAAAAAAAAATACCTACAACTCAAATATTCATTAACAAGGAAAACGTTAATACTATGAATGTTCGCGACGAGGCGTCACATAGCTTATTTACTAGTATAAGATATGTATGTAACAGCATAAGTAAATAAAATGTATTTATTATTTTTCTTCGAGACCCCTTTAAAAACGGGGAATTAGATAGTGGTGTATGCGATCCGCTCAGGCAGATGGCGCACCAATTGCGTAGGTTTATTTCACACATTATTTTGTTAGGAAACACAAAATAGGTGTTCTAACTTGTTTACCCTATGTCTTTGACTGAAAAACTGTACATAATAACAGTACATAGCAAGGGCTAGTAGCATCTCACCCTGGAACGGTGAATACACACACATTTTTTCCTCAAATAAGTGGTCCGAAAACTTGTTATTTTCGATTAAGCAGTTTTAGGTGACCTAGAATTATAGCTAGGCCCTGTATTTAGATTAGACTCAGGTAATTCTAGTATATTAACGCAACTTAGTTGAGATAATGTGTTTGTATGAACCAGTATAGAGGTTTTTTGTGCGTTTGTCGGCGGGCTCACCGCCTTCAGACACATTTGGTGCCTGAAGGGTTATTGATATGCTTTCTGAAGCACTACCTTCGGGAACCTGCCGGCAGGTGCCCAGATTCAGATATTATTCATGTTCACGACACGCCAACTAGCCAACTATTCAAACAAATCATCAAGCTGTGGGACAGCGCAATTTCTTTCTAATTCAGCCGTTTCCCGGCACCCAAAAATACCTAAAGAACCTTCGGTATATCTATCAGAGTACTACCATTCGATAGTCCATTTCTCTGTCTCCCCAACCACACTTCTGTAAGGAGCCTAGCTTTGTTGGTTAGGGAGATAGCCTTCATGCCAGGTTGCGAGATCCCAAAGTTATTTCGCAGCGTCGTCTCGCAGGGCTGGAGCTACACCCACCGAAGTGCTACGCTAGGGTAACCTGTCGGGATGGCTACCCTTCTACAAGACTATAGATCTTTCTATAGTCTTGCAGAAGGGCTTCAAGACCCATGCAGTATCTTAGTTTCAAGTTGTATAGTGTTAGAAGAAATAGCTTCTAAGTTGAAAATCGACAGAATTTCCCTTCATCGCTCATTCTTCCTGGAGAATTTCTTCAGGGGATATAGTTACGGACCTGGTTGAGGATTCTTTGGATGGGCCATTTCAGGGCGCATCTAGCCATATAAGACACGTCATGATTCTTTCGGGAATAGGGGAGGTTCTGTTGATTTATAGTCTGAGTTTGTAACGAAAATTTCTGAAAATAAAAAACTGATTTGCATACGAAATCGGGGTCCTCATTACGGTAAAGTTGGGTAGAACGATAGAACGCATGCGCGTCGACCGAATCGTAGCCATTGATATGTAATTAGTTACTCCACGCAACTTTATTCTCTGAAGACCCTGAAAAACATCGCATAAAGTCATGAAGAATCAAGTCTTTCATTTCCTGCATATCAAGCCTTCACCACTATTAGCACCTAGCAGCCATCAATCAACATCCCAGGCTTCAGAACTCTTGAAAACTGAAATATAGGTACAGGAAGTCAACGCGCTTATAGCAGGAGACTTACAATCTCCTTCATTCAGAGCTCAAGCGATCACGTCCGTCTGGTATAATGAATGAAATCATAAAGTAACGTAATAATAGTAATAAATCCCTTTAAATGCTTGGCATTTAAACGCTACTAGTTATCAGAATCGTTGCAGGAAACTTGCATAGTTAAGGTTGCCCTAGTCGATCATTCTTCCATACAAACGCAGTCTGGCGATTATTCCACTATTTTATGGAGGACGTTAAAATAAAAAATGATATCAATTTGTCTCATCATTATCTAGCCCTTTAAGGAAACAAAAAAGTAAAAAAAAATATATATATGAAAGTTATAAGCGTCGAAAGTTCCATATTTCAACACTAATTTTAACGCATCTTTGGACACAAATAAATACCATAAGAGGAAACAAAAGTGCAAAACAGTTACTATACAGGGATAGTTTAGTAGTTCAACAATGCAAATAATTATTTAAATATACATTTAGTCGTTTTTTCATGATATCCAAACTCCCAAAGGTCTTTTTATAAAATTTCGCGCACTCGTTTTCGTCCTTAATCATTATCCATTTCGCTTCAAATTTGCAAAAGTGCTAATTCGTACGCGAACTAGCTTCTTACTGCTCATCACAGCATCTATCTCTTTCGCACGTGTTGTCGGATGAGATATCATGCATTTTAACCCCACGCACAAAATAGTTCGTTTCGTCGACTAGGCCAACCTTAATAGTATTATTCAGTGAATTAGAAATGACCTTAAAGTGTAATAGGCATATCTATTTAAAGCCACAGATAATATAACATTACAGTATTATAGGTAGGTATCTATATCTGAAGGAGTTAGTGGCTTAGTAATAGCAGCGCCCGCACGGTTTTATCTTGAAGGTTAAGCATCGCTTGCCGAGGTCGGTCTGTGGATGGGTGCCCATTCAATACACTGCTGAATATTTAACAGACTGATACAGGTCAAGTTGTTGGTCCTGCCCGGTTGTCATTTGGATCTAATCATGGATAGTCAGAAATCAGAAAAACTGACACCAGTCTTGTGAAGGGTATCATGTAATTCAGTTACTGGGTTTTGGAGGTCAGATACGCAGTCGCTCAATGTAACATACTGATCTGGAAGCACAAACATAGCAAAAGGCAGGGAACATTGATGAATGAATTAGTAACGACCTTTAAGGTTGCCCAAGTTGGCGCCACGAAATATTTTGTGGCCGGGATAAAATGCATGCTATCTTATCCGACAACACGTACTAAAGAGATAATATAGATGCTGTGATGAGCAGTAAAAAGCTAGTTCACATACAAATTTTCACTTTTGCAAATTTGTAGCGAAATGGATGATGATTTAGGACGAAAACGAGCGCGCGAAATTTTATAAACAGACCTTTGGGAGTATGAGTATCATGAAAAAACTACTGAACGTATTTTTTTAAATAAAACTTTTTGCTGTTTTTAACTGGTAATCGACTAATCACTATATGGTGACTGTTTTGCACTTGCCCTTCTATTTAAGGTATTTATTTCCGCCCAAAGATGCGTTGAAATATGGAACTTTCGCTCATAACTTTCAAATACAAGTTTTTTTACTTTTTTGTTTCCATACAGGGTTAGATAATGATGAGACAAATGATTGTCATTTTTTATTTTGAGCGTACACCGTCAAACAATGGAGTAATCGCCGTACTACGTTTGTAGCCATAGGCATAAATGTATGCATAGGAATAGATGTCAAGCGTCACACTCAACTAAGGGATGTTGCCCATTCCACATCGCGATATAGTCCGTGCAAACTACGAGTGACATTTATGCCACTGACATAAGGTTTTAATTACAATGCACTTCGTGAAATGCATTCACTATCTGTTGCTATGTTGTTTTAGATTAGAATTTAATTGTATTTGCGGTGTTGGTCAGAATGTCACATCCTTGTAATCATTAACCCCTCACGGAAAAAGAGGGATGTTATAAGTTTTATGAGTGTACCAGTGTGTTTGTGTATCTGTCAGTGAAATCATAGCTGTTAAACGGATGGACCGATTTTGATTTCATTTTTTTTTGTTTGTATGGTGACTTTATCGAGTGTGTTCTTAGCTATGTTTGAAGAAAATCTGTTCAGCCGTTCAAAAGTTATTGGCGTTTTACAGTTTGAAACAAGCTGCTCCCGCAAGATATCGTGTCGTAATTACGCGTTCAATTGATTGCCGATCGAAGCGTGTCTACTACTAGATTCATTTTGTAGTATGAAACAAAAATATGTCGCAGGTTTTTAATTTTCTTGTTTTACAAACTGCGTTCAAATTAACATTGGAAAAACGGGTAAAAAATCAAGTTTGCACAATAATTACAATTGAGTCCTAAAATATTTTTTCTCTAAGACCCAGTTTTTTAATCCGTAGTTAACTCAACCAATGGTTAAATATACTTGCCAATGGTTGCAAATTAAAAAAAAAACCGTCTTTCATCAGTTTTTAGCCTCACTAATCGTCAAATAAATTTGAGAGTTCATTATTTGTCCATTAGTTAGACTTACAATTGACGAATCAACACTTTTTACCGAAATTCGATAAATTAGATCAAAAACTAGGCCTAAGTTACTACAAGAAGTAGACAAGTAAATATAAGTAGACAACCCCTCCCCCAAGCTTCACTAGATCTGTACCTATTTAGTTTTGTGGCAGTTTTTTTGAAACTGACATAATTAGTTTGTTTGAATTTTACATAGATTTTTAGTTATCCATAGTTAGTTAAATCATTATTTCAGTATATTTTCCTTAAATTTGCAGAATAATTTTTTTTTTATATTTCCTGTGTGTTATATTTTTTGACATGCATACACCTACTTTTTATGTATTTCCCCTTTTCATGTTTACCTTACTTACATTTTAAATAACGTTTTATGGAAGACTAGCTGTCCCACGCGGCTTCGCTCCCGTCAACTGGCTGCCTACCTACCCATTTACTCTACCTACCCTACGGTACCTACACTACATACATGATTGTTGCGTAACTTTAACCGCTTACGCAGCGCACGCCACGGAAGCTCTCAAAAAGCAATAATTTTGCCCGTTTTTGCAACATTTTTCATTTATGCTCCGCTCCTATTGGTCGTAGCGTGATGTTATATAGCCTATAACCTTCCTCGATAACTGGACTATTCAACACTAAAATAATTTTTCATTTCCAACCAGTAGTTCCTGAGAGTAGCGCGTTCAAACAAACAAACTCTTTAGCTTTAAAATATTAGTATAGATTACTTACTGAAATTTTGGTTTGAGCCATGTTTGAGCTATATATTATGTTAAATTCTGATTTGTATCATTGAGTCAAGAAACCAGGTTATCCCATATGCCTCAACAGCCTGTCTCGTGTGTAGTGTTGCGAACTTGTCGAGTTAACGCCTCCCGTCTGAAACTCCACATGACATGCATTGTGCCCATATGAATGGAGTCAAAGTTAGTACGTAGTGAAGCGTTTGCTCATGAAGAAAAATGTATAAAATTTTCTACGATAACATATTCTGTGTTCCTGGTACCTATGGCCCGTTAGCTTTCAAAGCAAGAGCGAACATCTTCTTCATACATGGCTTACCATCAGGCATTATTGAGGCCAAGAATGAGACCATCAGGAATTTAAATTACTTTTTTATATATTCTCGAAAATATTTTGGAAAAAAGAGAACGTAGTCAAATGAAGGCCTGATGCTTCAAAGGGTGGAATGAGATTAGAAAATGTGTTGTATGTACGTTGTATGTACTAGTAAAACGGAACAAGGGCAGGAAGACGACTATGATTCCTCAAAATATAATTTCTAGAAATTAAAATAGCTGACGATACAAAAAATATAACTGAAAGCAACTCGATTTCACAACTTCTATAAAATAATAAATTATGACGTCATTAATTGAACAATACCATCATGTAATATTATATTATTATAGTACTGCGTTAGTCACAGTCACATCATTTATTTTCTTCATGATAGCTCTATGCTCTGTAGTAAATTGTTGTTGTACAAAATAGAAGTGTCGGGGATTCCTCTAGCCAGCTGATAACCGTAAGGACTATATGCTTCTGTTTCAATGAATGTCTGTGTTCGGAGAGTTTGAGTCATTTATTAACAATGTATATCCTATTGAATATAATAACTACTTTTGAAGTCTTTGTCATTCAAAATGATAGAGGAAAAATAAAATTAGTTAAAAATCAAAAAACCTGATTGCTTATGAAACTAACTAAAAAGATCGGAGGATACATATTCGCGAGCTGGCTGACCACCCAACCCTCCGACTGCACAGCATGATTTTCTTTTTATTTACATCTTATTAGTTAGCTTCTTAATAATAATAATATTTTAAACTAATATTACGCATGACACACACACACAAAATAACAATTACATTCACACACACATACCTAACTTTTTTACAACATAACATTTTTAACATATTTGAAAGACGCTCTATGATTCGTCATCCAGTGCCACATCAATGGGCTGTCTAGCCGTCGGCCACAACAGCTACAGGGCTGTTGGAGCTATCGCGCATTCGCCTCATCGGAGATGCTATTCGAATCCGTATAATTGCGTAAAAGTCTAGCACGCCCCTGCGAACATTCCCGTTGCACTGCAAAAGCGTAGTAGCCCCAACATTACCCTGAAACCGTTGTTGTATTGGACTCGCAGAGCATTGTATGAGCAATTTGTATAACCGACCCGTGGGCGTATTGTCAATACGCCCTAAAGAGCGTTATTTTTACCTCCCTCGTACAACGTGCGAACCTACGGGCCAGCATGTTACATCTAACTGCCAATGCTCTGCGTTCCCTCTCCATATCCGCATGGTCGGACAGACTATCGGTAACCTAATGCCAGGTACTTGAACATCTTAACTCTAGAAAGTGGAGCGCCCTCCAGGGTGGCAGGTGGAACTTCGTCGTAACATTTCTTACCAGCCTTAAATACTAGAAGTTCACTCTTGCGTTGTACCTGAGGCCGTGTGCCACGGAATAGTCTTCACAGATACGAAGAAGCCTGCTAAGTGCACTGATCGAAGGGCTTAATGGAGCCCCCGATATTGGTATTGCTGAGCTCACAGATCAGCTGGTTTACATACAGGATGAATAACTTAGGTGAGCTGAATCCCCTCTGCCTCACCCTGCATTCCAGACTGTATGCATCCGACAAGACACCAGCCCACTTCACTTAGTTGTATTACTTAGTTGTTATACTCGTACCAATACTTCAGCATAGTAATGAGATCGTTTGGCAAGTTGGTGATATGTGATAGTTTCCTCCATAGGCGGTCGTAAAACACAAGCTTTTAAGCAGTCGGGTTTTGGATTTTCAAATATTTTTTTTTATTTATAACTTTTTAGTTATTTTTTTTTTCGAATTTTTTTAAACATTTTGTTGGTACACATTTTAACCACCTCTTAAAACCCTTTGTATTTTGATACCACACTCGAACTCTTTGGAAAAAAATTTGGTCACCCACAATATGGCGCCCAAAATCTGCCATGTTTGTTTTTTTAAAACGTCACTTTTATAAGAACACTTGGGCGATCAAGACGTATCTAACGATGTTAATTATATAAATCCGTTTAGCGATTTGGAAGATATGCGGTATTAAATAATATTGCATACCTACATACAAGATACGCGCGAAAAATAAAACCCTTTCCTTGCAGTCGGGTAATAACTATTCTAGCGATATTGTTAACCTAATACGGCAGGCTAAGACCGAGTAAAGTGGCGTGCAATATAGAAGACATAATCGTCTCGTTGGTCCAGTAGTCGCAATCGCTACTGGTGAGCATGAGCTCTTGGGTTCGATGCCCGTGTCGAGCAAAGAGTTATTGGTATTTTCCATCTGGGATTACCCACTAGCAGCTTGGAGTCTGGATTTGTGCCCGTTGATGGCAATAGGTTCGCGGATTACATGGAACTTAAATGTAACTGGCGGAATGTGAGTGTAATAAAGATCTCTGGCCAACCCATCGGGGAATTCAAGCGTGACTTACCATTGGCTGGATACTGGTCGTAGTAGACAGATCTTCCAAAAAAGTTAATTCAAAAAATCGAAAAACCCGACAGCATAAGAAGCGAACTAAAAAGATGTAAACAAGAAGAAAATCATGCTGTGCAGTCGGAGGATACAAATTCGCGAGCTGACTAACCAATACCAGATGTTTTTTTTTAATTTTTTCAATTAACTTTGTTTGTTTATAACTTATAAGTTAACATTTTTTTTCGAATTATGTACTTACTTAAAAGTGTTATATATTTTTGAGATCTCTTAAAACCCTTAATTTTGATACCACACACGATGGGGTAGGAAGAAAAAAAATGGCGCCCAAAAACCGCCATTTTTCTATTTTCCAATTTTAATTTAGATTCGTCTTAACCTAGCCAATTAAGCTCGCAAGGTTAAGACGCATCAATTGACGTAAGAATCATCAAAATCGGCTAACGCTTCTGGTCTCTAGCACGCTATATAGGAACAAACATACATACATGTGGGAGATATAATGTAATTCCTACTTTTTATAATATTTGAGTATCTTTTGAGTTACTCCCTGTTTAATAAGTTTGTGTATTGACTACGCGCTCCCTGCCACTGACAAGCAAGCCGCATTATAAAAGAGTGAGCAAGAGGCTTGATCGTTCAATTTTTGGTTTGACTTCGGACTTGAACGGTCAGGTAAGTTTTGATTGCTTTTGATTTATTATTAATGTGATAAATGTGATAATGTTGTGTACTGATGATATTCATTATTAATGTGCGTGTAGTTTTTACGCAATAATATTGTGGCAAGTATTTTACTGAAGTTATGTTGCTTTGATTAAAATATGGTCTAATTTATGCATTGGTTTTATTCCATTCAGTTTTACCCTCACATTTGCTTATAACCTCACATTTTGTTCTTTTCACCCTCACATCAGAAGCGAGATCGAGCGCCCATGTATTAACACATTTTCCACTTCTCTCGAGTTTCAGTACGATGTCAACCGTTCCGGAAACCTCTGATGCCACTTCTAAATTGGCTGATCCTTGGCGTGCGAGTCACCTGGCAGCAGATGCAAGAGGACACGGGTCTTCAAGCTCGAATACTCCAGGACCGGAAAATCAGGGCAGTAACATTTTTTTCTTCATTTTATAACGACTAACGTGAAAGAAATGACAGTTATTTCTTCAGACTAAAATTACCGATCCGACGGTACAAATTTTGCATCCATTACATCGTGCAAGAAATTTAACAAGCATTTATATCTACCCTCTTTTGAAATTTTGCAAATTTTGCATCCATTACATCGTGCAAGAAATTTAACAAACATTTATATCTACCCTCTTTTGATCATGATGATGCTATTAAGTGTCATGTTGACGATTTTAAGTCGGAATATACATCAAGTCTTATCTTATTCCATCATTTGCAGATGCATCCTGATTCTATGATGACCTTACTGCCTTCATGAAGTCTACGAGCTACAAGAAAAGCAGCTTGGCCGAATAGGCATCGTGTAAACGCGAGTTGGCGAAGAAGGCTGTTGGCGTGAAAGTGACAGAGCTGCATTTGGTGGACGCCGTGAAATCAGGTGTGTTGGACTTTCGTGTTATATCAGTTTTGTGACGACTGACACTTAAAACGTTGCTTTTCTTATAACTGTAAAAATCCAGTACATGATTCTGCTGATCACAATTTTCATGCTAAAAGACTAAACATAACTCGCAAGGTTATAACTATAAGACATAGCGATGTCAAATGTGCTCTTATCTTAAGGAATCTACTACTAATAGTGAATCTGATAGGACCTCTACTTATAATGACCAAACCAAGAAAGTGCCAACTGGTCTAACCCCTAAAAGCTCACACTTTTTATCCCTTGCAAAAATTGTTGTTTTAAACTAAAACCAAACAATCGGTTAAATTCTTAATTGTTGCGAAAAGCCATCTAAGATTGGTAAAATCGATGGTCTCTACTTTGTCTCTTTGATAGTTGAACAGAATGCTCATTGATGCGTTAGTCTTGAAGATTCCACCAGTGGCAAAATATTTATCAAAACGATATTATGCGGCGTTGGAGGAAATGCATTTAGTTATATTCTTATCAAAACTAATCTGATTTTTGTTAATGACCTGAACTAGGAGCTTGAGCTCGTATTGGTGCCTGATAACTATATTCAATTTCTTATTTATTCCTTTTGGGTGAGAATCTTTTTGACATTACTGGCATATAAGCAGTATTTACTATCCGATTATAAAACCAAAATTTATAAAACTGCTTAAAGCATTAATTTGGTTGAATAAAAAAAAAAATATGCAAAACTTATACTGATATTGATGTGGATTCCATTTTAAAAGGTCGTGTACTAAATATATTGAAATCTTATTTTGACCTTTTTACATCGGGGAATTCAGTAACAAAAATAAGTTCAAAAGAAATTCATATCGTATTGATATATCTAGCGAATGTCAAAATGATTGTGCAAGTTTTATAAGATAATAGGATCATTCGTGTCAGTAAATCTCTTTTCTCTAGACCTATTTTGTTGGTTAAAAAAAAAAAGGTAGGTACAGGCTCTGTCTCGATCAGAAGACTATCTATCTTCTTCAACTCTTGTCCATGAAGGTCTTGATAGTTTGAAAAAAGGTATACCTAATTCTGTAACTGGACTGGTTTTAAGATTTTCCTAATTTCTCAAAACAAAAAATTAAATATGTATCTGGGTTGAATTATTTCCAATGTTATGGTTAGACCCAGTCCTGTGAAAGTAAAAACCCTTATAAAGTATCACTGTTTGTCACACAGTGATACAGGCTCGCCAATTTTGCGACCATTCGTGATATTTTAAAGTTTTCCTGAACTTTTCTCAAACGATGAGTCCCTTATATAGTACTAGCAATTTTGGATGTGCGTTGATCGATCAGTCAGTCAGTTACTTCTTTTATATATAGATAATTAAGGCCGTTGCCAAGTGGAACTAGATATCAAACATTATCTCTATTCTAAACCAAGTTTGTCCACATATTATAAGCCAACTACGTTTTGGTGCTGTTCTATTCTAAAAACTTGATACTCTACTAAGAGTCGTGGTGCTTCGGTGTGCACACCACCAATACCGAGCAGTGATGTCAATAATTGTGCGAGTTTGAAATTTTGGCAGAGGTTCAGCCTTATAACATTTTAAGGCTCTACCTATACGGTCAGAGTTTTGGGCTCGATACTGGTTGTAATCCCGTGTTCATTGATGGTGGGCATACTTGCAATCATTCGGCTTTGAGATTGGGTGTCGTAAAGGAAAGCGCATACCACACGTACCTATATTTTCTCAGTAGGAACCCTGCAATTTTCAACATAGATTGTTTTTGAAACCAAATAATTGATAGGTTCAATAAAACTGCCAGTATAGAAACGATTAGCTTCAAGCAATGATACAATAATGTTTAGAATTTATAATGCAAAAGATACAAATACAAAGAAATTGTTGTTTCTTCTAAAATATAATGACACTCCATTCAGTTATTCCATACCCCCCTTAAGCACTTAGGCTGGGCGAAAAACCTAAAGAAGGTACGCGAACAGTTTTGGTTTCCATTGCCAAACATGTCCAAAGATGTTCTTAGGTATGTTGAGAATTGGCACACTTGTCCGATCAACAAGATTTAATCTGGTTTCCATCTTGTTACCCAGCATCCCATTGATAAAATACCTTATCATTTCCATACTGTATCTACAGTATGGAAATGCCTGAGTTCCCATATGGACACCTCGGGCAAACTAACTGACAACAAACTCTTTTTCAAAGTATTTTTTTGGTAAAATATGAGGAACTCGTGGCTAAATATGCCGCATGGGTCGATTTTTATAGTTAAGCAACGCTTGCCCAGGTCGGTCCGTGGATGGGTTACCATCTTAACATACCGAGATATCCCCGTGATTCAGTAAGCGTGTTAAGCCGTCGGTCCCGGCTGTTATTGAAAGATCATTGACAGTCGTTACGGTTAAATCTGACAAGTCTTGACAAAGAATATTGTGTTACCCAGTTAATAGATTGTGGAGGTCACATAGGCAGTCGCTCCATGCAAAATACTGGTACTCTGCTAAATCCAGTTGATCTGGAAGGCGACGTCAACAAAACTGCAAATTCTTTTTCGTAAACTGTCTGAAAGATTCGGAACCCCCAATAGAATAATTTGTGATCAAGCGATGTCATACACTGGAAAATATTTTTGGTTTTTGGCCAAAATTGGTCAATTGATTACATTACATCATTGCAACTGGTGTCAGTCGTGCAAATGGCCATGTCGAAAGGCTAATGAAAGTCCTCACTGACTGTTTCACGGTAGTCGAAAATACCTCCCCAAGAAGCTGGAAGTAACCCATTGGGGAAGTCCAACTTGCAATTGATTGTACATTTAATAAAACCTCTGGACCAACTTCCTTTCAGCTCTTGGGTCGCGATCAATCGTCTCCAGTTATTTCTGGACTAAATTATGTTGTTTTATTTTACTTTATAATGATGTTAAACACATGGACCTTATGCTTATCGGGAAGTACCGAATCTTCGGTATCGGTGATATTACAACATTCACATGCTATAATGAAACTCCTTTCATAAGGGTCCATGCGTTATATGTAATATTCATGACAATGAATAGTACATTATAAAAGTGCACAAAACTGGAAATGATTACTAGTATGTTTCTCACGAAAATCGGAGACTTGTTCCTCCAGTGTGCTGTGAGCTGGCAGAATCACTAGATTCTGGACATTATTATTGTTAACTTTAGTTAGTAACTTTTTGCCTCGTACGCGCCCGTAACATTCTGGCCAGGTGTTGGGCGAGTGCTTGGTAATGAGTATGCTATAGTTCATTATGCCGCGCCTTATGTAAGGCTTTTTACCGAGGCAATGTTTATTTTTGTGATAAATGCCGTGCCTTCTTGAAAGGCTTTTTACCGAGGCAATATTATCACGTTATTTTATGCCGCGCCTTCATGTAAGGCTTATTACCGAGGCAATGTTTATGATTTGTGATAAATGCCGCGCCTTATTGCAAGGCTTTTTACCGAGGCAATGTTATCACGTTATTTTATGCCGCGCCTTCATGTAAGGCTTATTACCGAGGCAATGTTTATGATTTGTGATAAATGCCGCGCCTTATTGCAAGGCTTTTTACAGAGGCAATGTTATCACGTTATTTTATGCCGCGCCTTCATGTAAGGCTTATTACCGAGGCAATGTTTATGATTTGTGATAAATGCCGCGCCTTATTGCAAGGCTTTTTACCGAGGCAATGTTATCACGTTATTTTGTGCCGCGCCTTCATGTAAGGCTTATTACCGAGGCAATTTTTAAGATTTGTGATAAATGCCACACCATATTGCTAGGTTTTTTTTTTTACAGAGGCAGTGTGATCACGTTATTTTAAGCCGCACCTACATGAATGGCTTTTTGCCAAGGCGATGTTTATTATTTGTGTTTTATGATTCAGTGCTTTAGGCCGTGCCTACATGAGAGGTTTTTACCGAGGCCATCTTTTGGTGATTATTCTTGTTGATTTATTCAAATTGTTAATCACCTAAGAAATTGTTATGTTATAATGAACCACTAAAATGTACATATACC
Organism: Orthosia gracilis; assembly: GCA_947562075.1. Classification (NCBI taxonomy): domain Eukaryota; kingdom Metazoa; phylum Arthropoda; class Insecta; order Lepidoptera; family Noctuidae; genus Orthosia; species Orthosia gracilis. The sequence continues at coordinate 40,100,046 of OX387265.1, read as the reverse complement.
ATCAATTTTTTATTCACGAGCCGTACCGGCTGCTCGTCAGAATGGCCGTGTGGGAGATATAATGTAATTCCTACTTTTTATAATATTTGAGTATCTTTTGAGTTACTCCCTGTTTAATAAGTTTGTGTATTGACTACGCGCTCCCTGCCACTGACAAGCAAGCCGCATTATAAAAGAGTGAGCAAGAGGCTTGATCGTTCAATTTTTGGTTTGACTTCGGACTTGAACGGTCAGGTAAGTTTTGATTGCTTTTGATTTATTATTAATGTGATAAATGTGATAATGTTGTGTACTGATGATATTCATTATTAATGTGCGTGTAGTTTTTACGCAATAATATTGTGGCAAGTATTTTACTGAAGTTATGTTGCTTTGATTAAAATATGGTCTAATTTATGCATTGGTTTTATTCCATTCAGTTTTACCCTCACATTTGCTTATAACCTCACATTTTGTTCTTTTCACCCTCACATACATAGAGTGATAAACATATGATCCTCCTTCGGCAGTCGTATAAAAATACAGTATTGTAAACTACTTTTAATAAAAGTTCTAAATTCCGAGTTACATGAAAAAGCAATAGAAAAGTAACCTTCTATAGGTACCTAATAAATAACTATCCAAATGGCCTCCCCGTGTTGGACCTATATCCTTAAGGACTTTCTTCAGAGGACTTGTGTTTAAAAAACTTGGACCTGCGTTATAGTTTTCAATTTGTTTATTTATTTATTTTATTTGTTTATACTTTAAAGTTTATCTTGGATATCGCTGACAACGGTGAAGAAGACATCGTGAGGAAACCTGCACTTAGTATTACTATCTTACTTCTTACTAATATTATAAATGCGAAAGTTTGTATGGATGGATGTATGTTTGTTACTCAATAACGCCAAAACCGCTGAATGGATCTCGATGAAATTTGGCACAGAGATAGATTACCGTCTGGAATAGAAGGCTACTCCCAGGATAATGTTCCCTTGGGATGAAAAAATACTTTTCACGCGGGCGAAGCCGCTGGCAGAAGCTAGTAGTTAATATAAGTTTGAAATCGCCAACCTGCATTGAGCAAACGTGGTGAATAGGAAATGCTCGTGCCTTCTCTGCCCAGCAGTGAGACAATAACAGGCTGGTTTTATTATTAGTGTGTTGAGATGAAAGGTTTTAAGAACATAGTGCAATAATCAACAGGGAAGTTATAATAATTGTGAGAGTGTTACGCAATGCCGCTACCGGTTGCCTTCTCACGGAAGTGCTCATAACATCGAATTTGTAAAATACTAACTGCATCCACTGGATGTGAGACGCACAGGATCGATGGAGGTGACTACATCCAACAGTGGACGTTCTTCGGCTGGAATGATGATGATAACTGCAACCTACAAAGCTCTTAACTACATCAGCATCATATTGGCATCTATATATATATAAATCACCAGTTTAGTACCCAGCAGCTTGCCTTGTTTTCTACTATAGGTACTTCCCGGTTCCGCGTACTTTCGGGAATGTCCCGCAACTTTGTATCGTCGACCCAATCTGTCTTTGGGGTGCCCTCTTAAAGAAGGAAACACACTTCCGTGTCGTGTCGTGGCGGCTATTGACGCAGTTGATTGGCTACAAAACTTGTTGTATTATGACGTAGGCTGGAACAGAGTCGTTTGATTGGTGGATCCCGTGTCACGCCACGCCACGACACGTAAGTGTGGTTCCTTATCTTACCCACCTTGAGGTTATTTTGCTCCTGATCCCTTGTTTCTTTATCCTTTTTGTCTCACTTCCTCCATAGGACAACCCTCAACCAAGACTGTCGGTAACCCCCAGCTAGACTACCAAGCTGCCAAAATTACCATAAGCCATAAGAAGACAAGCATGGTGAATGCTTGGATTCAGTTCCCTTCGCACCAGCACGCACTAAGTTGTCTGTACAAATAGGTCTTTAAATAAAGAAATCATGCCGTGATGGAAATCTTAGTCAATCAGCAAGAAATTAGTAGGCTTGTGATATGCTATGCTCCAGTTAGGTTCACCGCACTATAGTATAAGATGTCCAAATTCGCCTAAATCAGTTGTTGCTAACCCATGTAGCTATATCGGATGTACGGCCATATATGAACGGCTCGTAGACATGTATGATACAATAACCTGTATAAGATTTTTGATAAAACTCATGACAGTACACTTAACCACGTTAGCCCATGCGAGGTAGATGTGAATCTGTTACCCACATGCATGCCGTGTGGAATCGGTGTCTTTTCAACGCCTACATTCAACTCAGTAACTAGAACAGCCTGTGTAAAAAAATGTACAAGAGTTGATGTTTAGTTTTAGAATATAATTCAGTATAATATCCTAGAATTTTGCACGTACATCAAAGGATACCGTTCTTTGACGTAGGTGTGTAAGTCAAGGATAGTTATATCACTGAGCTTTTCATTCATATAAAATACATATCCTTTATTACCTACTTAACAGATTTTAAGTTTGATTGTAAGCTTTTTATCTGTAATAAACCTAAATAATAAATTGTAAAAGTATAGCCACAAATTCTGTAAGCGGCGGCACTATTTTGTGGTATATAGCTTCTGAGCTAACCCAGATTTTACAATATTCAAGCAGATATTTTTATACAAGATTGTCGTAGTAACAGCATCGCGGTAACATTAATCCACAGATGCGGCAAAAATCGAGCGTAAATTATTACTTCTATCTAATCTAAATATGCAGTATAAATTGACCCACTGACGGGCCAAGGCCTTTTCCTCCATTGTTCGTATAGGAGCCATATCTATGTATTTAATTCTATACCAGTTTCAAAACCTTAATTATGTCTAGTCCAAATAACATTTTTGCGCTCTTTATTTAACTTACCTATCTGTAACCAGTTTCTAAGCGGCTAAAGTTAAATCAACTTCAGCCAATTGTGCAGACACCAATTTAATAGCTCATTATTTATTTCCAGGTTCACCATCATCATCTTCCTGCTCTTATCGCATGTTACTTGGTGTAATACGTAACACGTTTTCTTCTTCCATACCGTCCTGTCGCCTGTCATGCTATCACTGACTACTCTTTCTTGTAGGAATCCAGATAGAAAAATAAGTTACATATACAAGTTAGGTCATTAAATTTATTATATCCAATACGGTTATCCATCTAAAACTTGGCTGTTCGCTTTCCTTCAGCTTGTACCACTACCTTACCAAAGCTTCTGAGATCAACCTTGTCGAAGCATGTCAGGGTTGAAATTTATGCCCTTCAGACTCCGTTATAAAGCGCCCTTTAATTAATCCTGGTGTAAGTTAAGACCACCACTGATAGACAGTGTGTATCGTTTACTATCTTCAATACTTGTCTAAAGTTATACATCTTCCTTAGGTGAACATGAGATTGTCGTAATCCCCATTGTTATTCATCTTTCATTGGTAGACTTAATACTCTGGTAATCCCTATACTTTTCAAACTGATAATCAAATTAGAAAGACTAGTGTGTTTTATTCTAGACACTGATTTTTTCTGTCCATTTTGTTCACATTATCTTTCTATTATATTATCATGTCAATTCAATCTTTTTCCCCAAGGTCTTTTCCACAGAAACCGTGCAATTAGCCAGGATAAGAAGAAACCTATGCGATAGTATAATTTTTACTAGTTAAAGAATAATTTTCGAAATTGGATGAGTACTTCCAGTGATCCCCTTTACAAAACATTATAAACATTTACTTTTTGTTATCTCTTTGTTACACGGAATAACGTTTATGTTTAGATTATTAACATATTCCGTAACCATCACTAATTTGCTACTGCATCCAGCCAATTGAATAGTCCCATTCAAGTATGTATATTCGAGATTATTCAAACTCCAACTAGATGGCGCCATTCGACCTAAACATAACTACTGCATCGACAAATTCAGTAACTTTTTCAACTATTTTTTTCAAGTTATTTTAAACTTGGACGCTTTTTCACAAGATGTATATATGTATAGTGTTAGAAGCATGTGGTAATTCCTGAGTGCACATGTCCCAAGTCATGCATTTGTGAAGCCATTATTTTTCTAACTTGTTAGTAAATAGACTTGTTTACTTTAGCAATATTACGTCATGTGCATACTTTGTGGAAGGTAATCTAGGAATAGAAGAATTTATTGTCGCTATGTATAAAGGTCATTAATAATCTTCACCACATAATTAAAGAAAAAATATATAAATGAGTGAATCTCATGCATTCTTTCTCAGCCATTTCCAACTTGCTAACTGGCTTGTATGTATTTATAATTCGTGCCAAAAGTAAAATTTACGTAACTATTGTAAGCTACTTCCACACTGCTCACAATAATATCTTCTCTATGTTCTGTAAATGAATGGTTCTGAACGAAATTTGCCATATATTGTTATGTTCATGTATTCCGCTTACAGATGGATCGTCAGTCGCATTTTGTTTAGCAGACAGCTTATCATTACATTCTGCTTTAATGAACTCAATAGGGATAATATTTAAACTTAATTTGTTTTGGAATCTACAGTTTGTTACTGTATGCTGTTTAGTGAATTTAGGTACATAAATTCTATTTTTTGCGGTTTCTCTTAGCATTGACGTCACGACATTTGCTAAAATCAATTTGTAAGGGGGAATATGTCGAAATTATTACCTTTTTCTCAGTTAGGTTATTAGAGGTACACAATAAGATGCTCAATATACAGTTTATATTTAATATTTATTTATTGACCATATCTTAGCTTAAGACAGGAAACATTTATAAAATAGCAGCTAGTCACAATAATAAAATTATGATAACATTTACAAAACGTTCTCTTAAATTTACTATTTCACAAACAAGTACCTCGCCTCGTATCAAACAGTTTTACATCATTCATACATATCGTAATAAAACATGTTACTCCTTGTAGATTTACACAATATATCCAATATATAAAATCTCTGATTTTTACCGCAAGACAAAATAAAAATAATTTCTTAGAACTGTTTCAGATTGCCCACTCAAGAATCAATTCTTACTAAAGTACATTCATGGGTAACTTATTACGGGAAAATCTTTTTAGCGAAACGATCCGCAGAAATAATTCTATTTGCATCAAGATTCTGGACTATTTGTGGTATATTAAGCTATTTATGGGTTTGTGCAAGCTTGATTACTAAATATGTATAATGGATCAACAATATTATAGTATCTCGTATATATGTACATATTGCATGACATTGCCCGTCAGTAATTCTTAAATAATCTGCACGTAGTCTGTGTTACTCACTTCTATTCCTGATGTGTGATCAAGTGTTACATCAACCCTTTCTCATACGTCATATTCATCTATTACGGCTAGTGCCGCATCACCTACTCATAAGTCCATTTCATTTCTATTTATAAATTGATTTTAGCCCAAATTAATATGTCCGTACAAAATGTACTGTTGTATGTAAAGTTTCGAGGTTTCGGACTGAACGCCGATGACTCAATCATTTCAACTGATTCTCTGACTCACCAGTGGTTTGATATTGAAAAACAACTCGGGGAATCTATTATTACAATATGCAGGAGTGCCAAGTAGTAAATAAAATGCCAAATAAGCTTAACTATTAAATTTATTTAGATCACAAGCTCACACGGAACCAATAAAATTATTCAATTGCTCTGGAGTATTATTGATACAATATTACAATTTCTTTCAACACATCGTCTCGTTTTGTCTTTTATCTCGCTCAATCTTGCAGTGCGCGAGTGAGATGAAAACGAGTTTGATTCAATAATCTGATAGTCTGCAAAACATTATTTCCTTTTCTTACAATTTCTGATCAACACGATTGAATGACTAAAGCTAGAGGCTCGGTATTAAATTATTTACTTTCTAAGAATCTCAGATCGTTCAAGAAGTAGCCACGTTTGAAACAAATTGATCGAGTACAATCATCCTCCTAAGAGCTAGAGTGACTTGTTGGCGTAAATGACAAAGAGATAGGAATGTTAGAAAGCACATCATTCAAAACAATTCTTGGTCGATTGGTTTATTAGAAAATAAAAACCCGTTATAGGACAATAGAGTTCATTGATACAAAACTTCATTTACATTTATGAACTTTTCGACATGACTAACTTTCAGTCTGATTCTGAATTTCGTGCGCTCTCAAACGTGGCAGATTTACAGTACTTTGAAAAATCTACTTATTTGTTAATATGTGCGTTTTTAGTTTTTATGTTCAATTTATAAAGTACATCTTGCTTGCATATTCAAATTTAACAACTAGTGACCAAAATGTATTAGAACACTAATCATTTGTATGAATTTCCTTTGTAGACTTATAAATCTTCTCATCATTATCCCCTAATAAGGGCAACAGCTAAGTGTACAAGCGTCTAACTTTATAAATTTTATAATACAATAATGATTATTCAACATTACATACAACATACCAAATGATTGAAACAAAACAAAATCATCTACTCGTCACAAATGGTGATCGAAACTCTAAATGCGATCCTACCGTCCGTCGGGTAAACGACATTTAAAATTCGGTTAATCCGTATAAAATGGCCGATATAGAAAAAGAATTAAATTTTTTCAAGCTTTTTACAAGCACAATATCCAAACAAGTCGGTTGGGGAAACTAGCACAAATACGACACACAGGCTAGGCTAATATCACAGGAGTGCTGGGAACGGTGCGGAGACCCACACCACGCGCGCCGCCCGCCGCCCTACCCCCCGCGCCGCGCGCCTCCCCTACCTATTTACTATTCAGAGGGGGCGAAGCGGACTACTAGCGATATATTTTGCGACAATTAAGATTTCAAAAGAAAAGGAACTTGCTTGTTCCGCGGATCAATTGCACAACCGATTGATTGCTTTCAAACTTATTGCACAACCGTCTGATAAGTAACGCTTTTTATTACACACAATCCTCCAACTTATAAACGTTGTTTCAAATTTAGTAACAGCAGTTGCGTGTCTGATATTAACAACAATTTTAAATTTAATTAACATCGCTTATAAGAGGAAAACGATAGACTCTATCTTGTATAACACAATAAATTAACAATGACACGATAGTTCTCTAAAACCCAGATTCAACCCAATCAAAGTATCTTAATGGTAACAAAGTTTAAAATGGTGACATAAGCAATAGGTAACATTAAAATGTACAAAACAAAAAACTTTTAAATAAAACTTAAAGCGATAAAGTACAACGAAACTCGTTCAAAGTAACTCTCGGACTTGTTAGCAAAATGTGAGGCGCGTGCAAACGTTGGACGTTGGCGGCCAATGTTGGCCGAACGTTTCCGACAACGTCGACACGCGCCAGATTTGATAAGGAAACTAAAATGCCGTCAAGAGTTACCTATGACACACACACACACGTCACAAATTTTCCTTTATCACCTTACAAACTATTAGTAATGTTAGCAATTAGATTCGAATTGAAAAATACTACTTTATAACTTGATTTTAACTTGCTAACAGCGTAATCCTTATTATTCCAATCACAGACGCGTATGTGTGCATCGAGAACAACAGTTTTCACTCTATTCAGTAACGTCCAACCGATCTCACAAAGGCAGCACAAAATAATACTATTCAAATAAAACTAAATAAGCGTGGAAGTTTTGTTACCGCTCGTCAACGCAACCGTTCCCAGTCGTTTTGCACTATCTCTTAATCACTATTTACTTTACAATAATATAACTCAATAATTATCGCTTAAAACTATGCCTCCATCGTGAACCGTTACCTTGCACTACGAGTGAGCGCGTCACTGTGCGACAACGTACACTCAGAGTCCTCTGTTCGATAAAAATTAATCGTTGAACACTAATTGGACCGCGCCCGTCGGCAGCGCCTGAGCAACTTTCACTAAATAATAAAAACATGCTAACAAAGTAAGTACTCTTCTTAACAACAAAGACTTGGCTAAACGTTGACAGTCCGTTCCCGGTAACGTAAATTATTCACGAATTAATAGTCCTGTGATTCTCAAGCCGCGGCGTGGAGCCGGGCTCGGACCGGCCGTTAGATCTCCGCAACCCTCGCGGCGCGGCACGGCCGGGACTCTCTCAGGAGCACGAACACGCCCGTGTTCGCTTACAGTGAGTTGTGGAGATGCGCAGGACGGCGCGGTCATGAGTCCAGAACTGTCAGGAGCCCAGGGGGCAGGAGAGGGACCTCCTGTCGGGGCATCTGTTGCCGCGCTAGCTGCGCGCAGCCGAGGTTAGCGTCGCCCAGCTCGGGAATGGCGTCCAGCAGGGCCAGGCACTCGTCCTCGACCTCTCGCCGCGCTTTCTTCCCGACCCACGAGTCATCGCACTCCTCTCTCGCCCGGCGTCGTCTCGCCTCCTTCTCACAGCGCGCCTCTTCGCTCAGTCGGCAGTATGTGTTGTTAATGCACACCGAGCGCCTCAGGTCGCGCGCGGGATCCTCGATGTTCTCTAACTTTTGCGAGCAGATCTCAATGACCCGCTTTCGTTCCTCGTTAGCGCGGAGGCGCGCGGAGATCATGGACAGCTTGGGCCGGGCGGCGGGCTCGGTGCGCGGTGGCCCGAACATGTCGTCCTCGAAGGCGTCTGCGATCTCCGCGCCGCGTGAGCTCTCGCGCTCCTCTTGCGGCGTCATTCTGTAACAAAAACGCGGACACATTAGCACATATTAGCGATACGAACATTTTTGTAAAGGCTACGAAATTAGAACAGCCGGAAAGTAACAGGTAATTGTTCAAAATAACGAGTTACGTTTTAGAGTCCCCTAAAAAGATTAGAAGGCTACGCAGTAAGTCATTAATCACAAAGACATTATTAATAACAAATCTGTGACGGAATGTGAACGAGTCAAGGAGAAGTCCTAATTATTTCATAATAACAAGTACTAGGTCAATCGGAGAACAATGCATCGAAGTCCGAACGGGCCAATCAGGTTCACAACTCGTTATAATCCACTCTCCATTCGCAATCACATCAAAAACTAAAACAGATATTAGCGAACAGGTTTTAAAGATAAAAAGCACCTTGAAATGCATTTCGTCAACACCTACCTAAATAAATCTGGGGAAATGATGAGGAACCCTGACATAAACATGGTTGGGATCACGGTAAAAATGGTAACTCCAATGTCACAAAGTTCAAAACACTGGCACAACACAGGCGCGCAATTCGTCACTTTGTCCTCGACGACGGCAAAAAAGCAAAAAGATTCAAGTGAAACAAAAATAAATCGCACGGTGAGCGGCGTGCGCGCAGCTCGACGAACACTCGACGAATGACAACATAGCTCGCTGTAGATAAGACATTGAAAAAGCCAATTGCGTCATGTACTGCTACGTACGTATGGAGAGGAAACGGATGACGTAGACCATAGCCGTCATTTTAGACGCTATTGCTCGTCTAGTCATGACTCGCCCTATAATTTTGTTAACTAGACAAAAGATGCGAGTAATATCTAGTGCCCAATTTGTGAAAAATATATAACGGAAACTGAAATAGAATCAGTTACACAAGGAAAATGTTTTTTCCTGTTCGATAAAACAGTTGTATCTTGACAAAATTAATAGGCTACAAATGCTAATGTTATTGAAAAAACCCTCATATATTGCAACGATGGATAAACCAGGATGGTGAAGTACATAACATGAACTAATTTGGAGCAATGACTGCAAAATATACGTATTTCGAATGTTTATGTGAATCTTCTTTTCTAAAACGAGGTGAATGCCTGGATCCATCCTCCGGAATAACAAGAATGTTCAGAGGACACTTGAGGTAACAATATTACCTTTCGACCTTTGCAATAGGTAATGTTACAAGCTACTTAAATAAGAATAAGTAAGCCCAGACTTAGAGACTTGACCCGTAAAAAGAAGCTTTTGAGAGTCTGTAACTATTTTAGAAAATGCATCAAAAGAGAAGAGAAGAGAAATTAAATTGAAATGAAATGAAATTAATCAATTAAAAAACTTGTAAAATTATTGGCAAACTTTTTTCCATCATTCCAAGATATGCTTCCATTTTATTGGTCGTTTAAAATTTGAGCAACATCCTGGCAAACCTTAGGGAAAAACTATTCCCTTCCGCAATTTCATGTTGTTGAGGCGACGAAAATTTCGAAAGCTCACTAAATGAAAACTTATAAATATAAAACAACACAAGTGTGTAAACCAGCCAAGGATTCATAAAACCTGGACTAGTTCTACAGTTCTAGTGTGAAACACGTTCGTTCACAATCGTATTATCGAAAAGACGTTACATGCTACGTGTTTTTGCACCAAAATCCACCCTTTGCCCAGAATCCTTTGAATCCAAAGCTTTTGTTTTAAAACCTGATTCATAATAATGTATCTCTCATTGCACTCTGAATATTACAGCCGTCTGTCTGTGTTATCTCAGTGTTGGTTGCGTTCAGTTGTTTATTCAAGGTAATTGGCGAACAGAAAGATTTGCGACGAGTATTAATGTGACTGTTTTCTTTTGTTCTGTGTTACCTTTTTATAACTCAAGGCAGCCACAGCCAGTCTAGATGGTATAGTAACTATCGAATAGTGGTATCAATTGCATTCAAATCCTAGTCAAAAAAAGGTTGCGCCACAATTTTCGAATATATATAGCGCTAAATATTTATATTCAAAACAGAGACAGTAGTAAAAGATTATATTCAAGGAATGATGAAAGATTATATATGTGTACACAACCTGATTAAATAAAATACCTCCCTGTTACTCCAGTCTAGTACTGCTTAATGAGCGAAATATTAATTTCAGCATTAAATGTGAGGTAATATAAGCTGATACAGCTTATATCAATGTTGCTAACTGTTATTGCAGATATCGCATACACAATTAATTTATTATGATGTAATAAAAACTGCAGTGAACGCATTGACAGCACCACCGCTTTTGACATTTAAAAGTTGTTTTTTTTCTACCATAGACTACTGCACTGAAAAGATAGACCTACATATTTTTTGAATAAACTTGTTTATCTGTGGTTGAATTAATCGAGTTTAGAATGATTTCTGGGTTTTAATGCGCGTCTGTGTTTTTCCATGCTACATTAACGATGACTGGACTTGAAATCGAATTTGGTCAATGTTCGTTACAGAGCTTAAACTAAAATTCTGCCGTAATAAACCTTTTTGGAGGATTACGAATTTTTACGAAGTAATTTAACCATACATTTCTGACTTTTATACAATATTTTCACTTTCATTCCTCATGATGATAAAATTTGGTTCCAAAAGGTATTAAAAATTACTAAGAAACATTAATAAGTGTGCACAACGCGCTTGGGTCATGCTTTATTTATTTTTTCGTGTGGCGAATGCGCGACGACAGTACACCGGGTGTTGCCGACCCCACCAGTTACGATCTAATAAATCTCGCGCGAGTCGACCGACGACGCTACTGCCTACCTGCACTTTCTTTTCTCTGTCCCACACGAGCCGGGGGCAAGAATCCACTGATATGTGAATGCCACCATAATATAAGGGACTTTTTTGTAACATTTGACATTGTAGATGACGCATCTGATGCTTCAGATGCTAGTTCGCTTATTCTAACATTTAATGTAAATCTCCACACAATTCTTGAAATTTATGTAGGACAGTTTAAACAAAACAATGAAGCATTTGAATAAGGTATTCGTTATCAATTCTCCTCGCTTTCGACGAATAAGTCATGTCATGACACAAGCAATGTGAACGTATGGTTAACTTTATAATGTGAAAACTTTTTTCTTTCCAAAATTCTACGATGATTTATTTGCTTGCCGAGTTTGTGTATTGGTTCCTACAAACAGATAACACGTATTGTTCTATTTCCAATTTTGCTGTCTAAACCATAATGTGTCGGCGATTTTAATTATCGGAAAATAAATAACTTTACGAAAGGCTCGTAATTGACAGTATCACAAATTAAAGTTAGAAGGTCTGCTATGGCCACTGTCGCCTCAAGTTTCCCATTGACTTCAAAAAAGACTTCAGACTATAGCAGAAAATACAGGCTGAATTTCATTAGAAATCATTGCAGATGTATCGAATTCCAATCCATTTCAGATAGACATCCTTGAAGGTGTAATAAATATTTCTTCAAAGTATATATTTTTGCTAAATCACTAGGACCGCGTAGGCGTTTTGATAGAGCACCTTTTTAAGGAGAACGTATTATACGACGAATTATCGAATGTAGGTGGAAACATATTACCGATACGATATAATAGTTTAACGATCTCCGACAGTTTTCTTTAATTGCCCGCATCGCACACTTTCACGTCAATCTCTACCATGTCCTTAATTGCATCAGCTATTTTGGCGTTATAGCCGCATCTGATTGAACAAAAGTCATTTTCTGTAGAGAACAATGTGTTTGTGATATAATTGTACTTATTTTTATCTATATTTTCAGTTTATCCATTTGCCATTATCTTTATATTCATTACTCTGTCGATCAAATATACATGTGATTTTCGATAACTTATTTCTTGTTGTCTGGTAAGAATCGTACATTATGGTTATTTTTTGTTTGTAATAACAATTAAAAAGTTGTAAAAAATCACGGACATGCGTAAATGTATTGTAATTGGCGTCTATAGCTATGGCCGAAATTGTGCGTCCCTGTGTGTTGCATCATCAATTATCGTGGCGTGGGCGTTACATAAATTGCTTTTGTTCATTAGTACTACAATAACTTCATGTGTGTTACTAAAAATTAAATGCGTATTATAGAATATCTATGAAATCAATTTTAACTGTGATCTGGTGAAAACTTGATCCTGTATTTAAGATTTCAAATAATGATTTGACTGACTCTTTTTTTTAAGTTATTTCAGTTTTATCTTAGTATATATTGCATCTTTCTTATACTATACCCTGTTACATTCATCAACGATGCACATAAAATATTTTTTCTATGGAAGTGGGTGATTCATATTTTTTTAAACAATTACTCGCACAAAGCCGACAGTGCTTATGTAATGACCTCACAATGGGCGGTACCTTTCTAGGTCACAAGTTACGAATAATTAATTCAGCTTCTACAGTAAGTACTTCTAGCTTAACTTTAACTTCCTCTGTGACAGATTTTATCTTTGTATTTTGGTCTCGTAACAAGATCGTTTCGGCATTATCCTTTGTTTCCCAGAAAAATACTCGGCGTTTTTCAATCAGCTTAAAAGTACTATTTATTTTAAGAGGAGTTATATAGTTGTAGTGTCTTCTTTAAGTTCTTGTATATTAACTCCAATTATGCAGTTTTTATAAACAGGAAAATTTATTTTTATTTGGTAGAATTTCCTTTTATAGAAATATAATCATACATAGCTTGTTCCTATGCTCCAAGGTGATAGTAATAAAAATCAAACGCTAGTTATGAGAAGTTATCCTTTTACGGCATCTTATACAAGGATTGTTTGAACTTGTAAAATACGATGCGTCATGATCATTACTGTGAAGTCATACTAAACGGAATTTTTGCGAAAATTTCCCCATGTGAACATGCGCGTAGGTAACTATGTACCTACAAATCAGTCGAACAAAGATACCGGAATATATAAACATAATAACGAAAAAAACTGCCTTTAAAATACTGTTGAAGTATTGGAGACGTTCCACGGAAGCCGTAAAAGCCTAATACCGAGTAACTTAGCACGTGGGGTAATGAAAATCACTATATAATATAGTTTGCGTGTTCAAATCGAGCGCCATATAACGTTGATAGCCCACAGCAGACAATGGATGCGGCTCACGGCGAATAAATCACGGATAATGGCTACGTAGTTGACGCGCTTTTTAAACTTATTGACTCTGTTACAGATAGCACGTACTTTGTTGTTGATTTTAAACAGGAGGATGAGAAAAATATGCTTTTGGCTGTTAAGTGTAATAATGAGTCAGATAAGTTTTCTTTGAAGCCAATTTATCCTATTATGCAGATTGAGATCACGCAATGACATGACGTAAAAATTCAGAAGGCGCCATTTTTGATAACCATTCTAATCTATCTCTGAACACAAAGTTTTTGCTTTTAGCAAACAATCACAAGCAAACCATAAAGTACTTTATTCAGTAACTTTATTTAAGCTCTATTTGTCCACTTTACTAACAAAAGTAGCAACTCTTGGCACGTTTCCCACGTCAGTAAAGTTTATAATATTCAGTGAAAGAAACACCGATATCGTGCTCTCTCTTTTATTTTAGCGCAACACCTGCAATATTCGTGATCAGTGATCATCATGAAAGATAGATATTGTAGGAAAATCTGAGGAAAACTGATTTCCTCATACTAAGATATAAATAAAGTTCAAACCGTGACCTTTGTAGAAGAAAAATCGTGAAATTTCAAGACTCCGTTATAGTGAAATATATAAAATTCAAAATGATATTCCTCTATCACAGTCGGACTATTGAAAACTTGAAATGCACAAATGAACCTACTATTAAATAGTCATTACTAATTAATAATAAGTAATTATATCAATTAAGGACATGAATGCATTTGTCTCATTAAAATTCCAAATTTTCTATGTCTGATGTCCGAAAAAAAGTATTAAAAATAAAGTAAGTACATACAATTTTGTGGCACTTATACAATTTATGAAGTTTCTTTCGGGCGCTTTGTTGCCGAACTTGGGTGGGGTCAAATGAAGATTTGATTAGCTGCCTTATTTGTAACACTTTTGTAATTAACGGATTGATAAGTTTTACTGGGAATGAAGAGTTCTTTATGTTTCTTTATGTGAGTTTTTTTTTCATGAAAATTGTACTTATCGTTAAATCGTTAGCGCGTGACTGTACCGGTAGTGACTAGTGATGCTCTATGAGAATCACTTTGAATTAGGCCCTATTTAGGAATTGATTGAGAAAAGAGAACTTTGTACTTTCGGATGATTAAATTTTTGTGTATATTCATAAGATCTTAAATAATTAATTATTCAGTTTAATCAAGAAATTCATTTAAGAATTTTCATTTCCTTAATAAACTTTGTAAAATATTTCCACAAAAGTATACCCAAAAAATTCAGCGATTAACAAACGATAAGTATTCGTAATGGAACATCAATTCCCATTTAAAAATTCACAAATAATATCAAGACACGAAACCCTATTCTGGAAATCTCAGTAGTCGAATTCGAATACCGTTTGTCACGCTCTTGCAGTGCGACAGAGATGGCTATATCCGAACGCCGAACAAAAGGACCCTTAGAAAATAAATTACACCAGAATAATCCACTCACATAAACCAGTAACACCCTATTAAAGAATTCACCAGTATTTCCTTAATTACTGAAATAAAATGTTACACTGAAGCCGTTAAATATTGAGTCGATAACACCTTATTGAATAGATAAGTATTTTTATGTTATTTACCCACAACAACACCGTCCGGCTCGTATACATAATGTAGCGCATCGGTACATTAACTTACTGTTATTAGATAAAGATACTTTTTGTTAAAACACTATCCTTTGTCTATTTGTCTCTTTCTTTCTGGAACTTAATAAATCGAGGGAATATTGCATGTGCATCTGCATAATATACATTTTCGAGCTTTGATTTCCTTCCTAAGTATATATTCAATTTCGCGTCACAACTTATAAATATTCATAAACATACTGTCTTTAAGTAATAAAACACTTTCAAACAGTTGCCTGGGTACTAAATATATTAAAGAAAGCAACTGTGTTACGACAGGTAGATTTAAGCGAGCAATTAAATTATTACGTGCTCACAAAAATATTTGTACCCACAAACATCTTTACGTAAAAAATAGCCAATTAAACTATCGGCTCCTTTGTTTCAAACAGAGAAAGTTTTACAAGTCCAAAAAATAAGGATAAGATAATAAATTACTGAAAACTAATTCATATCAATTAAATATAAATTACCTTGAAGCAGTCCAAGACTCCAAAATACAAACAGTCCAAAAAGTATGCAACACTTCGATTGATTAAATAAAAAAATTAAAAACAATGATACGACACGAAACAATTTAAAAATCGAACGGTTAAATTAAACATAATGCCAACGAGGTGTATCACATAAAACGATCAACTTAGCACTTGTCCAAACAGGCGAGCGTGAGCAGCGAGCGCTACTACATAACTAAAGGGAAGGCGAGTCGCGAACGTGTGCGAGTGACGGCTCCGCGCGCCGAAGCCGAACTGCCGAACTGAACTGCGTCTGTTCTCCCGTACATAAGTTGTGGTGATTTACAGAGGGCGCGCAGGCGGGCGGCGAGCGGCCCATGGATGCTCCCCTAGCGAAGGATACCTCATTATCCTCACTGTAATCCGTGTGCCTTTTTGATAATTTTTATTTATAGGGTGTCACTGGTGCTGACCCCTTTTTTAATATCTCGCTACGATTGTAGGCTTATCACGTAAACGCCACTTGTTATTCTATCCAATTGAGGTAAAGAATGCTAAATAAAATTATAATCAAATCTGAGGTATAAAAGTTAAATAACGTTCAGATAATTGCATGCTTCCATCTGCAAAGGTCATATCTGAATTTATTGAAGTTAAAACAAAAATCCAATCCATTTGTATAACGCACGATCACAAAAAATATTGCTCAATTGATATTCAAGGCTACAAACAGCAACGATTGTACATTTATTGTACTGTATCTCTCTAATGTGGTGTAGACAATTAAGTTTGAAACCATTCGGAACGGTGCAGTGCAGCAGTGAAATATTTTGATAATACATAAGTAATTAGCAGTGAAGTATTTGGGTCTAGGTGGCTCATTGTAGATAACGCAGCTAAATTCCATGAGGAACACAAAGAAGTGATCGTTTGGATGGCAAAATAGTCCGCGTCGTAATAATAATCTAAGGCTGGGGCAACAAAAACCGATAAAAATAGTATATTAAGGTTCCAACGTAAATTTTAAACCATATTTAAGCGTTTCTTTTGAAAAAGTTAAGAATGTGGGTCTAATTGTTCTCGTTATAGATAACGCAGGAAATACCATGATGAATACAAAGAAGGCGTTCGTTTGCTTGCAAAAATAATCCTCTTTATACTAATAAACTAAGACTAGGACATAAAAGTAACCAGATTGGTTAAAAGGGTCAACGTAAATTTTAAATAAGTATTATATGCATTTACCTTCTAAGTTGTAGAGCAATAAAACAAAGTAAAGCTGTTCCACGTGCTACCCTTGTTGTTATTTTATTCTTCTTTACCTGGTCAATACTAGAAATTTCTTTTACTAAATTCTTTTGCCTTAGTTCTATTAGAAAAAGAGAAATCAAAATATGTTGTCATTAGTTCGATTCCGACTTCAGTTTCGAGTGCAAACATGTTTTTTTTTTTTACTTTTTCGTTCAGATTGCGAGTCACCGTGACCAAGGATTTAAGCAGTTACTTCAACACCAGACAACTGCATAAAAAGATCGAACCAAACCGACCTTCATCGATGTGTAAGCACGCACAATATTATAAACATTGGCAACGGCTCTCCTCGCATTTGCATTACTCGCATTTCATTTAAAACGATTCTTATTATAATCTCTATTTAAAACTGCACAATTTTCTTAATTTGCCAATAGACGGACTGGACGTAGGAGTGTCTAGTGCGTTTATATTAAATTTCATGTTCTAAATATTCTCCTTTTCCTTTTAAGATATTTCAATATACACAAAGCAAATGCATTGATCACTACCATTCTAAGCAAAAAGCGAAGCATGTTATCAAAATCAGTCGTTAAAAACTTACTACCTGAGCCGGGTCGCCCTTGGCCTCAGTCAGCAACACAAGCCATGTTCTGTCATAGTTTATACTAATAAACTTCCCGACCGTCTAACATTTTTAAACAAACTTTCTTGAATTCTTCGTCTATCGAAGTTACTAGGAATTCAGTTGTGACTTATACAGTTCACGTGATTTTTGTATTCATATCGTATATTCATGAAGTATAATTATGCAATTATGAGAGATAGTTAAAGTAGAAACCAGTCTAAGCAGGACTGTGCAAGTACTTGTTGTAAATGTAAGCTATCTTTGAGAATAAATCTATCATCAAGCTTACTAGTCCTAGCGGGTTTACAAGGATAATAATTAGAGTCAAAGCACAACTTAAAGCGTTTGGCACAGGTATTTGGACGTATGTTGCCAGCCGACAGCACATTACTATATTGCATTTTAAGTATATAAGAGGTACAACTTGATTGACAAAATTGAACTTTTAGGGTGACCATCTTGAAACTTAAATTACATAACCTCTGTTGGTAATACTCACCCGCCCTATAACAACATTGTCTAGATTCGCATAAATATCAGTTCTACTCGCAAGTTCTTGTATTAACGATAATGTAAGAGTAGTTTCATCTCGATAACGTTTACTTTGAATAATTTAATAAATTTAAATTTGAATGAGAGCCAAGCAGTGACACAAGCAGATGTCAGATCGACCCTCAAACTGCCATATTCAATCAACCGCGAAGTTGCAGCCCAACGCTTCTAGCTGTATAAAAATAATTGTCCTAACACTGATTTATCGCTATCATCCGACGTTATATATATTTGCGAATGTTATTTATTCTTTGAGATATCTTTAGCGGACCAATAAAATTAGGGTCGGAAATGTTTGGTCGGGTTAGAGAATGCGGAAGTCGGGAGCGAGCCGGAACGCACCGGTAGCGTTGGTAACCGCTGGCTTAGTGTAACCCGAATATCGGAGGATGGCAGGTCGAGGTTCAATAATTGCGGACCGTCAAGACTTTCACCTTCGGCGCGCGGCGGCCGCGCTCCAAGGCCACCGAGGCACCGTTCACCGTAACTTCCGCCCGCAGCCTGTGGCACGGGCTGCTTGGCCGCTCAGCCATTCGGGCCGCAAGCCCGCGACACCGGCCGCTCGCGATCGCGACGTCTCGCGCTTTTGCAATCAGAATTTCGGAAAGCGGTACCAGTGCAACGGCCTCAACTCGCCGACACAGCCAGCATAACGGTTGGACGAAGTCACTCGCTATTACGTAATACTCTCAAGGAAATGACAATCGGCGTTTCTGCAAAGTGGAACGATTGATAGTGTCGAAAACTTGGAAGAGATAACAAACGATATTTAGGGCATCGACGACTTCAGAGCTATATAATGCTCGCTAATAACAGTAACAGTGAGTGTAATGCAGACGATCATAGACGATTGCAACAGAGAGATATTCTGAGAGCAGCAAGTTTTATTAAGGCGGTGTATAATAACACAAAAACAGTTTATCGAAGCGTGGCGTTACACCTTTTGTTATTTCATTAGCGGGTGTGAGCTACTCGGAGCGAGTTTACATGCGATGCGAGCGGCGGCCGGCGCGCGCGGCCCGACGCACCCGACCCATATTTACAGTGTGTAGGTACGCTGAGTGTACCATCTCATTCCGCTCGTTAAATCGATGCTTTTAATAGAGATGATGGCTCAAGACTCCATTATATTTAAATAAACGGGAACGCAGGCACGTGCAAAATGTTAACCTGACATTTTGGATACCGCATTCCCACAATATTGATGCCGTTTAGATAAAACCTTGAAAACGGGGTATTTTTATCCAGGTGGAAAAACAGAATGTCATAGGTCGCGATTGTTCCAGAAAGTCAATCACGCTTGGCTTTCAGTTAATGGAACATTGATATTCTATGGCAGGTTTTAGGAAAACAACTTAACATTTTTATCGGTAAAATATATGTCATAATATACGTATTATGTATGACATCAACCGAGGGTAAACCATAACACCTCATACACTGGCATCGCCAAAAACCTCCGTAAATACAAAGACAACGACCGATAAATTTTCGAGGTCACGAAACAACGTTGGACACGATACCCTTAAATTTTCGTTATCACCAATCTATTGTGTGACGTCAGAGATAATACTATGTGCGAATAACGCTATTACATATTAATATTGATAAAAACAACGCTCACCGCACTGTGGGACAATATAGATAGATATAACATTTTGATAAATCATTATATATAGGCCAAAAATTGTGTTCATAAGAACACATGTTTTGGTATATAAATTATTAAAAGTTACGATTATGATTTTTATTTTGCCAGCAGAGATTGAAAGTGTTTGAAAACGAACGCCTGTGGAGATTATGCAAATAAATATAAGATCAATCGAACTTCCTTTACTAATAATACCAGCTGGCAAGAAAACAAGACGACAGGAAATGAACAGAATTACCTTTGTAGTCAGAAACTTGAAGATTGAGGCACTTTACTTTAACGTTAAGATATTTATTAGAGATGATATTATCACACTAGGTTTGTGTACGTATTCTGTTAATACTTCTGAAAAAATCGCACACGGTATGTAATGGTGGAAAAGTAGTAACATTTAGAGTATTATAATCTTCAAACTTAGTTGTATACGGCCGGGTGTGGTTGTTTGGAAATTTCCACAAGACAAACAATACGTATGATCTCGATGTTTTTCAACAACAGACGTTGCGTTCGAGATGAAGTGACGATGACGTGAAGAAAGTAATCGGGTCGTAAAATAATGTGTGAATAAGATGGATAGGTGGGAAACGAAATACGCATGTTGAGGAAGGCTTGATAGTAAATTAGTATAATGGTCTTTAGATTGACCACTTTTCATATATTGCAGAAAAAATTGAAATTCAAGAAAATTCCAATTTCATTCAGGTAATGATTGTAGTGATTCAACAGATTAAAATTTCAGTGTGAAAAATATCAACAAATCCAAATTGAAGTTAACAAAAATATTAATAGCGATCAATCATTAAAAACTTAAACAGTTTAAAAAAAAGAAAAGCAGGTCTCTAAATATTTTACAATAGAATCATCAAATAGTTAAAAGCCCTTTTTAAAGAGTAACATAACATCCTGTTGCTCCAGCCCCAAAGCCCCAACTTTATAAGTATTGATTTTTGTACCGGGTATCACCAAGTGCAAATTTTAGTTACATTATGGATATTGGCGGTAAATGTAACACGGTATGATAGTATAGTGGTGAAATGGTAACTCAATATAATGTTTTCTAACTCCGAATCCAAAAAGTAACAACACTCTTTATAGAGCGCACCCAAGCATTGTTTACAACAAACAGTTATGTTGATGATTTAATAGAATCAGCATAATTCATTAGAAAATATTTATTGTTACTTATCTTTTTATTTTAATACAAAAGTCATATAATAGTCTAAAAATGCGGAAATAAATAAATATCACCTCTACCATTTTACCATCGACATTCCGTGTAAAAAAGATGCAAAACATTATAACATAACAAACGCAGATAGTTTAAACACAGTTAGAACTTGCGTAAGTTATATCTAATCGGTTGTTATCATAAACTGTGAATAAAAATCAACAATATTGTTAGTATACCGATCAAATTACTCTTCATTGGGAAAATCTCAAACCGATATGAAATACTGTAATCTGGGACGTAATGGGAACGTTTTTCATGAAGATCCTAAGCTACGAGTAGGTGCATTCGGATACACGGCAGGATTATCGAGTCGATAAAATATTTTCACCTTTCTCCAATACTTTATTAATTGTTGGCACACAAAAAATTACACGAAATTTAAAATCTTTCGAGTTTCATACTAATTGAATTGAAGCCAATAAAAATGCGTAAACTTCCTGTTCTTTCTTTATTTAATTGAAAAAAAAATAGGATTGGGAATTTTCGAATTGTTCATTTCCCAATAGGTGTGTTCATCGTAAGAAATAATGTTTATACCTAGTTATGACAACCTTAGTTATGGTTTTCATAGGCGGTGCTGTGTCTCGAGCCACTTGTTAATTAATGCCACTACAACAAGCGGACGCAAATCACTGTGATCGCTATCGTTCGACTATCTATTTAATATCGTAAGTACATAAAGAATATGGACACCTAATTAATGTAGCAGAAGCTTTATTTCCTATGGACACGGTGTACCTCGTAGTATACAGTTCTTTGTAATTTTTGTTAGAAAGTACAGATTTCGTTCATTAAAGTTATACTTTCACTCTTTTTATTGCTCGTATAATACCAGCTATTGAATGGAAACCCGATGTTTTAACGCACAATATACTGATGTCAGTCAATCAACCTCCTGACCTAGTAAATTTAATAATTGATAAATCATTTTGATTTGTGCTGTGTGAATAGGTAGTCTTCTTTAGTTTAACTTTGCATACAATCTAGTATATTATCTTAATGCAGATTAAATTTGACATCTGTTTGCAAAGCCTACAAATTACCAATTTCTATCAATATAGATGCGGAGATAGATCAAAATATGTTACAGGCGGGTTATATGAGTACAGGCAGGTTTTATTACCGAAAAATTATAATGTTTGTGTAAATATCCAAACGCCAGAAGAACCTAAAATTATTTATATATATTATGTAAATAGCTTCACATCTTAGCGGATTGGAAGTAGTAACTTAGCATACTTTTAAGTATAATTATCTAACTGAACATATAACGTAACTAATAAAAACAGCACATAGCATGCTGTACTATATATAAATGAACCTACTTATACATATACTATAAGTCTATAACTAATTAAATGATTGCGAGAATGCATTGTATTGGTTAACGTTCTCACTAATAGTGAGGTGATTACACTCGATCCGATGTCGAACAAAAAGACTTGCTACGTGGTACTGCGGGCGATAAAACCCGAAGTGTACACGAAAATAGTCGAGTCCACCGATCGTGGTGGCACCGATACGACGAGGCTGAGTGACGTAGACACCCGAGTCCTTGATTATTAAAAAAGCAAGTGACAGTTGTGCTCTGTGGTTAGCGATGTGATTAGTAAAGTCGTATTGGGGTCATTAACTCCTTTTGTTTATGTCTCGTGTTATGTTCATTCAAAAGCCTTTAAAGTACTTTGATTAAAACAAACTTGTTTTAATATAGCTACTGTATCTTCACCCTTCACAGCAGTAAAAATTTGCAAACGAAAAACACCATTTGACCTTTATAAAATAACCTCACTACCTAGATTGCACACCTACGTATCCGTAGCAATTTGTGTTAAAATATTGAACAGAAGTTAATACACTGAATTATTATTCATAGATAGGAAATATAACCGAATAAGTGAATACATTATTGGGACGGTCATCAATGACCAAAACATTCTCGTCGCATAGTCGCCAAATAATTTATAAATTTATATCATTATCATCATCATTTCAGCCGAAAGACGTCCATTGCTGGACATAGATCTCCCCCAAGCGTCGCCACACTGATCTTTCCTGTACATTTCGCATCCACCGGACTTCTGCAGCCTTGATCAGGTCGTCGAAATCAACGATTGCTAACCCGGCTGCGAAGCGTGGCAGTTACTGCAACCCCCCAAACCGAAATATATATCGTCGCCAAATAAATATTAAACATACGTTAAAGTAACTGAAACTGTAGTTTCTGAAAGAAAATATTTTTAGTGTTACTTAAAAGCAAAAAAACGGAACCCTTGTAGGTTCACTTTGTTGTCTATCTTGCTCTCTGTCCGTCTGTCTGTCAGGACCCTTTATCTAGGGGATTGTGGAGGTATCGAGTTGAAATTAATATCGCAAGGGAATCAAAATCTACTGGGTACTTCCCGTTGACCTAGAATCATGAATGTGGCAAGAAGAAATGTCTTAATGCAGTTGGTAAACCGATCGCGACTAATGTCGATGTATGGGGTCAACAGATTTCCAACGGCAAAGTTAATGTTGTCCCTCAACTCTTTTTATTTTATTGTTAGAGCAATGTTCGGTGCCCTCATAGTTTACGAACTTCAATAATGTTATTTAATTATTTTGGTGAATGTAACTGTTTGTACTTACTTGGCCAGTTTTTTTATATGGTATTTATAGTATGGTATGGTGTGGTATCATTGAGCCGTCAGGATTTTGGTCGTATCTTTATTGTATTTTAATTATATTTGTCTACGTTATACACTTACAAACTGTGACTTACCTTCTGTATTTATACTTTGTGCTTATTTCTTCTTATTTATCTTATTCTATTTTATTCATTTAAATATTCAAGTATGTTCCGTTTCCGTGAATGTGTCCGTGGCATCAAAAGTGGGCCCTATCAGAATATTAGCGATGCGTTATTTCTTTTTAATATCGTTGCACATGCTGAGATAGGAGCCTTTTTGGTCTCGCATGGGGTTTATTATTTTTATTTTTTATTATTGTTTGTATTTTGCTTATCTCGTGTTGCCTGTGCGGGTCACAAATAAATAATTTTTCTTTCTTTCTCTCTATTTTATATTTCGTCTTTATATAGGTATACAGAAAATATAGACTTGCGGTTGCAACGTGAAAAGGGGCCAATCTTTTCTAAAACTGCTTTTTTTCCACTGCAATATAATTGAATTTCACTACAGTAAATTGGTTTATTTTGTAGAGACTTGATAGCCATTCATGAAATACTAACTTCAATTGTAAGCGGAATTAGTTCCATCGGATCGCTACCTCAAATGTCCAATAAAACCGTTTTGGATTACAAACCGATGAAATTACACGATTGAATTGCAATTTAAACAACGCGTCAGTCAGATAAAATAGATGATTTATATTGTTATAAGTTGAATTGACACCATTTGGTAGAACAGAGTTTATGGACCCTACATACTGGTGTTAAATGCCTCAAAATTTCTTTGATAATCTCTGTTTTACCTGCAATCGCACGGTAAGTAAATGTTAGGATTGACTTCAGAAACTTGTAAATGTTGAAAAATTTTAATGTCTATAACACACTATAATGCCACGAATAGTCGAATTCGTCGAAAATATATAACTTTGGTGAAGTTAATTAGTCAGTTCTTAAATTGGTATTCATCATTTTGTAACAGTGCGTAATAGACATTTACAAGTCTCTGACGCTTTTACAGTAAAATATATATTCTATTTTTCATAAACACGATGTTTCATGGCAGTAGTGCGATGTGGCATGGTTGCCAAGAGCCGAAAAAGATTGAGCTTAGAAGATCATACTTATTAGATTATGTTAGGTTAGATATATAAGACTCCATTGCCTTCTGTATAGTAATATGTATGAGTTATGACATTTGAACTGATGCCTATAGTGGATCTGGTTTTCTGGAGTGATGATGGCATTTATCACACTCACACTAATGTTATAAAGGCGAAAGTTTGTGTGTGTTTGTGACTTAATCACGCCAGAACGGCTGAACGGATCTTGATGAAATTTGGCACAGGGATATATTATAGTCAGAAAATGCACATAGGCGTTTTATCCCGAGGATATGTTGCCTCGGGATAATTTTCGACTTTCACGCGGGCGGAGCCGCTGGCAGAAGCGTTTTTTTTTTAATTTTTATAAATTTTTAAAAATTTATATGCTGCATACATACCAAATACATATTCAAAAATACCTATTACGTAATTGGGAATACTTAATTGCTTATTAATGGTTTATTAACGATCTGTATGTCTGCTTAACTAACATTACTTGGTTTCAAATGATTTTTACTGTAACATAAATTTGTATCGTATTTTATACTTAGTACCTGGGCGACCAAGCTCTTCTCGGATGACAATAGAGAAAACGACGTTTTCTAAAAGTGAAACCTAGCTAGATCGATTTATCACCTCCGAAAACCCCTGCATACTAAATTTCATGAAAATCGTTGGCGCCATTTCCGAGATTCAGATTATTTACATATATACAAGAATTGCTCGTTTAAAGGTGTCAAATTATATATAATTATTATAGATAAATTCTTATCATTTGTTCTTTATTAGAGTGACCTCGCCTACCTAGAAAATATGTATATGTAGTCGGAATTATTCGTACAAAGTTAGTGTAAAAACTAAGTACCTATGTTGTACAGTTATAAAAGTGTTTCTTGTTATTCAGATTAACATCATATTCATGAAAGATAAATTCTCATTAGACAGTACCTACATCTGTAGTAATTAAAAAATGTAAAGTTTAAATGTAACTAAATGGTGAGTTTTTATCACATAGGATCATTTTTCAAAACAAGTAATGTACTTTTTTTCTACTATTTATATATATATATATGTTACGGCTAATACCCGAAGTGCGGCTACACCTAGTATTAGTGCGGCTACACCTAGTTTTAGCCGGTTAGAACTAGGTGTAGCCACGCAACGGAGCCCCGCTGCGCGGGGCTCCTATTTCCGTCCGCAGGGTCTAAAGTAACCTAACACGTTCGAACCTAACCTGTCCGTGTCGGGGTGCCCTAAGCTCCGGCTAATACTAGGTGTAGCCGCACTTCGGGTATTAGCCGTAACATATATATATAGTATATTTCCGCAGCTTAATATACCTACCCCCATTTGTAAATTAAGAAATTTATAGTTGAGTATATGTACCTCCAAATACTCAATTTAGAAACCAGTCCAGTATTTCAGCAAAATTACCCTTTCCATACAGACTAAGTAGACATAATAACAAAAGTAGAAACATACAGGTAACAAAGTACCTACTACGTCACCTTTTGTAACATTAAACGTAGTTCCATAGACAACGAATGACGTAGAAAGTTAAAATAACGTAGACAACTACATTGAATAACATTAAAGGCAAAAAGTTCCGAGAACCGTTGTAAGGGAAACACTGATATTCTAGGCGTAAACGGATTTGATCAATTACATAGGTACGTCTAACGTTGATAAAGAATACTATTTTTGGGTGAATGACGTAAAGACATATTCCGATTAAATTTGCCGCATTAATAGTATAGTTGTAAGTAGATACATTTGGGCTGGGATATTAAAGATGGCATGAGAATGAAGTGGATATGAACAGCAAAAAATACAAAAATGATTAAAAATCTGCTTGAAAAGCAGATTTTTGTAGTATAAACATATTTCATTTGATAAGCGTCAATATTCCTTAAATTTTCGTTTGATTCAGTTTCCACAACATCATTTTGCTCAATAATGAAGTCGTATAAAACTAAACTGTCGCACGTCTTTTTCGGTGACTATACGTACCCTGCCAAGTGTTAAATTATTATTTCAAATCATGTCTTCAACATTACCTAAATGTTTGTGCAATACCAAAGCAAATAAGTAAGAAGTACTCAAGTGCAATAAACTCTCCGTAGGCTACATCGCCTCTGAAATAATTCATATTCAAAGCATGTCCTACATAACAATGCATCATTTTTTATAGTCCACTAATAAATTAATACTAAAAAGGTAATCTGTAAATTATCGATTTTATGTAACGACGGGTCGTTCACACTCATCAATTAGCCCATAGACTAAAAGTAATGAGGTGACGTAAACGCAAAATATCTATGCGGCATGTTAATTATCTATGGCTAGGATGAGTGGAGGGCTTGAATGTGCGCTCAAATGAAACCAAGCAGCCTTTTGCAGTGGAACTTACACTAATTAATTACAAACAAGTGGAACCTAGCTACATATTTCACGTTTGTATATAGGTATTTGCTAGCCGAAACCCTGTTAGAAATCATAAATCGTATAGAAGGCAACTTTGGATCCACAAAGAGCTCTCCAGAAATAATTTTTACATGTGACATATAGCCTAGTATTAGAATAATTAGAGCCAATCATGTGATATACTACCACATGTAAAGTAAAGGCCAATAATCTGTTCGTAATTGATTAGAGGACAAAACTCGCCATAGACTAAATAGATAGGCCATGTTATGGCGTATGACAGTAGGTGTACCGCGCTATCGCGAACAGGGTCATTCAACTCAAACACAAGAAAATTACAGATTTGTTCATAGACAAAAATAATTGTTTGTGACGTAAAAACCTTACTACTGACTGATATACAGTCACTGCCATGAAAACATTATTATTAGTGATATTTTTAGATATCAATGTCACTTTGAGCACACTTGAGTGATATTTGCCAAGTGTCAGTGACTCTGTTGCGTATTATTCATAATACTAACGTACCTGACTAAACATTCCTGTAATATCCTATCCCTCTGACATCTTTAAAAATAATCTTAATACCGATTTTTCTGTTCCATAATGGTTATTTTTTTATTTGGTTCGGACTAGATCTCGTTAGCGCGCCTACATTCCACTGCTAGATCTAGATATCAATCTTATTTGTAAGTGTCGAATGTTAGGTAAATAGCCGTGTCATTGAAACTTCCAGTTTTTAATGTTATCTAAAAACCACATTATTATTTCTGCGGTTTCTGAGTAGCATAGACAAATAATAATATGACCTATAAAAAAATAAGCGTGTATATTTTTTAAATGTTTGAAAACAAAACGCCGACGTCTGTTGATAGTTCTCCACCTCACCCAAATGAACCTCTCTTCATCAGTTGATAACCAATGTATAATTTATTTATACGCCTTAAATAAGGCGAAACGTTACGTGTAATGAATTTAAAGCTTCATCGTATCTATTTGTTTACGAAAACCGTCATAAAATTAAATTTGTATCTTCTCCCTTCCCAAAGGCGATTTCACGTTTTCAGATAATACACGGCCGTTCGGAAAGTCAATTAGGCCTAGTTTCTCAAATTGTCAAGCACGCGTTATCTGCTGTGATTGGCTGTTGAAAATTCATTCAACTAATCACAGCAAATAACGCGTGCTTGCATTAATTCTGCGATAATTTAGAAGTGAGAAACTCGGCCATAGACATACAATGTTAGTATTATGTATGGCTGTGTAATCCCGCGTGGCAGACTTTGACACGGCCGCATCTATTTGTCTAGATTTAGCAATTGATAAGTTCAGTTTCTTACTTACTTTAAGCTCAACTTTGAAAGTAAACGTCAAGACTACTCAAGACGTAGTAAAAATAGTTCGCGGTCAATATTTATTTTTAGAGTATTAAATTAATTACACGCGTTTCGTTCTGATTTCAAATGCTGCGATGTTGGGCAAACCATTTTAACTACTGTATTCTTACTTTATTCAAATATTTTAATTCAGATTTATTTATATTGTGTGCAATTCGAATTTCAAATCAACTTAAAAAATAATTATTGATTTTAAAAAGCAAATAGGTAAGGAAAATTCTACCAAAAAAAAAATATTATGTATTGTCGTTGTTTAAATGCATTGAGATTTAGAGAAAATATTTTTAATAGGAAAGGACTAGAGCTGGACTACAATGTTTTGAATGCGTATACATTTTACGCAAAAAAATACCTACTTGGTAACGAATTTGCGTAAAATGTCTGGAGTCTGGGTGGGAGTGATCTAGACCCAGACAGTTGGCGCACACCGTGCAGAGTTCAGTGCACCGTTCGATGGACTACGTCGGTCTGGACTCGGCAAACTTTCGACTTCCAATGTTTTTTATGAACGCCGTTAATTAGAAGCCGCTTAACTCTTGACTTGTCAACAAATTAACTGACACATATGAATTTGTACCTTTAATGTTTAGAGAAGACTGCGAATTGTAAGTAAACATATATTTTTCCATGGGTTTTTTCATATCATTCTATTTGTATACATCGAAAACTACGCCGTAAAATTATATCATCCGGTTACCGGTATTTTGATGGTGACAAAAATGTGTCGCTCAACAGCCATGGCTAACAATAATTAAAATTTAACTCCTTCACTAATCATGCTCACAGGGAAATATTGTCAAAAAGGCGGCATTTTAACAGCACCTATTATCTTCTCTTCAACACCGTAAATTAAACTGGTAGGTAGGTACGAAGAGCGGACGAGTTGGCGGACTGGTGGCGCAACGGCGTTGATTCCGAATTAGTCGCGTGACTGGTCGGCCGATCAGTTGCTCGATTGCAATCTGTTTTCTTTGTCCGGAACGCAACACTCGGAGCGATCCACGGACGAGTCGCGCCTCTACCTAGTGACATCTGTGGATCGGTTCAGGCGACAATCTTTATGAAAACTGCTATGTGTGGACCCAAAGATGCTCGTGCCAACCCTACAGGGTCCAAGCACCGATAACGGAGCCAGGTGCGATCTTTTTTTATCTCAGAATAGGGACCCTGAAAATCGGACAGGGAAATTATTTTGCATCGTAGTCTCAGAAGTTGAACAATTATATTATGATAGAATAAATCGGACGGAAACAACATGTTTTTGTTTGTCGACAACAAACGTCGTTAATGCGCAACATGTTGGTTTATTTGTTTGAGATACGCCATTTCGGAATTGATATGCGTTTCATGCGTACGGTGGAACGTAAGTAGGTAATTAGCGGGTAATATTATAAATTTTAACGCATCGTGTGAATGAATTTATCATCACCAGTGATATCAAAGCGAAATATAAAGCTAAAACTAGGTAAGTATATAATATTATAGCGGTATTACGTAGACTCTATGTGTAACCGATTCCGTCCTTTGATATTTCCATGTTATTTTGTAAATCGTCTCTCGTAGCAAACACTGCTGTGAAGATAAACCTTTTTATTAATTGAAAATGTTAATACCTACATTTTGAATAAAGAAGAATGGTTAGGTAGTATGCGATTTCAAATTTTCAATTATCCTCTAATCCGATGCAAGTACCCACTTAATGATTTTCATACAATTTCACCGAAAAACCGATGCTCACTAACTAGGGCGCCGTATTCTATTCAGACAGATTACGCGAAAGTAGTTCGAATTCCGAACGCTCGGTGGTGTCGTAAGTTTACGCGACCACACCAGCTAGAGCCCCGGCAAATTAGTCGGCGTCCTCCGGCGCGCACGTTTCCCTCACCGAGGAGAGGGACGTCGCGGGTCCGCGCCAACCGGTGATCGACTAAGTACCTTTCACGATCTTGAGGCGCGTCACTTTCCCCGCTCTAGTGAGTTTTTTCGAACGTAACAACATCACGATTACATCAATATCGCATGCGGATCGTTCCGCGTGTAAACTGCACCTGTGAATCGGAACGCATCGGCCTGCAAGTTGGCTGTATGCCGTGCTGCCTTTGGTTATTGTTTGTTTATTGACGTTGACATTAGCCTATGGTTGACATTACAACTGAGATTAATAGCGGCCATCTTTGAACTAATGGGGCGCTCATTATTACGTGACGACTTAATAAAGAATGTCACGAATTTTATTTTCTATTTCCTGCAATGCAATTAGTTTGGTAAGGTAACATAGTCGACATTATGAGCCCCCTGGGGCGCCGCAGCTATTAATAAAGTTCGTCTAGTTTTTATTTTATTTTATTGTGTCATTTTAGTAATGGTAGGATAGTTAAGGTAAGTATGC
Source organism: Orthosia gracilis (assembly GCA_947562075.1). Lineage (NCBI taxonomy): Eukaryota > Metazoa > Arthropoda > Insecta > Lepidoptera > Noctuidae > Orthosia > Orthosia gracilis. Next base: position 40,068,900 of record OX387265.1, on the reverse strand, counting down.
GTGGTTTAATATTATTTGAATTCAGTATTTACAAGAAGCGGGCTCTTTTGTTGGTTATCCGAAGGAGTGGAGCATTTAACTCTGGCTTATAGGCTCTTAACCCAATGCCCAAAACCATATACAGTCTTTATACAGGTGTTAATAGAATAACAGGATGTTTAATACTTCGCAAATCTGAGCAACAATAGGTTGAAAAAAGTGCGCCATGTAAGTAAAGAAAGCATAGTGACAGAGTTACGTGGTGGGTCGCAGTTAGCGTCACAAATGATGGATGACGTACGGAACGCCTGCGGTACAAGCGTACCGTATAACGAAACGTAGGCCCGCACTTGATAAACACTTTCGAAACTATAATAACATGAGGCCGTATGTATACTGTCTCCTAGAAGGACCATCACTTAACCTATACCCATTAAAATGGGCTTTTTTCATAAATAAACACTAAATTTGATTTTACATGGGATTTTTGTAACAGCTAAAGCTTGTTCTTATTTTTTAATATAAGTCCGTAAGCCTTTTCCCCATGTTGGTAGGCAGATAACACATACATTTTTTCTTATGTAGTTATATTCTTATATTTTAAATCTACTAATATTGATAAAGGGACTCATTAGGCAATATGCTCCCTGAGTACTTGAATGGTTTTGCTTTGTTTTTAATCACCATGATCTATGTTACTATGTTTCAATATTATACAGTTGATAGTTTTACTCTACTAGTAAACAAACAGTACTGGGGTAACACAAACGGACCTACTAACAAGTTTCCTTATACGTTTTATTGTCTTGATCATTTTCGAGATAGTTGGTCCGGGCCAAACGAATTTGGTCTATCTATATGGCCTACATTTATCTCAAATTGTACCAATGTGCGTACAAACAGCAGAGTTACGTTTACAATATACATATCCACCCACCGCAATACCTGAAACTAACTGGCTTTCAGGAATTTAATCCAAAAAGCATAAAGCAAGGTTCTACATTATCTGTGGTTAGCCTATCGACTGTCGGAACCAATAATCGAGCAATCAAAAAGTACCCTAACAAACCTCCCGGTTTATAGAATAATCCCTCTCTAAACTAAGTACGTAAATACGAAAACATGATTTTGCTACAAGCTTTGAGATTTTGAGAATTAATTATTTAATCGGTGCCCGATTAATGAGAACGGGGGTTTAATTTCATTCAATTTGGTTTTTAAATTTTGCGTAGAATAAATTAGCGTTATTTAAATTAACGATAAATAAACAGTTAAAAAAATACATCCTAAGCAACCTTCTTGATACCTCGATGCGATTTGCCCGTTCACGAACATGGCGCATAGATTGACACCACTCAGCTCAACAATCATGAAGGAAACCGAATGATCCAACTCATGTGCCACCATCAGAGAGACATTTGAGAGAGCATAACACACTCTTAACTGCCAGGGCACATTAAAAAAAACTAACGACTTAGTTGGTACAGTAAATGGTAGATTTACAGTTGGTACAGTTATCTAATACTTTTTTTTTTAATTTTCGCAATACATATATATTCATACAATCTCAAGCAGGTCCAACAATAATGTTTTGCTTATCACTTGTTTTTGCGTCCTAGTGGTTGTGGAGCTGGACTAGCATTGAGCAAAGCATTTTTATCAGCGATATAATTCCCCAACTTATAATATGCCTGCCTGCATGGTGTGCGTTTTATACAAGTTGAAAAATTTCGTCTCATTCAGTTCTAGAATGTAGGGAGGTTTTTTATTGTAACATTTTATTCAGTACCTCATAAAAGATGACAAATAGTTGCAAGTACGTTCGTATAGACACGATGCGATGTGATTTGACCGAACGATATTCACTTTTCTTAGAATATACGTGTGCAATATCGCCTAATTTATTGCATCGCGCCATCAAGGTCCCTTAAAAAAATATCCCTCTTAAAATAATTATGGTAGGTTCGTCCATAATCTTGTTACATCTATCAAGTTATTAATTACGTCAATAAAAACCAGACATAGATTAGTATTTATCATTGAAAATTAAATCCGATTTAAAAATGTTGTAACTTCTTTAGTTGATAAATAGGTGAAAGTTCGATGTAAGTAACTAGTCGTGGTAATCAATAAATGTAGGTAGGTACCTGGTTACCCACTGGATAGTTATTAGGCACGGTTGGCAAGCTGGCTTATTAATTTTTAAGTCAACCTTGCGCTATGCTACGCCATCAAGCGTCCAACTAGTCAAACCTATTTATATACTCATCTTAGATTAATATAAAATGTGTTTAAAATTAGTAGCAATTTCCTTTTTAGGAAAAAATAACACTTTTGAATAAAGCCTTTTTTTTAATCAAAACGCTATGAAAACAGAGATCGCACGGTACCTATTTACATTTTTTATAAGCAGTCTTATTCAAGCATAATTATTTGAAGGCTAATTAATTATGATAAAATGTAAAACGAGACACCAAAATCGATTCACAAATGTCGGATCCGATTCACAATATTCATCTCGTAAATCGAGCATTCTATTTGTTTGAACTCGAGTTTCAACGTAGGAGAGCATATCGGACGAATTCCATTCAGTCGAGCGGCGCTGACGAAATAATGTAATATCATATGAATTAAAACACGCACGATAATGTACTCTATACCTTTGTGATAAAGATGTTACAGTATTTGTATAGTTTATCGCAGCACGGGCGTATATCGAAAACTCACCAAGCTTCTATTTTTAAAATCGATGCGGTGACCGAAGTGGGACATTTGTATAGCTTTTTCAATTAGGGAACAGTTATAGTCTTTGCGGTTACAAAACGTCATAAGTGCCGCACTTATTTTATTTGGAATGCTTAAATTTAGTTAGTTTACATTAAATAAACGTTTATGTGTTCTAAATAATTTCAGTGTATAAAATAACATCAAAATTAAGTGAACATTAAAGAAAATTAATCTGCGAAAAACATTTTTATCACACATCTTCACTTAAACGAAGTCGAAATAAACAATGGTCAGTAAAATATAGGTTGATTTTAAATATAAATGAAGTGGTTTTTATTTAAATGAGTTTCACGATCGCACTTTTAAAACACCAATGATCATGTTAATTTAAACGATATTGCCGCGTTATGCGGACAAGATGGCGGATTGCCAAAGGGATTTACCATGAACCGCGCTTTGTTGTGAGATTTGTGTAAGCTCTGGTTACAAAATGTTAGTATATGGTAAATTAGGTCTCCATTTGTAACATATTATTTTTATAAAAGAACATCCAAATTAAAACAAAGTTGTTTTGATTTAAAAACAGCTCTGGTTCGTTTTTCAAATATTCTACTAGAGTGGGCCCTTCGCGCATAAGGTATATGTACCTGTTCAAGCAATATCTAGCCATAACGCTTTCTCCTATGCTCGCGGTGCGTTCAAGCGTGGGTAATATCATCGCTGCTTACTCTGTAACTCCATTGTTTTCTTACTTCATCGTCTTTTTATACGAATTACAAATTGCCAGTGTGCTATTGACTCCGATATATAGACAGTCCGACCCACAGATCTCCGATGAAACATTTCTTTTTTAATCATTTTTCTTTTGTCTTTCCGATTGACTCATTCTCAGTCACTATGAAGAAAATTTCCATTAATTGTGATGTATTAGCAAACCCCAGATTGTTTCAATAAAAAAAACATGGAATCCACTGCCGTACTTTCCCAATTGAAAGATGGACTCAATAAAAAAACTACTTAATACTTAAATAACTTAAATATTTCAAGAACTGAAGTTACTTTAGACGGTAAAAAACTTGATAGTTCAAAGGAACTTGCTTCGGTTTTCCTCATATCGAAAAGGTCGAACCGATAAATCGGATCAACAAAACACTTGCGTATCGTAATTTTTCAAACACAAAGAGAACGGGCTCTTTTAGTTTCGTACAAAATAACAAATTCAAGTATAACTGTTTTGGTCACTATGGGGCGTCAAAAAAAAATTATTTTAGTGGTCATACACAAAACTTACAATAATGAAATAAATTTTGAATTCATATATTATTTTGAGCATATATGGCGAACTTCTTTCTCAATAAAACTGTTTCAATTATTTCCATGCAAATATAAAATTCGATTAAATCATTAACAGAACTAAAATAAAAATAACAAGAACACTTTTCAGACTATAATATCGGATTATAATACGGAACAATTTAACATATTAGCACCTATAGATATCATATCAGATAAAACAATGAACGATAAGTACCATTCGACGACGTCCTGGCTGAAACAGAGGAACCGTGGAACTGTTATTATACGTCCAATACTCTGTTACAAATACAATCATTGACAATCTTTTCCGTATTACAGGAACACTATTGACACGGTAAGCCCTAAGCAAGTAATGTCATTGACAGCGTGGTCAATCAACTTGATACTGCATAACGCATGTCGACTGACTCATTATTGGTAAGTACATTCATTGTTTAGTAATAGTATTCATAACTCTCGAGTATAAAGTGCCTGTACCTACAATACCTACTAGGGGTGACCCGATTCGTTCTTTGCCCATGATTGATCATAGCGTGATCAGATGCAATCGACTAACAGATTGCTGTAATTCGAAACAGATCGAATGGTATTCTGTGGTTAGGGGATCGGATTTGTATGAAAAATGGTTTTCTAGTGTCCTTTATTTTTATTTTTTCAGCGTGAATGCGTGATGGGTACCTATTTTCGGTTACAAATGCTGAAGTTCATAATATACAGAATGTTTCCATTATTATATCAATGCATATTATAGTAAGGTGCAAAAATATAACGAAAAACAAAATCCCTTAAAGTTTGCATAAGCAGTCTCGTGCAAAAGGAGTAAGAGCCCTATCACGTCCCGACTCCCACATTGAAGCCATTTAATTTAAGACCAAAATGTTTTCACGCATCAACCCTGACAGATGGGTAACGTGGAGTGACGTGTGAATGTAAGCTAAGTCAGCGCTTTTTCATTCACAAATGTGTATTTTAAACTAGATTGTATTGTTGATCGAAAACTTGGTAGTGTTTTGTGGATAGAAGCGCTGCAGCGCTGTGGTGCGACCGCGGGCCGCATGCCCGGCCCGTTATGCGAACGTATCTACTGAGTACCGACTATGAACCAAGTTTAATGACTGACTGCACAACGTGAACGTGAATATTGCTCCACGGAATTTCACTGCTTGCGACGTTTTTTTAACAATTGCCAACCCACCGACAACTTTTTCCCAGGAATCTTAAAAGGCAGTTTATTGGCGATACAACTAGCGAATAAATAAAATATCAACTTGTCAGTGTATAACAATAGCGTAGATAAAGCGATTTACACAATCAAGTCAGCCACGATTCCTTTGACACAGTTATTTTTCTCAGAAATCGGTTATGGTAACTTGTTAGTTTCACTGTAATGAAGATATTCTGAATTTACAGTTTTTTTTTTCATCAAACCCATGGCTTTTGCAACTTAAATAACATCGGTAGGCTTACTTTTGGATGTAGCATAAGATTGTTTATCTGCATTCCCGTTAGCTTTAGTTGAACAGTTGAACACATTACAGATGCCGTTCAGGATAGCGGCACTGATAAAGTTAACTTCAGACTCAGGCCCATTGTCTCACAAATATATTCACAAAATTCAATCTAAAACAAAAAATTTAACGGCTTTATACCGTATCGATTAAAACGCAATAATATAATTTAAAAAAAAGAATCTGGACGCCACACCGGATAGTTTAAAAAAGTACATTTTTATGCTCTTTGTGTAATATCTGTAAACAAAACAATTGAGAGACTATTAAATTTGTAAAACCTTGAAACATTATGATAGTAGTACCTACATAGTTTATTTACTCTCTGTTTACGTTGCTTCTGCAAGTAAGAACTAATTATAATATGTCACGATTAATCGACTTAGAACAGACAATCGGATCCTTATCGATATTATGGGTTGTTTAAACTGCACGGAGAGCGTTGACTGGCCCTTATCTTATCGTTACACTAGATTACGTTCGACAAAAACTTGTATATGACCGTCCAATCGTTTTTTCTCTCACAACAGCTGAAACCAGTGATATTACTGTCGATAATTTTATATGATACCGATTCGCAAAAATGTCAAACGTATCGGTGACATTTAACTCGGTTATCACGCAAGGACGCGAGTTATATTACAAAATATAAATGTTGAATAGTTAATTAGCAATTACACGGTTATAAAATTATTTTCTGTTTCTGGTTGTGACAAGAGTGTTCCATTTGCGGTTTCTCAAGCGTCCTCCGCTAAATTAGTAGATGAAAAAATTCCTTTCATGAAAGAGGAGATGAAAATATCAACCTACATAGATTTTAATTTCTTGTTGGTTTAGTACAAAGTGTACATGTGTCAGTTTTCTTGAGATTGCGTCGTTGATTCGATTTTTGAATGTTTTCGCTTGATGGCGTGATTTTGTTGGTTCTTGTTAGTCATTTGTTTTCTGACGTAGCGGATATGACATAATTTTCGTCTAAAACAGAAATAGGACAGACGGAATGTTTAATTATTTCGCAGCACTTAGTTATTGCATTGAGAAATTAACATCCTTATGCTAATTTATACATAAGAGGTTGCTTTTCTATAAAGAGCCTAGTACGACAGCTTTAAACAACGCTCAATTATCTACTTAATCAGATTCAAGCTCCAGAAATCAAATAAATTATAAATAATGATTATGTTGTGTCAACAAGACACTACAGTCTCTTTTTTTTAAACCGAGCTCAACGTTCTCGCGAGCAAAGCCGGTTCCCGAGCTAGTATTAATACGTAGGAGGGATACAAAGAAATGGGACGGAGTAATTAATCAAAGCGACGAGTATTTTCGTCTAGCATCGCTTATATCACGGCTCTCCCATAGGTAATTTAATTTATAAGGGTTGAATTCTATTATTTAGGGTTCAAATAGACCCTATATGTCTCCCTCCCTTTAAGTCACAGACATAAATCTAACTAGATGACGCGATTGTATGTACTTCACGTGCCAAAAACGGATTAAAGTTACGATCAATGATCGTAATCTGAGTTTTTCATTTAGCATTATCGGCACCGGAAATCCACGGAATTTTAGAAAAATGCCTTTTTATGCCATATTGAGCTGTAAAGAATGTATAGGAAAAGTTGGACGAGGCATTGGAAATGTTTTCTTTCATTGGTAAGTAAATTTGTTTTTAAATTGTTTGTGAAAAAGTGGCACGCTTGGTTTTCATACAGATGGAGGGACTTGCGTTATCTAGTTTGACTTATGTCTGTGGTTTAAGTAGTTAGACGTACTGTCAAGGTCTGGATGGGCCCAGACGGCCTTGGAATCTCTGCGTGGGAGAGTTACTACATTTCTATCAAACAATGTAGAAACAAAGTATTTTAGGTATCTAATGTTAATTCGAAGATTTAGGTCGAATTAATTGAAAATACACCCAAAATTACGGACATTTTACTACCGAGATTTTACTATTTTTATTACCTTGGTTTTCTATAATCAAATTCATGATGTAAAAATGATGAGGACGTAAATAAAGCTATCCTTTCTTTTACCAAGTCTTTTTATAAGTTCAGAAACTTATCCGTGTTGTAAAAGCCCTGTCCGTTTAATATTCATGCAACACGCTCCGCAGTAATTATTAAGTAAGTCGATAAACTTACGCGTTTATACCTACTGTATATATCTTCATAATTAACTTAAAATGTAATTTAGAACAGGCGTAAATGTACCTACGCATTGTTCTTTTTCATCAGAAAAAACGCAAGCGAGCACCTATTTCTTTAAAAAAAAAATCGTTTCTTTCTTTAAAACGTCAAATTTAAATTTCGAATCCCCTTTAGGCCTTATTTGTGTCACAAAGGCTCAAATCACGTGTACGATTCGCAAGTGTATGTTTACCGCGCCTAATTTGGGTTCTAAGTTTGTCTAAACAGTCAAAATTCAGTGCCGCGTAAAATCAATACACACACAATACACCATAATTCGATTGTCAATGGTTAACAACCACAATCCCTTACAATTATTTATTTGAAAAATCTACCCTCTGCATTATTCGTATCTCGCAAGCGGTGCACGGCAATATCGAACATAATAAGCTATATATAAAGAGTTTTATTGCGGGACGAGGAAGTAATTTCGCGCCAAAATTAGGGGCACATTTTACTGGCCCCTGCGTAGCTTGGAAGTTTGCCTTCTAGGGGATACCGCGCCATCTAGGGACAGAAGTTGCTCGATTAATTACATCTTTCACCCCTTGCCGAAATCGAATGCGTTGAAATTACAGAATAGGGGCGTTTAACAGAATCATTTTGTTTATGGATGGAGATTGATAATGAACACGGATTTCGGAAATAATTTTAATTTCAAACAAAGGTATCAAAACCTTACGCTACCAAAATGAGTACTTACATAAGATATGTGGACCAAATTAATTTACTAGCAAACAGCTCCAATTTGCGACGGCCTGGATTTATATCCTTCGCCACATACAGCTAGAAGTAATAGCTGCACAATGAATACTGTAACTGTAGCTATTTTTAGTCCTGAAAGAGCTTAAAATATTCAGCGCAAAGCGGTATATCTAGCCATTCGCGGGACCGAATCAAGTTTTTTTACATTATGTTGGTAGCAAGTACTTGGAGTGAGAACGAATTCGAGCGTTCTCTAGAACGCGTGTTTCTGTGTTAATGCACTGTTGTCTCGTAATATTTTTTGAACAATAAAACATAAATAAAGACGGTAACATGAGCGCATAAGAGAAACTCAGGCTGGCTCATTAAAATGTAAATTGAAACTGTATTTGCTGGTTATATCTAATCTAACTTTATTTACAAAGGTACGACGACGCCAAGGGAGAATGTATTGAATAAGCTTGGATAAGCCCTAATTTTGTCATTTTAGTAGTTCATAGACTTCTAATCGAATCAAACAAATTTTACAGTACTTCTTTACATTAATTGTATATTTTTTTTAACAATTGAAAAGCATTTAATAGATTAAACAAATTAAGAACAGACTACAACAGCGGCATACAGCAAGAAAAACGCGTCAGATAAGTTCTAAAGAAACACCTATTTGCTTTTGATTTTGTTATTCATTTGGTGGGCCGAGGTCGCGGGGTGTGGATCCACCCCACCCTGTAGGTTTACCAAAAATTTTCGTGTGAAATTTTACCCCCGCGATGTTTTGCCCTCACTCAGTGCTGTTAGGATTATGCCGCGTCTCGAAACATTACGGCACTTGCGCTCTTTTATGTTATTGTGCATTATTTTTACGTATTGTTATGAAACGGTTTTTGACGTAATTGCACTCATGCGGAATGCGTCAAATGTTGTACACCTACGTATTGATTTACTTTGTTCGAATTTTACTCGCGTCAGTACATTTTTTTGTCCATCAACAGCTTTGAGTACGGTGTAAGTAAAAGTGTTTAAATACAGTAAACTAGTGAGCATAATCTACTGTAAGTAAACGACCGAAATCCGGACCTGTCCGAGCGCGGCCGGTTCTTTGGTTACTGCACTAGTCCCCCCCGCGCGGCGAGGAGTGCGCCATGATCGCCGTCCGTCGGCTCTGCCCGCCGCTTGGCCCGTCGCTCGTGCATTACCCGTTGCCCGTCAAAATACCGCAACATTCTCGCATCCCGCATAATTCCGCGTAAAATCGGCACAATCCTCGCCTACTTTACGTCTTGCGTCGGTACCAAATGTCAACAAGATAATAGCCGCCAATAACGAAAGAAAGTGAATGAGCATTTGTTTTTTTACTGAAACTAAAACGATTTGCGACGTTGGAGCAGTTTGAGCTGCGTGGGAGGTGGCAAAGCAAATGATTCACGTAATAGGGAGCTAATTGAACGGCTCTAAGCTTTCAAAGAACTGAAAGCCACAACCGAAAGCAAGTGAGGTAGACTACAAGGTCGCGAACAGCTTGTTACGGCACTACTATGTAACGTCATTATTACACGTTTGACATTTCATATTTTCGCCAGAACTTTAGAGGACTATACAAAATGCGCTTTATTACATGGTAATACGATAGTATTTATATCTTGAGCTCATTAAGGCGTCGACAGTCGGTTCTATACCGATCTCACAATAAAACTCGAACATTGTAGATTACTTATTGCGCGAGTAAAAAATTCATTTAACGATGAACGCCGACGCGCCGATTGTCGCTAGAGGTCGACCCACTTTTAAGTAAGCATTTTGTAGGTCGTTTATCGTGGTCATTTCCCCGGCGTGAAACCGCCATGTAAACAAAAGACAGTAGTTCAGGTTCATGCACTACTGCCACGCATTTTTTAAATAAAGATTGGGTTTTGGGATATTGGCTTTCTTTGGTAACTCAGTGTCTCATATGTCGAAGAGTATCATTACTGAAAATTACGCTTCGATATATCTAGAGATACAGTTATGTTTCGTTCAGCCAATAACGGCAACAGGAATCGAGCACAGTAGTAGCAGTGTCGATAAATAGAGTTACGAATGACATTCACGCCCACGTTCTCTCCTGTTTGTCGATGCTATCTTTATCTATTGAAACTCAGCAAGAATATTATAATATTATTATTTATAAAGAATATTATTAATTATGGATTGGGCGGGAATGTTTTTTTTGGAATTCTTTTGCTTTGCTTGCAGTTAAGTTGAGTAAATTAATTATTTTATCTTCATCAGTTAATGTGCTAGTAATTACTTCGATTTCGTTAAACCGCTCATTATCGCAAGAAAAAATCCTGAGCTGCAATTGTCCCTCTTTTTAATAGATATAATTAGCCCCAGTTTTGTGTCATTGTGTTTTTACCCAGAATCAACACTATGTTTTCCATCGTAAATGGTAGGACGTAGGTCAAGGCTGCACGAACTTAAAATACTGTAAAAGAAAACGTGTTGTGACCAAACGTAAACGTACCGTACTTACGCAGTACGCACCCAGCCTTCGCAACACGACACTCTTAACTAAAACGATATTCAATACTCGTTTGCCGTTTTCTCCTCCAAATTGTAGAGTAATTGGACCAGCAACGAATGTGCTACATACACGAGTTGTTTCATTTTTTGTGATTGCTTTTCGTAAGTACTGCTGCATTCAAGGTTGGAAATTTTTGAAATATGTCATTAACAATTTTAATTGTTGATATTGAGATATGAAATATGTTCTAAATTGCGATATGTTACATGTTAAATAATTTTAACACAATGTGGGGGATATAAGACAATGGATATATAATTTTCTACACTACACTGATACAAGTTGTTAAATTTCAAGAGCTGCCAGACAGGAGAAATCTTATCTATTATGGACTGATGTCATCATTCAAATTCCGTTCGCGACGAAGATTCTAATTGTTAAAATAAACAAAACTGTAGACAGTGATTCGTAAATAATTTTGCTAAATTATTGTTTTGAGCTTTCTATTATATAGGACAGCTTTAGTTAAAAGTTTCGTAGTACAATGAAGAGACCGATTCGAAGATGATATCATCGTATGAATTATAGCCATTGCTTACGGTACCATACCTCACACACATCGATGTTGAGCTATTAAAGTATTAAACATGATTTAGTTCATTCACGATATAACTGGATACTTCATCAACTATATGGATGGTTTGGTTGTCTTAAAAGGGACTTTGCTGAAAACTATGATTTTATTGATGTACCTGGTAAGATGAAAGACAATCTTGTGCGATAAAAGACATTCCTAAACAACAAAAAAGCAGTTGAGCTTAAAGATAACAAAGCAAAAATCAGGAACAATGATGGAAATGGTAATAAAACCTTTTCTATTGCAAAATGTGATGTTATAGGCTTGCCTGGTAAGATAAAAGATAATGTACCGGACACCCACATAAAGACATTCCGGAAGAACAAAACAACTGCTAAGCTTAAAGATAACAATGCAAAAATCAAGAACGATGATCATAATGATGGTAAAACAATTTTTAATACCAAGCATGCACAATTCTGTCCCAATAAGGGCAAAAAGCGTAACATCAACATTGCTAGAAGGGTATGTAACCGATACTGGACCGCGGTGAGTACTCGGTTCTCGCATGTTATTACGATATTTATGTGCCGACTTGCCGAGCAGTGCCGAGCAGCGCCGAGTAGCGATCACGTGCATACGTGATACACATCATGAACAGACTTTATATATAGATGTGTCTCCATTAACCTCTTTACAGCTACTTTTGAACAAAGAATTTTATTTTGGAGATAGAATTTTACTTTCATAAGTCGTGCATTTTTTTGTACAGAAATTTAATGTGTGCTTATTTTGTTAGAAGATTAGTACCTAACTTCCTGTAAAATGTAGCAAATGTGCAATTTTTGTAAACTTCTGGCAAAAGCGTATTTTTGACCATATTTGACAAACAAAAACCCGAATGCTTAAGAAGCGAACTGAAATGACGTAAACAAGAAGAAAATCATGCTATGCATTCGCGAGCTGGCTGACCAAAAACAGATATATCCTCCGACTGCACAGCATGATTTTTTTCTTGTTAACGTCTTTTCAGTACGCTTCTTAAGCAGTCGGGTTTTTGATTTTTCAATTAACTTTTTTTATTTATACCTTTTTGCTATATATTTTTTCGAATTAGGTACATTTAAACTTATAAGTGTTTTATATTTTTGAAATCTCCTCTTAAAACCCTTTATTTTGATACCCCACACGAAGGGTTTGGAAGAAAAAAAAAATGGTGCTCCACAATATGGCGCCCAAATTATTTAAATACAATTTTTCTTTTTCCAATTTTAATGTAGCCAGTGACACTTGCAAGGTTAAAACAAATCGATTGACGAAAGAATCATCAAAATCGGCCAACGCGTGTGGTCTCTAGAACGCCACATAAGAACAAACATACATACATACAAGGACTGACAAACATAAACACATTACCCTCCTTCGGCAGTCGAGTAAAAAGCAGCTATTTTACAAATGAGAATGCTAATTAGTCAAAAATATTTCCAAAGCATCGTATTCAAATAACAAAAGGGGCGGCATTTTTTGTTTGTTCAAGTGGTAAGGGGTATCACAAAAACGGCTTATCAGATTCATGTGAAACCCATGTCATCACGATAAGTTGTCGTTTCACAGGACAGTATAATAACAACAAATACGTAGAAGAAGTCGTTAAAGCTTATATTGAATTACTAGCTTCTGGTAGCGGCCACGCCCGCGTGAAAGTCGGAAGTTCTCCCACGGGAAACGCACATTTTTTCGGGATAAAAATAGCCTATGTGCTATTCCAGATTATAATCTATCTGTTTGCCAAATTTCATCCAGATCCGCTCACCCGTTCTGGCGTGATTGATTAACAAATATACATCCATCCAAAAATTTGCATTTAAAATGTTAGTAAGTAATAAAGTCTAAAGTTTTTGGTAAGTGATTTGATTGAAATCTATTTTTTGTTAGTTAAGCGAAATGTTGCTGTATTGTAGGCGCACCCATTCTTAACCCTAGGTAAAATGTAGACTGAAAAAAAAGACATCTCACATGCCTTGTTATTTTTGTAGATAAAAATTATATATTTCTCAAAATAATTCTGTAAACGAAATGAAGCAAGAGTAGTTTGTGATGGAGCATATATCATTTTGAAATTTCTGTTTTTTTTTTTAAGTTATGTACATAAAACGGCGTGGGTTTATATTTGTATATTAAGAATAATAATAAATGACAACATAACATGTAGTACCATAATATTGACATTTTTTATTATATATTATATCAACAAACAAAAAATATACGCTGTAATTGAACAATAACTTTGGTATTTGTCCTTACAGAATAGCACTGCTGGAACTATTCAGAATAGTTTAATTTTGATTACTATTTGTAAACCTATTCAACGAGAACAAATATACTGTTTCCAGGAAATGTTTAATGCTTTAATTAAATACTCCAATTATATCTGCAAATATCTGGTTTATATACACGTCAACTGTTGCTTTCAATGAATTAATGTAGGCATTATGCGTAACGTGGGTAGTTTGGATTCCAAATAAATCTGAAAAGTGATTTCAGTCATTAACTGAATATTTAGAAAACCCGTGAGGTCTCTAATCATTATAAAATTAAACAAATATAATGTATTCAGTACTGTTTCGTAACAAAAAAAATGAAATAGAATTGTATTTATATTTTAAATTAAAATGGAGAATGTAGGTAGATACCATAAGAGGAATTAAATATATCATTTATTAGATAATATCGGTACAAAGACTCCCACGTTTTGTATATTTTTTAAGGTGTCAGAGTAGCCCAAATAACTACTGACAACTTTGTATGAGTAGGCGGTCAAAGTATTCATGTCTTATTTAATACCCAAAATAATATTTCAACTTTACACACAAAGTTACTTTTATTTATTTTCTGGTTTCATATATATTTTTAAATCATAATTAATTTAATAATGTAGTGAAGTACCTATTTCCAAGGAAATAACGTCCAAACACAAGCTCTAAATAAATTTTAATGACTGCTCAATAAAGCCTACAGTGAATTTTTAGATTGTATTTCTAAGCGATAAGCCACAAAGAATAAAATATCATTTACAAAAAAAAACTAAACTATATTCTCAAGACACATGTTATTTCGAACTCAGGCGAATTCCTGAAATATTTATTTCAGGAAATGACAAAAAAACACCAATGACAAAAAAAAAAGGAAAAAAATCTACTCTTTCAAATGCGGTCTCATTCAAATTTCGAACGACGACGCTGACGATGAAGCGATGTTAATTTGTATATAACAGTTGCATTCTTTAATTGACTTTACTGATAAACGCAGGCAAGGCCATGTTGTATTATGAGCGATAACACACACTGTCTAACACACTACCTACCATAATGTGACTTGCATTGCAGCTAACAGAATTTTTGTTTCCTTTTGTCGCTTATGGCGTTAAACACGACAGTGTTTTTTTCGTTGCTTTCTTTACACTTTGGTTGGTACTGTCTATCGCAGTACTTAGGTACTTTAATATGACTTGCATCTGCAATAAAGTAAATTAAATGTTTATTTCATTTTGTCGCTTAAGGCGTTATATAGTACATTTTTTTTCTTTGTTTGTTTTCTTTGCACGTTGGCCCTTGGTTGAAGTTCAGTTCTGTTTTGTTATTGCATCCTATTTTAATTCTTTCCTGCTTTATTATTGTATTATTATTGTTTTCACAGAAAGTGTATACCGTTTTGTTTTTATTTCAATTGTTTTTTTTTTTATTATTTAATTGTGTTAGATTAGCCATTTTGCGGCAACAATCGGTTAAAAAGTAATCGGTTTCTGCAGCAAAATTACTGAAAAATGTTAAGTAATTTAGTAATTCTTCTACATTATTCAATGCAATTTTCATATGAAAGAGTCAATTGCGTATTTGGTAACTGAATTGGTCAACGCTTTCAGTCCATATCAATTTTTTCACGTTTTGTCACTGCCTATCTCTTCAATACGTTTATTTCGTCACGAATGAATCTGATAATTGACCACTTATATGACAAACCACCAAAATGCCATTGACTCACCGAATATGCACATTTTTGGTATAACAATGCGTTCGGACTATTTCCAGATAAAACCGAAAAATGCGCGGACGGCATGCATGATTGCATAAATATTATTGAGTTATTCTAGCTTCAAACCATATGTGTTTTCACTCACCTTAATATACCTACTCCCGGAATTCGTTTTAATTGTTTCATATTATATGTTTTTGTTTTAAATTTGAACAAATGTTTTTTTTTTAACTAGCTTCTGCCAGCGGCTTGGCCCGCGTTAAAAGTGTTTTATCATCCCAAGGGAACAATATACCGGGATACAAAGTAAGCCTATGTGCTGTTCCAAATAAAATCTATCTCTGTGCCAAATTCTATCCAGATCAGCTTAGCCTTTCTAGCGTGATTGAATAACAAACATACATCCATACAACCAAACTTTCGCATATAGTTTAATTAATTCATCCATTTAGCAACTCGTTACACATAAAACACGACAAAAGACGTAACCAACAAAGAAGGCCGAATAAAAACCTTTTCTCTGTCACAAAGCATTAAAATCTATAATAAATACACAAGTGGGCATAATCTGTAGTTGGAGCATGCATGTATCGACATCTAGTTCTTATCGTAAATAAGTAATGTTATTCGAGACGTACGTCTAGGTACGAGTATATGTCGGAGGTAATCTGTGATGTGTCGACATGCTTGACAATAAGCGGATAGATTACCGCAATGAAGTGATTAATAACAAATAAACTACACTATCATTGTGCTACTGGATTCCCACTAAATAATTTCTACGTCAGCCCGCACCTGATATTGGTGTGACCTAGATCTTTGCACATACTCCGCGACAAATAACTTTTTTAATATTCAAGGACATTACAAAGGTCGGCAGGCAACCTTCGAAAAAATTAAAACGTATATGAAATTCTTAATTACGAGTATGTAACTCTGGCTGCTAGTTAAATCGACGGTTAATATTTTACGACTGTTTAATTACCACACTAGGAGATTATGTTTGAGTTGGTATTTCATTATCTTTACTTTTTACTCTTTCTATTGATTTTCAAACGGCTATTTGACATAGAGGCAGGCAGATTACAAAATCATTCTTTCAAACTGAGATAATTAAGTAAAGTCGTGATAAATTAGTCCCCTTGCACCACTTTATCATCATTCAAAGCTACAATAACCAAAAAGTGGAGCGACGGCAAAGGCAAATTCAATAAATAAATAATGAGCAGTATAGTTGGGTCGGCAACACGCGCTACGAGCGACGGTAGGGCCGCCGCCGTTACTGACGGCTGACGGCCTGAGTGCCTGACGCGGCGCGCGCCTGACGCGGAGAGAGCGTGCGGCCTCCGCCGAAGTGACGTCACTAAGGTCGCCGCGCGCTTCCTACAACATGTCAAAATCGCTCGCTATAACAACACTAGCTATGATCGATTCCAAATTCGAAAATTACGAGTAGGTACTGTTCATCAGAATAATAATATACTTAGGCTCACTTACAAGAAAAACTTACCTCAGAGTGAATTACTAACACGAGGTTAAATTGACAGTATGTCATACAATATTGACAATTTAAACAACCAAACTGCAAACTGTAAGGTCTTAGTGTATTTAAGTACCTACCTAAGATTTGCCATGGTTGCTGATTTCTTCTGAACAGTTATTAGGATTAACGTTATCGGAAAACCAGACAATTTCAACCTTCGTAAGTACTGTATTATATAAAATAGTTTACAGGATTATATCTAAAATATATAACACTATACCTACTATTGAACTATTTAGTGCACAAAAACGGCAGATAATTCCCACCATAACATAAATAATAGGAATGTATTATGAGAAGAAACAATGGCAGAGCCGCGTAGGACTGGAGGCGAACCTCGTAAAATCATAATAATACACAAGTTCTGCATCGTCAATAGGTAAGGTACATCGGTGCAATGAATAATCCAAGTACATTCCTCGATCAATTAATTGATACAGCACATAAATGAATACTGATGTGATTTCGGTTCGTTTAGCGGAGACGATTCGTTTTCTGCTCGCTTCCGGAATTTTTAATGACAATAACGAAATTACAGTATGACGATCCAATAATACCGCTCTTTACGAAACAAAATGCTCGCAATCAAGCAGTAACAATGGCTTAACGTGCCCCGCTTGTTAAACGACGCAAACTACTTGTACTTCATTAACCACAAGAAATAACCATCTTTATTAAAAAATGTATCGAAGTACTTCAGTAACAGTCAAACAATTCACAAAGCAAAACAAAGTTTTTGTTATTACCCGCAGACCGAACAAGGTCGCCACGCGACCGAAAAAGCCTGATCCGCGTTCATTGAAAGCTTACAACTTGATGCTACATTGTCTAGCGGTCCGAACAGCAATGTATCTTGTACGCGGGAAGAATACGATCGAACCGTACAAAATGCGATTTAATTATGTAGCCTGGCTTTGTATGGAGCTCGTTTTAGCGGAAAGTTAAGTAGAGACTCAAATCGGCTTTGTCCCTCAAATAATAGCACACTCTCTGTTTGAGGTCCGTGTAGAAATTGTACCGCTTCCATATTGGCACTTGATTTAATTCTTCCTTTGTCAGTCTCAGTTGACATACTGTCTGCTTTGCTGTGGTGGTGCGCAGTGTCGTCACCGCCGCGGTGATTGTCAACAAACGCAACACTGCCGCTCAATGAAACGTGATTCGTCTACTTATTAGGCAATTATAAATCTTTTTAAACAATGTTTGTTTGTGGACGTGGAACGGAAAATGATTTTATGGAAAGTTGCACCGGTGAAGGTTTATTATTTTGACAAAAAAAATCGTCATCAAAAGTCTACATTTACACAGATAGCGCCGGCACGATTTAAGTAGCGATGATATAAGAACATAAGAAGTAGATTACGAAATCATTATATTACTAAAACAAGACAATGAAATGATCAACGTAATAAGCATCGAAGCCATATCAATCAATGTTTGAGCTGTGTCAACTACTTAAAATTTCAAGTTGGTGAACGGCGTTAAATATGGAACGAATGCCACTTATACGCTATGCAGAACTGCAGCATGGCATATAATAAAGATACGTGTTGGTTACACACACGCCTACATAATCTCATTTGTGGCTGATTGGTCCAACTCGCTCTGAAATCACTAAAATAATACGTGGCGCGGTGTTCGCTACTGACGGGCAGGCGCGGGAAACGACGAGAATTTGCGAGCTACTGCGAGATTTGCGAGATCGAGAGTTCAAGAAGTCGAGAAACGGGCAACAACGCTCGCCCGCGCTTTGTTGATCAGGTTTTATGTTCAGTTTCATGTCGATGAGTTATAATTGACGCGGTTTTATAATGTTACACATTATACACGGCACAGGCATAAAGAATCGTTGCGGTGAATTAAATTGGATCAGAACAACTGGGCCCTAAAATCTGTTCATAATTGAATATAAGACAAAGCTTTTTAACATAATCTTTTTTAACTTTCCTCTTGACGGTATGAGATACTTAAATAACCAATTTTGGAGTTTCTTAGTTGAGACCCTAATTAAATTGGCTTTGTATCGTTTTGGTTTCTGATATTTGTAAAGGGACACAAGATTTTTCATCTCTTTCAAATTTATTAGTACATATATATTAATCAAAAACAGTTCAAGAGGAATGTACGCTACGTTCACTTTTTGTGGCCCATTTTTGTCACCAATAGGTAACAATAGTTCGTCACCCTCACGTGAAAAAATGTGTCATTTTCTTACAAGGTTTTTCTCAATAGTTTATCATTTAATTTCCTCTTAAACATCGAGGATATTTAGTTTTTCGCTGTGACATTGGTATAATGATAAATAAATGATCTTCCTGCCATGAGAGACCGGTTTATCACGCGTAGACCCGCGTGGTTGTTCTAAGGTCTTATTTCACACGGTAAGTAGACATTTGATTTATATAAGGTTATTGTGAACTTGATTTACCTTCATAAAGTGTAGAAAAAACTGAAAATAATTAGGTACTTATAGCCATCATTATTTTACTTACATATAAATATAGTTTTTTTTGTACCCAAGAACAATGGCGGCAAAATCAAAAATTCTCACTCATTGACATATTTATTTCAGCAGGCAATTTCGACTTGGGCTGCCAACTCAAATAAATGGTACTTTTTTAAACAATACAAAAAGTGATAGGTAATTATATAAACTGGCTTTTAAGTATTTCTAAGAAGTACGAACCTAATAATTAGTAGCAAACAAAAGAGATTACTGCACTCCTAGAAGACTTGATAAGTGTTCACCTTGACTGCCGCTAGATGGCGACGTCTGACCCCGAAACATTAGAAGATAATCACGAAACGCTTATTTTGTAATGTTCTCGACACGGATTGATGACGTCACAGCTTATGTACTGCAATGCAACATCTTTTGTGTACGTGCATATTCACCCATACTTATATTACAAATGCGAAAGTAACTTGGTCTGTTTGTTTGTAACGGTATGACGCCTACATACGCCGGCGAAACAATTTTGATGAAATAAGGCTTAGAGATAGATTGCATTTTGGCAAAAGACACAGGTTATTTTTTTTTTCCTAGTAGTAAGTTCCCTTGGAATAACTTGACAAAAGCGAAAGTAACTAAGTATGTTTGTTTGTTACCTATTGACGGACCTGAAGCAAAACAGATTTGTATAAAACTTGGCTCACAAGTGGACCATTGAAGTATACTTTGCATCCCAGTTTCATATTTTCACAGGGATTTTAAAATACTTTACACGCGCGAGAAGCCGCGATCAGAAGCTAGTGTCTTATGAATGATATCCCAGATGATGCTAGCCAACACAAGGTCCTTTGGCAAAGCTTGTAGGTTGCAAATCAATGTAATAGCTTAGTGCAATTGAACAGGAAATTGCGTGAATATAATAATAAACCTAAACCTTTAGAAATACATTCCATATTTATTGAACTTGACATCAAGCCCCACTTATTTGTACATACCTACAACATGAATGTCTTAGCCATGTAAAACAACTTTGGTTGAGTACAAATAAATAAATTACTCGTTTCCACTCGTTTAGAACTAATAAAAGTGTCAGATGAAGTTGCTAGGCTACTAAAACCAAGTGTAAGAGGTCTCCGGTCAATAATTAGGTTTTATACATATAATTATTCTGGTAATGTGCGAACTGATTAGTTGATTTCTAGTTCTATAATTCTGGCCAGTAAGGATATAGCTTGTTTAGCTAATAGGTTCTGGACTCCTGGTCCTGGTACAAAATAATGCCAAAGATACTCATGGACTTAAAAGAAGATTGAACAAACTTTGCGATTATCCGTCAGCGAGATTATCAAATTATATTGGATACATATTTTTTGCTTTCATCATCATCATATCAGCCTAAAGACGTCGACGACTCCCATCCCAGAATACTCTAGAACTCGAGTCTGAATTTAGTTTCTTACTTACTTGTAAAACATTTTACTACTACGCATTTCAATGGGCGGTACTGGGGCATCCATGAGTGAGCAGGAGGTAGTTATACAAATGATTTATAGCCCCAGTCATCAGTCCGTAAGGGTCCTCTAGTTACAAATTGTTCAAAGAATCCCATTTATGACTAAGAAAATCTACAGTTCCGAAGAAAAATTACTTCGAGGCAAATTACAAGGCCTACGTCTGCTTCCAAGGTATGAAACATGAGCTAGGGTTTCGTGTTTCAATGCATTGCGTCGTTTGTAAGGTAGTTTCATCAAAATTCTTCGCTTTTTACGTGAATAAAGAGCAATAGATTGTTAAATAGAAAACTTTCTTTCATTAATTTTTACAGAACTCGAATAACAGACGCTAAATTGGAAGATTTTGGTTTCTAGAAAGAATAAATGTGGAAAGGTAAACAATATTGATTAATTTCCATAGTGACTATACATTTTCCTCGAAAGAATCGAAGATCTAAAATAAATAATTGTTTCTTTGTATGAAACAAAGGATAGTACGACATCTTTACATACATAGTTATAAAGAGCTAAAATTTTAGGTTTATTTGTAGGAGGTTTTCTCTGGAAATATTGATTCAATGGACTTCAATCCAGACCTAAAGATAAACAGCAACCCTTAGAACGGAGGGAATGTGGATTTTTTACTTGAACTACCACTTTTATTAAGTTCTTTCCGAGCTCTCAAGCTTAACTTTCCAGTTTGCACGGAATATTCCCGAGCGTTATTGTTTAGCAGCTTTTCATTGTCGGCGTCGACTGGAGGCGTCGCAAATGAGTTTATGGAGAGAATTTTGAGCAATTTAATTAACATATTTGATAGTATGTTATTAGTGAAATTAATACAAACTACATTGTTTATAAACTTGGTCGAGCTTGTTCGGATTTGGGCTTCATCATCATCTTTGATTTTACCTTCGTTTTGAATTCTAAACTTTGATAGGAATTCCTTTCGTTCATTGTTCCTTTCACACAGGGATTCCTTAAAAATGTTGAACCAGTTCTACTTCGGATTGTTTTATTGTACACAGATTTTTTTTGAACAGATAAATCCAATTACAGATTTGCCTGAAGCGTTAGCGGATCTCACTGTATTCGCTCCTAGACCAATGGGCAAAAGACCTGGTGAATTGAAACAAAGTGAATTTTGTAAGTAGGTGTGCTTGTTAATTTGTTGAAAATCAAAATTAGAAACGATGTTTAAGAAGTTTTTGGAATTGTTTTCTATTCATCAATTAAAATTTTTAGATTTCTTGTTTGCCGTCTATCTAGACATATTTTAACTCCATATGTAAATTAATAACTACACTACGAAGACTAGCAAGAAGCAAGTGACCTTCAGTTTATAAAATAAATATGCAAAATCCTCTAATGGTAGTCACTAAAATCATTTGCAGATTCATTTTAATACTACATTTTGTATAAATAATATTCAAAAGTAAAATGGAAGTTTTAAAAATCTGTACGTAGCATTAGTCTTGCGGATAAGATAGGTTGGAATTGAATTTATTACTTGACAAATTGTAATATTAAGACCTAATACGAGTTGTATATTAAAGCTATTCATCATTCAATATATAGAATACAGACGTTGGTATTTGATCAATGACATTGTATACACACTAATGGGATCGAGTTCAGGGATTACGGTTGTTCAATTGAATGGTTGACGGAAGTGGCTGTGGATGCAGCTCAACGAAGTATTTTACAAACAACTTTTATATATCGTTGGGGATATTGGCAGTTCAACAGTTTACACCGAAAAGGATATAAGTGTCTATATTTATTTATACCTACCTATAAATGATTTGAAAATGTATTATGAAAGTATGTATTAGACAGAGTGTGTTTCATAAAATAAATTACGAATACTTATCACAAACAAGTCCTTATATGAAATGCTAAAACTGTAACAATTTCTGCAAAATAATTATTTGGGTTCACGTGTAGCATTAAATTAAACGTTATGGACGAAACAGACGAAATTGCTTTTACTTATCTATATTTTGTTTAGTTCAGGAAAATATACGTTGCGTTTGCTTTAACTAAAATTGGAACTAAAAACAAACTGCACAGCAAGAAAGCAAGGTAAGCAGACAACTCTCTAATACACTTTACCTTATTGATAAAGAAGAAAAAAAAACGAAATTCTCTGTCTCTTTAGTATTTGTCCAGAGGTCGGAGGTTCAATGCCTACCCGTTACTTTTTTAATAAAAAGCTTGGTGCTATTGTGACGATTAACACGTCTCTTCGGAACGGGCGGAATACAGATAGCGACGTCGGTTCTGTCTAGACTAGGGAATATGGATTCATCCAGCATTGCTACATATCCGTCGGTTTCAATTTAAGCAAGTGTTGCCGCTTTCAGTTTTTTTTTCATAACTTCGTTTATTTAAATGATTGGTTTTATAAAATTTGGGATATGATGATTTCTGTCATTTAGGTAGGTACAGGTTCTTTGTTAAGTTCTTATCGAAGAGTTCCTTGTGTAGTCCTTGTTTTCAATACTGCTCGATATTTTAGCAAAGTATCGTGACTTTTCAAACAAAAAGTTCCACTGAATTTATTTAACCTTTAATATGCTCTGTGCGGCCTTCATTTATGAAATTTTATTATTTTCTATCAAAATACAACGTTTCTTATAAAGTACGAATATAACAAACTTGACACAAATATTTCTATGATATATTAGCAACATAACACAACTACTGATAAGAGACCTACTACTAAACATTAGCTAAAATTTACGTTTATTGCTAGTATGCTGTCCTAATTGGTAATTTTATGTAAGTCAGGGTCACCCTTAGATGAGTAGCTAGTTATTAACCTTGGTTGAACTCTTTTCACGTTGCTTGTATACAACCTCCTTTAAAATCAAAGTCACAAGTTCACAACAAACATTAATCACTCTTATTCGATGATAGACCTCTTTTTGATTTGGTTTTGTTTTTTTTAACCTGTGCAATGATTACTTTTAAAAATTGATCCAATGATGTTCCCAATTTGAAGATATTAAACGGCTCAGAGATTTTATAATCAAGGCCCTAAATTTTGTTTTTATAGTCAAAAATTCGATATAAATATTCAAAATTATTTCAAATTATAAATTTTTAAAACTCACTAACAAACAGTAGCAAATCTTGAAACCGATATGAGTAATAATTGCATTAATGAAGCAATGAGAAGTACTAAGCACAATAAATTAACGGGAAATGCGCTCTTAATATTGTTTATAGTTACATTGCGGCATAAAAAGTCGACACGTGTCATATGTACTCGCACTAAGGTAGTGCAATGAATAATGTTTCTTGCTACAGAAAAGAAATATAAGCTAGATAAGGTGTAATTACTTCATGTGTTGGCTTTGTATGTGTTACCAATTGCTGATCATTAGCTGCCGTGAACTAAGATGATGTTGGCTTTTTTACTCTCTTCCCTGTCAATACTTTGACGTTTGACGACCATCTCTCTTTTTCTGTGCTGTAGGTGCATGAAACTTGTTATAAATGCATCCATATACAAGAAACTATATTCCAAGTACTTTGATTACTTTTAAGCAAAGAAAAAATTTAATATTAATTTCACTTTATCAAGTATTCAAGATGGTAGGTATATGGTAAGATATCAAAAAAGGTTTATTCGTACCAAATGAAAACCTTACGAATAAACCCCAATCTTAATAATCCTTCATAAAAATGATATTGAAGTGTCATAAAGAACTCAGGTTTTTGACTCCTAAAGACAAGTTTACCATAAACGCTGGACATAAAGGTAGCAATAACACACTTTGTACTGGTTCGACACTAGCTCGTAATCTTAATAACCTACCATTCAGTTTGACTTTTACCACTTGCAGAAATACTGGTAAGAGGGTAATAAATTCTTTCTCTGTCCGTCACTGACCAATACGGGCATTGGCTGACTTCACGGCATTTTTTGCATGGATTGGACTTTTCTGAGGGATTATTTTTCGTTGTTATTTATTTTTTTGTTTATGTTGATGACATAATTATTTAATCTTTGTTTGAAATTTTGAGGATCCTTTTCTTGGCGCTGGACCAATGACCTTTTTTAATGGGTTACCCACTATTATTATGCTTAAGGCCAATTTAGGTATTTCAGTACTTATTAATTTTAAGGTCAACTATATAAGTAAGTATTTGCATAACCTTTCCAGACGTTATTTGGTCTGATAATATCTGTCACATTATAAATTACTGTGTGACGCGTCAAAAGCAATTAATTTCAGCTAATACATATACCACAGTTCTTAACACAAAAGTCAAAGTTATTATGTACCTAGTTCATGTCTTTGTTTGTTCTCATACAAGGTCTACATGAAGTTATTTTCCCTTTTTATCAAAATCCTTCACTGCAATCGTGTAGGTAGTAAGTACTAAGTAGAATGTTTATTTATTTAAGTTGATAGGCCACCAAATGATATATGAAGACAAATAAAAATTTATAGCTGTCTCGAGACTCGTAGAATGATAATAATGTTTTAATTATATACAGACATCATAATTACAAAATAGAGATACGTAATGAGTAAAGACGCAAAAATATGCCGTGTATTCTATAACGTACAAAATAATCAAGAAAAACAATAAAGAAGCAATTGTCTTAATTGTTGAATAATAGTAGTGAACCATAAGAGTAAACACCATCATTACCGATGACCGTTCATTACCAGTCATATAAATATTTATTGTGGCTGGCAACACTACAAAACAGGTTGCAAAGAAACAATTTTTTTTTGTTGTGGAAACTTTTTACTACGTCACCGCAGTTAGAAAAAGTTTTTATGTGTCGATAAATTTTGCAGAATTTCTTCCAAAGTTAAACTTTTCTAAAAATGGAACGTTTTGAAATCTTAAAAAAAAACAAGTGCACGCTACACTTGCTTTGTTGCGGCCAGTATTCATTCGGCAACGAGCGACAATATAGCAACAGCATCCTATCGCGTGCAGGTAATACGTACTAACCTACTCGTATTATGCAGGTATCTATAATCTTTTAGTAGGTACTTTGAGTGTATGACTTTATAGCCAAATGTTTAGTAAACTTATTAATAGATATTGTTAATGTTAATTTCTCGTCAACACGATCGCATACCGATTCGTTACGTCATGGGCGTCACTAGCCCCTCCCCTGCCGACTTCCCCACCCCCTCCCACTGCTAAGTATTTTATCAATCACTTGCGAGATTACGAAAAATTATTTCAGTGCAATTTGAATGTTGTAGTGACTTTTAAGTTTTTGAAGGCAGCTGTTGTGTGTCATCCTTAAATGAGGTCAAATAGGTTTGAATCGCAACGACCTTGCTAGTACATAGCCATAGTATGTATTCGCCTATACCTCGACAACGAAGGTCAGATACTTACGAAAAGTGGGTAGATAGGTACCATTGGTACCAAAATAAATGAATTCATCGACTTTTTATTGCAGCTAATCAATTACATCAGAATGCATTAATGAGGACTTTCTTCTTAATCGCATTAACAAATTGTAAGCCTGTGCGCCGCTCCACTTCGACACTCATAATTATGAACGTCAGTTGATGCTGTATCAATTAGTGCGTGCCAGATGCCTTTCCACGGAAAACCAGTTTCGGCCCTTTTTATCGCCGCGTTGAGCGTAACCTTTGTTTCTAAATAGCTGCTCCCTTTACGCTGAACTGCTTGTATTTACTTGTAAATAATTAAACCAAGTCTGATACGAAGACTACGAATTTATTAACTATAAAAGTGAGAACAATGAGAGTTCGACAAAATTCAATTACGACAGCAAAATAAACCAACATAAAAGTAAGTCGATTGTGTCCGGCCGCCGCGCTGTAAAAAAAGTTTAGTGAAGCATTTGCCTACCTGCTAATTAGACAAAGAGCTCGCGATCGCCGCGTCAGTGACAACACGGTACACAAACATGCACACACTGACACATCCGAGATACGATGCGGGAAGCGAGCGAGTACGAGTAGCGAGTCGGCGGGCAAACGGGCGGGTTGGCGCGTCTGTCCGCGGGCGGCTATCGACGAGCACTGGGTTCAGTGGCTGCCCGCAATGCACGCGGCATTCATCGGAGCAACGGCAGAACGGGCACGAGCGAGCGCGTCGAACAGCTGATGGGCCGGCTGCCTCGGCGCACACCTGTGTGCCGCACTCTCTCTTTCCCGCACGCCAGCCGCCGGCGCAGCGTCTTGCCCTGATATCGGCGTGACGTTACCGCCACATCGCGCGCGACGCATGAACCCCGTGTGAACGACACTCATGTGCCACATTATCTCGACCAAATGTCGCTACTGCATCAGGCTCCAACGCTACCGCCACAGCCGCCACACTGCCACCACTCGCTGTTGTTAGGTCAATGAGAGCGTGTCCACTGACAGCACACCCAATGACATCCACAATAAGCACTACCGAATGCGAGACGATGCTAATGGTCATTGTAATCTAGCCACGTAGGTACTTATTAGCACAAATCTAACCCAGTCAATTGGCGAACGTGTACAATCAACGATTTACATTGCAAAAGTCTTGGAAATATCCCAATGTAAAACTACAACATACAAGATGAATTTGCAGAATAAGAGCAGCCTTGCAACAGTGAACAAATTCCTTACATGCCGACGTGCAATAGTACATACTGAGGCCAACCGGTAAGAGTAATTTTGGCAGATAACAATTAGCTGTACTTGTGCTAACAGCTGTGGAAAACAAATTCATACATAAATAGACGCTGTTTAGTGTTTACAATGGTAATGTATTCAAAATATTTGAAAGTTTTTTGTATAAAAATTATAATAGCATTAATGTATTGTTTACTCTTCGCTTAGGTGAAGTGTACTTAAATTAATTGGAGGTAATGGTAAATGCTATTTGATTCAAATATATTGTTGCTATGGTCTTTTAAAATTGTTTGAATTTTCTTTCTCTGCCCGTTGTTAGGTCTCAGGCTCCATCGTCGTCGGTAGTTGTGCCATTATGAAATATTTGAGTGGCTGGTGCTGGCTAGATAGCTACACCTTACGTGATCGCTGGCATGCCACACTTCGGGACTTTCACAACTTTGCTTCTAATTTCCAATGATCTGTAACCGTACGCTCTACGGTTTTTAGTTTTACTATAATTAGAACTTCGTTGTCTTTTAGTTCTGTTAAACTGAACTCATATACATGTTACAAACTGGTTACTATATTATTGATCTACTTCTCTCTGAACATTAGTTTCATCATCAATATTAAGTCATTTAAATCATAGCTAAATACAGATACTTTAAAGCACTGCTTAATGATGAAACAAACTCACTTAGATCATAAACTGAAACTCGGGAATTTGTTGCACCTTCATAAACCTCCACAAATGCAAATTAACCCAAGAGCAATAAACATTAAACTAATAAACAGCCGCTCATATGCAACACTAAAACCATAAACACGTAAATTAGTGATGTGCACTTGACCGGACTTACTTTCCGGGATCACTCGACCGAACGTGCCGAGTGTCGTGTCGTTCGAAATTTAAAATTTCGGCCGCGACCGCCCGCGCGCCCGCCATGACGACGACGGCCGGGCAAGGTTGGCGCGAACACGCCGCCCGTCGAGGTCATTGTACACAGATTTTGATGTCCCAAATACCTAATACAGATAGCTAGAACATCAAACTCCGTAGTACAGCACAAACACTCATTGTAGTCGGCAAGTTATTGGATATTTCCCATGGTGATGTCAGTGTCGTGATTCATTTATTGTTAGTAATGCTCCACTTGCTAAACCTTACAGTTGCATCACTCTTAAAAACTAAAATAATCGTTACGCAACATTTTATCCTTGTACGTGCACGTATGCATTTTTCTCGCGACTTTGAATATTGTAAACTGGATGTTCATCCAGAAAATATTAACTATAAATAAAATGGTAATTGGCAATGACATTGTACCTTTCTACGATCTAGAAAGGTACAATGTCAATTTTAAAATAAAATCATGAATTTTCGGCAGAAATATTAATGGTCTAAACTTCCTGGCTGGTAATATAAAGCGAAAAGCTCCAAATAAGAAAAAATCACCTGTTTCATAACTTTTTTACCAGGATGATGAACAAATGGAAGGTAGTTACACGGTTACGTCCAACGTTGGACTCATTCAGTACCTAATTAGGATAATTTGTCCTCATAGACGTCATAACGGATTTTCTAACTTTCCCCAATGATGACCATGAATCAAAATGCCAAGTTTAGCTTACCTTGCTCATTTTTTTTTTAATTATCTCCCACAAAAAACCCCACTGAAGCTCTGTAGAGAGAGACTGTAGTTATGAAACTACAAAATAATGATCATAAAGAAAATACAAACCAGTAAAACAATACTTTGAGAGGTAGGAAATAATTTGGCCAAAACATTTGTTAACAAAACAGTTGTTGTTAAAAAGAGAGTTTAAAAGAGAAAATAATTGAATGTTTATAAAATAAACCTTATTTCATGACAGACACTGAAATGAACGCTGATCTTTAAAATGTTGTTATTAAGTTTAGCACAGCTGTTTTCAATATCGGCATGACAGTGAAACATTCGTACTACTACCGCATCTTGCTCTACACATCCCAATGTTAAGACAGTAAACTTAATCAGGTGTGTTAGTTCCCTTAATGTTTTCAACAAAGGAAAACAATTCAATAGATCCAAATGAACTGTTAGCAACTTCACATACACCGCTTTTGAAGCGTTGGTATTTTAGTTCTACGATCTTTCCTTGTTCGCGTAATCATGTGTCTGGCTTGGAAGTTTGAATAACATTTTCAGTTATTTATTTATTATTTATTCAGTCGCTTATGCTTACCTACATTATTTCCAAGATTTAAAGATTATTTTATGAATAATATTTTTTTATTAATGCGGACGATTTTTTTTAAGTATATCAATATGATCTTACCCAACAGGGGAACCATTACTATATCATATTATTGCGTAAACTTATATTATATAAGCTTCTATTAAATATATAAATATATTTTTTTAATAAGTAATATACAATAACTGGTAAAAAAAGGTTGATCCTTAACTTTTTGTTTCCAAGCTGTTAGCTAAATTTCCACAAAATATGGCGTTTCGGGAATGTATTTTAACACATTTAATTTTTTATTTAACTACGTTTGCGTGCAACTCATAGTATTTCCCAGCAACGTTCGTTTGTTTCAAAAACCTCTGCAAAACATTTCAGTTGAAATACTGTTTCGAAATTCATAATTTGTATTAATGCATTTCTATTATTAATGATGCTTTATATAGTTTCATTTTCATAAATATTCAAATAATATGTATACCATACAGTTACACTTCATGTTCAGATCATCCTTTGAACTTTCATGTATTGTTTTTATTGCGATTAATTACTATTTCAATAGCAGTTTTGTGAGATGAAATAGAAATAAAGTTCAAATTATAATTCCAAGATATTTGATACAAATGATTAAATGTTTGTCGAGATTTTTATTTAATGAAGTTCAAACGGCCATTCAACTGGCTAGCGATGTTACTGAAATCGGGCTAGTCAGAAATACGCTCAATGCAAAAAAAAATCGTTTGTATGCCAGTGCGGTGAATGCATCGGGGTCCCCATATCCACAATATGTTAAAAAAGCACCGACAAATAAAAGACAAACGAAAAATTCGAGACAAACGAGAGTTTTTGAGGTTTTTTGATAGCGGATTTTTCGAACTACTGCCCGAATTGTTAACCAATACACCAAACTTTTTTTGTTTCCACACCTCGCTGTGTA
Source organism: Orthosia gracilis (assembly GCA_947562075.1). Classification (NCBI taxonomy): domain Eukaryota; kingdom Metazoa; phylum Arthropoda; class Insecta; order Lepidoptera; family Noctuidae; genus Orthosia; species Orthosia gracilis. The sequence continues at coordinate 40,038,101 of OX387265.1, read as the reverse complement.
AACGTTGATGGGTGATAGAAAGCCTTGTTCAAACGTTGCCTATCTCAATAACAACTATGGAAAAATGTAATTCCTACCACAAATATGACTTTATCTAAACTCAAAATGAGCAGTTTAAATTAACAGCAGTCTAGCTATTATCAAAGAGATTACGTAACTTACCTTCAGAACACAGATCTCAATATCACAATCTTGGTATTATTTTTCTCCGCATTTATTACAAAATAATGTAACTGAAAGCGTTTTCCGTTTAACCTGTCAGTTTCATTCAGGCTATTGTCTCAATATTATCGTCTTTATTTCGTAACGAGTCGGTATATAATAAATCGTGTTTGCTGACTATCTATCAAAATACATCTAATGTCTACCCTTCTCAAAGGAGTATATAGTGGGTGTTTGTATTTCATGATTAATATTTGCTACATTTAGTTAATCTTGGCTTATTTCAAGTTCATCCGTTTTATCTCTTAAAACTTACTTATGATGTTTTTGTTATATTCTGATACAAGGTCGGGTTTCAATTCAAAGTCTTCGCTACGTTACCGTTCCAACAAACTAAACTTTTCACTAAGATGAAGATTTGTTTAAGTTTCTTGCTAAAGACCAACATCATAATACAACCTTTCTACAAATTATAATGATCATAAAATTTAGGAAATATTGCTTCAAGTTTTACTTACAAATTAAAATAAAAAACTGTTGCCGTCATTATTTAGTAGTTATTGACAACGCTAGAATTATGAGATTTGTTTAAAATTGCCACAGCACTATCTGGGGACGTATGCCTCTGAGGGGCAATTAATTATTCTACCTGCCGGCTCGCCGACGCAGCCATTGTGCCGCGACTCGAACCCTTCCCCTCACTGCCTATTGTCTTTTTCTATAAAAGTATATTCACGCCTCTTACGAATCAACCGGCACGGATTTTTGGTAAAATTTTCAAAAGTCGGCTCGTACTTCTTTGATATTTCATTGGTTTCATTATTTTACAAACCATTTTCGTCCTTATTGTTGGAACATTTAGGTTTATATTCTTGTGATCTTGCTACATCTGTGTGGTCTGAATGAGTATCAAATATTGAATTATGTTGTACCATAAAATCTGTTTTAAGTCGTAATAGGTTAATGATGAAATGAACCACTTTGAAATGATTAAACACTAAATTGAAATGAATCTGAACATACTGATACAAAGGTAGGTATTAATTTTCCAATAAGATAAATATTGAATCAAAATTTTAATTAAGTCATCAGCAAAAAATTTAAACCCGTTAATTTCACCTATAATTTTGCCATCCGATTAGCAGCTTGCGATTATTTACAATTCTGTCATAATCTGGGCACAACTACATCACTACGCCAACAATTCCGGGAAAACTAAAATCTTCCCGCAATTTACTAATACAACGATAGCGATAAGTATATCGTAGTGATGTACACCGCAATCCTCGGTTCGTCGGCGCCCGGCCCCGTTTCCTCGGCAGGCGCGGAGCGGGGTGCCGCGGGTAGCGCGGAGGGGGGGGGCAGCCCCGCTAAACGGGATGCGCGCCTCCAATTTACATTTATGAAGTCCCGTAACAGATTCCGGGATGTTTACTTTCGATAATTAAAAACGTCTCAGGTGTTGTGTAAGACGTATATAGAGCACCGATCCGGATGATATATCGACAATTGTGGTACACTCATTAGCTGATGTTTTTTTTGTTTGGATATTAATGGGTTAGGCAGATTAAATTGGTTTTGCTTCCAAAACAATGAATACTAAAGCACAGGCGAAAACAGTAATAAAAGTTTATGAAATAAGAAAATACTCGTCTTTGTTTATCAGATTGAAATAAAACATGTTTTCTCCAGCCACTACTTACAATTATTTATGTAGGTGCTCCAAAAATACACATAATACAATATCTTACCGTTTGAAACCTGAATTATTTACAGGCACCGACGCACTGCGATCCGCTGTCATATTAGTCAGATAAACTGAAAACATTTAAGATAGAAGATGTCCTACATAAGCTTACTCATAGGATAAACGATTTCTTAGAAAGTAAAATATATGACTGAGAAGAAAAATGTAGCTTTATATTACTGAAAGATGTTTTTAATCGGTCCAGTAGTTTCGGAGCCTATTCGGTACAAACAAACAAACAGGCAGGCAAAAAAAATTGCCTCTTCATAATATTAGTATAGATATAGATGAGAAAGAAAGAAATCATGTTTAGAAGTTGGGATTTTCGGATACCCTCAACGGTTAAACAGATTTGATTGGAATTAGGAACATTTATTTATTTATTTAAACTTCATGTACATTGGTGATACATAGGCGGAACATCAGTAGACTAAGGCCTGGAATAGGACTAAGAGGATACTTTCTATCCCGGTGTAATATAACATTGGACAAATTTTAATTATCTTGCAAATTAGCTAGTAAATAAATATATGAATATGTCAAAAATGTATTTAAAAACATTTTCTTCCGCTTCAAATGTAACATCTCCCAACTAATTAATAGCTTACGGTGATGCACTCCTGATTAAATTAATCAAATGCTCTCTTTCTGCAATAACTCCACAATACAATCAGCGGTTTATCCGGCACGGTTTTCCAACATTTCTTGCTATTTCTTTTTTTAGTTAGTTGCGTGTTCCGAGTCAGTTTACCGATGTCCTGCACTGGACACGAAGTCAACGCTCCGTGTTTCACTGATGACCACGACAGATTATGGAATGTGGAAGCCTATGTAGATCCTACAACTGTAAGTATAAAAACATGTTGGATAGAAAATGGAAAATTGTCGAGTTAGTCTCAAGCATCTAAATACAAACAATAGAAATCAATCAATGGGCTATTTTAAACAGTGTAATTATTGCAAAGTTGCTGTAAGATCATTTTAATAACCTATTACGTAACACATTTTTAATCGATCCGACAGAAAATACTGGCCATTGCTTCATATATGAACAAGTTAAATTTCAAAACTCCCCGACACGAATACCCTTTTAAGCTCTATAAAGCTACATAGTTTATATAGTAGTAAACACACTTCGATCGACAATCCATCGATATACGTAATTATAATATCGATATCTTGCGAAAATACTCCGTTTCAGAGAGTAAAATGCGCAAACCTTTTGAACGGCTTAACCAATTTTCATCATACATAGCTATACTAAATCGCTAAACTAACTCTAAACTAAATCAAAATCTGTTCATCCATATAAGAGCTATGATGCCACAGACAGATACACAAACACACAGATGCACACGTCAAACTTATAACATCCCTCGTTTTCCGTCGGGGGTTAAAAAGGAGTATCTGTAAGGCCTTAAGAATCATTTTTGATTGAAAGGTGACTTTATCGAGAGTGTGCTTAGCTTTGTTTGATGAAATCGGTTCAGCCGTTCAAAAGTTATGGGCGGTTTTACTGTTTGAATCGGGCTGCTCACAACTACTGTGTGTGGTGTAGTATGATGTCTACTGCTAGATAAATTATGTAGTTTAAAAAGCATAAAATAATGTGTTGGGGGTTTTTTAAATGGCCTTCGGCAATAGAAGAAGAAGAAAGCAGAGAAAATATTTTTTTGTCACCCGCACTGGAGACACGAGAAATAAGCAATAATAAAAAATAAATCTCAGCATGTGCAGCGATATCCAAAAAAAAATAACGCTGCGCTGATATTCTGATAAAGCCCACTGTTGATGCCACGGGCACGGATTTTGCCAGTGAAATAATTTTTGTATTCAGGTTAGTTATTTCCATCCTCCAACAAACAATTATTTTTATTTAAGATTAGATTTATATTAAGGAGTGGAACGCAACACCCGACGTTGCTTAGATTTAATTTAGGAAGTATGTCGAATTTTAAATCAACAAGTTGCAACATTGTTCCGCCTATGGTTAGCAAGCAAATGAACGCACAATACTTTGTTTCTTTAATATTCTGTAATAAATAATTACGTGATAATTTCATAAATTCTGCTTTTAATTTCTACAGAAATGAATACCTAATATATGAGTAAACCTAAATTATATGAAAACTATGAATTTGAGAAAAAACAATCCAGTTCTTTTATGTATCGACCTCGGAAATCTTGGATTATCATAGATACTTAATAGACACAGACGAAGAAAATAATTTTTCAAAGCTTGTGAACTGCTTTATAGCGAAAACTTTGTATTAAGTTCAATCTCTCCTAACAAGTAAGTAGAATTAGTCCTATCATATAAAATGCTGTACGATTGAATATTTGTTAATCGATCACGCCTCAGGGGCTGGAACACTGGTAGAACATAGCTTGGATTTGGACCAAAAACATTTATTCCAGTAGCACCTACGTTCAAAATTTGAATAGTTGAGTCTATATTCAATTTAATCGAAATGATAGAAGAAGAATTACCTAAGTTGCTGTCTTAATCTTGCTTCAAGGGCTGAAAGGATTTGGAACATGGGTAGACTGTGACCTTTATTTTTTGGATTAGGACCAAAAGCACTTATTCCGGTAGTACCTATGTTTAAAATCTGAATAGTTGAGCCTATAATCGAATTAATCGAAATGATAGAAGAAGAAATATCTAAATTGCTGTTAATCTTGCGTCAAGGGCTGAAAGGATTTGGAACATGGTTAAACCATAGCCTGGATTAGGACCAAAAACACTCATTCCGATAGCACCTAGGTTTAAAATTTGAATAGTTGAGCCTATATTGACGAAAGAAGAAGAATAAGAAGTCCCTAAGTTGATGTGGGATAAGTTTCTATATCACGCAGGCCAAACCGCAAACAAAAGCTAGTTACTCAATATACGTTGTTTGGCTAGTTTTGATCGTCAATTTGCGGTGGCGACAATCGATATGGTATATGACATTTAAAATTGATTAGAAAATGCCTAAACGAAACTGGCATCTTCTAAATTTCAAAGCAATCAAGTAACCGTTTTAATATATTACACATCCTATAAGGGTATATTATTATAGACCAAGTAAGCCATAGAAATCAAATTCAACTAAAGTCTCTTTTTGACCTTAACTACCTACCTCAAACAAAGCGCGATATGACAATGCGACAGTTTGCTTTGATAAAAAAAGTGCCCGGTAGTAGCACAATTTTGACAAAAACTCACTGTCATGTCGCGTCATACCTGTCTGCGGGCATCCTAAATCAGAAGAATGGCAGAATTGCTGCCATAAGTCATAAGTCGCTTATTTCGTAACAAAATACACTGTATCGAAGTTTGTGGTAGGTAAAAACACCACTAAAACATTACAATAGATTAAAATTAAATAAAAAAAAAATACATTAAATAACAATAACTTTCAATAACAATAATTAATAGAATTTATGAAAAATATAATAGTAAAAATAGAATGTCAAGGATAGTAATTCAATAATAATTTTATCAAAAAGATCAATTATATTTCAAAAATATAAAAAAATTGTATAAACAATAATGATTCCACATTCCAAATTAAATTAGTTCTATTCAATTAAAAATGTAATGTCAAGTATAAAAATTTAAAACAGACCACTAACATGTCACATAATTATATTATACAAAAACAAATTGAAAATAATGATAACGATAATGACATTTCTTACTAAATTATTTACAGTAAATACAAAATTAAATAAAATGTCAGAGATAAAAAAAAACTATAATAATTATAAAAGATCAATAAATACGTCACACACACACAAACATATTAAAAATTAATAATAATCCAAATAACGTATAAAATTCATTCAAGGAAAAATATTTAATATCAGAAATAAAAAAATCAGTAAAAATAATAAATTCAATATATGTAACAAATATCATAACAAATCAAATTTAATAAATCCATATTAAATCAATTCTCGTCAATTAAAAAAAAATCAGTGTCAAAGGTAAAATTATAAAAAGTATATATCACACAATAGTAATTCCAAATTCAATAATGCCAATAATGATAATCCATATTCAATTTTGATTCATTATGATTGTCACTATAGTTATCATTTGTCATTCAGGAACTCATCGACACCGTAATAGATATACTTTGAGCTTGTTTTTAAACAACTTAGCGTTATTTATACCTTTAATTAAATTCTAAGGACAACTTATTATATAGGAAAACTGATTGGCAGCCAAATTGTTATATACCAGAATAAAGAGCCTGTCAACAAATGCCTTCATCGAATTATTACTGAGGGTGGTTAATGGTCCAGGAAAAATAGTACCCGAAGGTAAGGGGTGAGACAAAAGATGTCGAAGGGGCGATCCTTGTAGAGCAGCATAAGGAATGAGAATAAAACACAAAGAAACATGAAAATTTAATGAACAAAACAATATTAAATAGTTTTACTGTTTGTGGGATTTTTTGATGTATCAGTAATTGTTTGTGATACTGAGTGAACTGTGGAATTGTTTACATTGGAATACAATACGCCATAGCCATGCATCGCAAGTAAGTATGCATCGATATGGGTAGCTATGATTATATTTATATATTCAATAAGAAATATAATGCCTACTGTAATACACATAATTACGACTCATGTTACTTTATCTTCTTGTTATTTGTTTAATGCAGTTAAAGTCTAAAATCATTCGTTCAAATGGAGACTAATTAGCTTAGCCTAGTTTATTATCCCTAGCCATGCACTGCACGTAAGTTTGCATCAATGTATACTAACCTCTGATGGTTGCTACATCTTCAATAAGTAATGTTATTTACTACTAACATTATTTTTAGTAGCAGCCTGGGTTTGTGTCCAGTTGATGGCAATAGCCTTGTCCACTATTACATGGGATTTAAAAACATAACTGGCGAAACGTGGGTGTACTATAGGCATAGTTCTGCCTAACATTTCGGGGAATATAGGGGCGATGTTATATTATGTACTAGCATTATACCGCCCGGACACCTAGCCCGCTACAATGACAAGAGATGGACCATAGAGGCAACTCAGTGGTCAGGACCCAGCGGCAAGAGACAACAAGGGAGGCCTAAAAACGCTGGACAAATGATATCATAAGTACTGCTGGAAAACATTAGATAAAAGATGCTGCCGATAGACATAAATGTAACAAGCTTAAGGAGGCCTATACCCGAGAAGGGGTTTCTATCCCCAATAATTAGATTAGTTATGTAAGAGATTAGATTAGATAAGAAATAAATAGAAAACAGAAAGTAGTAAGTTAGTGGTATATGTCTAATATTTAAGTGATAGTATTAAGAGGTAAAATGTAAAATATATTGTTTAGTAAGGATAAGAAATAAATGACTTTTTATTTATTTATTTACTAACATTATAAACCTCAGCGTCAAAGTCTAAAATCTTTCATTCAAGGGAGACTATATATATTTCAGTTTAGTATGCCAAAATTTCGTCCTTAGTTGACGATTTTCGTTCAAAGTTATCTTGGTCTGCCTACTTTTTGAACGAAGTGTTCAAAAAGTGGCCATTCTATTCGTTTTTCTGTAGCTAAGTATGAGTCTACTCGTTAATCTGGTTTAAGGAGGTCGTCTGATAATTCTTCTATTTTCTAGTTTCCTTTCGCCGCACCTGTTACATTTTTTTGCTGTTAAGAACCTTTTTTTATTCATGTTCAATAGCAGATCTATATAAACCAACAACCAATGGTTAAGTAGCCAAGTAGCTTCGACTTTTTTCGTGTCGTTAAAATAATCTAAATTAATATTACAAACATAAAAAAATGTTTGTTTATAATCCCTGGAAGTACCTAACAAAGCAATTAAAAATATGTAACACTATAGTATATATAAAGCTACACTATTATGGACTGCTTTTATTTCGAAAAATATCGGTTTCTGTGAAACGTTTCTGTTTCTTCACGGGAACGAAGACACTGGTAAAAATTAGTCTTATGATAATTCAAATTCAAAAAATCAAAAAACCCGACTGCTTAAGAAGTGAACTAAAAAGACGTAAACGAGGAGAAAAACATGCTGTGCAGTCGGAGGATACATATTCGCGAGCTGGCTGACCAAAACCAGATGTAATCTCCGACTACACAGCGTAATATTTTTTTACGTGGCAAAAGAGAAATATGTGTCCAATATTTTTAGGTTATCTAACTGACGGACTAAATAGATATTTTTGTCAACATCCCTATTCATTGTTGCTAAGGATCTGTGTACAAAAAACTGAGTGAACTCAAAATCAGTGCCACATATCACATTCCGATACAGCCGGTGTCCTTACGTATGCGCAATGTCCGATTTCAAGTGCGTTTATAGAATGTATGCAGTATAGATGACGTCACGCTTTCACTTGGCAAGTGGCTGCCTTAAACGATTCGATATATTCAATCACGTCATTTGGTAGGCAAAGGTGTAAATAGGGTAGTTACTATTGATGTAGTTGAGACCGTTTTCATGATTTGCGAATTTAGGGTCTTTCTTAAAAGATAGCAGAAAAAAAAGGAATAGAATGTATTGAAATCTTTTTATGTTAAAAAAAAGAGTGCAATTTAAAAGTGGTATCAAGTGCAGTAAAGTCAGCTGTTACTGCTAATGCAAAAGGAAAACATCAGCACGCAACTATGCACACATACAAATCAATATTCCAAATATAAAATCGACCTATCGCACACAATTTTTTTCTTCATTGAACGGAAGCCCCTTTGCTCCTGATTCCTATACCTTTGATTGATAGAACGACACAGCTGAGTAGCTCCACGGGATAGTTACCGAACCCTGCGGAGGGCAATTATAAATTGTGTCAGCGAAAGGCTTTATGTAATATTTAATTTATCATTTCCGATACCAGCTTTCATTCTACTGTCTTTTAACTCTATTGATTCATCATCGTTACATAATTTTGGTTTAGCATTATTATTTATCTGTTCAAAATTTTTATATATAGTTAAATATGTATGTGGTAATTCAAATCACAAATCCAAACTGGTACCAGTAATAAAACAACTTTTAAATAAAACAAAACACTGTCGAGCTGTCGGTATTCGCCTTAATTTTTCTTATTGTTATTTGATACTTACTTTTGGGGCCGGTTCACAAGAACGTGACAATGGACCCGATTATAATGACCGTCTGAAGGCCCGATGAATTCCATTTCACCGGCGCGCGGCGAGTTATCCTAACGACTAGCACCATCTAGGTAGCGACTGAGTAACAATGTGCGCGCTTCCTCGACCCGAGACAGACCGTGTTTAATTCCGTTATATTTGCTGTAAATTCCAGGGCAATTCAACGTTTTTGGGATTTACGGTTTACTGTTTTCAGTTTAAGGGAGTTGAATAGTAGAACTGGAATTGTAAGACTGAAATTGTTTCAAGAATTTCATGATGCTCAAACAGAATAGTCTTTGACTATACTAAATTGAGAGTTAAACGGAACAAACTGCTTAAATTCGTAGAGGTAGTAAATTACATCTGATAGACTCGTTAATCTTATCTACCTAGCAACAAGATTTGATCTTGATGAATGTTAAAATGTCAAATTCCTTCGCTGATCCGGATAAGAAACATGATTTTGTGATTTTGCAGACATCCAAAAAACTAGCATGATTATACATAGATATAGACCAAATTCCTAGGTAGCTGTGGAAGAAAACTTGATTCATAATTAGACTCGAACTAATAACGGTAACATTATTAATCACTTTCGATTCATTTCGCTGCTACTGACAAGAGCAGCTAAAGTGGAACTAGTCGATTATAAATCGAACATTAAGTTGCAAAATTGTTAACTTGTACTTGTAAATAACTGACTCGATATCCAGCTAAGGTTTGATGCAAAAATCATTTGCAATATATTTCACAAAAAATTCGCAAGAATTCTAAAATATTCAAGAATTTATTTTGCAGCCAACTAAAAAACTAAAGCAATTCCACAAGAAGTAAGAAAATCTTAAATTAATTATGTCGAATCGGCGCCACGTTCTTCCTGGGAAGATTACAATCCGGTCTTCCCAGAAACGGCATAAATCAATATCCTCAACGGGGCGGTTAAAGTCGCTATTAAATAAGAACCCAAAACCTTTGAGATAGAAATAATAAATGGTCCAAATATGATGTTCGACAGTCAACCAAAAGTATCGAACATACTCCACGACATTTACAAAGTGTGGAAATAAAGATATAGTGAACAATTTGGCCAAAGTCGCACGTAGAATGTGTTTTATTGGCGGCAAATGGCTCAACTTATTATAATCAGCCGCGTAATGGCGTGTCTTTGGTCGAACAAGTCTAGATAAGTCTATGTTCTGGCGTATGTCCAATGAGGCGCACCACACCGGCACACCGGCCTCTTTGAACAACGTGTTAACTTTTTTTTGTAAGATTATTTGCACTTTTTCTTTTCTTTCGTACTTGCTAGGAGATAAAATCGTATAATGTTTTCTGTGTTACAGAAGCTGCAATTAATGTAATTTAGCAGCTGTTTTACTTGAAACATAAAATGTTCCAAAGAAACGAGAGTATTCATGATTAATTTTAATGACTATCATGCCAGCATTCTTTTGAGAGTTTGTTTTTTTAAGCCTTATCCAATTAATTCAGAAATTTCACTACCTAAGTATCCAGTTTGTCATAGGGATATACACGAAATCTACACGTAACAATGACGGCAGTCTATCTTACGTAACTTGTAAAAGTTGAATCGAAATGGATTTAGTCATTCTGAAGTTACGAACTATCATAGCGTCTAAATTCTTGTTCTTTATTGACTAAATTGTGCAAAGGTTACTGGCATGAAACTAAAAAGTATTTATTACAGACACCGATATGCTATAATATGTGCAGACGGAGGCAATCAGATAAATTTTGGTGTCCTAAAAGTTAAAATGTTCAAGTTCAAAGTCCCTTTTGTGAACTTTATAATAATGTAAATCAATATTTCTGTGGAAACATCTCATTTAGCTTTAAGTGTTCTTAATTATGACGTCAGAGTCTGTGTTGGAGATATAACATAATACTTTCGTTACGATCTTTCATAACCTCTAAACAACCTATATATAGAATGTATGGTAGACAGGCATTATTCATATCTATCTTCAGTGTGGTAGATTCACAATGACTAGCAAAAGTTAAGTTCGAAATGGATAGCTTTTAAATCCAGGCACCGTCGCGTATAACAACTAGTTTACTGTAATTTCTACTTTAATCAGTGAACCAGAAAACTGCCACAACAAAGTAAGCTATGTTGTGTTCTTTAATCTCAACGTACGAGTATTACCCCAGCCTCTTAAGGGGATTCAGTGTAACGAATTTTTACACATCCCTACACTTTAAAGTACGTCGCTTATCTAAAAGAAATATGATACGCAATAAACGTTTACCAAAAAACAAAAGGATAAGGGTATAAATATGTAAAAATCCTCAACGGACCGAGTACGGGCAAGCCTTGGGAGAGAAATGAGAAAACTTGCCCACAATAGAAACGTAGAAGGCGGGGCTTTATTTCCATGAACACATATTACGCACCATACAAATGCCTTACTACATTCATGGTTGGCTTACGCACACAAAAGCAATATATACGTCATTTGCACGGAATTTTAGTTGAAACTCACGAATGAGTCCCCTTTGCACCCCGCATAAATTCTCATCATCTAACTTCATTCAAGTGTGCGTGTGGTCGACGATGAATGTTTGAAGAGGCATCTGCCATAGAACGGTCTTGAATTGTTACTTGAATGCGGATACCACCGAGACAATTACCTACGATACCGATCCACGATCTACTGTTGTTACTGCTTCGTTTTGTTTACTGTTATTTGTGGGCCGAATCGATTAGGTATTCACATTGGATTATGATTCTTGTTGTTTTGAGCTTCGATTGCGGATACTATTAATAGAACCTGTACCGTATGATGGGTTAATTCTGGAAGTATATTTGGAGAATCAACGTCATCAAACTGCTTTTATTGTGAGGTGAACTACTTTACTGCTACTTACTTTATTGAACCTCCTTTTTTTTGCACGACTTTCCAAAAAGCCAGTCAATTTTTGTGGCCTGTTTTTTTGGGTACAAATTCAGCAAATTATAAAAAATCCTCTCATTTACAATCATTTCAAGGATAGAATCAACCATCGCTGTTGGTATATTATACTATAGGTATTACAAGCATTCTAATGACTTATATAATAAACTTTTTTTCTCCAACAAGCGGAAGCTTTCTTGTAAGAATTATGGTATTTGGAATGACATATTTCCTCCTTCACACATATAATAATATGTATGGTTATTAAAAGGAACAATTGTAGCAAGATTATTAAAACTTCTTTCTACAACAGACATCCCGGTTTACCAAGCGATACGGTTGTGTGACCGGCAATGGCAAGGTTGCGTGCTCACTTCCTATCCTGTTCAACTGCTGTGACCCATAACACCAGTATTTAAACAGTTTCCATACATGCATATATGTTAGTACCATTACAAGTTAGCATGAATTATACTTTTTTTCTAAACTAGAAACAGGCCAACCTGTTTAGCCTAAGAATATATCAAAAAGGGTCAGCTTCAAGCTTCAATCACAATTGCTTAGGTATTGGTAGCTTTTGGCCATATATATATATAAGCATCTCTCGAAGATGTTGTTTCTTTGGTTATTAATCCACTTGCCTACATTCAACTCAATTGGCTTTATTTACTTCTATCTGCAAGCTTTGTTCATCAGAGGATTGATTTCGAACTCGTAACATCCTGAATTAATCGAATATCATCAGTTAATACAAAAAGGAATGCTGCTGGACTTCCTTTCTTGATTGGCAATTAATTAATTAACCGGCTGTTAAGATTTTGCTGTTTAGTTTGTCAAGTCTATAAGCATACCTACATCTAATATTAACATTAGAAGCGGGATATGTACTTACTTACCATGTTTACTGTTAGTTGCGAGTTTCCGATATTTCGGTGATGTTGCAAGCACTATGATTACGGATAAACTGAAGTTATTACGGGTGGGTGTTTATGAGGAGACAAATCGGTCTACCCTCTTTCTTGTTCGTTTTTTGCACTCAGTACCGCTACCACTGTCACTCACAACTCGATTCTATTCCCGACACACGAAACTCACTATGTCCGCTCGCGAACTTTTTTAGGCACTTTTCGGGTTTTACACAGCTGGACCACTGGATTCCAAGCTCTCGACAGTTGAAACTCATCCTCGCGTTTGAAATTCTTATATTTGGTAATCTCGCTAGCTTCCCTCACCAGTCTACGGATATAGTGACCTGTGGGTTATGTAACTCAAGTGTTAGTGACCATGACAGTTTAAAAAACTTATATACCTACATCTAGTCTAATACATAGTGCACTAGATCTAAGTTGGAAATACAGTCAATAATCAATCATCAGACGTAATTCTGGTTATTGGATTCTGACTGTCCTTTCTTGATTGGCAATAAGTTAATTAAAGCATATCTTTAGATTTGCAATCCATCTAGACAAGTTCATAACATCATCATAATTTGCTTCGCAACACAAAAGTCTCGTGCAATTAATCACAATATTATCTGCTTAAAAGAAAACTTATATTTATTACAATAGATAGGTACAAAAGTCGTAAGCCAATAATAATGTAACAGGGCTTCGAAGATTTAAGCTTATTGTTAGCGCAGTGCAGCGAGCGAAGTGGTCCATCCAGCCACGAGCCACCATCCGGCTTCGGAGACAAATTCCATTCATAAACATTTTATAGGACGCACCGTGATTTGTAGCGTTTTATCTGAAATTTTTCAAGTTGTTTCTTCAGAATTGTGTTAATTTGGAATAGATAGCCTTCATTTTGTGGTCTATTAAAGTGCTATAAGGACTCTTAACGCATTGAAATATAGAATATAGCTTACATTGTTGAATATTTGTTGGTGTAAAGTCTGCATTTAAACAATTTTAAGTATACATTTTGGCTTGCTGTTTTTTTATTTGTATCTTAAAATTAGTTCGTATCGTATTTTAATTCTGCTTTCTTTCTGTAATAAGAAAGTTTCTTTCAACTCTATTTATTTGTGACGACATCACGAACTTCACCTCACCCATTTTTTTTACCAAGTACTGCATTATAAAATCTTTTCCCCTCTTCCTTCGAACAACGTTATAGTAAGTACAACATCTAAATAATCTTATTCAAGTTCATCATTATTAGATATATTCAGATTATCTATGAAAAACTTGAGTTAAGCACGTATCGTTAGTACCTACGTCAAGTTTGAGTGTAAACTATTCGTAAGTGGTAAGTTTGCTCACAAACTCAGCGCTATCCACTTCAAATTGACTCTCGATTATGTAACCGAGCTAATATATACGCAATCTAAACTCATTCTTGGATCTTCAATATCATTGGTGTCGTTTACGTTACCTTTCATGGTATTGAAGATTTTTTTTCCCTAAGCTGCGCTCCCGTTACCTAGCCCATAGAATATGTGCATTTTCCGGGACAAAAAGTAGTTTATGCCAGTACGTCACAGCAATATTGTAAGCTTTCTTTATGTGATTGTTTTTATTAAAAATAACAAAAAACCCCACTGCTTAAAAAGCTAACTAAAAAGAAGTAAATATGCGCGAGCTGGCTGACCAAAACCAGATGTATCCTCCGTCTGCACAGCATGATTTTCTTCTTGTTAACGTCTTTTTCGTTCGCTTTATAAGCAGACGGGTTTTTTGTTATTATAATTTTTTATTTTTATTTACATCCTTTTAGTAATTTTTTTATCATCCTTTTAATAATTTGGTACATTTAAACATATATTATTTTTGTAATCACCTCTTAAAACCCTTAATTTTGATACCCCACACCATGGGTTTGGAAGAAGAAAAAAATTTGGGCTCCCACGATGTGGCGCCCAAAATCCATCATTTTTCTATTTTCCAATTTTAATATAGCCAGTGACACTCGCAGGGTTAAGACGAATCGATTGAAAGAATCATCAAAATCGGCCAACGCGTTTGGTCTCTAGAACGCCACATAGGAACAAACATACATACCTACATACATACATAGACTGATAAGCACATTACTCACCTTCGGCAGTCCGGTAAAAACACAATAGTGTCAAACAACACAACAATTTGACGCCTTTATAAAAACATTTTATGTAGGTACTTTATATATGTTTTCAGTTGTGCTTCTTTTACGCAACGATTTATCTTTACCACTTACGAAGAGTCTTTACACAGTCTGCTTAGTACTTTACGTTATAACTTACAAAAACCCAACATTATTTCATTGCAAATTAATCAAAAGATTGTCCGTGGGAAATATCAAATACTTATATAATAATTACTGAGTCCGGTTGCAGTGCTAAATAAATAGAGAATGTATCTCTATTTGCCTCATCTGTAAAGATTATATCAGTTTCTATTTCGTTTACTTTAAGTCATAAACGGCAAGATTTATTTTTCCTACAAAACGCGTGAAAGTTAAAAGAAATTCGGCCAAGATATTGATTATTGCTTTAAAGTTTATAATTTAACATTAAGGTGTTTAGTTAATCTTATTTGCCCACCAAAACACACAAGAAGGGGTTCTCAAGGTTTGAATAAACGCACATACATAAATTCAAACCATTCCCCAAGGGGATAGACAGAAATTACAACAGAACGCCACGTGCTACGATCCACCCACCCTTTTGTTCCTTTTACTAAAACATGGCATAGAAGAATCTGGAAATTGTAAAAGTTTAAGATAATAAATATGTATTCAAATAATGAAAAAACTTTGTCACATCAACATCATCTATGTTAAATAAATCCTAAATTAAATATGTAGGTGCAGCCGACAGTTTACAAAAAAAGTTATGCACACATTCACCATATGCATATTCATTCAAATGTAAAAAAGTCTTCGTTAGATAAATCACTATAAACTTATGAATACTAATACATTGCAACACAATTTCAGTCAGGACCAAACAAAAAATAAAGCGCCATCGAAGTTATAACAAAAATATTAAGAGACTCTCTCTTAATATTTTTGTTCTGCTCATGCTTAAAGTTGAAATCTACTAAAACCGCTACAATCAATGTTCTTGAAACTTACATCTTGTCAAGTTCATGACCTCGTAGGCTATATGAAGGTTTATTATTTTCTTTATTAATAATTTTCCTACTATTCTTTATCAAGAGCATAGAACCTTAATCGTTCTTATAACTCCTTCTGGCAACATCTCGTCAAGTGTCAACGCTTTGTAGGTCCCCCAAGGGAACATACTCTTGCTACCCACATACCGCTGGTTGAAACTATATATCTACATACAACGATGTAATCCCAGCTTTAAAGAGAAACATAGCTGTCTGCTATCTACTTAGTACACGTCTACAGGCACGCGCCCTTCTTCTCAAAACTTGACATCCATAAATCCTTGATAAGTCTTACCTGTCACTGTCGTTTTCTTTTCAATAAAGCGAGACGGCAGATTTACAGAACGCTCCAATTACAGAGTTCTTACAGAGCATTTATGAAGAGTCCCAGTTTTTATTGCGCATAAGTCTGAACGCCTAAAAAAGTTAATAATCGTTTTATCCAGGATGGATGCCAGCTTCGATATTAGTACTAAAGCGCTAAGTGGCTCCATCTACCTCAGATTTATCACAACTTTCGCTGCCAATCACAGAACGTAGTTTAGTGTTTGTCTATAGTTTAGTATTATGTATAAAAGAGCAGGGATTGATATTAAGTTAATTACCTGCCGGCCCGAAACGTCCTTTGTCGGTCGGCTCGAACGGAGTTCATTGATTCCGTTTCTGCGCCCCCTTTGCTCCTATAACGCAAACCAGTTTAAAAGACCCCCAGCCCGGTCCAACGCAACCTCCTTTTCTGAACATGTTTGTACGGATAAAGGAGGCAGGGGAGCTCAGCTTACCTGGACGTGCAACGCCAACATGTGTTTGTGGCATTGGCCTCTACGATTCGACACTGGAATTTGGGCTTTAATTGCGGGTTATAAAGCGTATTTCAGGTCGTATTGCAAATGAAGATTTTTAGAAAATACTTTTTTTGCGTAAACTTGTCAAGAAAAAACGTAAGATACCTATTAATTACATAATGTTGATGAACTTGTCGTTTGATATTTAAAAGCGATACACATATATGGATCGAGTGGGCATCGTGGGCGGTCCGTGTTGGTTCTACTCCTTAGCGCCCCAAAACAAGATGAACTCTGTTCAATGCGTCTACATTAAGAGCTCTCTATTGACTCGCTCGTAAATCTAGATCCATAAAGCTTGTTTCACACGCTACGAGCTCACTCGTGTTTATCATGGAATACCATAGCAATAAAAGAATAAAACCTCCTTCTTTAGTAAGTTAGCGACGATAAAAGCGACAAAACGGTGAGTTTAGATGTGGATAATGAAATGCGACGAGTTACATAATCGTTGATGGTCGGAATTAAGTGGAAAATATTAAAAATAAGTATTGGGGGAAAGAAGAAAATTACATTATATAAAATTAAGTTGTGCCGAGTTCGGTTATTCAGAGTTTTGGAGTTGCCGCAATTAATTTAATAATATCCTAAACAGACCCTATTTTACAGCGCCAAGTGAACCGTAGTCCGATGCTTTTGAATTTCAACATTCATCGGCCGAATAAAAACTATTGCATTGACGCCAAATACTCATGAATAACAAAGTAGATTACTTTCATTTCCCGATAGCAAAGCATAGAGAAATTACCATAGACCCATCAGTTTACTTAACTATCGAACAATTTACGTTTGTCGCTAAACATCGAGCAGCCATCAATACAAGGCGGCCCGCGGCCGGAAGCCTACCTGAACTAAACAAAGGTGAACGCGGACTTGCCTAACTGTTTTATAAATACCCTATTCTTATGCGCTGACCTTGCGATGCCAATGTAATGGCATCCTATTCCTACCTGCCTTACAAATGTAAGACGTTTTATAGAAATAGATGTTTTTTTGTACGCGTTTGTAGTAAAGGAATGAGCAATGAAACTAGGCCTAATAGAAGATACAGTTAATAAAACGTCAAATGCCTGGTAGACCGTTAACACTTAAAGAATTTAATAAGATCTAAAAACTGTACTTTATTAAACTTGAACCAAATGCAGAAGATGGAAAATAGAAGTTTGAGAGCAATTAGATTGATATTATGGAATGAATTCCTAATACATAATACAATTTGTTAATATTTTTGTAATAAAACGAAAAAAGTAAGTAAAACGACAGAGCTGTTTATGAAAACAAAAAACAATTTTGAAAGTTAAGGCCACTTTGAATGTACATAAAACAGAATTCACTAATATGAAATACAAAACACTAAACAAAGCAGATGAAAATGGAAATAATTAGAACAGCAACAACGATAATGCGAAAGCTTCAAACAACAAATAGACATAAAACAATGCAAACGAAAGACTACAGGCAGAGTTGCAATTAGTGGCAAGGCATTACTCAAATCCGCGCTTAAACGTAAATATAGTGAGTTAAAAGTTGATAAAACTGCACTTTGTTGCGACATGCTTACAGTGTAGCTATCCTTCCCTTACTTTACCTAACATTCTGAATTTGAACGATTGACAATTTATGCGATTTGTTTCGGCGTAATTTCTTTTTTGTTTTTTTTTTTAATTCGTATGTACCAGTTTAAACTACTTGATAGGTTTCGAAAGTATCAACATCCAATTGATTTACTGCAAGACATTTGTCTATTTGCCTCTTCACATATAGAACGGAAAAGAAAGAATTCAAGTTTATTCAAACCATAAAAGAAACTTTCTTCCAAGTTCTGTCAAGTTACGTTGACATTTTCAAATCGTAACAATCCAATAGAGAAAATACAAGCACTGTATGGCATTCACAAGGTACAGCCCAATAAACTGTCTGCGTTCACATTTGCGTTGTGCAAACGCAATAGATTGCTCTTGTATGCCTGTTAGCTGTTCCACGCATCTAGTGTTGTGTCGCCTGCAGTGCTGGTCAGCTGTCACCATATATCTGGATGTATTGATGGGCTGAGTTGAAAATAGTAAGGAGATACTTACGAAGGTTTCTCTAGTACAACACATGTTTAACGATAAGCATATTAAAATATATTTCATCAGCGATGATTTAAAATTTGTTTAGTACTAAATGCATTTTGGGTATTGTGTTAACAGGTGGGGCTTGGAAAGTAACGGGTGAAAATATTTGGCCTTAATATTTTTTTCTGGAACGATACACTGATTGATTATTATATTTATATTAGTTAGAATCACCAAGCGTAGTAAAGAGGTTAGGAATAATACTTTTTAAGGTAATAATATTTGCATGCATAAATAATGTTTCTGTCTTCTATTCTAATAGTAATTATTTTGCGAATGACACAAATGATCACGCCGGTTTAACTTTTCTTTGTTAAAGATCTATCGTTAAAGTTATATAATTTTCCCTCGCATTGAGTGCGAGATGATCATTATTTGTTTGAATGACATCTTTATGCTATTGTTTTCTTTAAGCGATCATGTGATGTGATAATTAGCAATAAATGATGTAAAAATAAATAATTCTATGTTTCTTCGTAAACCTAAAATTCTGTAGCTATACATTATAATACAATTCTTGACTATACGTTCCTTGTATTAATAAAATAAACCTGGTTGAATTCATATATAGCTCACTCACTTTATCTATAAGGGTCAGCGCTGTCCACAGGCGCCATCTTCTCATCTTAATGATGCCACTGGTATTTCCTTTAACATAAGTGATAATTATTATAAAATATTGCTATGTTTTATTGAGCTTAAGAGATAGATAGTGGTCAAACGCGAGCCTATCTTTAGATAAAAAAAACTTGCTCATTTATACTCAAAGTAAAATAATTCATCATCATCATTTCAGCCGAAAGACGTCCACTGCTGGACATAGGCCTCCCCTAGGTGTCGCCACATTGACCGATCCCGTGTGTCTCTCATCCAGCGCCTTCCCGCAACCTTAAGCTTAACCAAATAATTCATTCAGCGTAATATTTGTTCGCCTTGACTGCTATAATCTCAATGACTTAGTTTCAACTTAATAGGTACTACAGTTAATTAAAAACAAATTAAAATGCGGTTATATAGGTATATTATTTTCGAATATTTAAAATTCACGTGAATATTATCGTGTTCATCTAAGTGACAGACAATCGGAGCTTTTCGTTTATTTTTGATCTGTACCTACTAAGTGTATCATTATCGTAGTCTCGTCTGTTAATCCTACATCATTGTCATGGGATCAGCCTGCTGTCTTTGTCTTTTTCATCCACTTTATAATATGCTGTTACTATCCTCCGTATGTCCCTTTGCTATACATCTACCAACCTTAATTTAGGTTCTCCCTTACATCTTATCTCTGTAACCTAAAAAACATTATCAATAGCCAGACAGTGTGAAAGTATATTAACTGTTCGTGTTTCGATTAGATTATTATCCAGATTTGTTTATACGGTACCTATCCATCCTTTTTTTATGTCTACAACCTAATAATGCGACAGACAATGAATGGCCGTCATCGATAAGTAAAACGATCCTTGTCGAAATAACTTCTTTCTGTGTGGAAAGCATTTGTTTGTGTGCGTCATTTTATTACGGAATGTGTGCGTTTGACGACCTTTATTATAGGCCTTTTGTACTTACGTGTGTGCATCTTTATGAAACTTACATTGCTGGTTTAGTGCGGACGGTTTCGTCGGCTCTTGTTGCTTGTGCAGTGATGGATGTGTTACAATGTGGTTCTGTAGTATCTTTATAGTAGTCCCGTCGACCAGCTGTACGGTCGCGTTGGTAATCATATTTTGTTTCGTTTTCCTGCCGTGAGCTTGTAGCTCTTAGTTCGTTTTTATACGTCACAGCCAACGTTGGACCAACATTTGTTAATGTGCTCCAATTTGCCTTACATTTGTGTTTTATAGTAGCATTAGAATTGCAATTTTATTGTAATCGCGACTGTTATGTAATTGTCCGCTTGTCATTTAATCTAAGTGCAACTGTTGTTGTATTTGTATTATCTTATCTGTCAACGATATTAAATGGCGTAAATAGACTTTTTGAGGATGCAGTCCGTCGAAGAGTTTATTCAACTTTTAGCACAGATTGATCATGTGGCTGATATCATCTTTAGTACAGTAAAAACGTATAAGGATTCGGTGCGCACATATACATAACCTACATTATTTTCTTTTCAAATATATCTACGCCATTATGATCGTAGTCACGTGAACTTAAATCGTGACTTCCGAAGGTCATCGTAAGCTGGTCATAGTTCTAGGGATAACCTGTTCCCATAAATATGGCAGCCCTAACCCGGTGGGTGTAATTTGTAAGGGTGTGACCACACGGTGATAACTGCCGACGCTACCCCTCGCAGGTATACGTACGAGTGTGCGACATGATAAGACTACTTATGTCCAGTTTTTTGGCGATAAAACTAATACTATACTGTCACGCTGTTCTGTTATGTTCGTCTAGAGATCTTAATTGGATTAAATATTTCATTTCGACAAGTTATAACACGTTTAAATTCCGCTACCGTCAGACACGATTACTCTAGTATTATTATTTCTTTGTTTCAGTTATGGTTGCTTAGATCAAGGTATACAGCAATAAGATTACGTCATGAATCTTCGCTCTGAAAAGCTTTTCTGTCACTTATATTTTTTTACTGAAATTATTAAACTTTTTGCCAATAAGTATACCTCTAAAAATTTTCATTTATTTTCATCACTAAATTATTTAACAAATCTAAAACACGAGAACGGAACATAAAACTTTATCACAGCAAAAATCTTAACTTCATTATACGGGCCCATTCATAATTTGTTCCCACCAAACCGTATAAAATTGTTTACACTTCATTCAATATCGGTGTGCAGTAATATTAGGACCCCTGGTTAATGGCAGGGGTACCAACAACCCAGCCCGGGGGGAAAATACAGAATAAAAATATTCCCCGAACTTCTAAGCAATAAAACTGAAAGTAGGCGTTGCAAATGCCAATAAAGTTAATATTCAGGAGTTTTACATCTGCCTAGAAGTAAAATTATGTAATAGTGATGTGTCTCTACTTGGGACATGTATTAGAAAAACTCTTATTTACAAACTAGCTCTGCCCGCGGCTTCGGTCACGTGAACTAAAACGTGTTGCACTGGCTGTTGATTTTGTTAATATAAGCTAAATCAGGCGATTAAAAAAATATAAGACAAGATAAAATAGTGCTTTCATTTTTTTTGGGTATTATTAGTATGTTCTATTTTAGAAATGTATTAGAAAGACTCATATTTAAAAATGCATACCATGCTAAACTTCTTTAAAGAGATGAGCACTTCAAAGGATCCATATATATATTCAGGTTGCCAAACCAATGAAAGGTAACTGCAGAACAATAATTTACCTACTAATTAATTATAGATTTCTTTTCCTACCAGCCAATATTGTACTGCATAACACGCTTGTCTCTTAAAACCTTGAAAAAAAAACCGGCCAAGTGCGAGGCAAAAAAGTCACGTTTGTTGAATGGGAGCGCCACTTAAATATTTATTTTATTCTGCGTTTAGTATTTGTCGTTATAGTGGCAATAGAAATACATCATCTGTGAAAATTTCACCTATCTAGCTATAACGGTTCATGAGATACAGCCTGGTGACAGACAGGCAGACGGGCAGTGGAGTCTTAGTAATAGGGTCCCGTTTTTATCCTTTGGGTTCGGAACCCTAAAAAAGGTTTTTAATATTGAATGCTACATGGCATTGTAAATGAAACACATGTATAGTGTTCGGCTGAATTTAAAATAATACCAGCATGTCTAAAATAATCCCACTACATGGCCTACAGATGCCTCTTTCTCTTAAACTCAGAAGACTCGGGAATTTACCACAATGCTTGATCAAGATTGGTTGGTGATTCCAGGACTATTGTAAGTAGGCCTTTTATCAAGTCCAGATTTCCTCAAGATATTCTCCTTCACCTATAACAATGATCTCTAAGACCCAGATTTTTGATCCAATTGACAAATAAGTTGGATAGTTAATTTTTGGACCATTTACTGACTGACTGACTAACAATTCATGAAAAAACGCGTTGGTCGAAATTTGAAACCATTGGTTAGCATATTTAACTATTGGTTGAGTTAACAACGGATAAAAAACTGAGACTAAGATAAACTTAGAAATACATCTTCATAATTATTAATTGAAAACATAAGTGTACAAATTTATGAAATGAAAATGCATCCAGACGTTTTAATATCTAAGTACCAAAAAAGAGCCCCACTAACTTAATCTTTCTATATCCAATTCAAGTAAGTGAAGCAATGAATCAATAAGCTATTAAGTAATAACCAATGAGAGTAATTTTAGTCTCCACAACTTGGAAGTACATTAAAATCAGATAGAAACCACTGCAGTATTAGAGTGGCACTTAATTTAAGTGTGACCTAAGTTACCTAGATTTATACAAGGTAAACTTTTCATTCATTGGAAATCTTTCAGGGAATGGAAATATTTCTAATTAGGAAGAAATTTCACTCAGAGAAGAACTCGAAATACGCACAAATATAAGTGTTCACAAAACTGAACACATTGTAGGGAACGGTGGATTTTTTTCATGTGCCTACTCCTTCAAAGATTGCCAGTGAATTAAAAGTTACTCTTTAAATTGACACTAGTATTGGCGTGTACACGTGATACTTGACGAAGTTGTTAAAAAATAAAGAAAAAGAGAGATTGAGTATGTAAAGAAGGAGTTGTTTATATTTTTCTTCTCTCTCATGTAACGAATTGTGACGCATCATAAACGAATCGCCGCCGTCGATCGACAAAGTTTCACATCCAAAATCTATGAAAATGCTTCGTCGCATTGTTGTCGCATTGTCTACTTAGGTACACTTATAGGATTTGGTGCCATGTGACTTTGAACCTTCTACTAGCTGTATAGTAGAAGGGTCACCTTCCAAAGAGGGGGACGAAGATAAGGGACTCCGATACAGGTCACATAAGTGTGATTAATAGTGCCAACTTTCGATCACGTAGATTTAAAGAATATAATATCTACAGCAGTGTGTTGCACAATATTAATTATGTATTATGTAACCTTAAACTTGTCTATTAGAAGTTTGTTCATTAGTGGTTTTAGTTTTTTGAGTATTCTGGGGTCTATAACTGCCTCACGACAGGGTAAAAGCCTCTTCTTATACAGAGAAGGCATGACTGCATGATTTTTAATCACTTCTCTTACTCAAGGATGGTTTGTGATTTAAAATTCAGATTTAAATCCTTAAGAATCTTCATGGAGTCGGTCAGCCTTAGCTAGTTCAGGTTTAATCCATACTCCCATCCCCCCCATCCTCCATCATCCCATCCTCTCCATACTAAATACGAAAGTACTCGTAACTCTCGTCTGGTTTTTTATTACGTTTTGACGCCTAAACCGCTAAACAGATTTGATGAATTTTGCAAATAGACCGGACCTTGAGCTACTAAGTGAAGCTATAATATTATCTGTAAGTCCATCATGTAAGCACAACCGTATTATTTTTTTCCTGTTTATGTATTTTCCTATTATTGTAGGCCAACGCGTTTTGTTGTTTTGCACTACGAGTCCAAAAGGGCTTCCAAACTTCTCTTCTCTTCTTTTCTCTAAATAGTATAGAACAAAGTCGCTGTATGCCTCTGTCTGTTTCTCCACTTACTTTGAAGGTTCCGTATCCGAAAAGTCCAAACAGAGCACTATTGCTGTCACTCATGTGTCTGTCTGTCTGTCCGTCGTCTGTCACAAAATTTTGTTCCGAAGAATTTTTTAACTTCCCATTAACATGTGAACTTGAATATCTATACTAATATTATAAATGTAAATGTAAGTTTGTTTGTTACGCTTTCACGCGAAAACTACTGAACCGATCATCATGAAACTTTGTACATATATTCTTCGAGATGTTAGAAGTAACATAGGATACTTTTTATTAAAAAAAAAGAAGATAATGGCTTCACTGCGAGCGAAGCCGCGGGTAAAAGCTAGTAACGTATATTTTACTAACAAATACCAATAAATTCTACATTTGGTATGGAATCCTAAATGTGCGACAGCCACTTGGCCGGTTTTTCTAAACAACGAAACAGAGTTTGATACGGTTTTCGCTAATAGAAAGAGAGGTAAACGAGGAAGATGTTTGTATATAATTAATTTGCCCCTTCCGAAGCCGGGGCGGGTCGCTAGTTCAGATGTTAATCATAACCATATGCGTTCAAACCTGAACAATCAGCTCTGATTCATCCACAAAGCATTCGTCCCCGATAACTCATCTACACATACTTGAAACTTGTCCTTTATTTCTAACAATAAACAGATTACTATATAGAGCGAGCAAAGCGTCTCAAAGGGAGCTTGGAGTGGGGTCTCGGCTAGTATAAATATTCAGCGGAGGTTAACGGCGGTCGACCGAGGTGAGCCACCCTTGATAAAAAGTTAAAATAGGCTTCATATTGACGCACTCCAAACTGCTGCTAACGTATTATATTAAGCTACATTTTTACGTATAATATAGTATTGGGATTTTTAATTTAAATAAAAATTACATTATCGCTACAAAAAAGTTTGTATCTAAACATTGACTGTTAAACACACGTTCAAAAATTGAAAAAAAAAAAAACAAATGAAGTTGTCTCTTCCTATGAACAACTGAATCAATAAAATTGAAAGCAATCTGATTGTTCGACATTTAAAAGAGAACACACATGTTTTTCTTCAACGACTCTAAATTTGATTATGCCAAAATAATAACAGGCGTACAAACCTAGTAGTCCATATTGATTGAACTTTGAACTATGCAATAATCATATGCGAGTGAGTAATATTCTCATTTTGTTGCTGCTAACTGTACCGAACGAAAGGTTCGGTGCGAGGTGAGCTTTTCGCTTTTCCTCTCGCTCTTCTATGCCTCTGATAAATATATTAATTCTAAATACCTACACTTTATTGGTAACATTTTCGCAGAAAAAATAAAATGTGTTCAAGAGTTGAATGAAACTGGAACTGTTTGATAAGATAACTTTTTTAAATGCAGACCATTCGAATTTACTGCACATAAATTTTTCCCTTTCTATCTGTAGAAGAAATTGGCTGCAATGTGCATTTTATGTAAAGATCTTTTAAAGCTACCTGGTCGGTTTAGTGGTAGATAAAGCTTCCGTGAATTGAGCCCAGGACCAATATACTCATGAAGTCTTGTTCTCGATTCACGGGTCACGGTAGTGTTACTGGATGTTATGCACCTGCTAACTTCTCAGTGATAGCCCATTTTTTTAATTGGTTTGCGATACTATCCAAGACTTCGCCCGCTCTAGATGAATCGGGAGGGCGTGTCAGACTTTTACTGACTAAACCCACCCGTGTTCCTTCTAATTTATACGCGACCCAGACAGGCATCGCCACTAGGCACTAACGGACCCCGTTAGTTTTGCTGACATCTCTTTGAGGCGCGCGTGGAACACTACGCGCCGTCAGGAGTTAGGATTTGTGCTCGGTTGATGGCTAAAGATTCGTCCCTGTAACATTGAACTGAAACATAACTCATGAAATATGGGTGTACAACAGGTACACGTACATTGAATTAAGTGGTTGCTAATTTTGAAAAAGTAACACACATTATTCCCAGAATCAGAAAGACATTATTATGTCTGCATACATTATCTACTCACCGCTAAATTCGCCGTATTGTTAACTGCGAGATGTTGATATTCGTTTAGTGACTCGAATTTGCCAATCATGTTTTAAATTAACTTAATGCAGAATACTGATATCGGCCGTAATGTGGATATTGCATTAACTCCCAATAACGGGGGTGTAAGCTAAAAATAAAATCATTGGTACCAACTAGCAGGTAAGCGAAATACAAACGGATTTTGTTGGTTTCGGAAAGTTGGCTTAACTTAATAATTAAACATAATACTAATATCTAGAAACTGTTGTAGAGGAAGGAAGGAACTGAAGTGTTGGCCTGAAATTGAACAGAACCAAAACGGAATATCTGTTCTATAATTTTGGCGGTCTCTCCAGTTCTGTGCCCAAAGCTCTCGCCGGAACGCCCATACCGATCTGCTCTGACATTAGGTACCTATAGTGTCGCTTGTTCAAGGGGATGGCGAGGCAGAACGAGACGTAACGCACCGGATCAACTCAGGATGGATGAAATGGCGACAGGACACTGGAACATTTTGCGACCCACGGAAGCCTCTC
Organism: Orthosia gracilis; assembly: GCA_947562075.1. NCBI lineage: Eukaryota > Metazoa > Arthropoda > Insecta > Lepidoptera > Noctuidae > Orthosia > Orthosia gracilis. The sequence goes on along the minus strand of OX387265.1, from coordinate 40,010,931 downwards.
AAGTTAAAGAGCAAAATCAGCGACTTGTACTGTATGGATCAGAATGTTGGGCTATGAAAAAGATAGATGAAAAGAGATTGGATGTAACAGAGATGAGAATGTTGAGATGGATGTGCGGAGTGACGAGAATGGATAAAGTGAGAAATAATTATATTAAAGTAAATTTGACGCCAGTGACAGAAAAGTTGAAAGGAAACCGTTTGTCCTGGTTTGGTCATGTGATGAGGAGGGATGAAACGCATGTTACTAAAAGAGTTATGAATATAAATGTGGATTGATGGACAGGGAGGGGAAGGCCAAAGAAAACATGGATGGACTGTGTGAGAAGTAATATGAACGAAAAGGGAGTCAATGATAGCGTAACGAGGGACAGGATGGTATGGAAAAAGAAAACGTGTTGCGCCGATCCAAAGTAACATGGGCTAAAGGCAGGAAGAAGAAGACTAATATCACGGATACTAGCATACAGATGCCTCATCCCATACAGAAAACCGTGCCGACATAACTAGCGGTTTTCATCTGATTATGTGACTATTTTTTGTTCATCAATCGCGTTCGGTGCCGTTCTACGGCGATAGGTAGAGGGTGTTAGCAGCGATTTGCAAGTAAAAGGGTTTACTCGGTTCGTGAACATTTTTTTGCTTTAAATACAGTGAGGATTTGTTTTATAGTATTTTTTGCCCGTTTTTACAGTTTCATTGCACCAAAATGTGTTACAATACAATTTAAACAATCGAGTGGAATGCTTAAGAAATTTAAAACCGCGACATCTATTGGCATCAATTTAAAATGATCCGTTCAAATAATCTTTGAAATGTGAATTAAGAGCCCAATATTCCATAATTCTGTGCTTAGGAGAGTTGATTAAACGAGAACATACAATTTTTATGTTCAATTCCAGAAAATGTTAACTTTACACACAATTCAATAACAAATCGGTGCATATCGCACCATCTAGTGAGATTTATTTAAGCCATTTTTTTTTTCTTAGCGCTGGAGCCCGTGCTAATATCTAGAAATAATTAAAAAAAAATAGGTTTGTTGTTTGTTCATATGTTTGTAAAAGGTAATTTTAAAATTCTTTGGAAGTATCTACCTGTTGATTAAATAAAAGCTAATAATATTGATAAATGCTCTTTTTCTCTATCGCTGAACCGTTGGCTTCAGATTCACAAAAAATCTGCAGTTCCTGTAGGGGCGAAGCCACGGGAAAAAACTTGTAGATACTAAAATAAAATCAATAGTTACCGAATTCTGAATAAAAAATAACAGAAATTTACATTTGGTTCCTTCAAATGGTCGCCAAATCTTCTCGTAGTTTGTCATTCTAAAACGCAACGTTTTATAAAGACTAGAACCACTATCACTCAAAAACGTAACACACACGTTCTCACAAACGCGCACAATAATCCCCTAGTTCGCAACATGTTCGTAAAAACGATTAGATATTGACAAAGCATTTGTCGCCGAATGTACCTCGAACCGATCCTCGGAGTAAGTTTCGTCAAACATATCGAGCGAGTAAACACTCCGAGCGTATTGTGTTTAAAAGTTACTAATCGGGCGAGTTTAAGTTGATTAAAAAGATTATATACACGTGGATTTATTGCCTTGTTCGTTTAGAAAGTCATTTGGTTGTTGAGGTTTTTGGCAGCATCACATCACGCAGATTATATTGTCTATAGACAAAGGGACCTTCGTGCTGGTGCAAAAAAATGTCAAGTGCAATTCGGTCGAATTGCATCCGAACGTACCTACTTGCATTTTCGCAAAGTAAAAAAATAAAACAATCATCGCTGTGATATAAATCGAATCGCGTTGTGCCATCAGACAGGTCGTTAAGGTGCCAAGGGTTCGGGAAGGAAGATCACGCATAGGGAACCAGCCTCTCCTTCCTTCTTCTTTACACTTCGGGATATAGGTTTGAGGGACATTTTTTGACGTTAATCACCATTTAACCACGCTTAGCAGACGAATTGGTGTAAGTGCATCTGTTCTCATTGACGGTATTTCCGCCAAGAATGAAGAGCACTGACCATAAGACAACAACATTAAGTATATTTGCCCGAAGGCATAAATCTCACATATTTCGCCCTCGGATAAAAAGGTATTCTTTAATTTTTTCGACCACGACGATTTGACAACATTATTAAGTCACAATTTTCAGGTAGCTAATGACATCTATACATATAAATAAAATTAGCGTGTCTGTTTGTAATATTGAAATAACCGTTTTTTACTTCATGTATATGAATATATATACTCATACACCAAAATAACATTTTTACAATTTTTGTCTGTCTGTCTGTTTGTTCCGGCTAATCTCTGAAATGGCTGGACCGATTTTGACGGGACTTTTATTGGCAGGTAGCTGATGTAATAAGGAGTAACTTAAGCTATGTTTATTTTAGAAAAATTCTTTTATTTTAGAAATTTGTTAGACAGAACGAAGTTCGCCGGGTCAGCTAGTAATATATAAAAATAAGCCTATAATATGAAAATGATAATCTGTTACCCAGAAATACTCGATAAGTAGTGAACTATTCTTCCCCTACTAAAGGGATCTTAATAATGTGGGAGCAAACTGTGGGCGTCCGATTGTTCACCTCTGCATATAGCCTTTCATGGGTCATCAACGTGTGGCTAGATTATTTATAATAACATTTTGCTTTACTTTGTAGGCGTAAAATAATATAAAGTTTGATGTGTTAAGGATTTGAAAGAGAGGAAACAATTTAGGGGTTTTTTCATGAGGATGTTGCAGATTTTGTTAATGGGGACCTTCCAAAAGCGCCTGGGCTGTTGGGCAAAAAGATTTTTCTTCACCAAAACCACCCCGGTGATCAGCATCAGCACATAGTAGGAACACCATCATCATCATCATCAGCCTTTTAATGTTCCCACTACTGGGACACAGGCTTATTCTATGTGAGAGAGGAAATGGGCCTTAATCCACCACGCGGGTCCAGTGCGAATTGGTAGATGTCACATGTCTTCGAATTTTTGGTTCTAGGTCATGCCGGTTTCCTCACGATGTTTTCCTTCACCGTTTTGAGAGCAGTGGTGATGAAATAATTTACACAAAGTAAAGAGTTTGCCTGGGTTCGGCCCACGACCTACGACGCGTAATTCGGGGCCGTTACCACTGGGCCACCACTGCTCTCGAAGGAACCCTGTGACCTCTTAAAATACCATCCAGTTCATTAATCCAGTTCACGGCATGCGGATGCATTTGACATGGTTGCCGAAGACAATCAAATATACGTTTAACAGAAGTGGTGACGATGACAGTGCCTCAGGTAATCGTTGTCATACTATATTGTATAGAATTGCCAAACTTAAGTGGCAGTGGGCAGGGCACATTGCTCGCAGAACGGATGGCCGATGGGGCCGAAAAGTTCTGGAATGGCGACCGCGAACCGGAAGATGATACGTTGGAAGGCCTCCCACTAGGTGGACCGATGACCTGGTTAAGGTTACGGGAAGGCACTGGATGCACGGGATCGGTCAATGTGGCGATGCCTGGGGGAGGCCTATGTCCAGCAGTGGACGTCTTTCGTCTGAAATGATAATGATGATTGTATTATTAATTCTACCCATTTAAGACAATTTATTAGACGACTAGGGGTGGAAAACGACCCCACCCACCATTAAGTCTCACGATCGGCTTAGTAACACCAAAATCTATCAAATATTTGCAGATAACGTAATGAGTGACAGTTGCCTGATCACTACCCCTAGGTTTCTAGAAATAAATTATTGACGCGCTAAAAACTAAACGCAAGGTTGACACATTAATTATGCGATAATATTCATTGCAGAAACTTTAGTGCTTTTCTTTAAAAATACATACATATATAAACTCACGCCTTTTACCCATGGGGTAGGTAACGCTACCTGCTAAGATCCTTACATACTTCTTTTGCTTCTCTCATGTTCATACATCAAATCAAATCAAATCGTATTTATTCGTAAATGTAGGTGTCAATACAATAGGATGTTATAATAAGGTGGTCAGTTCGCTACATTTTACTTGAGAGCATACAAATAATAACAAAGTTAGTGGTGTCGAGACAACAGACAGACATTTATAATGAAATAATTCAATTACTTACATAATAAATAAAATAAAAATCCTATACCGTAATAATTAGATTAGTTATGTAAGAGATTAGATTAGATAAGGAATAAATAGGAAACAGAAAGTTGTAAGATAATGTTATACATCTTATATTTAAGTGATAGTATTAAGAGGTAAAATGTAAAAAATATTGTTTAGTAAGGATAAGAAATAAATGGCTTTTTTATTTTTATTTTATTTTATAATATTCTAATAAGCTAAATGTCAGTGGTGTCCTCCATAAACTCAGTAGCGGAGAAGTAACATTTATGAATTAAAAATTGTTTCAGTTTATCATCTAGTCATACACGCACGCCAGATATGAGTACTGCGCACCTGGCCTATCTGAAGAACATCACCAATAAGGTCTATGTATGTATATCTAGGTCGTCCTCTCCCGGCGTTTCCATTCACGTCTGCCTTGTAAATACCTTTTGCTAGTCGCCTTTGATTCACCCTCTCAACATGGCCAAACCATCTTAGCATACTCTTTAAAATTTTTGTCGCTTCATCTCACCGTGCAATTCTACTTTAAAATAAACTAAATTTGGCATTACAGCAGATTTTGATACGTTCTAAACTCAAATTATTTAAATCAATAATCGGGGGTTAGGTCTGTGCTTAGGCATAGCAGATCTGTCCCCGTACCCCGACGTGTCAAAACTGTCATAGTTCAACTGTAAAAAATTGACAAATGTATACAAGTCATATACATCTGTCCCTTACGCACAATCAAAATAACCTTATTCTAAAAGCTTATGTTCACCCCCCTGATTCTAAAAAGATGAAAAATGTTGCTTCCAAATAAATAAGCTGTGATGAAATAGTCGTAGTACATCCGTACAACAGTAAATAGTGCAGGATTTTCAGTATTTACTGCGATTCTAGAATAAAAAGATGCAAATACATTCATACAGAACATAAAATTATATTCAATCAACGGATGAAGACGTGCAAATAAATAAAATAAACATTCATAAGTAAGTTAAAGAATGAGAAAAGCTGACTGTATACACCCGGAAACCCAGTAGGAATTCTTCATCGGATTTCCGGAAGCACAATGACTGATTGATTTGAGCTAACCGCAGTTCTCCACTCCGATGTCATTCCTGAGTGTTCCTGTCCTTCTTTCCGGATCTTACATATATTACTTTTTTGTAGAGGTCTGAACAGGATTTAATGGATTATTGCTGTTGCATCTACTAAATTTATTGAGTACTAGATTATGCAAGGGTTCCCCCGCGTAAAAGGGTTTATGCCAAAGGGTTGTACTATCTAACATTGTATGTCCAAAAGGCCACGGCATGCCCATGTGCTACATCTCATACTAATCCAGTAAGCCAATGAGGCGTGAATGATAAATGAACATCCAAATATCTTTAAACAGAATTTCATATTATGATATGTATTATAATAGTTTGTCAACTTTAGTTTGTCATCACAAATGTACATTTTGAGTATCTAGCTTACTTTTCTTTAATTCTTGGACCAGATTCAGGAATAAGCACTAACCAAACAAATAGTATTCACTATCATCCCTAAGGTTTTTTCTATGTCAATTTACGTACCTACATTATTCATATTGTTCTTGTTTTATCAGTAATCAAGGAACTATTGAAGGCTCCAAACTAGAGTTCTTTGTTCAAAACGGACCCCTAAAATCACAACAAAGCCTTATCCAATTCGATGGATACAGAAGATCAGCTACCTGCATCTCTTTACTACCCTTATACAGAACACTAGGTACGTATAAGTAATAGATCCAAATCAAAATCATCAATTCAAATTAAACCGACACTTTCTGAAGGTTAAGAATTACAAAGCCAACACAACGCAAGGTTCAGTTGAAAATCAGCGTCAGGCAACTAATAGGTACCTACTAGTTGCCTGACGCTTGCGTTGCCGTCTGGTGACAGTGGGGAGAATCCTCTTTTTATTCTAGTATAGAAATTGACATAAGAGATCGTTTACATTAGCATGATCGTGCACAAGTAAGTCTCGGCATAAGCCCATTGGACCTATTTGGCGTAGCCGTGAGGCACACTTTCTCTCGTTTTTGTTTATTATTAGGGTTCTGTACCCGAAGGGTGCAAACGGAGCCCTATTGATGTCACTCACGTGTCTGTAGGTCTGTCCTGTCTGTCTGTCTGTCCGTCATCTGTCACACAGGTTTTATAGTCAAACGGTTGGAGCTACAGTCTTCAAATTTTCACAATATAAGCATCTTGATGACCTAAAGCTAAAATTTGACCTTCCCCATCAAGTGGGGTTGTTTAGAGTTTAGATAAATACTGTATTTTTTGTTTTAAAAAATGAACAAAGGAAGGAGAAGCCACCAAAGTAGGCTTTTTATCCATTTTTTTTTATGAATGTACTTCAAATTTGGTGATAATGATTTTTATATTTAAGGTTGTCTGTAAGAGATTGCCTAGTGCGATAAGGCCGCCAATTGTACACTTGTTTTTTTTAAATGCCTGTATGTTTTGCGGTGTACAATAAAGTATATAATAATAATTATTATTGTTACGTATATTTCACTAACAAATACTAATATATTGATGAATCAGAGTTTTTCTTTGAAAGTCCCTCATTTTTCCTATTACAAGCAACTTTATTCTGCGGTTTGGTACGAAACATAAATGTGCGAAACTCCGACAACCACTCGGCCGTTTTTCTTACTATTTTTTTATTTTTGATACTTTGTCCAAAACTAAGTTATGTGCGGGATAAAGTGTTCTTTCTTTCTTCCAAAAGACCGTTCCTGAAACGCTTGCCCGTCAACAATTCCTAGTGTTGTTTTTGAGGGGCGTCTCGCAGTTCAACCAAATGATGACTATACCGCTTAACCGGGCTTTCCCTTTGGAGACTAAACTAGAGCCTCCACCTAGGCACAAAATCTTAACATAAGTGAACATGCGAACCTCGGCTCGCGTCGCTGGGGGACTACAACTAGGGCTGGATCTTGATTATGTGAATCTTACATCCGTTCAGATATTACCTACGTAGAGAAGAACGAACAATTATAGCTGGAAGAAGAAGTGGCGCATTATACTCCCTAGCAACATATCTGTCTGTTACGAATTTGAATCTATATAGCTAGAATCTTATCCATACTTACATTCTAAAATATTCCTAACTACAACAGTGATAATAGCCGTATGAAATCGCCTTACACGCATGTAATCATATAACTACACACCCGACACACGCGTCACTACAACCAATATAAGTTGAGCTGTGAAGCCTTTCATACTCCTTTGTACAGTAGGCCTGTGAAACAGATAGCTGGCAGACAAGCGAGATTAAGCCGACATAGAAAATTAAAAATTCTGCAGAATTCCTTGACTGGTACTGTTCATTATTTGAAGTTATTTTTGTTGGTAGCGTGGACAATTAAATATGTGGGCGTGGGGAAAAGGCAGTTTCGAAAATAGATTCCATTTATACTAAGGATTCATGATGATGTTAATGAATATTGACCTACTAAACACTGGTACGACGAATTATTATATAATGCCACTACGTTTGGCAGACAGAATGGCGATCGGAGTTTATTAGCAAACTTGAAACTTGTGAATGTTACTACTAATCGTCTTCACGAAATCACCATACAGCTTCGGAACAATCACCGGTAGAACAGGGGATGCAAATTGATTTATTTTAAGGCACAGATACCCCTGAGTAGCTGATTTTAAAATGAGAATCACCTCTAAACGGTTAGTCGTAATTTTTTGGCAAAATATATGTTACATTAGACCATTAAAACTAAGAAAGAGTAAAAACGGTACCCTATTACTAAAACTCCACTGTCTGTCTGTCTGTCATCAGGCTGTATCTCATGAACCGTGATAGCTAATCAGTTGAAATTTTCACAGATGATGTATTACTGTTGCCGTTATAACAACAGAATAAAATAAATATTTAAGTGGGGCTCCCATTACAACAAACGAGATTTTTTTGCCGTTTTTTTGCGATAATGGTACGGAACCCTGCGTGCGCGAGTCCGACTCGAACTTGGTTGGTTTTTTTTTAATTTGATCTAAGAAAATTTTGAGTTTTATTCGTAATCATAGTATAATTAATAAGTAAAGTTGTTAGATACGGACAAAAAAACGACAATCGTACCAAATGCGCCGGGAATATTTTAATGAAATGGTGGTGACCAAAGACAATTTAAATATCTACATTGTGACTTCTGGTTTTTTTTAAGTTATAGAATAATAAGGAAAGTACAAAAAAAACTACAAAATTTTAGGTCGCGCGGGTGTGAAACGAGTGCGCGATTTGTTCCTTCAATGTCGTTGACGACTGTTGTCGTCTTAAGGCTCGTTTTATCAAAAAAAATATAATTACGCTTGTGTTCCCCGAAGGGTTAGGTAGAGATGTGCCTGTAGCAGATCATCCACATTTCTCTACTTACGTCACTGCCAGATAACAAAAAAATGAAAGTCGTTAACAACTGTCTACCAAAGTATTCCAATATTTCTAAACGATACGAAAAAAATAATATAAAGGTTGTGTCGCTAATACGATCAAAACAAACGTATCGCGATAAGGGGCGTCCGTGACCCTTTCACTTGGCATTCAGTAATAAGCTAATATCTCATAAACGCGTGGACCAATTTACATGATTTAAACGGATAAAATTGTTCTACGCCTAGGCGTATATATACCATTCATGTGAGACAAAGAAAAATCACTTTTTCAAGTTACGTAAGGTACAAATCTGATCAATGACTTTTATTTTTTTGTTATCTTGCGGAGACCTTAGGACATGGTCTATCCGTTTGCTAAATTTCATCCATACCCTTTCAGCTGTTGAGGTTTGATTGATTAACAAATATCCAGAGTTTTACACTAACGTAAATTCTAGTCCTTCTTTGGGTTCGATCTTGATTAGCTAATGTAATATAGTAGATTAAGTAACGCACAACACCGAAGTAATTAATGTTATGTGAATTTTACAATCAGTGGCTAGGCTAAAGTAGTTTACATAATAGTGTGAATGATTTCAATTGTTTCTATTTTTATTTCATCACGGTTAGAACGCATGAATGAATCTAACCAACCAAGGTTAAACGCTCGGACGTTTAGATATTACTTTGTAGTAAAACAATCAAGCTGCCTTGCCCAACAATGTTTTTTTTAGTATTATGGAGGTAGTTCCAATGTGATACTGGCCTGTCCGACCTAAACAACCCAGTAAGGCTCGGCGCAAACGGGCCACCGACCACCGCCACCGGTGGCAACCGACATCGACTAAATACACTTTTCTATATATTTTGTATAGACGCACCGCATACTTGTAGAAAGTGGCGGCCACTCGTGGTCACTGCGGGCCATACAAGACACCGACACCCGCCAATGCCACGCTGTTCCACTCCAGCGCTGTTAGGCGTTAGGCTTCGACGATGCCTTAATGGGTATCGATACTTCCAATTACGTCCTGCTATTTGGGATTCACATTCTGATCTATACAGCAATAGAAACGTGGCGGCCTCCGAACACCGGTGGCTGCACTTCGCACTTTTGCCACTGTTACAAATGTGGCGGTATCGCGCGACAGCCACCGATGTCTGTGGTCGGTGGCCCGTTTGCGCCGAGCCTAAATGGGTAGCTAAATATAATCCTTGCCCCAGATACCGGTGTTAGATTTTCTGGCTTCTGACTACGACCGCCAAAGATCTACAAACGGCAGCCAGGAGTTTCTATACGGATGGTCATTGGTCACCCATCACGGACCGACCGCGGTAAGCGTTGCTTTTTAGGGTTCCATACCCAAAGAGTACAAACGGGACTCTATTATTAAGACTCCACTGTCCGTCTGACTGTCTGTCACCAGGCTGTTACGGTACAGTAGGGTGATAGCTAGACATTTCAAATTCACAGATGATTGTATTCCTGTTGCCGCTATAACAACAAATACTAAAAACAGAATAAAATAAATATTTAAGTGGGGCTCTCGTTCAACAAAAGTGTTTTTTGCCGTTTTTGCGATAATGGTACGGAAGCCTTCATGCGCGAGTCCGACTCGCAATTGGCCGGTTTTATTTCAAAATTGTTATTATGTAGAATCATTTAATTAGAATATTATAAATTTGACAAGTTATATTAATTTAATTTTTACTAAGCAGTGGTGTCTCATCCCATACAAAGAAACCGTGCCGACGTTCTATACTGATCATTTTTTGTACATCGATCGCGTTCGGTTCCGTTCCGTGCCACGGATATAGATGGTGATCTATCGCCGTGGAACGGAACCAAACGCGATCTATATTCAAAAAATAATCGGTATAACCAGATGGAAAACGCTAGTTAAGTTGGCACGGTTTCTTTGTATGGGATGAGGCATCTGTATGCTAGTATTATATTATCTGTGTAATAAGTTAGGGATTTATTAAGTACTATACTAAATTGTTGTGTTCGACATATTGACATAATTATTGCATTATATTTTGTTGACATTGCCATTTTCTTTTTTTTTCTTGACTTTTTACCATTTTATTTTACTTTAATCGAAACTTTAATCATCATTCATTATTTTATAACTGTTATTATGTAGCATCATTTAATTACATTTAAACTTACATCATAAGTTATCTAAGATAAATTAAATGAAATACCTTCGCGATCGAGCTCTGCTCGGGTGAGAATAGTTTTTTTTTATTATTATTATTGATAGGCTCGCGCTTGACCACTATCTCACCTGATGGTAAGCGATGATGTGATCGACGATGTAGCACGCTTACCTAGAAGAAACCTATTCACTATTGACTTAAAAATTCCCAGGTTGTAGCTATCAGGAAATACAGAAGCCGGCAGGGCATTCGACTCCGTAGCTGTACGCATAATAAAAGTATTCCCGAAACGTTTGGTGCGTATGGGTGGGATATCCACCATGTACCGATGACGCATCGCCGTACGTCTTGTAGTCCGATGATCTAGCTAGATCGATTTCTCGCCCCCGAAACCTCATGCTTACTAAATTTAATGAAAATCGTTGGAGCCGTTTCCTAGATTCATATTGTATATATATATACATATATACAAGAATTGCTCGTTCAAAGGTATTAGATTTATAATAAGCTGGGTATTTATTACTTTACTCAATTGCTGTGCACGATAGGGTCCATGTGAACTGTATTACTATATATAAGATCGTGTTAAACACATGAGATATGCAATAAAAATTTGAATAGAATTATATCTTGAAAATCAAACCGTGTGGTTATAATTATTTTGCCACGAGTAAGTAAAACAAATTGTCTTTATTTACACTGTTTATAACCACCTACTTACCCGGTATCCAGATAATGGGTTGTGGAGATCAAGCAGGCAGTCACTCCATATAAATAGACTGGAAACTAACCCCAACATAGTTGATACAGATCTAAAACAAGTAATGATTTTACACAAAAAAAGTAGGCAACTCAATAATCGTTTGTGATTTCCCAATTCGTTTTAAATTAAAATTCTCTCAAGGGACTGGCTGTCGGACCCATGTCCCTTTCGTAAGCTTTCCAAAAGACCCGGTTTCTCCTGACATTTGAGGCATTTACCTACCCTTGAAAGGGAAACAATTTCATTGATCTGATTTTTATAAGAGAAATTTTAAGTATGCATTTATTTTTTCTTACATTTTAAACAATGCTGAATCAAGATATTATAAATAATAATTGGATATTGGGCATCCCACCCACAGAATGAAAGATGATGAATGTAAGAAAGAACTAGTATGCGGAATGAAAGTACGAGAGGCATAAAAGAAGGAATGGAATGTCAGAGGTAAAGCCCAGAATAGGCGCCAAATTTTGTGGCGGGGATTAGTGTTAAGATTTAAAAAAAAAAAAAATATGATTGGATATTCACCACTTTATTAAAGAATAAATACTACTTAACTTTAATTATACAATTTTGAATCTTGAAAATCATCTTCTTGAACTCGACTCAATCAAATTGACAGTTAGGTAGGAATAGCTGTTTATTTATTGTCATTATTCGAGGGTTCCTTTTCAGTTGTTTTATAGCAAAATGAAGTGGAGTAGAGTTTCTCCAAAAGGACTTCGAATACTGGTCTATATGGCCTTATGTAGACACTTTTTTAGTGTAAATGTTGCTACAGTCATAATATTTAGTTATACAGTTGCATAATTCAAAATTTGAAAGTCTTTTTACACATTCGTAATTTGAAACACACCTTTTTAAAACAATCCTTTTTAGAAAACGACCGGAATTCGCGAGCATCGCCTCTGGCTGGTGTTTAGCATATAAAATGGCCGGACCTCTTACCGGAGCGGAGGAACCTTGAGAGGATTGATTCACCTCGGCAGTGGTTGCGGAGGTCGGCGCACACACGCTGGACCGATCAATTGTTACTGCGTATGTCTTACGTTGTTATTGGTAAACTATTAAATTGTTGAAATGTTGTTGGTTTTTTGCTTTAAAATAGTTGGGGAGTAGTCAATTATAAGGATTCTATAATTAACGTGAAAGTTTGTGATAAACATTTTTATTATATAAAGGAGAAGAAGGAACAGTAATGCTAGTAATGCTTATATCTAAAGAAATTTCTTCCAGCATACCTGCGAAAGGAGAATTGAAATAAAGACTAGAAGACACCGAGCGACAAAAATTGCGTTTTGATGTTTAAAAGCCTGATTTCGTAAGTCTCAGGAATTATTCATCTTTAAACAGTTATTTATGAATTTATATATACTTTATTATATACCAGAAAATACAGGAACAAAATAAACATACACTTACAGTTGTGCATATAATAAAATGTTATACCCATATATAAATAATGTTTTTATCTGTCTAGGGCTGTTTGGGACCTATTGAAGAAGTCCAGAAAATTATGATAATAATGTTTTCAAACTTTCAGAAGTTCTGAAATTCAAAAAATGCTGGTATATTGTATCAATCACTTTTTATTCAAGCAAGGAGGTAGGTACAGTCAAGGGTCAAAAGTGCAGACATACTCTCCCAAAACTCAAATGGCTAGTTTTTGTAGAAGAAGTTAAATTATCCACAACTGATTTAATATTTTGCATAGAAATTAAAGTATAGATTATTCCTACTAACCGCAAAAAGTTGAAGTTCTGCTGCCTACAAAAAAAATGCCTTTTCTGTTTTGGCAGAGTGTGACTGCACTTTTGACCCTTATAGTACATCAATATTGTCATTTTCAATCAGGTTTTCTTTCTTCCGCACAGACACATTTAGTATTTGTATTGCCATTTAAAAACTAAAAATGTATTGTAAATAATCGAAATCTTATTCAAATAAACCTACATAATCTAACTTAAATGTCTTCTTCTTTAACTGCAGCTCAATTTGAATGAAACCAGCGAGCGTTAAAGCCGAGAATTTGGCGTTTCCTAATGACGAGTTTTACTCAAGCGATTCAAAAACTTAGCTCGAAATATTCACGAAGTTAACACTACTGTGATGTTGAAATTCAGGGATAACTTCGTTATCTTGCGCTTTTTGGGAGATAAATATGACAAAATGGTGTTATAAATGGGAAAATGTATAATGGTGTAGAAAATATACTGCAACGAAAAATATTTGCAAGACTTTGAAACCCATATTAAAAGATATATCCTCCAAATCGACGTTATCGTTTAATTTTTTTTTTTGTCATGGCCCCTGTGTCGACTGTCTTCGATTTTGATGATTCTTTTTTTAAGCCAAACAATAAAATCGGCCAAGTGAAAATCTGACTCGCGCATTGGGGTTCCGTATAAACAGCTGTATTCACCATAATAAATAGGTAACATTACTAACGTTTATACACAATGAAAGCACCGAACATTGCTCTAACGAAGGGACAAAATTAACTTTACCGTTCGAAAACTGTCCTCAAACATCAATATACAAAATTTTTAAAACTTTAAAATTGTAAACTTGTAAAGACTACTTAGATGTGATAGTTTGATTTTAATTTCGTTATATATACTACTGCCGTGAATATTTTCTCATACTCAAAAGCAACCATTTAGCTGGCAGGGGCACACACACTTGACTCTAACAAAAATTAGCCATTTAAAGCTTAATTTTACGCAAACGGATCCCTGGATCGAAAAATGATTTTCATAGACCCGTATTATTTTTGAAAGGCCTATCCAAGGATACCCGCTACCATGGGATATATCTGAAAAAAAAACATCCCCACTTAAAAGGAGAAAAGTCAAAAAAAAAATTCCTTGGTTTTATTTTACCACTTTGTCGGCGTGATTAATATGTATATCCATGCCAAATTATAGCTTGCAAGTACTAAGAGTCTCTGAGCTAAGCTGTGGAAGTAAGAATGGATGGCCTGCTGGACATGGCGACACTATAAGGGCTATAAGTGTTCCATATTACCTACTACCCTAAAAATAATACGTTTTTAACGCTGTACAATTGACATCATACATAATATTGCTACCCGTACCTAATGGCAAAATTTAAAGCCCGCCGTTTTCAAATCATGGATAAGTTCGGATCACTGCCTCCATACAAAGATCCACGTTGCTGGATTTTCATACCTATTGATGGGTTCACTTAATAACTATTTTGATCAACTGAACACGATAACTCTTTGTTTGTTGTATAGCTTTATTGCCTAAGCTATTTGATTTATTTAGTTATGTATAATGTCTAAAGGGAGACTTCTTCAGGCATCTGTACCTAGTTTTACTAATGATAAGCATAAAATATATTCCCATAATTTACATTGGCATAATGAAATTCAGCATACCTAATGTTATTAGGCATAAATGCTTTGCCGTAATGTATATTGACATAAATACTGTTGGCATAACAATAATGATGCATAATCTTATAAAGCATTATTTTATAAACGCATAATGATATTTACACATTATTTTCCTTGGAATAAAACAAACATGTTCGCGGCTCAATGGTGGCCCTAGGGCCACCCCGCCGCACCTTAACCTAATTAATTTGAGACCTTACATCAAATAAATTTAATTAGACGTTTAAAGCTTAGGTTAAACAATTTTTAATCGATTCAAATCGATATTAAAATGTACGATATTTTGAAAATTAACATTTTACTCGTAGGTACATATTTTAATTTTTGACGTTCAAATATGTACCCGTAAAATTATTATGACGAACAAATATTATGCCTTTAATTTTTTATGCAAATCCAAACTATGGAAAACAATTTAGACCAAATGACAGTTTTGCTAACCTTTGCATTATGCCAAAGTATTATTATGCCGCAGTATTAGTATTATGCTGATAAAAGTTATGCGAAAGCGTTATGCCAAATAACATTATGCCTAAAAAAAATATGCCAAGAGGGGGATTTCCCAGTACCTATACTAGCCCATTTAGTATTCTTTCTGTCTCTTCTTGCCTTCTTTTGTAGGGTTACAAGCCCATAGGGTAAAAACTGGACCCGTTTTTTTTACTAAAACTCCACTGACCGTCTGTCTGTCTGTCACCAGGCTGTATCTCATGAACCGTGATAGCTAGATAGTTGAAATTTTCACAGATGATGTATTTCCGTTGACGCTATAATAAAATAAATATTTAAGTGGGGCTCCCATACAACAAACGTGATTTTTTTGCCATTTTTTGCGATAATGGTACGGAACCCTTCGTGCGCGACTCCGGCTCGCACTTGCCCGGTTTTTTTATTAATCGTGATTATTTGTGATTGGGGGTCAACTGGATTTGACTCCATTATTAAATGGAATAAGAGTATAGAAGTTTTAATAGCCCTAAACACCAAACACATGTCTCCGAAGCTCTAGTAGCAAAAGTTTAAGTAAGAGTGTCTGACACATTGCGTTTATTCAGCGAAGCAGCCGCGTAGCAGCATTTTGACCTCGCGTAGCCGCGTGTAGCAACTCGGCTTTGCATCGGCGCGTAGTCGCATACGACTCAGCAGCGTAGCAGATTTGCGTAGCTGACAAGGCGTAGCCACGCGTAGCAGTTCCATGGTTCAGCGCGTACAGCCTCTTGTACTCGCTATGAAAAGTCACCGGGCCTACGCAAGTACACACCAAGAACTTTGTCGGACCTAGGCTCGAATCTTGTCTAGCGCAGACAATCTTTTTCTTGTACATTACCGTCGTAGGGTACACAGTTCGTGAGTGGGAACGAAACCAATTCTTGCGCAGGCCCGGTGACTTTTCTAAGCGTTTACAAGTGGCGTAACGCCGCGGTCTGCACGCATAGCCGTAGTGTACAGAGCGTAGCTGTCACAACATAGTCACACGTTGTTGCGCGAAGCCCTGCGTAGCCGCGTAGCAGTGTCTAAAAAAAGCGTAAGCGCACGATCGCTTTATTTATCAACACTCTATCGCACTCACTACAGTTTGACAGTCAGTTCAGTCAGTTTGTTAAAGATTGTAAAGAGACGCAGCCCTAGTACAGAAAGGTGGGGTTGTCGTCTCTTTGCAACCATTAACAAAATTATTTCCGAGTCGGAACCGACAAACGATGGGAAATCTTAACTAAGTCGCGGCAACTGCGCTGTACATGGTTCTACGAACGCCCTCTCTGGACCAACGCCGAATACAAGGCGAGAACTTAACCAAACCCACTAAACTTACTACTTGCTAATAAATACTAGCATGTTTTCTTGTTAATCTTGAATGGCAAGCACAAAACTTCAAAGTACTAAAATCATTTAAAAACACTTAATATAAAAATCATTAACTTTTAAAACATATTTATTCTTTCATTCACAAACAGTATAAAAAATAATAAATATCGGATCAGTGCGGAAATTACGTTCACTTATCGGGACCGTATCGTTACCGCATGTGTGCTTACGGCTCGCCGTCAACGCGGCGTCATCTCGCTCCACGTCATCATGGAAACAGAAGGTTAAGTGCATAAGATAAGAGATAAAAGGCAACAAAGAAATGTAGAGGATTGAATACGGGGTAAAAAATATAGTAAGAGTAATTTATTGACATTGAATAATATGACATTAAAAAATAGTGTGACATGCAATAATAATTATTTTAATTTGACAGCTCTTAAATGTTTAAGTATGACATGTAATATAATTCGTCTGACATCTTTTTTCAGTTTTAGGTTTTGTAGTATTCTGAATTTATTTTATTTTCTTTAGTTCTATTTTTTTAGTGTAATAATTTTGTAATGTTAATTTATTCATTATTTAAATAGATTAACAATAATATAAATATTTGCACACCTTATTAGGTAATGATACAGTGTACTTTATATCTGTTTGAACCTACCTGTATTAAGCAAATAAACAATTTGATTTGATTTGATTTGAAACAGACCTCCTAGACTACAAATAATTACTTAAAGATATTACCTTATTTTACTATTTCCAAAGTCATTTATAACTTACAACTTTAAATACTAAAACAGGCTACTACAGCCAATCAGATGAAGAATCTTAATTTATAGCCATTTGTCTATCACAATAATCTTGACACTATCTACGAAAACGTACTTAAATTCTTAAAACAATCTGTTCATTGTTGAAAGAAAATAACTTACTATTTTCCGATAACATTTATTTCATTATTTGTAAAACGCAATTTCCAAGTGGATCTTCTGTCCCTCCATTCAGCATGTCCGCCCCTCTCTCGCCCCAACCCGCTAAACGAAGCCCCGTTCACCTAAATATTGTTTTCGTAGAAGGGCCGCCGAGAACGCTTTGACGGCGCCCGATCCAAATTGACGGCCGCTCGGATGACGCTGATACAATGCAAGGATTGGGTGCTACTTCAATACAACAGATATCCAATATTGACCAACAGAATTGTAGAAGTGTGTATGAACTTTGAAATCAAGCTCGGTGCGATTTTGTGTTGCACAGTTTAAACCCCCTTGTACCTATATTCAAATCTTTATTGTGACACAGTACTAACATTATATAGAGGTACATTTGTTTTATAGATATATTCAAATCTAATGGCAGGTACGAACACGAGGCAAGTCGCTGTGGAGTAGCGAATTCAATGACAACGGAGGTGAGGGGTGGGGTACTGCGCAGTGAAAAGAGTACCTACTTCACAGCCCCTTTAAGTTTGAATCAACCTGTACTGATTTTTTTAAGCTGGTGTGCACTTTTTTATAACAATTCCAAATTAATTGAAACTTCAATAAGGTTGAAACTGTGTTACTGTTTTCATAGGAAAAAAGACGTTGTCGTATTTTGACGTGCAAGTGGCATTGAACTAAAAAATAAAGGTGATAGTGAAATAATTTTCCTGACTGTACTCACGACCAAATAATGTTATCCCCGGTTGCATAAAGATCAAATTAAAAGAACTTGTTATCAAAAAGGGCTAAGTCACATTAGCATAGGACAGAATTAGTGTGAGAGAAAGAGAGAAGAATAGATCTTTGCCCTGCAGTGGGAAAACACAGATAATATAAATAAATAGATCAATATTTGGAACAAGAGATAGCTTGTCATTAGAAGTGATCAATTTAGCCGAATACCAAGGCCAGTTACCGTTGACCTAGACATTGAAAATGTCATTGGAGTAATCACCTTTTCTTATTATTATTTGAATATTAAACTAAAAGCTGCAAAACCTGTGTCTCGTGTTTCGATATTATGTAGAAAGAAATAAATATTGTTTATTTGTCACAGATACGTCCTTGGTGATAAGTTTATGAAGAGCAAAGGGTATAGGTAATATAAGCCTACAAAACCCCCAAGAAACAGGCAAATTCCTCGTTTGAGAACCCCAACATCGACCGTCTATCCTAATTTGTTAACTTGTTCATTTCAATTCATTTAGATTTGACATAAAGACAAATAATATCGATTTTTCTGTACCTTTCTTCCAATCTGTTAATATGCAAACACTGTTAAATAAATAAATTATAAAAATATACCTTAAATTATAAGCTACCTAACAACAATACCGTAGTTCGCCTTTCACAGTCGTTTGCTCGACATACGATTCTGCCAAACAGGCAAGCAATACTCGTTGCCGTCATGAATACAAACGCGCCGTGTCAGAATAATATGCAGACACTAACGCCATCTATGAGCGGCGAGGCGAAATCTAATTATACGTCAACTTGTTACTAGGAGAATGGTTGCATTGTTTTTATTTACGTATTTGTGAGTGGTTGAGGATATTGTTCTAATAAAACGTTAAATTAAGATATCTTGACGTCCTTTTCGATAGGCAAAGGCTACATAGAACCACGTTCAACGTCATACGTTATTTTTTCGTATAAAAAGAATTTATTGTAAAATAAACTCATTATAAGATGCATAACACATGGGAATGCTAAATGTTTAAGCGGGTTTCAGAGCGCGAACGGAGTCAATCCATAAAGTTGGCTACACCGACGCCGCCTAAATAAATAATATCGGAACAGAACAAATGTATCCTTTGCACCGAATATTATTTAAGAAGAACATGTTACTAAATAATATGATACGATTAGTAGATTACCTACTGGTTTTATATTAAATATTTCTGTTGGAAAATTGAAACAAATGAGTTCACTTTGACCCCATACTTTAAGGGACAACCTAACCTAACCTAACTAAATTGGAATACTTACTAACATCACTAGGTAAATATTAGATACATATGTAGATCATAATTTAAGCGAAATTCTGGCAGGGCAACAAACTCCCTCTACGGTTTCAGAAGTTTTAGTAGAGCTCTGCTCGCTACTTCACTATATCGGTGGGTAGGTAGGTATTTATGTCTGCTTGAGTGAGATCTTGAAAACCCCCATAATACCTTTTCCTGTTTCCCTTTACGAAGAAAAAAAATCTACTATTATCTTTTCTAAATACCCCGTTCATCTTTTTAGAACTTGATTCAAATCTATTCCCTACTTCAAATAGTTACTAGGACAATAATTTAACTATTTCAAAAATGCTCATCATCAACATTTCAGTAAAAAGACGTCCATAACTGGACATAGACCCCACTCAAGCGTCACGATATCGACCGGTCCCGTGCTCAAAATGCTGCTAAAACTGCTGTTAATTTCAAAGAATATCACAGCATACCGAGCAGTGGAAAGATTTCGTGAGTTAGTTTTTACGTGTACAATGACACTTATCAGTTTAGTGCGAAATGATTATTATTATCACGGTCATTAGTCATCGTCTCGTCTGGCAAAGTGGCAAGACAAAAGGATTTGATAAAAAAATTCTAATTTTGTAATGATAAAAGAACGCCCAGTTTAATGCAAATATGAATAATTTTGAACGGCATTATTTTCATTTTCAAAGACAAAAAAAGACAGTTTGTTCGAAACATTTTTAGTAGCTCGACAAAATGTGGCCTGATATTTTTTGTATTTTTTAAAAATTGATTTTTGTATGAATCGTGTTTTTGATTGATACCTTATCCCTAGAAAAAATAGATGGTGTTAGACAAATCTACCGTTTTGATTGAACAAATTATTATTTTATTAAGTCATTATAGTTTTTGTTTACACAGTCAACATTCAAATCATTTCTAGGATGCCTACTACGTTTTTATCTACCTACTCAGTAGTTTATCTAAATTGGACATAATTAAAGTCTTTCGTCTATGCTGTTGTAATTGTCCGTTTAATTATTCTACAGTTTCAGTCATAAAGCTGGGGACAGTTGTAAACTCTATGAGTCTATGCTCACTTCTGTAATCATTGATTAATAATCTCTCCGGCACCAACGGGATGACTTATCTACGTTAATTTTATTAGCTCTCAAACAATCTAACGCTTTGCTATTAACTCTATTATTATTGGCAATATCGTGTTCATTAAGATTTAGTTCTGTTTTAAGATGGGTAGTTCAATAGTTAACTTCTTAATCTTGTATTACATTATTTAAGACGATAAAATCTGCTATGGAAACGACCTTCCTTATCCCTTCAGAAGGCCTTGACCGAGAAGTTGATTCAGCCTCATTCATACTGCCACGACAAAATGACCCTCAATTACAACAGAATTTATTCTTAGCAACTAGAGCAAGACCTATAATACTTCCGTATTCCTGCAGAACAGAGTGGGCGCATCGTAACGCAAATAATAAAACTAGAAACAAAAGAAAACACAAACTCCGTTCCACAAAATAGTTTGTTTATCTATTTAAAAGAAAGATTCTCGACGTCTTGAATGAAGTGGCTACCCACAAACAACCAAGGTTGTACGAATATAATAACGCACAGAACGCCTTTCACAAAATAACAAATGAAATCATCACCAAACCACAACTGTTGGCCCAAATGTACTAAATCTCGTTGTGTTCATCAGATAATGTTGGAACAAAGGTTGGACAAACTTTGTCTTAGAGTAATCAAACAATAATATGTATGTAAACGCGGAGTGGCCGGAAAATTGTATGTATTTAAATTATATTGGCCGACATTGGATATTGAACGTTAATGAACTTTTAAACTTGGAACAAGTAAACTACGCGTCGCCGAACATATGGATGGATACAGTCGATTTAGTCGGTTACAAAAACTCTGGCACTGGCGTTATGGTTGTGCCACACATTTCTTTGGCATTATTTACTAGGGTTACACGGTCTGCATATTAACAACACCGCTTGCATCATTGTGTAAACATAGATAAAAAGATTGCTTGGAAAAACTTTTGTTAAGCATGAATAATGATAAAAGAAAACAGATGTTTTTGGTTACTTATGCTCAATTTTTACTGAAGTTTCTAAAAATCAATGAACTTCCAAACTAAATACATCAGTTGCGTTTTTAGTCATCTAAATGAATAAATATCTGCTGAAAAATCGTAAAACTTATTCTTTCAGAGAGTCGACGAGTAAAAACATTAATGCGATGTCGGAGATAGGGGGCAACCCTACATTAATGGTGTCCCATTCCCGCCGTGTGCACGTGCGCGGCGACGGCATCACGGCACCCGAATGCGACCGATCGGCGTCGAACGTGCTACCTTCTTTTTTCGAAAAGAACTTATGTGCCGAAAGAGTTTGAGCCTTTTTAGGGCTTAAAGCTCCGAGCTAAAGTTTATATTCGAATTAAGAGTTTTCCGGAGTTAAGTCTTTCTGTTACAAATACACCGTATGCCCTCGAGACGACCGTAGCGCATGCGAAATCAGAATGTCACCTCCCATCTGCGTCAAATACATTGCCGTTTTCATACTCAATCTGAATTTGGTTTTGCTTGTAAAAAGAACAATGGATGCAACAAGGAAAGATACCGACGGATCGCCTTAAATGGACTTACGGTATTTGTATATAGGTCGTTACTACTCGCTTTGCTTTGTATCGTGTTGATTTTCAAACCACTTTTGTTCGCGATATGTTTTTTGTATGAAAGATAGTTGGATAACGCGCTGTTAGAAATATTTTTATTGTTATCTGTTTGGCGACATCTGTGGAGAAGGTAATGGTCTCATAATGGGGGAAGCTCATTTATTTATTCTCATGGTTGTTCGACGAAAACTCTTGTATTCTATTCTCTGTTACGTTAGTTATAAAGTCCACATTGTTAACTTACTCTTTAATGCAGTTTCTCAGTATTTTACTCAATTATCAAACGATTAAATTGGGATATACCTATTCCCAACTGAATTAAGAATTTGAAGTTGTTTTTTTTTTCAAACTCTACATTAGCATAAGGGCACGGCGCACGTACGTACGCACTGCATCCCATCCGAATCCGAATCTGAAAATTTGCGATTCCGAAGTAGCCGTAGTACTTCTTGTAGGGAAGCTTACGCACTACATCCGAACTCTATCCGTCATAATTCAGAACATTTTCAATTCGAATAGAACTCTGAACTCAAATCACGGACTCGGATCAGATGTAGTGCTCAACCGCCCTTAAAGCATAGTTTGACACGTTGTTAACTGCAAAATTAAATACTCAATTCCGAAATCGGCCCATCCATAGCCATACCTAGTTCTTTACATAATACCTATAACGATTGGTGCGTAAAACGAAACGTTTTCTCTTATTGGAACGGGGAGTACCAAAAAGTGATGAATTTACGGTTTTATCGTTTATTGAGCGGCCAGACTCGGGTTTTTGATGATAAGTGACGCTAATTGGAAATGAAAGGATATTCCAAACGATAAAATATGTTTTGAAGTCTAACTAGTGTTAGAAATATAATTCATATGTAGTTAGACAGACAAGGTCGATATTTTGTTTAGGATTATTAAATTGGCGCTAGCTTATATTATTTACTCTCTTATATATAAGTATACATTTATTAAGTTAATGTTCTTGTTCTTTGCCCAGCAGTGAAACAATATAAGGTAAATAAAATAATGTTCTTGGATGCCTTATTGATATAACATGTACCTAAAGTGAAGTAAATAGGTACATGATTTATTCGGCACTCCATTCTCTATTGCCATTACAAAACACATTTAAGTGGCATGCAAACGTTTAATTTAGTATATTAAAAATATTAAATATTTGATTGCAGGGTTGGGCAGTATTTGAATTACTTGTAATTAAAATATTTATCTAATTGAAATACAAATACATACTTAGTATTTGTAATTCAATTAATACTTAAAAAAATAATTTGTGATTGGTATTTCAAATACCTGACGCTGAGGTATTGTGTAGGTAGTTAGTATTTCTTTAATACTTATTTAAGGCTTCAAAATACATAAAGCGAAGAGCGGCAAGTGAATACCGATATTGAAATTGCGTCGTAAATTCCGTCTATTCTATAGTCTCTTTCAATTATCTTGTCATAACCTAACACCTGGCTAGCTTTATTTTTAATGTGTATTTCAAATAAAAATAGTTAAGATACTGTATTTTGTATTTTATATTTCAAATACATGACTTAAAAATAGTTTGTATTTGGTACTGTACATGCGAGTTAATTTTTTTGTAATTTGTATTTTAATTACAGCAAAGCATGTATTTTGCTCAGCTCTGCTTGTAACAATCATAAAGGTTAAAACTCAAAAGGAATAACTCCTCCCTACGAGCGACATATCTTTCGGAAAGTATTATAACATTTCAATCATATACTTAATTTAAAAGGACCAAATTATTCTTCGAAATAAATTTGTCATCTAGCCAAAATTATGAGCGTTATTTACATAGAAATACACAAGATCAAATATGAGTATTTGACGTAATTAGACACTCACTTGTATTCAAGGACAGAGTACATAATATATGTATAATATAATATGCAAACTGTTATATAATAATGTTAGTCAATGCTTTTAACGAATACTGAGTCTGAGATACGCTTTCTACATTTAATATGTCAGACATTTTCTTATTTGTCTAGTATTATAATTATTATCTGTGGTCTAGAGTAAGTATTTGAAGGTAGTTCTCACAAGTCTTTGAAAGGAAAAATAATACGTGTTTTAGTCTGGCGATACATAATTATAAGTAACTAGCACTTCACCCGCGACTTCGTTCGCGTGATCCGTATTTTATTCTCCAGATGACTTTTTAGTTTCATTCCCATAAGGTTGAATTGTCAAAAATTCCTTCTAAGTGCTCCCCTATATCATAAAAAGAAGCCCTGTACAGTACAACAATGTTTAACACCCCTTAAATTGACATTTAGGACTAGTTTTGAAAAACTAATAATGAAAACCATTACTATATATTATACTATTTGCTTAGGTTAGTATTTATGCCAAGTTTCAAATATATAAGCCCAACATATTTCCACCTTCTCACCTCATTAGGGGTAGAATTTCCAAAAACCAAAAATACATAAATTTGTTTTATCAACCAAAAGCGTCAATATTTAATTTCACGTGTCACACTTAAAAGCGAAGAAATTTCACATAAAGTTTCAATCCCGATTTTATCCCCTTAGGGGTAGAATTTCCAAAAACCAATAAATACATGAATTCTTTTTATCCATCCAGAGCGTAAATCTAAATTTTCATGTGTCCAATTTACAAACTATAAAAATTTCATGCAAACTTTCAACCCTTTTTTTTACTACCTTTGGGGTAAAAATTTCAAAAATCCTTTCTTATGTTTATACGTCAAGCGGTTTCCATATTTCGTGATGAGAGACTGATATACGGGTAGACATATAACCAACGGTAAGTTATATACAGATATAATTTTGAATCAGGTTTAATTATAAACTCTAGGTTTG
This sequence comes from Orthosia gracilis, assembly GCA_947562075.1. Taxonomy (NCBI): domain Eukaryota; kingdom Metazoa; phylum Arthropoda; class Insecta; order Lepidoptera; family Noctuidae; genus Orthosia; species Orthosia gracilis. The sequence continues at coordinate 39,985,744 of OX387265.1, read as the reverse complement.
AACCGTTATGTTTAAAACCTACTAAGGATGTCTCTATGTTTGGCACACGTTAATAACCCAATTTATTTATTACTAGCGGCCCACCCCGATTTGTCAGTGCTATATAAACCTACTTAATATATAGAGCCTTTGTCTATCTGGAATAATGTACCTACTTTTCTAATAGTGAAAGAATTTTTCCAATAGATGCAAATAAGCGGATATTATTACCTTTCTCATATACACATACTCACAAAATTCGCATTCTTTATTTACAATATTATTATAAGCATAGAGTAACAAATTTAATAAAAACTATAACTTTTTTTTATCCTATGTTACCCGCAGGCTTATTATTACGTATCTTTTGCAAGAGCAAAACGATAGCGATCAAACGCTTTATGTCATAAAAGTCGGAATTACCTGCAGTGTAAGTCCTACACAATCGTTTGCTAATCGCTCGCTGTTTGTCAACAGCACTTATTTAAAAAAAAAACCGCCGATAACTCTAAAACTTCTGTATGGAAGAGCAATTATTGCGCAAAAATCGCTATCGTTTTGCTTTAGCAAAAGATACGTAATAAGCCTGCCGGGCCATACTACCGAATTGATTGACACTTTTTTCATCATAATCGGATGACTAGTTTAGGCACTACGGAGAAACGTACGTTAGTACAAACATACATACATACTAAGACTGCCAAAATCATAACACTTCCTTTTGGCTTCACCGTAGTCGGGTAAAAAGAACCTGTAAAGTCGTTCAATGAATGCTGAATCAAAATCATCTCTATGGAAAATGGGTGAGAGGGCCGGAAATATCTAAATTCTCTCTGTCCTTTTCTTTACCGTTTACCTAAAAAGAGACACCCATATAGCGTTTCAGTTAAAGGTGTTCTACAAACGGGAAGTAAAGTTGTTTGTAACTGGCTAAGTTTTTACACATTTTTACCGAGTTGTAGGCATTGTTTTGTAAGTACAGGTGCGTATAGGTCATTGTCTCTTGCATGGCTAGTTTATAAAGCTACGAATCTTTTATTTCCACTCATGTGTGACTTTTTTCATCACTTCTGGATAAGTTCTGGTTACCTAATCTGGTAGATTTTATGGAAACTCTGTCATATGTGGCATTTGTGAATGTACCTCCTAGTAGAAGTTGCCGAATGAAGACGAACCAGAGAGAATGGTCCAGAAGTATAGCTAACAAACATTGATAGCTATACTTCTGGACCTAAGTCAACGTTCCAAGATTAAAATGGCATTAAATAGTTCATCCTTATTGCCTAAGTATACAAGAACTATCTAGATAGAACCGTTTAAAATACTCCTTTGAGCCCTTTTCCGTCTCCCCTTTGTAAATAGTTTGTTTTTTTAGAATATTCCATTCTAAGTGTTAAATTTAAATACTTCAATGTCACTTAAGTGTCTATTATCAATTCTTCGAATATCACCAAAACTGTCATCTACACCAATTCCAAATGCTAGAAGATACTGCCTATCCAAGTATCCATCTAGGCACTGTAGCTGCACTGTAGAAATAGAACCTTAAAGTTAAAAACATCCGTTAACAAGTTACCGACTAAATCTTACCTATTTTAAAATGTATTCGTACAGAAAAAAACGGGTCAGTGCTCTTTTATTCAAGTCCTTGCAAGAATTTTGATAGCGCGGTGCGCGGTCATTGTTAGCAACAGCTTTTGTCTCTTTCCCGCAAAACGGAAGTGGACTCGCGTTTGGGAATCATCGTGTGATTACGTCACTTTAACTATGGAACTATTCGTATTTCGTGGTAGTTAGTTATGGGTATATTTAAACGCTAACATGTAAGAATATGTTTATTAAGAGGAAGTGCAGGCAGGAAGCTCCGACTAATTTGCCTTAGTAAAAATTTACAATTCGAGGTTTGACTCTCGCCTATTTCCTCCTCCAGTATTGGACATTTTTAAAAGATATTCCATTAATTGATTAAAAAAGATATATGTTGTACTTCTTGTATTATTATTATTACCAATCACAACAGATAACGCGTGCTTGACAATTTGTCACATTAATTCTGCGATAATTTAGAGCTGAGAAACTCGGGGTGAGTATAATAAAACAATAAAAACCATTGGTTATAATATTTAACCATTGGTTGAGTTAACTACGGACCAAAGATCTAGGCCTTAGTAATAAATATTCAAACTTACAGACTTTCACGGTGATAATATACAACAGGATTTCATTTTTAACCGATTTACCAGAAAGGAGGAGGTTCTATGTCCGACTTCTTGTATGCCTTTCGTAGGTACCATTTTTTTTGCGCTATGGACACCGACTTCGAAAAAGAAAGTTATTTTTCACTTTGTAGTTTTCTTATTTGGAAGTCGGTATTTTTTTTTTCTCATAATGTGGTTAAAAGAAATTAATAAGGTTCTGCGCTAGCAGAACTTTATTCATTTCTATAGCAGCATACAACACAGACTAAACAACAAAAGCACAACAAAGTTACTTATTCAAGCTTGACTAGAAAGAGGGCTCACCACAAAATAGTTCCACATAAAACACTCGTACGCATGACCCCGTGTTGATAGTCAACACCTCAGCCAAAGTGTGTTAAATTAACTTAATTATATACTTACAACACGTGATAAGCATCGAATCCTTCTACCTTATTAATTAATTTATTCGGGTCTGACTCAGCATGCATTCATCTGCCGTAGATATATTTTTATTTGCTCTCTATGAATAGCATATTTTTAAAGCTGCTGTAACATTATTATACTTAAGTACCTACTTTAGTTATCTTAAGAATCATACTGTGTTTCATCGGTACTGATTTTATTGAATAAAGTTATTATGTTTCAGTATAGGCACCTCCTTTCATGCCATATCGACTTTGACACAATTATTCATCATTTCTTTGGTCTGTTTCATCTACATTCATATTCAAAACTGTCCTCATGACAATGTTCCCGTGATGTTCATCTTAAAACATTTCGTTTTTCAATCTTTATTGTCCCACTGTTGAGCAAAGTTCTCTTGCATAACTTTCTACTCTTGTCGGTGTGTCGTCTTCTTTCGCCATTAAGACGTAAAAATAAATTAAATAACAAAATCAATGAAATAGTCAAAAGCCAAGATGGCGTCCTAGACGAACTGTCAAACGTAACACGTGGTTGTCTCTGATCGTTAAGGGTGGGCACACACAGTGCTGAATTGGGCGGAAATCGGTCGCGCGCGGGGTCGCCGGCGCATCCGACGTCGGTCACTCACCCCAGCCCGCGATCCGGAGAAAAAACATGGAGCAATCAATTACAGAAGGACCAGCTGTTACATTACAATGCGCTGTCAAAGTCAAGTGAATAGGTCCGGTATAATTTCAGTTGTCAACAGATTTTTTTGCAAAACCTCGATACCTTTTTTTAAAAGTTGGATTGATAAAAATATTATGAGTGGGCAAAACATATTGTTTAGATTCTCTTAAATAAAATCAAGAAATCAAATTATTATTTTATTTATTTATTCATATAACAATTCGCATTGTGTTTGAATTATTTAGTACATCAATTAATTTATTATAGCTAAGAATAAAAATTATGAATTTCAAAACAGTAAATTTCAATTATAATAATCAATAACATATGATAAATATTATGTCAATAGATAGTAAACAGTTATTATATGAATGGTTGCAAAAAAATATCATGTCAAATGTTTATAAATTTATTCTATAAAACACAAAAAGTCTAATAATGCTTATATGTAATGTCATAAATAAATGGCGAGTACAAAAAGGTAAATTACTAAAAATAAAAACTATTTACCATCCCTTGTCTACAATTCAGATAAAGAATACAAACATTTATTCAACAGGAACGCCTTAAGTTTAGCTTTGAATAGAGTACCCTTGTAAATCAATGATCTTAAGTCGGTAGGCAACCTATTAAATAATTCCACTGATTGGTATTCAGAGCAATGTTTAGCAATATTGATTTTAGTAGCAATTGTGTTTTTTATAACGTTTCTTCTAGTGTTCTCTCTAAGTTCACGTTCTTCTTGTGATTCGTGCTCGTGTATGTATTTTGCAAAGTGGCTGAGTAGTACTAAAACATATAAACTTGGTACTGTTAATATACCTAGCTTTTTAAAGTATTCTTTACATGACTCTCGTTGTGGGATTCTGACAATTGTTCTTAATGCACGTTTCTGCAGTACGAATGCTCTTTGGCAATTATACCCGTAACTGCTCCCCCAACACATAATGCTGTATCGTAACCTGGATTCTACCAATGCATAATATACTGATTTTAGCTGCTTTAGATCTATATCGTCCCTGAGGTTTCTTAGCGCGTAACAAGCTGAAGATATTGAGGAATCAATGGCGGTGAGCTCTTTTTTCCAGTTTAATAGGGCATCTATATAGACTCCTAAAAATTTAACTTCGTCTACTAGTCCAATATTATCCCTTTTAAGCATGACATCAATGCTATCGTTGTTACGTGACGTTGTTTTAAACAACATAACATGGGTTTTTTTTGGGTTTATAATTAAGTTATTTGCTATAAACCATACAGAAAGATTTTCTAAACACTTATTTACCTTTTCTGTCAACTCTTTTAAGTCTGACGACCCGATTATGGCGTTCGTATCATCTGCAAACATTACAAGCCCTGCGTCGGGTTGGGTTTTATTCATAAAATTAAGTAAATCATTAGTAAAAATTATATATAATATTGGTCCCAAGATTGAGCCTTGAGGCACACCGCGGCTTATTTTGGTCATTTTTGACTTATATATTACTTCACTCACACACTTTATGTCAAAATTTTTTGCATTAATGTCTTTTATTTCTACGTACATTCTACGGTTTTTTAAATAAGATGTCAATAGTTTTAACGCTTTACCTCTAATGCCATAATGCTCTAGTTTAGCCAGAAGCAGGTCGTGATCTACTGTGTCAAACGCAGAACTTAAATCAATAAACAAGCCAGCCACTTTCATTTTGCCATTCAATTTACCAATAATGTCATTAATAAGATTATCTATCGCATCTGAAGTGCCTACTCCCTTTTGGTATCCATATTGTCTAAAGTTAATTATTCTATTTAAATTTAAGTGCGCCATTAACCTAGTCTTCATAACTTTTTCAAAAATTTTTGATAAAATTGGCAATAAGGATATTGGCCGGTAGTTTTTAGGATCCGTTCTTGTGCCCTTTTTGTATAGCGGAACCACCTTTGCCAATTTAAGTTGTTCTGGAAAAACAGACTCTTCAATACATTTATTAATGAATTCAGATAGGGGATACGCTAATATTTCTATGTTATCCTTGATCACCGATATCGGCATTTCATCGTATCCACAAGACTTTTTGTTTGCCATCTTACGTACTATTTGTGCGATTTCCTGTGGTGTTGTCACACTGAATGTCATCTCACTTTCTGCTCTCGGTGTTGAGTTTCTTAGGAAGGATATCGCTCTTTCTTTTTCTGTTTTTAAAAGTGATGATTTATACACAAACATATCAACAAAAGTATCCGCTATTTCTTGTGGATCTGTAACCACCTTGTTGTCAATATTTAGAACAAGTTTTCTTCTAACTTTGTTTTGCTTTCTCTTTGTCTGTTCATTTACAATCTTCCATGTCTCCTTTGATATGTTTTTGGCTTTGTTGAGATGACGTGATATGGCTAACTTTCGTGCGTGCTTTAAAACTCTTCTATAGGTTCTTATGTAATTAATTTTGTAATTATAAACACTAGTATTATTGGTGGTGCCCGAACATAATATTCTTTTCATTTTGCTTGACACCTTAATTCCCTTAGTAATCCACTTTATCTGATTATTGTGCATCAGTTTTACTTTCCTACTTTTCTTTGGGTAACACTCACGAAACATTTTATTAAAATAATTGAGAAATGTATTGATGCCTACGATATTATTATTTTTATTTTGAAAGCTCCTTTTAAAAGCAGCATTATTTTTTGTGTTAAATGTTCTTTTATTAATCAATATGGTATGTTGAGATTCATTTGTCTTTTTATCAATCTTATCAAGTATAATATTACAAAGAAGGCCGCCATGGCCATCTGCTAGTCCATTGTGATCTACCAAACACTGCTCTATATCGTCGTCGGAAATATTAGTCAATACATTGTCAATGCAAGAGTATGATTTATTTCGAATAAAAGTAGGAGTATTTATAAGGTGCCTAAAATTGTAAGACTTTAATATACTTATAAATTCAAAAGACTTTTTACTTTCCACAAGTATGTCAACATTAAAATCGCCAAATATAACGCACTTCCTATCAATAAAATGTTCTAACAATTTTTCTAGGCTTCCTAAGAAATTGTCAAAATTTTTGTCATTTGGACTTCTGTAACAGCAACAAATATTTAAACCCGTCTCAAGATCCTTTACACCACAAACTTCAAAACTTTCTGATCTGTATAACTTCTGCATTGCATCAATATTTTCACATTTTTTATTCATCATCGCTAAAATAAGACTACCACCTCTTTTTTTGTTTGTTCTTGTGTTATATGACACTAAGTTATAATTGCTTAATTGAAATAAATTAATAGATTTATCATTCAAAAAATGTTCTGTTATACAAACATAGTCCAAGCCTTTACAAAAAGTTTCAATATATGATTCAAGTTCAAGTTTTTTATTATTTATGCCACATACGTTTTGGTGAAATAATTTTAAACAGATTGTATCCGACAGTAAAGGGTCTGAAAGATTCTTGTGTAGCGAATAATAGTTTCGTGATTCTACTTTATTCTCGAAAACAAATGATATCGCCAAATTTAGGGCAATTATTAATCTGTGTTGAAATAGGAGAATCTATTAATAATCGGGTTGTTTTATCGTCTAAAATCTCCCCGCTGTCAAAATTACGATCCGTTTGTGTGCATGCATGTCGTGATTGCACATTTAATGTTTTTTTCTTATTGAACACATTTTCCCTGTAATTTGAATAGGTTATTGTATATCTCACATGTAGTATTTCCCTATATATTAGCTGGCATGCAATTTGCTTATTAAAAGTTTTACGATAATTATCATAATCATTATCTAGTAAAATAAATTTTGAATTATTGCAATTTCTACAGATAAATTTTAACATATCATTTAGTTTCGATACATTCATATAATTGTTGCGATAGACATTACCGACTAAGACATTTGTGTTTGGCAAATTCTGCAAAGTGTGATGTAGAGTGCTTAAAACGTGTAGGGGATTGTTGTCATTGGACCCTGCTATTATTAAAACGAAATCTGAGTCGGTAAAGTCCTTACATATAGATAAACTTGAGCTTAATATATCTCTAAGAGGCGCATTTGATTTAATGAATGATGTCACATGGAATGAATCTCCCACCAAGTCCTGTAAATTTTGTCGTATTCCGTATCCAGTCTGATCGGAAAATATAGCAATTCTGTGTTTCGATGTTGTGACGAAATCCGTTTGTGCTTCACTTGAATACTTGTTGATTTGGTTTTGTGTGTTTCTATTCAAACCAGAATTATGTTTTGTTGTTGTCAAAGCACTACAGTTTATCGCTGTTAATGCAGCAGTGGAAACATTCAGGCAATCTTCAGCATTATGCATGTCGTCTTGCAATAGGTGTAATGTGACTTTTGAGGAACAACAGGGTACCACTTCAGTGTCTATTTTTGTTAAATTAGTATCTGAATCAATATTTTGTGTCATAGAAACGTCTAACTTGTCATCTGTGTTGTGGCTATTAAGGCACTTTTGTATCGAGGAAACAGGTGTACCACTGTTGCTAGAAAAGTCTATTTGTCTCGGTACTGAACTACGTCTAATATTCTTTTTAAATATTCTTTTGTTTGAAGAACATATCAGCGTAAGGTTATTAATTTTATTTTGTTGCTCCTTAATTATTTTTTGAAGAGACGTATTTTCTGATAATAGCTTTTGAATTTCGGCATCCGCACTGTCCACACGAGCCCTCAATTCACTTATTGTATCCCTTAGTTCTGTCTCCATGACGTTATTTCCAGACAACTCCGGTAAACTTGTGAGACTATTGCTCAATGATAACGGGATATCATTTGCTTCTGGTAGCGAATTCCATGACATGTTGACCAAGTCTTGCTTCCGTCGAATAGTGATATTATTATCCTCCATATTAACTTAGTCTACTTTTTTTATTAATAAGACGGTTAATGTTTTTTTATGATTTTAGAACACTTGGGCAGTGTGTTGTTATTATAATTATAAGAAGATAAATTTTTGAATTCACAAAAAGCGTCGTACGGCCTTGCTGGGGCTCGAACTTGCGCTCAACCGCTAAGTATTGAGGTGTCGACTGTTTCACCACCGAACCAAATTGACCTAATGAATCATAGTGAAATTAAGCTTAGTACTCGTTTTAAAACTGTTCCGAGATTTAAAACGATACAAGACGGTTATAAATGAGTCATTTAGCTAGTTTTTTTTTTTTCCACCGTTCAACAACACTGTCACTACGTCTTTGTTTATTTAATAAGTTTTACACTTTTTAATGCACTTAGTATTGTTTTTATATGAGAATATTGTTTATTCTAGATATCACTGCATTTCATTTCACTATCAATCTGTATTCATTGTTTATATAAAGTTATCTTCACTTCGATTTTTAGGATGGATATTGTTAGTTTTTCGCCGGGATAACACTATCACTTATTGTTTGTAACTTGTTAAACTGATTTTACTAAAAAAAGTCCTCAAAAAGTAAGGTTTACTATTTTATAATAATTAAAAGTCACAGAGCGGATTCGATCGCAGGGCCGGTCGCGCGGCTACTCGAACAAAAAAAAAAAATTGTAGGTAACATAAAATCTTTTTCAAAACATTAAATGATATTAATAGTGCTTATTATTTTTAGCCTCCTTAAAGACACACAGGTAAAGCGAAAATTCTGGACCACCAGGGCACCTTACATACAAGTAATACCGAGAGTCTATTAGACTGCAACAAAGAGATGCCGCATCCCATCATCTCTTGCTCGACACGACCAATTTAAGACAATTCAAAGGACAGCTGCTCTAAAAACGAGACAGTATTGTGACAGATAACACTAGCGAATTGTGCACCTTCTGTACCTGTCTGTTCTATGGCAGCGTGCGCGCGCGCCGACGACGGGCCAGCTGCGACCCGGTACTTTATACTGAGAACTTTTTAAGGCTTTTTGTTTTTTACCATAGTTTTGATATATTTATGTTAACTTAAGCGCACCTTTGGAATACTGTCGTTTTGAGACATGGTCTCGGTTTATCAAAGTTAAAGTATGGTTCCAGTTTTAAGTAGTCTTGTTCAGGAATATAATATTAGATAATTTATCTTGGATTTTACTTAGAATATAAAGTACATATCTGGATGAATTTCAGATTAGAACTAACAGAAAACATTATCAAATTTTATATAGACACCTGCGTTACTCACTTCTGCATATTAATAAGAATAATAATTTGATTAAGATAGTTAATTAGCTGCTTCTTAGGCAGCTCAACTAAACCACAATCTGCAAGAAACCTTAAATATTTTATTCTCTGAATTTCAAATGTAAATGTGAATGTGTTGGTATTTCTCTGATAGCAATTCACAAAAGTTTAAGCAAACAATACTGTTGACTTGGGTAACTGAATTTAGTTCAGTACTTCATGAATTCATGAAGTATCTTTATGTTATTCAACAGGTTTGGAAAATGTCAACCTAATAATATAGCCGGGGTGCGAATAAGGTAAAATGTGGTAGGTAAATTAATTAACTCTAAGGGTGGCTACGCACTACATCTGATCCGTGTCCGTGATTTGAGTTCGGACTTCAAAATGTTCTGAATTATGACGGATATAGTTAGGATGTAGTGCATAAGCTACCCTACAAGAAGTACTACGACTACTTCGGAGCCGAAATTTCACGGACACGGATCAGATGTAGTGCGTAACCGCCCTTACAGTCTCTCTCTGTAAGTTAAATTACTTTGTTCTTAATGAGGAATAAAAGTCTATGAATCGATTTTCGAAGGTTGCATTTTTAAAAGGCACGTCATGGGACATCTAAAAATTAAGCATATTCATAATATTTACGTTTCCGAATTGAAATAAAAGCCTTAAAACCAAGAAATTTACTTAGATCTATTATAATTTCATGTACCTAAGCCAGCGGCCCAGCGTTGACCGCTAACCCACTGAATCAGCTGTAGTTTTTTTAAATTGAAAGATAAGTTTTTATTTTTTTGTATCGTCAATAAATATCGATAATTTAATTTGACCTAGTATACCCACTACCCACGCCCGTTCCAATTCACCCTAGACAGTCAGCTTCGTTGGGCAGTTACCCTGGCTTTCTTTTTCCAACCACTTCACGAGCAGTGACAGATAAAAACGAAAAGATCAAATCTACAATTTCCGGACGATCCAAAAACAAATAGGCCATAGTACACAAAAATACGTTAATGTCAATAGGGTACCTCCGGTGAGCCATGCCGGTAGACTTCATAGTGTTTGTTATTCCCCGGCACCCTCATGCCAGATGGGACGGTAACTCGTGCCGTTACCCCACCATAGATATGAGGACAGGTGCACTTACCCCATAAGGTTGCGTACTTTATTATAACCGAATATCCTGCTTCGTGGTCTTATTTTTCAATGGGATTTCGTCGAAGAAAAGAATATTCCATAAAACACAACGTTTCACTGAAAAGATTAAACTGGTGAAACTAAAACAAACTTTCTTTCAAAATAATCTTCATTAGATAATCATTAATAAAATTATAATTAATAACTGACACAAATGATTCCCGGCTTGGCTTTTCATGAAAAATCATCTCTTTTTTAACCAACTTTCCAAAAAAGAGGAGGTTCAATGTTCGGCTATCAGAAAACGAAAACAGGAAAACCGACTTTCGAAATTGAAGTTATATTTCACTGTAAAAGAGTTTTATTACACTTGTCTATGTCCACACAGAGATTCTTACTGCTAGCGCCATCTCGTTTCTCGACGGAGAACAATACATTTATGTTCTGTTCCATGACCGAATTTATAATGTAGGATTGTTGCGCACATTTATACTTTTAGGAATATGTTAAAAAAGGTAAATTGATTACGATCCGATTTACACTATAGTTTTGCATTCATAACAAAGTTAATATGAACCACAAAAAATGTGGAAAACAATTTGATAAAAAAGACCAGACTACGGAAAATCCATCTGCATCACCTGACTTTGTATAAGCTATCAGATAATCAATGAGTACAATGAACTTTGTTTGTATGTTAGCCAACACTGTCCCACAGCTGGACAAAGGCATCCCCTTCAACTCTGTTATACTTTCCAAATTTCCAATCGTTAACTAATTAAAATGATGAAGTCTTTATAACACCTATAAATCCAAAGTAATCTAATAAAATCTGTATGAATAGGAAGTACGGAGTAAGTTCAGACGGCAAACATTTTGACGCGCGTTTACCAACAAGATAAACGCAACGATGTGAAAACGCGCTATACACCGTGTAACCTGCAATCGGTATTCGGTACTTACTAGGGTTGTACCTAGTAAGAGTTGGATCACCTGTAACGAACGGATCTTGGAGTCCGCCTCTACAAGTGCAGAATTTCCGCAAGTAATTGAATCTTCAGTCTCCGCAAGTTTTTAGCGGACAGAGATTAAGCAAGTACCCCTTTCATTTAACCTTTTGTTCTGATGAATATTTAGACATTTTAAGTTTTTGCTACAATGTCAGCAGTTTTTTTTTTATAAAAACTTTGTAAATAGTGGATGTTACATACTATATAGTAGAGCTAGTTCATTTTATGAACCACTAAGAAATGGCCCAGAAGGTGACAAAGCCGAAATAATGTTAGTATGTATTGTTACCATAGATTGATTTTACCCGACTGCGGGAGAGTAAGTAAATATTATGAGGTGCAGCAGGCAAAAAAAAAATATAGAAAATCCTATCAAAAGGTGAACGGCAGATTTTGTACCGCATAATTTTTTTTGTTGTTCGATTATAGAATTTGGTATATAAATAAAGGCAACTAAGCCATTTATTTTCATGTAAGTTTACTATTTTTAGAACTTCGGATTAATTAATAATATCAATAAAAAGATTTTAATATAAAAACGTAATAAAATCGTGCACTCAACGCAGTTATGTTTTAAATAGATGTTGCCTTACATAAAATAACACAAAATTGAAATGATAATTAATTATTTAGAAATAGAAATAACATTAAATATAACCAAACTCATCATTATGAAACTGTCGCAGTCTGCTGGTTGATATAGGTATTTAGTAATACCCTGAGTAGGTACGATCCTCATCTCAATCTACCTACTTATTGGTAAGGAAAATACTACAAAGATAGCAACAAACAATTTACTTTACACATTACCTATGTAACAATCTGCAACATTTACCTATATGTAACAATTTACATTGGTACACTAGTCTTCTTCTTCCTGCCCTTGTCCCATGTTACTTGGGGTTGGCGCAACACGTTTTCTTCTTCCATACCATCCTGTCCCCCGTCACGCTATCACTGACTTCCTTTTCTTTCATATCACTCCTCACACAGTCCATCCATCTTTTCTTTGGCCGTCCCCTCCCTCTCCATCCATCCACATTTATATTCATAACTCTTTTAGTAACATGCGTTTCATCCCTCCTCATCATATGACCATACCAGGACAAACGGTTTCCTTTCAACTTTTCTGTCACTGGCGCCACTTTCAAACTTCCTCTAATATACTCATTTCTCACTTTATCCATTCTCGTCAATCCACACATCCATCTCAACATTCTCATCTCTGCTACATGCAATCTCTTTTCATCCATCTTTTTCACAGCCCATTCTGATCCATACAGTACGACAGGTCTAATCACGGACTTGTAGATTTTCCCCTTTAACTTTAGGGGCATCCGTGGGTCGCAAGTTGTTCCAGTGACCTGTCGCCATTTCATCCATCCCGAGTTGATCCGGTGCGTTACGGTTATTGTTACGTTATTGGTACACTAGTATATAACCTTAAAAAACAAAACTGGTTATAACTTTTACGTTCCAAGTTCTAAAAATCTAAGATTTAAAAAAGGATTATTTATCGTATTAACAACCAATTAAAACAAAAAATATCCCAAAACACAAAATTTTATTTGCGGTACGAAGTTCCCATACAAGCCTGCCGTTCGTCTTTCGTTTGTCACCGCTGGCTCTCACTCTTAATACTAAATATATAAATTATACCTAGTACTTATTTTTCTCTTTTGAGCAGTTGGGGTTTTTGTTTTTATAGTAAGTTGTTTTGTTTGAATTAAAACCCTTCCTTTTGGCTTTGCCGTAGTCGGATAAAAAAATGAAATTCAATTTGTTTCTTATTGTTTCTAACTCCGCCTCCTTATTTCGATCTCTGCACTTCCGCCTCTGCCAGGCTCTCTGTCAGTCTCGTTACAGCCTTAGTACTAAGCATGATACTATGTAGCCGTGTGTACTGTACCGCTCGCACTTTCCCCCCATTTCTTCTTTATCGAGATTGTTCGAAACTCAAACGCTTAGCTATTTATTACTGTTCGTAACCAAGTAGCAACAATATAATATCATTTAAGATTCTCTATGGATAAAAAAATCTGACGTCTTTTTTTCAAATTCTTGCTCTAATTGCGCATTAAGTAACTTCTATGTATCAAAATCGAAAAATATCATAATCGTCACAGTACCGTACCTTATTAAAGAGTAATAAAACTAAATTATGAATTTTACTGAAAAATTTAAACTTGAAGCCCTTATTAATTAGTTAAAAAAATAAAGGTTATTTTTTCTCTTTTTAAAACAAAGATAGACTGAAGAGTGATTTATTTATTTTATCGAAAGGATACCTACCCCAAATTACTACTTTATTCTAAGGTCAGATAATGTACAATTCACACTATAAAGCTAATCTACGAGTAGCTTTGGACCAAGACGTAGACTCCAGTAAATCCAAACTCATAATTGATCGTAGAAACAACATCACTCAAAATCTTCCAACTCTACCTGCCCCTACTTCAGCAGATCACAATAACTGAATAAACAGGTGTGCCAACTACCTCTTAATATAAAAAAAAAACACTTAAAAAAAAAACAATATAGTACCTATAACAAAAAGGAATGGTTAGCTGTTGAAAATGAAAGTAAGCCCGCATTTTTTTCGCCGACCACTTATGTAAAGGTCGACAGGATTACTCCGGTTTCGGCCTTAAGCGATCAATCGTACTCGATATTAAACAACTGCCTAACTCACCCTTATTTTTCGATGAAATATACAGAAATCTGGTCATTATTGATGAAGCTGTTTAATATCGAGGATTGAGAACTCTGCTAACATAAATATATTTCGGGCACTTTCTTCTACTGAATAGCTTACTTCTGACAAGATTGCTCCATGGTCGACCATATCATCCCGTACCATAAGGTGGCTAAACATAAGCCTATCAATATTTTAACACAGGTATGACGATTCCGACTTGCCAGTTAAACACTTGTTTTTATCTATTGGTTGAGTTTGTATGTTCATTTATCGAAAATTTTAATGACCTGGCGCTCTAGATAAGTGGCATTCGATATCAGCGAAGGCGATATTCGAAATGTCAAAATGTAAGAGATAGATCACGTGATTTTTCGACATCGCTTGTCAATCCCACACAATTTTGCCTTTGTAACCGACTTACCGAAAAGGAGGAGGTTCTATGTTCGACTTCATGTTTGCTTTCGATGATAGAATGTCACTTTTATCTCGGGTCTCTGTTTATTGCTTTCGATGATAGAATGTCACTTTTATCTCGGGTCTCTGTTTACCTAATTAGCTTATTTTAAATAAATTTATTTTTATATTGATATATTAACATGCCACTTTAATTATAATTGCTTTTTTATGTTCATTTTGTACGCCAGATATTGGCAAAAAATAGTGCACATATTTTAACTATATGCTATCTGTAACCATACTATCTTTTACAAAATAAATGATTAATTGATTGAAAGAAAAAACCTTTTTAAGCAAGCTTTTTAGCTCAGCGTGCATTGTCGCCCAAACCAATCGTGTGTTCACGTAGCAACTATTTAACTTACAAGACAAGTTTAATAAAAGCTTGTAATAAAAAGAATCAAATTCGTTTTTAAAGTCGCCAAATTGTTCCAATAAATTACTGAATAATAATGATACTGTATTATTCAATAATAATACTAACAGCCGATCGCAATTAATATCTAGTACCTACGTTAAGGTACCTAACGAACAGAAAATGAGCAAGTAAGCTTTGATTATATTTCAATCGATTAATTTCATGGTATAAATATCGCTTACGAAATTGGACAAAACTTGCGATCCTTAATAACAGGCAAGTTGCGTCGAACGTATCGTTTAGTACGACAATAACCCTTCCCCCTTTCTACTTTTATTTTATGCGGGGTGGATAAACAATTACACCTTTTTTCGTAACCTTCAGTATCCCCTGACAAATTGACTTTATGACAAAGTGTCATAATTTCGACAGCAATAATTATTTTCGGTAATATTAATAGGTACTATTTAGGTAACCATATTAGGTTGTAACAATAATTTTATTACGTACGGTATAGCCCGTTTCTAAAAACTATTTGCAATCGTTACAAATTAATCTGAATTTGAGCGCAGAATTTTAGTATTGACATTATCAATGACAAAGACGTCATCGTGCCTGGCACGGCCCGGAAAATATGGTCACTCAAAAAAAACACTGGACAGGGAATAAAAAAACATGTATTGTACCCAAAGATTCCAATTCTAATTCCCAAGTTCACTTGCTTATTTAACTACATACAAGCAAGTAAAGCGAAAACAGCTGTTTTTAGATTCCTTTGTCTATTTGTTCGAACTCAGGAACGGTTGGATAAAGATTTTTGACAGGCTCACTGCCGCCAACAATAGACTATAACAAGAATTGTGTTTCACCGACATCGTACACGATTTACAAAGAATCAAAGGGTCTCTGGGGATAACGATGAACAAACCGCTGCCAAATCAATTTTAATCCAAAACAAATTGAAACTATTACCTAAGTACTTATAATTAGCAGTCATCAAAGTAAACTTTTTGAACATTAACGCTGATCAAGTTAACATTACCAACAAGCAAATACTCATCTCTGCAATGAAACGTGAAATACAACACTGTGATACAAAATGTCCGAATTATATTGAAATAATAATTGAAAATCGTACGGTTTCAAAGTCCGACAATGGCATGATTTCATATTTGGCTGAAATGAACTCTATTCCATCTGATTGAGTACCCGTAGGTGCTTTAACAAAGACTGGTGAAACCACACGAATGACCAAAAGGCGCCTAATGTATACGCTTATGTGAAAACCCTAATCTTCTAAAGGTTTAGATTGAAGTGCCCCTTAAAGTTAATTTTCGTAAAATCTTACGGTGGGTTGTTTCCACGGCCAGTTTAAATATACCCCCGAATTTTGTTGCTCTTACTCCATTTTGCACCATTTTATGTAAGCTAAGAGGGGTGGGGAAGGTCGTTTTAAGTTGGGAGATGCAGAACTAGCGGGGCGTAGGGTAAGCAGACTGGTTGCCCGACTGGAGAGCTAACAAGTCGAACATTTTGCGGGAACGAGTACTCCCGAGCGCTTCGCACGAAATAAAATATGTTGCCTCGCTCCGCTTTATAATAAGAATTTTCATAGTGATATTTTTTTGTACATAATTGATAAACCACACTCTTTTACACGTCGGTATGATGAGCATCGTTAGTTCACCTTACGCCTTTGTAATTATAACAAAAGAATATTATGTTTTAATGGTGGCCTATCTAACAACTTGTATTTGTTAATGTGTTAAATTCTTACATTAATGTAATCGTTTGATATGGGATTTTAACACGGTTCGACTCTGACTACGAACACTCTGACAAAGAACTTTCATAGCTATTACGTGGCCGAATGTTGATGCTCACCTAAATTATTTAACTCAGTTTTGCATTTAATTTGTGTAATGATAAAATCGTTTCACAATATTTGTGCAAACATCGTTATTTTATTTGTTATGTACATAAGTTCAATTAATTACCCATTAACTAAGTAATGACCCACTATATTGACGAATGCAACAACGAGAACAATTTTTTTTAAACAAATTTCAAACTCAAACTGAAATAATTATAAATTCGCTTAAAAATACTCTTGCAAAATTCAACTCCAGCACAAACATCTGCTTATTTCCTACATTAGCGGAGTGATAACTAAATTGTTCCTGTTTTAAATAGGAAAATTAACTCTAGGTAATGGCTTAATATACTAAATCACAGTTTCCATCACAACCAAATGAAACTCCTTTGAAGGAATTCTTTTGAAAGAACTCATTTCCTTACAGACAATGAATTACTTATCTATTGCTTCATATGTTTGTAAATCCTTCTATTAGACGGCGTAAACCACGCAATGAATACTGTTGAATAATCAAAATGAAATAATTTTCGATCGATTCCATATGGATTTAAATGTTACACTGCAGGTTATTCACAAACTCACAATGTCAACTTACAGCCTTCGTATTAACTACGTCATACATACAAACAAACTACTACCAAACATACATAGCTACATACACGTAGAATATGTTCGTCGTACGTACGAGTATGCTACACACTTTCAACCTCAACATTATTAAGCGCGCCCTTGATGTTTTTATATTACACCAGAATCCAATAAAAATATACCTTTGACATGAACACGTTTTGCATACGGATGTACGGCGAAGATTGTTACACATGATGTCGATATTATGTACTCTATGTATCTGTGTATCTGTTTAGTGGAATTGGAACGGTGTTCGTGCGATTGTGTTGCGTAAAAGACGAAGATGTTAACCGGCCTTTGTACATTTGTGTGCATAAAGCGTTAAATAAGTAAGATATGTGCTGATGAAAGCAGTTTGAGCTTTGAGATCAAAGGAAAAATCAAGATGGAACGTTGCAAACAACAAGGTGACGCCGGTTGAAACTACGCCTTGCCATATATACACACACAATTACATGCACACACGTACAACGAAACTACGCCTTACCTTGTCAGTAGCTCATTGTTAAACGAAGATTTGTAGGTACTTGGAAAGGATTTTTGATTTTCTCTCTACAAATAAATAAAATGTTAAAAAATTAAAAATGATAAATGTTGTGTAATAAATGTTTTATCTATTCATCTACAGGGGATGATATATAGGTAGGTAACTATAAATAATGCGTCATTGGTAGCAGCAGTCTCCTGTCTGCTAATGGGTACTAAAACTTGAACACTACTTCATTAATATAATTATGTATTTGTTTGAAACACAGTGTTCATTAACGGGCTGCTTTGTGCAAATATGGTAGAGCGTTACACCTGCATTTATTGACTTACATAAACGACTTCAATATACATAACGAACCTGACCCGGTGAACTTCGTACCGCTTCAGAAACAATAAATATATGGGAAAATTAATATATAACGTTTTCTTCGTTATTTTTTCCATGTTTTAATCGTATTCTGCTCTTTGGATTGTAGAAAAACCAACAAATCAAAGATCATGTAAATCGTTCCAGCCGTTCTTGAAATATAAATGGTGTAACTAACCCGACTTTGTTTTATATATATGTTACGGCTAATACCCGAAGTGCGGCTACACCTAGTATTAGCCGGTGGTTGGAGCTTAGGGCACCCCGACACGGACAGGTTAGGTTCGAACGAGATGATGGGAGCTGAAGTGAGCGAGCAAAGCGAGCGAACTCAGCTCCCGTCATCTCGTTCGTGTTAGGTTACTTTAGACCCTGCGGACGGAAATAGGAGCCCCGCGCAGCGGGGCTCCGTCGACTATGTTGCGTGGCTACACCTAGTTCTAACCGGCTAAAACTAGGTGTAGCCGCACTTCGGGTATTAGCCGTAACATATACACATTATTTAAATCAATGACTGCATTGAAAATTTTCTTGATTTGATTTGGAAGCTTTCATCTGGTTTATTTACTCGTAAGCCCAACGCGCCCGACATTTGGCACCCTACAGTATCTACACCCTAATTGACGAATCCCTCTCGTAATCACAATTGCTTTTATTTCGGCCATTCAACGACATGCCATGGCATTGAACAGTGCTATTAATGGGAATGTTAAAACGAGACTAAAGAGAGATTCAAATCATACAGACTACCTACATTGCCAACATTTATAATATTACAAACTTCTGTCAGCGTCTTCGCCCGCGCGAAATCCGAAAATTATCCCGAGGGAACATGTTCCCGGGATAAAATGTATCCTATGTGCTATTCCTGACTATAATCTATCTCTGTTCTAAATTTCACCCAGATACGTCCAGCCGTTTTAGCGTGAAGAAGTAACAAACATACTATGTGCTATTCCTGACTATAATCTATCTCTGTGACAAATTTCACCCAGATCCGTCCAGCCGTTTGAGCGTCAAGAAGTAACAAACATACCAACTCACACATACACTCACAAACTTTCGCCTTTCAATTATTGGTGTGATTAGATTAGAAGTAACCAGGATCGATATGATTGTAACCATAATTGTCGCCCGCAATTTGGGTGCAAACATAATAATATTATAGATATTATGTACCTAGGTCATAAAATATTTCATTACAGTCTATTGTACTCCTATTTAATTTTCTTCAACAATTTATTATTTCGCCCCAGTCTTTGTTGCAATGTCCACTTGATGTTCTAGTCCGAGCACGGGCTACAAAGTTTAGGGCCATCCACATAATTCCATAATTATTACTGCTAATTAGAACACAGGACAATAGCCAGAGATAACTAATTATTTCGTGTAGGTATGACGGAAATTAATTGGTCTTAAAGCTAAACTGATTAGGTGCTTGATACCTGCCTATCCTGTCTTAAAACAAGACATAAATAAAGCAATTTAGTGGTATTGTTTTAAAAGATTGGATTCTAAAGCCGTACTAAAGGTGTATGTATTCTCTCATATAAGCAAACCTACAGGTTTGCTTTGCAGAGAAAATACATACCGTATATATACTTTCTGAAAAATATTATTATTGAAACATTAATACTGAAAGTATTTCTACTTAATAACGTAAATATTTTCGCCGTTTCGTAAAAAGCGTTATGTTCATATTTTGTCAATAACAAAACATGTAAATACATACTTCAAATTCACATAAATACAAATATAAAGTAAATAATTCTCGCCTAATAATAATCAAATCCACAGAATGGGTACTGATGCTTGTATTAATAAATGCATTGAATTTAGTTCTATTTATAACATACTTACTGAAAATCAATCTACGTAGCCACACTAGCCACTATGCGCATGAATAACCGAATAACCGAAAAAAAATATACAGTCACTCTATGAGTATGCGTAAAGAATGTGTTGACATCTCTTTATTCGTTTTTTTTTCTTATTTTGTTTTTGGAACACTCTTTTCAAATGCGCGCCCCCTGGCTACCAACAAAAAAAGGTTGGTTGAAACCTTGAAACTAAAGGGGCTGTATTGAGTTGCAGGAGTTCCCTATAAGGACTCCAGTGCATGATAATATCGCTCATGCCCCATAGCTCCAACTATGATCAACTTAAATATCAAATAAAGCAGGGAATCTATATATTTTTAAGAATAAAGGAGTTAAGTTAACAAACTAGAGCTCACATTTTGTCATAGAAATTGGCACTACGATTTTATTTGTATTTCTAATGCTACGAAGAATTACTTACGAGTCGCGACGTAGAAGCATTTACAAAAAAAATATCTAGATGTTTCGCTGTAGTTTCTGTTATGGGCTTTGATACCCGATATAAAATTAAACGAATAACAAAATCAAAAATTGCTAACTATTGAACTCTAAACACAGTGAGATTTTATTCTTTAACTACCTACATGAAAGTATATTTTATTTCATGAGCATGAATTCGAACTTCAGCCAGTTACACAACAAACAAAAAAAATGTTATCTGTGGCATGTCATTCTGTCTGCACGCCTCTACGAGTGTCGACCCTTGTCATAGACACGCCTGTATTTATGGCCATTTCAAAATAGGAATACAAATTGTTTTTTAATCTATGAGTATCATAGACGACCCGAATATATCTTTCAAGGGCTGTTTCTACTTTACTGACGTTTTTATATTGTTTATCCTTTTTAATTTAATAATATGCCCTGCGCGCAAGTTAATTTAAAACAAATTATGAGGCCCTTCTTTTGAAATACTCGATCAATATTTACTCTAGGCTTGATTAAAAAAAAAGACATTGATTATGGTTAGATCATTAATAAGATTTCTACTGTAGCGCAAATCTAACTCGTTTCATTTTTTACAGTATCCGCATTCCGCATTCAAAAGTAAATGAAAACCTAAATACCGCGACACCTATCAAGAAAAGTTGGTCACACGAAGCAAACGAGATGAATAAAAAACTAAAAAGCTGTTTCTGCTCCACAAAAAATTCAACACTAGTTTTTACGCAAGTAAGTTTGGAAATAAGTGGGAATGCCGTCGAGTAGTCGTAGGTGAGATCTGCGAGGGGCATGGAGGGCGAGGCGCGCGGGGGACGCGGGCGCGGGGAATAATCGATACCCCCATAGAACCATAAGTAGGGTGGACATACGGGATGGATTATAGCTTTTTTGCCCGTAAGTGGGAATTGGGTACTGACACCATTACCATATAAATTTATTTGGTTCTAAATTCAACAGAAAATTTAAGATTTTCTAAGAAATTCTCGAACCTTCTATCTCCAAACAGCTACCCAAAAATTGAAAGGTAGAAACGACTCATTATTTTCATATAATTTCAATTCGTCTAGTTAAAAGGTTTGCAGTGCTCTCCGAGACGGCATCGCTTCCTTTTACAAAGTTTCAAACTCGAAATGTTATTATAAGAAATATTAATTAATTCAACATTGCTTAACTTGAAGTAAAGAATATTGTTTCAAATTAAATACACACTTTTAGATACTGAGAATCCATTCCTTCGTATTAAAAATTTATTGGTTGAAAGGATTTTAAATTGATGCCTAACAACATCAAGAGCGACGGGCTTAGAATGATTAAAATGTTAATTTAATCATTCATGAAATAATTTTGTAAAGTCATGCTACTAAACTGTCAAGAAAGTTGTTAACAACAATCAATAGGCATTAAGGGACGCTTCATTTGTTAAAAATCAAGAAAAAGGTAACATCACTAGAAGGTACCAAAAATAATCTCTGTTAGCCCTACTGTTTAGAAAGGTCCTAATGTCTTCACTTCAATAAGATTAGGCAGCTCCTAAATTATGGGCACCCGAACACTCATAACAAAAACGTTCTTAAATAGCTTCGATATTGTCCCCTACTTCTAAAGTGTTGTCTGTGGTACATCATAGATGCACCGAGTTCACTGACACAAGCATGGGGGCCATGATTCCGCATCGTGTGTCTAACCGTCAATATTGATCCTCCGAAGATTAAATTTTACCCAGGGTCAGGTCAGGAGATAATGTGTTTTTAAACATTAGGGACGGAAGTTAGAAAGTTGACGAGATTACGAAGTGCCTGCGAAGTCTGAATAAATGTGATAAAATATTGTTTGTAAGATTAAAGTAATAAACATGACCTTATGCCGATAGAATTCAGATATCTCAATGTTTAATACTTCCTTTGTTATTATTTAAACGCAATACATCAAGCACAAATATTAAATTAGAACACGACAAAAATCATAATAACTACCAAAATTCTATGTTTCAAGACTCACGATTCCTACAATTAAAGGAATTTTCAGAAAAGCTTGAATAAGTTTCCAAAAAAATTGTTGTTATTACCTTTCCATTCTTTAGTATGCATTAGAATGCGGATGTAACAGATTCTAATGTTTTTTTGAGTATTTGGCAGCAAATTGTATCGAATCAGCCTTCCCAGTAAGCTCTGCAGAGGTAGTCAATACTACAACCAAATTCTCCGCTCCACTATCCCAAGATCGCTTCTGTCAATGATTTCACATGTTTTCCAGTTGCGTAGACAGTTGAGACACAAAACTACAGCAATTTTATAAAACAATATCCACTAGGAATCAATTTGCAAATAATATTAACAGCCGCTGAACACTCGAAAAAATCCCGCCAAAAACTCAAAACAAATAATTTAATCACACTATTGCCATTACCAAACACTTTCCCGCCGCATTCATAAGCCACAGATTAAATAAAACAAGCGCACTCACATAAAAAAAAACTCGTTCCTGATCCCCCACGCGGCAACGGCACCACGCTATTCTGCCAAGTACTTTTCTTTAGTCTTGATTAGTATCGTTTCGCGGCCAGCCGCCATAAGATTTATTTACAATGTTCATTATTGCAAAGTTTTCGCCGAGATATTGTTGTTGTGAAGTTCTTTAGACAAAGGTCAGAGTCGGGGCCTAATCACAGTTCGTTACGTTTTAGCGTAGGAGTTTAAATATTTTAGAACGTAGGCTGGTGTCCTGCCTGGCTTAACTAGAGGGATAACACTGTGAAATATTAATAAGTTTAGTCATTAGCATTACACGTTAATGTTAAATACGTTCACGTTTTCACCAAATTTTACAAGAATATTTCATGCATTAAATGTTACTTTTCAAGATTTATTTGATTCTAAAATTTATTTAAAGTTTTAACTTATGCGATGATCTGATGTATCAGGTAAGAAAGACCAAATTTATGGTACCTACCTAATTATAGGAGCCTTCAATCAGCGTTCTAATAACTCAATCGAACCACTAATCCACACTGCCTTCCAATCAGTCGATTCAAAGATCAATGAAGTTTATCCAGCTAAGACAATACTATACTATAATCAGGACATATTACGCAGTTATTAGTCCTGTGCTACTGAACAGCAATAGCTATACAAGACAATGTGACAATAGCCAGCCAATAGGCTAACGACTTGATCGCTTAGTGTTACTCCGATCGCCGTGCTGTTCCTCGAAGATATGCTGTAGGTAGGTTGGTACTACTGGAGTGGAAAGATGCCAAATGGTGGAGGCGTCATGTTCATGTCACTTTGATGTTACAAAGAATACGGAAAGTTGGATGATTGGTAATACGAGCATTATTTTAGCTACTTACACACACTACTTACTAACACGGAAATGAAACTGTTGTACCTTTTAAAAGGCTTGCTAAACTAAAAAAAGAAAAACAATTAAATACAATATTAAAAAACATCATTAAAAAGTTAGGAGTATATTCATAAATTGAGTTTTTCGAGTGGGCGTGGATGGCTATGAGGAACAGCCAAAAAATTTCAAAGGAGTCACGTAGCCGATTTTGCTGAAAACTAAAACTGTGTTATTGTTTTTTTTTTAATCATTATTCATTAGTTGATCATAAAAAACACATGCTGTATTATTACACCAGTCGATATCGTCGGTAATAAGGATCATATTCTGTGAAGTAATGACTAACGGCAAATTTAAGGAAAGGGTTCATATTAATCTAAATACTACCAAAATACTTAATACAACAACAATAAAAGGTCAAATCAAATGAGCACTTAATATTTGGATATGGATGGATTATTGAATTATGAATTATGTTAAGGCGTATATTATATTCCCCAATGTTACCGCAGTACTGGTCGTACGCCCGCTCGGTGCCAGAATATCAATATTGAACCTCCATAAGGACAGTTTTGTTTGCAAAATATTCTTTGATTTTCATATGCTATTTCAGTAATAAGGAAATTCCAGCCATCAATTAATTTGTGTAAATATTTTTAAATTTCCCAGTCGTTTTGGAGGAGTATCCAAAAGTAGCGAAAAAATATCGAGTTTAATTTTTTTAAGCAAAATTACACGAAAAAAATATGTTTCACAAATAATGTAAGTACCATATGAAACAATTTTTTTTTTATTCAAACTTTTTAACCTAGCCGATACTAAGGAGTATGCCTTAGAAAGTAACCGTTTTACGGCACTAAAGCGGTGGAAGGCCCTTAAAACGGAACAATATGTAACTCATGATTAAAACGACTTAGGTATAACTAATTAGGGTAAACGATCATTCTTTCGTTTCTTTCTGTGGAGTCCAAATACTTGTAATTAAAACTGATGGAAAAGAGTGTCCGTTGAGGTTCCTGAACATTCTTCTCCATAGAGACCTACTGACGCTTGCGAATGCGCAACTAGAGGTATCCTGCGTTTTCGCCGAAAATTATTTGTCAGATTATCACTTGCTAACCAACTTTTCGCCGATGTTTCACTTTGACAACTAACGACTAGCAAAGTTTTGTATGACAACGTTTCATTTGGTAGAATTATTGTTATGCTGATTATTATAATGACACAAAACGTTTGGAACATTTATCATTTGTCAAACATTTCACTGGCCAGGGCCACACAACTATTAGACGAATGACGTTTAGAACAATGACCATTAACGCGCGAAGGCAAACGAGTGAAGCGAGAGTGCTGCGGGAGCGGCGTGACAGAAATGAATCGCTGCAAAACCGACTCCACGTAGTCTTTTATACCCCTAGAGTGTTATTTAAAATCGCGTACGAGCTGAGGAGCAGGTGGTTTTAACGCTCGCCGCCGCGACTGAGGATTGGTGGCGAAGCCGGCCAGCAAGCCGAACCCTCGGTGGTGAGCGTGAAACAGATCCGCGACGATAAACTCGCATGGGACCGCCGGAGCCCCGCAGTGTCGGAGCCGTGACAGAAACCATGCCTGCTGCATGTTGCATGCTTGCTTGCATGCTGCATGTATGGTGTATGCTTGTTTGCATATCTGCTGCATGCCGTGTTATTTGCCGTATTCTATTATTAGTTCAAACATTGTGTCATATGTGTGTTTGTTTTTGCGCTTACCCACATAATATGACATTATTACTAGCTGACCCCCGGGGTTTCGCTCCCGTCAATTGGCTACCTACCTAACTACCCTACCTACCATAACCTGTCTACTCTACCCTATCTACCCTACCCTACCTACCCTACCCTATCCTACCCTACCTACCCTACCCTACCTACCCTACCCTACCCTACCCTACCTGCCCAACCCTACCTACCCTACCCTACATAACCAACCCTTCCTACCCTACCCTATCTACCCTACCCTACATAACCAACCCTACCTACCCTACCCATTACCCTGCATTATATTATTTAAAAGACGATAATTGATCAGTTATCGAGTGGGATGAAAAATGATAAAATTACTAAAAAGGCTATTAAAAAATAGGGGTTGGTGATAAAAGGGTAACAATTTAGGGTTGTATGTATTTTTAATGACACATCATAGAAAAATAAAAACAAAAAAATTGACAAAAATTAAAAAAAAAATGTTAAGGGTGAACAACCCTTATCACTTAGGGGTATGAAAAATAGATAGTAGCCGATTCTCAGACCTACTGAACATGCATATAAAATTTGGTAAAAATCAGTAAAGCCGTTTCGGAGGAGTAAGGTAACTAACATTGTGCCACGAGAATTTTATATAAAAGATAAGATTAAACGAAACCCTACTAGATTTGGTAAACAATAAACAACTAAATGAATGTTACGCAAACTAAAACATTCTGCTACTTGAAAGTTGGTATTTTGAAAAGTGTCAATATGAAAAGCAGACCAAACGTACAGTTGGTAACTGTGAGGTTGGGCAATAAAACAAAATTAGGTATATGATAAGTTGGCAAATGATTATTCGGCGAAATCGATTTCTACGAAACGTTGGTTGGCAAGTGAAAATCTGCCAAACAATTTTCGGCGAAAAGGCAGACAACCGCAACTAGATTCATCTTTTATTTGACAATTCAAACGTACCTACCGGTACCTTTAAATGGTTTAGTTGAAATATAATGTTTTGATTTGAGTATCGCTAGATTATTTAATTTCACCATGTAGAAAGAAGACATTTTCAATTGTTGTTTAATATTTTTTTCAAACATTTAAACTGATTGAACAGCCCATTAGAAAAAATGATACATTAGTAACAACTTATTTATATTTTTTCCTAAACTATTCCCTTTAAACCGTGAAAAAAAAACCGGCCAAGTGCGAGTCGGACTCGCGCAAGAAGGGTTCCGTACCATTATCGTAAAAAACAGCAAAAAAAATCACGTTTGTTGTATGGGAGCCCCACTCAAATATTTATTTTATTCTGTTTTTAGTATTTGTTAAAATAGCGGCAACAGAAATTCATCTTCTGTGAAAATTTTAACTGTCTAGCTATCACGGTTCATGAGATATAGCTTGGTGTCAGAAAGACAGACGGACAGTGGAGTCTTAGAAATAGGGTCCCGTTTATACCTTCGTACGGAACCCTAAAAAAATACTTCCACTTCGCATTCATAATACGAGTATCAGTACGATCAATATCTCTTCAACTGGTTTACTATTCCCTGTGTCCCCAAGCGCCAACCATCGAGACGGTTTTCTTTAACAAATCGTCACAGAACCAACTACGTTCTTGTCACTTCATTTCATAAGTTGGTAAGAGATACTCCACTTCAGAACTAGGTAACTTTACTTGTCTGCAAATATACGGGGCTTGTTTTAAAATACAAATCGATATACTACCCCAGCTCTAGTGACAAATGGTTCTGTACTTAAGCTATAAAAGGGGAACGGAGAAGAATATAATAAGGATATTGTGCAACATTGCAATATCTGTATTACCACAGATAATATAATACTAGCATAAAGATGCCCCATCCCATACAAAGAAACCGTTCTGACGTAAATAGCGTTTTTCGTCTGATTAAACCGATTATTTTTTGTCCATCAATCGGGTTCCGTTCTGTTCCACGGCGATAGATAGATGGCGTTAGCAGCAACTTGCAAGTAAAAGGGTTTACTCGGTTCGTGAATATTTTATTCTTTAAATACAGTGAAGGTTTGTTTTATAGTATTTTTTGAACGTTTTTACAGTTTTTTCACCAAAACTTACAATTTTTGTTAATTTTACACTCATTAAATAACAGATAGGTGCATATCGCGCCATCTAGTGAGATTAATTTAAACCAAATTTTCTTTCTTAACGCTGAGACCCCGTGGTATTACTTAGGTAAAAGAAATAACTTGGATCTATACTAATATTAAAGTAACTGACTATATAAACTAATTATTATTCTGCCTGACTATATTAACTTTTCACGTCTTATCGGCTGAATGGATTTAGATAAATTTGGCACACGGGTAGACCATGTCTTGGATTGGAACATACGATACTTTTTATACCGGCAGCCTAATTGTGTAAATGAATTCGGCAAGTGTTTTGATGCCATCAATCGACCGATTGGCATCTCGCATGTGAAATGAAATACGCGATGTGTCAAATACATGTTTTCTTTCACATAATTTTATATTCCAATTGATGAACGAATTACTAACTAACGAGGTAAAATCACAGCATTACAAAAGTACGTATAATAAGTATAGATATGGGAACCTCTACCTGTGGACAAACTTCCACCGCGGTAAATAGAAAATAAGCAAGATTAATAAAAAAATCAGAATTGCCCAAATCTATCCGACAATGCCTGAAAGAATAAGAACAATGAACAACCTTACGTACTTACCGATGTTGGCATCAAGGCTGTACTGTCCGCTATCATCAATGACATTAGGCGACGCCTACATAAAAGCGCGCTGTTGAATTTTCAGCGTTCTGATCAGCACTGTGAGCAGCACATTCAAATGTGCTATACCTAATATATAAGAAACAAGTAAACAGGGCTACAGTTATAAGTAAAGGCGAGGGGTGAGCAATTTATAATTTAGGGACTTCTATTGATTACAATCGACACAATCTTTTGCTTGTCCCCATACTTCCTTCAAATATTAAACTGACATGTAATTTCAATGTCAAACAGCTTGTAAACGTACTCGTTATTCATCTATTGATCTCATCACAAGTGTCAGGAGCTTGGCTTTTATAAGAGTCATATAATACCAATACCCCAGCAACCGAGGTACCCCGGTACCCGAGGGGAAGTCGGGCCGAATTCCCGATCACTTTGCCGCCTCGCGTCGAGTATCAACCGGTAACAAGTTGGCAATACTATGGCTGTGCGTGGGAATGACTTGGCCAATGTTTGGCTGTTGGCTTGTTGGTGATACATTGTCTTAGACGTGTCCAACATACATATTGGTGTCGTTTTTGAGTCTTTTGTTGTATTTGAATTGATTAAATGTGTGTTAGTTAATCTGCCGCTTTTTAGTTTCCTTTTAATTAGTGAAGTATAGTGTCTTTTCTAAGAGCGCAATCGTAAAAACCCCGGGAGAAACGCTAAGGAAATCTTACCCTGAGTAAAATCGGGATTTTTATTCCAAATTTCATAGCAACACATTTTTTTTATTTTGTGCCTAGCAACACTAATTGTTTTCTACTAGGCAACGCTAGCTTACTAATAAAACCAACAAAAGTTTATCGGAAAAGTCTTATGAAAATAAAAATAATAAACTCTACTTTTCGTATTAAATCGAAAAACAAACATAACTTTTAACAAAAAGAAACTTAGAGCCTGCTACGGAAAAATGGTTTCATTTGAATTTCGTACGATTGAATAAGAATATTTTTTAATACTTTTATCATTTATATTCATTCTTCAATCGTGCGAAATCCTGCATTTACACCTCTAATACCCTATAACTACCCGCCTAAGTATTTCCTATTTAAATTAAATAAAAATAGACATGGAAAAGCCAGAAAATACTGTAAGTAATGGTATGCAAAGGTTCAAAATTAGAAAACATTTAAATCTATGAATGCAGTTTTTCTCAACCCCAAAATCGACGACGGGAATCCTTACTTAAACAACAAACTCTAAATCGAAAAGAAAATATAATTTTCCCGATTTTCCGCTTCAGTAAAACAAAGAGATTTTCATAAAATAGGTTACACTACCCACTTTAATTGCTCTTGTCCCATGTTACTTGTGGTCGGCGGTCTGCGCAACACGTTTTCTTCTTCCACACCGTCCTGTCCACCGTAACGCTATCACTGACTCTTTTCTTTCATATCACTCCTCACACAGTCCATCCATCTTTTCTTTGTCCTTCCCCTGTCTCTCCGTCCGTCCACATTTCCATTCCAACTCCATGCAATAACTAAAAAGTCTACATCTACCTACAATATCGTAGTATATTGTACTTTCGTTTCGGGGCAATGAACAGACGACTGACAGACTCTTCAAGTCAGAACTTTGCCCTTACAAAACCATTTCGTTACAAGGTTGTCTACGATACGTACCACAGATATCGTTAATATTATGTCGCTCATTATAGTTATTGTAAGTTTTATAAACTAATATTACAATGTGGTAAAATCATTTGTTTCATTTAAACATATCTTCACGCCTGTTTTGCTTGAAGGGTTGGGCAGAACCTACCTAAAGTTATCTATTGTACACACTCGTTTCACCAGTTATGTTTAAGTATGTGTGTTGTGGTGTGTTGTATTTAATAGAGATCAAGCCTATTGGGGCTACTCCTACGGAAAAATCACTCTCACTACACATTATAAAACAAAGTCCCCCGCCGCATTTATCTGTCTGTTCGCAATGAACTCAAGAAATAATTAACGGATTTTCATGCGGTTTTCACAAATAGAAAGAGTGTGAAACGAGGAATGTTTTTGTATACAGCGTGGCATTCTAGTCATCTTACAAAAGCAGCCCATTTCGTCTGACCATGTTTAAGAACAACTTTGTCCATAGAAGTCATAGAAAATTCTAAAAAAAAATTGCGCTTCCCATACAAATTTTGATCAGCCGACAACAACGGAAAATCAAAAACTTTTTTTTGGTATTTTCTAATGACTTCCATGGAGAAAGTGGTTCATATGTACACGGGCAGGAGAAATAGGCAGCTTTTGTTAGACGACTAAAATGCCACGGTGTATAATAAATAGGTCACGGGCGAAGCCGGGGTGGTACGCTAGTTCCAAATTAAAAAAAAACCGGCCAAGTGCGAGTTGGACTCGCGCACGAAGGGTTCCGTACCAATATCAAATAAAACGGCAAAAAAATTACGTTTGTTGTATGGGAGCCCCACTTAAATATTTATTTTGTTTTGTTTTTAGTATTTGTTGTTAAAGCATCAATAGAAATACGTCATCTGTGAAAATTTCAACTGTCCAGCTATCACGGTTCATGAGACACAGCCTGGTGTTAGACACACAGACGGAACGTGTAGTCATAGTAATAGGGTCCCGTTTTTACACTTTGGGTACGGAAACCTAATAACCAAGTACCTATACTATGTTTGTAATCTCTACAAGTACTTATTCGATTAAGAAAATTCTTTCACAGATAGATTGAGTTTCACCGGTTGTCCCGGGGTTTTATAACGGCAATTGCAAGGTGGGTCTTGTAGCGAAGCCGTGGTTAAAGCTAGTTTAATAATAAAATCAGAAGAAAAGGCCTCTTAAATAGAAAGGAAAACCTTACGTAGGTTTTCCTTTCTATTTAAGAGGCCGATAATAAAAAAAAAAACTTGTAATTTTTCGTAAAAGTTTCAAATCAGCCGTAGTAAATCATCAACCTACTTGAATGAAGTCGATTCTGAAAATTCTATCATTATACTTCATAAAAGATAGCTTGATCTCTGCGACAGCTGTCAGTACCAATACAGTAACAATAGCGCTTGACAGGCTAACAATAACATAAACGTCAGTTTGACATATGTCGCAGAGATCAAGCTATCTTTTAAGAAGTGTAGATATGGTAATGATGAACCAATATTCTTAAAAGAAAATTTTCGTGTATTTCAAAAACATGGTGGTGTTCTCCAAGAAATTCCCTTAGCCACAGGTTATTTTTACAGGCTCTAAATGTTTTTTATTTACTAGGCGAGAAACACAGGACCCTTTGAAGGGACGACGCTTTGGAGAGACCTGTGTATGTCCAGCAGTAACGTCTTCCGACTGAGATATATAATAATAATAATTTATAATTCAAAGCCTAATACACAATGAGAGAGATGATAAGAAGAAAAATACAATGATTAGGCTAATGATGAAAAAGAACGCTACGAAACTCCATTAGAACATAACGGAAATATCAACAACAGACGTCAAACGTAAGTGACAGTGGGCAGGACCCATTGCTCGCAGAATGGAAGTCCGATAGGGCTGAAAGTTTCTGGAGTGGCGACCGTTAACTAGAAGACGCAGCATTGGAAAGCTTCCCGCAATGTAGGCAGACAACCTGATGGAGGCAGCCGGCATCAGCTCGATGTGAGACGCACAGGATTGATCGATTTGGAAACGCTTGGGGACCTCTTAATCCAGCAGTGGACGTTTTTCATGATTATCTAATTATCATCACCATTTCAAACAATACAAGCAAGAATCAAACTCATCCTTTACGAGTTTCAAAAGTAGAAATCTAAAATCCTCGTTCTAAACAGAAATTGCGCGATCCACAATATGTAGGCGAAACTCGCGGTGTGGTATATGCAAATTAATTGCAATATTAGTATTCTTCACATCGCTAGTTATGCACAAACTAGCTATTAGCATAAGAATAGGCAAACGATCGCAGAATAAATGTTGTATTGCAACTATTTATAACAATTGTGTTGACTGCATGTAGGCTTGTTGTTCTGCTTTTATCGTGACTCCAATAACGCTTGTGGTCACGTGAGGGTAAGGGTAGGCAGAATAATTACTTGCTGACGTTAGTTATTTCAACAGTAAATGTGTTGTTAGGAAAAACTCAATCAGCGAGATATCTCACCGGTTGAATAGTAATTACCGAAAAATATAAAAAGCCATTGTGCATCGCGTGGACCCACGTTCCAGGCACTCAAGGTCTTCCTCTTTTCATATCCATACTCAAATTTCCAAAATCTTTCACTCGACCATGTGACCAATCGGACTGAGACAGTTTTGTTATTAGCCAATTTTCCTTCCCTCAATAAGTTTCTAAGTTGTTTCGTTTTAGCATAGTAATAGCGTTCATTGCCCTCTCCATAATTAAAATATCTTCGTTGAAACCCGAAAACTAAACCAAGTATCCCTTTTCATTAGTAAAACAATATTCAAGATAACGAGAAATGTCGATTCAGGATGGCTTTATTTCTGTTTTTCAAATAATCATTTTAAATAAAGAATCTCAATAAATGTACGGTGGGTCAATGTCCGATGTTGCCATGCTAAACCTGAAGGCAAGCTATAGGAAGGCATCCCTGGATCCAAAATTTTAGAAAAGCGTGCTACGTCGCCGAAATAAAGAAGAGGTATCAGAATTGACCCAGAAATCGATTGGAACAAACTGAATGCCGAACCATTGTTTATAACGAGCGAAATAACCCTACCCAAGTCACATACTCTAAATCCATGGGGTATCGGTGCTAAAGGCTGACAAAGTATGGATGAAAAATCATTATCTACTACGGATTTTTTTAACTCTAGTAATCAGAGGTGTGTTTGACCGTTCTATTCATTTCAATTGCTATATATTATTTTGAACTAATAAATTAATAATTAATTGCCTAAAACAAAAAAAAAACAAGCATTTTCTTCCCTTACTGTCCTTTATTTATCGGACACCGATTTTTCTTTGCATACCGATATTGTGGCGAAGTAAGAAGAAAGCTTTTTTTTAATTATTATTTTGTTTTATGTACCTATTACTTCAAAATAATAGATTTGGGATCTGCTAGTTAGGTACAGTTATTTCGCACGTTATAAGCAATCGATCCGCATATAGTTAGTTTGCATTGATTTCTGGGTTTTCGGTCCAAACATCTTGAACCATCTCCGTCCGCCTCATCCATGTAAACAAATAGTAATTCAGCTGCATTCAGTCGACCCCAACAAAGTTGGGAAACTGCTAGAGTCTTGAAAACGAAAGTGTGACTTGAGAACCTCCGGCAAATTCAAAAAATCTTTATGTGATATTACTTACAACCTCTTGTTAGATGTTTTGATACTTGATTATTTTTGTATTAATTAATAATCGTTTATTTTTTTGTTTTTAGTGACTTTGGTGGTGGCCTTAACAGTCATGGATATGAGTAAAAAATCGAGTGTGCCGATTAATTTATTAGTATGTACATAATACTTACCTACTAAACATTTAGTTTATTAAATTTCTTCAACAATATTATGTTTGATCGAATACGTCATCATCATCGTATTCAAAATCAGAGTCTAAAAATTCAACCTCTTAGGATTCTTCTGTATCAGTGCAGGAGTCTGTATCAGAATCTGTTCTTCATCATCACCTAAAATTATTATGATTTTTTCCAAAACATCTTCTGTCATTCGGCCAATCGAGGTTTTTGTCATTGTTTCTTAGAAGTAAAGATATTTCTTCTGAGAACTTATTCTGAGTTTCTATTATAGATTTATTTTCCAAATGCCTTAACGTCTGTCTCAACAATGTTTTTATTATCGCAGAGTCCTTGAATATCTTCAAGTTTATCTAGAATCATAAGAAAAGGTATCATCATATCAAATAATAAACCAACAAGGATCAAATTTACAAAGTCATACTAACCTAACCTTTGACGTGCCTTTGACAGCTTAATAATGTTGCCATATTAAAACTTAAAAAATACTCCAGGTCACGCTTTCGTTTGCCAGACTCTAGGCAGCTTGATATCCACCTCCACGATTTCCAGGTATTTTCTTCGAACAATCTGTTTTCTCATGTGAACATCACCAAGGATTTACTCCGTCTTTGTCTATGAACTAGGTCCCACCGCTGAGCTTGTAGCGACGTCGCTCTTCTACCGGTTGAAATCACACGATGGTCGAACTAAGCACATAGGAGGCTCCGTTAATATCACCTGTAGAATGTTACGGTGCTATAGAACGCCTTTTAGCTGGGTAGGCGAAGTACCTTGTCTCTAAGGCGATATATACGCCCCAATGTTAACGCAGTACTGGCCGTGCGCCCGCTCGGAGCCGAAATATCAATATTGAACCTTCTTTTGTACAGTTGTGTTTGCAAAATATTATTTGATTTACATATGCTACTTCAGTTATGAAGAAATTCCAGCCATCAATTTTTCTGTGTAAAAATATTTTAAACATCCAAGTCGTTTTGGAGGAGTATCCAAAAGTTGCGAAAAATATCGTGTTGCTAATTTATTTTTTAAAGCAAAACTATTTGTTAAAAGGAAACAAACCATGTTTAAAAAACGATGTACATGAAACAATAATTTTTTTTTTTCAAGCCTTTTTACCTAGCCGTTACTAAGGAGAATGCTTTAGAAAGTAACCGTTTTACGTCACAAAAGCGGAGGCCCTTAATTAGTAGATTTATTGATGTTTATGATGTTAACGATTTTTTTACCTACAACGCCACATTTAAGGATTCCAGGCCTTCCCTAGATTCACATAAAGCTAAAAATGACAAAATATATCACTTCTCATAAACTAGATGAGCACTTTTTTACACGACTTCCCAAAAAAGGGATTTGTATGTTTTCAGGGTTCATGTATGTTTGTTTCTTTATTCCACCATAACTTCTAAACGGCTTAACCGATTTCAATGTATGTGGTATCGTTAGAAGTGTTGCGTTATCCCGGGTAACATAAGCTGGAAAATTTAAAAAAATATAATGGTGTCGCCATGGTTTATGAAAAAACCGGCCAAGTGCGAGTCGGACTCGCGCAGGAAGGGATTCGTACCATTATCGCAAAAAAAAACGGCAAAAAAATCACGTTGTTGTATGGGAGCCCACTTACAAATATTTATTTGATTCTGTTTTTAGTATTTGTTGTTATAGCGGCAATAGAAATACATCATCTACGAAAATTTCAACTGTCTAGCTATCATGGTTCATGAGATACAGCCTGGTGACAGACGGACCGCGGAGTCTTAGTAATAGGATCCCGCTTTTCCCCTTTGGGTACGGTACCCTTAAAACGAAAAAATATTTTTTCGATATTAAAACTTAAAAAATACTCCAGGTCACGCTTTCGTTTGCCAGACTAGAAGAGCTTGCTTAGTACATAACAAAAATATATAACATTAGTATTAAATATGATTTCGTTCACTAATAATTTCACAAAAGTAATTAAATAAATACAACAGTAGGTACTATTCAATAACCCATAGAAAACTTATAAAATTATCGTTTAATCACTAAAAGGTATGATATAAAAAATAATTTGCAGTCGGCGGACGGTTCCTTGAAACAATTCTTTATAGGTCTCCCGACTTCGCTGAAAAGACGTGTTTTAATTTTTTTTTATTAGTTTTTTTTTTGTATTTTTAAAACGTCAGTTTGGGTGGACGGTCACAATTTCAATGTATCGTTTCAATAAAGAAAAACCGACACAAGGAAAAGTCGCATCAATTGTTTTTTACAACTAACTTTTAATTTGCCAAACATTTCATTTGGGTTACTCAAGTGTTAACGCTCTTTAAGGAAAATACCTGTAATTTAGTACTCAAATCAATAAACACAAGCTACAAATCAACGCAAAACAAGATAAATAATAAGTACTAAATACATGTACCTAGGTCTTACCTCTAATTTATCACAGTTCGAGAGTAATGACCTACATAATTTTGGTGTTCCCTTTCCACACCCTCACTAATCCTAGGTCTCCAGAAAGGTCCAAGTAATCCTTTTAGCAGCCTGTAGGAATAAAGTCCAATACACATATTACGTAAATGTTGGCGAATTTCCTAGTTCTTTCAGTCCGTTTCTGGTCAAAAGAAAAAATTTCGTGGCTTTTCTGGTAACTGATTTAGTGTTTCTCAGAATGTCCTGGTGAACTTTTTATGTGGTATTTACTGGGCAAATTAAAGCTAGAATAAGAACTTGAATTAATGAACCTACAAAATAAAGATTTGAGGTACATCTACCTACTGAATAAAAAAACAGGTCTGCGATGATTTTTTTTTTTAATAATTTTAAATGAAACTGGTAAATGTTGAACTAAATATTGTCATTATTGACTTTATTTTAATGTCACGTCACATTTTTTTATTGGCTTGTATTGAAATCATAAATTCCATAGCCTACCTTCATTAAAAAAAATTGACATCGGTAAATACGCATTTTTTTTTTGTATTCTTTCCTTATTCCATAGTTTATATTATTATCTCAGAAATTCTTCATCAGATCTTGATGAAATTTAAATGACAAGCACCAGCTTTAGAATAAAAAAAGAATCATCAAAATCGGTTCACCCAGTAAAAAGTTCTGAGGTAAAACACATTAAAAAAAATATAGTCAAATTGGTAACCTTCTCTTTTTTGGGAAGTCGGTTAAAATCAACAAAAAATGGTTTTGGATTGTTTTCTTTGTTTTTCTTTTGTTATTTTACACTTTTGTATTTTAAAATTGCTAGTCTGAATAAACTTCAGAAAAATCTATAAAAAAATAGTATATTATGCAAGTAGTGAATAAAGGACGGATTTAAAGCGAGGGCCATAGATGAATCACGAGCAAGTGAAGGATTCTAACAACTGAATCACGACCGTAGGTATTCATGATGATTGAATCACAAGCATAGCGAGTGATTCAAGTGTTAGAATCCTGAGCGACGCGAGTGATTCAGGCCCTCGATATAAATCTGTTTTATTCAAGAGTTGCATTCTATACTTTATACCATGACTACGAGAAAAAGAAATATTTAAGCGAAAAGCACAAGAAATATCTATACTAATATTATAAATGTGAATGTTTGTTTGTTACGCTTTCACGAAAAAACTACAGAACCGATCATCATGAAACTTTGTACATATATTCTTGGAGGTATTAGAAGTAACATAGGATACTTTAAAAAAAAAAAAAAAAATTCGCTTCACTGCGAGCGAAGCCGCGGGTAAAAGCTAGTTAATGAATAATATATAAATGGTTTATTACCTCCAAATTTACAAAAAATGTGAAACCCTGACCCCTGAGCTAGGCAACAGCACCTGTGTTTCAGTCGCCAGTGACCATCTCCGTTACGTTACACAATTATAATTAATGGAACACCAATACAATTAATATTAGAATTACAATCCCAATAAGTATTCAATACATACCCTAGACTAAAATCAAAATCATTATTAAAATTCTAAATATAAACAAAACCAAAATCAAAGAAGGAATTTGAAAATCGAGTATTCTCTGCACAAGAAGTTTGTATCGGTTACATAGCATTGAGATGGATCTAATATATTTATTTATTTATTTATTATTTATTTATTTAAACTTCATGTACAATGGTGATACATAGGCGGACTTAATGCAGCAAGGCGTTCTCTACCAGCCAACCTTTGGGTTAAAAAGGACACAACAGTGGTAGGAGTACAAAATAAAAAATAAAAAAGAACAATTATAAAAATCTGATATTAATAAACTATCTAACTAATAAAATACATAAATATTTATATTGGTGTGTTCTAAATTCAAACACCAAAACAGTGATTAAAAGTGCTTTTTATTCACTGTTTTCAGTGAATAAAATAAGCGTTTTAGAGGTCGAATGGTATAAATACATTTTATTTTATTTTAGTCCTGTAGTTATTTCTCTCCAAGCACTTTACCATCGAATTTTGGCCAGTGTGACGTGATATATATCATATGATTTATATTACTTTTAATACAATCACAACTAATATTAATAGATAAAGAAAACTCAAAAAAAAAATCGGAGACCTGTGAAATCTTTCATTCACTGGCAGACTACGCACAGCATAAATCGTTGCGTCTAGAATCATGTTATTTTGAGCAAGAGTTTATTCTGAAGCAAGGGAGAGAACAAAACAATTTTTTTTGAAAATAATTAGATTTATATATTTGCATACAATCATACAATATTTCATCCCCTGTTCATCATTTTGCCAATGGGAGGACCACGGCTCTTCATTTTAAATGCCCAGTTAATAACGGCGAACCACTTTTTAAAACCCACTGTCACAGAATCACAAAATTAGTCCATACTCCACCCAGCCTTTACAAACTTATCCGAGTGAAAATTGAGATAAAAGAATTTCAACTCTCATTGTAAATTCTGAGAGATAAATAGTGAGTCAAAAACACAGTCGTACGAAAGTTAAGTTAGATACTGAAAGATTACGTTCACGCCTACTTTATTTACCTAAGGCTCAGTTTTATGATCCGAAGTTAACTCAACCAATGGTTAAATATGGTAACCAATGGTTTCCAATTTCGGTAAAACGCGTTAATTCATCAATTGTTAGCCTTTTTTTGGGTTGGAAATCATCCAATGATTTCTCCCGCTCTGGATGAAGCGGTGAGGGCGTGTCAGACTTTTACTGACTAAAACCCACCCGTGTTCCTTCAGTTGCTTGAGCCAGGGCTGCGGTAACTGTTTTTCAAATTTATCCGCGGCCCAGACAAGCATCGGCCCTAGCAGACCCAGTCAGTTATTAACAAATGGTCAAATAAATAACTCTTCAACTTATTTGACCGTTTGCGATCCCAACAATGGATGAATAAATGCGTTTTACCGAAATTTGAAACCATCGGATAGGATATTTAACCATTGGTTAAGTTAATTACGGATAAAAAACTGGAGCTAAGAGAGGAGCTCCAAAAATTCGCGAAATATTTTCCTTAAAATACATCTGGTTCTACTATTCCAGCTGTTATAAGTTGTGTCTACTGTTAATTTATAAACCTTAACCAGTTGTATGCTGTAATTACCGAAACAATTTAAAAGCCATTGTGTCTCGCGTGGAGCCAAGTTTCAGGCACTCAATAGGTTAAACTGTGCCACTGAGTAAGAGTATATATAGGCAGAATGACCACTGGGTCTTCTGATTCCATACAGATTTTAGATAAAAGTAATCTACCTACTAATAAAAAGTTAAATCAAATTTTAAAATGGGCTAGCTGTTAAACGATTTCCTTTGTCCACCAATAGATTTGACGCAGTAGCTTCAGTAATTTACAAAACAAACAAAATATAAAGTTAGTCTTACACAAGATATAATAAAGTTAAGCTTCTATATAACACATAGCTTTATGTGCGTATCTACTTATTTTTTGCTATTGCCAGTGTCGACTAGGTGACGCCGAAACAATGA
Organism: Orthosia gracilis; assembly: GCA_947562075.1. Taxonomy (NCBI): domain Eukaryota; kingdom Metazoa; phylum Arthropoda; class Insecta; order Lepidoptera; family Noctuidae; genus Orthosia; species Orthosia gracilis. Next base: position 39,945,745 of record OX387265.1, on the reverse strand, counting down.
AACCTTAAGGGCAAGTGACGGCGCGAACATGTTCTATTTATAAATAAAAACAAATAAATAAGTAAAAAGAAATACAAAACACAAGTGTCCAAAACAAAAGTTCAGTCTTTATAGTTATAGACTAGTACTTACACGAATATATAGTAAACATGTATACTCGTAGTAAAAGATATAGTTAATATTTTATGAAATCAAAAATCGGTAGGAAGGATTGTGACAATAACAAACCATGTATAATCTTGTCGCCACGAGCTCCAAACAGGACAATAAAATTATAAGAACCAACCAAGATGCGCTAACATTGTAAAAGTTGCTCGAAAGTAGTTGAGAAATAGCTCGGAATAACTAGAAATAGCTCAAGCTCTCATATTATGGCGTGTTAATGTGTAAACCGGCACTCTCGGGCAATAACAACTACTTACAAACATGACTTCTCTTGTTCCATCGTCGAATAAATCTTAAGGGCGATCAAAGACGATAAAATAGCTGTTCAAGGGCACTTGGCAGATCGATAATGCCTTATACGTTTAAATTGCTTTGGTATAACAATATCAGAGGAAATACATACAAATGACAGCGTTATTGCTTCTTGTTTTTTTTTGTCTAGTTGGTACCAGCTTTATCCAGTGGCTTCGCCTGCTTATTCCCGGGGTTAAATTCTCCAAGTTCTATTCTACCACTTTCATAAACTACAAATTTGGTTTAGCTGTATGCAGTGCGCGTAAAACTGTAACAAACAGACGGACAAAGTTACTTCCCCATTAATATTACTATCTTCGCACCGTGGCTTCACCCACGTGTAAAGTGATTTATTTTTTCAGGGAAACATTATACAGAGATGAAAAGTATAATTTGTCCTAATCCACACTCTGGTCTATCCCTATGCCAAGTTTCATCCAAATCCGTTCAGCCGTTGAAGCGTGAGTGACAAAAGAAAAAGACCGAGTTACCGAGTTACTTTCGCATTTAAGTAAGGATATGGATTATTATTATTTCATTATTTTCTTTGATATCCTCAAAAGATATAGTATTCGCGGATTCATGCTATTACTATATTCAATAAGATTTTACAATTTAAAAAAAAAAACAATAAATGATAAAATGATAAATGATTTTATTTCTGTAAGTAGGTTTGTACAAACACTTTTACATGTCGATCATATTTTTAAAACTAGATGAAGTCGGCGTTTCCTATCTAACTACTCTGAGAAGAAAGGCCGAAACAAACTCAGAGGTCACAGTCTCTTTTAAGGTCCAGACAAAATCTTTGTTAGATCATGTGAAGACCATGTAGACTGAAGTCTGAAATGGTCTTTTGAGGAAAGAACCAGCCAGATTGAGTGGACCTGTCCAGTCAGTGCACGCATTCGTCAATAACCGTGCAGCTCAACTCAGAATTTAAGGAGCTCAACGATTCGACGAACAATATCAAAGAAAGGACATTCGGGTAGGCTGCATAAACTACTCAAACTGCCAGACCATGATTAAAACTAATTTGGATAAATTAAAATTAAAAACAAACAAATTGAATCCACATAGTCTTCACATTCACAATAATTAAAATAAACTTAAAATAAAATAATATAATACTTTAAAAAGTAAATATTCTTGTCATTGCAAGAAAACAAAAAAAAAAACAAAATTCACGGTGCAAATTACATTAAAAAAAAATCTAATTAATTGGAGCAGCTCAATCCCAAGCCAGTTTGTCCTCAACGTAATCTTTTATTGTATAAAACGCATTCTGGCACAACTTACGTTTAATTAATGTTTTAAATTTATTAACACTTAGATCTTGTACGTGGCTTGGAAGCTTATTATAAAAGTGTACTTACACATTGACATCTAAACGAGCCACCTATTTTCTTGAGCTTTGTTGCAGGTACTACAAATTTGTGTTTGTTTCTAGTATTTATGTTATGGATATCACTGTATTTTTTAAACAATTTTATATATTTTTAGCTTACCGGGCATTGTTATCCAAACCTAACATGTATGCAAAATTTCATCGCATGATTTGATACGAACATACATACATACATTGCAAGTTAATGAAAAGCTGGTAAAATTAATACCTATAAATTCATTTTACAAGCTTTTTATTAACTTGCAATGTTTTTATAAACTGTACAACTAAGACCATGTGTTTTCAATATATTAGAACTAGGAACGAGACACGTGTTTTGCTTTATTGATTATTCCGTAGAGACTGCAGGCAACTTGTTTGATTTTGAAGGCGTAATCTCCAAAGAGTGGCGTAGCGTAAGACTCTCTCATCCGTTAGTATCTTAACTTACTGCAAAATGCAGTTGTTGTGTACTGAGTTTCCAGCTTATTTTATACAGAAACGAATTGTTATTAAGATAGAAACCTTAACGGAACCTACAAACCAACCAGAACCTTACACTTTTTAGGGTTTTTGTAATACAAATGGTTACTTAAAAATGAACTAAAATAGCTAGATGGGCTGAACTTTGTACTACCTTTAACTACTTTTTTTGCTTCATCCTATTTTTTTTAATCACCCCTTTAGACTGAATAAAACAAAAAAAAAAACAAATCGGTCAAGGTGTTTTTAATTTTGGCGAGACTAACGAACTGCAATTGATTTTTATCTAAGTAGATAAATTATTATGAAAGCAAGTACCTACCATGTCAAATAGCGCGTTATTTTAAATCAAGTTCTAAATTCGAATATTTTTTTACTGGCCAGCGTTCGGCGTACACGGAATCAGGGCAAAGCTAACGTTCCGTGTTCATATTAGATGAACGTGAGCCGCCCTTAATCCGGGACTGGACAACAGTTTGTACTATGAATTATGTAAGTGCCTGCATATGGTAGAATGTATCTGTTTACCGTACATGTGTGCTCGGGTACCTAATTGTTTATGGTAATGCAGATATTGAGCCTGGTCGAAGGATTTCAGTGATTTTAAGGCGAAGACGATGCTGATTTGTTCCCATCTGACATATATAAAGTCATTAAAAATGTTATTTCCAATTCAAGTATATCCAGGTATATGAAAAATAGGTACTTAGTCCTTTTGATGCAGCCTTATTGCGTAAGTGGCGACGATATACGAGATGAACAAGACGCGATGTGGATTTCCTTCTATGTGATTGGTCGATTATTCATACTCTTTGCCCTTTGCCTTGCCCAATTCACTTACTCAATAAGGCTGCTAGAAAGTATTGCAATATTCAGAAACTCATTGATTCAGATTACAGTAATAAGTAGATATATCGAATACTTTCATCGATAATCTTGTGTCTTTTTATGTGTGGTGTCTTGTGTATGTGAGTTGAAATGTTTGTAACACACCCACGATTCAGGAAGAAATTCCAATTGAGGGCCAATGTATTTTTTTTTTTAATAAAAAATATAACAAAAAGTTTGATCAATGGTATTCCCTGAAACAAAAATCACAACCCGAAAAAACATAGTAAATTAACATAGCTGAAAATGATGACACACTAACCATGTTTCGAACCTACCTAATATAGCAAGATGTCTTTGTAACTTCAGGAAGTGCCTGGCTGGGGCTGACTGTCCGGCTAAACCGATTGTTCGGCTAAGACCGAGGGTTCGGCTAAGGCTGAGGCTGTGCGCTCGAGGCAGGGCGTCGCGGAGTGGAGTTGGTTGGCTGCACTGCGGCCTTCTGAGTGACAGGACTACTTTATATTTTCGTTCTTCCACCCTCAACTTAAAAATAATTAATGAAATTTTGATGAAAGGTAGTTTGACCAACCAACTGCACCAACGACCCTATACATTTATATACATTTTTATTCTGGCGTGTTTCGGGGAGACGGCGGAATAAAACTGATATTCCAGTATTTGGCGCTTTAATATTCCCCAATCGATCCTACGTTACATTGGCCTAATAAATAATCAAAGCAATGAAATCTTAAATCTAATATGGCGACGTAAAAAGCTATAATTAATCAAGTGGGCGATGTGATGGAGAAACCTCTATGTATTCATACTGACACGCCCAGCGTTGCAGACTGGCAGCAGCTTCCTGACATTAATAAAGGATATATTCCTAATAAATGATATATTCCTATTTTTGGTTGTTAATAAACATAGATAAAAGATTTGGCAGTTCATACAGTACATGATGCAGTAAGTATCATCACCATCTTGCCTTTTTTAATGTTCCCACTGCTGGGAAACAGGCCTCCTCTCTTTGAGAGGAAATGGGTCGTAATCTACCACTCGAACCCAATGCGGTTTGGTTGATGTCACATGTATTCGAATTTTTGGTTCTAGGACATGCCGGTTTCCTCACAATGTTTGAACCCACGACCTACAACTTGTAAGTCGCGGTCAATACCACTCGGCCACCACTGCCCTGTGTAGTCCAGTCGGTTCAGCCATTCAAAAATTACGGGCGTTTTACTGTTTGAATCGGGGTATTTCCGACATCGTGTTCGATAGATTGTTGATCGAAACGTGTCTACTACTAAATAAATTAGGTAGTTTAAAAAGCATGAAATAAAAAAAAAATGTCAGGTGTTTAGGAAATTTTTACTTGTCTATAGTTTTTATTTTGTCTTGTAGAAGTGTCTCAAAAACAACATAATTTATTTTGCTTAAATGATTTACAGATTTTTGTAGATGTTTATCTTATCCTGCCTTTAATTTCGGCATGTTTAAACATATTATTTCTCTCTCTAAATAAAATGTATCTGTCCGAGTCTTTCTCATTTCAATAATACGAATGAACACTTTAAAAGCCTCGCTAATCAACCAAAAAACTACAAGCAAACTATATCGATTTCTTAACAACACCCTGAGAATCGAAACAATTATGTATCGGTGCTCGGTCGGCCCCCGAGAGGGCCGATAGGGGACGACAAAGGGGCCCTTACCCCACGACGGCGTTCGGATACCCCAACAATACCTTGCTCGGTTTTATTTCATGCCATGTTCGTTCTCTAGTAGGTAATACTTTAGTTGCGAAAACATGTGTAAGAAGTTAAGAACTGTGTTTGATAAAGATCTTTGAAAAGGTAAAAAATAAATAAAAAAGTGGTTCCTTCGTACACCCAGATTAGTGTTTTTATTTTTATAATATAGATTTTTTAAATAAATTTTATGTGAATGTCAATAAATGTAGTTGCTATTGTCATACCAAAACGCAACTACTACAGCATAAGTTAGATAGTGTACTTAATTTTGTTGGTCCCTACGGTAACACTGTGTAAGAACTGTATTTGACAAAGAAGTAAATCATTATTTAAATCGGGTCAAATACATCACAAGGCGTGGTCACCTTTGAGCTACATTCATTAAGTCCAAGCTTGTAGTAGTATTAAAGCGATAGACAAAACAGTCGCAAGTCGCAACTAAAGTTCAGCATCCTTAAAACACTAGAGCTTACTGGTAATCCGGCTGCATATTTGGAATTTTGGATGTTTCTTTTTTTTTCAAATTTGGAAGACAGGAGAGGCCTAGATTAGGAGATAAAATACTTCTTATCCGATTATTTCAAATTCGATCCCTTGGAATAATTTCTGACCTTCACGAGCGGGCGAAAGCTAGTCAAGAGTAATAAAATGAATACAGAAATAATTAAAAGAACATTTTCAAAATTTTAATTATCTGCAGATTACATTTTCCTTCATAATATTTCACGTAAATTCGCCAGCTTTCTAGAAATATGTATTCACAGAAGCGAAGTTATTATAGTTTAGGTAGAGTACGTCGTCCTACAAAATATGCATAAAGAGAGACTTGTAGGATTTGAGAGGCAAAAATTATAACGACTCGACACCTGACATTTAACTAGGTGTGTCCTTTACTTTCTTTAGGCGTCCTACCAGTGTTGCCGATGTCCATGGTCTGGATTACCCAAAAACCTGACTGAAAATCCCCAATTTTGGGGCAAATAAAATCAATATTCCCCACATCTACCCCACAAATTATTATCAAATATATAAAAGTAATGTTAATATAAATCAAAAATGATCATTATAAAAAAGTATATTATGCAACTAGTGAATAAAGGACGGATTTAAAGCGAGGGCCATAGATGAATCACGAACAAGTGAAGGATTCTAAAAACTGAATCACGACCGTAGGGAGTGATTCATGATGATTGAATCACGGGCATAGCGAGTGATTCAAGTGTTAGAATCCTGAGCGACGCGAGTGATTCATGGCCCTCGATATAAATCCGTTTTATTCAAGAGTTGCATACTATATTTTTATACCATGGCTACGAGAAAAAAAAGATTCAAGTAAAAAGCACAAGGGATAATAATAAATAAATAAAAGGTTAATTATCTTAAAAATTTACAAAAAATGAGAAACCACAGGGTTTCTCATTTTTGTAAATTTAAGCTGAGCTAGGTGTGTTTCAGACGCCAGTGACCACCTCCGTTACGTTTCATAATTATAATTAATTTAACAGCAATGCAATTAATATTAGATTTTCAATCCAAATAAGTATTCACTAAATATCCTAGACCAAAATTAAAATCATTATTAAAATCCTAAATATAAACAAACTCAAAATTAAATCGACGAAGGAGTTTGAAAATCGAATATTCTTTGCACAAGAAGTTTGCATCGAGTATTTTATGCGCAAAAAGGTTGTGTAGCATTGAGATGGAGGTAGAATATAATCACTGTTTTGGTGTTTGAATTTAGAACACACCAATGTATATTCTACCTCCATCTCAATGCTACACAACCTTTTTGCGCATAAAATACTCGATGCAAACTTCTTGTGCAAAGAATATTCGATTTTCAAACTCCTTCGTCGATTTAATTTTGAGTTTGTTTATATTTAGGATTTTAATAATGATTTTAATTTTGGTCTAGGATATTTAGTGAATACTTATTTGGATTGAAAATCTAATATTAATTGCATTGCTGTTTAATTAATTATAATTATGAAACGTAACGGAGGTGGTCACTGGCGTCTGAAACACACCTAGCTCAGCTTAAATTTACTAAAATGTGAAACCCTGAGGTTTCTCATTTTTTGTAAATTTTTAAGGTAATGAACCTTTTATTTATTTATTATTATCCCTTGTGTTTTTTACTTGAATCTTTTTTTTCTCGTAGCCATGGTATAAAAATATAGTATGCAACTCTTGAATAAAACGGATTTATATCGAGGGCCATGAATCACTCGCGTCGCTCAGGATTCTAACACTTGAATCACTCGCTATGCGTAATCGTAAACCTTCCTGTACCGTAAACCTTCCTGTACTACTTTTATTACTTCTAAGTACAGTTCTAGGGTAAATGTCTAAAATCCTCGCGTTTTCCTCACATTATCGCTCTCCCCACAAATTACCCAATCGGACTGAAAATCTCCGCAGTTTGGGGAATTGCCCACAGATTGGCAACTCTGCGTCCTACACGCCCTAAAATTTCTGAAATTGCCTTATTTAGAAATGCCAGTAGTGTTATGCTACCGAAGTGTAGTTAGCCTAATTGTTAATTTATAAACGCTCAAAGCTACGATGTGAACAATACGCCACTGCTTACCATTACGCTCGGAATGTAGTCTAAACTTATGTTATGATACCAATCTACAGCCATTTTTTGATCGAATTTATTTAGACCACCTCTATGGCTTTTGTATAGCGCCTATAATGCTTTCTACTCGGTCTAAATTGAGTTTCGCGGCGGTAAATGTAACACTGTACTTGCCTAAACACAGACTTGGTAACTTTGACACTTGGGGAGATCTTTATGACTCAGTAATAACGGTGATTTTCGTATGTTTCCGGGTCTAATTTCGAAGGTCCTGTTAGAGCTTCGTGGTGGCCACTGGGATGACTCACATCACTATCACCGTGCATTCTTGGGACGTATCCGTTTTTAAGTTATTTTTTATTTGGTTACCGTTTGAACTTGTGTCGACGCGTGTAATAGGTCGTCATGAATGGGCAATGGCATATCTTTATTCTTTACTTGGGTTCTTGTAGCTTATATAATAATACGCTTAGACAGAAATAGTTTAAGATTGATGTCTCACTGGACCGACTGGATCACAGACTGGATGGACTGTTCCAGTCTGTTATGACAGCGTCATTAAATAAACTGCCGGCGATTAAGAACTAAAACAAATATTCATAGCAATTATTAAAATTAATATGTATAAAATAAGCCAAACGAGGCAAATTCTACCTAACTGCGAAACTAATTAAAATAGATTAATAGAAATAAAATGTTAACAAGATCTAAGATACGAATACGATGTTAATTATCGATTAATTCTTGTAATTATTAAAACAGGTAAACTTATTAAAGTACCTTACCTATTTATTTGAATTTAGATTACTTAATTAATATTTGACCGTCACAGACACACTTATTTACTGAATCGGTTAGTAACAAATTTTGATCTTGCATCAAATATAAAACGCTTTTTTAAACAACCAGGCATCACAGTAAGGTCGCGGATAAATTTGAAAGAGAGTTACCGCGGCCCTGGCACAAGCAACTGAAGGAAAACGGGTGGGTTTTAGTCAGTAAAAGTCTGACACGCCCTCCCGCTTCACCCAGAGCGAGAGAAGTCATTGGATGATTACCCACATAAAAAAAATAAAAAAAGGCATCACAGTAAAACTTAGAAGTCTAGCAATATCGAATCCACTAACTGTCATCCAAGGATAGATTCCAAAAAGTTCAGGTTCAAAGCGTAATAAGGTCTATAACAGAGCTTGGAATGCAAGACATACCAAACGGGGGCAGTTGTAAAGAAGATTATAGAATCACACTATATATATATATATCTATACTAATATTATAAAGCTGAAGAGTTTGTTTGTTTGTTTGTTTGAACGCGCTAATCTCAGGAACTACTGGTTGGAATTGAAAAATTCTTTTTGTGTTGGATAGCCCATTTATTGAGGAAGGTTATAGGCTATATAACATCACGCTATGACCAATAGGAGCGGAGCATAAATGAAAAATGTAGCAAAAACGGGAAAAACATTCCTTTTTGAGAGTTTCCGTTGCGTGCGCTGCGTAAACGGTTTAGATGGGTAGGTAGGTAGCCAGTTGACGGGAGCGAAGCCGCGTGGGAAAGCTAGTAACATTATAAAGGCGAAAGTTTGTGAGTGTATTTATATGTTTGTTACTTCTTCACGCTCACTCGACTAGACGGATCTGGATGAAATTTGGCACAGAGATAGATTAAAGTCAGGAATAGCACATAGGATACTTTTATCTCAGGAATATGTTCTCTTGGGATAATTTTTGACATTCGCTGGCAGAAGCTAATAGGACTTATAGGTAAAAATTAGACTACTACCTGTTTTCTGAAAGGTTAACCTAATCAAATTGACGGTTACAAGCACAAAAATAAACTAACGTCAATATATCTAGTTCAATTCCTAGCGGAACTATATACTATTATATAGTCAAAAATCGTCACCAGCATCAACATCATGTCGGCAGAAAGACGTCCACTGCTGGAATAAAACCTCCCCCAGATGTTGCCACATCGACCGGCAAGCTTATTACGTATCAATAATAATTGCTCTTCAATACAGAAATTTTAGAGCTTTTGACGTTTTATTGTAGAAATAAGCGCATTTGACAAACATCGAGCGATTAGCAAACGATTGTGTAGGATCTACCTTACTCATACTCTAGGTAATTATTCCTTTTATGACATAAAGCGTCTGATCGCGCGATCACTGCTGATTGCTGTTTCGTACGGACTAAGCTTGCCGCCGCCGTCCTCTTTCTTCAAATTCTCCTAAAATTTGTCAATTAGTAGTCTTTAATATGGTTTCAAAAACCAGGGGCAAATCGTAGGTACAACAACAAACTTGGCAGTCATAAAATTAAACGAGAAAAAAATATCGTTAATCTCAAAAAAAAAAGTCATTTAAAACTCTGATGTTCCCATAAATAACACAAAGAAGTTTTTATTCAACTCAATTATCTTATAAACAAGCTAGTGCTTACAAAACGAAGGCCTTCTAAGATTTTGACACAGTTTTATATTCCAGACTTGTGAGACGTAAATAAGGCACTATAAGTTTTCTGTTTTCTCTGATTGAAAATGTTAAAGCCTAATAAATTCAGTCGTCTTCATTATTGAAAAATACAACTTGAGAAATAAACAAGCACTCTGAATTTACGGTACCAATGTGATATTGACGAGGTCTCTGAAATTCTCTTCTTTTTCAAGTGTTTATAGTACAGCTGTTTGAGTCCTTGAATGGAGGTCGCGAATGTAACTGGGACGCTCCGAAGGCCCCAGCTAGGGGAACCGACGACCTTCAAAAACTGAGTAAGACTTGAACAGGCCAGATGCGGACGGCGGAGATTCAGGACTTAGACTACAGAGAAAACCATGTAGTGGACTGGATAGACTGAGTAGTGTTTAGGGTTCCGTACCCGCAGGGTCCTAACGGATCCCCATTGCTGTCACTCACGTGTCCGTCTGTCTGTCGTCTGGCACACATTTCGTACCGAAGATTTTTTTAACTTCCCGTTGACCTATGACTTAAAATTTGGTGATAATGTTTATTATTACGTAAATTTTACCAACAAATACCAATATATTTATAAATTGATACGGAACCCTAAATGTGCGAAGTCCGACACGCAATTGGCAGGGTTTTTGACATCTGTGGGAAGAACATGTAGCCAAACACTAGAAAGAAAGAAAGAAAGAAAAATTGTTTATTTGCGCCAGGCACGACGCATACCATAAAAAGAACAAAAAATCTTAAATACAATCATTACAAAGTATGCGTCACAACTACGCAAAACGGCCATCGCTCAGCATAATGCTGGGACTCGTGTGCGAGACAGAGGCCCAGACTATATTTAGCCTTTGTAATCTTTTTCTCTTCTGTCTTTCATAAAAAGGTTTATCTTGGTTTGTGTGTTTCAAAAAACTAAACGCAAGTCATGTGATGCAATTGGCCATTGATACCAAAGTAGGTACTTGGTTGAGCAAATCTCGATATCAACGACCAATCTGATCCCTTGACTTCACATCAGATGATCACAGCAGATTACTAACACGTATCTCCAAAGCAGCTGGAAATAATAAACACACAAATAGAAGAGATGCTACAAATCGTGGGTGCCGATTCCCTTGAGTAGCTGATTTTAAAATGAGAATCACGTATAAACGGCTAGTCGTAATTTTATGGAAAAAATATAATATATGTTACATTAGACCATTTTCTTAATAATTTTATCTAAGAAAATTTTGAGTTTTATTCGTATATATGTTACGGCTAATACCCGAAGTGCGGCTACACCTAGTATTAGCCGGTTGGAGCTTAGGGCACCCCGACACGGACAGGTTAGGTTCGAACGAGATGACGGGAGCTGAAGTGAGCGAGCAAAGCGAGCGAACTCAGCTCCCGTCATCTCGTTCGTGTTAGGTTACTTTAGACCCTGCGGACGGAAATAGGAGCCCCGCAGCCCCGCAGCGGGGCTCCGTCGACTATGTTGCGTGGCTACACCTAGTTCTAACCGGCTAAAACTAGGTGTAGCCGCACTTCGGGTATTAGCCGTAACATATATATTAATTTGTAAAGTTATGTCTAACACGGACAAAAACACGACAATCGCACCAAAACCGCTGAACGTATTTTAATGAAATTGACACCATCTCAAAGGCAATTAAAGTACCTACATTTTGATCTGAGGCCTTTTTTTTAAAGTCATAGAATAATAAGGGAAGTACAAAAAACTACTAAATTTTGGGTCGCGCGGGTGTGAAACGAGTGCGTGTTTTGTTCCCTCAAGGTCGTACGCCTCACCCGTGGTACTAGTACAGAAGCCAGAACTGACGTAGGAGGGAGGCATTTGACATTTTGACACATAATTTTTTCGATAATCTTCGTTCAGAACTGGGCTTTACTCTTATTCAGCTTTAAATTCTATCACAAATTTTGTTCACGCTCCGACATCTAGCAAATCTAAATAATCAACGGTCGACCATAGACCAGTAGTTTGGTCTACATCTGTCATGCTTACACGTCTACAAGGACATCTTAATCACTCTACTGAGGGTAACCACAGATTACCTCACGATGTGATGCTCCAGACCAAAACTAACCTCAAACGGCATCAGACGTCACGCGTCATCATTACATGTTTGTAGAACAAGGAACACGGAAACCCATGTTTCCATACTAATACATACTCAAGTGCAAGTAAATCTGTATTGCTGTCTGTCTGTAAATGGAACTGTGACACATGGGTAGATAACGTCCTTGATTAGGGTATCGCATACTTTTTATCCCGAAAATGTGTCCTTGGGACAATTTTCGTCTTTCACGTGACCAAAGCCGCTGGCAGAAGCTAGTCCATTATTATTATAAGCCTTTTTATTTCCAAGACAGAAAAATCAGATAAAATTGGTATAAAAAAAAAACAAAATGTTTCTTTCGCGGGTATAAGCCTCCTTCAATCGCCTCCATTTTTTTTGGTGTTTGCCGCTTCCAACCAGTCACTTCCTGCTATTTTTAATATCTAGTCGATCCAGCGAGCTTATGGTCTGCCTTTTGGTTTTTTACTTCCAGGGTCCACTTTGTTATTCGTTTGGACCATATTTCTTGAGGAAGCTATTCCATACTAATGTTATAAATTTCTGTAAGTTTATTTGTTACGCCCAAGCCGCTGGACCAATAGTGATGAATTTTGGTATAGAGATAGATTGGACCATAAGAATCTTTTTATTCCGGGAATACGTCCCCTTGGTATAATTTTCGCCTTAAAGCCGCTGACGGAAGCTCATTCAATTAAATAAGAAAGAAGATCTAGCAGTGCAAGAAGCATTATTTGGGTTATTGAATACATTTTAACATTTTGATCTTTCTGGTTAGTCCCTAAAGTAATTAGCGAAATAATAGGGAGACTGGTTCTTACGGACAACGAAAAAACGCGTATCTTTTCCTATGGGATTTTATGGGGTGACTTATGGTATCATCATGGTTAATTTCACCACCACCAAGACTATACGAAGAAATTAACTGGTAAGGATTGTTTGATTGGTTAAAGAGTTAATAGGGAGCCAGCAAAGAGTACCTACAAATATAAGGCTCGTAGTATATGGCGTTCTATTGTTTCTGTCTATATTTTTTCATCTATAGGCAAAAGACATCAGTTTATTTTTGTATGAAAGAAAAACCTCTGTGATTAAAATAAATTCAATCTTATCATTTTTAGGGTTCCGTACCCAAAGGGTAAAAACGGGACCCTATTATTAAGACTCCACGATCCGTCTGCCTGTCTGTCTGTCCGTCTGTCACCAGGCTGTATCTCATGAACCGTGATAGCTAGACAATTGAAATTTTCACAGATGAAGTATTTCTGTTGCCGCTACATTAACAAATACTAAAAACAGAATAAAATAAATATTTATGTGGGGCTCCCATATAACAACCGTGATTTTTTCCGTTTTTTGCGATAATGGTACGATACCCTTCTTGCGCGAGTCCGACTCGCACTTGGCCGGTTTTTCATTTAGTGAATCAGATAGAATAGGGATGTTTCCTGGTTCGAAAAATGATGATTTTATTAAGTCCGTCAGTGAGATATTGGACCCGTATTTTTGTTTTATCAAATAAATACAAATTTACAAAAATATAGCGCATCAAAGTTCAGAAGTGACGTCACTTTGTCAGTATAAAGTGTAGTACACCGTGACGTCACACGATATTTCAACGCACTGTATCATCGTTTCTTTTTGTTAACGTGGCAAAAGAAAAATACGTGTCCAATATTTTTAGGTAATCGAACTGACGGACTAACCCTAAGTTTCTCAGCTCAAAATTATCACAGAATTAATGTGACAAATTGTCAAGCACGCATTATCTACTGTGATTGGTTGAATGAATTTTCAACAGCCAATCACAGCAGATAACGTGTGCTTGACAATTGGTTGGTTTTTAATCATATACCCTATTAACGAAGCGTCACGCTCAGATGAAACTCTATTCCAAGTTTTGACTAGAAGCAAGTTACCTACCTATCAAAATTACTAAAATGCATACAAACAATGTACTACTTTACAAGTTCCTTCACGATATCTAATTATAGACATTAACATGTGAAGTGCAACAGAGTCGTAGTTAACAGGTGGCCAGCGCTGGTTAAACGCTTTTAAAACAACCGATTACTTATCACGGCAATCCAACTTTGCTATAATCAAATTTATTTATTTACACATGAAGTTGTACCTTATATAAACCATATTAAGGTTGGGTTTCAAGTGTACGAACCACCCTAGTAAAATAACAGGGAGCCCTATTGTTGCTTACGCAAAGATGTAATCTCTTATTTTATTATTACCTGACTGGAAAGGGACACAGGAGACCCTATAATAAATATTCGACTTTATCTTCTACAAGATAAAGTACATTGTACTTCACCCCCGTTTTAATTACATAAGGCTCATTTTAAATGCTTAAACGCTGTGAGGCGGTCTTACCGTGACGTGTCAATTTTTCTCAGTTTTGGTATAAATTGTGTGAAATATGGCGGGTGACGTCACTATGGCGTTGCCGTTGGTAGGTGATAATAAAATTATGCCTGGCGTGTACACAATGGCGGATATGGGCCACTATGGTATGTCCACTGAGGGGTTTATAATAATGTTCTGATGGACATCTTGACGCGATGTAGTATAGGTTCAATATACGGTATTTAGGTCCGATTAAAACAAGTAAAATTAATCGCAATTAGTTCAACTAAACTTAGTTTATACAAATACAGTATTCTCATTGGTAGTTTCTCAGCGGTCTTAACCAATCACAACGCTGTATTTTTATAGACTGAATTTAGATGAACTAATCGAGATTAGTTTAGTTTCTGAAATCGGCCCTTAGTTCATCCATCACTGATGCAGCGTAACATACAATCAATGGCAAAGCCAGTCATTTCAACAGTTCAACAGCATTCAATACCTTATTTATTCTACTTGTTTTTTTTTTAATATATGAAGCAATGGAATAAGAACTTGCTTTAAAATTATTTCCTTTACAATTCAGAATGGGATTGCTTCTGTGTTACACAATTGAGGTGCCAGTTTCCAACTTTGTCAATCAGCGATCATTGGTAATCGAAATTTGTTTTGCATTTACACTAAAGTTAAAGCAGATGAAACTATTGTTTTAATTAACGGATTGTTCTATATCTTGATAAGGCTCTATTACCTAATATATAATAGGCTGCAGTTTCGTACTCACCCAAACCAAATTATTCTTAATACTGCACAAATCAATACTGCACAATTTTAAGGATCAATCCTGCAAAAAATACGGTCTACAAGTAAGAAGAGGTTTGGACAACCTTGAGAAAAACCTTATTGGTTGTAGATGCAGGAAATATGCCCTTATAACCTATACCCCTTCCAATATTAAAACGCTATTACAATAAAAACACACACAAGATAATGACATCCTTCTCCACCAGTTACCAATTTCTCTGATAGGATTACCAGGGATTCAGCCGCTTGAGGAGTTCGCTCATAGCTAATATCAGATATTATAATACTGCAGTCTCTGAGGCAGATTTCCAAACCGCACACAATAAGACTTTTTGCAGAATTTTCTTGATTCTTACAACTTGCAGGAAGAGATTAGTAATTGACACAAAATTCCCTTTCATTGCAGAGAGTAAAAGTAATTACGATTGCTAAATAGCGAAGTGTTAACTAACATCATCGTGGATTAGATGCTGTTCTGCTCGCGTCATCCTGCTTTGAAGGAAGTCTAAACTTGGTCTGATATATAGATAAACCTCTGCCTGCCCCCTTGTGGTTTTTTATCGTAATGATTTATTGGGACTAAGGTCATTAGCGTTAATTATAACCAAGATTTGTGCCTAAAGTAGGTATACGTATATAAATAAATAATTACAGTTAACTGTATCTACAGTCTTGAACTAATTTTCGAAAGTAAGCTACCTACATCTTTATTTTAAACTGCTGTCATAATCTACCAAGTAAAAATATTAATACTACCTAAGCTGAAAGAGAACAAGTTACGCATTTAACGCTTGAATGTAAAATAAGGCTGACTCTTGTTTATCTCAAACTTTGATTTAATTTCAGCCAGGAAAAGGTATTAAGCTCTTTATTAAAATAAAATCAGATTAACAAGGCAATTACGTAACCTACAAACACAAAACTTTTCCACTTTTTCCACCGGACTCGTGTGATCAAACATTTTATTTTTGAAAGTGTGAGAGCCCCGGAGGGTAATGTACTACCCGTGCCGATGAAAAATACACCCGATCCATACACATTGGGACTATAAAAAGTGGCGTAACATGGATAATGCCGATGTCAAAGTTCACCAATATTGTTTGCTGTAGCTAAGGATAACACCTACCAACCTATAGAAACTTACGAAGGCAGCATTCAACTTTGTTCTTCAATTTATACACAATAATATTAATGCTAAAGGTTGAAAACAACGGGAAATAAAGTCTGAACAAACTTATAAACCTACGCAGTTGCCTACACATTATCAAAAGAGGCGATAATAATTGTATGCAGGCGTCGTCGTTTAACACCTAGCGCCATCTAGTAGCGCATAGCGAAAGTTTAACAGTGTCGCGCATTTTTTTATTTTTTTAAGTTTTGGTTTGTATTTAGTTCCAAATCTCAATGATTATTAATTGCCAAATCATTCTGAATGGGTAGGTTACCTACAATAAAGGTACATTCAAATTATAACAATCTCATAACTAGATAAAATATAAGATAAAATCAAATAAGAAATCGCTGATAAAAACGAAGGTAAACATATAGATAACGCCTTAAAGTACAGAAAGGAGTGATACTTATTGATTATTATAAAATTATTTTTTCAGGATTACTTTTAAATTGAAACAGATCTTCGTATTAAGCAAATTGACACTACTTTGCCCAGATACCTTACACGACATTAGAAATCCGAAATGAAACAGCAACTCACATAATCAAACAAATTAGTTAACCTAAAACCCTTACAAGATATTTCCACGAAGCCGTGCTGCGGTGCGGCGAGTCGACCATCTTGTCGGGCAACTGGTCGGCCATTTTGTCGTCGCTTCATTTTCTCCACAAGCGACGTGTGTTGAACATCGCCCGCGAACACGGTACAAAATGTATTGTCATTGGACGCAAACGTGTTGCTTTTTTATGACACCGGAGAAGATTTACGCTAAATTATCTTGTAATCTTTGTGAATTTGCTTTGAATGCTCCTATTTAAGGTAAAGAGAAGCGTTGTGGTTTTATAATGAAGAAACTTAGGGGTGTCTGAAAGCAATAACATTATTAGTGAGCTCGCTTTTGTTTCTATGGCATTTTATTTAGGTAACTAGACCTACACCTTACTCAGCAATAGTTCAGCCTAATCTACCTACCTACCCTACCTAACTAACCTATTTTTTTATTATATGCTTTTATTAAAGAGTATAAGTCTGTATTATTTTTACTTTGATAACAATTTTGCAGAAAAAAGTTTAAAAAATATTTTTTTATTGCCATATTTTAGTATCAAATACCCTTATGTGCGAACTTATTTAAATGTAGAACCTAAAAGCTGCTATTGTGACTTAACTATGATAGTTAGATATATTCTCTTGCAGACTTTTTCTGGATAATAATGAGAACTTTAATCAGTAGTACATAATTTTATGTATCATCAATAGTTTTCTCAGCGTGCGCCAAAGAATGAATTTTATAAGCAAAATTTTGCCACTTTTATACTATTGCAATTTTCATAAGGATCTCTATAATTTTTGAAAATAATATTAAAGTCTAGGACACTCAAGAATAATTTAGCTTTCTGCTGGTGAAAGAATTTTCAAAATCGGTTCAGTAGATCCAAAGATCCCAACCTCACAAACTTACGGCATCACAACATCAAAAACTCACAAACTTTACCTCTTTATAATATTATTTTTATATTTTCTTTATTTAATATTATATATAAATAAGTATAAGTATAGATTATTGATTCATGTACATTATTTGAGAAACATGGTTTTTTAAAGTATGTCTCCGTTTGCCGTATACATACACAGCTTTTTATTTGATCTGAGAATTCGACTGAAAAGCTAAGGCGTAGTTTCGTTGTACGTGTGTTCGTGTAATTGTGTAAGTGTACGGCAAGCCGTAGTTTTAACCGGCGTCACCTTGTTGTTTGCAACGTTCCATCTTGACTTTTTAATTGATCTGAGGCTGGCAGTCTGGCACCGAGCGGGCACACGACCAGTACCGCGTTATCATTGTGGAATGTCTGCACAGCATATCTTATTCTTCTCCGTCTCAATAGCCACCTACTTTCTTTTCTCCACATTATCTTCGACACAGTCCATAGTTTCTTCCGATTCGACCTTCTTCTACCGTTATGATTGTCCACCTTCGTACTCAAAACTTGTCTAATACGCCAATTAACTACAGTACATGGGCGACCGAGCTCTGCTCGGGTGAAAATAGAGTAAACGATGTTTTCTAAAAATGAAACCTAGCTCTATCGCCCCCGAAACCCTCTGCATACTAAATTCATGAAAATCGTTGGAGCCGTTTCCGAGATTCCGATTATATATATACAAGAATTGCTCGTTTAAAGGTATTAGATAAATTAGATTTGCTTGAAATCAAACAAATGAAAAACAAACAAACACATTAAAAATATCTTCCAATGAAAACTGCGAGTGCATTAGGCCTCTCTGATTTATTTAGTGATTCTACAGTTGATTGTTGCTCCCCTACAGAGTGCTGAACGCACATTACACCTAATGGACGTACAGAGGTAGTAAATGCGAAGAATAAATTAAGTACAATGTTATATATATCAAACGTTGTAGTACTTGAAATATGTTATAGGACTTCAACTTCTTTTCATATCGAACCGAACATGCATGAATCCTAAAGATGCAACCTTAATCAAAACTTTGGGCAGTCAAAATATTTTCTCGGAGCTGGGGTGGCCATGACGCCAAAGCACACTACATTAACCTGGGTCCCCTCAATTGTCGGAGTTATAATTAGCCAAATCATATGAATTATAAAGTTCTCAGGTTCTGCGGCAAACTGCAGCAATTCAATCAATAACTGCAGTAATTCAATCAATAGTAGTTGAAAACGGAAAAGTTCCGCATTTCAGTGTTTTCATTACTCAAACAAATATGGCTTAGCTAGCATTGAAATAGGACCTATCTACCGTATGGAAAAAATACTTGAGGACTTGCACATAAGTATTCCAAGTATTTTTTTTTAGCCTGAGTAGTCCCATCGTAGAGCAAAGGCCGTCCGTTCTTGCTTCCATTCCTCCCAGTTTTAGGCAAGTTTGGACCAGCAGCATAATTGCGTAAGCGAATTCGTCAAGGTTTTGGCTCATTAATCGGCCAATCACATGCGAGATGAAAGACGCGATGTGGATTTCCGTCTATATGAATAGGAATTAGGCGCAGGCCTTTGTGAAAGATTTGAGCTCGTTCTGTTATCCTTACCTGGGTCGACCCGGTGTCACCGGACATTTTCCGGGACTTTGGATCGTACTCGATATAACTTAAAAAAAAAGGTAGATCGGCTGAGAATACCTTCTGACATAAAGTCCACCTACATATCACTACTGTATTTTGACTGCGTATAGATTTAATCAATGAATAGATATAGCAACCTTATTGAAACTGCAGCAAAGTTAATTTTCTGGCTAAGCCGGGACCTATTTATGTCACTATTTTATTAAAACAATAATTCAATAAATCTCGTAAATACGAGAAACTTTACAGACGACAGCTGAGTGAGTTATGAATTTATAGCCAATAGATACTCTGAAATGTATGGAAGTTGCATTAAAAACACCAATCAAGTCAAGCGATCTATAAGTTCATCGTTCTGCTAATCAATGCATAGTAAACTGAAGACACAGTAAAAGCTCAAATGTAGGAAAGCCCGTCAAAGACCTATGCACTTTACCTGCTCTTTGCATTGTTGGTTGATACGAGAGTCTCACAGAAAGATGGATGAACTGTGTGACAAATGAAATAGGTGGAATGAAGTTGCTACTGAGACGAAGACTAACAGAGAAGCATGTTAAAACAACCAGATCAATTAATAAACTCGGATGAAAAAATGAGGATATTACAATTATTGCAAACACTCGTTCAATTTACGTTCAAGAAGTCTATTGCGTTCATAGACGCATATCATCAACTTAGCCATTCCATTGGTATCTGTAATCAACACAAACAGATGCGGCCTAATATTGTATCCTTATATTTAAGTAGTGGCCATTGCCATCTGATCGCAGCACCCAAATTATTGAGGGGAACATTATATCCCTACAATATTGTATGAATTGTATTTGATTGCAGGGTTTGAGTAGTGAATGTTAACGTAGTCACCTATAAACAGGAAAACACATAGTAATCTATGGAGAATTGAGAAGGTAGGTACTTAGTTAGTTTTTATTTTTAACTCTTGAAACCGAAATCAATATTGGCGATCACTAGAAAAGCGCCTAGGTAATAAAGCACAATGAGTCCGGGAAAAACTATCAACTGACTTGGATCCCATAACTAAATTAATCAGAAAAGAACGAAAAAGCGGTAAAATATGATATTATTATATAAATAGTTAGAGACACAATTATCCATACTCCGTTTCTACATAAGTCAGTCTCTAAACTTTTCAACTGTGCCTCCAAAACCTCGCGAATTTCAGTTTCCAAGCTCTTTAGTCGAGCAATTCAAAAAATGAGCTTGTTGTCTAGACATATCGCCGCGAACACAGGAAAGAAAAGTTGCTTTTGTTTTGTTTTAAAAGAATGTTAAATTACCACCAAACCCGGGAGAAACGACTAACAAAGATGTAAACGGCGTAACTATACATCTATATGCTTTACTTAGGGACAGTATTGGGCCACACTGTGGAGGGGGCTACCCCTATCGCTATTTATTGAACACTTCGAACAATACGACCCCGGACTACGTTTCCTAACAGAAAAACCGACTCAGCTTCACGGGTTTGCTGTCAAAAACAGACAGTGTTGTTTGTTGCCGATCTTGGTTTGTTTAATCCATCACTAAATGGAATAAACCTCCCAAAATTGGCCACAACTCTAGTTCATGCTAAGCTACCTTTTTAGGTCATCGGTTCATTCTCAACAATATATTTACGTCAAACGAATAAAAGTAAATAAATTGTTCCATACACACTCATACACTTGCAGGCAACACCCATATTAAGGGCGTGCCAGACAAAAACAGAGTTTTTCGCTACCCTCGTCATGTGAACGCTAACTTATTTATTTCAGCCGGATAATCGGAGAATTATTTTCAGCTAGGCACCTATTCTTTTTCATACGGATAAAAATCCGGTCAAACGCGAGATAAGCTCGGTTGAAATGTTCGTAAGTATTGAATGGGTAAATAATGTGATAATACTCGTTTTAATTCGGTATTTCGTTCGGCACGCGCATTCTAAAACTTAAAAGATTTTCTTTTTGTGATCTGAATTAGGTACTATTATTTGTAAAAGATACACCGTATTGATTCGGAATTTCATTTTTAAATTAATTTTGTCATAACGAATAAACACGAATAGGTATTTTTATTAGCGCTAACCATGCAAAGGCATTCCAAAAGTAAAAATAAGTAAGCAGCGCTTTAAACAAAACAGACATTCAACAATTTCTTAAATAGGAATTTTCAAACACAAATGTCTTTGTTTACATTGAAATTAACTTAATATACGAAAACATTTACGTTACAATACCTACCCACAGTCTCATATTATAACCGCAACGAACTCTGTATAATTGGTATTTGGAAGTTGAACTCACATATAAACAGAGAAGGGAATGTGGCAAGAATTTAGTATTATTTTTCTTTTGGATAAAAGATTTTCAGAGCATAGAGCGTATTAAAAAACGCTAATTGGTTAATTTGTGTGAAATTGATTGAAATAATTTGCGTACTTACCGAGTGATTTTTTGAAAAACGGCTTATTGAAATCAAGAGTATTTAGTACTTTCACAAAATGATCCTGTGTGGAGTAAAAAAAACAAAGAGGTGGGACATTCAAATTGAAAAGCTTTTAGTGTGATGTTTAACATAATATTATTTTAACAAAAATGAAATATTCTTAAGGTAAGTTAACCTTACCGACTTGTTTTCAAACTTTTCATAGATATACTTCGTCCGTAAACTAGCCTATACCAAATTTAAGTCGGCAGGCCAGTTTTACGGTCATTTGGTAAAACTAATTTTACCTATACCGTCACACCATAACCTTACTAGTTCCCTGTAAACGATCTAGGTAACGTTATATGTTTTTTCCAAAGACATTTTCCCTTTTTTTCAAACATTTTTTTCTTCTTCGTGTATGAAGCAAAGGCAACTTAAATTATACGTCAACACATTCAGTTGCATTGCTCATGAATCTAAGTTTCACACTTTAATTTAGACTAAAACGATGACAAACAAAGCAGTTAGGTCGCATAACCCCACACCAACCGCATCGGATTAATTTTTGATCAGGAGTTAAAGCTCCCAACTTTCGAAATTACGACGGATATTCATTTTTAAGACGCCATATTGTTAAAAAAAAACTGTGTAGCGAAACGAAATTCGAATTTGGAATTTGGGAACTTGTGTTAGATATGGGTGGATTTAGCTATACATGGAATTACTACGTACCTACTTTACCTAAAGGACTGGCTGACTGACTGTTTGGAAAAGGAAAAGAAAGGCCTTTGCCCAGAAGTGGAACAAAATAGGCAAGATAATCGAATTATGCCTAATAATCGAAGTATGCTTCACATAGCAAGACTTGGTAAGTTTGCCTTATATCAATTTGTATACCTAATTGAATTACTTAGATATTATTTCCACGATAGCATTTGACGGGATGAAAACTCCACATTCAGAACCATTAATTTATATAGATACACAAAAACTTTCCTCGTTTCTCACTCTTTATATTGGTAAAAACCGCATGAAAAGCCGTTCATTAGTTTTTGAGTTTATCGCGTACAAACGCTCTTCGCACTCTTAAACAATCTGCCGAATCTTTTCCCAAATACATTGTAGTCAGCTTCAGTCTACCCGAATGCAACTTTATACCACTATTTTATATGGAGCGACTGCCTAACTGAGCTCCAAAACCTAGTAATTGGATAACACGATATCCCTTGGCAAGACTGGTATCAGATTTTTTGGCTCCCGTTTACCCGTTACGAATGTCAAAGATCTATAATAGATACCCGGGACCAACAGCGTTTTCTAAGGCACGGAGGTATCTCGGCATGTAAGGAACGGTCACCTATCTAAAGAGCGACTTTGCCGGCCGTTGCTTGAAGGTCTACCCGTGCGGTTGTTATTTTTTAGTCGAGATTTAACGTAAGTTTAAATTTGAAACGTTGATGATGTTGATGAACGGTCCTATACTAACCACATACTACTTAGAGATGGATACTAACTATAGCTGTCAAAGTTTGTTTTTGTAAGTACCAACTACGGGCGTGAAAAAGTTTACATTTAAATCATGTTTAATGCCCTAAAAGCATTGCCTTTATTGCCATCATATTTGCCACAACTCATCTGAGGTATCGCAAAATATTCACAACAAACAGTAAACATGGTAAATATCCCACTTCTAATGACCTTACGCTACACCAGTGCCTCTGGCGGCGTATTCATACGAGTTAGACCCTATTCAAACAATCAGCCATAGACAATCGATTCTGCCCTTCCATTGAATAATAAATCTATGGACTTATCTAGAATCATCATTCATCAATTAGCAATTATTTTATTGTTATTTCTTGCGACCCACCCGGCTTCACACGAGACAAATTATATACAAAAGCCTTCCTTGTTTATCGCTCTTTCTATTAGTGAAAATCTTATCAAAATCTGTTGCATGGTTTAGAAGCAGTTCTGAGAGAAGCAGAAATGACGTTGACAGACAGCGACTTTGTTATAAACTCATAAACTATTAAGATATTTTCCAATCAGGGGGGTAACCACAAGCTCTTAGAGCAAGGTTATTTTGGGTGTGCGTAAGTGACAGATATATATGACTTGTATACATCTGTCACTTATTTAGAGTCAAACTATGATAGTTTTGACACGTCAGGGTACGGGGGCAGGTCATTTAAACACAAATAATGGGAGGAAAACGGTTGTCTTAAATTTTCCGGAAGAATGAACTCATACATATATATTTGTATATGTTGGAAAGTGTTTAAACCATGAATTTAAACTGTGTCTAAACGCTTAACACTAAACTTCGATCGAAGTAAAAGAAATCGTCCATTACGTTGACTTAGGAATATATTCTATGAAGTCACATAAAAATGAGATTTATGTTGCATAGAGTTTACATAACATGGTCCTGAATATATGGGACTTAACTATACGCAAGTAAGTACAGAAATAATCTACCTACCATATTCCCAACTGTAATATGGCTAAGACAGTTTAATGTTTTCTGAAACTGCCTATATAATTATTATGTTTAACTTCAAGCTTTAATAATAATTGAAATTTTTTAGTTTGGTTAAGACGAATCTATATTTTTTCCTATAATTCTAGACTAAAGGAAAAACGCTCATTTTCTTTAGTCATAAAAAGATTTATGTAAGTCAGAAGCAAGGCGACAAAAACTGGTCATTACCGATTATTTCTGGTTTTTACACCGGCTTTACCTCAAATCTATCTTCTGTTTTATTCCGACGGTGATCGCTCTTGACGTTTACAGGGAACAACACTCCAAACATCCCCCCTCCGCGTCCCTGCCCCGCGCCTCCCCGCAACAAACCCTCCACCCCTCACTCTACCTACTGGAAAATATTCCTTTACTACGAAACATCTTCGTTCACGAGAAATTTTTGCTATGACCTTACCATTACTCGCGGTTCCAACTGTTTACGACTAGTTTTTCGCCATTCATATAATATGGGAACCCTTTTAGTGTGAAACCCTTCTATGGAATAGTAAGTTCTCATATGAATCTAGAGCATCAGGAATTATTGCTGGCTAGCGTTACATTTTGCGCGAACGTGCCTACGACTAAATTATTCTGTATATTGCTTCGTGTATAGGATCTCCTTGGTATCTTGTTAATAAATACATCGTCTAGTGACTTGGATGTAATGCCCGATACATTCTACTGTTGGTAATCCATTGTAAGATTTCTAGGGTTGTTGTAGTAACTTTTTGATACAAATGGAGCAATGAACACTGAGATGGAGGTAATTTTAGGGAAACCGTATGCATATTAAAATGCTGTGAAAATTGTGACTGTTTATCGCGGCTGCTCTCTTTGTTTGCTGCGGCTTCCGATGAGTGATGAATGAAATCGAATTGATAAAATAAATCAATTACTGATTGAACAATTTATATTAGGGAAAAATCTTTTCTATCAAGTTGTGTAAATTGAAATACCTAAGCTGAAACCGTATTTATGATTAAAAAGAAGAGAACGAAAACCATATTCTTCTTAGCGTTCGTTAAAACTGACATATTCGGGCGAACCAAAAAACTATGCCCAAAAATGACACAAAAATTTCGCTCATATCCAGCTGATTGAAATTTAAAGCACACTGTGAATTTCGAGGAATTGCTCTGTTTTCGACTTGTTATTTCGTTTAGTAACGCTGCATGCTGCGAAAATAGCTGAAAAATATAAATTTTGCTGAATTCGTATCTACTGGATATTTTTGAGGTTTACCTTTTTGGTGGTGTGCAGATGAAATTTATAATGTTGGTTATGCTTTCATCTCTCATCATACCTACTTATATGTATATAGGTTATACGTTAAATTATGTTGAATGTGAACGGGTAAAAGAGGTAATAGGAAGGTATTACTGTGATTTTTTATTGCGTAGACTAAACTGGCAACTGCTAAGTGACAACTCTCCAAATGTCAGTTTAGTTTACGAAATTAAAAATCAGAGTATAGTGCATAGTTTTCTGAAAAGGTTGAATTTCATCTTCGGATTAGAAGCGTTCGAATTTTTAAGTGTCGCGTCTACGTTCGAATTTTCTGGATACCAATCAAATAAAAGATTGTTTGGAAATGGAATACCTACTTTATGATTACTTGTTTAGGTATGGCATGGAAGGAATCGAACAAGAACGGGTGATAGAAATATAGGTTGGTACCCGACTGTAGAGACCCCAAATTAAATGCAATAAGGGCTAGTTGAGAACGCAAAAAAAAAACTAGGAAGATTGCGATAATTATTGAACACAATTTATGCTTTTATTCAACCTCTTTCATAACTCATTTTCGTTAAACAAATTACTTTATTTCCCACTTAAAATTTTCCCTGTATAAATACAAGGAATGCCAAACCAAGTTATATGATACACAATCTTTTATTTGTACCCTTGCACCGCACTCCGTACAGTGCAAATATCTACCCACCTACTTTATTGTGCAAATACTAAACTTTTCATCGCAAAGCTCCTTTACTGAGATGCTTGTAATTCGCTTACCTTTGGCTACATTACGGATCAAAATGTGCTCAATGGTTACCGAGAATTGTATCGATCTTCTTTCGGAACTTTGCACTTTATGTCCTGTTGCGTCAACCGTCAACTTGTATTTTATAGTTCTGTTACGTTGTGGAACTCTATGCTATTACTGAAAAAGTACCTAATAGTAATGCGACTATTATAAAAAAAGAAATCAGGACACTTTAGAACCTAAACACGAGATTAGGTACCAGTGGCGTAGCTACTCCTATAGGGGCCCGCTTTCAAATTTTTTTGGGGTGTGGGGTTCCTTTTCTACCAAAATGCAGAAAAGACTAAAAACGTTAATGTTTCTTACAAAATAAATATAATTGAAGACTGAATTCTTCACTTGGATATCTTTAACGGTTTTGAGGGTCAAGGATAAAGCACGATTGGTACGACCTTAAAAAAGAGAGAGCCCTGATTGGGATCGGATAAGTTTTCATGCTTCAGTTTACTGAATTGGAGCATAAGGATGCTATGAATGCTAGATTATGGTGTCATCATAACAAATTAAGTTTATTTAACCAAAATAAAAAATCGAACCCGTGATCAAAAAGAATTTGAGACTGTGATCTTGATTTGATGAAAAATAAAATCAAAATTAAAAATTCCATTTGTCGGGGCCCCTGTAGCTCGGGGACCCCATATCAATGATACGGCTGATACGGCAGTAGCTACGCCTCTGTTAAGTAGGCAGGGTATCAGCTGTAACGGGTTCACTTATGTGCCGATGGTGATCACCGTGGCTTTAGTGATGTAAAAATCCCACACTCCCTGCAGCCTTATTGTCTAAGTTGATTCGGCAAGGCAAAGATTATGAACAATTCGACATAGACGGAAAGCCACATCGGTCTTTGCCCTTTGCCTTGCCGAATTCACTTTCGCAATAAGGCTACGGGTCTTTTTCCCAAAAGTCCAGGCGCCTTTTAAAGGTTATACGACATAAAAAAGGTAATTAAACAGGTAATTGATTAGCATTGCATTTACAGAGTTCAGATAACTTTATAAAAAAGCTTTACCATATGTAGGCCAATAAATTTGTCAAAAGCGCATCATCTGCAGTGATTGGTTGTATGAATTATCTACAGCCAATCTCATCACTTGACTTGAATAAACTTCGATTATTTCTTTCCAAAAACCCGGATATTAGCTAAGTACCTACAGGGTTGTAGGTATTTTAATTTTCCAACCCCTATAGATATCTATCTACTCACGATTACCTGTCAATACCAAAGCCAAGCATTCGGGCATCCTTTGTTTAAAACTTTTATGACAAAAATCCGATCAATTTAATCACTTTGACTTTGTCACTTCTCTAGCACGCCTAGAAACAAAGTCGTTTGATCAATTCCGACTGCCGAAGCATTGTGTTAATACCTTCCAATATAAATAATTCTACCTGTTTAGGTATTTCACAAAATATTTAAGAGATTCAATTTGACGTTAATAGTTTCAAAGGGTATCCTTCTCTATCTGGGATTAAATATTAGTACTGCTTACTAAAAATGTAAATGCAAATGTTTGGATGTATGTATGTTGTATGTTTGTTACACAATCACGACTGAACAGATCTGATTGAAATTCGGCACAGATACCTATAGATAGCCTGGAATAGCACATAAGATGGGATGATAAAACACATTCATGCGGGCGAAGCCGCTGACAGAAACTAGTATTTTATAGTAGCTTCTGCCCGCGGTTTTACCCTCTATAATAGTGTTTTATTAACCCAAGGCAACATTATACTGGGATAAAAACTATCCTACGGCCTTCCCCAGGATATAATCTATCTCGTTACCAAATTTCATTACGATCCTTCAGATCCGTTCAGCCGTTTAGTCGTGAAAAGCGTAACAAACATAGTAATTTTCGCATTTATAATATTACTAGCTTCTGCCAGCGGCTTCGCCCGCGTTAAATAGTAGTTTATGCAATGGTCATATAATAGAGTTTATTGAAACACGATCGTAGATTCGGCTTCGCCTCATGTGATAATAATAACACGCGAGTGTTTTAATACCTAATTATATGCCGTTGCAAACACCATTTTATCTTCACTCATACAGTTGAAATTAAATAAAGGTGGCAACCGAAAAAATATGTGGTATGGAGGCAAATTTAGTTTGATTTGGTCGATTTTTCATACTCTTTGCCCTTGCCGAATTCATAACGCAATAAGGCTGCTGTTCTGCTAGCAATTTGCCCTGCCCATTGCAACTTAAGTTTTCAAATTCTTCGGCCAATGTTCAAACCTTGGTTCCCATGCAAAAATGAAGTCATCCTTTTTTCCGAGCATACCCCTATCCATTGCTCTTTGGATGACTGTAAGCTTTCTGATGAGGTCCATTGTAATACGTTATAGCTTACCTTAATTCTACCTATGGTTATCTAAAGTTTACAATATCATAAGCCATGACCAACACTAGGCATGCGTGTGGAGTGTGGACAAAGATCTTACGAAACAAAGAAGTTGAACAAAGGTTCCTACACATGCAAGGTACAGGCAAAAAACAGGAAATGTCCTAATTAGATAATAGATATTGAGAAAAACGCAGTTAAAAGTTTAGAAGTATGTAATTTTATTCTTCTTCTTTACCGGTATGTACCGGTATGTCATAGACATTCCTGGTTCTTTTCGTTTCGGCCATAAACAAAAACGTCTTTTTGGCGCCTTACGTTTACTTTAAAAAAAAGTTATTGATTGAGAATAAAACTATCAACCTACCATAGATAAAGATTAGCTTGACAATAAAATCCAGAAAAAATAAAAATTGTGACATTCTCTGTTCTTTGCCTGTATTGCAACATCTATTATATATTAGTCTATGATTGCAACTTTGCCGTACTACGAATAGGTTACTGTACGTACGTAGGGCGTATATATTCCCAAATGTTAGCGCATATTGAGAAAAACGCAGTTAAAAGTTTAGAAGTATGTAATTTTATTCTTCTTCTTTACCGGTATGTACCGGTATGTCATAGACATTCCTGGTTCTTTTCGTTTCGGCCATAAACAAAAACGTCTTTTTGGCGCCTTACGTTTACTTTAAAAAAAAGTTATTGATTGAGAATAAAACTATCAACCTACCATAGATAAAGATTAGCTTGACAATAAAATCCAGAAAAAATAAAAATTGTGACATTCTCTGTTCTTTGCCTGTATTGCAACATCTATTATATATTAGTCTATGATTGCAACTTTGCCGTACTACGAATAGGTTACTGTACGTACGTAGGGCGTATATATTCCCTAATGTTAGCGCAGTTCTGGTCGTGCGGTCGCTCGGAGCCAGACTACAATATTGAACCTCCTTTTGGACACTTTTGTTTACAAAATATTCTATGATTTACTTAAGCTATTTCAGTTATGAACAAATTCTAGCTATCATTTTTTTTGTGTAAATATATTTTTATACATCCAAGTCGTTTTGGAGAAGTAGGTATATATCCAAAAGTAGCAAAAAATATCGTGTTGTTAATTTTTTTAAAGCTTAACTATTAGTTACACGATAAAACCATGTTTCACAAATAATGTACTTGAATCAATAATATATATGATTTTTAAACCTTTTAGCCTAGTCGTTACTAAGGAGTATGATTTAGAAATTAGCCGTTTCTGTCTGTCTGACAGTCATCAGGCTGTATCTCATGAACCGTGCGTGATAGCTAGACTGTGGAAATTTTCACAGATTATGTATTTCTGTTGTCGTTATAACAACAAATAATAAAAACAGAATAAAATAATTATTTAAGTAAAAATACAACAAACGTGATATTTTGCCGTTTTTTGCGATAATGGTACGGAACTCTCCGTGCACTAGTCCGACTCGCACTTGGCCGGTTTTAGTAATTTATTTAGGGTTTGTGCAATGTGTCTTATTCTCGCATATCCATTTCTAGCTTCATCACCTTTCACACAGTCCATCCTTTCTTTGGTCTTTAAGTTCTTCCCTGTCCAATGAATCATATATGACTCACGTGATTGTTTAACTATTGCGTCTGCTTTGTGGACAGTGGACTTGTTAAAAAGCCTACAGTTATCCACACACATTATTTACCTAATAGCTTTCAATCTAATGACGTATAACACCAGATGTCTATTAAACCTACCATATTAATGACGTCACTATACACCTAACCGTATCCATACGTCACAAAAGCTGTTCTACATTCATCTCACAAAATACGCCAGAGCGTCATAGTAAATGAAGTTGCAATAATTCACCCCCGGTTACCGGATATGTGCCTTTCGTGGCCCGACTGCGGCGTTGCGACCTGACGGCCGATCAGTCGGCCAGCTCGTCGGCCGACTAAGCAAGGGCCGCTCTCCGTAGGGAATTAGATAATTTAGATGCTTAACTAATCGTTAATTATTCGCTGAGCTTAGTTCGTGTGATAGTATTTTTTATTGCAGGGAAAGTTAATAGTTTTCTTCGTTTAGTGCAAACATTTGAAATAATTTTATGAAATTGTTTAGTATCCTGACTTACGGCCATTATGATTCTCGCAATGTTTTCCTGTAGCCGTCTTCCTGTTTCATTTTCTAATCGTATTTTCAGTTATCGGATTTTTTTTCGTGTTATTATCCCTAAAATCATTTTCCTTAAGACTGGTTTTCTTTGTAATGTTTCATAGGTACCTAGGCACTTGAAGCAACTTCTGCTACCTTTGATCGAATTCCCATTCCTTTTACCTTGTGACGCTACAGCCAACAAGGATCATTTCATTCCCTAGTAGCACATGCATACCGCTGTTTACTTGCGGTAATCTAACTTAGGCCGTTTGCATGTTAGATACGAACTCGTGTTTCGCACGTGCTCATAGGTTTGTGTCCGTGTCGTGTCTGTGTACAGGGCGCTTAAAATCAGTGAGTTTGTTATGTTTTCGGTTTTCTATTTCATTTTGAGATAATCTGGGATAAAAATGTTAGGTTATTGAGCGGATGGATTTTCAGTTAAATCGATTGTAGATATTAAAAAAGTTTATTTCTAGATTTGCGGTTTGTCTGATACACACTCCCCGCTCTTTCCCGCGAATAGGTAGGTCTGTAGTTTTCTGTGTGCTACGGCGTAGCTCGCACTGAGCTACAAATATCTGCGATGGAATGATCTTCTCGGTCACTCATCTATACTTTAATTTACCATAACTAGCTGACGCCCGCGGTTTCGCTCCCGGCAACTGGCTGCCTACCTTACCTACCTACCAACCTTCTCACCTGCCCTACCTATCAACCTACCTACCCTACATACCTATCCACCCTACCCTACCTATCAATTTGTTAAACTATTTATTTGAATAAGAATTAATACAACAATACGAATGTAACCAACTTTTGTTTCTACCGGCGGCGATCTAATTAAATTTTAGAACACAAAAACTGATATTGTGACTTAACTATGATTGTAGATATATTCTCTCGCAGTCGTTTTCTTAGGTAATAATGAGTATTTTAATCATGTAGTATATAAGTTTTATGTATCATCAATAGTTTTCTCAGCGCAAGCCAAGTAATGAATTTTATAGGCAAAATTTTGCTACTTTGGATTACATTATTACAATTTTCATAAGACTCTCTAATTTTTTTAAAGTAAATTATCGGCTATGTAACTCTGGAATAATGTAGCTTTCCATAGGTGAAAGATTTTTTTAAATCGGTTCATTAGTTTTGGAGCCTCTTCGGTACAAACAAACAAACAAAAATATCTTTCCTGTTTATAATATTATTAATTAATTAATAATAGTCCATAAAATATTATACAGAGGTAAAGTTTGTGAGGTTTGTAGTTGGTAATCTCTGGATCTACTGAACCGATGAAGATGAAATTTGGCATGCAGATAGTTTGAGACCCTGGGAAGGACATAGGATAATTTTGTATTCCCTTGGCATGATAAAACACTTTTTACGCGAGCGAAGCCGCGGGCAGAAGCTAGTACTTTATAAACACACTGGCTGTGCCCGCGGCTTCGCTCCCGTCAACTGTCTCCCCTATCCTACCTACCTACCTATTCTCCTACCCACCTAACCTACCTCCGCCTACCACCCTACCAATCATTTCTTTTCCTAATTTTTGCTCTCCGTAAGAACCTTCTACAAAGAATGAGAAAACATTAAAAAACAGAAGATTGAAATCGGTAAAGCCGTTCCCAAGTTATGGCGTGACCAAGGGAAATAGGGCTACATTTTTATATATAGATCTGTGATGATACTTCATGTACGGTCAGCAACGAAGGCTATGTACTTATATAAATTTTTGACCAAAATATTTATTCGAATCGATACCGACTGCGACTTAGGTCCAGTTTTTGATCGCTAGTTAACTCAACCAATGGTTTCAAACAATTTAGTAGTAATCTTTGGTTTAAAATTTCGGTAAAATGCGTTTATTCATCAGTTGTTCGTCTAACAAATGGTTAAATAATAAACTCGCCGACTTATTTGACCATTTGTTAGGCTACTGGTTAGCTATTTTAACCATTGGTTGAGTTAACTAGCGATCAAAAATCTGTACCTTACTACGTTAATATATATATATACCTTACATAAATCAACTCCTAGTTATTACTGAAATGAAGTAAGTACTGAAAAGCATTAAAAATAATTTTGTAGGTCCCAAGTATTTCGATACAACATTATTTATGGCCATTACATTCAAGGCTACGAACTCCTCCGCTGCGTGTTTGTCATAAGAATGACAAACCACTTTTGTCTGTGATCTCTGGTTATGTCAAACTCAATTTTTGTCTACTGGACTCAAGAATTCCAAATAAACACCAAAAAAAACAAGTTTGGAGGGAAAGCTTTGAAATTACTTTGTAATAATAATCGAAATCGAGAATGAAGTATTCAAGAGCTGTGTCGCTAAACTCCGTGTGTTCACAATGTTTAAACGGCAGCGATACAACCGTCTTAACTAGAAATAGGACAAAGAACCATCCTTGCAACAGAAAACAGGAACTTAATAATAAGATTTGTAACGAGAGCCACACTTTCAACAGAATAAAATCGGGTCTAAAGAAGTCCAACCCAGCAGCGATAGTGCTGTGGGCGTTCCACAACCTCCCTTCGAAACATGGCTTGACATCCCGAAAAGTGATCGGCTTCCTGAAGAAGCATTACAAAGTGACGAACAACCCGAGGAATACTGGTAAGTCCATCGGGACGATGATTCGGTGCGCTGTCGACTTTGGCTTGCTGAAGAAACGCGGCAAAAAGTTTTACTTAGCTTCCAAAGCT
Organism: Orthosia gracilis; assembly: GCA_947562075.1. Classification (NCBI taxonomy): domain Eukaryota; kingdom Metazoa; phylum Arthropoda; class Insecta; order Lepidoptera; family Noctuidae; genus Orthosia; species Orthosia gracilis. The sequence goes on along the minus strand of OX387265.1, from coordinate 39,912,032 downwards.
CTATTGTAATGCTTATTGTACTATGTAATACATAATTGTTTTATGTCAAAGAGTTTTTCGTTTTATTTTTATTTAAACATCAAGGCAAGGCAAAGTGCAAAGAGTATGAACAATCGACCAATCACATGGCGAGATTAAAGACGCGATGTGGATTTCCGTCTGTGATTGGTCGATTGTTCATACTCTTTGCCTTGCCGAATTCATTACGCAGTAAGGCTGCAGAAAAATAACATGTTCCGCAGGCCAGTATTGACCGAAGTTACAATTAATATAAATGTTAGTCAGTGTCGTGTGAAAATAATACTCAAAAATTCAATAATAATAATAATATATTTCGCTTCACAAACTTGTATTTACATGATTGATTGCTTACTTAAAATATATCTGTTTTACCAAACAACAATTCAAGACCATAAATACTTAATAGGTGTACTTATACTGATTTTATGCTACATACAGCGTTGAAAAAAGCTTTGTAAAATAAAAACAAAATCGAAAATGGTGGAATGCTTACAAACGACAACACCTAAGCAAACAGCCAATCTTAAATTAGTCATTAAAAGCTGTTTCAAACCGTAATAGTCAAAGGATATAACAGCACATAGTACATATTTAACAGTGATACAACAATACTGTATTTACAACGTAGGTAATGAACACTGTAATATCATTTTTACTTAAAATTCATGCAGTCAAGTTTGGAAACAGCTTACAGAAAATAATGCCATCAATGGCGTCAAAAAAAAAGGTTGGAGAAACGAATGCTCCAACATTGTTGGGCTTAGATGTTGGCTCCAAGGTTTGGGGCTGACCTGACTGCACACTACTAACAACTGGCTAGATATATGAGTGTCTACGATGGTAGGCGAGGTCTTAGAACAGCAGGTCTTCGTCGCCTTCATCCAACAAGTTCGCGGAATCTTGCAGGTCTTGACCGGCTAGCAACATCGCTTGTTTACGCTGTGAACAAAAAGATATGCAAGTGGTAATTCTGTAAAAGTATTTTTAGGAGTTTTATCTAGGGTTCACATGATTGGCACACACAAATTTGACAAAAAGAATATGTGTCCCCGTGGTGACGGCCCCGGCTTACGAATAGTAAGTAGGTCGTGGGTCAACCCAGGCAGGCGCTTTTCTTTGTGTAAATTATTTCATCACCACTGCTCTAAAAACGGTGAAGGAAAACATCGCGAGGAAATCGGCATGTCCTAGAAAGACGTCCACCAACCCGCATTGGGCCTGTGTGGTGTATTCATGTCTAATTCATAGGACAACAGAGAGTACCAGTAACACCATAGTTATACCAAGTAATAACGAGGTATTTTCTTGCTTTCAAAAAGTTAAAAGCCAAAAAGGGGCTCAGCAGCATGTCTTGAAGTTATTTCATCAAAATATTCAGGGTATCTCTTCCAAATTATTAGAAATTGAAATGTTTTTAGAAAAAACAATGTTTGATGTCGTATGTTTTACTGAACATTGGTTGAAAGATTACCAAATGCTACTTAGTTATGAAAATTATAGTGTAGGCAGTTGTTTTAACCGTAAATCTATGCTGCGGGGTGGTTCCCTGATCTTAATAAAAAAATGCTTAAAATTTAAACAACGTAATGATATAGTTAGCTTGTCAAATGAACATTGCATTGAACTGTCCTGTGTTGAGCTAGATGAGCATGTTGTAGTGTGCATGTACAGACCCCCTGACCCTCAAAACCTAAGTTTATTTGAAGCAACAATGGAGGATATTCTAACAAAACTTGCAGGCAGTAACAAATCCATAATTATTTGTGGGGATTTTAATATCAACATTTTAGAAAATAATTCAAATAGCTGCAGATTTTTAAGCCTTTTTAAATCATTTAATCTGTCTAATGTTTTTACAGAACCAACTAGAGTAACTCCAACCTCTGCAACTTGTATTGATAATATTTTCTGTGATTGTGATTATTTAGATAAAGCCATAGTAAATTATCTTCCGTCTGATCATAGTGGACAAACGGTGTCTTTTAAGTCTAAAGCAATTTTGGAAAAAGCTCGAATTCAATTTAGGCCAATTACACTTAGCAAATTAACAAAATTTAATAGTAACATACAAAATAAGTTAAATGTTCTGGGCCATAGTATTGATGATGCCAATAAATTTTATAATAATTTCTTTTCAGTAATACTCAATGAATTTAATAAAAGTTTTGAAAAGAAGTCAAAAAGTGTTTTCCCTAAGTTTGTATTTAGTGACTGGGCGACTAAAGGTATAAGGATAAGTAGGGAAAAACTATATGAACTATATGGCCTTAAACCATTTTTTAACTCTGAAAGCTTTAACAAGTATGTAAATAAATATTCTAAACTCTTTAGAAAAATTTGCAAAGTAGCGAAGGCCCTTTTCATTAGCACAAAAATCAAATCGGCAGACAATAAAATAAAGACCGTTTGGAAAGTTATTAATAGTGAAACGGGTAGAAATAAGGTACGAAACACGGATTTTTTATTGGAGACTTCACATGGTCCCATAAATTCTAACATAGAAGTAGCCCAAGAGTTTGTGAATTTTTTCACCAACATACCTCTTAAGACAACGGAAGCTTTAAATTCCTCGCCGAAGGCCTCAATTGCTTTATTGAAAGAAAACGTGCCAGGCTGTTCGGCTGAATTTCAATTCAAACATATAAACCCTATAACAGTCCTAAAGGCTTTCCGGCAAATAAAAATAAAATTAACCGAGGACCTATGGGGAATGTCTGTTAAAGTTTGTACATCTATAATCGAGACCGTAGCACCATACTTGGCTTTAATTTTTAATTTGTGTGTGGACCAAGGAGTCTTTCCAGATGTAATGAAATTCAGTAAAGTTATACCTCTTTTTAAATCCGGCGACCATAATGACACCAATAATTATAGACCTGTTTCCGTGTTGCCGGTTTTCAGTAAGGTCTTTGAAAAAGTTATGCTTAGTCAAATGCTTATTCATTTTAACACTAATAAAATCTTACACGAACAGCAGTATGGTTTCACCAAAGGACGTTGTACAACTGATGCTGGTGTCTCCTTATTAAAACACATATTTGCAGCGTGGGAGGAAGCCCAAGATGCTATTGGAATCTTCTGTGACCTCTCAAAGGCTTTTGATTGTGTTAATCATGAAACCTTACTTTTAAAGCTGGAACATTACGGATTAGGTAAACTTGCACTAAGCCTAGTGAAATCTTATTTAAATGACAGGCAACAGCAAGTTCAGATAAATGGTGTAAATTCACGGGGCTTAAAAATAAAAATGGGGGTACCACAGGGCTCTATATTGGGTCCTTTCCTCTTTCTGGTGTATATAAATGATCTACCGCATTTATTGAAAAAACAACCACATATAGTATTGTTTGCTGACGATACGTCCTTAATATTTAAGATCAATAGACGTTCCACACGTATTGATGACGTAAACAACGCTCTACAGCAGGTCCAAAACTGGTTTACTGTTAATAATTTAGTATTAAATGGAAAAAAAACGAAGTGCATAAGATTTGCGTTACCGAATGTTAAAAGTAATAACTTGGAAATAATATTGAACAAGGAGAAACTAGAAATCGTCGAAAACGCGGTTTTCCTGGGAATCACGCTCGACTCGAGGCTACAATGGGGTCCTCATTTAACATCTCTGGCAGGACGGCTTAGTTCAGCAGCATATGCTGTCAGAAAAATCCGTCAATTTACTGATGTACATACCGCGAGGCTGGTCTATTTTAGTTACTTTCATAGTATCATGTCTTACGGTATTTTGCTATGGGGACGGGCTGCAGACATAGAGTCTATTTTTATTCTGCAGAAAAGAGCTATCAGAGCCATATACAATCTTCGCAGGCGCGATTCTCTTAGGGAATTATTTAAAGATATCAACATCATGACGGTACCTTGTCAATACATTTATGAAAATATAATGTATGTCCGGAAAAATATTCATCTTTTTACTAAAATAAGTGATAGGCACAATTTTAATACTAGAAATAAGGACAAGTTAGATCAACCTCGATTCAGGGTAGCTAAAGTAGCTAGCTCTTTTATGGGGTACTGTGTAAAATTTTATAATGAAATTCCACTAGAAATTCTCCAATTAAACGAGTCAAAATTTAAAACATGCATTAAACGCACACTATGTAGACAAGCATATTATAAATTGGAAGATTATCTCCTTGATAAAAATGCTTGGCTAAATGCCGGTCCTGCTCCACAGCCACATACATTTGTAGCTATAAATTAGTTTATATTGGAAGAGATGCTGCTGCCCTTTTCGTATTGTTGTTTTCAGTGTTTTATTTTTATTTCATTTGTTTATTTCAATAGGACTTAGGATTCTTTACATGTTATATTTAGAAATAATAGCATTGTATAATGTAGAAGCACTTTTATTTTTCAAATTTGTGAATGTGAAGTACCATGGAGCATTTTTATTAGGTTACAACTTTTTATTTTTTTTATTTTGACATTGCGAGCATGGCAGTTGAGAGTTTGTCATGCTCACTCAAATGTCTCGCTGTTGGTGGCGCGTGTTATTGGGTCATTCGGTTCCCTTCAAAATGGTTGAGCTGAGTGGGGTTGATGCACGCGTCATGCTCGTGAACGGGTGCCGTCAGATGAGACTGGTCATCTCTTAGCTGCCAGTGACTTAATTCAGTTCCTATCTTTTAATACTTTTTTTTTATTATTATCTACATTGTGCTCACATAATAGAAGCAACAAGAAGTACTTATGTAACCAAACATTATATGTAACACATATTATTTAAAAGAGTGTCCATGGAGTTTCTTGCACGTTCTTCTCCATAGAGATCTACTCCTTGGAATGTGCAACTTAGCTTCACTTGTTAGTTTGACTGACCGACATTTGACAATTCAAAAGTGCCTGTAATTGGTCTATTTGAAATAAACGTTTTTGATTTTGATTTTGATTTTTGATTTATTCCCACTCACAGAGAGGAGACCTGTGTCCCAGCAGTGGGAACAATAAAAGGCTGATAATGATGATGAATTACCAAAGTTGTGATACAATGGTCACATTGAATTACTATATAACAATGATCCGCCCAGAAATTGAAATGATCAAGCCTACAATTGTCACAGTCGGTCGCCTATTGGCCGTGGTCGGTGGTTGTCATCTGAATCTCAATATCAGATTAGTTACCGCCAGCTCGTTGTAGAATGACCTACACAATATTGTTCTTTTGTAACCTATGAGGAAGTCATGTTTTTATAACGACAACCATTGTACCATCTATCCTAACGACACTTTGTGCCTATTGGCCTAGTTTATTCTGTCTCCTGCTTGATATGGAGGGAAGCGGACATTTTATTTTTTCCTAAACCTCTGTTAAGTTCTTTTCTGATTAATTTCGTTGAGGGATCCAAGACAGTTAAATTAATTCTTCGGGACTTCGCCGAGCTTCATTGGCTCGGTGCTTTTCTGGTGATCGCCACTGTTGATTCTGGCTTTTAGGAGTTGCAGTGGTTTGGGAATAGTGCGGTGGGATTGTCCCGTCTCAAATAAACACTTAATAACAGTATTTACATTGACAAAGTTAGAGTGAAAGCGAAGTGCAAAACATTGATATTCTATCGCGTCTGTTTATTTAAATGGTAGTAAGGCCATGATAAACCCGCCCGAGTTTCCGCACGAAAGAGCCCGATTCTTCAAGTGGAAAATAACTAATTCATATCAAAATATCAAATGGGTTGCACACTTGGTACGATATTATATAAATTAACAGGCTTTTTGAACATTGCATTGGAGATGTAACAAATTTGAGTAAAGTATAAGGAGGTCAACTTTGTATGTTTGGATTAGGGTTGTAACGGAGGCCTTCTTAGCGGAGGCGGAGGTGAAATTGCAACTTGTCGCAAAAATATAAAAACATGATTTGATTCATGAAAGTCAAAAATGTTTATTTAGTACAATCAACACAGTACAATTTTTTACACAATCTAATAATCTAAATTAAGATGCGGCAAATTATATTTCAAAAACTCAATTATAACTACTAGCGCCCAACCGAGAAATTCGACAAGTTGATACCCCTCTCCTCCTCACGTCTTGTGTCATTTCACATACTTCCCCGCCTTCCTCTACCCACTGCCCGCGTTCACAACACGCAGCCGAGCAGCAGAGTCGCCCGTCCCGCGTTAGAATTAGGTATGTATTATGTATGTCAATTATCAACGTAATAATTTTTTTACGGATGCGGAGGTACGATTGTTTGCGAAAGTTTCGCAGTTACGGAGGCGGAGGCGAAGTACTGTTACAACTCTAGTTTGGATGTAAGAGGTAATCTCCGAAACTGCTTAACCAATTTTAAAATTCTGTCACTGATTGGAAGTTACACAATCACTGTATATTTGTTAGTGTGGCTATGTTTTATCCCAAAAAATGTAGATAAGCTATGGGAGCAAAGTATCATAATTATTTTTATTAAGCAACACAAGACACAAGTAGAGAATTATCACGAGAAAAATACACTGTTTTCATTGAGTTAAGTGAATTCAACAACCCTGAAACTTTTGAAACTAGAACATGTCCTGTATCTCAGGTGCATATCTTCCTGGTCACAATAATAATTTATATATAAGAAGAAGAAGAAGAGATAATAATATAGTAACAATAGTCCCGCACGAACCGGGGATTGTCCTTGGGTTCACTTACGTAGTGCATATAGGGATAATCATCAGTTGGTTTCACAAATACATGTCTAAAAAGGCCTCCGCGAGTTGGCTGCTTCGGCCCCTAGCAAGCATTTCAAAGGACCGGAACCTCAGTGTCTCTCGAGATTGTTTAAGAATGTTATAACAATAGACATTTAATAAAGCTAAACTCACCGCTTCCGCCTTGTCCTTGATAATCTTCTTCTTGTCCTGGATCTTCTTCAGCCGGTAGAACTCCTCACGCTCCAGCTCGTCCAACTCCGAGATGATGTACGCCAGAGTACGCTCCAATCGAGGAATGATTACTGGAATATGTATATGGTTTTTATTTGTCAAGGATTTTTATAGGGAGTAAGTGAACAATGATGGAATTAACACTCCTGTCGGTATCGAAGATGAAATAATAATTAAAAAAAAACAGCTCAATCTAGGATAGTGGGTCCATTTTAACATGAGAGATTTAGTTACAGACAGACACTGGGACAGGTGAAACTAAATAAAATCTTGTAATAGATTTATTTCAAGGAATAATGCATAGACAATCCTACCATAACGATACTCGGAAAGAACTTCGCGCGCGATATCATTTCATACCTGTTCTGAGGAAAAATGCGATTCCAATATAGTATTGCTATTTCCCTTATTGGTAATTAAGACAATTAATTAGTATGACCACTTAATTATTTGTTTTGGGTTTAACTCCAGTGAACGACCGAAAGTTTGGTTTCGCCCAGTTTCGGCCACAAAATCTAGTTTCGGCCAAAAATTTGCCAAAACTTTCGGCCGCACCGAAACACAGTGTTCGTGAATTATCGTGCGTCGTTTGGCTAACTCGTGGTCGCTCCAAACTCTCAGAGAACTCGTCAGTAACCGTCAATTCTACGTTAGCGTCCATGGATGATAACAAAAGGTGGTGAGTTCAAAATAATGGGCTGCCTCAAGGTAGCGTACGGGCTCCATTACCGTTCAACATTTATACCAATGACCAACCGGCAAACCCTAACACGACTCGCTTTCTGTATACAGACGACCTAGCATTAAACTGCCAAGCCACACTGATGGTGTCAGATTTCCCCTGGCTATCACAATCCCGCTATTGGCGCATTGGCACGGCCGCGGCTCAGTGCCTCGGTGACTTAAAAACCGAAAACTTTTCCCAGCATGCGTGAGCCCATCCCATGCATGGTAGGTAACACCACCTCGGAGAGATGCAAACTTTGGCGTGAGAAGCTCGTTCCTCCTGACCATTTTATCAGGCCATCGGATAGCCTTCCACATAGGACGCGTTGCTAAAGCTGACACGGAAAAAAACAGACTTCGCATCAGGTCAGCCAAAGCAAAGACACCACCTATGGAGGTCCATAGGTTGCGGTTCTCGGATGGTACTGATGTCCAGTGTCTGTGCGGCGTCTCTCCACAGACAAAGGCACTTTTGACAGAGCTTTCGTACTGTACCGCATGCCCTGTAACCTGTACATGTGGGGACCTTATGGCTACGTCGGCGAGGGTTGTTGCCGAGTCTGAATACTGAGCCAAACATAATATGACCAGATTTCAATTTTTCAATATGTTTAAGTGAGGCTTTGGTTTCGGCCGAACCTGAGACCAAGGCCGAAAGTTTCGGTTTTCGTTTTGGCTGAAAAACCAGTTTCTGCCAGACACTAATTAACTCATTCCTACTGTATTTACAAGACGTCACTAAGTCTGTATATAGTCGAGAGCAAAATAGGGTAATTCTTATAGCCTTATAATTTTTTTACCCAAAAAAGAAGTCTGCTACATTCTAAGATAACTTATCACTAAAGTTTAGGAAAATACATGATATTTTCTTATCAGCTAAATATAAAAAATATCCTAAGCAATTGAGAAAATCTCTCTTCTTGAACTCACCGTGCTCAATAGCGTTGACACGCCTGTTGGTGATCTTGATGACCTCATCGAGGGTCACGAACGATGTCTGCAGGGAGGCCAACTCAACCAGCAGTTTGACGGCACTCTGGAAGTTCTTCTTGAGCTTGGTGAGCTGCTGACCTCCTCTGGCCAGACCGGCGAGCTCGTATGTGTCGGTACCGTCCGTGTAAGACTCGAAGATTGGCAAGGTCACACCTTGAAACAAAAGTTAATTATTATAGAACTTTGTTGTAGTGATTTTGTGTGCAAAGTACCATACTGATGGCTCGATGCAATACGATTTATAACAACACTAGCCTCTGCCAGCGGCTTCGCCCGCGTGAATGTCGAAAATTATCCCAAGGGAACATATTTCCGGGACAAAAGTATCCTATGTGCTATTCCAGAAAATATAATCTATCTCTGTGGCAAATTTCATCCAGATCCGTCCACCCGTTTGTGCGTGAAGAAGTAACAAACATACAAACACACACACAAACACAACTTTCGCCTTAATAATATTAGTGTGACATTCACAATTTTTACAAAGATAAATTACAAGTAGGTTCACATAGATGCAATGAAATTCAATTGATTTGCACTTGAAATTTTCTTTGAAAATATGTAAACAATATCATCTTTCCACATGAAAGTGCACCGCACCATCTGCAAGAGCCATAAGCGTACCTGCGTATGCTATAGTTTTACTGTGTAGGCAACTGTAAGTACAGCAAGTAACTGCTTTTAAACTAAACAAATGTCAAGGTGAAGAAGAGTATGTATTCAATGAAGGGCAATTTCATTATGTTAAAGTATAATGGTGCTAAATGTACCTAGTTCAGCAGTGGACCACCACAATGCAATAATTTGATGATAATTTGTGTTCCTATTATAAGGTTAAATTTTTCAATCTTCAGATATTTCTGGGAAAAAAAATTGTGAATTGACTGCTTCAATTATTAAAGTTGACTGAAACAACAATTGATAAATCAGCCAAGTGAAGGCAGAGTAGTATTTTACTAAGATCAATAATAAAAAATCATAAAAATACAAACAAATGTACAATCTAATTCTAATACTGAATAGAGCAAATTAGTACTTAATGGTTCATTCAATAGTTAAATAGTTAATTCATTTCACTTTCCTACATCAACTTACTTTACATAAGTTTTATTGTTACATAAACTAACAGACTTTAGCTAAAAAAAAAAAATATACACTGTTTACCATTTTGTATTACAGTAATACCAATCAGCTGATCACCATTATATTATCAGAGATCAAAATAATCTTGTTGCATAAATTCTTTACTTGAAACTTCATATTCACTGCTTCATCTAGTAAGTCAAACCTAAGCAATAAAGCCTTTTTTGTATTTAGGTCAAGTTAAAATAAAAACATGCAGAACTGGCTAGTTTCCAAATTCAAAAAGGATTCTGTTACTCACCAGCAACATTGTCTTTCTTTGAGCGGATCTTGATTTGAGCCTTGGTAACGTTTTGCAGTACCACCTGGTTGAAGTCTCCAGTTGTGAACTTAGCCTCGGCTAGAGAGAATGCTGCTTCCTTCATCACCTCACCCATAAGGGTTTTTGTCTGTAAATGGCATAGAATTCAAATTAGAAAACTGTAGATGCATTTTTGAGGCAAAATCTAATTAGAACTTTTTACTATTATCAATAAAATCAATGCAGAGGGCCAATGTTTTAGAAAATCAGATGGTTTCTTACAATGACCTTATCTCAACTAAAATTAAATAATTTCATCAAAGAGATCATTTGTAATCAATACTGATTCTTGTTTTGTATCATTAATCAGATAGGTAGTCAGCAGAATCAGTCACTCACCTCAATAATTTTGCCAAGAATCATACGGAACCTCACTTGGAGGGCGTCAGCCTTCTTCTTCAGGAGACCATGGCCTTTCTGTGCACCAGCCAGACGTGCCTTTATCAACATCTGAGCACTGAAACCAGGACCAATTACATCGTGAACTAGGCATAAATGAAACGCATAAGTTAACTCATTATAAATTAACTAAATAACTTGATTAAAAACATTACTTACCCCCGAGAAGGGAAAATCGCTAATCTATCTTTCCCAGACATATTGATTTAGGAAAATATTTGGCGTTGTATCCCGTTTTCAGGACTTTTTTACTCCCAAATCTAAATCACCTGATGACAGAAGACAAGTGATAAAATATTGTCTATGAAAGGTCTTGTGATCTCGCTCAATGAAAATGACACAAGGAGGCGATTATTTAAGTTTGTTGATGTTGTCAAAATCGTTTATTAAAATCGATTTTAACAAAAATATTAATTTTGCTATAGTACTTACAACAGAAATGTAGACCAAATTTTACTAGTAACTAAATTTAATTATTTAGTTACTTAATTTTAGACTTAATTACAACTAAATTTTTGTTTATTCGTTTTTAACTAAAGTTGTGTGTAGAAAGTTGGGAAATCGGACGGCTGTGTTTTTAAGCCTAAAAATATTATTGATTTAGCCATCCAACACGGTTACCTTCATTTGGATTTGGTATTTATACTAGGCACTCAGTATCAAATAGTATATTGGTATTCAATTCGTATGACGACTAAAACGCAGCCACAGAGCCAGTGGAGTCTTGCTTGACATATGAAAACATTTGCTAAAGGTTCAGTGTACATTTCAAGGAGATTTTGAATTAAAATTTATTCGTTTTCGTATTCTCTCCCTGAAATGTGCAACTCTTTGTGATGTAAAACTACTATACTTCATAAAATATAGCTTGATCTCTGCGACAGCTGTCAGTAGCAATAGCGCTTGACATTGACAATCAAATATATCAATCAATACCTTAACATTAACGTATACGTCAGTTTGACATAATGTCGCAGAGATAGCCATCTTTTATAAAGTATAGGTACTATAACTATACTAGCTTCATGTTCTTCAATTTGTGTGCATAATTTTTACCCGACTACGGCGAAGCAAAAAGGAGGGTTACGGTTTTGACCCATGTACTTGTTCCCTCATAACTTCTTAACTACTTATCATAATTTGACAAATGAGGTGTCGTTGGAAGCGTCTTGTTTATTAGAGTGCGTTTCACCGAATAGTTCCTATGGCGTTATGTTGGCAGCAATGTTTACCAGTGTTGCTACATTACCTATAGTAATCTACCTCAAATTAAGGGTGATTTAAAGTATTTTTTTTGTTAGATTCTTACATTTTTACAAATTTTATTGTTCCACAGCTATATTTTAAAATTCAGGACAGTAATAAAAGGCATTTATTATTTAATATTTTTTATTAAAATATAATATTATGAATGTGATTTTTTTTACGGATCATAATAATGACTTATATATGTTTACAGTAATTATGTTCATCCAACCGACTTATACCCGAGAGATCGTCATCCTCCATATCATCCTCGTCATCGGAAGTGTCGCTATCGTCTCCCACTTCAATAATGAACATGTCCGTCTCATTATCAATAGCAGGACCATCGGCGTAATACTTTTCTTCCAGTTTTATAACATGCTCACATTCTTTTCTCCATTCTTCTTCGGTGATCGATGCGAAGGCTTCCTCTGTGATTTGAACGATTTTATTTGCTTCTTGACCCACTTCTTTCCAGCAATTCGTCTTTTTAAGACACTCCATATGAGCTCTATAGGGTTTAAATCGCAGTGGTAGGGTGGAAGCCTTACCACTTTATGTCCATGCGCTTCCAACATTACATCGGCTTCATAAACGGGCGGCTGTTTGTGCTTATTTATTATTTGGTATAACTGGGCTTTAACCATAGTTGGCAAGTAAGAAAGACCATTACTCGAAATCCAATTTTGCATGTCTGCCTTTCTGCTTGCCATTGTTGGTGGTTTATTAACTTTTACTGTGTGGTACGAGGCGTTGTCCATCACCACAATTGATTGGGGAGGCAGATTTGGTATAAGTTTTTCACTAAGCTACTTATTGATAGAAAGAACTACTACTTATTGATAGATAAAAAGGACTAGATGGATTAAAGAGCACGTTAACGCAAAGAAAGTATGTGCGCATTCCAGCGAAGGTGAATAGAAAGCCATGTGAGCTTGGTTCGAAATTCAGAAACATGATCATACTTGCGCAAGCCAAATATGAACCTGACAGAGATTTTGAAGTCGCTCAAGCTTGTCCAATTGGTCTTGGGTGAGATAAAGATAGCTGGCATCAGCATAGTCCAGGATAGGGATGTATTGTTAGAATGTATTTTTTTTGTTACGGTACGTGGCATACGACCACGGTTATCCTCTACGGAATAGTTTGTTCATAACAATTTCAGATGATAATATTTTCTTGTTTCATACATTATAAAGCGTGATGTTCTGGTAGTCGGGTTTAAGTTTTTGAACTTATTGTTTTATATCCAAATCCATTCACCGATTTTTGCGTGACTGAACACAAACTTATAAACTTTCACATTTTACAATATTGCTAGGAAATAGGATTATACAAAGTGCCCGCAGCGTCGCGTCGTGTCGTGCATGGTAGGAAGTCACCGTTATGTATTGTCTAGACATTGGCGATGTGGTAGCTGTGATACGACGTAGGCTGGATCAGAGTAGTTTGACTGGTGGATCCCGCGCCACGCCACTCCGCGACACGTAAGTGTGTTTCCGGCTTTAAGTTACCACGTCCGCTGGAAAACGTCGAGGACCAGTAGCCCTGTCTTAATGCACAAACACAAGTTATTATCACGTCAATACTATGTTTTTTTATGCGATGACCAAGTATTAAATACTAACTAATGCCATGTCGAGCCAAGAGGACCAAACAACAAAACAAGTAAAAAAAAGATAACGTCAAACACAAAAAAAACAGCCGTCAAAAACAAAGACGTCAATCGGTCAATCAAAAACAAAACAGCGAGAACAAAATGTCAACAGGCCCTGGGAATTTTAATTTTATGTGTATTTGTGCATTTAATAAACAAGTTTATGTATATATGTCATGAACACATTCCAATTTTTCCCAATACCAATTTTACAGAGTGTCGTAATTCCTACAGGATTCTTATTAGAATTCTTTATAACTTTTTACAATGGACGACACAAACTCACCAAGTTTGTGTAGGATATGTCTACAGGATGGGGCCACACTTCCAATATTTGAGAAGTCAGAAATAGGAGATAATATACATTCGAAACTATCCTTTTGTTTACAATGTGCAAAAGTTTGTATTTGACTGATTTATTTGAGCCTCAGAGGATGATCATGGAACATTGTCTGGTTTTTCTAATATACACTCTTATTATTATTTGCAGGTAGAGGACATCACGGGATTACCACGTCATATATGTACAATGTGCAATAATACATTAGAAACTTTATGCAATTTTATTAATAAGTTTAGAGAGTCTTGTAAAATATTAGAGAATGGTCTGTTGTTTGTGAAAAAGGAAGAGTGCAGATATGGTAACAGTGACCTGGCTGAAACAGAAATAGATATAAAAACAATAAAGGCAGAAGCTAACGAATATTCTGATGATGGTTTTGATGATTATGAAGACTTGTTACCTTTAAAACATAGTCAGACAGTTAAAAAGGAGGCCAGAACCATTAAGAAGGAAAAAAAATCTCAAAAAGTCAAACCTCGACCCGGCAACAGAACCAACAAGATAGCATCTTCTATATTAGAAGGAAACTTTGCATGGAATGGAGATAGATGGTGGTAATATAATTGATTTATCATTACTTCATGTTTATGTGACAATATGAAAAGTTTGATTTTTTATGACTATTGTGTTTCAAAAAATTCCAATAAGATTACTAAACTAGAAACAATGATTGACACAAGTATAAATTAATAAGACATGTTTTCTGAATTCCAGCATGAAAATTGGACAAACAACCTTAAGAAAAGTAATCTCCAATGTTCTAAAAGAACCGAAACCAAGACCACAGACAAAAATCAAAGTACCAAATGTCAAACCAATATCTTCCGAGAAACTATGTGACCTTTGTGGTGACGTATTTAAGAACAACGACAAACTCAATCATCACAAGAAAAAAGTACATTTTAAGAATCCTGTAAAATGCCCAAAATGCCCACGCATTCTTGCTTCAAATTACTATCTAAATAGACATATAAAGAGAAAACACGAAGTCCACAGAGAATTCATTTGCTCATCATGTGGCCAGGGCTTTGCATTTAAAGGAGAACTGACGAGTCACTTCAGAAACATACATGATAAGCTAGCAAAACCTAAGAAAGTTTTTTCCTGTAAATTTTGTGAGAAAACATACAAATGCGCAAAATCTGTGATTGTTCATGAGAGATCTGCTCATACAGGTAAAGTATCTGATTTGTTTGATTTTGCATAATTCTAAACTTGGTATAGTTCTTGCCAAACTTCTTGGCTGCCCTGAAGTTGGCTACAATGGCTGCAGTAGTAAGTCTCATACAAAACAGCACTGTTTCGTGCCTTGTGCTTCAGAAAGCCAACTTCAGGGCGGCCCAGAAGTTTGGTGAGCACTATAATTAAGATTTTTATGTGTGCCCTCTGTCATTTGTTTCCATCAAACTTAACAAAATTGTAGTAAAACCTCAGAGAATAACTATAATTTTAGATAAATCATCAGTCATTACATTCACTAAAAATAAAATTGTTGCGAGTAGGATAATAAAATCATTTAACACATTTTTATTTACAAGAAGGCTATTAAGAGATTACATTTCATTATTTGTGATTTCAGGTCTCAGACCAGCAGAGTGTACCGTCTGTAACACCAGCTTCTATCACGAGGATTACCTAAAGGAGCACATGAGACTGCACACAGGAGAGACACCATTCAAATGTCCCATTTGTGGACGAGGGTATGCCCAGAGAGGGAACATGAAGAGTCATCTCCGTATCCACAGGATATCCGAACTTGATGCCATTACGTTGAGTAAACTCAGACCGAATTACCTGAAACTACTGAAGGTGTGAGATAAGAACTTTATATATTTATTCTAATTTTATATTAAGTAGTTACGTCAAAGATATTATTTTGTTAAGAGTTTGTGTTTCTGGAAAGAAGACTGAATCAGTTGAGTCCATTTTTTACCGACTTCCCTAAAGGAGGAGGTTATAGGTTCCACTGTATGTTTTGTCTGAGCTTATTATGTGGTTAGTGTTTGATTCAATGTGAAGATGATATCTTTAGTCAATGACAAATAAATATTTATTAGTTACTAATATAAGTAATACTGGCTGCCCACGGTGCACTGTTTTGCAGATGCTCTGCTTTTACAAGCAAATTTATACTGTATGATGAAAGTCGTAAAGATGAAAATATAACTGGATCTCAATACTGCAGTCCCTCTTCTCCTTCTTTCTGAACTTAATTGCCATAGCAATATGGTATAAAATCGCTTGTGAAATGAGCATTCTCGTCGGAAATATCAAGTGCCGTGAGTAGCCAGATATCTCTTTCACCTGGACCAGGACGACCATTCTTGTCATGTCATCATGTAGAAGCAGATGGAATATTCATGTTAATTATTTAATTCTATAGGTATGGTTGAATGTTATTAATATTTTAAGACGCCTTCATTTGGCACGAATTTTTCGTGCAGTCGCCGGTTATACAAAAACGACTGTGTGTATTAACAAATAGAAACTCCATTAGTAGACATGAAAGCATGTTGTAACCTTTGAATCGAGCATTTGTGTCATCTAAACGTAAGCTCAATGTTCGAATTGTTATAGTTATTGCAGCATTTTGATAATTTATTTAATAAAAAAGTTGGTTGTTAAATTTCTATTTACAATATTTTAATAGGTATAATGAACAGACCTCTGTCACACAGAAAACGTTGGTTTTAGAGATTGTGTCAGTGTGAGGGTGCTACTACATTTTAATACGAAGTTGAATTATTAAGATAATAATATGTTTTTATTCCAGAGTAGGTGCCCAATTAGTTTTCAAATAATTTAATAAATATCTAAATATTTGTTAACGCCTGATCAATGTTGCAGATAAATATGAATGATTACTATTTAGTCCATCAGTGGGATTAACAAAAATGTTGTACAGGTATTTTTTGCTTGATAAAATCAATAAAAAATTACAAAGTTAAAGATTAGGAGTGCTTGCAGGCTTGGTGAGTTTTATTATATATATATTATAATATATAATAATTATACCTTTGAGTAAAAAGTGTACTAAACGTGTAGTCTCACGAAACAACGCACTGTATCGTTGTTTATCCTTTACGTGAAAAAAGAAAAATACGTGTCCAATATTTTTTAATCTACCTGCCTGATGGACAAAAAATATTTTTTTGGGGTCATCTCTCTTGGTTGATAGTCTATCTTATAACTATATTAGATCTAACTTCTAAATACAACTACAATGTTATTTACAAGTTTTTTGCATTATTTCAAATGGTTTTAAAACCTTTAATAATGTTTGTATAATATTGTTAAGACTTCTCTAACTTTTATATACAATCACAATATTATTTACAAGTTGTTTGCATTATTTCAAATTATTTTAAAATATTTAAAATAATGTTTGTATAATATTGTTAAGACTTCTAAAAGTGTTTCTACTTTTTATATTAGAATATACCTAAGTGCAATGGGGTTGTTTTCTGTTAAACTTTGAGTGTAAAATAAAAGTCTTTTTTCATTTTCTTGAAAATATAATTCATATTAAAATATTTAGTTTTATTTTTCATTGTATAACCGACACAAATAAAATATTTGTCTGAATAAAAATAAGTAAAAGTAGAAAGAATTATTTAACTTAACTATATACTACCGGGATCTAGTTTTTTGCCAAATTCATCTCAGCCTTTTCAGCTGTTAGAGCGTCTAACAAATATCCTAGGGCGAGTTTCTGTATTAAACTATACTTTAATGCCAAAGTTTGATAGGTATTCAAGCTAAAATAGACTGACTCGACTACAAGCTCTTAGCCAGACATTGGATGTTTATATCCAAACTTTCATATTTTACGCGGCTTCGCTCGCAGTGAAGCCATTAATTATTTTTTTTAAATGAAAATTATCCTATGTTACTTCTAATACCTCCAAGAATATATGTACAAGTTTCATGATGATCGGTTCAGTAGTTTTTGCGTGAAAGCGTAACAAATAAACTTACATTCACATTTATAATATTAGTAAGGATTAAATACGATTCAATAATAGTTGTGTGGTACTAGCAGTACTTACTCTTTCAAAGATAAATAAATCTCTTAAACACTTAGTTTCTCCTCTTCAATACTTGTCAAATAGTTAATTTTGTTCATCTCGATCTCAAAGAACTAAGACTGAAAAGTCTTGGTTCTTCTCCTTTCAGTTTCAACTCTAGTGCTCTCAGTCTTCTGCTGAATTCTTTCTTTTTCTATTTTTAATGTCGTTCTCACTTTATATTATTCTAATGAAACCTTTCTTTTCTTTTTCTTTTATTGAATAAGTACTGTTTCTGTAACTGAAAAAAGCCCATTTATTTGCTTGTGAACTGGTTCAAATAAATATCACTAGATGGCGCGGTATTCATCAATTTGTTATTGAATTGTGTAAAATTATCAGTTTCCAGAATTGATCATAAAAATTGTATATTCACATTTCAAACATTATTTGCGGTTTTAAATTTCTGAGCCACGTCAATCGATTTTTATTAAAAAAAATAATGTAACACATTTTGGTACTGTAAAAATGTGCAAAAAATACTATTAAACAAATTAAAGAAAAAGATATAACGTACCTAGTAAATCCTATTACTTGCAAGTCGCTGCTAACACTATTTTTAGCCAAGGAGCGGAACCGAACGCTATCGATGTAGTTTTTGTAATAATAGTCCTTACAGTCGTCCTTATATCGTCGAAAAACGCTAGTTAAGTCGGCACAGTTTCTTTGTATTGAATGAGGCATCTTTATGCTAGTATTAATTACTGTGGCCCTGGACAATGATTTTAAAGAGATTAATTGTTAAAACAATATCTTCATTATCATTATCACATGGCAGTATCCACGTATCATGCCTGAGTATCCAAAGATGTTGAAACATATCCATAAGTATATGGATGCTTAAATACATCTCTATTTTTAACCAACTTTCCAAAAAGAAGGAGGTTCTATGTTTGACTTTGTTTGTCTTATTTTGTGTTTTTTCACCGATTTCTTCGTCAAATGTGGACCGATATAAATACAAGGTTTTTCAATTTTTGATTTAAATTTTTGTCACATAATCTGATAAATCTTCATCTGATTCCTCTTCTTCTAATTTATCATCATCTGTGAAATATAATAGGTAAGTTTAAATATATTTTGTGTTGCCATAGTTATCTTGTCCATGTTTCATTGCCGACGATTAACCAATCAAAATCAATCAATCAAAATAGTTTATTTCAAATAAACCTTAAAGGTACTTTTGAATTGTCAAACAAAAAAAAAATATGACTCTAGTTGCAAATTCGCAAACGCCTGTAGATTTCAATGGAGAAGAATTTGCAAGAAACTCCACGGACACTCTTTTCCATCAGTTTCAATTACAAGTTTTTGGTTACATCATTCTTTTTGAAAAATAAATACACATAACTATGTGAGAACGATGCAAAAAGACGTGCACGTAAAAGCGTCTAGAGTAAGAAACAATTTCAACATAAAAATGCACTGGCCGAGGCAGCAAAGTTATGACCAATCCCAACTGATGGCGCCCGTTCCCGAACATTACGCATGGATCGGCACCACTCAGCTCAACCATCATGAAGATAACCGAATGATCCAACACATGTGCCACCATCAGAGAGAAATTAGAGAGAGCATGACACACTCAAATGCCAGGGCACACAGAAGTCAACGAACGACACATAGGTAGATTTACAGTCGGAACATAGTACTCACACATGTGCTGTGCAGTTATATAATACTAATGCAGTTATATAATACTAACATGTGGCGGTGCTGCAGCGCCAATAGCAACCAACGCCCCACTCCACTAATCAAAAAAAAAAAATGTCATTTCAAAACACGCACGATGGACGTTGATTGACGACGAAAGGATGATGATTTTTACGAACCTTTTTACAGTCTGTTCTACAGATTTTGAGTTCTATTCCGTAAAAATAAGGATGACATAAAAAGCATAACCCTGTTACCAAAACCAACTGCATACTACAGCTGCCATTTCTCATGTCAACAACACAATATGAGTCACGATATATTGAACAGACTGTAAAAATGGATTAATTAATTCAAACGGAGTATAGATTATGCCCTTGGGTGCACAAAACGTGGATCTAAGCGAGACACAATGCCTTTTTAGGGTTCCGAGTCAGCAGCAGCAGCTTAGCTCAGAGACTTACTACTAGAAAGCTATAATTTGGCATGGATACAGTTACATAATAATAATTCCGACAGTCGTAAAATAAAAACAAGATTTTTTTTTTATAAAAAATCAGTACCTACCTAGATACATAGGTACATAATATATGTACCTAGGTATCTAGGTATTGATTTTTCTCTGTAGAAAAGTCGTTTTTGTACATCGAAAATATGACCAAAAAAAATAGCCAGGGTGTTAAAGGTGAACCAACAGAACCCATTTCCAGCATTTTTGGAATTTTTGTCTGAGAGCTGGCTAATTTGTGACAAATTAACGACCGTTCGACAACTCTACATCATAGCTGCAATCCTAAAACAACACTCCTTCACCCCTCTTGATTGGAATAAGTATTATTCATAAGCTTCGTCGAAATGCTGTAGTTCCTCAGTCCCTTCAATTTAAACACTCATTTACAAATAGGTTTTTCTGCTTCACCGGTCCTTTTCTATACAATAAATTAAATACTATTCTTAACATCTATACATTAAGTAAACGAGAATGCAAATTCAAACTATTGAACTTCCTAATTACCTGTGATTACGAAACTACAGAAGATCTTCTTAAAATCTTAAGATAAAGATAAACTCATAAACACACCTAACACAAGCACACAACACTCACTCAAACACACTCAACACAAGCATACAAAACACAACACTCGCTCAACACTCACTCTGTTTGTAGTAAAACCTTATTTTGCTTAAAGTGATATAATATTATGTTAAACGAAACTACTGTTGTTCAAAATTTCTGTGAACTGCGTCCTGAAATACAGGCTCGGCCTAGCTCAGGCGCAGTTGCTCATCTTTCTTTCTTGTACATATTCTTAAAAGCTATACAAAATAATTAAATTGTTCAAATTGTATAATTTAATGGAGAAATAAATAATGTTTAATTTAATAATATTTAATTTAATTGTCAGCGGATTTGAGATGTGACATCGACTCCAGAAACCGGCCCTAAGTTAGTCGTATTTTTGTGACATGTTCTGGCTGTCGATGCTTCTGCCGATGTGATGCCTGCGTTGACTGTCAGTTGCAATTGCGGTGCCGAGGCGTTTTTTTTTCATTACTGCGCGTGGCGTTGTCAGATTGGTGGACAACTACTTTATTTTGTATGACAAAGCCGCCTCTCCTGCCGCCGTTCAGGCCGATGCCCATCTTTTTGCGAAGACAGTTGTTTCTCGTGCCAAACTGCTCAGCGATATATAAGGTATTGAAGAATTGCGTCAAAAGAATGGAACTGTGTTATGTTCTAGTTAATCGTATGGACAAACAAAATTGTAAGTTAAGTATCATTATGAAACAAACAAGTGAATGGTATTTGTGGTTGAAATGTTTTTCTATGAAGTGTTATAGAAAGTTCAACTCATCTTTGCGCGCGGCACCATGTGTTCGTTGCTGTATTTTATATTTCTATGGTTCGTTGTGTGTGCGCTTGTAGCTAATTATACAGCTTTCATTTGTGTGGCAGTGATGCGGCAGTCGTCCGAGCAAACAAGGTTACCCACACATATCTCCACATTTACCCACACGTAGCACTGCGCTCACCCACACGTAGCACTGCGCTCACCCACACATAGCGCCGCACTCGCCCACACATAGCACTGTGCTCACCCACACATAGCGCCGCGCATACAGATCAGTTGAACTATCTATACAGTCATTAATTAAAACTTGGACCGTCTTTTGTTTTCTGGAATTCAAATTTGTTGTTTAGTTCCAGAAAACAAAAGACTTTATACTTTAGTATTTTAGTTACTCATTATAAAAAAACAATACTTACAACCGACTTACAAATTAAAACACTACAAGTTAAAAATAACTAAAAAAAAATATTGTTCACTTTTTAGTTTTGGTAGGTACATACAAACCAGTTCTATAGTTAGGTATCTATAGAGCCCAAAGTGTTGCCAGAATAGATTAATTTAACTCAATAACATGAAACTTGAACAAAACCGGTGAAACTACTGTTATCGTGCATAGTAAAAACTTTTGACCCATTGTGATAAAATTCACACTCATTTTGAGAAGTGCTCCATTTGAGAAGTGCTATTTTGCGTCAAGTGCACATTTTGCAATAACATGAAACTTGAACAAAACCGGTGGAATGAGAGCATACCAGGGTGAACTATACACCAGCGTACCCCTTTAGAGCGTACAGTGTGATGTAATTTTATGAAATGGTGTAAACAATAAACAGACATGCGATTGCAGCTATCCCGAGTGATTTGACGTCACTTATTGAAGCGTTATGTTGTATATCTCCGAAATTCTTCATCAGATCTTGATGAAATTTAAATGGGATCACATGACAAGCACCAGCTTTCATATAAAAAGAATATTCAAATTCACTACACCTAGTAAAAAAATCAGAGTTAACAGTTAACACACATAAAAAATAAAAAAAATACAGTCGGATTTATAACCTCCTCCTTTTTGAAGTCAGTTAACAATTACAAAGTTAAAGATTAGGAATGCTTGCAGCCATGGTAAACTCACTTTTGAGTTAAAAGTTTACTAAACGTGATGTCACACGAAATTTCAACGCACTGTATCGTCGTTTTTAGGGTTCCGTACCTAAAAAGTAAAAACGGGACCGTATTACTAAGACTCCGCAGTACGTCTGTCTGACTGTCTATCCGTCTGTCACAAGGCTGTGTCTCATGAACGTGATAGCTAGACAGTTAAAATTCACACAGATGATGTATTTCTGTTGCCGCTATAACAACAAATACTAAAAATAGAATATAATAAATATTTGAATGGCAAAAAATATTTGAATATTTGAATGGCAAAAAACGGCAATAAATCACGTTTGTTTTATTGGTGGTCTCCAATACAACAAACGTGATTTTTTGCGATAGTGGTACGGAACCCTTCGTGCGCGAGTCCGACTCGCACTTGGCCGGTTATTATACATAAAATTTGAGTGTGAAATAAAAGTAAAGCCTGTTTTCATTTTCTTGAAAATATAATTCATATTACAATATTTAGTTTTCATTTTCTTTGTATAACCAACACAAGTAAAATATTTGAATAAAAATAATAATTATTAAAGGACCTGGTGATATCGTGCGACGCCACTTCTTGTTCTTTCTGATAACCTGAAAAAAGTTGCATTTAGTAAAAGTAGAAAGAATTATTTAACTTTAGCCAGCGGCATCGCCCGCATGATACTATTTATTACCGGGATCTAGTTTTGTGCCAAATTCATCTCGGCCTTTTCAGCCGTCAGAGCGTCTAACAAACATCCAAGGGCCATTTACTGTTTATAGAGGGAACTCTATTGGACCTTTCTTCACACAAAAACATTCTGCTGTTTTCTTCGTGGATAATGCCTCTAGAGAAATGATTTTTTCCCGTAAGATCTAGGTCAAATTAAAACGTGGCCCTATCATTTCCTTTTATCCTAAACATAATCACTAAAAGAAAGATGACAATTCAAAAACCCGAAAACGTGCCCGTTTTTACCGCCATGTTCAGACGACTAAGTATTAGACAAAATTGATAAGTTTTTAACAAAAAAGAAAATGATAGAAGCATAGATATACTTTCCTCTAAATTTTGATATAAGATTTTTTTAGATGAGTCCAGTTTTGAAGAGGAAAACAGCGGAATACGAAACGTCTTCTGGTCAAGGTTTTCTTAGGTAAAATCAGCCTGAGCTGCAATTGTCCCTTTCGCACTTTACGGGGGGAAGGTTGGAGGTGAGGGTAAGGAGGGAGGGTAAGGCTTTCAAAGTACACTAATAGGGAAGTGGCAATTGTCGATATTTTTTATCGATACTCTAGTGAAACCGATGTCGATATTTAAACTACACAATGATTTTATTTATTAAATCGTGTGATTGTTAGTATTACTTTTTATTGTTGAAAGCAAACATTTGTTTATAAGTTTTCTATGGGCTATTGAATAGTACCTACTGTTATATTTATTTAATTCCTTTTGTAGTGGACGAATGCTTATTGAATCCTACTACTGTTATATATTTTATTTATGAGCTAAGCAAGCTCTAGACTAGTAATTTTAAAGAATTCCTCTGTTTACATGAACCATGACTCGCCCATTATATATTTTTTTAACTTTCAACAACGCTACGCTTCTAAAGATACCACATAAATATATTGGTAAAGCCGTTTAGAAGTTATGGTGGCATAAAGAAACTCACAAACATACATGAGCCCTGAAAAAAACACTCTTCTTTTAGGCGGTCGTGTAAAAATGTTCATTTATTCTGTCGTAATTTCAATCCTTTCACTTACAGGTAAATTTCGTGGTATACGCCCATCAAATATTTCTGGTGGAAGACATTCAATAATAAAAATACTCATTTTGGTTCGAAAATTCTCCAAAATTCATAGTCTCTTTAATTTTTTTCGTTAACAGAAAAGCGAGTCGGTACTAGGGGCAAGGGCGCGCGCGCCGGAATCGGTCAGCCGCTGTGGCGCGCTCTTACGCAAACAAATACAATCTTTGATTATATACTTGTTTAGATGCCACATTGACCCTACTTGAACGGCCCAAATAAAGTCTTTGTAAAATTGGTAGACTCGCTTCTCACTAACGTCAGTGTCATTCCAAACACCTAAGGGTAACGTGTTCACGAAAAATAATAAATTATGCCGGTTTGTTCCGTCAGACTGTTTCGCAATTATGTGAGAAAACCGTATAATAACACCAAGATCACTTTTCATCGGTAAGTTTTGTTATTTAACTACTATTATTATAAGAAAACACGATTTTTTAATTCTTTATTTGTAGGTTAATTTGATTTAGCCAGTGTTGTCAGTTTATTACTAAGGAGATTTATAGAAACTATGGGAGACAAAATACAAATAGCAGTACATAATCTTTCGATCAGAAGAACATTATTATTTTAAAAATTACATTATATATTTGATCAGTAAATGACAACTTTCCTATGCAAAATAAACCCAACCCCACGTCATACACTAAATAGTATATTTGTTAGTTCTTTCTAATATTTTGGGTTTCAGACTTCCTACGGATCCCATACTAGCAAATTACTGGAGAGACATTACGGACTCGAAATGAAGGCCAGTGGAAACCTCACAAGACTTCAGTCGTGTGTTCCGAACATTTCTCTGATAATGATTTATATTTTACCAAAAAGGGGTTACGAGGGCTAAATAATGGATCGGTACCAGGCAAGGTACGATGTCTGAGTGAAAAAACCATGCAGTATGGCTTTTTAACTGACTTCAAAAAAAAGAGGAAGTTTTCAATTCGTCGGATTTTCAAAAATATCGGTGATTGTTGTCAACATCACCAAACAAGCATGTTATGGTTCCTCTTGTCGACGGCATGAACTTTTTGTACGCGAGGTTAAAATGCATGCTATCCCATCCGACAACACGTGCGAATGAGATAGATGCTGTGATGAGCTGTAAGAACCTAGTTCGCGTACGAATTAGCACTTTTGCAAATTTGTATCGAAATGGATGATGATTTAGGACGAAAACGAGCGCGCGAAATTGTATAAACAGAGCTTTGGGAGTCTAGATATTATGAAAAAACGACTAAATGTATATTTTCAAAATAAAATCATTTGCATTGTTGAATTACTAATCTATCCCTGTATGAAGGCGGTTTTGCAATTTTCCTCCTTCTTATAGTTTTTTTTTTCGCTCAAATATGCGTTAAAATTAGTGTTGAAATATGGAACTTTTGACGCTCATAATTTTTTACTTTTTTATTTCAATACATGGCTAGATAATGATGAGACAAATTTATATCATTTTTTATTTTGAACGTACATCGTCAAACAGTGGAGTAGTCGCCTGACTACTTTTGGATGGAAGAATGATCGACTAGTGTAAGCTTAAGACTAATAATTGAAAAAAAATTGCAAATAAGATGTCACCATATTTGTAAATCAGATAACGTAGCCCAGGCAATAAAATCAAAGAGAAAACTATTCCGAAAACAAACACAAAGAGATGGGTTTTGATCTATAAATTACTGTATTTTTTTTTCATTTTGTTTTTTATTGTTACTAAAATAAATGATACACTAATCTACAAAATAATTATTTAATTCAACCTGTTTTGTTTAACTTTCATCATATTAAATAATGTAAAAAAGGTAAGTTAATCATTTGGAGCAGGCATCCCTAAACACGCATACCTTGACAGTTTGACGACAATAAGTACACGAGCGGTACTCACACATATCGCGCAAATGGAGACAGTTTTAGCGCGTCGTTTGTTTGCATTGCTCTATCTAGACAAGTATATAATCAAAGAATACAATACTCGTTCACACGTTGATAGCTCGCTTGGTCGGGTGCAGCGCGACAGCAATAGTTTCTTCAAATACCTATTATTCAAATTCCTGGGGACTAGAATCCCCTCGGATACCATGCCTTAATGCCAAAGTTTGATAGGTATACAGGCTAAAATAGACTGACTCAACTTTAAACTCTTAGTTCAGATATCGGGTGTTTATATCAAAACTTTAACATTTTTAACATTATTAGATACGATTTAATAGTATTTGTGTGGCAGCGTGGTAGTAGCAGTACTTACTCTTTCAAAGATGAAGATATATCTTTAAAACACTTCAGTTTCTCCTCTTCAATACTTGTCAAATAGTTAATTTTGTTCATCTCAATCTCTTTCAGTCTTAATTCTTCTCCTTTCAGTTTCAACTCTAGTGCTCTCAATCTTAACTCTTCAGTCTTCTGCTGAACTCTTTCTTTTTCTATTTTTAATGTCGTCCTCACTTTATATTCTTCTAAAGAAACCTTTCTTCTCTTGAATACTGTTTCTGAAATTAAAAAGGCAGCTTTATTTGTTATTGCTTGTGAACTGCTTTACTAAAATAGCAATGGTGTAGACCTGGATAATGTTTTTAAAGAGTTAAAACAATATCTTCATTAACATTACCACATGGCATTATCCACCAGAATGCATATCCAAAGAAGTTGAATCATGGCCTTATATGGGTGCCTAAAGCTACCCAAGTAACACAAGAAGCATTTTAACAAACAAATAGTAATCTTATGTAGAAATTAAGATCCGTATAAACTCTTATATAAGCTAACTGAGCATCTTGACGCTTTATATTTGCATTTCAAAACCATGATGATGCTTTACACTGTACAACGTCTGGATAATGGCAATGCAAAATGCTATTGTAAAGCCTTTAGTTTTAGTGTAGCAAACCACACGGCAGCTGAACAGCTTTCAGCTGTTTCAGTGCATTTGGATTTACAATAGCATTATGCTGTTTAATAGCATAATCTTGAACCAATATAATGCCACGTTAATCCGCTATACCTACAGCTCTCAGCAAATTTTAGTGCCTCAGGGTCTACAGTAGCATTTTAAAGTAGTAAGATAATGCCTAATGCTGCTTAATAGCATAAACTTGTACCAATATAATCCGCCGTAAATCCGTTATACACTTTGAACTATTTTTGGTGCTATTTGTTGTGTAATATCACTTTTTAATGGTAAGTAAAAGCCTAGACCTGCTGTACAGCATAAACGTGAATCAATGTAATGCTTGCATTTTTAAAGATCAACTGAGTTCTGTTGTATAGCTAACAGCTCTTTAATCAAGTACACGTGAGTTATTGCAATGCGTAAAGCTGTATAATATAGGTAATTTTACTATATTCGTAAAACTATTTGTCGGCTATTTTGAGGAAAAGCACAATATTCGCTATAAACATGCTTTTTTTTGTTGACAGCACCAAATTATTTCAATAAGCCACGCGCAGGAATATGGGGATCATGCGTTCAGAAAACTATTTTATCAAAGAGTTGATGCAAATGGATACAAGTTGAACAAAAATTCTGAAACAGGTTTTATTGTTTTGCCCAAGGATCCCTAAAATCGCGTTCAAGTAATGGCACTACTTCAGTCTACATCAAGACTACTGGTATACCGGAGAACCCATTTAGAACTACTTTATAGACAATGGCGCTATAGTGATTCATCAAGTCTTCTCTCTAGCCTCTGGCTTAATAATTGTTCACGTGTGAATATTTTATACTGCTGGCGGCATTAATTGGCTTTTTAAAGGCTCACCGGGCTGCTACAGACAGACACCATATTGTAAATATTTTATAACCAAAAAGTATTATCTTTCGGACCTATTTATAAAAGCAATAGGCCTATATAGTAATAATATAACTTAATTTAATACTGTCCAACCAATACTTTTATGTTAATTATGCAAAATTCGTTCTATACTAGGAATAGGTACACAATTGTTTTAGTTATTTCACACATACATTTATAAATTTTTTAACAAAACCATATAATATCGAAGGCGCGTGAAAATTTTCAATGAAACTTATATAGACACTAGCTTTTACCCGCGGCTTCGCTCGCAGTGAATCAATGAACGGCTCTTTTTAACTGTTAATCTAATGTTAACAAATTAACAGCTTTTTGTTTACCGCAAAACCCGTTAAATCTATCAACTGTTTCATTCAACGATTTTGGCAAAGCACATATTATTAACTCAACGAATAGGTATTCAAAAGTCGCTAACTTCATCTGAAGCTGCTAACGCAAAACACGCTAAAATTATCTGTTTCTTTTCTTCTGCGTCTCGTTCACGTTCCGAACGTTCGGAATATTAATATATAGTTGACGCGAGGGCCGGGGCGCCTATGCGAGCGAGCGAGACGCCGCTAGCTTAAAATTGTACGAGCGAGAGTGAGAGAGATCTATGTTTCTAAGTTCGCTTGCTCCATGGCACGCGCCGCTCTGTCTTTCAGAAACGAACAGGTTTTTGCTTGTAAACATTACAATCAAATTAGTTTGTTTGAGTGACAGGTTGAAGGTCAACACTTTTTTATTTGTTAAGTGAAAGTTTAAAATGATTATTATGTACTACATAAAATGAATTATACTTTTAAATACGCCTGGTATATCCTTTTTTCGCCAGCCAGTCCTAAGCCTGGAAAAGTATGAAGGGAAGTTTATTTCATTTAAATGTCTGTTTTGGTTTTAGCAGCCCGCGTAACGTCAGCTCCTTTTTCAATTTGAACAAAGTTTCGTCTATTAACGTACGTTGGTACAAATCTGTTACATTAATGAAAACCTGTTAATAACGTTAACGGTTTTTTTAACAGGTTAACAGGATGAAATTAACGGCTTCGTTGCGTTGACCCAAAAATCGTTAACGACCCACCACTAGTCCATATTATATTGCGAGACAAAGTAGTTAAATTACAACGATAAATGTATTATAACATACATGTACCGAGGTATTAGAGATGTTTTTGCAATGATGTAGGGTTTAATTAAGTTCTAACTGTGAACATTTAAATAGCTCTAATCATTCTTTTACTACATTCTAATGCTAGTCTTATGCTTTTGTAATGCAATTAACATCTTCATTATCAATAATATTGCTAGTCTATTGCTTCTTAGATGCGATTGGCAACTTCATTGACCACAATAATGTTATTATAATGCACCTATAATGCAATTAAACAACTCTTGTGAACCTATTTAGGATCTCAAGCCGTATAATTTTCGAGTGTGAATAAGCATTACAGTAGCCGTATAATAGTTTGTAATGCTAAGAACTAACTCGAAATGCGAATACGATACAGAAATGCTGTAAGTCGGCCGTTATATTGCCTTGATGTGTTACTTGGTTATGCTATTGCTATTCATACATGTCAGTGCAGTGTTTTTTAGACCAATTCAATCAACTTTTTGTCGTCCATCTCGGCATACTGCGACCGTCTCAGGCAAAATATTTTCCGCTAGAAATTCACGTCGGATCACGGCGAGCGTCGGCACAGCACTGACATGATCACTGAACGTCACTGTCACTGACGAGTACCTACGTATAGTGTCGTACAAAATGTATGCTACAATATCATAGTTCACTGAAACGTATCGATACGTTACTGATCGGCACTGTAGTATGCGGATAGGCTCCGTTTATAATAATTTATATATCAGTAAAATGAGTGTATATTTCCTTACCCATTGTGGAAACAAATGTGCTGTTATGGTGGCTACACACGTGCGTACATGCTCATCGAACAAAGCTGTTCTCCATACATGTTCCACCTTGCGTCTACACATAAAAAACTTTTTCGAAGAACATGTTTAGTGAGCGTTGAAACTCTTCGAACAATGGACGATTCATTGTTGTGTTTGGTGGGCATCAAACGATCATAAGCTGCGTTTCTTTTCCCCTTATCACTATATTCCTTAAACGTAGTTTTCCACAAGCATAAATTGTTCCACAAAATCCCGAGAAAATTGACGAAAGTCCGACATTTTAACATCGTACCACACCCTCTTCACAAAAATATCAATCAAGACTAAAGTCGAAACCACACTTACATGTCGTGGCATAGCGTGACGTGTCGCGGGATCCACCAATCGAAGGACTCTGTTCCAGCCTACGTCATAACGCAACGAGTTTTGTAGCCAATCAACTTTGTCGGAAGGCGCCACGACACGCCACGCCACGTAAGTGTGGTTTCGTCTTAACATGCTCGACGTCGTGGCTACACGTACATGTTTACTTCGAACATCGAGCAAGAATTATGGACGTTTGAATCTTGTTCGAATCGAACATTTTGGTTGGCTTCGAGCATTTGTCTACACGTGCATGGTACACACCGTCCACGTTCGTACTTGCTCGAGATCGAGCATGTACGCACGGTACCCACCATTATATTTTTATTTATTCTTGAAAATAAACCGTAAATGATTGTGAATACATTTTTTTTACCTCTTGATTTAATTTTTTTCACATAATCTGATAAATCTTCATCTGGTTCCTCTTCTTCTAATTTACCATCATCTGTAAAATATATTTAATATGTTGAGAATTTAAGATATATTTTGTATTCCCATACCGTGTCCATATTTCACTGCCGACGATTAACAACAGGGCCGTTTAAGCATATTCGGTGCTGGGGTGCCAAAGACCTACTACTACTAAAGACCTACTACCTACTGTAGAGTAGGTCTTACGCCCGTAAACAAAAAAAAGCAATGTAATTTCTACACACGCACGGGTTTTTCGCAAACTTTGCACCCGCGAGTTATGAATAGCGAGAAGCGAGAGAAGGTTTCAATTCGTTGGCGAGCAACGAGCAGCCCACTGTGTTACAGACGCTGTGCGAATTTTTATTATAGCTAGTGTTGCTGGCTGCGACAAACTAGTAGAGAGGCAATCAATGTATTTTTTTCGGCATCCGCGTAACGGACACGCACAAGACTGATCAGTGTGGTGCCTTTTGGCTGAAATTATGATTTTACAAACCATTTTACAGTCTGTTCATCAGATTTTGAGTTCTATTCCGTAAAAATAAGGATGACATAAAAAGTATAAACCTGTTACCAAAAGCAACTGCATACTATAATAGTCACAGCGGATCTTTGTGTCTCTGAAGTTGGCTCTGCCAACCATTGCGCAAGATGCAGTTTGTCATCGAATGTACTGCATAGAGTAAGCGAGTGAAAGAGACAGTTAAACAATGCTATCTTCACCTTCAACATTGACACAAAAAAGATATATTTAAAAATAACAAAAAACCCGACTGCTTAAAAAGCGAACGAAAAAGACGTAAACAAGATGAAAATCATGCTGTGCAGTCGGAGGATACATATGCGCGAGCTGGCTGGCCAAAACCAGATGTTTACGTCCTTTTAGTTCGCTTTTTAAGTAGTCGGATTTTTTGTAAATAATATTTTTTTTATTTACAACTTTTTTTTTTAATTAGGTACATTTAAACATATAAGTGTTATATATTTTTGTCGCTAGAACACCAAATAGGAACAAACATACATACATAGACTGATAAACACATTAGCCTCCTTCGGCAGTCGGGTAAAAATAGCTACTGCGCAGGGTCTTGCAGCCAATTCAGAGTCACAAAGATTCGCGTGGTTTTTCATACAGCTGCCAATTTTCATATCAACAACGCAATAGACGTCAAAATAGATTGAACAGGCTTTAAAAATAGATTATTTAATTCAAATTGAGTCTATACTTTAATTGCTATTCTATCGACTAGATCCTCTGTAGACTATGAAACTACTAACATCTACAAAAAAAGTTACGCACATCTCTTTAGCTAGAAGGTAGGCTGTAGCTTGTCGCTTCTTCGTCGGCAGTGGAACAGCATGGTGGGCCGTAGTAAAATAAATGTAGAATTGAATGTAGGTATACCTTGGGTCGCGGATAAATTTGAACGAGAGTTACCGCGGCCCTGGTACAAGCAACTGAATGAACACGGCTGGGTTTTATTTAGTCAGTAAAAGCCTGACACGCCCTCCCGCTTCAGAGCGAGAGGAGAAGTCATTGGATGATTTCCCACCAAAAAAAGGTATAGGTACCTTGTAAAATATCATCAACATCACAGAATTTACTCTCATAGCAGTCTATCGACTTGATTTCCTCATCTTCCTCCTCTAAATCAGAAGGCGTTTTGGTCTGAGAGTGTGTGTCTCCATCACCATAGTCATTATTTAAGAACTCCACTTGGAACTCATCTGTTATCTGTGGCAGCTCCTCTTTGCTTACTATCTGTAAAAAAGAAAGTTCCAGAATCTTTAAAATGGAGATAAAAATGTTCTTAGGATATTGTTGTATTTTCTGCGAAATTTTTCAAAATAATGTGAGATCTTTTTACTATGGTCAGAATAATAAAATTATGAGGCCGAAGTTAACAGCCACTCCAAATTGCTAAACAGCACATTCTCCTATCTGATCGGTAGCGAACTACTCACACACTTGCCGCAGGGGCAATCTAAAGGTGAACGCGCACCTAGATGCACTGCAGGAGCCGCACACGCCGCAGTCAATAATGTCGCAAAATGCCGAGCCATTACCGCCGACTTAGCGTAACCGACATAAACCAAATTTTACAGGAGAAGGTATTTTTTAAATATTTTTATAAATAATTGCGCTATTAAATTGAAATTTGACATATAATAATGATTTTTGAAACCTTATATGTAACGCTTAAAATTTTCAAAAAAACAGTAGGTTTTGAGGCTATTTTGGCGTTTACAATAATTTTGCTGTCTCAAAGAAACGACTTCTTATGTTTCCGGGCGTTTGAGATAACACTTGCGATAAAAAGTAACCTGGTTAAAGTCATAACGCAAGCGACAATAAGCCATTTCAACTATGAATTTATTTTCATAAAAAAACGGGTACTTAATAAATTAAACACGTATTAAAATATATAAAAATATATTTCTCATTATTTTATAAATATTTGTTCAAATTACTGAACATTGAGTGTTGAGAGTGAATATATTAAACTTAAAATAGAATTATTAAACTTTTATTAAGAGAATAAAAATAAAATACCTACATTCGTTTCAGTTAACATTAATTGTCATTAATTTAACATTCAAAAAAAAAAACACTGAGATCAACCCAATTTAAAATAAATAAAACCTTTAATTCTCCTTATCACTATCATCTGCATCAGTTTCAGGTAACACGTCAGGAACTGATCCATCATGCTTCACATTCATATACTCTTCGTGGTACCTGAATGGAATAATATTTTTATCACACAAATCCACAAGATCTTTGAACTTGGCAGCTGAAATGTTTAGTTCCGAATGGTATAAATGTGCTGGTCCATTAATTATAGTTGCAGTATTGCCTCTTGCTTGATCTAATAATCAGGTCCATATTCAACTCCTGTTTATTGCTTTCATCGAAGAATCCGTATTGCAGAGTAATTACAGGATTGTTCTTTTTAAAATGTACCATTCTTAATGTTTTGAAGGCTATTTTAAATTTGGCTGGCAATAAAGCTTGCGAAAAAGACTTCCAATCCATGAAATCAGTGTAATTTAAAACATGTACAAAATAACCCGTTGGATCAGATCTAGAATTGGTAATCATAGTTGGCCACTCAGAAGGAGCCCACACTGTTTTATTGCGGATAAAACTTTCAATTGTACTGTGAATAGAGTCAACAGGCATCATAGTGTGTCCAGGTAAGAGGTAAGTTACTTTAATTGTAGTAATCGTAGTTGTTGTCTTCAAAAATGAATTAACATGGATATCATAGCACGGTTTCTATTTTGCCCAGCACAACTATCTGCATACAGATTTATGACGCTATGAGTTCCTTTACTGTCTATAAGAGTTAAATATTTAAATAGGACAGTAACAATTTCGTTACAACCTCTTTTTCCTTGGCATTCGCCCCACACGTAACAATACCCAGCCCTCGTACCGCTTTCGTAGATACTTTCGTTATAAAATGCGTATTTTCGTGAGTAATATAGGGTAACGCTTTTACCATGTGGAGTATTGAGGACTTTTTGTAAGTCAAAGCTTACACAAAGAGAGATAGAATTAGAAGCTTGCTAATATTTTGATCTTCTAAAAACAGATTTTTGCATTTGTCTTTATCTAGAATGTGATTTTTATATTCTGTAGTTTGTTCAAAAACAGTTTTGCTTTCTGGCGGTAAATTTTTGTGCTTCTCACAAAAGATACACTTATCTTTTTTGGGCAAATGGAATCCTATATTAAAATCGGTTTTGAAAATACTACGAAAAACTCTTTTAGATAATTTTGATGAATCTAGGTTCCTTTCTTTTAAATGATCAATATACAATTTGTACAAGTTTGTTACGTTCTGTACCTAGTTCTTGCGGTAAATATAATTTGGTACTTTTGTTGCGACAATAGTGAGATGGCACAGCAGGTAACATCTCAATGAAAGATTTATTTTTTTAAACTTATTAAAACATAATTTTATCACGTAAGTAATAACCGGGTAATTATAATTTAACACTAAATACAGTGCAGAGATAGTTATTGCATCACAATCTTCCCTGGAATGAACTCGTTGCAACACGTTTTTTGCCACTTTGTTTATAGTAAACGACAAAATTTTGATGTACTGTGTCGGTTGCGATAACAAGTAGGGTCGCTTACGCTGCAATTCTTAGAAAATTACGCCACTTACGATATATTTTGATTATGTCGGTTACTGTAAAATATAGAAAACTGTTGTGCTAACGATAAACTTAGCATTTGCTATAACTTTCTTATTGGTTGTGTTTTGGCGGGAAATGTCGACGAACCGTGTCCGTTATAAGTTTAATTGTCGTCTGCGATAAAAAACGCTGTTTAGGTAAAAATGTCGCTTACGATAAGACGGCGGTAACGGCTCGAATGACTGCGGCGCGGTGCGTGTTCACCTTTAAGGTGATCCGCACGACATCCGCACGCGCTGGTGGAATCCGTATACCAACAGCATTATGCTGATATGCGTGTCGTGCGGCGCGGAAAGGTGCGCGAGGCTGCATACGATTTCATATAAAGATTTATAAAATGCTATGACTGCGACGCGTGCGGCTCCTGCGGTGCGTCTAGGTGCGCGTTCACCTTAAAGGCGGAACCACACTTACGTGTCGTGGCGTGGCGTGGCGCCTTCTGACGCAGTTGATTGGCTTCAAAACTCGTTGCGTTATGACGTAGGCTGGAACAGAATCCTTTGAGTAAGTGTGGTTCCGTCTTAAGGCACACGGCAATCGTGGCAATATCGCAATTGTCTCTAGACACACACATGCCTGCCGTAGTGCCGTCCAGTGTTCGGATATTAGTTGAGCTAAAAACACGCGTTGAGAATGGCACCAGTATCGAAACAACTTTTTACAAAAAAATACAATCGACTTCCAAATAAAAACACTACTTACAAAGTGAAAAACAACTTCTTTTTCGGCAGTCGGTGTCAAATAATGGAGAAAAGAAAACAGAAACAGGAACGGTAGCACGGTATTTTGTAAAAACAAAACCTTTTTAGTTGTGGTACCTAATAGGCAAGTTATAAAGTAAGGTGCCTTTAATGCCAGAATAGATTACTCAAATATCAAGAAACTTGATCATATCCGGTGAAATGAGAGTGTACCAAGGTGAACTTATGTTATTTTATGAAATGGTATAAACAATAAACAGACATGCGATTGCAGCAATACCGAGAGATTTGCCGTCATTTATTGCAGATTTCTGTTGTATATCGCCGAAGTTCTTCATGAAATTGGGACCTATTTGGGGACATAAACTTTCGAACAAAAAAGACGAAAATAGAACCTCCTCTTTTTTGGTAAGTAGGTTAAAAATCAAAAGCCCTGGATCTTTCTATGGTGCTACCGCAAAAAAAAAAAAGGGGATACTGGGTGAAGAAGTAGCTACAGAAAAGAAGTGAGTTGAGCTAAAAAAATTAAGGAATTTCTCCGATCGCGCTACACACGGCAACGTAGCAGGCAGGGACGATCTAGGAACCAAGGATGGTCTCGCGCCCCTGCTGCCCTGCCGCAGGGCCGATCTAGGAAATTGCCCCTCTTTGCCTATACACATCACAATTAAGGTGGCAATTAAGAGTCTTCCTCACTTTTACACCCTAGGTTGCCCCTGTGGCAGGTGTGTGAGTTGCATGCTTTAGCTAAATAGGTTTTAATGTATTAGCACAGATAATATAATGCAGTATTGTTTCTACAGGAGCAGGGGATTGGCACAAAGAATTGAGGCCTGTGCCTATGAGCAGGGTTGAAGGTGGGCTACAGATAATGATGCTGATCCCAAACTATTATTTATTTAATTCAGCCTGTTCTGTCACACTGCAAAGTATTATTAATGACCCCAAACATTACATTGTGTGTATTTGTGTGTGCCAAATAAACTAGATTTTCTTTCTTTCCAAACTTCAATGCATGAGAATCATAGCGCTGTTGACGGCAGTGGGTTCATAAAGGCTACCAAAGATACATCTACGTACATTCATCATCATCATTTCAGCCGAAAGACGTCCAATGCTGGACATAGGCCTCCCCCAGGCGTCGCCACATTGACCGATCCCGTGCGTCTCGCATCCAGCGCCTTCCCGCAACCTTAACCAGGTCATCGGTCTACCTAGTGGGAGGCCTTCCAACGTATCGTCTTCCGGTTCGTGGTCGCCATTCCAGAACTTTTCAGCCCCATCGGCCATCCGTTCTGCGAGCAATGTGCCCTGCCCACTGCCACTTAAGTTTAGCAATTCTCCGGGGTATGTCGGTAACTTTAGTTCTCCTGCGGATATCATCATTTCTGATGTGATCACGCAAGGAAATTCCGAGCATAGCCCTCTCCATTGCCCTTTGGGTGACTTTAAGCTTTCTGATAAGGCTAGGCGACCATGTCTCGGTCCCACAGGTGATCTCTGGCAACACACACTGGTTATAGACTTTTGTCTTGAGTTACTGCGGTAAAATGGACGAGAAGATACCACGTAACTTCCCGAACGCCGCCCAGCCGAGTCGGATTCGACGATTGACCTCTTTCTCGAAGTTGGACCTACCCAACTGGAGCGTTTGTCCCAGGTAGACATAATCGTCTACAACTTCGAATGTAGAGTCTCCGATCTTGATAGGAGCGGGTGCTACATGAGCGTTCACCATAACCTTGGTTTTGACCATGTTCATTTTAAGACCCACTCTTTCGGAAGCTCTACTGAGGTCATCGAGCATTTTACTGAGGCTTTCCATGGTCTCAGCCATGACCACTGTGTCGTCGGCAAACCGAAGGTGAGTGATGTACTCGCCATTAACGTTGATGCCTAGGCCCCTCCAGTCCAGAACCTTAAATACATCCTCCAGCGCAGCAGTGAACAGTTTCGGAGAAATGACGTCTCCCTGTCTCACGCCACGCTGGAGAAGGATTGGTTTCGAGGTCTGATCCTGAAGACGGACTGATATGGTGGTGTTTTTGCACTTCAACACCTCAATGTACCGGTAGTCAATCTGGCACCGTTGGAGAGACTGCAGTACAGCCCAAGTCTCGATCGAATCGAAGGCTTTCTCGTAGTCCACAAACGCTAAACGGAGAGGCAGGTTATACTCTTCGGTCTTCTGTATAACCTGCCGCAGCGTATGTATGTGGTCTACGGTGCTAAAGCCTTTTCGGAATCCGGCTTGTTCGGGAGGCTGGAAATCATCAAACCTGCGCGAGTGCGCGCGAGACGATTCGTGATGACTCTTGAAAACAACTTGTAGACATGGCTAAAAAGTGAGATGGGCCTATAGTTCTTCAGCCAGGCATTGTCACAGAAGAGTACCACCACACCCCTGCACCATGCCTGTGGCGTTTTGCCCTCGAGTATGACAGAATCAAACAGCTTCTGGACGTACATTGGTCTTTCGAAATCTTACGTAAGACGTCTTGGTAAGACTTACGTGTCGTAGGATGTGGCTTCGAACCCAGGCAGGCGCTTTACTTTGTGTAAATTATTTCATCACCACTGCTCTAAAAACGGTGAAGGAAAACATTGTGAGGAAACCAGCATGTTATAGAAACAAAAATTCGAAAACACGTGACATCTACCAACTTGCACTGGGCCCACGTGGTTATTATGGCATTTCCCTCTCTCACAGTGAGTAGGCTTGTGTCCCAGCAGTTGAAACGTTAAAAGGCTGATGAGGATAATGATGAACATTTGAGGCTGACACGGGAATGTGGGTATTGGCACAAGATGACAGAGGCCTAAGCTCAGCCCTGGCCGGATTGAGCCTGTGAATATTGATGAATGTTACCATTTCCAAAGTCAGGGCATCCTGCTTATCATCAATAGGGTAGTTGATCATCTTCAGAAGTCTTAGTTCTAAACTGGTAAGTT
Organism: Orthosia gracilis; assembly: GCA_947562075.1. Taxonomy (NCBI): domain Eukaryota; kingdom Metazoa; phylum Arthropoda; class Insecta; order Lepidoptera; family Noctuidae; genus Orthosia; species Orthosia gracilis. The sequence goes on along the minus strand of OX387265.1, from coordinate 39,873,461 downwards.
TTGGTGTTGGTTGAACCTCACTGTAGCTCTTCCTGCTCAGCAATATGTTGGCTTTTTTCTTCGTTTTGTTCTTCCAGTCAGCCCACATCTGGAATTTGAAATCTCTTAAGTAATTTTAACTTAGTATTTTTATTTGTAGTAGTACTTAGTACTTTTAGACCTGCAGATCCGCAGGATCAGCTAAAAACATTTTTTTTCAAAAGTTAAGAAGTTTGTTCCAAATACTTCCTTTTAACCACTCAGGCCCGGCTGGTATCAGGTGGCCTGTGAGATTAACCAACTATTGCATTGTGGCTTAAGCAAGTAATTATTAATTTATTACAAGAAGAGGAGCCTTGTGTTGCAGCAGTGAAAATATCATTGATTGATCATGTTATGCTAATGCTACTCGATTCTAAACCAGGGTAATACCTACTGATAAGTAGGTAAGGTTTATCATAACATCACGCCTGAATTCACTGAAATGGATGGGCAGAGGGGATGGTACACAAACAATCAAGCGTCTGTGAATTTAATAAAAAAAATTGCTAGTTGAACATTAGTATTAGACCCTTACATTAGAACCTTAGTATTTACAAGATGAAATAAGTTATTACTATTCTCGACATTGTTATAAAAAAAAGAGCGTACTTTACACCATTTCCAAGTGTTTTTATAAACACCTCCATCGACGGCGTTCATTTGCACAGCGATACGCCTCCAGAAGTTCTGCTTGTTCGTATTGGTGTACATTACTCTGCCATCGACCAGAACACCATCCTCGCTGAGCAGGTCCAGTAATTTCTTCATTTGAGCTTGACTTACACGACTCATGATGGATAAACAAAAATATATTTTTTGAAATAAAATTACAAAATTCCTATGAATATAGCAGTTATGAATTTAGTCACGAATCGGCTACATAACAGCTATCCTTTAAAATAATTCACAGTAGCAATTGTATCTAGTTAATTTTTATAATGGCCAAAATAAAACACAAAAATATTTTGAATCAGATTGTTTTTAATCGTAAAACATTTAATCATGAAAAGAGATGGACATATTTCGAATCAATGGGAGTAAAGGAGACAGTCCTTTCAAAAGTTGGAGATTGTTTTGTTTTTGTGGAATGGAACGCACAGAGATTTTTTTTTTTTTTTTTTTTTTTATATTTGTTCCTAACGGAACAGGCTAAGGTCTGAGACCATGCTGCCTAGTCATCAGTATTTTTCTCTTCTTGAATTCTTTAGTATGCATTAGAATGCGGATGTAACAGATTCTAATGCTTTTTTGGAGTATTTGGCAGCAAATTGTATCGAATCAGCCTTCCCAGTAAGCTTTGCAGAGGTAGTCAATACTACAATAAAATTCTCCGCTCCACTATCCCGAGATCGCTTCTGTCAATAATTTCACATATTGTCCAGTTGCATAGACAGTTGAGACACAAAACTACACCAATTTTATATCATAATATCCACTAGGAATCAATTTGCAAATAATATTAACAGCCGCTGAACTACACTCGAAAAAATCCCGCCAAAAACTCGGAACGCACAGAGAATCATTCAACAGTTTGACAGTTGCTGTTCAAATAGTGTTGTCATTTAATAACTGATTATTAATTTTTATTTCAGTCAAATCGCCTAAGAAGGAATTTAAATGTTTAATTATAATTACTATTTTTCTTGGAAGAGAAAAAGAAAAGAAAGAAACAAAACAATTTTCTAAGTTTAACTGTTAAAGTACGAGCTTCGGAAAGCACGTTTAGCTGTTGATTTGGAAATCAGATAGGCAGTCGCTCGATGTAAAATAATGGTATTGGTATTTGGTGTATTCCGTATAGACTGGAAACCGACACCAAAGTCGGCCTCCAGTCATAATAATTGGCAAAAGGGTACGATTAATTACTTTTCTCGTATGATTTATGAGCAACAGATTCTGGGCTATTATATTATTCGTTTTGCCCAATAAAACCATCATTCTTAAAGATTTTTATTGCATAAAAGTTTGTGGTCAAAAGTTCAATTAATAAATTTTCACCAGAAAGTACTATAATGCATTTTACTTGAACCACTAATTAGTAAGTTTTTTATCTATCGGAGCGCGGCGGAGACTGACTGACAGTTTTACTTGTTTTACATTACAGCTGTGCTCGTAAATAAATGTAACGTAAAAAATTTCGATTTCTTTCTTTGTTTTCGACACAAATAAATAATATTTGTTCAAGCAGTCGATTATAGATTGTGATCAGTATGTTGCGTGTTAAAATTCATATAGCACTAAGTGCTTTAGGGGCCTTTTTAGGCTTGTCTGCGTTTATATGTTTTTGCATTGTTTATGCAAACATTGAAGCCGGAATGTGGGCGCTTTTATCTGGTAAGTGATGCGAAATATAACTTCATAAGCACGCAAAGAATATTCATACAAATATCACAGTAGAAGTGGTGGTAATCAGCACAATGGAAGATGTTTCGAACCTAATTAATAGGTTTTTTTTTTGTAATTGGAAAGCCTTAAATTGACCTCGGATTGTTTTGGGATCCTGCTGTGCTAGTGTGACAAAATTGAGTCATCGTAATCTTAATAATTAAACTATGATTTTGTTAATATTTTTCCTTATTACACTGTATTATTATTTCCTGTTAATAGTTTCGGTCACCTTTGTAGTTTATTTTGCCTCTGTTTCCTCATAGTAATTGATTTGAAGCCATTTATTGGACAAAATCTGAATAAAAAATCTCAAACCATTCTATAACAACTAATGCTAGCATGTCGTATTAAACAGTATTCCATATCTTACCCTGACTTTATCTTTAAATAATTAAAAAACAGTAATAATAAATTTTCTCTATTCCAGGCATACATGCATCATTGGCATTAATGCTGCATTGCCACTATCTCAAGGAGTCGCTACACGTAAATTTCTCAAGGAAGGCGTTGCAGTACATCGGTGACTTTGGCATTATTGGCTTTGTCTCAGGATCTGCGCTGACATTCTTCTATCTGTTTCTGGAGATTTACTATAAAGCTGGTAAGTTTAATAAATCTCAGGTTCAATGAACAAGTAAAATGTAGCACTTGGTAGTGTCATGAATATTCAAAAAGGTCAATGAAACTAGGCTTTATGATAATTTTTTGACATTTAATGATATCTTCATGTAAGAAATCAGAGTAGGTAAGCCACAGACATAAATCTAACTAGATAACGCAAGTCCCTCCATCTGTATGATAACCAAGCGTGCCACTTTTTCACAAACAATTTAAAAACAAATTTACTTACCAATGAAAGAAAACATTTCCAATGCCTCGGCCAACTTTTTCCATACATTCTTTACAGCTCAATATGGCATAAAAAGGCATTTTTCTAGATTTTGGTGAATTTCCTGTGCCGATAATGCTAAATGAAAAGCTCAGATTATGATCATTGATCGTAACTTTACTCCGTTTTATGGCATGCAAAGTACTTACAATCACGTTATCTAGTTAGATTTGTGTCTGTGAGGTAAGCATCTTAAGATAATTAATGATCTTAACAATAAATCATTCACTAATTCTGTCACTATTTTGTGTATAAATTGTTGCAAAATGTTTTGTCACATCACATGATAATTAGTATTACTCATCCTCTTATCATCACTGTCCACTATAAAAACATTTACTTATAAAGCTTATAATTTATTAAACAGTTGGTTGTAGTATTGATTTGATACAATTACTGTCTTACACATTGTTTTTGCATAAATTATTACCTGCTTTGTTTTCCCAATAAGTGCATTTGAATTAGAATTCAATCTTAGTACCTAACTTTAAAATACGAATTTTTGGATGGATGGATGTTTGTTACTCAAAATCGGCACTAAAGGCTACTTTTATTTTTATTGCCCCATAAACAAAATGGCTGGCGACAGCTTATAAAGTAATATGCATTAAACTGATATAGATGGGAAGTTATCACAATATTTTTATGAAATACAGATAATGTTTTATATGGAGAGTTTACGCCCCTGCTGTTATGAGTGGTGATAAATAAAAAATAATAAAAGAGATGATAACAATTTAGCATTAATATCATTAGTTTATGGACAACAGACAAAATTGCAACGTCGCATAACACGCCCCCAACACTGACTTTTCGAAAAAAAAAAGTGCTATAATTCTAGGGGCTTCACACACTTACTACATTCGAATAGGTTCCAAAGTGCAGGCGGTTTTTTGACCAATGAAGAAAGCCTCGCGCTCTTTCTTTAGTCACTGTCTCGTCCTTGACGCCAACTCCAATCTTGGGCGACACCCCTTACAAAACAAAAGTAATGACCACAATGTTTCCTTTTAGATGTGATGCCAATAAAGACCAGCATCATCATCCGCTTGGTCTGGTCGTTCATGATGATGAAGTGGGGCCTCCTGCTGTACCTCGTCACCAAGAAGTACCTGAGGACCTATAACGATCACCAGCTCTTCTCCGAGAACCCTAACATTGAGGAGACGTAATTATTTTGTTGATTGTTTGCAATTGCTTCAGGGCCTGTTTCACCATTTCGGATTACGTTGCTGTTAAATTACTTGGATGACTTTTTATACATTTTCGGACAAGGGGCATTTTAACAGGGCAATATTAGGGTCAACTCACACCGAGACACGACGGCACGCGATACTGTGAGCACTTTTTAAGATAGTGATACAATTCTGATCTTTATTTTCTACACAAAAAGATACACATTTTACTGTAAGAATTCGAATACAGCGGTGCGTCGCGCTGCATCTTGAGGTGCAGCACGAAGCATCAGTGCTACTCCGGTTCACGCGGTGTAACTACAGCAGCCCGCTAAGCCTGTGCTACGCTCCGCGGTTTGAGTGCCGCGCTGCGTATCGCGAAACAACTAGCTTTTTTCGTCGCGTCGCGCCACGGTGTGAGCTGACCCTTCGAATCAAAAGTATCATGCGATTTTTACTGCGTTCACCACCTGCTGTGACCTTGGTTTGCCCTGCACATCACTTCAACTACATTCAAATGATTATGGGTAACCCCTTCCCTATTTCATTTTTGATTAGGTACCTGGTGGCTATTCGGAAAATTTGAAACAGGCCCTAAGTCTAAGTGGTATTGTTGGTTTACTTGAGAATTATAAAAATTTAAGCTTTAGGGTTAACACGGTCACAATAGGCGGAAGCTTGGGTTAAAATTGCTGGAAATTTAACTACTATTTAAATAGCACACATGTATCACTGGGTCAAAACACAAGAGCATTGACATGCCCCGATGGTCACTGCTAGAGACGGCATTGACAAAACCACTCTTCACACAAAACAAGCGCGCATGTGAGTGTCACTGTTTCCTTTATAAATTGATAGACCGTAAAAATCATTTCCAATGCCGTAGAATTGCGATTAAATTTCATATTTTTAAGCACTATGAAATTTGACATTTTGAAGACCTCACGCAACACCAGCGCCCCTAGCGGCAAATTCATACGCGGTAGCCCTCATTGGGCCGATACGGATATTGGTTTGGTTCCTATGGCGTCTCTAGTCGGTGCCGGCGTTCCGTGCCCTGTCCGACAAAATCTATGGTTGTGTTTTTACTTTTTGTCAGTGAAAACCTGATACAGCAAGACGGAGTACCGGCCGATCAAGAAGAAGGCGAAACAACATGGACAGTATAGTAAAATGGACTTATCCCCATTTGATTTTAAAGATCTCTATTACAGGTCGTATTTTAAGACTAATCTCATAAAATTAAATGTTTAAGAAAGTACATAAAACCAAAATTACTACGACAAAATTGTGTCGTAGTGTAGATTTATGGCTGGTCTTTAAGCCCACTTATTTGGTCTCAGCAATAATAATCTGATTCTAAACGAATTTATTTAAAAAATCTCTGTGTGGCAGCTTTCTATTTAGATTTTAATATTAGACTTAGGACCTTCGCTGAGGACATATCAAAATTATGACTAGGTAATTATAACTTGGGGTTCTCAACATTTTATGTTGTCGAATATTTTTTGGTCGCAAAATTTTATGCTTAAACTTTTTATTTTCTTATAGTTTAAATTGAAACCAACAAAACCGCTTAGATATTAATTGAATCTACTTTATTATATAATTCATATTCTTTTGTGATACCTAGTGACCTTTATTGACTGAATTTTTAAAACAATTTCGAATTTAGGCCAATGTTTGAACGACTGAAATTTTCTACGTATTTATTGACACGTTTCTGTTAATTTTAATTTATGAGAGATACCTACACGAATATAATTTTGTCGAAATAAGTACTATAACTAAAGTGATAGTTTTCCTTTTACTTTTCATATTTTATGTGATCTGTTAGTTATATTTTTGTTTACTGTTATTTAAAAAATACCTGATATATATTTCAGGAAACTATATATTTTCATTTTTGTTTACATAATTTTCTCATCTATGCTAAAACTGTCTGTATCTCTTCTATTATTTTGGTACTGTATCATATTCTAATTAACTGTTACTTACTTAATTATTTTACTAAATAATACTATTATTTTAATTTTATAAACAATAAAAATACTACTTAAAAACATACTTAACACATTTCTTAAAATGTAGGGTAGTTAATTATTGTGCTTTATTAACGTAATTGTTTAATTAGAATAGTTGTACCTTCTAACATAACATAAAGAAAATCATTGTAGTGCTAATGCCAATCTAATATTGACTTGTTTTGGGTAAAAATATAAAATATTATGTTATCGTTATGTTTATTAAAACAGTTAATTTAATGAATAGTTAAGATGAATTCCTAGTGATTTAATAAGTTATACTTGTAACTGTGCTATGCTATTTATGATTAATTGATTATTGTCAACCGTAGATAAGAAATAAATAAACTGTTTTATATAAAAGAGCTGTGTATTATTGTAATAAAAGTCGTCGGTCACGTGCGGAATTTGTTCTGATTGCTTGACAGGTGGCGAGCTTATAACTTAAGCTGTGGTCGAAGCGTTGCCTTTGCCGCTAAGATGGGGGGAGTTCGAATTTGAAAGAAAACATTCAGTCCATAGAGGAGCGCGCGGAGCGCTAGCCGTAGCAACGCAGACCGTTGCATTGCCGCGAACTTTAAAAAAAGAATGCGCGTGCGTAAAATGGTCAACGCTAAAAACTAAACCCCGGTCACTAATGAAATTATCACAGGGATAAATATTATTTCAAAGTAAGTTTGTGCTGTGCTGGAACAAACGTCGATGTGGAAGCAAGGGATTCTGCTACATTAACTCTAGTGGTAAGTGAAACAGGATTGCTACACTTATTACTAACTTTACACCTTAGATGCTGAAGAACATGTTTAGTATTTTAACCCTGTGGACTCGGGAGCTAATAATTATCGTCATTCATAATTATTTAAGTACAAATCAGCGTCTACATTTGTTTATAGAACACCAGTATTTTTTATTTATTTGGAAATATGTAGCTACATAGTTACTTAATAGTTTTTATTAAAATTTCTAGTCAATTAGTTCCAGCTTCTGAGCTAGGTATTCTGAATTTGAATGAAGCGTCCCATTTAAATGTGGATCGGGTTAACGTCCTCCGCCTTGAACCTAAAGAAAAACGAAAAGTTTTTGTCTATGTTATACTTTTATTATTGTAGGTACTTGATGTTCTGGTTCTGATCACCAATTATAATACTTACTATATCCATAGGAGTTCTTGTTCGCAGACATTCCTCAAACATGTAAGAATGTTATCACTGTCATCCATAATACAAGGAGCACCCTATCAATATTGATTGTTGTGTGGGATAAAGTCGTTATAAACTGTTTGAATCAATAGATAGCCCATAATTAATTTAAATTAATTGGTAATTTATCCATGGGGTTCTCGTGGCTAATTGACGACTTGAACTTGAGTTAACAGAACCCGATTTTCGTAATAAATCTTTATGGAAATTGCAAGTTTAATTAAAGCTGGCAGAGTAATTTCCAATTAGTAAAGTATTAAATAACGTTATATTATGAGAAATAAATAAGTATTTTCTGTAGAACTGTCGAAGGTTTACAGCCTCCGATTGTAGGATCAATAAAACCTAAAGAAAACGTTGGTCTGGTAGTCGTAGTAAATTTAATTTGACGTCCTATGTTATTAGTTAAAAAAAAACTAAAGCATAGTGGCCAGCACAGGTTTTACTGTTTGTCTACTCTATAGTACCTATATCTCCTACGAGAATAGATATTACACGCAGTCATGTAATTTATTTTATAGCTGTATTTTATATTTCTATGTTTTATAGCTTGCGCTTATGAAATAAAAACTCTACTTTCAAAACCCTGAAAAAATGAGAAGGGATTTGTACTCTAAAGAAATGATATCATAAACAAACCGAGCGAAAGTTACGTAGTGTTGAATTGTAATGTTTTTATGCTTCTATAATATAATAAGAACCTACCTAAGCTTTTCAATTTTACTATTGTTACGCTACAGTGGTCTTTCGTGAGTAGAAAAATACTGACCATGAAAGTGAGAGAAGGCGCGTATGATTTTTTCAATTTCGAAAGTGTAATCATTTAGAGCAAAGTATCTATGGACCTACTAACTGATAAATTATTACCTACCGATTATCGGTTGAATTGGGTATTTAAACGCCAATAGTTCAATGGTAATAGCGCGCACAAGGTCGTGAGTTCGATGATTTGATAAATATAAATAATTGCATATTTTGCTAAGTTGCGAGGGGTAAAACGGGAATAGATGCCTGGATACTAGTGAGTGCAACTATAATCTCTAAAGAAATCTGAGATTTCCTAACAGGAAATGCCAATCACGGTTTTCTCACAGGAAAACTTAGCTCCTTGTGTTGCAGCGAGAAAGACCAACGTACCCAAATTGTAAAAACGGGACGCTATTACTAAGACTCCACTGTCCGTCTGTCTGTCACCAAGCTGTATCTCATGAACCGTGACAGCTAGACAGTTGAAATATTCACAGATGATGTATTTCTGTTGCCGAAATAATAATAAATATTAAAAACAGAATAAAATTAACATTTAAGTGTGGCTCCTATAGAACAAACTAAATTTTTTGTCGTTTTTTGCGATAATGATACGGAACCCATCGTACGCGAGTCCGACTCGCACTTGGCCGGTTTTTTTTAACATAACGATCAAATGGTACTTACCTACCATACTGATTGAACATTGTATAAAAGCGCATTATACAAATTCAAAATTATATGAACCACCATCAACATCGTATCAGCCAAAAGAATCCGGCAAGCGTCGCCACATTGATCGGTCCCGTGCGTCTCGCATCCAGCGGATCCCCGCAACCATATTAACCAACGTTAACTATACTAAATGTTATTAGAGCAAATTAAGATAAAATGAAATATAACATTAGATCACATGAAGAACATTTCAAGTGGATATTATCCGTTATTATGCCATATATATTACTCACTTTTAAAAATACTCAAGCTATAGATTTCCGTATTGCCGACTTCTGTTTGACTGTTGTTTTGTTTCTAGGAAGAAATTATCAAATCTAATACGATGAAGAGCTAAAATTGTTTGTTTACCCTACTGATCAGATTACGAAAAATTGTACACTGAAAGAAACCCACATCGCCAAGTGTCATAGCCATAGGTATTTACTTTTTATTCCAAAAAAAAACACGGTTCCATAGGCCACAGGAACGAAGCCGCAGAAGATTTTTTTACTTCATCTGAGGTTCTACAGTAAATCACTTATCACTGGTTTGTTAAGGGCCTAACGATTAAAATCGCTACGGGCCACGGGCTGATGGCTCCGTCGCTAGACTAGTAGACTCCAATATTGTATTTTACAAAAGGTGTTAAGCCGAATGCGACCAAGCATAACCGAGGTGATTGTACTACAGTTAAAACAACAAATGATTAACCAGTCCTCAATATGGCCTTTTGGTTTGGATTTGAGAATTGATCAGAAAAAACTTCGGTAGATAGCGCAAAAGTAGATATTTAATCCTCAACAAAAAATATATCAAGGAACCTACCTAATACGTTGAGAATAGTGTTAAAGTTTCAACGTAATAAGTAGATTCCTAGATATATTATTAGCGACCCCTAAATAATTGTCTCAATATAAGCTCACTGATTGATTTCAACTCTCTACTCAGTGCCGGTAGGTATTTGAAAATCTATTAGTGCAATCAGATTTTTTTTACTATACACTTACGTCGCATAAATTCTTGAAACTAAAATTATATCGTAAATAAGGTTTTCGTATCACACTACCTAAGATAATAGTTACGGTACCAATCTATGCAAAGCACTCGATGTGCAATTTAGTTTTATATGGAGTCGTCATTTAAGTTGGCAGAATACTGCTAGCAATTGCTCCTATCCTTTTTAATAACGCCATAAACTTAGGAATTCTATGGCTCTTTGCTTCTGTGTTCCCATCATAATTTATGACGGTTCCGTGAAGTTTGAATGCGCCTGAGATATTATGCGTAAACGCCATTTTAGGTGCTGTTTTAACGACTAAATTAGTATTATAGGTAACTGCTGAGGTTAGTTAGAATATTTAACACTTAGGTATGCACAAAATATTTTAACTAACTCAAAGCTTATTAGGCTAGATATTGCTTGAAAGGGTTCCTGGTTTCAAATTGCTTCATTATCTTTTATGTTCCTAATAAGACATTTATTATCTAATAACAAATGTTTATACCTGCCATTTGCAAAATTAGGTTTAACTTTTATACCATCACCATCTACAGCTAAACCTTCATAGTCCTTTCTTTGTTTTAATTTTTAAATGAGCACTATGATTTGTGTTTTTTCTAATCTTTTTCTTAATCTCCATTTATCCAAGTATTAATAACATCAGAAGTGGGATAAATTGTATCCTTATTACTTATCTATCGTTAATGGCAGACGTACATCAATCTTAACGGCTATGTGTAAATTAAGCTATGATTTAGAACAGCAGTGAATTAATGATAGGGCCTTGAACTTAATCATTGATCACGATGATTAATCTTATACTATTCATTTTGTTGATTCAAACATAACTGCACCTTATTCAGCTTGAACGGTTTGAACTTTAAACAAAGATTGAAGCAATTAATCTTATACAGATTTTCATAAAGTCTTTTAGAAAATGGATAGGGAGGGAGAGGAAGGCCAAAGAAAAAAATGGATCAATTGTGTGAAGAATTACATGAAAGAAATATGGTGCGCCGTCTCCAAGACAAGGGCAGGCAGATATAACTCTTCATGAACATAATAGATCATTTATTTTAATAATTTGTCACGTTCAGGATTTGGTTTTCGCCTTTCGTGCTCTGCATGATATTTTTCTCTTGCTTTGTCATATTTTATATTGCACCTACCTATGCATCTTCTGCTGTACATTAACCTACGGTAGGTAGTCTCCCTCTCCATAAGACTCACTTTACACTAGGTCGATAAGACGATTTTATCGCATAGCCGAAGTAATCCAACAGTGTAAACGCCTAGTCGTCTGACGAATGAGCTGCCGGTCGAAGCCATGTTTGATATATAGAGCGACACGGACGCTTGCAACGGCCGACCTCTATGCGAGCAAAGCTTCGAATGAGCCGACTTTTCCACGCCGAAGTCGGCAGCCGACCCAGGGTAGAGGAGCCATAACTCTGCAAATTAAAGCGAAAAATCTTTTAGGGAATTTTTATTAGTTTTAAAATAAATGAATTACCGGATATTACGTCATCACGTAATCTTCACGGATGCATTTAAATGAAGCCTCGAACACTTCCAATCGGCCACGGCTAATAGACTGCTTCTGCTATCTACACTCAGACACATCTCAAGCTATAGGTACATTTCCAGCTTAAGTTGCCGTCGCAATAAATAAATAATATAAAATTTATTTCCTTACAAGAAGTGTTAAACTTACACTGGAAATTATATTTGATATTATGTCTTCCAGTGTACCTATGTGCTGTGCATGCGCAGCGAACGCAGCGGCTGTTGATTCAAATCTCGAACCGAAGCTCTTTTTATCGCGCATACATTTCACGGAAATCCACAGAATCCCTGTGGCTCATTCGAAACGGTCTTAGATTACAGATGGAGATAGATGATAGGGTAATGAGCGTTAATAACACCTGGTAGGTATGATTTGTATGCAAATATTTGAGCTTGAAGAGCTCTGTTCGAGTATAAAGTTCGAAATCTTTGAGCAGCTGTGAGGTTCTCTATTTTTAATCGGGTACAAGAATGCAGCCGCACAAGAGCTTGAATTGAGTAAAAAACAACAGGCCATACTAATTGTATTATGTAAAATATAATTAAAATATTTATTTCTACGATTTAATTAAAAGCTAAACAAAAGAATACATAAAGCCCGCATCATCCAAGTTACACAATTCTTTGTTATAACTACAATTATCATGAATACATTTAACGCTAGACGTTCATAGCTTTAATTACCTTACTTAGTTCCTTTTTTATGGCATTTCCTGCCTTCCTGGGCAGCAGCATTAAAACAACACGATTGAAGAGGCTTGACCGGTCAGCGATAGACATTACTGATACCGGTAAATCTGAGATACGTAATGGCAACCAAGAACCAAGTAGCAGGCTGCAAGTTTATTCGTTCGTTCCGTTCCGCCAGCCAGGGTAATAGTCCACCGTTTTATTATGCACCACACCACTTCCAGATACAGGAAAAGGAAACATAGGAATCATACTAATGATCGTTTTTACTCTGTCCTCTATATACATAAAATTAACTGGTCACATAAATTCACGCACGTGCGTTGGAACTGCATCCAAAATTTCAATTCTGGTCGGCGGCGAATGGAAGCGGGCGCCATTTCCGTATTCAATTATTTTTTATTAAAGAATTCTTGAACAATATGAATAATACATTTTTTTAAGTAATGGCTATGTAATTGGTCGGTCGGGTCGGTAGCCGATTGCAAAATTACGTTAGATCTACTAAACAATAGGGCGGGAAATACTCATTTATTTTTCGCAGCTTCCTTCTTATACTATTGTTTCACGTAATATATTGTTCAAGATAAGTAAATTAACACGTCTATTAGAAAGACGTACGAGATAGCCTCGATATTGTACTGAGATACTTGCATTTTTATGATACACGGATTTTAACCGACTTCAAAAAAAGGAGGAGGTTCTCAATTCATCGGAAACCTTTTTTTATATTTCCGATTACTCAAAGATGCCTTGAAGACCGATTTAGAAATTCTTATTTTATTTGAGAGGTATACTTTCCAGGTGGTCCCATGGTCACCAGCTCAGGACCTGATGATTGAATCCTGCAGCCGTTTTGCGTAAGTGCGCAAAGAGTTCAAACTCTATCCAACCGACCAAATCGACCAATTTTCAAATAAAAAAAGAATCATCAATCAGTTCACCAAATAAAAAGTTCTGAGGTAACAAACATAAAAAAAAATACAGTCAAATTGATAACCTCCTTCTTTTTGCGAAGTCGGTTAAAAACGGAAAACAATAGGTACCAAAGACAGAAGTAGGTATTTTTAATTTTTTGGGACAAGCCATCCAAACTATTCTCAACAACTGCATCTCATAAAAGCCAGAATCAAAAGTGGCGACCACCACAAATAGTCAATGCAGGTCGATGAGTCCCAGGGAAACGATTCATTTGTCTTGGATCCCGCAAAAAAAAATGATCTGAAAAGCGAAACAGCGGTGGAATAACAAAAAAAATAAGCTTGCCAGGAGGCGAGATATCTCCTGATAAAAGCCTCAAAACACTAATGAGAATGTTACCTCTAGTCCTTCGCCCACCGTAGTAGCTACAGTACCACATTCTAGGACAAGAAAGTTATTTCTAGACCGGCCCGATAGTTCTTATCCGCCCACCACTTGGAGTAAGCCTCTTATATTTATCCTCGGGACGGGCCACTGCCTACATTATCGGCCTAATTTATCTCTATGTATGTATTACCACAGATAATATAATACTAGCATTACCATTATTCCTGTGATAATCTGTACTTAAATTCTACCAATGTTTCTTGTGTACGCATACTGGCGGCATACCTGAAGCCTGTAGGTGAAATTGAGAGGTGCTAGTAGGTGCTCGGTGCTAGCTTTATCTAAAAGAGCTAGGCTAGCATAAAGAAAGAGCTTTGAACAGTTTAAACAAGTACCCACCTATTACTGAAGTTGTTTATTCATTCATTCATATTTATACTTGTCTGGCGTAAATAGACCTATTACATTAATCAGTAACTCATGTTTGTGTAATAAGTTGTGTGTCAATAAGTATATTTTATTTTCATTTGCTTTCTGCTAAAATTCTATTGGCCCGGTGTGAACTTCGACTATTATTCATTTTACACTGATCGTAAAGCTTGCTTAATTTCTCATTGTTCTTTAGGCATCCCGCGCACTAGGCACCCAGGCAAATATTTGAGCGGCCAATCGACGGCCAGTTGTGACCCTTTCGTTCGTCTATGTTGTAAAAACGCAAACAAAGAAAAGACTTTGGATTCATCCTCTTTTACTAGAACGGCACTCAAAAGGCTTATTTCATACCTATTTTAAGGATTTTCGTAAATAACTAGACCAGCAGCCTTACTGCAAAATGAATTCGGCAAGACAAAAAAAATCGATCGAATCTAAAAATCCAATCACATGCGAGATGAAAGACACGATGTGGATTTCCGTCTATGTGATTGGTCGATTTTTCATACTCTTTGCTTTTTGCTTTGCCGAATTCATTGCGTAGGTAATAAGGCTGCGATTTTCTAACTACACGAGAATATCTACTCCTATGCGAGCTTGTATAGGTAACTCCAGTTTCGAAACACAAAATTTATCTGGCTGCTACGACAAAGTGCACATTTCCCTACATTCGCTCTGACTGCGCGCAGCCAATGGACTGCCGTGCAATCAGGCGCGATCTAATGGCTGCCGCAGTCGGGAGTTTGGCGGGCTCCAGTACACCGTCATATATTCGACTGGCTGCCGCAGCCGGGCCGCCTAGAGCGCGGTGGCCCTTACCCACAACATCTATTCGTATATTACCTACTTATTCGACATCTCTGTAGAATGTTTTTCAGTCAAAATTGTCATTGGCCACTGCAACCTATCCAATAAACTTAACATTTAGTTTATAATAATACTAGCACTTCGCCCGCGACTTCGCTCGCGTGATTTCGTTTATCCTATAAATGACTCTTATGTGCAGTTAGTGAAGGCGAGTAAACATAAGCTATTATTAAATCAATAAAAACGGGGTATCGTAGATATACAGGGTTTATTGGTTTGAGACGATTCGTTATTTGACTTAAATAAGAATAAATTTTAGGTTACTGCCACAAAGTAAAATCCTCCCCTAAAAACTTAGTAACCCCATTTTGCCCCGTTGAAGCTAAAATTTTGAACAACCCAAATATGATATTCACTCTTTTCTTCTCTTTCTATTTTTCGTAGTTCGTTCTTAGCAAGATTCCGCATTAAGATTCCTCAAAAAAACTTTTACACCCCTTAACCCTATCTGATGGGTAGTTTTAAAAACGTTTTATGTAAATTTCAATTATTTACTTTATCCCAAAGAATATTTTTTTTCTTACAAACAAATTATGCCCCTTTTCACCCTCTTTCCAGGTCTTTCAGATTAATTTTTCGAAAATTCCGACGTCAAAATCAAAAACCTGTCCAAAGTAAGATTCTTAGCTTAACCCCAAGCTTTTCTAAAAACTTATAATGACCACCTTAATTGTTTACATAGGTTGGTACTTATGTCAAGCTTCAAGTTTTTTATCCCAACAAATATGATTCTCCAAAAAAACTTTGACACCCCCTATATCCGTGTTGTGGGGACAGATTCGGAAAACTAATAATGACAACCTTTAATGTTTGTTTAGGTTGTTATTTATGTCAACTTTCAAATATATTACCCAAGAAATAAGATTCTTCAAAACATTTTTATACCCCCTAAATCGTCTTCTGGGGGCTGTTTCAAAAGACTAATAATGATTACCTTCATTGTTTATTAAAGTTGGTATTTATGTCAAATTTCATGTTTATTAACCCAAGAAATAAGATTTTTCAAAAAAAAATATCAACCCCTAAATAATATATTGGGGGTAGTTTTGAAAAACTAATAATGAGAACCTTTATTATTTATTTAGGTTGGTATTTATTTATGTCAATTTTCAAGTTTATTGACCCAATAAATCAGATTCTTACATACAAACTTCAACACCCCCTAAATCATCATTTGGGGGTAGTTTCGAAAATCTTATAATGACAACCTTTATGATTTACTTAGATTACTATTTGTACCAAATATCAAAAATTTTGGCCGAAGGAATTAGATTTTTCATACAAACTTCCAACCCCATTTTTACCCCCTTAGGGGTGGAATTTCCAAAAAACCTTTCTTATCGGATGCCTACGTCATAGAAAGAACACACCCTCTAAGTTTCAGTTCTCTACGATCAGCGGTTTAGGCTGTGCGTTGATCCGTCAGTCAGTCATTCAGGACATAACATTTTATATGTATAGATGAAGTCTCAAGCTTAGCTTTAAGTTCTTTCATAATCATACTTCATCAATTGCAATTGCACATGCTTCAATAGTCCTGAGGATATTTTAGCAAGGATCAGCTCCATTCATCGATAAATTAAGTCGGTTGTTTGTCGTCTCTAAGGTCTTAAATAACTATTGCACTAGGCTGAGGAGTGATTACTTCAAAGGCCTTCGTTCTATTCTATCACGTTTTAAGCAATCACCTTAGAGCTCTTCAGGTCTAGGTATACCATCTAATCATCCGTAATTCCGATTCTTCCCATTTAGTGTTAGGTATCAAACATAGAAAGATTCTGCTATATGATTAACTGCTTCATTACCATCCAGAATTAGGCTAGCATTAAGTAATCAGGCCAAACGATGGAGCACGAACCGATAATGGCTTGCAAAAGATCCGGCGACTCGACCACCTTCAGCCATTGTACCATCAACCTAACTAACGCACCACTATTGTACCTATGTGCATTGTTTGTATTACAAAATCCACTAAGCAGTCAGTGATATATAGGCCCATGCGGCCATGTCGTATGCCAAACAAAAGTTTAAAGAGTTGCCCGAGTAGGTCAAGAAACTGAGTATTTAAGAATGATTAAGTAATACAACAATGTATTGAAAGTGAAGCCACTGTAGTTAATAACATGTAAGGCCGTCTGCAAATGCAATGTTTATGCTAATTAGGAAGATGTGTTGCGTCTAACATTTTTCGGCGCGCGCGTCAATTTATGCACAAAAGCTGAAACCAGTTCAGGGACATGAATCTGCACGGTAGCGATTAGTCTTGCCAATTCGACATACGCTGTGTACATAATTGGAGATCAGTAATAGTCATTAGCATAGAAAAAGAAATGTAATGTTTTGTTACAAATATTTACTAACCACACGTTTGTTGAATCCAAGTGTTTCTTTTCCGTCTGGCTTCGTTAAGGTCGTGCTTGCTTACAAGAGACTAGACCTATAGAAAGAAGGGTTTAATTACAAGTGCCGAGCACTAGTATATGTAATTGCATGTTATTAAAAATAGTATTTGCGTGACTTATCATAAGAACACACTGTAGTTGGTACCTCACCTCTACATAACTATTACACAAATAAAAATGCAAGCATCTTTCTTTTCACCATGGTTGAGGGATCACAAAGCTGTAACCATGTAGCTAAACTATTATTACCAATACAGAACGCTAGCTTACTGTTACACTATTTTCATTCAGCTTTCTTAAAAGTCGTGTTAATATGTAAAGATTATGCATTTAGGTAATCATGTGTGCAAACAACGACTTACATAATGCGCAAAAAACTACCTTCCTTCAAGTGTAGTCGACAAAAAAGTAAACATCATTGTCTAATGCCATTTTGTAATACCTAAGTTGTTTGTATATTTCAGTAAAACACAGTTACGTGATCGATTTATTTAACCGAAGAAAGAAATATATAAAGAATACTTTCTAGACTACCTGTTGAATTTAAATCTTTCGTTACGTGAGATACTCTTCTCGTTCCGCATACAATGCTTGCACTTTCCTGTCAATCACATTCTAAATGCATTTAAAGTAGTCATCATCTAGTACTTTTTACAGATGTAACGATCGGACGTCGAAATATTTGGTTAGGCGACAAAAATATCTAAGTAATTTACATCTGGGTTTCCGCAGGGGTCGGTTTTAGGACCTCTCTCGTGGAATGCGGGTTGGTGGTGTACAAAAATATCTTGGATATATAGCAAAAGCTAGAGAACTATATACATATTTATTTGGATGATTAGTTTTCTACGTGTGATGGCGTAGCCCAAGTCAGAGCTATTTTTATCTATTGTTTTTGAACTGGAAAAAAAAGGTAGACTGTTAATCTCTTTAAATCGGAGTGCTCAAGCATCGATGAAAATGAATTAATTATAGGGTAGTTTAAAAAAAAACAATATGCAAGACGAAACAGAAACAAAAGCCAAGACATTGCGTAATAAAATGTCATTCGGCTACCGTAGGTACCTTTCGCAGTGTGATTGAAATATCTACCATGTCCAATTTAGTATTGGTAGCCAGTTACTTACTAGCAGTAAAATGTCACGGTGTCAATCGCTTCAAGTTGTATGCAGATACTTGACCGAGCCTCAATAGTTTGCTCGCACTCAATTGCTTTATCAGCGAATTTACTTTAAAGCTATGTATATTTGCTGTTGGAAATTTTTATTAGCTTACTGTTATTTTAACAAGGATTTATGTTTTGGTCTTCATCTAGCTAGGTTAAGCTAACATCATACTATTTGACATCGTAATCTTCAGCCAAGATTTTATTTTTGTAGAACATTCATGTAATAGAAGTTCTCGTGGATAATTTTAGGAGGATAATAGACATGCATATACAGAAGTGTTTTAAAAAAAAAGATCTAATATTACCATCCCCGTTTGGCGAGAATGCAACATTTTTTCCTTGAAATGTTCTTTTGAGCCCATTCAGATTATATCAACACTCCTCCTCCCCTGCGGCCCCACTGCGTCCGCCTTCAAACGGTGGCGACCCTGTCCAGGCCGCGGAAGGTAGGGAGAGCAGCGCACCTCAATATCAGCACACCTCTCCCTCCGCGGCCTCCAACCCTCAGCCGCGATATCGTATGGGTATGGAAGGCCCCATACGACATCGCGGCCCGGCTCAGTTGCGATGTCGCCAAGGCGGCACCGCAACGTCCGCAACCTACTCGTTGGCCGTTACTTCGTCGGCTTATCGGCAAAAGCCCTGAAGACCGGCCCTTCCTCGGGTTCCTCTTCGCTTCACCGTGGGCGACCAAGCCACGGCTACTGAGCTCCCACGCCTAGACAATGCGGGCACCCACCGGGGGGTTAATCTAGATAACTACTGTTTGGAACATATACAAAAAGATCAAGATTTTTATTCCAACACTGCTTAAATTGTTCCCACAGTTGATCATAGTAATTATCTATTCATAAAATCCACCGCTAGCTAGCTAGTGCTTTGCCCATTAAAGAGATTTCATTCATATTTTCTTTTTAAAGAGAATGATAAGTTATGTTACTCAGAATTAATGATACCTATCAATCCTTTCGTTACGATTTTCGCTTTGAGAAAGGCATATTTATAAACGTATCTTTACATCAATGAGCTCTACAGGGTAGTCAGACGCGAAAGCTACCGATTCACGTCTTAACTAAGCTTCGGTTATTTTAATGTGGTACAGTTCCTTCGAATTTTGTTCGACTTAGGTAGCTACGACGGTTATTGACAAAGGGTAGTATTTAAACGAGCGACAATAAATTCAAGTTAAAGATGTTAAAAATACTGAATATGGCTTACTGAAATACTAAGTGGGCGACAAACAGTGGGCGAATACAAATGTTTAAAACAGCGACTTGATTAGTACTTTGGCAACATAGTCGACGCGCAGCGGGGCTCCTATTTCCGTCCGCAGGGTCTAAAGTAACCCGGGGTGCCCTAAGTTCCCGAACTCGCTCCGCTTGCTCTTGTACCAATTCATTGAAAACACAATTATACCCGAATTCCCGCGCTGCACAGCGATGTCGCCTTCATTTACGATGAAGAATAATATGCTAATATAGAAAAAATAGAACCCCAAATACAATTATAGTATGTCACAATATTATTACTGCAGCTCACAAAAACCTCCTAAAAGGTATTCCTCAAACCGGATAAATAGTTCGCTCTACCCTTTAGCATTAAAAAGGCTGAAGGCAAAGTCTCTTTTAAAAGAAAAGTTCGTGACCTCTATTTGAGTCAGACTAAATAGCTCTCATCTAGAGTCAGAAGTTTAGTCATAATAATTATTAACAGGTTTCTCGTTTTTATTTTTATTGGTATTTATTAGTTTATTTTATTTGTATATGTGTATTATTAATATTTATGTATTAATTTATTTGTATATGTGTATTACTAATATTTTTGTACCCATTTCACAAAGTTGTCCTTTTTGACCCAATGGTTGACTGGTAGAGAATGCCTTGTGGCATTAAGTCCGCCTATGTACCACTATTGTACATGAAGTTTAAATAAATAAATAAATAGTTGCTTACTTAGTATGATAGTCGCCCATTCAGTATATTTTTCACCCGGTTAATTATTTCCCATTGACAAATGCGTGCACTGACTGGACATGTCCACTCAATCACGCTGGTTCTTTCCTCAAAAGACCATGGTCTTCACATGATCTAACCAAGATTTTGTCTGGACTTTAAAAGAGACTGAGACCTCTGAGTTTGCTTCGGCCTTTCTTCTCAGAATAGTCAGACAGGAAACGCCGAGCTCATCTAGTTTTAAAAAATATGATCGACATGTAAAAGTGTTTTTACAAACCAACTCACAGAAATAAATTCATTTATCACTTAAAACCGAGAACATGAATATTTCTGAAGTATTATCTTTCTAACAAGTAGGTTAGATATTATTTTCTTAATTATAAAACACTGAATCAAGTCAAGCAAACGAAGCGCCTACGTAATGCCATTGAAATAGAGATGTGTTATGCGCTCAACATTCGGCTTCGCTCGGATGCGCACTTTCGCGTGTTGCGCAACAAGACGTATATCACTACGGTATTACGTAACCCTTATTTACATACAGATAGAGTTTATATTACATTGCAAGAAGTGCACGTTGCATTCGTTGCGTGTTGCTTATGAGACAAGGTCGGAAGGAAGGAGGACAGCAGGTTTGGAACCGACTTTTTTTTTGTTTTAATTGATAGTTAGATTAAATCAATTAGATTTGGTAATTGTGATTTACTGTGATGCCTGACAGTGGTAATTAAGAACACCTACAACCGGTTATGTACACGCTATGTTATCTAAATGAAGATTGTTAATATCTAGGTAGCTGGCATACTAATTTCAATAAGTAGGTAAATAATATATTTAAAGACCTAAACAGTTTTTTTCTGAAAAGATGTGAAAACCGATTACTAACAGTGGAGATTTTAGTAAAAATAGTGTTTTTTTTTTAAATCAAGATCAATTGTTTTTATTTAACATAGGCCTACATGGGCACTTATAAAACATCGACAAAAGGTGCACGGTTCGGGTTGGTCGTTTCCTATGGAGAAGAACCGGCAAGAAACTCCACGGTTACTCTATTAATAACTGGTTTGGTTTTACAATATTTCCATATTACAGCATTAGTATCTAGATATGGGAGGACATCGTAGGCCCGACAATAATTAGTCTTAAGAAACTAAAAAAAATGATTTTATATTATATAAACAAAAGAAAAAAAAGAAAGTAAAACTAGATAAAAGTGAACAAATGTTAACAAGCATTTAGAAATCTAGAAGACCTACAATGTTCACACATTCACAGAACAATCGGTAAAAGTAAAAAAAAAAGCTATACAAAGGTATAAAAACTAAAACTAAATTTAACATGTGGCACAAATGTTGTTATCAGTGCTGTAACTATTCTTAGCAAAGGGCTAGAAACATGATTGAAAACCATTGTAAAAAGTCCAATCAAAGGAAGAAAAAAATATGAAAAGTTATATTGAGAATAGTTAAAGTGCCGTGTGTACATATTTGTGCCGTGTTTATGAGTTACCAGGGAAGCCGCATGCGCAGAAGGAGCTAAAGCCAATTTTTTTATCTTCAACGTAGTCCTTGATTTTATAATATGCTTTTTTAATAAGGACACGTTTGATGTGGTTTTTGAACATTCCAACGGTTAGTTCTATAACTGACTTTAGAAACTTGTTATAAAAGCGTATACTGATTATAAGAAAAGACAGAAGAGTTTTCGTTAATCTGAATTTGGGTATTACATTTTCGTTCTTACTGCGTCTATTTAAATTACGGAAGTCGCTTCTAGTTTTGAAAAGTCCTTGAGTTTTGCGGACATTTAAATTCAGAAGTAAAATGGCTAAGTGTAACAGGAGTTGCATAGAGGGAGTTCCAGAGTGGTCTTTTAAAAGATCAAGATAGTGATCACCGGGGTTGTTTTTGTGAGGTAAAAATCCCACACTCACTGGCTTTTTCTCCATAAATCCAGGCGCATTTTGAAGATTTTCCCCGATAAAAAATAAGGTATGGCTTTGTCTATTAATTCCGTGGTTTGTGTCGGGTTTTTCAATTATATTCCACATAATATCCTAAGTAGGTAATGCCAGCCTGTAACATTCAACAGCACAGTTTTCCGCTAATGATCTCTGGCCAATATTAAATCTATCAAGCTCGTCTCGGCATCGCTTTGACGGCCTCGCATCTCGTAGTCTACGCAATAAATACTTGGAATTTAAATCGAGATCAATAAGAAATTGGTTATCTTCAACATTTCCGTGTAACACGCGAGAAAAGTAATAACAAATTAATTGGCAAAATATGTTAATCCAGAGGTAGGCAGATATTTTATAAATTGTGTAATCGCACGAATGTTCTAAACATTCGTGCGATTATGCATAATTATTACATCCGATTATGACGGACCCAACCAACCACGGAAATAATTATTTAGATTGAAATGTATGAAATATTAGAAAGATTGATGATTACGTAGGTAATAAAATTAGATTACTTATTCCATAATCAGTAGAATCTGGGTGTGTTTTCAGATTCTTATAAATATTTATAAAGGCGCGGTAGTAGGTTGGAGGAGAGCGAATGTTCAATACAACTTTACCTACATTTACGGAACAAACTACATAATTTTCTCCGTCGAATGCCGTGGATCCGCAAAAAATCACGGCCAGTGAAGCACATCAACATTTCCTAGAAGCGAATCGAAATGCATCGCTCCCGCTTGGCGTAACGGTGATCCCATTAGGTGCCGAGTGAATGCTGGCTAGAGCCTGCGGCATGTCGCCGAGCAGCATGGCATGCGACAGCCGCTAGTACCGGGGTACCTACTAGGCTTTTTGCCGATACCCTACAGTACGTGCCCATTAAAATAGTCGTGTTTTTACCTATTGTGTGCATCACCATCGCATTCCGGGCAAGCTCTAGGTGCTTGAACAAGGATCTTCTTTTTGTAGGCATGCTTTCACGGTTGTTGGTTAATTTTAATCTCTTTTTTATGACCGGTGGCCGGTGTGTTGTTATTCCAAGAACGACCTGGGGCGCGAGGATCGAGTGGGTGCCAAGCTTGTCTTTGAATGGACCACTTATTTACAAAATAATATTTATTTTACAAATTCGCGCGTAAAATACAAAAGCACGTATTATATTGTAACTTTTCCCAAGCACGGTTTCTCGAAAGTCTTTGCCTCCTGTCTAGTGCGCTGCTTATTACACCAGTTCAATTAATTTACCGCGTTCTACTTCTATCAGCTTCAGTCTTAGTCACGCAGTAGGATATTTACCCTTAGGCCAAGAGAGCCACATCTGGCAGACAGCGGAGGGTAATGCAATCCAGACCTATCAGCCTAGCATATTTTATTGCCTTCTTGTCTGTCAAAAGAAAACCTTACCTCCCCGAGGCAGGGTGCTAAATATTTTCAAATGGCATAAATCTTTGTATTCACATCTGGGCGCCCGGCGAGCATCGCTGCAAGACTTTTGAGTGTAAAGAATTTTGCCTACCTTCCTTAGATACTTCTTGACAGCCCCGAACCTGCTTCAAGACTAAGTCTCACTGGCGATCTCTTATTATAATATCGGTTTCGGAATTAAGACGTTTCATAGCTAGTAGCTACTCGTTACTTAACTGACATTGTACAAAAACCTTTTGATAAAAAAAGCACAAAATCGCAAACAAGTGTTTATCGCACGATCTATTCAATAACCCATTATTATAACGCGAACGTAAACCTTTCGTTCCGATTTATTTACTATCTGGCTTCGTGCATCCACCGGCAATCGACAAATAATGCTAGACCTCCGAGAATGCACTACCTCCCCTTATCCCGCCTTTGTGAGTAAGCCTGAGGGCGGAGGAGGGGATCTGCATAGAATGGTGGAGCACTTAGAACAATGAGTTTAAGGTTGATTGCACCTGACTATGAATAAGGTTTGCAAGTTCGCTACACCGCGACTTTGTTCTTCCGCTTGTTGTATCA
Organism: Orthosia gracilis; assembly: GCA_947562075.1. NCBI lineage: Eukaryota > Metazoa > Arthropoda > Insecta > Lepidoptera > Noctuidae > Orthosia > Orthosia gracilis. The sequence goes on along the minus strand of OX387265.1, from coordinate 39,848,955 downwards.
TGTGCATGCGATCACTTAAGAAAGAGTTTAATGGCCTTTATTGAAAACCAAGTGAATAGATTATGCGTGATCAGAGAGATTTCTACGATAGATACTATTGAGACTTTGTTTTATTTTAAAATGGTAACATTCTTGTAAAATATAGGTCTTTGGTTTGGACTTGAGGCTTTTCGCATGTCGTTAAGACTCGTTAATATTATAACTATTTTTTTTGTGGGTCATTTTTTTTAAATGTTACGACTTTCTAGGTTTTTAGGACCCTATTAAAATATTTAAGCATTACTTATTCAGATTATCATAGAAGCTATAAATTATGTTATGAAATACTCTTTGGAAGTCGACTCTCCAACATATTTTATGGGTCCGTTAATTGCTACACTACACATCCGTTCCTTGGACAATCACTAATTAACTTAAATCGTTAACTGTTCTGCTTTTATTAATGAAGAAGGTACAGTTAGTGTCCCAATTTCCTCCTTTCTGGTGTCGGGCTCTTAACTTCGAATACGCTTTGTGGCCTTATTGAAATCATGGCCGCTTTTAAAGGGTATACCTAGATAGAGGCTTGGCAATGATTTTCTGTTGTTCCATACGTTCAAACGAACCCTAAGCGTATTTTAAGTCACATTAATGTTAATCTGTGGTGCTTGGGAGCTCGACTGATCATTGTGCCTATTGGTCAGTTCTGCAGTCTATTTGCGTAAGTGAATTCCACATCCCACAGACGTTTTCCATAGCGGAAATCCACATCGCGGGTTTCATCTCGCATGTGATCGGTCTATTGATGGCGGTCAAACCCTTCGCCTCTCTCCTCCTTCTTACGCATTTAGGCTGTCTCCTGTTTGATATGGAGGGAAGTGAACATATTGGTTTTTCTTACTTCTTCGCAGTTATTTTCTGATAAATTTCGGTGCGGATTCCAAGACATTTCAATTGTTTCTTTAAGACTCGTCGAGATTCATTGCCACGGCGCTCAAGTTGTGATAGCCACTTTTGACTCTGGCTTTCAGGAGTTCCAGTAATTGAGAAAAAGAGTTGAGGGTTTGATTCATTCATCGTATTATCTTAGGTTACTACCAACCTTCTGGCATATAATTTGCTCACAAACTGGACAGGATAGTGGTGATAAGTTGTCGCAGTACTAACAATTCAGAATTTCATTCTTGGTCATAACACTGTTAAGCAATCAATAATTCAATACCAAAATCGCTCAATGTATGTTCACCTCATCGACCACACAGCCGCTGTGCTGGTCGCTGGTTCACCTTGTCGCCAAGTTAGTTTTATCGCTTGAAGTCGCGTAGGCATAGGATTGTATACCCATCTGTTACATTAATTCTAGACTACCGCATCGCTTTTCATATCTAATGTAAGTCAACTCAACATAAATCAATAAAATGACGTGGTGCTCCAGTGGCTCAGATCTCGCCTCTCATGCTTGAGGTCAAAAAGGAGGAGGTTCTATGTTCGACTTTATGTTTGTTTTTTTTTTTGTGTATGTTCACCGATATCGTCGTTAATTGTGGTCCGATTTTGAAAATTCTTTTTTTGTTTGAAAGAGTATGTGCCGAATATACGCAGATGAGTACCTACAGTTCACCTTGGTCCACTCTCATTTCACCGGTTATGTTTATTTTCATGTTATTCTGGCATTAAAGGTGCCTTACTAAACTACTTTCCTATTAGGTAGTACAACTTGGTTGGACGCACGGTTGGCGCAGTGGTTGAGCGACTGACTGTTGCGCTGCGTGTCAGGCAAGCGTGCTTCACCGTCGACCACAACATCGCTTACCATCAGGTGAGATAGTGGTCAAGCGCGAGCCTATTGACAATAAAAAAAGAAATGGTATACACAATAAACAGACATGCGATTGCAGCAATCCCGAGGGATTTGCCGTTATTCATTGAAGTGTTCTATGGCATATCTCCGAAGTTCTTCATCAGATCTTCAACAAATTAAAATGAGACCAATTTGGGAACATAATCTTTCAAAAAAAAAAAAGATTTTTCAAAATCGGTCCACAATTGACGGAGAAATAGGTGAACGTACATAAAAAAACATACATGAAGTCGAACATAGAACCTCCTCCTTTTTGGAAAGTCGGTTAAAAATTTCCACCGACTTCCAAATTAGAAAAATGCGAAGTGAAAAATTACTTTATTTTTGGAAGTCGGTGTCCATTACGCAAAAAATTGGTACCTACCAAAGACACCGACGACCAAAAATAAAGTTATATTTATTTTCACTTTGTAGTTTTCTACTTTGGAAGTCGGTAGTACTTTTATGTAAAAAAGATTTTTCCAATTTGTATGTACTTTCTATGATGGTCATCACAAGCAAAGGTGAAAGAAACGTGTACTTTTATAGTTAATGTGATAAGCCTGAAATAGCCAAGTCAATAGTCTGTGGGGTTCCCAGAGGCGGCTTAATTAACACTGACACAAGAGGTGGCCACATCCTCACGCGAAAAGTAGAACATAAATCAATGTCTGAAGACCTTTACTTTGTTTTGAACGAATCTAGAATAGTGTCCCCTTGAGTGAAATTAGGGATGTTAGTAGTTTAGGTCAGATTTCAGAATCTCAATATCAATGGAAGACTCCACAAGTGGTGGTTAACTAGAACTTGGCATCTGGCATGACCATCGGACTCCTCTAGAACTGGTGTATTCATGAGGATACTATAATTACTAACACGAAGATGGAAAGACCAATTAGTTACAAACAACTTACTGTAATTTAGTTGTTACTAATTGGTCTGATTAACAAACACACCGAGAAGCTATCACAGGTATTGCAATTAAAACATCACTTACATAAGATTACGTGCACCTTCCTTTGCAGATATAATATTTATTTACTATTTTACCGGTACAATATTACATCGAGACCGGTCTAGTGCCGGTTTCAAATTAACTCGGAGCGTGATCTTCCGTGGGGCCGGGCTAACGGCACTGCCCGCCCTTCAGACGCCGGTACTAGCTGACATTTAGCTTGGCGAAAAATCATAGTTCATGCATATCTTGGGCCTTATTGTTAATATTGTAACGGCATATTGTTTTATCCATTTCCGTATTGCAAGTTGTATATACCGGCTATTTGCGATTACTTACATTGTCTCTGTAAAAGGTTTGCTTTGTGGCTATCTAGTATGCCAGAGAAATAGACGAATTCTTCGAAGTATCTAGAGAAACCGTTTGAATCATCTATCTTTTACACGATATTTCAATATTTGCCTATCCCTATAATGAAACCTGAATCAGGTGTTTAACAATAGAAAATCAATTGTTTCTTAATTACCACATACCACAGTTCATGTTGGCCTAGTGGAGACGTTTTTCTTATCTGAACTATGTATTATCAAATGGTCGTCATTGATAAGAGATGCGATAGTCGATACGATAAGTATTTCTTACATGGGAATACAAAAGCAATTCACTGAGCACACCGTTCATCTCCTTGCACAATCTGCTTTTTCGACAGTTATACCCTGGAAATCTCGCGGTGATTAGATAAATTCAAAGGCTTAAAAAAACTTTTTAACAAAAATCAAACCGACTTTCAAAACAAAACACTACAATGCGAAAAATAACTTTCTTTTCCGAAGTCGGTGTTTTTGCTACTTATTGTTTTCCGTTTTTCGACAACGACTTCAGAGAAGAAAGTTATTTTTCGCTTTGTAGTGTTTTGTTTTGGAAGTCGGTTTGATTTTTATGTTAAAATGTTTTTTATTTATATCTTTCTAGTTTTGGTAGGTACCTCCAAATACCATGAAAATCATTTATAGCCAAAGTAAATCTCATGACGATTCCAATAAGCCTAAACACGACTAGGATCAATTGTTTTATTTCGGAATTCCAGTGCCTACCTTTCAGCTTCATCATCAGATCAGTTCGATGTTACCATTTTCATCAGTACCATTTATTTATAAATATTTGCTTCATTATAGTCGGTTAGCTATTCGATATATCTTATACCCGTGACATAGCATTAAGGAGTTCCAGTGGCCATATGTGGTCTTCTTCATCAGTTCCATTTCACCAAACGACACTTTCTGAGTGTAAATGATTGCATTGTTGATAAAAATGACAAAATCGGTATATGTATGCCTATAATATTTGAGGAGATCCCTCGATTTCTCTGGGATGCCAGCATCAGATCCTGGTTTCCTTATCATGGTGCTACTTTTGAGATATCTTTCCAACAAAAAAAGAATCATCAAAATCGGTTCATAAACGACGAAGTTATTTATTTATTTATCCATTTATTTCAGGTAAGTTATCCGCGAATACACCTAAAAAAAATGTTTATACGGTCGAATTGAGAAACCTCCCGTTTTTTTGAAGTCGGTTAAAAATATCCACATCATTGTCTACCATCAGGTTGATAAAGTGGTAAAAGGCGAGTAAACTATTGAATAACATCGGGTATTACGGTGCTTCGTTCGCAGGAAACATAAACGAAGATCGTCAACGCCTGAATTCCTTAGCGACAGTGGCTAATATGGACCCGTTTCAAATTAGGTTTGTTAGTTCAATAGGTAAATAAAGGAACTAAGTACAGTTAAATTCCTCAAGGGTTCTCGACGTTGTTCTGTTTACATAGGAACTTAGGAACTGCTAACTAGGTACGTGTTCACTCCGTTTTACACCATATAGGAGGAAAATTTATGGGTGGGAATGGACGCTGCACTCTCTGGAGAAGAATATTATTTTAAGTGTAGGTAGGTACTTGGAATTCGAATCATATATTTTAGGGTCTTTCTCGCCACCCTGTAAAAATCCGTTAAACGTTTCTAGCAGTTCATTTCATTTAAATTTTGTTATGTATTCAATTATTCTGGTAGATGGTTCCAATACAGAAACTGCTTTTACAAGCTGTTAAAAACAATAAGTTTTCTGTAGAAGTCGTTAACTATTATAATGGACCTTTTTAAAGCAATGTGAAATCGTTAAGATCTGACTAAAGGACAACTACAAGCCTATTATTTGTGCGGTGGTTGTCTATCATCCTGACATAATTACTTGCGGGCTTTTCGCTTCTAGAGAGACTAGGCTAGACTAGGAAGCCGTGATGCCAGTTTAAATAAAGAACCGTTAGAGAATGTTTTCCAACTAAGCCAAATCACGTGCTCGCAATTTCACTTATCGTAATGCATTTCCATAGTCACGATGATTCGTTGATCATTATCTTTGTCGCATCGTGAGCTCGCTAAAATTACCCAAATTATTTTTTTCCTTTCCCAGAATTAGCTATTCTACTTCAACCTCACGAATAACGGGTCCAGTACTTCCAGTACCTTCGACACGGAGTGCTAACGGCACAGACGCTTGTGGATTAACATAAACGCCTGTATTCCTCTTGTTCGTAGTTGTTCAAACTAGGAAATTGCTGGTTGCACAACATGCAAAACTCGTTTAAGAATTCCAGTCTTCGTTCAGAAATTGTGTGCCTATTATTCATGTTTCCCTTCTCTGTGAAAGGTTCTGTAAATATTTGGGTTGCACTGTTAACTTGTATGCTTTGTTTGTACATAACAGACCGCGACGGCGGCGATGTTGAGGAGACATTGCCATAATCTTCTTGAGTGATCAGTACGTACCTACTACTATCCAACGTCATATTCTAAACTTTAGGCTTGACGCTAACTTTTACCATTAGCGACCTACAATTTATTTTAATATGATAGCTCTTACAGATACCTATCTAGAAGGAATTACGATATAAATCTATTAAATTAATGATTGGAATTACCAACCACCGCTAGTATAAAGCGGGAGAAGGAAAAGCAATTATATTTAATAGGAAAACATATTATTATTACTAACTTATAAAAGGGCCATCTACGGCTTTTGATGTTAATGTTTTTGTTGATGTTCATTTATATCTTAATGTCGTTCTTAATCGTGTTAATTAATTTTGTAAGCCTGAAATCAATTCTGTAAAACTTAAGTATGGCTTAAGTATTTCGGTAGGTACCAACTTCTTTGGTTTCAACTTTTGTTAGACTGGCGCCTAGGTTTAAGATGCTTCGAGACTGTGAGATAAATTTAAAACCCTTTGCAAGATTAACCCTCAGTTTCCCAGCTTTAAATTATCGCAGAATTAATGTGATAAATTGTCAAGCACACGTTATCTGCTGTAATTGGTTGACTGAATTTTCAACTGACTGTAAGGCTAAATTAATCATTTGGATTAAAATGTTGTCTATATAAAAGGCGAAGACATACTCGTACTTAGGTACGAGTGTATGTGTGAGTGTGCCACAGAATACATAATATCAACAAGATTCAGATTTTTTGTCTGTACAAAGAACGCGAAGTTTGGGGTCTGCGGCTGCGGGTGCATTATAATGGTATCCAAAAGAGCAGATACTTCTCTGCTTCCAGGCCCCCAAAGATAATCAAGCCTGGAAACCATCTTTCTGACAATTTGTTACCCATAAAATATGCACTGCTCTCATCTAGTTCATCCCGATACAAAAGAAGAACTCAACCGGACGACTTACATAACACAACACGTTACCAAACTAAGATAACGTGTCGTAAAGGTCAATATTGTACCTTAACGTTAACTGCGGTAACCGAGTGATAAAACACAAGTCATCGGACTGCCATACCAGTGGCACCACGGTCATGGCCATATAACGGACTGCCCTACTTATAGGTCCAAGAGCTTTACTTCACGCTGTTAATTTTCTGTGGGTACGTAAATGTTTTTTTTTTTGTTACGTGTTATAGGTAGAAATGGCTGTCATTTGTTTTTTTTTCTGCTTTAGAGTAAGGAAGTTCACGCTGTTAATTTTCTGTGGGTAGATAAATGTTTTTTTTTTGTTACGTTTTAGAGATAGAAATTGTTGTCATTTATTTTCTGCTATACCTAGAGTAAGGAAGATCCAATAGCTTTAGGTATTACATGACGTTCATTTTCTGTGGGTAGATTTTCTTTTTGTTAGATTAGATTTAGTGATCGTTAGAGTAGGTAGGTACCTAGTTGATTGTCATTTGATTTCTAGAGTAGGGAAAGTCCAAGAGCTTCTTCGATTTAGTTAACTTTCTGTAAGTAGGTAGGTAAATGTTTTTTTTTGTTGCGTGGTAGAGATAAATATGGTTGTTTTTTGTTTTCTGCTTGAGGAGAAGGACTATTAATATGTGGAGGTATAAAAATCCTGTGTAGTTTGAGATCTTACAAACAAAACACATAACTGAGGTAGAAAACTTAACACATACCTAATTATTTAATAAAATATTGCAAAACCTAAGTAGGTACCTACTTATTTAATTAACCAAAAGCACTAATTTGAAATGCCTTCATGATATTATTAAGAGAATATTTTTCTTCTTTTCGAAACGTTTTGGTATTTTGATAACATTTCTCACTGAAGAATTTGCTAATTTTATTGCGGTACGTACTAAGTTTGTCTTCATTCTAGCATAGCTTAGCGGTTAGTTTCTGTTACATTATTACGAGATATAAACAATAATTAGTTTACCATTAATTTATCATCTCATTACTTGGTTTGACTGTCATATTTTTAAGTACAAAAATTGGACAGTCTCAAGATATTGCACATTCCTATAATATTCTGGCATTTCTGGATCATATATAACTATCTTCTGCTCAGCTATTTTCCAATATAAATTTAAAACTCATATACTCATTTAATTTCTATTCTACTTCTCACATAATGCACAACATTACCTTTTTTATTTGTGTCACTTTGTGTATTGCTTACAAGCAATTAATACTGGAGCTTGATTAAAAACTTCTGATCGATTCGAAAAGAACTGTCTGTGCTTTACGAGTACAGCACTCTGAATATAACAGTTTTAATTGGTCAACTCCATCGAAATATCCTGTCTCTACTTTTAACAATTACAAGCGAGTTTGGAGTGCTGCTAGCATTTAATACTGTGATAAATAACTTCTGATAAGGAGCCTACACTTTCTAACACTCCCAATTTAATAGAATTAACTACTCCAGTCTCTACCATCATTTTGCTGCCATTCCCGACTTTCACCAAACTCAAAAGTCAAGGTTCTCTAGGTCACAGGCGCAGGTCGAGTATGCGGTAGCCATATCAATCGATACACTATCTAACCACCTTGATATAGCAATTTAAACTTAATGCCGGTGCAGTAAGAGTCACGATTAAAATGCAAGCAATGAACTGAAGTAGATGTGCCGCATTGATACGTGATAAGAATGACGAGTGAAGTAAGTTAGCGGGACAGCCTTGTTAAAGCTATAGGGTTGGTGATAATTTGACACTTTTTATACTGAGCCCAGAACTAATTTGGGTACACGATACCTTCAAAGTCATGGTATACACTCAGTACTTGTGATTCCGGGCTGAAAAAGAACTAGATATCTTTTTAAATCACATCACACTGATATTATAAAGGCGAAAGTTTGTGAGTGTGTATGTTTGTTACTTCTTCACGCTCAAACGGCTGGCCGGATCTGGATGTTTGCCACAGAGATAGATTATAGTCAGGAATTGCACGTAAGATACTTTTTATCCCTGGAATATGTTCCCACGGGCTTTTCGACATTCACGCGGGCGAAGCCGCTGGCAGAAGCTAGTATTCATTATCATCATCAGCGTTTTAATATTCCCACTGCTGGGACACAGGCCTCCTCTATGTGAGATAGGGAATGGGCCATAATCCACCACGCGGGCCCAGTGCGGGTTGGTGGATGTCACATGTCTTCGAATTTTTGGTTTTAGGACATGCCGGTTTCCTCACGATGTTTTCCTTTACCGTTTTTAGAGCAGTGGTGATGAAATAATTTAAACAAAGTAAAGCGCCTGCCTGGGTTCGAAGACACGACATACGAAACGTAAGTCGGGGCCGTTACCTCTGGGCCACCACTGCTCTATAACAATATATAAGTGTGCTATATAAGCTAGTATTATAAATGCGAAAGTTTGGATGTGCGTATGTTTGTTACTGAATCACGCCAGAACGGCTGAATGGATCTGGATGAAATTTAGCACAGAGATAGATTATAGTCTGGAATAGCAGTTTTTATCCCGAGAATATGTTCCCTTGGGATAATTTTCGACACACACGCGGGCGAAGCTGAATAATTTGTATCACTGTTTCATAGTTGGAATTTTAACAGTTTCCATTCTAAATTGATATAGGTACAAGAAGAACTCACACTTTTTGTCTTCATTCTAACTGCCCACTTACATTTTCGCTCTTTTTCTTTATTCCCATTACATTTTTTACTTGTAGGCAATTAACCTATTGAACGCCTCCAATATTTTTTTATGAACAGAACCATTTATAACCACGTGCAGCAGTAGTACGGCTGTATACGTGCTAGGTCAGAGATCAACTTGAGCGCCATTTTTTTCACTTTGTCGATTATTACATTAACTTTTTTTCATGTTTGCTGGATGCGGGCAGGCAGCTTACTTACCTACTTGTAGCTTTTTTAATCGTTTTGTTTAATTTTCGATATTTTAGAAGCTGGTCATATACACGACAGTCATAATGGCTAAAGTATCCACAACGGAACACAGAGCTCTTTGAGTGTGAGTGGATTAATAAAATTGAAAAAATGACTTGACAAATAATTATAACAATCCACTTAATTTTTTTTTGATAAAAAAGCTATTTTAATAATTTAATTTTAACGTATTTCGACAGAATGGGCAACCCTACGCACTTACCAACATGACAGATTTTTTTATTCGGCGATTTATGAACCTTTATAAGCTTGAGGGACAACTTTGTTGGTTATGGGAGTTTAATGAATATATGAGAGAGATATGCAAAAAATGATTTCCGCTGTGACTCAGCATAGGAAACAAGAACTTACATTCGGAACTATCTATCATCAAAAGACTCCACCATGAATTATTGAGGCCTTAAAGAGCAGACTCCGTAACGTAATGTCTTTGAAGGAATCACAAAAGCATGACATATAAAAGCCCAAATTGTCACTCAGTTTATTCAGACTCGGTCACAATACACAACACTGCCCAGATAGGATCGGGTACGAAACAAGAACAGCTCGAGGCAACGTCGGAATATAGATAGGTACATATATAATCTACTTAGTTATAAAGTAAGGAAATGGAGTAGATACCAAGTCACGAATGGCGTCGAGTAAGTGAGGCCCTGCGGTTTAGGTATATTCGTGACAGTCAAACATGGTGGCTGTGAAAGCCAAAATTAAAATAGATAGACTAGCACCAAAAACACACAGAGTTATTTGTAGGATTACTGGCAGCCAATGTTAACCACCAAGCAGCATGCCACTGTGATGAAATAAAAGAAGAAACAGATAATCTTGAAAGAGACAAGATTGAAGATTCACGAAAGAACGAGTAAAACGGTGATATCCATATAAGATAAATTTCATGACATAGTAAAAACCGCCCAGGTGCGAGTCCCACTCGCGCACGATGGGTTCCGTACCGTTATGGCAAAAAAATCACATTTGTTGTATGGGAGCCCCACTTATATATTTATTTTATTCTGTTTTTTTTATTTGCTGTTATAGCGGCAACAGAAATACATCATCTGTCAAAATTTCAACTGTCTAGCTATCACGGTTCATGAGATACAGCCTGGTGGCATACAGATGGACAGTGGAGTCTTAGTAATAGGGTCCCGTACACTCTAAAAACCTAAAAAGAGCGTTTTAGATTGCTTACGGCGCATAAACGTAACGTTAGCCTATGATATTAGAATTATCTAACATCTTAACGATGTGTCTATTGTCTACGTTTGGTACCTATGTTATGAGTTTTATCTGAAACATCAAATTCTCCTCCCTCCCAGTTTCCAAAGCACATTGTTCATTATTAACAAAGAGCTTTTGAAGCCACGAGGAGAGTGTTTTTGTCGCTCCATGTAACTAAACATACGAAAAATATGTAGAAAAGGCCTAGAGTTGCGACCGCGTGTCGGCAAGCGTAGCATGGGCCGCCTCCCGCCCCCTATTAAGACCTTTACAACGACCTTTAAAAGGTTGCTGGGACAGACATAAAAGGCGGAAGACGTGTTGTAGGTATGTAGCGCAGCTTGGGAGAAATCTTTGTCCAAAGTGGACTGCGATAGGCTGACTTGATTGATTGGCGAAAGATAGCTACACTCAAAGTTCTATTTAAAGAATATGTACCTACAAGCTAACTTTTTATACTTGAAAGAACTGCAGCCTTATCGCGTTAGGTAGTGAATTCGGGAGGGCAAAGGGTTTTGACGCAATCAATCGCCCAATCACATGCGAGCGGAAAGACGCGATGTGGATTTCCGTCTATGTGATTGGTCCATTGATGGCGGTCAAACCCTTTGCGTTGTCAAATTCAATTACGCAACTAGACTGCTGGTTGGTTACTTGAGAAATTGTTAATAATTTGGGAGAAGGTAAGGTATAAAAAAAATATAAATTCTGTTGATAATGCAAAATTAAAAGTCGTAATAATTTGACACGCTTCATCAAAAGCCGGAACAAGGTGATTTTATATCCTTTCACTGAACGTTCCTCTTATAATAACGATCGATAAACCATCTGACCGATGCAATTTTATGTGTATAGAGTGACGTAATCCTGGCTCTCTCTGAGCGAACCTTCGCATACTTTGATGGTATTACAATAATTGCATATTTATATACTGCCCACTGGTCAAGATACTATAAAGGTCCAGCACGATGGACGAGTGACTAAATATCCTGGATGATTTTTTCCGACCTTGCTTAACATTTCAACGGAAATTCAAGACGTTCGCTGCTGGATATATGCCTCGCCCAAGCCCTGTGCTTCCTGCACAAAGCGAGTTCTCGTGGCCATCGAGACATCGGTCCACCTTTTGGTAGGCTTGCCGACGTTACGCCTTCCGGTCATCTGTCATGATAATATGAGTATATTTATATAGAGTAGGTTCAACCCATCCTAGGTCTAGATCAGCCCATAAATGATAGCTCCAGCATTTGAGGCAAACCGAGCCATCCACCTTCTATTTACCTACTTTAATTGAAGGTCACAAAATCTGTAATACTATATGCCCTTGACATTGTATCAAAGTCGATTAGACTAAATGTCCGCCACGCGTGACCTGAAGTGATTGTATATCGTTGATGGCATGAAACACAATAGCTGGGGCATTTATCACACAGCATAGAGATTATTTCTATCTCTACGCTGTATTATCTTCGTTTTGATATTTAATAAGAGAGAAACCATTGCATTGTCTTTTTTTTTGTAGAAGACCGCAAATTTCATTCACAATTTCAGAAGCTTGAAACTTTCAGTAAGTGTTCGTTGAACTAGCTAAGGCTTGCAACTGTAGGGAGTCGCAAATGTGCATGAAGGAGGAACTTGTTCTCAACCATCCGATTCCAAAAGTTATACTTACGAAATATGAACAGCTAGAACCTTGGACAAACACTTTCTGTCAACAGTGCTCAACACTATGGCTAAGTCACTTCCTGAATAGCCGACAAAGGAAATAATGTTATCGAAGAAACTACTATTTAGACTTCCCCACACATATATGACATAACATCAATGACTAGACTTAAAAATTAAACAACAATGCTGACTCAATGAAGTGTGGGTGACATTTTCTAGCCTTCAGTGCACAACAGTTAGATAAGAATCGGAGGCGCGAGAGTGAAAGCGTTCCGCCGGATTCACATGTGATCTGCCTCGCTCTGACGCTGGTTACGTCAATGTTACTGCTCACCTTCACATACATAAACAAATAGATAAGAGGTAACCATGATTTTAAGTAGAAGGTAGGGAGTAGATTCCCAGAAAAATAAGTTCGTCCAGAGAAGAAGACACGAACAGCATAGGTACCAATTTACCGTCAAGCATAAGCAGTGTAGGTAATCACAGGCAGATGGAAGTTACAGCGTTGGTTCTGGGATAGTTACACCTTAGATATTAAAGATGTCCGTGTGAACAAACGATGGATAAAACATTTAGGAGCCGAGAAGCAGAATTTTACTTTCAAAGATAATTTGCTTCGATTGATTTATAGTCGTCAACCTTTGATCATCGTCAAAGGCAGGATGATTTCTGATACCAAATTATCAATTGGTTAGTAAGGCAGATAATAGTACAGGTAGATCCTGTACAATTAACTGCTAGTAAACTTTCACACACGTAGACAAAAATGATATTTGCATTATAACACTGTTCATTTTCGTCATTGATCAATTTCTGATGAAATTTCTCCGTTCGATGACCCACCCAGACACCTATCGTTGTTTGTCTATCTTTCGTGACCTCCATTCAAAGTGTCCTCTCAAAATTTGCATAATAAAAAGGTATTGCTTACATCAAACTGTTAGCATGTTTTTATCAAACTAATATTTAATGCAGTGTCTGTAAAAAAGTTAGTGCGTTCAACTCTTCACAACGTAATTTTGCTTTTTTACATCATATTGCACCTGAAAATTGTAAACAGTTATGTAAGAAACGGAAACCGTTATTAATTTGCCATTACATTGGTTATTATCAGTTGAAATTGATGGCCAGCATTCACTTTTAAAAAGAAGTAAATTGAGGGACATTATTTTTGTTGAGTATAATTTTACCAGTTTCTGCGCTTTGACTCAACCGACCATGATGATCATTGACGGTTTCGATCCCGTAACTCCAAGTTATGATGAGTATGATGACTCAGATGGAGTATAAACGCTTTGACAGTACGGTAGTGGCCACAATGTGTCAGTACCCTAATGTACGAGTAAGTTTATAGCTGGTACCGCTGCTTATGCAGTTATGCCGAGTTGATTTCATGTGGGAATACATAGGCACGTACGGTAACAGTCAACGCATTAGGTACATATAATAATATTATTTATTAGCTATTAAATCCTCACATTATCTAAAGTCTAAAGCGTAAGCATTAACGGGAGTCGCCATCTATCAATGGTAATTTTAACGTCGCTTTTTTTTTTATCTATAAACACAACATTTCACATCGATTTTGTTTTATAAATAAATGGCCAGTTAAACTAATATTGCTTTTAATAAATTATGGCACCGTCATAAAGAGGATTTAAATGCTTAATGCCTGTTCTCGCCAGTTATAATGATAATTTTCGTAAGATTTACATTGATGAGGTCGGGTTCAGCTCAATCTATTGGTGATTAAATTATGTGGGTTAATCAATCAAGGAGTTCGTTAACAAAAAATAGTAATGTTGCTGGTTTGACGTAAAAGCTGGTGTTTGAGATCATGTTTTGGTTTTTCATTGACCATGTTATCAGCTAAATTTAATGATTACGTGGGTAAGATAATCAAAAATATTGTTGATGTCTGTTTTGGTGAACGTGGAGCAGTACGTACGTTTAATCCTTCTATTTTTGTTGTAGAGAACGTGCCTTTGGTAGCTAACTGTTTTGCGTCCCTAATATCGTTAATTATATTTATCTCAAAACAAATTACTAGGAGATGCAGTTGATACAGCCTTTGTGCACGTTCCGTTCATCCGCATTCCCGGTTGGCGTCTTTAACATCGTATCGTTATGTGTTACTGGCGTATAACGGAACGCCCGTAACTGTAGCGTTCCACGACGCTCTTTGCGTACCACTTGCTATGTTAATAGGTTTACTGTAACAATTTTACTATGTTGCCAAAATATTTGGGTTACTGTTATGACTTGGACTGCAATAAATAAATACATATATAAAAAAACTTGTTTTGTTGAAATTTTACCGCTCGATGACTCTTTAATTCGCTTACGTGATCAATAAGAATGATCAACAAGAGAAGTAAAATATCTTTCAACGTAAATTAAAAGTCGTAATATCCGAGGACGGTTTTAATATTAAACAATAGAGACTTAATAGTAGGTTGCATTTCAAAGATGTAATTCTATTAGTTACAAGTGAACTTCATGATTCAAGATATATTTTAATAATACGAAAAAGTTTTATGCAAGTCATTATACTACTGGTAAACTGCACTTGTATAATACTTGCGGACTTGATTGTATCTCCGTTAAACTAAGCAGAAAGATAGGAGCTTTTGCGTGTTAACATCATAATTGATCAATCAACGTTACTTCCTCGGAAAAGTAACTAACTTATAATTAGCGTCTCCTGCAAAGCTATGGAGCTAAGTAAACCATACCTCGAGTCGAAACAATAAGGTGAAACTCATCGATTAATTTCCACTAGAGGAAACCCGCCAGATACAATGGCTGTGGGAACATCACACATGCTTTGATAGATATACGATTAAAACAAATGTAATTGAAGAAAATCATAACAAATGTCTCTACGTTACTTTCAAACAGTTCTAATTACTTCTTATCAAATAATAACTTCATTCTCTGCTTTCTAAATTAAGGCATTTTATTGAGATTTTATGTTTTCATCGCCGTATTATGGCGTGTTTAAATTTGAATAATTTGTTACCAAGCTTTACATAATTATTTATGGTGGGCATAATGTTCAAATTATGTATGAAGAGCGGTGATACTCAAATTTAGATATAGTGAAGACCTTACGATATTTAGGCAGTGAAGGAATTCAAATAGAAGGCTTTGCAAAACTTAGGGTAGCTACCTGCCAAAAAAGCAGGACCAGGAAAATCAACTCATTTTTCTTAAAGAGGTTGACCCTCAGTTTCCCAGCTCAAAATTATCGCAGAATTAATGTGACAAATTGTGAAGCACGCGTTATCTGCTGTGATTGGCTGTTGAAAATTCATTCAACCAATCTCAGCAGATAACGCGTGCTTGACAATTTGTCACATTCATTCTGAGATAATTTTGAGCTAGGAAACTGAGGGTGAGTATGATCAATTTCGAACCTTTTTTTAATAACTACCTGCAAAAATGTTAACTTTTGGTCACCTCTTCAAAACCCAGTAAACAAAAAAAAACATCTAAGCAGAACTACCTATATTTTATGCTATCTGGTCGTTGTCCCCAAGCCTTAGCAGTTCGGAATAGTCAATTGAATGTGGCCCGTGGGCGAGGAACTTAGTAACCTGTCACTATAGACCATTACGGCCCTTAAGCCCAGCTCTTTATTGCTGAACGTGGCTCACGCGATGCGAACCTCGTGTTCCGACCATTAAGAGTTTTGCTTTAACTTGAATGATATTGGGAAAATGTTTAAAGATTACAACAATTTGGGTACTTTTTATTTCGAACTTATATCTATTGATATTCATCATTAGTAAGACTGGAAAGCGCTCCATATCACCATCAACAACATTCTTCTACCCATGTCCTTTACGCGGCATGTATTTTTCTTACGGTACACATAATTATTTATGGTGGGCATAATGTTCAAATTATGTATGAAGAGCGGTGATACTCAAATTTAGATATAGTGAAGACCTCACGATATTTAGGCAGAGAAGAAATTCAAATAGAAGACTTTACAAAACTTAGGGTAGCTCCTGCCAAAAAAGCAGGACCAGGAAAATCAACTCATTTTTCTTAAAGAGGTTGACCCTCAGTTTCCCAGCTTAAAATTATCGCAGAATTAATGTGACAAATTGTGAAGCACGCGTTATCTGCTGTGATTGGCTGTTGAAAATTCATTCAACCAATCTCAGCAGATAACGCGTGCTTGACAATTTGTCACATTCATTCTGCGATAATTTTGAGCTAGGAAACTGAGGGTGAGTATGATCAATTTCGAACCTTTTTTTAATAACTACCTGCAAAAATATTAACTTTTGGTCACCTCTTCAAAACCTAGTAAACAACAAAAAACATCTAAGCAGAACTACCTATATTTTATGCTATCTGGTCGTTGTCCCCAAGCCTTAGCAGTTCGGAATAGTCAATTGAATGAGGCCCGTGGGCGAGGAACTTAGTAACCTGTCACTATAGACCATTACGGCCCTTAAGCCCAGCTCTTTATTGCTGAACGTGGCTCACGCGATGCGAACCTCGTGTTCCGACCATTAAGAGTTTTGCTTTAACTTGAATGATATTGGGAAAATGTTTAAAGATTACAACAATTTGGGTACTTTTTATTTCGAACTTATATCTATTGATATTCATCATTAGTAAGACTGGAAAGCGCTCCATATCACCATCAACAACATTCTTCTACCCATGTCCTTTACGCGCCATGTATTTTTCTTACGGTACACACTTCTCGCGGAACGGATGGTCTATGGGGCCGCAAAGTTCGGGTGTGACGACCGCGAACAGGAAGGCGTTGCACTGGAAGGCCTCCCACCAGGTCGACCGATGACCTGGTGAAGGTTGCGGGGATCCGCTAGAAGCGAGACACGCGGGACCGATCAATATCGCGACGCTTGGGGGAGGCCTTTTTTCAGCAGTGGACGTCTTTCGGCTGAAATGATGATGTTGATGATACTTCTCTATTAGTCGTAATCTCATCATAGCCATAAATCAAGTGCCCCAAGATGGGTAGAGTTACTATAAAGACACGGTTTTTGCAAGCTTTTTATTAACTTGCAATATATATATTTTCGGATATTATTTTAAAGCAGTTATCCTCAACCGATTACTGCATACACGTTAGGTTTGGATGACAATGCACGGTTGAAGGTATGCTTGTTTTAAAAAGGATTTAAAGGAAAAAAAAATTTGTCTAGCTGGGCCTGCGCTTCGCTCCCTTCAACTACATACCTATCCCACTTACCTAGACGTATCTACCTACCCTACTTGCCCTACCGATTTTTTTCTACGGTTATTCTTCCGCAGACAACCTTGACACCGCCATTCAGAAAATGACGTCAAATGCACAACGCCATCTATCGAATAAAGAGTCCGAATATCACAAAACACGCAATTCAGATACTCGGACAACGAGTATCTGAATTGCGTGTTTTGTGATATTTTACTTCTTGAACACTTTTTATTCATAACTTTTGGTAAAGTGAACCGATTGCGATAAAACAAACCGGCCAAGTGCAAGTCGGACTCGCGCACGAAGGGTTCCGTACCATTATCGCAAACAAACGTCAAAATAATCACGTTTATTGTATGGGAGCCCCACTTAAATATTTAATTTATTCTGTTTTTAGTATTTGTTTTTATAGCGGCAACAGAAATACATCATCTGTTGCCGCTAAAATTTATAGATAGTTAGACATTTGAAAATTTCAAATGTCTAACTATCATGGTTCATGAGATACAGCCTGGTGACACACAGGCGGAAGGTGGAGATTTAGTAATAGGGTCCCGTTTTTACCCTTTGGGTACGGAATCCTAAAAACTAAGCAATACTTCAAGTTACGCACAATTTTTATGTAAAAAGTTGGTTTCGTACATTTTACGTGATGCGTGCACAACTAAACAGACAAACGAGACAAAAATTAAAAAATGCTGGAAATGGGTTATGTTGGTTATCCTTTAACACCATGGCTATTTTTATTGGAAATATTTTCGATGCGCAAAAACGACTTTTCTATAGATATGTATTGATGATTGATGATAATTTCTTTCTTTTACCTAATTACTTCAAAGATAAGTGCGTTGAAATAAATGGGCACAAATCTTACCGAGAATGTACAAAAGAAAACTAATGAGTTTACCATGATAAAGTGCTTTAGAAATATATTTTTGTTGTTATTCTCAATCACGTTTCGACCAAATAGCCGCCTTTTTCATATGATTCTGTTTTAGGCGCAGTCTACAATCGAGAAGATTGTTAAGAAAATAAAACAACTATCAAAAAGGTTTAGCTCTTTCCTATTTTAACGATCCGAGACCTGAGGTACTCCAAGTCCAAGACTATTCAACATTGTTAGTGTGTGACAACATCGAAAATGCGAGTGGCCGACAAGAACTCGTTATTGTCTATCAATTAGTGGGTAAATATAAAGGAACATATAAAAAAAATCATAACAAATTAATCAACTCTTGTGTTGGATACAATGAACTTCGATCATTCGTGTCAAATGCTTCACTTAGATCAAAAAGATTAGTTAAGTTAGTTTTAGATTTATCTAAATATGTAGCCACAGCTTTACTTTCACCTGTTCATTCACAATGATAATAAAAAGTTGTATTCAAGTCAAAAGACAGGAACAGTTTTTGTAACGGCACATTAAATTTCGACCATTTTGGCTAATGACACAGTCGACATAATGTAAACCGTTTATCTTATTTTTTGTCACCATTGAGTACATTTTTGTGTTACACATTGCTTTTCCTCTCTAAATGAGATTAATGGTTTTATGGTGATCGTTCTTGACATTTTACCTACACTAAAATAAAAGAAAGTAATAAAAATAAAAGAATTTGAATGAGAACTTGTCTATAGCGGTGTTAACCTTAATTGTAACTGTTTTAACATCTTGGTTTATAGGTGAAGTCCATTTACTTTCAATACAATTAATATCTTCAGAAGCAATCAGATTTATTTGGATTTGATGAACATTTTTATTGACTGTTGTTAGTAGTTATGCCTGCTCTTTCCGATAACAAGTACCTACCTACTTATTTGAGCAGGTAGGTTTTATTGAGTTTTAGAATGGTTTTAATTACGACAAATTTAATCAGAAAAGGGCTGCTGATAATATACTACTAATGAACCTCTCCAAGACATGCGCCATGTTATCGATGCCTACTTATACTTTTCTGTGTGATATGATGACGACATTAATGCATCTAATGAGCTAATGGCGTTTCAATACAGTAGAAAGGTAAATATTTAATAACGGTTCCATAAAAAAAAAACTGTGAACTCGACATCTCGAGTCAGCAGGTATTATTACGGGATATTTTTTAATATCCATAAAGATCGTTGTATAATTCGTTCTAAAACGACAATGGCATAACGGGTTGGCTTCTGAAGAAAGGTCGTGAATAGTCGTGGTATCAAACACGGTGCGCCGCGGGAAATCAATTCGCAGCTAGCACTTAATATGCTCATCATCACGTAATTTTTACTCTTACAGAGTTATGAACTGCGCAGTTACCGCAGTGCTGTCACTGCTGTAAGTTGTTATACATCAAGAAGCACTTATTGTTTAACAAAAAATTATGATGGTCTTCTGTTCGCTAAGAAAGTAGCTAATTCTTAATTAAGCACCATTATTTGCTCGAACTTTCTGCGGGACAGACCTAAGTGCAGCAAGTCTTCTGTCTATTATTCGGATTGTTATTTTGTTTTCAAGTTAGTAGTAATAAATATTGATGCCTTTGTTTCAGTTGTAAACTGGTAAGCTATTGTTTGCTATAATTTTGGCTTATAAGAAAAATACTTACAGGTATAATAGAATAATCGATATCATAGTAAGTACAAAGGTAATTGAAACTTATAACCGATTACAGGTCCGCAATCTCATCATGGAAAATTGATCATTATGCCATAAAAAAATTGGAAGTCGATGCCGACGAACTTGCACGAATAATGATAGAAGCAAATTATGAACATCATTATCTCCTGATAAGTTATTACAATTTCGTCTTACTTAACGTTATGTTAAATTCATATTAGTAAGTGTTCGCACCTACCGCGGCCATCTTTTGAATGTGTCGGAAGATGGGAATGAAATAGGCGTAGCGACCAAGAAATAGATTATTACAATTTGTGTGTCCCGTTACGTCTAAGTTCTCATGATATACAGGGAATGACAGTGCGTGACCATTATTTCATATGAGCTTGTGTAATTTTGGTTAGAATTAAATTGGGGTTTTCTTGTTTTGGTAGCATAGTTAAAGATATTATGTCTTTAAGTTCGGTAGGTATACTATAGGCAATAATTTTCTTTTTACGAATTATATTTTTTTTCAAAGATTTTAATGGTAACTGGAATTCTTAGTCAGGAATACCCGTTAATGGGGTTTTTGAAATAATTTAGGTAAATGGATCCTAGAGATCATAACTAGTTGGAAATGTCTCTTCCTCCAGAGGAAATAATAGCTAGAAAAGAATAATGACAAATTTCTGCTAGAAATACGCTTTGTGCGATATTGATTTTAAATTGGTCCTAGTGTCAATTATTATCTCGTTGTTCGACTTCACCACAACACGTAACCTTGGCCTTTTCCGAAATTGCCATCCAGAAAGTACCTAATATTATTTACACCGAAATGTACCAATCTTATGCCTTTTATTATTTTTTACGAAATATGTACGTTTGTTAGTAGGTTTACGCTGTTGTTGTGTATAAAAAATGCGTTCCTTCTTATGATTTTAACCGAACAAAGTTCTTTCTGGTGTGAAAGACAAGAAACTGAAGCTCAATGTTGTTATTTATATAAGTAAATCCAGTCTCATGTATTTATAGAATTACAAAACATAGAAAAAATAAAATAACGCAATGTCGCAGCAAATCGTCCATATTTGGCAACCTGATTCGGCATCATTGGAATTGTTGGAAAGGCGAATCTGATAAAATTATCCGTGCACTAAACGAGATCTCACGCTCAATAAAAATTGCTTTCACTTCAATTGATATTTTTATCTATTTCATCTTTAGTCGTGTGTTGTGTCCATCAGAATGATTTTACGGCCTTTGATATTTGTGACCTGCTCTTCATACAATGTGCCCCTATTTTTATTTTACTACACTTAGAAAGGTTAAAATTGCTAGTCCTTACTCTCCCGCTCTCTTAGTTTTGATCTTAACAGATCAAGCTTACTATTAAGTAGGTACTTGATAACTGGTCTCAGTTTCTATCACCTCATCTCTACAAATTACGTCAACAGACATTGAGTATTATTTAATTTGAGTAATGACCCTTATTTTCACACGTGCGACGCAAACTTTGAAGAGCAGGTCGAGACTCGAGATCCCACCGACTACGGTCCCACATTCTTATACAGTTGTAATTGCCCACTAATTGTCAATTACGCAACACCACATAGCTGTTTATGTAATTGTTTTTGTTTGTGATAAACCCTGAGAGTTGGATAACTGTAAACAGAAGCGCAAGCGCACGTCAAACACTCGCTTCTGTCACTTCTTGTTATAACGACGTCTACCGTTGCGTAAAAACAATCAATCCATTATCATAGAATTTCTATACTTGGCAACATTATTTTTTTACCCCTACAAATACTCGCTCGGAACGGTTTGCGTGAGAAGATGCAAGTCCCAAAGAGTGAAAACCCTATATTATTGAAATGAGAGCGAACTACTTATTCCGTTTTCATTGTAAACCGCATCTTTGCTCTATAATTTTAATCATCCCATCCTGAGTAATGTAGCATTAGCGAAACCATGACAGTTTCAACAGAACTAGGAATGGAGCAATAATTTCTTATAATTATTACATTCTTCTGAAGGAACATAATCTGCAAATACCATAACTAAAATATGATCTTCGGAGACTCAAAAGACAGACGAGGCATGGCAATGATCTTAAAGTTAATGGCAATCATCACGCACAGTTGGTGGTTTGATGATCTTTTTTGGAATGGCGATGAAATGGACTGCAACGTCATACTTTTAAAATAATCCCAGAGTCATGATTTATAGTGAAATATTAGTTTAAACATTACTTTGATTAGATTCAGATCCATCTAAGGACGGCTCTAATCTCAGTCTGAGAAACGAAAACAGACTGTGAATCTAAACGCCATTGTTCGTGCTTCAGAATCTTAGCAATTGAAATAATTACTGCAGGCGGCGTTAAAAAATAACCAAGTCATCGATATAATTGTGACTTCTTAAGTTCTCACTATGACTATTATCATGCAAAAAGTGAAAGAAAAGCAATCAAAACATTAATTAAATTAAGAGTCCACTCGGCAGACGAAAATAAGACTTTATCTCGTCCGTAATCGCACGACATAGATCATAGAGTAGAGACCCACCCAATTCAATTCCCTCGTATAAACAATTTAATTGTTCCAAACGTTTTCTATCTAATTGTACCATCGGAGATCGCTGACAGAAAGCGGAAATGTAACCGTATATTTTCTAAGAATATAAATGTACTTAAGATTTCGTAGATTAATAGGAAGAATTAACCATAAATTGTGCTAAACGCCTCGATAGCAAAGCACAATGGATCGCTTTTTCAAATATACTAAGCGCCCCTTTCATTTTATTACTGTCCAAGATTATGCTAGTCTTGGCTCGTTCAACGCCCTCAAAGATGCGAACCTTTGCCGACTTGTCCGGTTAGTTATTAGTGTCAGGGGTTAAAGGAAATATGTTTGGATTAAAATGGAGAGTTGTCTATTTATTCTAAAATTCTAAAGGAGCTTATTCTATGCTTGAGACAGATATGTGTGTTACTAAGTGTAGACTATGGGTATTTTAAATCTAATATTCAATAGATAGAAACAAATCCAAAACTCCAATTTCGTAAATTATGGATTGTCTCAAATTGCTTTCATATCCGCCGCCGCAACCGCGGTATTGACCGCAAATTGTCGATCAACTCGGCTAGATACACTACTCTGGTCTAGCCCGTCTAGTCCTCGCAAACACCTTCGTATTTTATTATTAGAACGTTGTACTTTAGATACCAGTTCTATGAACCTTACTTTATTACGTAATGAATATACCTGTATGATATAATTTTACGACGCACACGTTTAAGGATCACATAAAAATAACTTTTCTCATAAAATTTGAAGTGGAATAATTTGATTTACTTATCCAGCATAATACTCGTAATAGTAGTGACCATATAAGGTGAACTACGTATCCAGTAGACCAGTGGTTGTCCAAAATCGTTTCAGACCTAATTCTAATTCTAATAGGGTCCCAGGCTTAATTGGTAATAAAAAAAAAACGGTAATTGTTTGAAAGTGTGAAATTACACTTTCAAACAATTTCTCATATCCTTTTGGTTATCCTACGTATTAGCAATACGTACTTATGATGAACAAGCTACGAATAGAGATGAGCATCGGTTTTTCTTCATTTTATCTCATCAATATTTTTCCATCTTTTCAGAGCGCGCCAAAATGTGGCGTGCGATACTGCTGATTTGGCTGGCGTCACCGACCTTCAGCCAACAGATACTGCCAAATAGGGTGTCTAGTGTGTCCACGATTTGCGACAAGGCATCCATGACCGTGCACTTGGAGATGGCACAGCCATTTAAAGGACTTGTCTTCAGTAAGGACTTCTCGAGGGAGTGTCGAGTTCAAGGTAATAAATTTTCTTAATATTCAGTATTTTTGGTTGCCAAAGTTTTATTTTGTCCGTTTCTATTAATGATGATGGACAAATCAATCAATGACTATCCCATTATTCAGCCTCTGTCTTAATTTTCACCAGTAGACTGGACACAGCCTTAGATTCTACCATTAACAAAAATTTGCATCATTAGGATGACGGTAATGTTATTCAATATGTCTTCTTATACATTTAATTAAACTGAAATGTTGTAACATATTTCAGGTAACCTTCAAAACAAAATAACTCTAAACCTGCCATCGAACGCTTGCGGCGTGAGGACTTCAACCATGAACACTACAGTCGAAGAGCCTGATGATGAAGAGGATCTGTACTACAACGTCGAGCTGGTCGTGCAGATGGACAGGCAGCTGCAGCAGTCCTCCGATCAGGAAATATTAGTCAGGTGAGAGAAAATGGCATTTAACGACCGAAATACTCATGCAGAATCATCAAAACTTGATCTTGAAAAGCGCAACTGTCGAAAAACTGTTTATGAATTCTACTACAATTCAACCACAGACTAGATGATGGCGTTATAATTTTAGACTGCAATTATTATCATATGCCGTCGTATGTGAAGTCGTCAAACTTGAAACATATATTACCCAAGTCCAAACAAGGATCATGCAATAGATATTAGAAAAATTCTTACGTAACCAGATTCAACGATGCAGTGGAAGTTGTATACGCAAGGTGCAAGGACATTAAAAAATCTAGTTCCATGTGGAATGCGTCAAGTGCCAGGCAGATAATAATTGCGGCTCCTGATAAGATCTCCCAGGTCTCATGTTACCTCATTTAATGTCTAATGGTCTAATAATGGAGAGCGTTAACCAAGAGCCCGGTAGCTTTCATGCGAGCAAAAATTGCAAAATCATGCAATATGTGCTGCAAATTTTATTTTGCCTGCGTTTAAACCTCTCCAACTAAGTATAAATATGCTTGTGCGTGCAGTAAAATCCTTTGAGAAGTGCCGTGTTTGATTTGGAAACCAGTTATGTCCTATTTAGTACAAGGGAACTGCATTAGCCTGTAAGAGCTGGGACCTATCCATGTTAACCGAAGTTAAGTTTAAAAATAAAGGAGGCCTAATTGTTATTTAGGAAATACTCTTCGATCACTAATAAAAGCTTTTTTATATTGTTCGAATGAAATACCGAAGTACCGAACAAAATAATGTTATACTTTAAAATTTTCTTTGTGGGTACTTCTCTACTTGTTACATATACTTAATTTCCATTTAAAACGTTGCATATCAAGATTTTCCTTATGTAAAGCGTTCCTATTTTGAATTTCAGATGTAAATTGCAACCTCGCGCGGTTCGCATCAACAGCTCGGCTTTAGAGACGGTAATCAACAATAAATTACGCGAAATGACTACCAGGGAGGCGAAGAAAACGAGGTAAAGTAAAATAAAAATATGTACCGTATCACAATAATGTTTGCGGTGCCAACCATGAGAGGAAATGGTGACCTCATTTGAATAATTAAAGTAGCTTGATACATATTCTAGGCTTCAACTATTTCCAGTTGGGGTTGAGCACCAATTTACTTGAATCCCGGGCCCCAGATTCATGATAACAGTAGGAACTGTGTGGGGTATTCCTCCGTTCTTCAGGCGAATGGTATCCATGGGTATTTCCTCACAATATAACAATGGACTATAACTGTTTATTCGTCAGTTTTAAGTAGTCCCAGTGTCGTAACCTTAATGATATTTGTCAACAGAACTGGCCGCAACCGTCAAGGGTTCGCGAATGCGGCGGAAATAGAGCAACGGGAGTGGTTAATGGCAGCAGCTCGTGCCTGGATGGAGCTGGCACCCGCAGTGTCTGCTGCAGAGCCCGCGACCGTCGAGGTGGGACAGCCTACTAGACTGCTCATACAGTGCACGTTACCGGGTGAGTTTGACCATGTTCTTTTTTCATTCAAGACAGAACTTTTATAACGCCTTATCTAAGTAATGAGCAATACATGCTCGTGTGATTCAATTTATTCTAAGGCTTCAGAATTTATTAAGTGCTTTACTAGTGCGCGCGGGCTCGCTGCCGCCAACCCTACCTACCTACCAACCAACTAACTCTACCTATCTACCCTACTAACCTACCCACCCCTCCCACGTCAACAATTTTTAATTTTAAATCTCCCCTGTATTCGGGAGAAAAAAAAAACAAAAAAATATCTGTCCAGCCGTTTTGAGTTTTAGCGAGATTAACGAACAGCAATTTGATTTTTTATATATTAGACAAGTTTGGTAATTTAGTTTTAAAGCCTGATAAAAATAGAAATGATGGAGTTCTACATAGTAAATTGCTAATAAGAGCAATAACAATATAAGTCATACATCTCCTCGGCATCCTTAGTTATTGCGTAATGGATCCTGACAGTTTCTCATAATTCAATTTAAAAAATTGCACGATGACTGAACGTATTACTCAATGTCCATCTTTATATTCCAGTGGGCGTTGGACTCCGAGTTACGAATTGCGTCGCCCACGACGGCTTGGGAGAAGCCTCGCAGAAATTACTGGACGAAGCCGGCTGTCCTATTGACGAAACGATCTTTAACCAACCATCAATCCACCATCACAAGCACAAAAGCGCTGAGATTGAATTCTCTGATCTAGAACCAGTTGACTTACAGAAAAATATTGACGAGAAAACAAATATAAAACTGGAAAGATCTGACCCTGACAACATGTTCAAGAATATCATGACGTATCAACATGCTATCACCACGTTTGCTGCCTTCAAATTCCCCGATAGGGCCAAACTGCATTTAACTTGTGGTATAGAGTTGTGCAAAGGCCCATGCCCGCCTGTAGACTGCAAAGCTTTGCAGAAACCTCAACAGACAAGAGATGGATTGCTCCGAAAGGCTCGACTAGATAAAGATGCTAAGGGCATAGTGATTGATAGACTGGAGGTGTATAACAGCATTGAGGTGCATGCACCAAACATAGAGTTAGAAGATGAAGCTTCGATAAGAGGTAAGAATTTGAATGGATTCGAGGAGGATGGAGTCGGTTGAGCAATCGGTCAGACCTGCAGTTATGATCAATTAGTCAGGCCTCAGAGGGCAATAATTCTTCCTTTCCCACTGACCGAAATTTTTCCTTCTCTGTTACAGGGTCAAGAAGAATAGAGTCGGAAGAAGATGAATTCGTGCGAGGATTTTCACCAGGAGATAAGACCATCTGCTTATCACCAGGGAAAATGGCCCTTGCCTTTTGCATCCTAGGAATCATATTCCTGTGTGCAATCGCCGTGGCTTTCATATCCTTAGTGCGAGCGAGACGCCGTCTAGGAAGGGAGCCATTACATACGTCACTTTCTTTCTATACAGGAAGCAAGAGTATGTTTTCATCAAGCGAGAGTTCCAGCTCTGGTCTTAGTGGTAGCAAGCTCCTTCTAACTGATAGCCCATATTTAGACCACCACTCATCTTCTAGCAATAACTGGCCTTATTCAAGGGCTTTCTGACAAGAAGCTCGTAGGCGAGACGTCAGTTTACGCGAATTTTAGTGTGGAGAGGTTGTCTCGCCTAAAAGGCGATTTTAGATCAATGTGGTCGCTTAAACACAAAGTTTTGGCAATGGCTCTGCGATTGTGTGACTCTTTTATTGGCACAAAAAGTTTATTTTTAATATGGAAACGCAGAATCCAAGAGCCCCTGGACATGGTCCAAAAATAGAATTTTTTGGTCTTCTCTGAAAGGTTGTGAGCTGGTGAGCTGTGAAGGATTTGTCTGATACAAAAGTGTTTAAGTTTTTTTTGCGATCTCAAGCGCCCTACCCAGCACAAGCTTCACCTTTAATCCTTTAAAAAGTAACAGAATAGTTACTGTTACTGGTTTCAGATAATACTCAAAAAGCTATATATGTATTTGAAGCCCCATACAAAAAATCCTTATTCTTGGTACAGGAATAAATATTATTAATGCACTTAGTAGATCAATATCATAAATCAATGCAAAACTATGTAAGTATTAAATAGATAGTACTTGATTAAATTATTGTTCTGTACCTCATTCCGGACATTTTAGTCCTTGACTATGAATAGGGGAACAGAATTGTCTTCTTAAGGTGAAAATAATAAAAGTACCTACTCTACTTAATTGATTGAAGACTGTGCTTTAAAGTACCTCCCAAAACTTGTCTATTTCTAGCTTCATAGTTGGTAAGGAGCTATTTATTTTTAGTTATATTTTCGACATTTTTGTCGTTTGAGGCAGTGCTTCTGATATAATTTTATCATGCAGGCACGATGATGAAACTTTAAAAATAAAAGTATTTAAGACCATGAATTGGGGTGCCTGCCTGCGTAGATATTAATAATACAAATTCATTAGCACTTCCTCGAAATTAAGATTCTAGTTTTAATCTCCTATTTTAAGAACATTCAAAATAAAGAATGTAATTGTGATGTGATGATAAATATTGTATGTCATGAATTTTTGATGGTTTTATATGTTTATACATTTTGTATTAAACCAATAAATAAAACTTATTTTTGTTTAAGTTTACCTTATAGAAAGTTATGTATTGGTTTCTTTGTAGGACATCACCCCCACAGAACATTTCTTCACTCAGAGTAACTGAGTAACTGAGTTAGTGGCTAGCAATACTAACATTTTGGACACCATGTCTTTCGATAGAGAATTAGAGATTTATTCAGTGAAGTGGTGATATGTTTTAATTTATTTAAAAAGAAGTATATGTTAAATATTTTAATATATTTTTCTATAATTTTAGCTTTTTAAGTTAAAATTTAAAGTCCAATGTCCACAATCTCAGCCGCTGAAAGAGGTATAAGAATATTTACATTTACTATGTAGGTTTTTACTAAAGTTTGTTTAAATAGTGAAGTCTTGAAATTTTCAAAGTACGTGCATTATTTCTACCTGCTTCATCATTATCATCGTACGAAGTACCTAGCAATGTCATTTAAAGGCCTCATAAATTTAGAATAGATATAAAAATAAGTACTGAAAACAGAGACTTACAGACCGCAGTCCCGCGAACAAACCCTAAACTTGCCCTAAAGCACGTAGCCCATGCCTCATCCTAACCTTGTCTGATCTGGTTTGATTAGGTATGTAATGAAACTAATATCTTGTTTTAACAAATAATATTACACTACTAATGCAAAGATAAAAATAAATAAAACAAAAAAAATACAGCGTTTACAAATCCCGCCATCATCATGACAAAGTCAAACAAATTGTCAATAACATTTTGACAATTCGTAAAAGTCACTCACCGTCGCGTCATGCGCCGTGCGCGTCACCGAGTCACCGTATTCAGTGTTGTCATATCCGGGTTTCAAAATAACGTCGTTATGATGCAAAATTCGAAGAACTACAGAATTTTCAAATCGGTTTTACTGCATTATGTAGCGGCCTCTATGCCACCATTTATATTTGTTTTATGAAAAAGACTTTTAAGTCACACAAATCAAAGTTCACCGTGTGATTTGGACGTATACAATGGCCCGACAACAACCACCGGGCAGTTGCCAACTAGACACAAAACCCGTGTGGTCAGAGGATCCTCTCTTTTCAATGGCAGATACATCCTTTTCCACATACCCTAGAGATATTTGGATAATATCTCTGACTTTAGAGTTTAACTGGTCTTAAAAGTAGTTTCAAGAATAATTATAAAATTAGGACATTGTGCCAGTTGATTCAACTTAATGGGATCGGGATCAAATCACGTAATAATTTAGTTAGGAGGACGGTGGGACGGTTCCGTTACACTGACTACAGAGACAGCATACCGATATAATTTTAATATCGATATAATACTCATAATTAGGTATATCTTTATCGATATTTTTATCGATACTTTTTTTCAATAAGATAATATCTAGGTATACTTTAATTTGCTTTTATCAATTTCGATATCGATACTAGTATTCTGATATATGTCTGATTCAAGCCATCCAGGTGGTATCAACCTTTTTCAGAGTTTATTTTTTCGGTGGGAAACCTTTAAAGGGCGCCTTGGCTTTTTGGGGTAAATCCCAGGGTGTGTGGGTTTTTTACCTCACTAAAACAACCACGGTGATCACCATCAGGGCAGGGGTCCGTGATCTCTTAAAAGACCACCCCGGAGCTGGCAACGTTTTATGGGCAAATCCCTAGGGTTGCTGTGCACGGCATCACGTGATCACTATGTCACCGTCTTTTCTGGAGTCACTCGGTAGATGAAAGAAGTTCCCAATCACGTGCCCAAGAAGGTGAGTTGAGCTGACCCGGCCACCTATAGACCCATATCTGCAACGAACTACTACTTAAATTAATATTAAGTTCGGGGCCTACCTAGAAGCTAAAGAGATCCTAAATGACCGCTAATACGGCTGCCGCCGAAATCGGTTTACTGGGATATTCTAGTTGCTAGCGTATGCCATTCACATCTCGGGCGAGGCCATCGAGCGCATTCGATAGGGTCTGGCACGAAAGCCTTATTGGTAAGCTTCCTTCATTCGGTCTGCGCGGTGGTCCTTGTCATCTGATTCAGACTTCCTGCGAGAAGGGTACATTCGAGTGTTTATCGATAGCTGCTCGTCGGATCAATTGTATATTAATACCGGCCGGGGTCCCCTCAGGGGTCGGTATACTCAGCAACATTATTCTTGCTGCATGTAAAAATTATCATGTTCCTGTCCTTGTCCCATGTTACTTCGGGTCGGTGAACAAGTTTTCCTCTTCCGTACCGTCCCGTCTCCCGGCACGCTATCACTGACTCCCTTTTCTTTCATATCACTCCTCATACAGTCCTTCCATCTTTTCTTTTGCCATCCCCTCTCTCTCCATATTTATATTCACGTAGGTATCACACGCACCAGGCCCGGAAGGTGTCCCTGACCGAGCAACATTATTCTTGCTGCACATAAACGATCGGCTAAAACCGTCGCTTTGGATATGCGGACGACAGCACTGTTGCCGAGAGGTACTTGTCCAACAAGTACCTCTTGGCAACAGTGCTGTCGTCTAATAGAGCGATATCTGGTCTCTTCGTGAGACTATGGTGAAGCGCTTGAACCAGTCCGAAGCTGTCCTGTCCACATCTTATGCGAGATCCCAAAAGAGATGATGTAAAACCGAACCCTGTGGAACCCCACAGCCAGAAGAGCCGTAGCCAGAACCTACGCTCGGCCAAGGACTCAATCCGGGCCTGGCGCGTGTGATCCCTACGTGAACTTTGGTTTATAGTGATTGGTGTACCAAGATGTCTGGTTTGTATTTTTTACTAAAAATACTCTTTTTCGGTTGTTTCTACACCATTTGTGTTAGTTTTGTTTTTGTTTAAAGTTTTACGTATGCATATTATAAGTAAACCTACCTATCAGAAATAGAGATACAATATAACAATAACATACAATAAAAATGCATGCAATGCATAAAATACGATGTAAAGTAATTTACTTAGTCTATATCGAGTGGCTTCGCGTATTTTTAACTTGGTTGTGTTTTTAGGTATGTAGCAACTTACAAAATATAACCATTAGACAGATACAATAATTACAATTAGTCCGTCAGTTATATAACATATTTTTAATTTACTAAATCATTTAAAATTGTTAAAAGTAAAGCTCGTCAAAAGTTCAGTAGCACTTCAACGCACTGAGCAAGAAACTGGTGCGAATGCAATGGTTGCTTTTGATTAAATATATTTAATCAAAAGCAACCATTGCATGGCAACATTGCACGGCAACAGTGCAGTGTGCGGAGTATACTCCGCACACTGCACTGTTGCCGTTCTGTCACGCGACAAATTCGTGCGCACCAATGTTGCGTCTCAGCCTGTTTTCGGTACTGAATAACGATAAAAATTTCGATATTTTTATACCGATACTCATGGAAGTGATACAAAATATCAATATCAACCCAAATTATCGTCACTTTATTGGTATTTTCTTTAAAATTTCGATATTTTTCGGGTATCGATATCAGTCCCTGACTGACTATAACCGTAATAATCTAAGAAGTCTGATGACGTTTCTTATTTTACATGCCGTGATAACTTTGTACGTACTGTGATTTAATTTTTGTGTTGTTCCTTTATTTATTATATTTTAACATAATTATATTACTAACATGGTGTGGTATAACAGTGTTGTCTCCTGTTGGTTTTAGGTAAATTCTCCACCGGCCATCAGCGTCATAATGTGGCAATTACAAAACTTTTTTTTTCATACCTGTCAATCCCCTTCGTTTATCCTCTCTAACCCTGACATTGGCGGAATTGTGTAAATTATACACATCTGGTGCCATTCAAACAAGAAGTGAAGTGAAGAAGTGAACTTTGTACGTAAGAAATTGAAAAATCAAACTCATAATCGTTATATTACTTAATTACTGTAATACTCAAATACTATAACAACGAGTATCATTCGTAAGCATCAAATTTAATTATTAATTAAAATAGTACTTTTAAAGCTGTCAAATCCGACTTCTTAGATTGTTCCTATTATAGACTTAGTAGTTGTGAGTCGTTTTCCTCTGAATATATTGGTAAAACTCCCTTGTATACTTCATGAAAGATAGCTTGATCTCTGCGTCAGCGGTCAGTATCAATACAGTAACAATAGCGTTTGACAGGCTAACAATAACTTATCAAATAACGTATACGTCAGTTTGACATTTAATGTCGCAGTGATCAAGCTATCTTTTATGAAGTATAGGACTAACCTGTAGTACTACATTCTAGCTACGCTGACCGCTCTCAGCAGTTAGCTCCCTTGGTCGGTTTTATTTTTCAGTTCACGGTATTTCCAAATGCACTTTGTTTTTTGCGATTTAAAATCTACCGAACACTATTGGAAACAAAAATAATCATGCCACACTCCACGCTCAATCATTTCTATAATCTATGTTTTTAGTGTTGCGCTCAAAGGTGTATGGCCAATTTTTTTGAGATTATTTAAAAAGCTTTAATTAACAACCAAAATTAACAAAATACGAAAAAATAAAATATTTATGTTTAAATGCTGGATACATTTCTCTCCAACAGAAATATCACTTTTGTAGTGTTTGATTCACATCCATAGACAACACTTAATGATGGAATGGACGTCACTTGATAAACTTGTAGGTGATGTCATACTAGTCAAAGAGTAGTAAAATAAAAATTTCTAAGTGAAAAGTAGACAAGACAAACTAACTTTCAAGTCCAACCAATTTATCTATTATTCGTTTGAAATAATTACTAATATAAAAATAAGTGCATTGAAAACTAGCAAGCAAGAATATCGACGGACGGAAAGTCACAATTATAACAACGGATGGAAGGTCACACAGCAAGACGACCCACTCACCATCATTTAATTTTTTTTAAGCAGTTGTATGTGATCAGGTGTATAAAAAAGTAAGTTTGGTTTGACTTTTATTAATTTTAATAAGTGATTTAAAATCTCATGAACAAAATTAAATTATTATTATTTAATTTTAAGTTCACTTGTTGATCATTGTCAAATCTGTTATTTACTTGGTCTATGAGATGAGCGGCGCGAAGGTGGATGCTTTCGCGGTCGGTCTTTCGCTTCGCCTTCGATGCCGTGTTCGTACTCGCAGTCACGGATGATATTCCAACAAAATCTACATGAATAGCGATTATTTATAAAATCTATATCACAAGTGTTATGTTAACTATTCAGCGAGACGGTTTGAAGACTGTTTATAGAGTGTTTGTGCTGTGGGTTTGAGTTGGGTACGATTGGCTACGGTCCCTCATCCAAAGTGATATTTTGTGTGTGCCGACAATTTATGTGTATAACCGGGCTGAAAAAGCATTCCTGGACCTATAAAAGAAGGTATGTAGCAGACTTATTTCATAAAACTTATTAGGTTCTGTTTTGAAAGTAGTGGGTCGATGCCATCACGAGCCCGAATATAGGATTGGTCTGTGCACTTTGCTCTTTCTTTTGGTACCTTAGTTTAGTACCTTCTGTTCCGAACTATTTACGAAGACAATTTATTGCTAATAATATCTTTAGTAGATGTTCTTAATTTGAAAATTCGGGGCTTGGTTTCTTTCTCTAATTGCTTTCAATTGGCTTAAGTAGTCGTAGTTTAGTCCCGGTATCTTGTTTCATTTGGGTAACGCCTTGAATGAGTCGCCGCTTGTACTCGCCAAAGCTGCTGAGGTACTTTGAAGACTGCTCTGATATTTAAGATGCCCCAACCCCACAATAACATGTGACATGACAAAAATAAAAATGTATTTTCTAAATATAGGGTAATTTGTTTTTGCTGAATTCCATAAGGTGCATACCATCTCTGCACTATTTATATCCCAGTTATAGAAGATAAACCTCTGACCAAGTTTTGATAAAGACAGGTCTGATGTCTAATTGAAAAATAATAAGTAGTACTTAGCTCATTGCATTTTTATCCATATAGGGAGAATATTCATGACTTTTTGGCAGTTTGATTGAGATAAAAAATTATCAACCTTTATCTCAAAGAATTAAATGTTCTAAAAGTGCCTAAATATCTTATCAAAAGTTCTATAGAATCAGTTGATAACTGTATCTAGTTATTACATTAAATATTTGGTGCACACTTGTTTTCCCAACATTAAATGCAGGAAGCAATGAAACATTGACAAACCATAAACATGGATAATGTCTTTATAAAACACACTTTCATCAAGGCACCAAACATGTTTTTTTTATTAACATAATAATACACACACCTTTTCAAAACACTATTCAGCTCATTTTACTATCAATAACTAGAATTAATGAACACCATGCTATGTCAGATTCCCCTCAAAACATTCCTCATGCCATGATCTAACTAGGTACCTAGATCAGAACATATTGGGCGTGGTAATACCAATATTAGCTGATACTTGCAATTTTGGCTTTGGTATAGGCTGAATCTGAAACCTACCATACCATACTCATTGTTGAATACAAACAGTATTTTTTATAAACTAATATTAATTACACTGGGCAAAGTTCTCCATATATCTATCTCAAAGTAATGCTGACTCTAGCCACTACATGTATTAGTCATCTAAGTCATTTCTATTAATAACTTAAGCACCTACGTTTCCTTACATGCTCAGACTGTCTCAGAGTTTGGCAAAGACTTTCCCTGAAATTATTCAACTGCCTCTTTTCCCATACCTACATTACAACAACTCTTAAGATCTAACTCATTACTAAAATAGCTATAAATTAAGATATTACTTATTACATAAGAGTAATGAAAGCTATGGTTAGTAAACAGGTGAAGTGTTTGAGTAATTATTTATCTTGCTCAGCCATTATGTTATCAGTGTGGCAATGCAAGCGGGGCGTGATTGTATGTGTTACTAAGCATCAAAGTATTTACTATTGAGTACTACTCCCTTGATTATGCATTTCTGTTTGGTTAATATTTTATCAAACTCCTGGCTTCATCTAAATTAATTTTGGGTTGGTGTGGTATGTCTATTTCTTCATTGACTCAATGTTTCTTTAGTGATTTCCAAGCTGCTACTGATTCTGGCCTTCAGGAGTTACAGTGGTTGAGAATAGATACATGACTTGTTGTTTGATGAATAGCTTCCTATTTTTTTGCTACAATATTAACTTTCACAGTTTCCATTCACATGATATTGAGTCACTACTTACTAATAAATTACATGGATCAATAATTGTACATATTTACTACTAATTACTTCATTAAAATTATTTGAAACTACACTAACCATGAAGAGAGATTAAATTAATAATAGTGATAATGTTCATTTGACTTTGCTGTACCTAAACTCCATTTGAAATAACATTACACAAGTTTGCAAATCTTTTTACAGTCTGTTCAACCGATTTTGAATTCTATCCCGTAAACATAAGGATGACATAAAAAGCATAAACCTGTTACCAAAACTCAACTGTTTACTACAGCTACCATTTGTCGTATCACCAATGCAATAGAAATCAAAATCGGTTGAACGGGCTGTAAAATGGGCTAATTTAAACATCTAATGTTATCGCAAATGAAGTACAGTTGTGTTAAAAATTCAATTCAAAAAGATCATTTCAAAGACATTTCATGTTTACCTAATAAATGTAAAATCAGTTATTGTAAATTATTTGCAAATATAATTATTCAAAATTGGTTTTACATTAACTACTTAATTAAGTAATATTTTCCTCATAGACTTCAATCCATGACTGTAAACACATACTGAAGTAAAAACCTTAATTATATGTCAGTGTTTGCTCATAGATTGTAAATTTGTAAGCAAAATTACCTGTGCAACCATTGTATGATCCTTCAAGGTCGGCTGTAAACAGCAATTATAGGTGTTTACTAAGTAAACATTACCATGTACCATTGCTCATCATCTGACAAAAAGGACCAAACAAACAGCATTTGTAGTGGCAAGAGATCATTTTGTAAAAGAACACACAGGAATGAAGACTGATGGGCCCTGTGAAGGGAGCAAATGGCCCCCAGCTGTTTGTGTTCAACAGAACTTTGATCTTTAAAGCCAGCTGTATCTAAGGACTTGTCTTTTCTGTGTCAGACTGCAATATGTAACTGATAGTGTATTCCAAAATTTGGTTATGTTTGTTGATAATGCATTATACACAAACATCTGTTTTCTGTTTTGATATAAATATATGTCGGAAATTACTTGCTGAATTTGTGGTTTTGCTATGTAGATATCAAAGCCACATATTCAGCAATTAATTTAAAAATTTATTTCTAAGCAAAAACAACTCATAGTTAAATTATAATGTTGGTAATTCATTCAAAGTGGAACATGCAATGTAATGTAACATCATTGATAAACAATCAAATGATAGTCTCATGCATGACATATGCTAAGTGTAAAACGCATTTATGTGCTGATTGGAATTTTCTGCTTGTGATGGTTTGAATGTAGAACACAGAGTCTTTTAGCTCTTTATCAATCCAATCTAAAACTTTTTTACCGACTTAAAAAAAGGAGGTTATCAATTCAATATGTTTGTGTCAGTATTAAATATTGTTGGATTTGCACAATATTCACATTGTTACTCTATGTGGGCTGCTTAAAATGTGTGCTAAATTTCATAAGTCTGTATGAATGAGCAGTGGTGGCCCAGTGGTAAGGGCCCCGCCTGACTTATCGTAGGTCGTGAGTTCGAACCCAGGCAGGCGCTTTACATAAAATGTTAAAATTCTCATGGTGGTCCTCCACCCGGGTTTGTCCGACTCTGGCTGAATAAAAACACGAGGGTGCTGGCATGCTTGCGGATGTTGTCACGCTCCCCCAACTACGCATTGCTCCGGATATGAAGTCATGTAGACCCCGTCATCCTCTACGATCTTTAGTGGCACGCGCGGAACGCGACGCATCACCGTCTCGGGTTGTGTCTGTTCAGGTGACAGACTCCCCATATCCTTTACATGTCAATCTAAAGCATTCAGCTTTGGTTACTGACAAAGATTACTATGCAATTTGGGACTGGCAGCGCATAGTCTGGAGCCCATCTTTTTCAAGTTTTTACACGTTCCTTTGACTTCATACTAAGTAACAACCATACAGATATAAATCTAACTATATGAAGCGATTGTATGGACTTCGCGTGCCAAAAAACGGAGTAACGATCAATGATCGTAATCTGAGCTTTTCATTTAACATTATCGACATCGGAAATCCACCGAAATCTAGAAAAATGCCTTTTTATGCCATATTGAGCTGTAAAGAATGTATAGAAAAAGTTGGCTGAGGCATTGGAAATATTTTCTTTCATTGATAAGTAAATTTGTTTTTAAATTGTTTGTGAAAAAGTGGCACGCTTGGTTTTCATACAGATGGGAGGGACTTGCATTATCTAGTTAGATTTATGTCTGGTAACAACCGACTGGTCGGTCGATCATATTTAAAACTGTGTTTGCTACAGTCATTCTGTGTGAGCTTTCTTCTGTTCCTTACAGATACCCCCCTCGTCTCGGCAAGCACGTTAAGCCATATATCATTTAAGGAATTTGACGGTCCTTGCGGGTAGTCAGCAGAAGCCCGAAAGTATGGCAACCATTGAGACGATGGAGCTGGAGGGGTACTTGTTTCCCAAGTCAGATAGACAGTCGCATCAATTAAAACACTGCGGTAGTCAAACGTTGGCCACACGTAACGGCGTAACACGTAAATGTGTCTTACGAGGTGTCAATGTGTGATTGGAATACCATCGACTGGTATTTCACTGCATCCGCTTAGACTGGAAGCCGATCCTAATAAACTTTAAAGGTTACTTAGTTTGTGCTCCCATTTGCAAAATCCATGAACGTCTGAGTTTACGTTTCTAATCATTCGCAATGTAGGTACAAGTACGATTCTGACAAAACCAGGTAGGTTCTGGCCTATAAACACATCCACAATGTCGAAGATAGATCTTGTTTCGTCAACAGTAACACCTTATCTAATTTCAGATACTTATATTTTCATACAAAACGTGCCTCCCACAGTTTTCAGTACAGGCACGTCTTGTGAATCCACGTTACATCAGCAGCAACATTGTAATATTGTATCACAAATATTACAATGCCATTCACATCGTTTATGTAGATGTGAGATACTTATGTTGCCGTTTTCAGTGTAGTTAGGTAAACGTGTCATTGATATTACTTGTTTCTCAAAATTAACAAAGTATCGATTAACCTACCAATGTCAATAGAGTAATAAAATACCGTAGCATGAGGAGATCGCACAGGTTTCAAAAGTTACCAATATTTGAACCCATAAATCAAAAACATATTTTCAAATTCGATCAGTCTTTACCTATTTCTACCATTATTTTCTATTTATCGATCAAAAACATCGTTTCATGATGTGTTTAAATGGGAAGACGCCCACGATTTCCCAGACGAAAAATATGTCTTCCAACCATAATATTATCTTGACACATATCGTCATGCCCCGGAAAAATCTGCGGCACGTCAATGTCCCTCAGTTCAGAAAATGGAATGATTCAAAACGTGACGATTCAAGTACAAGGATTTCTTATTCCACCCTCTTAATCACCACTGTCCTCGGTGACAAATCTATACCTTAATTTCTATAAAAGAAGAATTTCCTGTGTCGACAACTTCAGGGGGTAACGGGGTTTGCGTGGCGCGTCCCACAAGGTCGGTCTGCCACTTTGAGTGGTAGGGGGAGCCAGTGTTCCCATCTTCTTGACACAGATATGCCCAAAATATTGCCTGAACGACAAAAAAAGACGTGTTGGAACTAGATATAAAAATCTATTGAGATCGTCCATAACCATCAGCAGATCTGACATTGTTTGGTGTTTGGATTATAATAACAAAATTCATTGTAGATCTAGATTCAAACTACTTGAACGAATTTACCAATATAAAAGTATTGGATTTCCCGTTATAAAGGGTGTATTACACAGGGGTGGTAAGCTGGCGGGGAGGGGCGTGCGTGCACTAGGGATATGCGGCCCGCCGGCGCCAGGAGTTGGATCGATATTCCGGCCCACAGCTCACTCTGTCGAGTTGGAGTCGCGACGCGCTTGTGTGCTGTGCCGTTGCCCAAGTTCCGTGCCCGTGTGTTCGTACCTTTAGAATTTTATAGAACCTCAGTGTTGTGGTGGATTTATACGTTTGGATATCGTGCGGAGATGAGATAGTCCTCGCTAGCTATTGGTATGTGTTTTGCAAATTTTAATGAATGGGGCCACCGTTCCATTTAGGCTTACAGGTTTCCGTTGTTTAGTGTCTGTGTTATTTATTGGAAGATCAATAGTGAGATTTACGTGGTGATGTCACTTTGGCGTGTTTTTTAGGATATTGATTAAAATCTTTTGCACTGTTTTGTTCCAATACTTGATGCAGACATTTTGCACCATAATCTAGACGTCGTATTTGTTTTTATCGGTAACCTGAAAAGATATCGATAACTAATTACAAATTATTCTTCTGCAAGAAATTATAAGTTTGATTACGAAAATTTCTTGTACTTCTGAAATATAATCTAGTGTTACTTAGCTGGAACATACAGTTTTGCCAAGTTTTGGAAGTATTCAGAACGACTATCAGTAATAGTTATGCTGTCGCATGTTAAAGTAGAAAAAGAAATTATATTGTGTTCCCTTCCTTTCCTTAGATTGCTGATATCCTAGCATTAAAATGTCTTGACCTATTTAACTTCCCAGTCCGTCTAAGGACCGCTAGTAGTTGACTGCTGCAATAAGTGTCTCCCACAGTCTGTTAATTAGTCGTTGCAACCTCTTGACCTGTACTTTGAAGCCTGCATTTGAGACATTGATGTCGTTTTATCTAGTCGGAGATTCCAGACGGAATTCACCGGGTGCGTTCAGAAATCTGTCGTTATTTGCAGAGCGGTTGCGCCCCGCCCCCTGCCGTCATCGAGGTCACTCGCGCAGACGTACTGAATCAACTGGCCGATAGGTACTGGTTCATGTTTAGGATTATAATGTATCGCCGCACTGTATAACAAACCCAAAAGAATTTTTTGATCGTTCACCAGCTTGAATTAAATCTTGGCAAGAATCTGAACGCATTACGCTTTGACGTTATTCCCCGTGTTTTGCTAAGATGTATCAAATTTTCACCGGATTTCCCGTATCTTATGTCACTTTTCGAATCATTCTTGATAAAGTCCTTGTATAAAGCCTTAAAAGATAAAACCTAGCAACTATAGCGGTCACAATGTTACACCGTATGATATCATACATTAGAACATTAATTTATCGTGTTTGTTATGATGTCATTGCTAACTCAAACGTTTGGTTGAATATTTCTGGAGATGTATTTTAAGAACTTGAAAAAGAATATGATAAAAATACTTGAGATTATGCCATGCTCTTTGTTATGAAGCGAAATTCAAACATAGTTTTCTAGAGACCCGTAACCCACAATGACTCAGTAGACGAGGACTGCTTGTCATGATAGTACAGAAATGAGCGCCACTGACGATTTACATTACATCTGCTAATGACAAAAAATAGGTGAGCTCATCGTCGACCTGCTAACATTTAGTGACCATTCATCGACGCATTTTTAAGTTCGCTTTTTACTCCGAATTTTTCGTTATAGTTTATTGATGTTTGGTCAAACCTGTGGGCGGCGGACGTCTAAATCTGCTCGATGATCGGTCACTTCGCTGCAAAGTGTGTTTTACTTCGCACACTTTATGAAAAGCAAATTTAAGTACAGTATGATTAGCACAAGTATGGTAATGATAAATTGTTGACGTTCATGTTTATTTGGCGAAATTCTGATATAAAAAATTTCTTCACCGGAGTTGCAATTTTCGGTTCAATTCTTTATTTGACCTTTTATGCAATTAAATTGCGCAAGAGTTTTTTACCAGTTCTCAAGGATAAGGCGTTGGGTTCTACTTTTATTTAGTTTGTTTTATCTCTTCAAGTAGCGCATACACTTATCTCCCCCAGTATTGACCTGTCAATTGACCCAAAAGCGTAGCATCTTCGTGACATAATGATTGAACGAATTATTTGGACATGTTATTAATAGCTGTACAAATTAAGATGTAATTGATCGACAAGAGAATCAAATTAAGACATTATATCGTTGATCATTAAAAAGTTAAAAACCAGATTCTTGGGTGGTTTAAGAACTTCGGCTACTTACCATGTAACCAAAGTTGAAGTTTTCACTTATTTACTAATTATACAACGTTAAAAACACTAGCTTCCTATAGCGATTATAAGCTATAAGTAAGACTACAATTTGTTTACAGGTAAGTCTTAGCATCTGATGACATAATAAACCTTGAACGTGACAGAAATATAGTGAATCATTAACAAATGCGTTTTAAAAATCAGAAGACATCATCGATCTGAGTTATGGTCACAATAAATAAATAAGAATAAATAAGAATAAATAACAATAAATAAGAGTTACACCTTCAGAACAATTTCCGAACACAAAGCTACGGCTTCTGAGGAATCCAACAGCACTTTTTATAGAAATCTAAATTTAGAGAGTTATGGCCAGTACGTACAGAATCGAGCCGTGAACCACTGGACAAAGGTATCCGTTAATCGGCGAATACTTACGAAATACTTTAGAATCGATGAGCAATTCATATTTTTGTTGGCGAAGTACCGATTAAAATTTGTATAAAGCCTAGAAACGGCGCTACTACTGAATCACCTTTAAGGAGTATATTGATTTATACTGTCCGGTATTTCCCCTTCGATTTAAGTTCTAGAACTGTTTGTAATTGAAACAAAACGATAATGAAATTCAAGGAAGTAGATGGCAGTAAATACGTACCACAACTAAATTTCTGGAAATTAAAGTAGAACTTTTTATTGTGAGCTTCTTGAAGTAATTCGAATTCTTCTTATACAACCGCTCTAGAGTCTACTTCAATGCCTTGGTTGGATTGAATTTTTCTATCAGATTGCCACCTTGGTATAATCGCCAGCGGAAGGTTACTAAGTTTTAGAAACATGTCTCATGGCTTGCGACATCAAAATTGTTAAAAATAATTCCCTTCACATTTGATTGCATCTCAAACGAAATTACAAACGGTCGAAGTCCGGGGCCCTTTCACGCTTGAGTACCAAAAGGCGTTAATGCTACTAACAAAAGGGGCACGCTTCCACTAGCTTTCTACTCTTTCTGCCAACAGTTCACCATTGTGATTGCTTCTTTGTTTATTATTTTATTCGACCCGCTTTGAAGTTTATTACTACTGAAGAATTTGACGTGTTAATACTGAATTTTACTTATATTTCTGTTTTGATAGTCTTTTATCTATTTGTATATGCCAAATCTTAAAGATACGTAGCTTAGCTTGTCTAAATATTAATTAAGTATAATACATCTTAATTAATATCTCATGATCATGATTCAGCAAACATTTGAATAAAGACCTTCATCCTTTATGTTTTCAAAGTAAGAGATTCAAGCAATTGAGAATCGCGTTTAATATTCCGGCAGTAGAGTCCTGAGTCCCGCTCTACCGGGGTCGTCGACCTCGAATCCAGTCCATGTCTTGCACTCGCCGACTCACGTAACAACCGCTTTCTGAACATACGTACACATAACGCTAGTACGTGTATGTGTTGCATGTGCTACCCAAAGAGCTGCGTAAACTTACCCACCGACAAATTTATTTCAATAAATTATTACCCTTTGTTATGCAATCAGGTCATCTGGTCTGGTCTGGTCATTGAATTCAAGAGGATACTAAATTGCAGATTTACATACAATCCGAAGTGATTTTGCGCTAGCCTTGTTCAATAAATCGATGCTCGTTAAATCGCAGTAGATAGCTCTAAATGTAAAAGTTGGTCTAGGTAGTTGATAGTACGGAATGAAAAGTACGTAGAAAAGTTATTTTGCAGTTGGCGATCAGAATCAGATATGGGTATTTCAAATCTTACCGGCGAAACCGGTTAGAGTATACTTAGTTGACGGCTTGCCAATCTGTTCTGTACATTAACTTGCTAGGTTTCTAATTTCAGTTTATTATTACTGCAAATAATAACGTTGTCCCATTATTACTCCTATATTTCTTCGGTGGTTACTTGTATCTTTATCGGTAATACCGTTATCTGCACATCGGCATATATGTCCCTTGCGGTAAGAGCGGAAAGTGTCTGAATGTTCATTGCTTCCATCTTTGAATATTTACATT
Organism: Orthosia gracilis; assembly: GCA_947562075.1. Taxonomy (NCBI): domain Eukaryota; kingdom Metazoa; phylum Arthropoda; class Insecta; order Lepidoptera; family Noctuidae; genus Orthosia; species Orthosia gracilis. Next base: position 39,805,254 of record OX387265.1, on the reverse strand, counting down.
CATAAACTGCAACTGGATATAATTGAAATCATTTAGTATGAAAATTGCTAACTGTGTCACAAAATTCTGGTAACGTAATATAACTGCTACATGTATAACCGTACGTGCATAAAAAAATGGATATGTCATGAAAATTGTATAGATTCATTCATTGATTCACCGGAACAATCTGTTGGTTGTTGAACATCAATTTGTAGCAATCAAATCGGATTGTTAACCAAGTTCTGCTCTTCAGTCAGATACATTACAACATTGTCATGAATGGACTGTGATGTAACATTTTTGAGATTCATCAACATCATCTAGTCTTCCACCAGTTCCAATCCAGCATCTTTTTGAGAATAAAAGCATATTTATTTATTCGTTTATCCTCACACTGGAACACCTTTCAGCAATTACACTAATGGAGCAAAAATTACTTCAGGATCTGATTTCCACGGTGGAGAGGTGAACATCGAACGTAGTGAACATGCCTTACTACAGTCTAAGCCACTGTAATATTGAGTTGAAATCTCTCCAAGTGAAAATAAAAAATGCAAACCTTTTAGCTATGTATGTTATTGACGTAGGTTCGTGTTGTTTATTGAAAAAATATTCAAAAAGTCAAGGTTAGGCGAGAAATTACATACGGCTAGCTATAGCACAGCTTCTACTAAAGTCAGTAAATTCTCCATGTTAACGGCTGCGTTGAAAATGATTTATGGTTATGGTGCATTCTGTTGTTCTAAAGTTAATTATTCTGCGTTACATCACTCATCATCACTATTTTTTAAATATGGCCCGAGGCCAGTGTTTTACATAGATAGAGAACTCGCTGTTATGAACGCAAGCTTTATTTTACTGAGACAATGGCAGTACTCATTGCTCACAGCTTTCAACTTCCTTTTCGGAATAGCAAGCGTCGACACGAGCTTGACCCACATTGATTTTATCTGCTAAAAATATTGAAGAGCTCAGCTGAAGAACCAAGTTAAGTGTCTAGAAGTGGATGGAGGACGGAGGATCCATAAAGGCCATTATAATTTAGGTCAAATTTGATAAATTGTGAAGGCTGCAAGATGCAGTGAAGGGATAACATCTCAAAGACATAAAACAAGAGTTGCCATCTACAATGAGGTCATCAAGAGATCTTAATAACACAAAATATAACGGTACTACGGCTTACACTTCACTAATACTTTCGACAACCAAAAGATAAAATCATTTTTATTACTGGCTGTCATATCCTCCAACCAACCATTTCTCACCGCTTCATATTTTTGGACGCTGTGTTCCAAGATTAAGCAATTCCTTTGAACGTTTGTAAACGGTGTTGTGTATTGCCTACAGATTTCTCTACCGGTATATGAATATTATGGAAAGTTGTTCACGAGCATTTGCACAAAGAATTTCATTGCAAAGTCATGGCTTGTGAATAATTCATAGTGCATTATTAACACGACCGAACGGCTACCATACAATAGTTACCTATTTTCTTTTCTCAGAATGGATATAAGTGCCGTTGATTCTAATGTTGCGACTGGTTGCATTGCTTGCTCAAGAATCGGAAGAGTGGATTAATTTTGCCTTATTATCGTCAAAATGATTGGATACACAGATGAACGAGCATGCAGCCGAGATAAGAACGGATATTGAAGAGCATGAGCATTACAATAAGGAGGAATGATTGAGAAAGAAAATGTTAGAGGAATAAAGAGGCTGTTACTGCAAACGTTTTTTGTTATTCAAATGGATTGAAGGCTGATCAAGAATAACTTGAATGAGTTGTCTCGAAGAAAACAGAGTGCAGAAAAAAGCGAAATAGTGCTGAACAGTGGAAGCTGAAGTCAATTGCAACAGTAAAATGAACAATTGCTAGAAATGAGTCTGATTAATTCCACAATAAAACAAAAAAATAAAATAGCTAATTGAAAGAGATTAGCCTATATGTATCTAGTCCTTTCGTTTGTTGTTTTAGATAGATGATCGAGTTACCTACTCGTAACTCGATACTGACATGATTGCCCGAAGTCCGACTGAGCCCCGACTGTCCATTTGTTAAATTAATATTGATTGGTCAAACAATCGGCTGTATAGTTAAGATTTCTTTACCAATTGATTATATTAGCATTCCTGTTCGTAGACGTACCACCATATAAATAATATTTATAACAATAAATAATGCAAAAGGTATGGGTTTTGGCAACTTATCAAAATATGGAATTTCAGGCATTTTCAAAGATCATCTTTTTATTCGTTGTGTGAGTAACCCTTTTTCTCTTCGGAAAATGAGTTCATAGACTAAAGTAACATATTATCCTTCATAATTGCCCCTCAACTCGTGTGATGTCCATTTTTCTCGTAAAAACCAAATTTAGCTCAAGACAATAGCCAAGTTGCTGATTCTGCCGTCTGTTTATAATTTTTATGGCCGCTGCGAGTTATATTGACCTAAATAGGCGATAGCGTCATCGCACCACCGAGACTAACCTCTTGCATGTAGGCGAGGCAACTGCACATTGCGCCGCCTGTAAAAAGAGAGATGTAAAATAATAAGGAACTTACGAATATTATGATAGAGTTCACAATTAAGTATGCTTTGAAGTGGCGTATTTATGAAGTAAGACAACTCATTTCTTTTCTCACAGTTTTTTGACTTATTGTGGTATAAACGTATCGCGTGTTACATTCGTAGTGGTGGATTAGATGGTAGCGTGCATTGCATGTGTTGCCATAAAACCGGTCGGTCGCGCACAAACAACAGAGCCGGCCTTCGCCACAGTTGCCGACGCCCGAGATGACGTCACCACGCTTATGTCATACCATTACCGACTATGATTGTATGCTGTAGCCAAACTGACCTGCAAAACTTAACACGTATCTATGCGAATCATTTTATCCAGAAGGACTGCTTCATTGCCAATAATACTTACACACGTCAGAAATAAAGATTGTTTCGACCGTCATACATTCTCATCGATTTAAAGATGATTCGTTCTGCGTGACTGTTTACTTCTGACGCCAAAAGGTTTATTTAGAACAATGGGTAAGCAATATCGGTGAGGCTCGTCGGATGCGTTAGTAATACCGAACGGTTTACGTACAAAATTTGTCTGTTTACAGCACATTTCATTGACATGATTGTACCTATCTTCATTCGTGATCATGTGATTCTAATAGGTTGGTCAGACTATAGTGTTGGAATATAGCTTGTCACTTGATACAAAGAAGCACTCTAAGTCATCTTTGGGCTCATATTATTTGACGGGTAATGTAAGAAGTATTTAATGAAGCCCTTCAGGAAGTCGTTTAAAAACATGTTATGGCTCGTTTTACCCGCAAAATAAAAAAAAGAGAAAACAAGTACTAAAACTAAAAGTTTATTATGCCCCTGAGACCGTAATCCAAATGACGTTGGTATTACAGAATACAGTTGTGGTTGGCAACTGACAAATGAGCCGCATCCTACTCTACAAAGTTCAGTGGCGACTCCCACGCTCTATACTCATTGACTCCTGTCTTACCAGAGGTAATGTTGCAATCATAATAGTGACAAAACTTTGTCACAGTAAATTGTAAGATTGAGCCCTTGATCAAATAAATGCTGGTCTAGTTAAGAAGTTTTAAAATCAATTGGAATAACTTATGAGAAATCTGTGCGTTGTTTAAATAGTTTATCCATTATTTTGAACATAAACGTGATGACCGGAGCATAAAACTCTGAAATTATTGGCCCCGATCCCTCGATTCGACCGAACTCCAAAGTTTCTAAACACGCGAAGTCTAAAAATAAGCAGCAATTTCGTATAGCCGATCTATCTACAGATACGTGCTTTCCAATCCAATGTCCGGTCAGTGACGTTTAGTCGAATTGCCGCGCCACTCGCCACCCCTGCATGGGCCATCCCAATCCCGAGGGATCGATTTTTGCAATTATCCCATGGTCTATACTTGGTGTCCTATTTATCCAGCTTTCGATAATTCGCATTATGATGACTGGACTTATTCCCCCTTCAACGTCAACTTTGTATGTTTTTCAACAGTCGAAATGTTTTGTTAATTATTTTTAGAGTCTACCGATTTCATCACTCAAATTAGCAATCTGATTCATGAACAATTAAAAATTTCTCTATTTGAATCTGGTTCAGGTACTATGATGATATGGACCGGATATCCTTTTGTTTCTGCTGCGTAGTCATGTTTCGTGTCAGTGATGGTTTTGTTTATTATTTAGAACATGCGGTTGTGGCTCGCGTAGGAGGGGGAACGTTTTCACATGAGGGAGCGTTTTGATTACGACAGCTAATTAGCCGTGAGGTCGTGAACGGCCAGGAGGCGTAGCGTTACTAGCGTGGCTTATGTTTTAAAAATATACGTATTCTTTAAAAGTTAACTCCATGGTATATCAGTACCAACGACATTTATGGATATTGTCGCTTTGCAAACATGTCGTTACCTAAAAAGCAGTACGGGTTGCAAACAACTACACTTGTAAGGCAAATTGGTACTGAACGGGCACTGCTTATCAATTCTTGAACTGAAAAATGTGTACAAGATAGCGGGACATAGCTGCTTATATTTGGAAGATTCGATAAAATTTTAACTTTTGCCTTCTTTAACAAATGAATTGCGAAACGATGTAGTATATGATATGTTTTTATAATTCATTAGTTAGCAGAGTTGTGAGTGTAACTCACGCGACTCGGCTTCGGGCGCGGTTCTATATTTGGGTTAATGGATTCGTCCGCGCACCGCCACCAGCATGGGAAGTGCCTGTTAGCTGGTCCGTCCGCTTTACCGGTTCCAGGTCGCATGATCAAGACCTAGTTTACCTATGAACACACCTGGATTTAGAAAATATATTTAATTTAGCCTGTTTGAAGAGGGTTCTGTTCTGGCGTCTGAATGTATTACAATATAAATTTTCATGGAATCCACGACACATTCCACAGATTAAAAAACGATGGTGTGTCTTCAGATCATTTTGGTAGTCGGCGTCGTTGTACACGCATACGTGTTTTTATTTCGGCGAATAGTGGAGACATCTTTAGTCCACTTTTGCTGAGTTAATGGCTCTAAATTTAGAGGCAGTCGTGATGTCAGCACACATCTGAAGCTGGAAAACGTGCCACTGCAGATTTTATTTCATCACTTGTTTACTTTGATAATTTATCGTTATGAGATTGTTGATCTAAGAAATGTTAATATTGTACATGTTATTACAAGCATATAACATCCTACGTCAAATCGTTTTAGTTTAAGACTGTCAAAATTAAAATAACAGTCTGTAGTTTCGCAGCATCATATTAAAAACAAACTTATAAAACTGAAGGTTGATTAAAAAACAAACAAAAGAGTCGACTGCGGTTAGAAATGCAGCACAAAGTGGCAGGTTGTACGCGATCCGCAGCCGTCCTACTGTGACTGTGACGGACCGTAAATACATCCGTACATAAAAATGAACAGTTATTTCAAGCTGATTGAAAATAGACTTTATTGTCCTCAAAATAAAAGCCACGTTACAAGATAATTTTAACGGGATGGAAATGATAGAAATCGCAACGCTTCCTGCTGTTGTAGAATGGGAAATGAAATGAATGCACATAATTATGAATGAGTTGTAATTTGTGTGTGTATGTTTTGATCGAGAGATTGCTCATACTTGGTTCACTCGATTTTGGTAGTATCTCTTGGTGGTTCATCATCCTCTATTTGTGAAGTCAAATGAACAATGTGGTTTTCGCAACTTGATGAACTATCAAGATGCTTGCCTATGCTCAATTGCTGGGTTACTATGAAGCCTTCCTGAAATTCCTTTTTTTTATGGCAAAACATAGTGTAAAACTTATTTACCTTAATTGCACCTTATCAGGAGTTACGTTTAGCGTCCCATCAAGTAATTCTTCCTTAAAAAATTACCTCGATGATCTTTTTAATGTATCATTTTTCTATGTTGCCTGGACACAGTAGCTAAGCCAGTTGTTTCTTGTGCACTAACGGTTTTCTTGCTGTTACACCGCTTTACATAATATAAGAGTAAACGTGAAACAGCATAACCCGAGCATGTACGTAATTACTTGTAAATTGCGTGCGATTTTAGTACTTTTTACTTTGTATGTTATGTTAGTACTCGAGGAAGTCGTAACTTCTAAGATGTTACTGGCTAATTTATTAGGGATTGTCGTTAATATAAGTTGCTATTTTAGCCGGTAGTCAAATGACGGCTATGATTTTACCATAGTATTTTATTAGACCGACATTGTGACTGCTTCAAATGATAAACTAATGGAAAATAACTCTTTGGAATGACAATGATTAAAATCAATCCAATTTGATAACTTTCAAGAATTACAAGTGGAAGAGCTTATATTTTTTTTTTTAATTTACGTCAACTTGTAGCCATTTAGGTTGCCGTTTGAGTTGAACTTCCAGATAATAAAAGTTGCAGACGCATATAAGATTTTCCCAAATATTAGCATGGCTTCTTTATAAACATATTCTTTTGATTCCGATTCAGGAATTCATATGTTATCATAACCTTACTACAACCTACTACTGTGGAATGAGCCCACCTTTATAGGTATCCATTATAGCTCTTAAACGCCTCGCAATTTAATGGAAGTCTTTAAGCATGCTATTCCAAACTGACACAGGAATTAGGATATCCGCCGCCCAAAGCGGTTCGTCCACTTATGAATGTATGACGGCACTGCGTGTCCCCTCGCAGTGCAGATTGCGTGTCGTCTAGTCATTTACCAGACGCGGTAAACATTGGTTGGGGAGGGTCGATTCCAGTACCTGAGCAGGCAATTTGTTACTGTCTTAGTGTCTCGCCATTTCACCACGGTCTTTATGACTCAAGATAAGAAACGCGACAGAATACTCGGACCTTTTTTTGATGAACATTTTTGTAAAAGTTGATGACCGCCTTTTGGAGAGACTTGGGGTCGGGCTTTAACCAGCTGCTGAGAGATTTGACAACAAGCTTTCAGAAATGAGAGACTAATGACACATGAAACGGAATAATTGATTAACAGTATTGAACTAGTTAGATTTGAACGGATTCCAAATTCTTTTCGAAACTTGGTTGTCCAGGTATCGGATTAAAGGATCAGCGAAACTTTATTTTACCTTTGCAGATGTTTATTTATTGTTAGGACGACCAATCCCTTTCTATGTTACAATCCAATCTAAAGCAATATACTTAGTTCTCTGTTGACTCTATTCCTAAGTAATTTGCCGTAACTTGCTACGATGCCGACCTTTAAGGCTGGGTAAAAACACGCTATAATTTAGGTGTGTAGACGAGTTCAAGGGTAGACAACGCCCTAAATCGTCGAATGAATATCAAAGGTTAACCTAATTTAGCGTAATATATTCGTTGAAGCCCGTGATTGATGTTTTGGGATCTGGATCGTTTTTTATTAACTTGACAGCCTTTGGTGCATAAGATTTTTCATTAGTATATTGAATCCGTATGACTTCTGAAGTCCAAAATTAAGCGCTTATAAAATATGAAATAATTCTCTGTGCCTGTATAGCCGCAGTTAACGTTGTTCCATGACTGTAATGGCTGGCTAAGGTGTGCTATGGTGTATCAACGACGCCATGTCTGCTTGCCGAGGTCATCGACCGCGCCGACTTGCCTATTCGATACACTTGCTTTGTTCGACTTTTGTTGCTTCTTTGATTCGTGCAAGCGCTAAGCTTACGTAATGATACGAACACTATTTCGCACATTTAGGTAAAATTACTGATAGGACATGAATTAGTTTTATTTTCCCTCTGATTAAGCTCCTCAATTTATGAAGTATGGAAAAGGTTTGGTGAATATCTGCACCGCTTTATGTTAAACCATGTCAAAATCAAATTGCCAGACAAAATATCAGTCAGCTATTCTAGTTGCTGAGTTGCAGCCTTCACAATGATCGTTGGAATTCAATCATAACCGTTCGTCAATCATGCGTGTCACTCGTCTGTTGCTTGAATAGTACAGAATTATTCAATGGATAAATTGCATCCTACATATGTTTATGGAACGAGGCGAAAGCGTATCAGAGATGAGACTAGAGCATATGAAGACAATTTCCAATATAACGACTCTTCCGACGACGAACTTGAAATTATCACGTTATGAAAATATATACGATGAATATAACAGCCGATATCAGCATGATTATATTCTGATTTCCGACTGGCAAATGATGAAGAAAGATCGCTTAGACCGCCATCTTGTCCTATCATTTATGATAAGTTGTTTTGTGATGGTAAGGTCATTCAAATGCAGTTAACCTGCCATTGATAAATATACATTGACAAAACCAGTATCGTTTGAACTGTATGTCTGAAGTTTTTGTCTTTGGTGGCATTGAAATTCAAAATGCTACATCAGAAGTTGAACCTTTAGTAGATCCAAAGTTAAAGTTGATGAGAAAACATGAAGGATGAATATTTTTATGAATTTCAATACAGACGCAGTACTTTGATGTTCATCCCACGTTTTTCTATGAATATCATTATCTTGTCCTTTTCGTTTCAACTTGATGCAAGTATTTCGCATCTAATCGTCCTTATTAACTGTATGTAGGTAAATGGCGTCATGAGAATGGGTGTTAGTTATAAATAGAATGCTAATTATGTAAATAGGACTTCGTGACGGATCCGCTACGTGATGGAAAGTGCGAAACCCAAGCAGTTATGTTGTAATGGTATATTGTTATGGATACTCTATGGAACAACTGTACACTCTTTTCTGAGAAATCTTGACGGTGCTATTTGTATTGAAATGCTACGCTACGTTATATTATGCTTAGTAATTGCAGTTTTAAATCAAAGATTCGGCTTAGCTGTTTTGTAAATTTTAAGACAGACTTTTTTCGACTAAGCAAACAACTTAATCGTGAATTATATCTCAGCCGTTATATATTTTTTGTAGCATTCAAATTCTTGTTCTGAATTTTACTTCTTTGTAGTTCGGTAGTCTGCCTAATTTAGCTTGATGATATGATTGTGATAAGAGTTTCGTGTAGGTATTTACTTTAGTGTTTTCGTTCATGTCCCAGAATCTTGACTGATTTCACATGAGATTACAACTGTGTGCCATTGTTTATTCACAGTTGCGTTTATAACAAAAACTTGTGTGAATTGTTGGCTTTGTTTTATCGAAGTGACGTCTGTCTCAAATGCTGTGTTCGTTGGGAATATGAGATGATGTAAAAATCCATTGTACCCATCCAGGTTATCCACAATCATTATTTAAAATTAAGATTCGAGACTTAGCAGGGAAGGAGGAATATATGTGGGGTTCAGTAAACATTAGGGACGGAGAAAGCCCGATGAATTAATATCGAATGATCGATACAGACTGTGACTATATACTCTCTTGAACGATAAGCATGCCCTCATGATAACACAAGAGAGGCCTGAGCGTGCGTAATTCATGTGGATACAGCAACGACATAGATTTCTATTGTGGCTGTCAGCCCGACGGACCTTCATTAACCGAGCCATTATGCGAGAAGGTCAACCGCACTGCCCGACTGAATTATAGCCATATTACCAAATATAACGTGAACAGATCTTTTGCCGGCTTTACTCGTAAACTTTTAACAGTCAGATTGGACGCCTTTTAATAGCTATCAATTATTACTTTTGTTAACGGCCTTCATTTCATGCCACATTTCTTGATCACTGAACAGTGTATCGCAGCCGTATTACATCTATGCTATTCGGACACCGCTATCGATAATCATGGCGAATAAAAAGTAGAAGCGCACAAATTATCTTCAATTTGTCAAGGTCAACATCTAATTGTAACCTTAGTGAGTAATATCATCCATGAACTACAATTTACAAAGTTGGTGTATGAGGCTATTCATACAAGAAAACTGAATTGTTGCGGATTCCGTGTTGGTGTGTAAATGAGTCACAGGTTACGTAACCTCACCATTATTGATCCTGTTGTATAGCGTAAATGTTTTAATTTCGAAACCTGTTCTGTTGCGAATTCCTCACACTTGTGTGTGCTAAGAAGAGTTATCTACTGAGGACATTAGCTGCACTATGTCATAATTATTGTCGTCTGTCTAAGTAACGCATTTTGTGTTTAGGACGTAATACTCTGTAATACTGTCCATTATCTAAGCTTGTCTACAAAAGTCGTCGTCTTGTTGATGTACCTGCTTGTTTATTTGATCTAATTCAAACAAAATGGCACATCGCCTTGGTTCAGCCACTTAGGTGTGGCCATTAGTCTTGAAAGCGGTTATCTAATCTTATCGCCGCCGGCCGGCAGCGTGATGTCATTTGAAATAACAAAAATATTATAGAACACTGTCTTTTGTATTATGTACCTTGTGAAGCGGTGTTTTTGGTGAAATCGTGTTCCTATTGGTGGTTATTTTTACGGTTATTATTCGGGAAATTCAAGGTAATGTGAATTAATTAAAAGTTGCATTATTTCAATTTTGTTTTGAAATTTGTTTCCCAAGAATATGCAAAACCGTAATTTTCAAGGACCGTAATTTATTGGAGCGCCGCTAAATTATAGTTCCTATTTATTTCTGAATTAAGTATATTCGTATTGTAACCAGTTAAGTTGGTTGCATTTAAATAAACATTATGCAACCAACTTGAATCGATCATCTTTTATATATTTAAATAATTATATTATACTGTCTGACTCACAATTCAAGGTCCATTAGTCTATATTTGGTATTGGTTGTCTTTATTAAGATTAACACTTGTGTCTGAAGTACACATGGTAGGTAAAGTATTTTATTATGTCTGCTATTCCCGAATTAATACCACGGCACTGTTTTTCTGGTTGTTGTAAAATTAGTATTATACCACTGTCAGAACCACATATGTGATTATGTATAATGATGTTTTATCGATTGACTGATTTATTTACAAGTCTATAGCGATCTATAAGGCCATTCACTACAGGGGGATTCAAATATGAATACTGATCTCACTCCAATCCTGACTCATTATTTTTCTATACAGCATAGCTTATGAGGCTTTATTCACTGTATAAGTGCCAAAAAGGATATAAGTCAATGTTAACGCTAAGTAAGTAGGTTAGTGACCGGAAAACGAAACCTTTCGCACCGATGATATTATCAACGGTCACTGGCTTAGGGTGGTTCGACACAATCCCAAAAAAAGCAGTAGTTCCATAATAAGGTCCCGTATATTATTATTTTAGGTGAAGCACATCACATGTTATACCTGGCCTGTGTCCGACACATCTGATTAAAAACCAGTTTGTCTCTTAAATAACGGCCATTTCAGCATCCCGCGAATGATGCTTGAGACGAGACGGCGAATTCGCAAATCTTTCGAATAAATGACCGACGCCGACGCGACGGCCTGTCTGGCGACCGATTGGGTGATTGATGCAATCTTGCCTGTCTTCTCTACATAATGATGCATATCTGTTTCTAAGTCAGGTCACTGCGAGTGGAGGTCCAAGAGTTCGCAAAATGTTTTTCTTAAAAAGAAGATATATTTTAAGCAAAAATAGCCGCGAACTTTTGGACCTTCCTATGTTAGTTATATCGAATAGTTCGGCGATAAAAACGATTTCAGTATTCAGAAAATGATGCTTAAGTCAAGACCGCGAATTCGCTATCTTTTCGGATAAATGACCTTTGTCTATCAGACAACTCATTGGATGATCGATGTTTATCTTCTCATCATGATGTCGTCACCAAGTTCCTAATGAATGTCTTCTCTTCTTTCCAGATAGTTGAGCGTGGCGGCGAGGTAGAGGTTGGTCGCGATGACGACCGACATATCGGTGTCCCGCTGGGACCCGTCCATCGGCCACGGCCAGGAGATCATCGACGAGTTCGAGTACGATGGCGGCAACTCGTCGTCGAGGCTATTCGAACGATCGCGCATTAAGGCGTTAGCAGGTGATATACCTATTTATTCCTGTTATAACCGACGTCATTATGGTCTTTAAGACCAGAAGTATTGACTCAGTCAATACTTCTGTGGTCTTATTAACTGAGCCTAATCTTTTTATATTCAATCCACGATTCTAAGTCAATAACGGCTTTCCAAAACTTGTAGACTGATTCATTGGGCTAACATATTAACTTTTGATTGACAACTTCATCTTTATTATTAGTGCTCTGCATTCTATACTATTACAAAAGCTTCTCCAAAATATTCCAATAAGTAAAACACCTAGCTAGGTGAAAAACTACCCTAAAACAAACCTTTTTGTGTGGTACCTGTCTATGAATAGCAAAGGTGGCCTTTCATCCACCCCATCGCTTTGCGTAAGTGTTGTACTCAACAGTAGAAATCTTCCGGCTGACGTGATGTGGGAAGCCTTTTGTCTACACAGCTTTTAGCAAGCCCATAATGGCACTCTTTTCGTACGTGTAGCATGTTAAAAGAAAAAATGGTGACACTTAAGTTTTCAACAATAGATCTATTGGAGAGTAGCTATATCCTCTGTGCTAAGCACGGTTTTGGTTTTGCAGTGTACTTCGATAAGAAGTTGAATAATGATGGTATTTTCCATAAATATCTCAAGTGATGTTAATAATTTATCTAGAAATACAGAAATTAATTACAAGTTTCAAGACGTTCTTATTGGAATATGTGTCAGTACACTCATCGATAAGATTTGAGTTGATTGCGATGATACGGTAACAGAAACTAGGGCTAGTGTTACGATAAAGTCTGTATAATGAAAATTTCAAACAAAACTATGCCATAAGAAAACAATGCTAGTTCAAAGTAACCAAAGGTTCGACGACCTACGGATGCAAATAGACTTATCTAAGAATGTGGGATTAGTTTAGTTTTAGATAACATCTCAGAGGTCGGAACCTTGACACAGTATTAGAATTATATTATTTTAAGCTGAATCGTCCATTGTTGTGTATTTTATAACACCGTTCAGCGGCTTATCACACATTACAAACCGCAGCATCCGTTTTTCCGTATTAAACAACGGGGTCTCAAACAATTGTTCATTATACTCAGAATTCTCAAAATTCGGTAAATAAAATTACAGTGTCCAAATATTATTCAGTGAACTATCAGATAGTCTTCGATACCTCACGCTTATCGATTGATTTAAAGTGTTATCTGTGACTTCAACCGAATCTTCTCGTTGAACCAATCACAATTTACCGTTTTAGCCGTAACCTGGGCAATATTTGTTAATAAATTGATTGTGTGTCAGTTGTTAACATAAATGGTGTAGCAACGTTATCTGTAGTGTAACGTGAATGTGCTGTTAAGTTGAAACCTGCCCTGTGTTGTCGACATCTGGCGCATTGGTATCGAATATCCTTGTCCAGTGGTAGTTGAATTTTGTCGCTCTAATTCTTCTCGGTCTTTTGCCTGGTGCGTTGGTTCAGTCGCCGCCGCCGCTCGTTGCTGGCGACATGACATCCACCGAGGGATATGAGCTGATAAAAAAAGGAGTTGATATTGAAGTGCCAGGTTTAGAAGTGTACTATGACAAGGTCGTGATAGAACTCAGAGGTTTGTAGTGTTGTGTTATCGGTGTTACTCAGTGTTGTGCCTCTTTTGGATTGCATCTTTTGGATTTTTCTTTCTCTTTCATCGGATTACAGATAAGTGGTGGTGGTGAATTTAAATAACGCTATATAAAATTTTTGTTCACAACACATGTTTCTAAAATATCATTTAACGTGTTGTAAAATTCAGAGTTTCCTACCTGATTTTCCTTATAAATCTATTTTTGTCCCAATATAGTCCATATGACGCGAGAAATCACTTTCAACTAGGATTTAATTTATGTGCTGACGATGATGATTATATTTTTGGGCTAAAAAAGGTAATTAGATAATTGAACATTTGGGGCGTTTCCATGACAATAATCAAACTATTACCCAGCGATAACACTGGTGAGATCTCATTTTTTGGGAGTGACCACTGATCTATGTAATACGGATACAGTGCATCGTTGAAGGTGCGTCAATGCAGATTTTTAATAAAAAAACCGTTGATACTGCAAACACCCTGCACATCTAGGACTGTGCTTTCCGCTCTGAAGCGTGCGAATAGCAATCCGATCCATATCTCGAATTACACATATTATATTCTGAACCTAACACCTTCTTGGGAGTATTGTCGTGTGAGTTATTACGATGTCGTCGGTGGTCGCGGACGGGCAGGATCCCTCACATCCGAAGACTCGGTCCGCGAAGCCACCTCTCTGGTCGCCGCTGCGTGGTCGTCCCCACTGGCGGTTAATGTGTTAACATTCCCTACTTTATTTTAATAGTTTTCCTTCTGATTTGTATGAGTGTTTATTATGTGCATTACATTTGGTTTTCAGGTCCGTCTATTAGAGCATTTTGGTTACATAAGTTTCTACATTTTGATTATCCTTTCAAAGTAATGTTCCCTAGGGACCGTTCTTGGCCTCGCTTCTAAGTTATGTAATTCTGTCCTGTTTCTACCTTCTATCTGTAAGTCTTCTTAGGGAATTCCCCAAGGGACGAGTCTGGGTCCAATCTTATTTGATGCTTATCCCTTACTAAACTTGTTGGTTTTCATTAACTATGTATGTAGAACTAACAAATGTTATTCCTTGACAGACGAACGAGAAAGCGTGCAGAAGAAAACTTTTCAAAAATGGGTGAACTCTCACTTGGTGCGCGTCGGGTGCCGTATCGGCGACCTGTACGTCGACATGCGGGATGGCAAGCAACTCATCAAGTTGCTAGAAGTACTATCTGGAGAGAGATTGGTGGGTATCTTACTTAAAAGTCTTAAAATTGAATGAATTGCTAACTTCGGCACTTGAATCACCCCTGTGAGGCTTGATGCACAAAGGTCTCTCTACTGACATTTTATGAAAATTCATTGTGGCGTTTCGCCTTTCTGCGGTAGCCTTTAAGGTATAGGCTATATACACCAAGAGAACGAAATATACAAATGTACATAATAAAAGATAAAAAGCAATAATCTTGTTTTGGTTCAATTTTCGTGTTGTTGATAGGAAGAAAGCCCCCGATAGCAAAAAAATTGGAAATTCCCAGCAAACCATTGTAGACCTTGTCAAAGTATTCCCCTCGCTCGCTGGCCACCATTCTTAAAAAGCGCGATTTTTTTAATGACCGAGCTTCTTCGTGTAATCTTAATTGTAGATATTTAACATCATGGATAGCGTTACTTTTATTGTAATGTTAGCACACTCGGTCACACGGCGGCAAAACGATCTAATTGGCTTTAGATTCGTATTCAGACACATTTTTAGATGATCCTCTTTTGGTTTCAATAATAAATTGCATAATTGTATAACAAAATTAAATAATATTTAATTTAAATCAAGTTTAGTGTTTGCGAGTTTTAGGGGTGTCATTTTCGAAATTAATAAACATGCAAATATGGTCCGAAATTTCGAAATGCATGCCCTTTTCGATACGCACCTTGAGTCAGGCGAACTTTCGCACACCAATTCACCTATTCGCAGTATCAGATCTCATTAGCGTTATTATGAGTAAAATCGCCGTTACTCTTTGCCCGACCAACATCCACAGTTTCCTTTTGATTTCCAATCAGTAGCTACCTTCACTTCTAATTGCGTTAGCGTCACTTCAAGCCATGTTTAGCACGTCTAGTCGAAGGCGGATGGTAACTATTGCTAGTGCAGTAGCTATAAACACTTTTGTAGCTTCAATATCTAACTTTGTAAGAAAACAAGCGATTTGTTATGTGGTGGCCCAGTGGTTACGGTCCCGAATTACGAGTTATACGTCGTGGCCAGCCAAGCTCTTTTCTTAGTGTAATTTATTTTAACTCCACTGCTCTTAAACACGGCGTAGGAACACATTTTGAGGAAACCGTCATATTCTATAGCTAAAAATTCGAAGACATGTAACATCTACCAATCCGCACTGGGCCCGCGTGGTCCACCACGGCCCACCAGCTCTCACAGAGAGGCAGCATAGAGGTGACCTGTATCCCAGTAGTAGGAAAATTATTGGCTGATTATGCCGTTAACATATATTTACTTTTTGACCCCTGACGGAAAAAGAGAAGTTTTATAAGTTTGTCGTGGTACCTGTGTGGTTGTGTATCGGTCTGTGGCGTCATAGCTCCTAAACGGATGAACTGATTATGATTTCGACTTAATCGAGTGTGTTCTTAGCTATGTTTGATGAAAATCGGTTTAGCCGCTCAAAGGTTATCGGCGTTTTACTGTTTGAATCGGGCCGCAAGATATCGTGTCATAATGACGTGATCAATATAGATGTTCTATATGATCGAAGCGTGTCTACTACTAGATAAATTATGTAGTATGGAATTTGTCGGGAATTTTTTAAATTTTAGTTGTCTTTGACGATGTTGAGAGGAAAATCATTAAAATATCTTCCTAACTCTTCTCGTTTCAAGTTCTGTGTCTAAAATACGAGCCAGCCAAGTTGCTCCTTCGCGTAATTAACAGAGGCAGCAGTTCCAAACCCACTCACTAGGCGTTAACGAGTCTTAATTGGTGTCGTTACTCCCACTATGGAACCTAAATCTTGTAGCTCAAGTACTGTACAAGCATTTTAAAATTTATTATCTATTGTACTTTGTACGAGCTAAGAAAACGACTGTTCTTAATGGTACAAATCGTGCTTTATACTTTTATGTTCCCGATTATGCGTGTACTTGTATGAGGAAGTTAGTTTTAGCCATACGTTAGCTAGAGTTCTGGGGCTATTAATAGGCACTCAATTTATCATCATTATAAAAATATAATGCGTATTCTGTTTTAGGTTGACTGTTTGAAAAAAATGTTGGTAATTAAATTAATTAAAAGAGAATAGTAAACTATTAAAAAAATAAGTTACTATTCCCTTTTAATAGGTTACTAAAGCGTATCTGGTATTTACTCCAAAAGTGCATACTGCATTATCCTATTAAGGCGCAGATTCCCCTGAGTAGCTGATTTTAAAATGAGAATCACGTCTAAACGGCTAGTTGTAATTTTCTGGAAAAATATGTGTTACATTAGAACATTTTCTTAATAATTTGTTCTGAGAAAATTTTGAGTTGTATTCGTATAACATGGTGTAATTCATTTGTAAAGTTATGTCTAAAACGAACAAAACACGACAATCGCACCAAAACCGCTAGGCGTATTTTAATGAAATCGACACCATCTCAAAGACAATTTAATTTTCTACATTTTTATCTGAGGCTTTTTTTTAAGTTATAGAATAATAAGGAAAGTACAAAAACTGCTAAATTTTGTGTCGCGCGCGCCCTCAAGGTCGTTGGCGTTAGTCGTCGTCTTAAAACTCATATCACACGAATTTAATTCAGTGTCGCTTCCTACGTGTTATATTCATAAACTTCATGCGCGCTTTTTATGAAGCTGCCTATAAAAGTTATGATAAGCTGCCAAGCCCTATTTAAAACATTATAATGTCCTCATTAATCTCATCATAAAGGTTGTGTGAACCTATAAAGAAAGCAGAGAACTTGTACGGGACGTTAAACTACTTCTGGTAAAGTGTTGTATTTCCTTTACTTTGCTTTAGGAAATAAATTGCGATAACTTGACAGTAGAAAAGGCTGTAGTTTATGACAGCCTTGCAGCCATGATACCTACTTACACTCGATTGAATTTTTATTGATTACTTCGATGAATTGAGAATTTGTAATGAGGAATTTTCAAACTCGACTTTAGCAATAAAACTTGTCAAACATTGCGTTAAAGTAGAGTTTTAAAAGTTCTCAAATATCAGGGAGTTTTTTTGATTTCGTGCGACTTATATTACGTCATCAGCTGAAATACGAAATTTCCTATTGACAATTTTGTTGTAAATCATTTTCCTAAATTATAGGTTAAATTGGTCACCCGTAAACAAAACAGCCTAAGTCATTGAGTTCCTGTTCCTCTCATTGTGTTCGTGTGTCAAATTCAAGTTCTTATACGTCTGTCGTATAAAAAGCAAACAATGGACCGCTTCGACCTGTAGAACCGGACTTTATCCAGGCTTTGGCGACGCGACCACGCCAAAATGTATTTGGAATATTCTTGTACAGTCAAGAAGAAAAATATGTATATGTAGTTTGGCAATTTTATGTAAAACATAAGTAGTGTGTTTTGTACAGTATCGGTTCATTTATTGAATATAGAGGACAGAGATGGATAAGGGTAATCAACCTGGTTCAAAACATAAGAATCTGTTTAAACCTATCTCCATAAATGGGTTATCAGCCATGATTTACCTAACCGGATTATTTACTCTAGTCGAGTGTGATACAATTCTCATGTACAGTGATTCTAAATCCACACACATAATTTCAATCAGAAGTTTGAGGGAAACCCTTAATTCAATTTCAGCATTATTACATTTATTTTTCCCTTGACTGTACCTACTCGACTTGATTCTTATGCTCTGTAGAATAAACTCCATTATTTATCGTCCTCTGTTCTGTTATTTACGAACTATGCAGACGTCCTAGGGCAGGGATGGCGAACCTACGGCACGCGTGCTAGAGGTGGCGCACGACAAATTTTTTCGGGCACACACAATATATAATTATGATGAGTTGATAAGTAGCATTGTTTTTTATCAAGTCACCAATTCAAGATTCTTTGGCGGCACGGCATTTTCACATTTATAAAAATATGTAATTGAATGCCACGTTTTCTAATAAAGGTTCGCCATCCCTGTCCTAGGGACACTGCAGGTCTCGAAACTTGCTACATGTTTCGGAGGATAGTTTTTCCGTATATGTTTTATGAAGAAAACTTCTCCGTTTAAAATTGACCTACCATGTTGGAGATTTGCCATCGGTTTCTAAATGAATAATTTCAAGTTGAGACCTTGTCAAAAAAGTTTGGGAAAAATAATGATGTTGATGTTTTCAAATATTAAGTATGTTTTGTTGTTCGAAGTTCCAGTTGCATTTTTTTTTGTAAAATTAATAAATTGTAAATCGGAATTGGCTGTAATGGTAGTACAATAAGTGTGTTAAGGTATTTTTAAGAGCTGTAGATTTTGTGATTAATAAATAAATAATGTAAAGAGACTTTAGTATGAAAACGTGTCACGCACAAACACCTGGCACTTTTTTAAATTCATATTTTTTTATCAGGTTTGTAACAAAATTTATCAGCAGTCATCTCAAATTATAATATTCTTTTGTATTCTACGCAACCCTAAACAACGTCCTGCTCAAGCCTCAACTAAACACCAACTACGTACGATATATCCTTTTACCACATATAAAACGGAAACTCCAGACCACAGACCTAAGTTATTCCCAATGATTAATGATATCGTATAGTAGCCGTCGTGACAAACATCACGCGCCTGTCACCTTCCATCACTTACTGCGACTTTATAACATTTATTCTGCCCTATCTGATAGTTAGCATTGCTTGAAGTCACGCACTCTCCCAATACTTGTCTCGGCACCATAAAGATTAAATATTTATACAAGAGAAACGGTTATTATAATAAAATAATAGTACGTGTTATAAACTTTCTTAGGTTGTGTGAATAAAATATGCTTGGTGTCGATAAAGTTAATTTTTCTTTATCCCTATAATGTCTGATATTATTATCAGGGCTTGGTTTTCTAAAGATAACAGTACACACGTCAGATTTATGTACATACAGTGCGTGCCACGAAAGTTGAGACTTGACACACCACATGTCTTGTGGTTTGACTTGCGCAGAAGACAATTATAGGTCTCTTTAGCGGTATGAGGTCTGAGTGCGGGAAGGGACCGGGCGTATCATCTTTCGTTGCACGCACTGTACAGTCTTACATGGGCGGAATCACGTTCTTTCTTGTCTTAAAATATGTAGCAAAATACAATGTATATGTGCATGGTAAGAAGTAGAAAAACTATGTAATTTTGGAAACGCTATCCATCTATTTATTCAGCCAGCATTCGCACACTACTAAGAATATACCACCTCTGCTTTATTCAACCTTAGCCGCTCCAGAGACAATGCAATGCCGCAACGGCCTTCGCTGTGTCATCAGACCATCCAACTATTGGTCTACTTAACGGTTAGAAATAATTTCTAACACCTAGTTTTAGCTGAGCAATTTCAGTCCTTAGAATTATGATACTTAGGATTTATTTTTCATTGCAGCCTCGTCCAACAAAAGGCAAGATGCGTATCCACTGTCTGGAGAATGTGGATAAGGCGCTGCAGTTCTTGCGTGAACAGCGCGTGCACTTGGAGAACATGGGCTCTCATGATATCGTCGACGGCAACCCGAGGCTGAGTTTGGGTCTTATTTGGACCATCATCTTGCGATTCCAGGTAAGAAGTATTTCGTATTTACTAACCTATGTACATAAAGAGAAATTAATTGTGTATTTATCTTAAGGTTTAATATCTCTTGCATGTCATAAAACGACAAGGTCTTTTTGTCTATGTATCAGATAGATTAAAAGTGTCTATTTGCTGGGATTCTTGTTAAGCGCTATATAACTGTTCATGACTTGTAGTAACACTAACTATAGTCCCTACGTTTATAAACATTTAACAATAATATCTATCCCTAGCAAAAATTCACAAAAACTTAGTCAATTATGTTGCTGCTACAACTGACTGGCAAGGTCTAATTGCAAGTGCAGTGAATCTAGACGAGTGTTTCTGTAACTTTTATAATTATCTAAAAGTTACTCACCAGTTAAGTATAGATAAGATAGATTATATAAATCATAGTTGATCTGATCAGCATCCCAGGAAATAGTTTACTCATAAATGTTTATTATAATTCACACAATTGATTTCTTTTCGACTTGCACTCATCTGAATTTCAATTGTTTTGTGGAATGTAGTATTTCATTACAATACATGTTACTGGCGTATTATCCCCATTGTCTACATACCACAGAAATAACGGATAATTCACCATTTCCATAATTTGTACAGAATTGCATAGGGAAGGAAATTCTAAATAACTTCTAACATAATTGTGCTAACATCGATGAAGTACTTGATTTGATTTCTCTCATTTAACAGGCTGAAATTTTGATTTAAAATAAAGGTTTCAACTATTGGAGAGATTAGTTAATTGTAAGAGAATTGAAGTCTTTTTAAAGTCTTTATTTATGTTCTCTATGCATCACCCATTTATCTTAACATAAGCATAGAAGTTTTCTTTTTATCGCTACTCCACCCTTTTCCCATTTATATAGTCAGGATAATTCATTATTTGTCATCTTAAGATTGAATGCCTCTTTCCACGTAATAAAACGATTAGGTCTATTTGTCTGTGTGACAGTTAGATAGTTTCAACGATAATGAGGCTTCAATTAACAAGGAATTTATATCAACATCAATGAACAATGCATCGTAGCAGGTGGCATTCTGTAGTTTCTGCCTACCCCCATGGGAAAAAGGCGTCCGTTTATGTATTTTTGTATCAATGAACAATTAATTTCTCTGAATCTAATATTTACGTTCCACATGCAGGATGATTATTAAGCATGTGGATTATTCATTAGTGGTTCTTGTCCTAAAATATTTATTTTAGGGTTCCGTACCCAAAGGGTAAAAACGGGACCAATGAATCATCAATATGAAATAATGACAAGTGTACTCCCTCAATTATAGGAGGCCAGAGCATGCTTTTTAGATTATCGAATAAATAAAAACTAAAATATAAACTCTTATTACAAGGTAATAGTAAAACAGATTAACATATAAAAAGAAAAAAAACAAATCAAAACATGACATACTTATAAAAAAAAACTCTCCTTATTGTATTACCAACATTATGGCAAACTAGACGGCAAACAATCTTCAAAAGTAACAATAATTATAAAATAACATATTAAACCTTTTTAATAGATCCAAGACATCACAATCGAAGAGACCGACAACAAAGAGACCAAATCCGCCAAGGATGCTCTACTCCTGTGGTGTCAAATGAAGACGGCTGGCTACAACAATGTCAACGTGCGCAACTTCACGACCTCCTGGCGCGACGGGCTGGCGTTCAACGCCATCATTCACAAGCACAGACCCGACCTCATCCAGTTCGACAAGTTGCATAGAAGCAATCCTATGCATAACCTGAACAATGCCTTCAATGTGGCTGAGGATAAGCTTGGACTTACTAAGCTGTTGGATGCTGAAGGTAAGCTATACATGGAGGAGAGCTTTAAAAATATTGGACACGATTTTTTTTTTTTGACACGTAATCATTCGTTGACATTTCGCGTGACGTCACGTTTTAGTACACTTTTTAGACAAAAGTTACCTCAAAAGCCCCACTGGTATTTTTAAATATTGATAAAGATAAAGCGCATCAAAGTTCAGAACTTTGATGCGCTTTATCTTTATATTTTTTTGTTGATGTGATAAAGCGAAAAATACCTTGTGCAATATTTTTTGGTAATCTAACTGACGGACTAAATAGAATTATAATTTTTTTCCCAAGAATCATCCTATTATTCTATGCTAATTTTTATTCTCCCTTAAATTGGCCCTAACGAAGAAGTATAGGGTTATACAGTTATACTGCAGTAATAACTTTAGGCCTTGTAAAACTTCATCGAAGCCGTTTGTCGCGGTGGCGGTCACATTGGGCGTTTTTCACTTACACTAAGCAACCCCTAAGCAACCCGTGATCGTATGCCTTAAAATATTGCATGGAGACTTTCAACTCTCGGCGCAGAGCCGAATGTCGAAATTTCAACATCGTGCGTTTATTTAGGTGTCGCCTAGGGTTAATCAAGCGGGCATTCAGATCCATGGATTGTTTTGTACCTAGTCTTGATCTAGGTATTCATCATTTGCAACAAAGGAACCTAATCGTTCGTCCATAGACAAGATCACGAGGATCGAAGATTTAGTTTAGAGAATTTTACTAGTATCCATTATCCTCCTTCCATAATCGAAATGGGGTCGGCGCAGCAACTTCTTCTCCCTTACAACTTTATTTCCCGACAGCTCTATAGTCACCTCTGTATAGGCACTAGCATTTGCCAGCGGCTTCGCCCGCGTGAAAAGTGTTTTCTTATCCCAATGGAACATTATACTGGGATAAAAGGTAGCCTATATGCTATACCAGACTATAATCTATCTCTAAGCCAAATTTCACCCAGGTCCGTTCAGCCATTCTGGCGTGATTGACTAACATCCATCCATCCAAACTTTCGCATTTATGATATTAGTGAGATCTTTCACACAGTTTTAGTTCAGCTAACCACAATTATTTTCTACGCAGACATCGCCGTCGACCACCCCGACGAGAAGTCCATCATCACATACGTGGTGACGTACTACCACTACTTCAGCAAGATGAAGCAGGAGACGGTGCAGGGCAAGCGTATCGGCAAGGTGGTCGGCATCGCCATGGAGAACGATAGGATGATGCAGGAGTACGAGTCGCTCACCAGGTCTGTATAGAGAAGTATATGAATATCCTTGTGGCCCTTCTGGGTTTTTAGCACGCCACCTATGAACTGTCAGCCTTCATATCAAAAATTAACCACCATCTTCTTGGTTAGAGTGCTTTATCGTGGACATCATACATCTGGCAGGATAAAGTTCAAAAGTTGAGCTCATCAAAAATTTAATAAAATTATTATCATAATAATCATAATCATAATCATTTATTCATTTGCGAATATGGGTACAAAAGAAAAGATCTTATATAAACAATAGTGTCCATTAGCCATATCCTACCATAAGGCATGCAAATTTACAAAACTATACAGATATCCCCTAAAACTAGAAATTAACAGTAAAAAGTATATTATTAATGTATGGTGATAAATATCGTATGGTACATTATATAATATATTAATTACAAAATCTTTTTTTAAAACAAGCTTATTTGTATTCTTCTCAGCAAACACTTTCATTTGATACCCATATCATGGCCGTGTTCAAAAAATAACTAGTCCGCCGTCTGAGGCCGTCCGCCATATTGGATTTAGAATGACGTCACTTAGCTAACTATGCATTGTCATCCAAACTAAACGTGTATACAAAATTGCATCTTAATTGGTGGAGGACAACTGCTTTAAAATTTAGTTTCAAGATTTGACCCGAGCACACATACATACATTGCAAGTTAATTAGAAGCTTGCAAAAAAAGACAGCTTTTCACCATAGTCAGATATAGGGTCGCTAAAGATAGATGAACAGATAAAGCACACTATATTTAATGTCTTATAAATAAATAAATTTCACAAAAAGATTGACACAATTGGCATTGTGATGGTCAGAATTTGCACTTGGATGCTATTCATAAACTACCAATGTTGAGTGATGGTTGTGTGAGTGTGTCCTCAATCAATAGACTAATAAATTAGACAACCAAAACTTAATCGTGAAAATCCTGACTAATCCTTTCTTTATTTTTAACTAATAATATGTTTATGTTTCAGCGATCTCCTGCAATGGATCGAGCGTACCATCGAAGCGCTCGGCGACCGAACATTCGCGAACTCTCTCGAGGGTGTGCGTCAGCAACTGATTCAGTTCGCTAACTATCGCACTGTGGAGAAACCACCCAAGTAAGTACCCTCTGAATCACTAATTGAATAAATGGCACTGTGGGACTCTGTGGCCTAATCTAAGGTTACCAGCGCAGAATACCGACACAACTCGGCATCCACTGCTAGTCAGAATGGTCCAAACTTTCTATAAAAAACAAGAGTGTCGGTGGATAACTGGGTGTTACCGTTTACTCATAGACATTAAGGATGTATGATTACAATTCCTAGACTATGGCTATTACAGCCAAAATTTGTGCTTAATTGTTAATATTATTAGTAATGCTCTAGTCGCTGAATCTTGAATCACGGCGTTCCATGCACAGTGATTACCAGGAACGGTTATTCAGACGGAAAGTTTGAGATAGTTTTGTGATCAATAGTTAACTTAACCAATGGTTAAATATGCTAACAAATGGTTTCAAATTTTTGTTATACAGGGTGTCCCAGAAATCGACGTCAAGCCGTAAATGGGTGATAGACCAAGTTATAACAGTTCTCAGAAAAATACGAAAAAAAATCTATCTCATGTTTTTAAAAAATTATGTTCACTTTAAAAATTTACTAAAAAAATCAATCCCTGTAATGGTTCTTTAACTCCAATTGCTACAAATCCCATAATTTATCTAATTTTTTTATTATTATGTAATCTTGAATAATGCTTGTGTAGATTTTTGCCTAAAATTTAAAGCCAACTCCTCCTACTTAGAAGAAAATTAAACTTTTTCAAAACCAAATTATTCAAATTTACTGTTTCGCCCAACTTTAACTGACTGTACTGAAAAAAAAATGTACTACGCTAGTTTGGCAAGTAACATGAAAAATTGGCGCATTTAATAAGGATTCAAAAATGGTGTAACACTTGCTAGATTACGTTTTCAATAATTGGTCAAATTTTTTTTTGTAAATAGCCTCGGTTTTTACACAAAATGTCCATACTTCCTTAAAATGACTTTAGCTTACCTAAAGCTTTGCTAAACTCCGTTTCTAGTTCGATAGAGACGTTACGTAATTTAAGAGCAAAGTTATAATAGTGACTCAACCTTTTTACTTTAAGTCAGGACCAGTTTTCTCATCTTAGAAAAAAAAAACAGAAATCGACGTCAAGCCGTAAATGGGTGATAGACCAAGTAATAACAGTTCTCAGAAAAATACGAAAAAAAATCTATCTCATGTTTTTAAAAAATTATGTTCACTTTAAAAATTTACTAAAAAAATCAATCCCTGTAATGGTTCTTTAACTCCAACTGCTACAAATCCCATCATTTATCAGAACAATAACTACTGCTAATAGAAACGGAGTTTAGCAAAGCTTTAGGTAAGCTAAAGTCATTTTAAGGAAGTATGGACATTTTGTGTAAAAACCGAGGCTATTTACAAAAAAAAAATTGACCAATTATTGAAAACGTAATCTAGCAAGTGTTACACCATTTTTGAATCCTAATTAAATGCGCCAATTTTTCATGTTACTTGCCAAACTAGCGTAGTACATTTTTTTTTCAGTACAGTCAGTTAAAGTTGGGCGAAACAGTAAATTTGAATAATTTGGTTTTGAAAAAGTTTAATTTTCTTCTAAGTAGGAGGAGTTGGCTTTAAATTTTAGGCAAAAATCTACACAAGCATTATTCAAGATTACATAATAATAAAAAAATTAGATAAATTATGGGATTTGTAGCAATTGGAGTTAAAGAACCATTACAGGGATTGATTTTTTTAGTAAATTTTTAAAGTGAACATAATTTTTTAAAAACATGAGATAGATTTTTTTTCGTATTTTTCTGAGAACTGTTATAACTTGGTCTATCACCCATTTACGGCTTGACGTCGATTTCTGGGACACCCTGTATATGTGTTTTCATCAATGGTTAGCCTCACAAATGATCAAATAAAATTGGAGAGTTAATTATTTGACCATTTGTTGGACCAACAATTGATGAAAAAGCAGGTTTTGACGAAATTTTAAACCGTTGGCTACTATATTTAACCTATGGTTGATTTAACTATAGACTAGGATCAAAGAAGTGGGCCTTACAGTATCGCCAAGATTCAGGATGCCAGACAGACTAAGGGCCGATTTCACCAATGAAACTAATAGCGATTAGATCAGCTAAACTCAGTTTATGTAAATACAGCGTTCTGATTGTTTGAGACCGCTGATAAACTACTATCACGATTAGTTTCATTGGTAAAATCGGCCTTAAGTACACGTCACAGACTCAAAGCACTATTAGAAAATCGAAAGAAGTCCAACTGAAAAGAATTTCTCATTGAGCTCGTCTGGCGAGATTAGCATGACGTATGAAGTGGGTGTAAAAATAAACAACTCTAATTTTACGCGTTGCTTACACGATTCATTCATTTCTGAGAAGGTAAACAATGCCTGTAGGAGCTTACACAAAGTTGCAGCCGCATTGTAATGCTTTTATTATTTGATAGATTTATGCACACTGCACCACTCTGTTATTTACAGTTTTGTAAAAACAAAAGTTATCTCAAGATACATAGATTGTGTACAATCTATCAGGCTAAAACCCTAGGACTTAGGGTTTTAGTCTTAATTCAATCATTCATTACTCAGTAGCCCCAAAGTTTGGTTTTGTGCCTGCTGGATTGTAATGGACTCGTCCCTTTTTTTATGGGACTTACCACTACTTAACTAAACATATTATAAGTGAAGCCCACCTACTTCACTCTATCTTTTTGTTACATAACTAATTAACACAAATAAAAAAAGAATCCGGTTTTTTTGACCTATAGTACTCCGATCGGCACCCTAATTGTGTAAGTTCAGAGAATAGCGTACGGTACGCTTTCCTTGCATTAATTGCTTTATATGTCCAAAAATCCGTTTACTCGACAGCGTGAAATACGCAATGAATACTGTTGAGTTATCAAAATGAAATGGAAGGTGCTGAAGATGCTTCGCGGTGTCAAAACATATACGCAACTTGAAGTTTAAATCAAAGGTTTGCCAAAGAACGATGGAGCATAAATGGGGAACTGAGCTGACTCCTCGTGCGCAACTGGCGTGATTTAACATTGTACAAAAGTCCTTAAATCTCTATTTCCTCCACAGGTTCGTCGAGAAAGGCAACCTGGAAGTCCTCCTGTTCACCTTACAATCACGCATGCGAGCGGCCAATCAGAAGCCGTACACGCCCCGCGAAGGCAAGATGATCCACGACATCAACCGCGCCTGGGAGAGGCTTGAAAAGTCCGAACACGAACGGGAGTTAGCTCTGAGAGAGGAGCTGATCAGACAGGAGAAACTTGAGCAATTGGCTGCAAGGTAATATTTGTTTTTTTTTGGTAAAAATACTAATGAGAAAAACTCGCTCTCGTTATGAGATCGATGATTTTTTTCCTACAGATTTGGATGTAAAGATGTGATCGTCATATATGCAAATTTGACGTATGAAACATCAACAAAAAATTCAATAGTAAAGTATCCAAGTTTTTCGCTTTTTTAACGTGAAGCACTGGTTTGACATTTCGGGGCCTTCTGATATGAATGACATTTAGTGTTATTTCCTAATATTTCATGGTAATACTAATTTTATATTCTGCAGACACAGTTTCATGTTTCGCTAGAAAGCTAAACATTTTCTAACTGTTTACTATTAACTACTTTCTAGGTCTAGTGGTCGTAAGCGGAACTATTACGAGTGTGGGGTTCGACTCCTGGAGACTTAAAAAGTTTCTCGTTAGCAGCCCCGAGACTAGATTTATCTTGATTTGTTTGGCTACATATTTTGTACACTTGCGGTGATAAAAAGCGTGATACATCAAAATCAAATCAAGTTTAATAATCGAATTCTTCATTAAAAAAAATAGAATGGTCGCTACCCCCAAACCAGGCATTTGCCTGTATCTTCAGAGTTGCGACCTTTTTGTAGTTAAATTATTAACATTTTCTCCCATTCCAGATTCAACCGCAAAGCCCAGATGCGAGAGACCTGGCTGTCGGAGAACCAGCGCCTGGTAAGCCAGGACAACTTCGGCTTCGACCTGGCGGCGGTGGAGGCGGCCGCTAAGAAGCACGAGGCTATCGAGACCGATATCTTCGCGTATGAGGAGCGTGTGCAGGCTGTGGTGGCTGTGTGCTCCGAGTTGCAGGCTGAGAGGTACTTACTGAGATGAAATTATTATTTTATTTATTTATATATACTTTATTGTACACCAAGACAAAAGCAATAATACATAAATAAACCTTAAAATAAACATACAACAGGCGGCCTTATCGCGTTCTGCAATCTCTTCCAGGCAACCCAAAATGGAGAGAGATAGTCTGGACACACAACATGGGGTTGCACTTGGTGCAATTTTTATATAAAATATTAAGTTACAAACTGAACATTTAATAATTGAGACTTGTTAATTACTGTTGAATTGTTGTCAGTTCTTACATAATTGAAAGAAATTTCAACAGCTTCCTGAACATTTACATTACATTACGCCAAAACATATCCCCAAAATAACCACATATTATTCTTGCTAGATCCTAATCATTAAAAGGGAATTTAACTTGGTCCCTTCAATGTCCTTTTTTATTATTATTGCAAGTCGATTGAATATATAACGTTTTAAGAGGTCTTCCCATCATACAAACACCTCTAAATGCTGCCTTTTTAGATCAACTTAATCTATTATTTTATTAAGACTTCATGCACAAAGGTACAAAGGCGGACTTAATGCCTTAGGCATTCTCTACTAGTCATCCAAGGGTGGTGAAGAGACAATCTTGGCAGCAACACAATACAATACATCATCAGCCTTTTTAATGTTCCTACTGCTGGGGCACAGGCCTCCTCTCTATGAGAGAGAATGGGTCGTAATCCACCACGCGGGCCCAATGCGGGTTAGTGGATGTCACATGTATTCGAACACAATACAACAATACATAACAAACAACAACGCAACAGCAACGTATGGCAACTTCACATTATTTTTGTCGACACTCCTATAGCATGACAGAATTTCACTCCGCCAAACTTCTACGTACCTTATTCTTAACTCACCTTCCAATCGTTCTTGTTCTTCATGCCCGATTGTAACCAATTCCACTCGACAGATACCACGACATGGAGCGCGTGTGCGCCCGGCGCGACAACGTGCTGCGCCTGTGGGCCTACCTGCTGGAGCTGCTGCGGGCCAGGCGTGCCCGTCTCGAGCTGTCGTTGCAGCTGCAGCAGAACTTCCAGGTATGAACATAAATTGCCTTTCTTCAATCCCTATTAAAAAGCCACTGATTGCGATCACGCCTCTCCAACAAAAGAGTTAAACACGGAGATCCCAGATTAAGCATGTATTATTGAGAACCACACTGTTCCTACTCACTGCAAATTCTGCGAGCTAGAGTCTACCGTGGCGACCCAATAGGAAAGCGCCGAGACAATGGATCTCGGTGAACCTTAATAGTGGTTCCACTGTCTTTGATTCTGCTACAAAAGTTATCAGCTAAGTACACTGGTTGAGTTGGAAATGATTGTCTTCGTTTATCAATATTGAACAGCAGACAGAAAAAAACTATCCCTTGGATAACGAGAATGTCAGCTAGTATTGAAACAACGTAGATCTTAGACCAAGAAAACTATATAAATATCACCAAATATCTAACACAGAAAAGAATTTCTGCACACAACTCTACAACAGGTGCCAAAGTACAAAATAAATCAAATACGAAATAAATTTTTCGTCACGATATTAACGAAACTCTTTCCATCCACAGGAGATGCTCTACATCCTGGACTCCATGGAAGAGATCAAGATGCGCCTGCTGACGGACGACTACGGCAAGCACCTGATGGGCGTCGAGGATCTGCTGCAGAAGCATGCGCTCGTGGAGGCTGACATCAACGTGCTGGGAGAAAGAGTCAAGGTATGTGCTCATATATTTTAATGGCTTACACTGTGGGCTTATGGTAGCCCCCTGGTGACTACTCGGAAAATATAAGGGCCCGGAACAGCGTTAAATGACTGCCGTTGTTATGTGTTCCTTTTGAACTTACTGTAACAATAAAACCACTAACCAGAATGACAATCGCCCCAAAAAGACAAAAAATAATTATTTACAGTTTTAATAATACTCTACGAGACTGAATAGGATGGTCTATCCTCATGACCAAGGAAGGAAACCCGTTACTAAGATGAGGCTGTCAACTCGAAATACTTTAACGAAAACCTTAAGCAATCTAACGACGTATTTCTGAGTCCATTACCCAAATATCCAATATAATTCGACTGCAGCGCAGCTCAGACTTGCTAGCTCACTCATGCATTTTTTGCCATGATGTTTTTTAGGGTTCCGTGCCCAAAGAGTAAAAATGGGACGCTATTACTAAGACACACAGTTGAAATTTTCACAGATGATGTATTTCTGTTGCTGCTATAATAACAAATACTACTCCCATACAACAAACGTAATTTTTTTGCCGTTTTTTTGCGATACTGGTACGGAACCCTTCGTGCGCGAGTCCGACTCGCACTTGGCCGGTTTTTTTCTACATTAAGTCTTTGACCTACAGGTGGTAGTAGGCCAATCCCAGCGCTTCTTGGAACAAGAAGAGGGTGGCTACCGTCCATGCGACCCCGCCATCACCGTGGAGCGTATACAACAGCTCGAGAACGCATATGCTGAACTTGTCCATCTCGCCGTTGAACGCAGGTAACTTAAATTACACAATACGAGAAAGAAAAATCATTGATTAATTGATTATGGATTAAACCTACTACCTTTACTAAGCTTTGGAAGCCAAGTGTGAAAGAGTATAGAGCTACGATAGCTGATTCAGATAGTAGTACTAGTCCAGTCCCAAATAATTAGGATAAGTAAAAGAGGAGGAAGATTCAGGGTCGATTTCACAAATGAAATCGGCCCTTAATCTTCATGACTAGTTTTTCAGCAGTCTCAACCAATCACAACGCTGTATTTGCATAAACTGAGTTTAGTTGAACTAATCGCGATTAGTTTCATTGGTGAAATCGGCCCTAAGAGTCCTTCGGCGACGTTGGAGTGTAGCTGTTAGCTGGATGTTTGAAGCATGACATTTTCAATATAAAATCAATTAATTTGATTAATACTGCAGGATATTTGTGTGACATAAGATAAATAATAGTTACTTGCCTAACAAATAGGCATGATCCTGAAGAGTTTGGGTACTTGGTAGAGCTGGACTCGAAACTCCCCCAAGCATCGCAGCAATTTAGAAAATATCGAATGAATATTACCTATCTCACTAAACTATTTCGTGATTTTTACACCACAATTTGTCTGGTAACAGAAAGCGTCTGGAAGACAGCCGCAAACTGTGGCAGTTCTACTGGGACATGGCTGATGAGGAGAACTGGATCAAGGAGAAGGAGCAGATTGTCTCTGTTGATGACATCGGGCATGATCTTACTACCGGTAAAGTATTAAGTGATTTTTAAGCATAATCAACCTATAATGAAGTCCGAGCTGGCAGGGTTTTTGATCTAGCTTATTCAGGGCGAAAAGTTGGAAGCTGAGTAGGTGCTTTTACAATTAACGTTCAAGGTCGTTCATTTTTGTTTGATCGGGTGCGGCTTGACGCAAAATGATATAAATAGGCAAATCTGACGATGAAATTGTGGGCTTTCCTTAAATCTGCCCGACTTTGTAAACCTCGATTTGGACAATCTTGTTCCAAGAGTAAAA
Organism: Orthosia gracilis; assembly: GCA_947562075.1. Taxonomy (NCBI): domain Eukaryota; kingdom Metazoa; phylum Arthropoda; class Insecta; order Lepidoptera; family Noctuidae; genus Orthosia; species Orthosia gracilis. The sequence continues at coordinate 39,773,116 of OX387265.1, read as the reverse complement.
TGCTATGATGTTCAATATCGAAGCAAAACGCGATTTTATCAATTTTTTTTTTTTTTAAACTTTGCTCCACACTAGGAATTTCTTCCTGTATCGTGGGTGCGTTTACAAACATATAAACTCGCATATACAACACCCAGAGCTGGAACAACTATCTGTAGGTCATACAAATATTTGTTCCGTGCGGGAATCGAACAGCAGCCAATCGCTCAACCACTGCGCCAACCGTGCGCCCAAATATAGAAACGGTACAAACATCGGGTTGATGTAGGTGGGTCGCCAACATGGCGCGCCTGCCTTGTAATAAATTTAATTGAAGGGGAGGAAGTCAAATATAGACGTCGTGTCGCCGCTGCGTTCTATATTACGTCATTTGTTATGAGGTTCAGCTTCGAATTCCCGTTGTTTGTCTTTTGAATAAGTTAGGTAGCACTCTGATTCAAGTTTGTGATATCGAATAAGTTATCGTTAAGGTTTAAGTTGAATGGACGAAATCATCATTTCCTTTCATCATCCGGTTAAAATGCAACACAGGTACGCGAAAGGTTGGTTTCGTTAGACACGAAGATGATAAGCGATTGGATCAAAATGGTTGGTGACACGCCTACAATAGGGTTTAGGGAAAGTGTTCGGAAGTCCGAGAGTAGACCGCTGTCGACAAGTTGATGTGAAGGAAAAAGGGTACTTGGCGAGCCTGTCTTCGCGAACTCATTCGACTCGAGCTCGGCGCGCGTGCTGCGCTTGCGATGGTCTCCGCGACGGTTGATCTAGCAGCAGCAACGAAGCAAGAAGAGTTCTTGCCGACGACACGATTTGTTTGTTCATAGAAACACAGCACACATACCCCTTGCCCACTATTCTGACGATATCGTTAACTCACTGGGCCAATTTGCGGCTGCCAAGCTTTCCCGCTATTTTGACGATATAGTCAACTCACTGGGCCGATTTGCGGCTGAATATTTAGAAGATAAATGAGTTTTTTTTAGCCTACAATTTCCCACCGCTGGGCAAAAGCCTCCTCAAATCCTTCCAAGCATTTGTTTTCTGAGATACCTCACACCAACTCATGCAGTATGCGGTCATTGTGCATGCACTTGATGTGACCGACCCAATCCCATTTTGGCCTAGCAATCTATTAATTTTATTCTTATTTACAGTGTACCTGCTGATCTCCAAGCACAAGGCTTTGGAAGCCGACGTACAGGCTCACGAGCCTCAACTGATGAGCGTTGCCGCTGTAGGAGACGAGCTCATCTCGCAGGGACACTTCGGAGCTGATAGGATTCAGGTAATACATAATAATTTATGGCCAAAGTGTACAAAATTAGTCATTTTTAACCGACTTCGCAAAAAGAAGGAGGTTTTCAATTCGACTGTATTTTTTTTTTTTTTATGATTTTGATGATTCTTTTTTAATTTGAAAGCGGGTGCTTGTCATGTGGTCCCATTTAATTTTCATCAAGATCTGATGAAGAACTTCGGAGAAATACATCAGAACTCTTCAATAAATGACGGCAAATCACTCTGGATAGATCCAATCGCCTGTCTGTTTATTGTTTACACCATTTTATAACATAACATCACACTGGTACGTTCTTAAGGAGTACGCAGGTGTGAACAGTTCACCCTGGTACTCGTATACTCTCATTGTACTGGTTTCGTTTAAGTTTCATGTTATTGGGTTAATCTATTCTAGCTTCACTTTGGGCACTATACGCGTAGGTACCTAGCCTATAGAACTGGTCCATTATGTACCACAACTAAAAAGTGAAAAATAAAAAACTTTTTTACAAAAATTACAACCGACTTCCAAACAAAAACACTACAAAGTGAAAAATAACTTCAATTTCGGAAGTCGGTGTCAAAAAATGAAGAAACGTAAACAGGAACACCGACTTCCGAAATTGAAGTTATTTTTCACTTTGTAGTGTTTTTGTTTGGAAGTCGGTTGTAATTTTTGTAAAAAAGTTTTTTTCTGTCTCTAGTTATGTAGACTTTTATCAATCATCATGATTTATAAAAAAAGTAAAGTCCGAAATGTGTTATTTAGTTATAAATGAGTTGGTAGCTACAACCTGGGGGTCTTTAATTCAAGAGTGAATAGGTTACTTCTAGACTAGCGTGTCTCATCGTCGACCAAATCATCGCTTACCATCAGGTGAGATAGTGGCCAAACGCGAGCCTTTCAATATAATACCAGCCTGTAACTGTCCCACTGCAGGGCTCGTGCCTCTTCTCATACAGAGAAGGCACGAGCATTGATCAACACGCTTGCTCAATGCGGGTTGGCGATTTCAGACTTACCTTCATTAACTATAAGTCCAGGATTCCTCATGATGTTTACACTAATATTATAAAGGCGACACTTTGTGAGTGTGTGTTTGTATGGTTGTTACTTACAAACACACACAAAAAAAATATTCTTCACGCTCAAACGGCTGGACGGGGGTCTGAATGAAATTTGGCACAGAGATAGATTATAGTCAGGAATAGCACATAGGCTACTTTTTATCCCGAGAATATGTTCCCATGGGATAACTTTCGACATTCACGCGGGCGGAGCCGCTGGCAGAAGCTAGTCAATATTAAAAACTAATATAGCTTATCCTCCATCAGTGGTTCGATCACTTAGAACAGCGCTTTGAACAATTTTTTATCTTTCAGATGAATTAAAAAGAAGAATTTTCAAAATCTAGGCGACTCGACTATCGGAACATATCATATCAATTAAAACATAATGAAATTCGAGACAAGAATTGCTATTACAATTCCCGAAGTGCCGCTTTCCTATTCTCGCGATGACCGTTAGTAAAAGATAGCAATTTCCCCATATTTATAACCAACGATAAAAATGAGGAGGTTCTCAAAACAAACCTTTATATTATTTATTTTTTTATGGGTGACCCACGCATAATTTTTTAAAGAATAGTCCGATTTTGATGATTCTTTTTTTATTGGATAGTGTATATGTAAATATGGTATTCTCATGGAAATCTGAAAAAAAAAACATTTTATCAAAAAATTTGACGGCCGAAATAGAACTGAAATGGCTTAATTTTTTGCCTTGTTAGTCGAACATCATAGTAACGTGTCTATCTGTGTACAGGACCGTCTCCGAGACATCCTGTCTCAATGGAACCACCTGCTGGACATGGTGTCTCTGCGCAAGAACCGCCTGGACGCAGCCGTGCGCTACCACCAACTGTTCGCTGATGCCGATGACATCGACAACTGGATGTTGGATACTCTTAGGTATGATTCTTCTATTGAAGCGGCATCTATGTTGCCGCATAAGAAATACAAAATTAGACGTAACGCCATACCAATCCTACATTGCGCAATCCAATGTTTTCCACGGGGTTTGAATACATACAATAGCCCAACTAAAACCATCGGGCAGATCCACCAGGCACGAACAGCCGTCGGGTCCCCTTTTCAATGGAGATTGTGGGACATTATACCCTGTTCCACATAACACCATATTGTCATGAATGAAAAGCAGCATAAAAAGTGGTCGATATCGACCCCTTGGGGTCAGAATCAGTTTCCCAGGGGTCGACATAAACGATAACTGATTTTGGGGGTCTAAAAATCGACCCCTATTAATTAACACAAGTTCTAATTTCATACTTTCAAGATACTGTATAGTTGTATAAGAATGACTAATATATTATTGGGAAGTATCATTGTTCAAAAAAACTCAAAATGTCGTAAGCGTGCACAAGTTCGTTCAAGATGAAAAATTCGGCAAGTCAATAAGCGGATTTCTAAAGTAATTTAGCTATAATGGTCTGAGGTATCAGTTCATTGTGGAAAAGGGGTCTCTTGCCCAAAATAGTTTGGGAAGCCCTGTTCTAAACAATCAAAGTAATCTCGAGTATATCAAGTTGTTTTACACCCACAACTGAGCTAGGAGATATGAAACTGTTCAGTGTTTGCTGCGCCTGTGATTATCATGCAACCAGTGGTTTAGTAACCAAATAGAGTATTGCAGTTACCATTCTGATATATTATTATTTTCTGGGTCTGATAGTCTTGTCTATCAGTAATAAGTTGTACTTAATACAAATTTTACAGAATAGGTTGTAAATTAACTTTAAATTGTTATATTTAGGTTGGTATCATCCGAGGATACCGGCGTGGACGAGGCTCAAGTACAGAGCTTGCTGAAGAAGCACAAGGATGTCACCGACGAGCTCAAGAACTACGCCAACGTTATTCAGCAGCTCAAACAACAGGTACACAATACTTTGGTTACTTATTAACAAAAATTTTGACCATAATTGTATCGATTGATGAGAACAAATAAAACACTAGGATTTTAGAAGCAGCTTTAGAGTCATACTTTGATTCCAAAAGTATCCTCCTGTTTTCTTACTGAAGTTCCTGAAAATATTCCAGTAGTAAATATGCATCTACAATTTTCGGATCTACAAAACACGACTCACGATTTTGATTGACTATTTCACGGTAATCATAAACCCACTGTAGGAAATACAAGCAAAGGGAATATAAATTGTTAATTATTGTTTCTTTTTGTCCCTACAGGCTCAAGAACTAAGCCCGTCAGACGCCAACAGCGCCGAAGTCCGCGAACGTCTCGCCGCCATCGACGCGCGTCATGGCGAGCTCGCCGAACTAGCTCGTCTGCGCAAACAGCGTCTGTTGGACGCGCTGTCGCTGTTCAAGCTGTTAGCCGAGGCTGATGCCGCCGATCAATGGATCGCGGAGAAGGACAGGATGCTGGATACCATGCTGCCGCCCAAGGACATCGATGATGTGGAGATTATGAAGCACAGGTTAGTAAGACTGCTTCATCTTAATTCTGCTGGACACAATTTTCTACTAACCAAACTTGGACCGGTCCTGAGCTTTTCGCGTGTAGCGAATGCTGCCCAACCAGCTGGGCGCTGATTCCACTAAATAACAAAAGTATCAGGGGTCTTTGATAGATTTAGCATAAATAATGTGTAAAAACACAATACAGAGAACACAGAAACGTTAGTTAGTGGCATCTATGCCCTGGAAAAGGCTCCTTGAGGAGGACTACTTATCTTGCGTCTCCCTGTTCGCGGTCGTCATTCCATGGCCTTTCGGTCCCATCGACTATTTCGAGAAGTCATAAAACTTGATGATTTTTCACCTTACAAGTTGTGTAAATTTTGCTGAAGAGTCTGAATTAATATTATTTGCTTATCCACAGATACGACGGGTTCGACAAGGAGATGAACGCCAACGCGTCTCGCGTGGCTGTTGTCAACCAGCTGGCCCGTCAGCTGATCCACGTGGAGCATCCTCAAGCCGCGCGCATACAGGAGCGCCAGGCTGCACTCAACGGTGCCTGGAGCAACCTGAGGGAGAAGGTACTTCAAAACATTCAGCTCAGCCTTTAGTTGAAGTCCATTACCAGTGCTTTTGCCACTGGTTTGATCTGACTTTCAGGATTGGTCTAAAAATAAAGTCCAGTGCAGAAACTTGGGAGTGGCCTACTCCCAAGTTGCACCTCAATGCTAGGCATCTACCTTTCGAATCCAATTGATCCCAACCGGATATTCAGCGTCATAATATAGCTGAAAAGCGTCTGCCTATACGTTTGCCGATAAACGGTCCTTAACTTGCTTATTCGTCTGCTCCAATGGCCTTTGAAAGATTTAGCCGGACCTTTTTATTCTGATGTTAAAGTAAATTTTATTCTCCAAGTTTTTAATGAAATTGTCTTCCAGGTAAGCTAGTCCGAACTTATTGGATTGTGACATAATACAGACTGGGCTTGTTAAAATCCTGTGAGACTTTTAAACTAACCTCCACATAATATTTACCCAGGCCGAATCCAAGAAGGACGATCTGAAGTCAGCCCAAGGAGTGCAAACCTTCCACATCGAGTGTCGCGAGACTGTATCCTGGATCGAAGACAAGAAGAGAATCCTACAACAGACCGACAACTTGGAGATGGATCTCAACGGTAAGAATCATATACTTTTTTTTTTAGAGAAATCACAACTAGAAAATGAATAATTAGTGTAGCTGTATAAGCAGTCTTGTTGATTTTTTTATTTCTAGCTGGTTTAATCACAAAGAGTATGGATTGTAGGTTCTATTTTCTGCTCCCTGATAGTCTAGAGTACTCTAGAGTAAGGAATAATAATAAGACATAATAACAGTACTCGGAAAGGCAGGTTTTTGGCACTGTGTAATAATCAAACATTTTTAGGGAATTCTTTAATTGAAAACAATCATGCCAGCATTTTTAGGGTTCCGTACTCGAAGGGGAAAAAACGGGACCCTATTACTAAGACTCCTCTGTCTGTCTGTCTGTCAGCAGGCTGTATCTTATGAACCGTGATAGCTAGACAGTTGAAATTTTCACAAATACTTAAAACAGAATAAAATAAATATCTAAATATTTATTTTATTCTTTTGTAGCCTTTCAAAAAAAAAAGTGGGACTCTCATAGAACAATGGTGATTTTTTTTTGCCGTTTTTTGCGATAATGGAACCTTTCGTACGCGAGTCCTTCTCGCACTTGGCCGTTTTTTAAATATTGATAGGATTATTATTATCTATGCAATTACTACCATATATTATTCAGATAATAACACTTAAACGCATTGATATTGCATAAGTTCTATAAATAATAGTAATTATAAAACTAAGACGAGGGTGCGACAATCAATAGTCATGTAATATGATCATAATGAACGCGTTGTCTTTGGTTTCCGAGATGATGCGGTTACGAAGTCAATAAAAATAACTAATGCATAAACATTTCTATGAAGATAAATGCCATTCGCGTTTGTTTTTTTTAATTAATTGCAAGTCTACGTATTTTTGTAATTATAAGTTATTTTGGTTTCAAAGTGAAGTGATGTCTGTAGGTAAAAAATAATTGTAATATTTGGTAGTTAGTATCTGACTGTTTGCCAATTCAAAAGCCGACTGGTAGTATAATTATAATTAAACAAGAATAACGTATGCTGACTGGGGATAGATAAGAACGAAGTTCCTTGGAAAGGTTTGCTGTGTTTAAAATATCGAACTAGGAACCGGCACTTTTTTGAATATTGTATTAATTTAAAAATAGCATTTATGGAAATGAAATCAGTTTAAAAAATACCCATCCATCGTTTAGAAATTTGTATTTATGGACAGTGTGTAGTTTTTATATACAATATCTCGACTGCTATCCATTTATTACTGCCTACCCCTCTCCCCCCAGGTGTAATGACCCTGCAGCGCCGCCTGTCCGGCATGGAGCGCGACCTGGCCGCCATCCAGGCGCGCATCTCGTCGCTGGAGAGCGAGGCCAGCGCCATTGAAGGAGAGCACCCTGAGGAGGCGCAGCTCATCCGGGACCGCGTCACCACCATCACTGAGAACTGGGAACAGCTCACGCAGATGGTATGTACTTGTTTGAAGTTTTCTTTTTTATTTGTCCTGCATTGTTTAACTGCTGGACAAACATCTGCAAACCATCATCTTATAAACGATTTTTAGAAAAAAATAAAAAAAAACCTTTTGTATGCAATTGGATTTGGCGTGAAAAAAAAAGTAAAATACATTTAACAATTCTTTGAGTGCTGGTTAGATGAGCTTCTGAGTACATTACAAACATGGACAAAAGAAAAACTAGCGATAACAGTTTATCCAAGGGGGCCCCTAAAACCCTGTTAAATGGCGATTGTAAAATTATATCATCTTATTTTAAACAATAATGCGGTCAAACTGCGTACCTATTTTATCTCCTTGAGGTTGTGTGGAAGACGTGATTCGATGATACAGTTGCCAGAGTATTCTTGATAGCTTGTTAAGATTTTCGTCATGGATGTATATATTTTTTTTATACTTCCTTAGTAAGAACAAAATTCTTAATAACCAATTACGATCTAGCCCAAAAAAACTAATATGTCTAACTTAATATGTTACGTGATAGATTATGTTAAAACTAAGAATAGTGTCCATTTGCACTTTTACACAAGTCCGTAGCACTTTCTTAGAGTCTGATATAATTTATAAAAACACTGTGTTCATGTGTTATATGTATAGCACAGCGTTGTCACTATACACTACACTAATTCAAAAGATTTAGTTCTTTTTAGCCGACGTACTAAGTCTGCATCATTTAACAGCTGGATAGCCTCAACATTCACGTGTCGATAAAGTCTGTGTTTGTGGGTTTCAGCAAAGTTTTGGATGTATAAACTAATAAAATACTTTACTTACAGCTCAAAGAGCGCGACGCGAAGCTGGAAGAAGCCGGAGACTTGCACCGCTTCTTGCGCTCTGTGGACCACTTCCAGGCTTGGCTCACCAAGACACAGACCGATGTCGCTTCGGAGGGTAAGTTACACACTCATAATACATACATAGAAAAAGGCCAGTGATATTTCTGTCCTTTGGATCAATTTTGATATAGCTTATCGATCGTCGATGTACAGACGTCATAGATTGATTGTTTCATAAACAGTTGCTGCAAGATTGAATAAAATATGGGTTTTAACTCCGTAACTTATCGAAGCGACGCTAAATAAACTAAAATCAATAACGTCATATCGCTTTGATGAGTTCCAGCCGAAATCTAATGCAAAGAAGTGGTCCTGGTCATGTCTTGATATTATATATTTGTGTAGCTAACCAACAAAAATATTTGTTCAAACAGACACACCCTCAAATCTGTCGGAAGCAGAGAAGCTCCTGTCTCAGCACCAGACCATCAAGGAGGAGATCGACAATTACAAGGACGAATACGCCAAGATGATGGAGTACGGCGAGAAGATCACTGCAGTACGTATATATATACTTTGAATCAAATCAAATTGTATATACACAAAATCGGGATGGACGGTGACTCCTAGATATTTGCCTGTAGCTTTACGGTTCAGAATCATTCAAATATTTCTTTAAATAAAAGTCCATCCAATAAAACTCGAATACTGTGTCTAGGGTGCCATACTATACAACTCAACATAGGTACATACAGGCAGTTAAAGCGTTTGATGTTGTTGAAAAAAACTGACATTTATTAGATATTTGACTTCATTTTGGGAAACGGCGCACTCGAAAACCACCTCTAACGCATTATATGCAAGTTTTCATAGCTGCTATCTCGAATTTTTTTATTTTGACGTTATTTTCAGCGTCGAAGCCCACATTTCTGTCAACAATATGGTTGATTGATGGTAGCCACAAGCTTATCCTTGATATTCTGCCGTTAGTAAACCATAGTTAGTGTACTATTACCATTTACATAATATAATTTACAATACTAATATGCCGTTTTACAATCTCACAGGAGCCATCAACGCAAGACGATCCTCAGTACATGTTCTTGCGCGAGCGTCTAAAGGCACTGCGCGAGGGCTGGGCTGAGTTGCAGCAGATGTGGGAGAACAGACAGCAGCTGCTCACACAGAGCCTCGAGCTGCAGCTGTTGCAGAGGGATGCCAGGCAGGCTGAGGTTCTCCTGTCCCACCAGGAGCACAGGTAAAGTATTATGCAGTTTTTACTGCAGTAAAACTATATATAAGATTAAATGAGGACCATAGAAAACACTACTTTTAGCAGAAGCGGCCATTGATTTAGCCGCTTTTTAAAAGCTAGGAGATTGAACACTTCACTCTGCACTCTTTCGGAAGCCAGTTACGTTTTAGGGCGACTTTGGCAAAATGATTTGAAGCTAAATTTTTCTTTGAGAGTACCCTAAACATGATGCACCATCGCAGATTACCTATTCGAAAAGTGTCGTGTTTGCTATGGTCCTGATTAGAAGAACAAGAAAAAATAATTTAACTCTATGATGAATTTTAACTTGTATATTAATGAACAATATCGTTTACAGGATAGGCAAAACCGAGCCACCAACCAACTTGGAGCAAGCCGAAAACATTATCAAGGAACACGAAGCCTTCCTTACAACTATGGAGGCCAACGACGACAAGATCAACTCCGTCGTACAGTTCGCCAACAGACTTGTCGAGGAGAGGCACTTCGACGCCGACAAGATTCAGCGCAAGGCCGAGAACATCGACGCCAGACGCAACGCCAACCGCGAGAAGGCTCTCCAACAAATGGAGAAACTGCAAGACCAACTACAACTCCACCAGTTCTTGCAAGACTGCGACGAACTCGGAGAATGGGTGCAAGAGAAGAACGTCACCGCGCAGGACGATACATACCGCTCCGCCAAGACCATCCACTCCAAATGGACCCGCCATCAAGCTTTCGAGGCCGAGATCGCGGCTAACAAGGAACGCCTCTTCGCTGTACAAAACGCTGCTGAAGAGCTCATGAAGCAGAAACCTGAGTTCGTCGAAATCATCTCCCCGAAGATGACTGAACTCCAAGATCAGTTCGAAAACCTGCAAACCACTACAAAGGAGAAGGGCGAACGCCTATTCGACGCCAACCGTGAGGTTCTGCTCCACCAGACCTGCGACGACATCGACTCCTGGATGAACGATCTCGAGAAACAAATCGAGAACACTGACACCGGCACTGATCTGGCATCTGTGAACATTCTCATGCAGAAGCAACAGATGATCGAGACACAGATGGCCGTGAAAGCCAAGCAAGTCACCGAACTGGAGACTCAGGCTGAATACTTGCAGAAGACTGTACCTGACAAGATGGATGAGATTAAAGAGAAGAAAAAGTCTGTGGAACAGAGGTTCGAACAGCTGAAAGCTCCGTTGTTGGACAGGCAGCGTCACTTGGCGAAGAAGAAGGAAGCCTTCCAATTCCGTCGTGATGTTGAGGATGAAAAACTATGGGTCCATGAGAAGATGCCTTTAGCTACAAGCACAGACTACGGCAATTCTCTCTTCAACGTGCAGATGCTGCAGAAGAAGAACCAGTCACTCAAGACGGAGACCGACAACCATGAGCCGAGGATCCTGACGGTGATCTCTAATGGACAGAAGCTGATTGATGAGGGACACGAGGACACGCCCGAGTTTAAACAGCTGATTGAGGAACTTACCGCGAGGTGGCGAGAACTGAAGGGTGAGTTGCAGTAATATTTTTCTTCCATTTTAGTAATACTGTAACGTTACTATCTTACTAGATTTTGCCCCCGCCTTTGCCGGCGTGGAAATCACCTTCAAATACATCGATATATTATTACAGTAAACTACGCACTAGATTTGGCGATCCGAACACTCACTGTTCAACGTTTGACTGAACTGTACTGCAATCTGTACACCTTACTTTACACTATTTTGAACGAAACGCGTTTGATCGCTGGTAAACTAAACTCTATAAGCGATTTAGCGCTGCATGTTTTAATAGTTTGATAGACAACATAAACATTTTAGCGCTGCAGCGAACTTAAGTTCTAATCATTATTGAATAAGATAACAATATTATTTTTTCCACAGATGCCATCGACGAACGCAAGAGCAATCTGTCCCAATGGGAGAAGGCCCAACAGTACCTATTCGATGCCAACGAGGCCGAAGCTTGGATGAGTGAACAAGAATTGTACATGATGGTAGAGGACAGAGGCAAGGATGAGATCTCCGCACAGAACTTGATGAAGAAACATGAGATCCTGGAACAGGCTGTCGATGATTATGCGCATACCATCCGGCAGCTGGGCGAGACTGTGAGACATCTTACTGCTGATGAACATCCGCTAAGGTAATTTATAACTTCTATATCGTGAAGACGCGGGCAGAAGCTAGTTTAAAATAAGTCACTAGCTCTCTACTTGAAATGTAGTATTTTTTGTACCGTAACCGCTGAGGTATTAGACTTAGTAGTCGTATTTATTTATTGTAATCTGTTTTTCTTCTCACAGCGAACAAATCTCCGTCAAGCAATCCCAGGTAGACAAACTGTACGCTGGCCTCAAGGACTTGGCAGGCGAACGTCGCGCCAAGCTGGATGAAGCGCTGCGTCTGTTCCAACTGTCGCGAGAGGTCGACGATCTGGAGCAATGGATCACCGAGAGGGAGCTTGTCGCTAGCTCTCAGGAGCTGGGCCAGGACTATGATCATGTCACTGTGAGTACCTGTTTTATAGTCTTCAAAGGTGGGGACAACTAGAAAATATATAAAGATCCTCCTATGAGATCACCAAAGTTGTGTGACTTAAAGCAAGAACATGATAATTTTGAAGCATACAGTTTAGTACACTTACTTCATAGATAGAAGAATATACTCGTAGGTGTTGTTAAATCATTATTAAATCATAAAACTGTATTCCCACATGCGGGAAACAGGGCCAGAAGTTTTCTGCCCGATTCCAACTCGCAAGTTTAAAATGCGTGGCAATTGTACGATTGAAAATTGTTCTACTGGTCAGACATTCCTCTTCAAAGATTTTTATATATGTGGCCGTAGTATTATATATTCCTAAGAGAAAACATCACAAACATACATAAGTTTTCCACAACACGTCAATCACGAAAGCTTTATCAACTACATTGTCTGAAAATATTTGTCTATTCAGATCTTATGAATGAACGAAATAAGTATATATATACTTTTTCATCAACTGATAGCATCACTCTCTTACAGCTACTTTGGGAGCGCTTCAAGGAATTCGCCCGCGAGACTCAAGCGGTTGGTTCCGAACGCGTGGCCACCGCTGAACGCATCGCCGACCAGATGATCGCCATGGGACACTCCGACAACGCCACCATCGCGCAATGGAAGGAGGGGCTCAAGGAGACCTGGCAGGACCTGTTGGAGCTCATTGAGACCAGGACACAGGTCAGTTGGGTTTATGATGATAGATCTTGGCCCCAAAAATATAAAGAGATTTTTTTTACAAAATATTAAAAAAACCTCTTAATTCGCTTAATTTTACGGGGTTTCCGTGTATATTGGATCTTTTAATAGCAGAGGAAACTCTATTATTCACCCTTAGAATTCCATTCGGTCTGTTGTGTGTGAGGGGTTAGGGCTGAGATAGCCAGCCTTGCTCCGGCTAAAACCACAGAAGTTTCCTGGGAGCTTCGCAGGCCTCGCGGAACGATCTCACTTTGCCGAAGATTTGCGCACGTTGTGAAGCAACTCTCGCAATCCAAAATGACGTGGGCTGCTGATTCCTTAGCGAAAAAGCAGCCCCTACAAAGTGGCCTGTTTGTATGTTAGTTAAGGGGGATGGGCCGGAATTGTTCTTATAATGTTTGGCTCTGTTGTTATTTCGAGCTAATACTAAATTTCTCTCTCCTCTCAGATGTTAGCAGCATCCCGCGAGCTCCACAAATACTTCCACGACTGCAAGGATACGCTCCAGCGCGTGAACGAGAAAGCTCGCGGCGTCAGCGACGAGCTTGGACGTGACGCCATCAGTGTCGGCGCGCTTCAGAGGAAACACCACAACTTCATGCAGGACCTCAGCACTCTCCACCAACAGGTATTAACGACTGAAGGGCTTTTGCGTATCAGAAGATTTGCGCAGTTGTCACGCTTCCTCCGATAGGTATCAGTATGAGGTGGTTAGCATGAAGCTATGTGGAAAGCTTCACCATATTGAGAAGCGTGACTTCTCAAGAGGCGCGCGCAGAACACGATGCAGCGCCGTCTCAGGTTTGTGTCTGTTCACGCTCCGGGCGGCTGTCAAACATGGGAAGTCTGGCGACAGACTTCCGCTTCGCCGGTGACATAATCATATTGGATGTTCAGCTGGTGGGTCAGACTGCATTATTTCTGGCGAAGCTGATGAAGTTGTTATGACATCTATTTCTATATAACAGGATTGAATAACTTACCTTATTTTTTCTCAGGTGGAAGCTATCCGCAGTGAATGCGGTCGCCTAGGCGCTATGTACGCGGGCGAGAAGGCCGCCGAGATCACACGTCGCGAAGCCGAAGTACGGGAAGCATGGGCTGCGCTGTCGGCCGCGTGTGCCGCGCGCACCACCAAGCTGGAGGACGCTGACCACCTGTACCGCTTCCTCAACCAAGTGCGCACGCTCACGCTGTGGATGGACGACGTGGTGCGCCAGATGAACACCGGGGAGAAGCCGCGGTATGTATACCAGTCTAGCTTTTAGACTCCGTATCGACGGTCGACAAAATGGCGGCGATAGTCTTGCTCTGCCATTAAATTATCGCCGCATTGACATAGCCGTGTATCTAGTATCGCCGAGATTGATTCAAAAGAATAGCTTCTAATGAATTTTATACCCTAATCCAAGCGCTCCTTATCATCATATCATTTGAGGCGAAGAATTAAAACATCCAAAGCGACCTATCTTAGTACCAAATTAAATTAGTTAGTCGACGATAAAAAGAAGAGAAAAATAAAAGATTTTAACTTTTGACCCTTTAATCAGTAGTAATTTTACTTGAAATTGAGTATTGATTTTTTGTTACAATTATTACTTTTCTAACTGACCATTTGTTCCACAGTGACGTCAGCGGAGTCGAACTTCTTATGAACAACCACCAGTCTCTAAAAGCAGAGATCGACACCCGCGAAGACAACTTCTCAGCATGCATCTCTCTCGGTCGCGAACTGTTGGCGAGACAGCACTACGCGTCGTCTGACATCAAAGAGAAGCTGCTACAGCTGACCAACCAGCGCAACGCGTTGCTGCGGCGCTGGGAAGAGCGCTGGGAGAACCTGCAGCTTAGTAAGTGTCTCTCATCTTGGTATATCCCACTCACGTGCGAACTTTTGGTAAGTCAGCACTACGCATCGTTTCGTCTTAATCAGTTGATAGACGACCATAATTGGACAAAGAGCCTCCATAGATTAATTGCTTGGAGCAGTCACTGCCGACAGCTTAAAGCTGTAGTTTCAAAACCAATTTTACTTTCACAATACACTAACGTCTATGAATGCTCTAAGGTCTCTTCAAAGCGGTATCACAACGACTGGTCCTGTTTTTCGTATCTAGTACAATTCTCAATCTCCCGAGTCGACGGTCCACCTAGTGAGCACCCTCGCCGCTCCATATTTGATACTCAAAAGCTTTTCAATCCCGTTGATAGGAAAGAAAAAAGCGTACTTGTCTACGCATCTTCTTCTTTTCGTATCGACGGTACTTCTAATTTCGGTACTTTTCCACGCCAGTTATAACTATGAATGACATATCACCATATCTTTTACTAATCACAAACCATTCTCCTCCAGTCCTGGAAGTATACCAATTCGCGCGCGACGCGGCGGTGGCCGAAGCCTGGCTGATAGCCCAGGAGCCGTACCTCATGTCCCAAGAGCTGGGCCACACTATCGACGAGGTGGAGTCCCTCATTAAGAAGCACGAGGCCTTCGAAAAGTCGGCTGCCGCACAGGAGGACAGATTCTCAGCGCTGCAGAGGCTTACCACCGTATGTAAAACCTTTGATGCTAGGGACTATTGTGAGATGGTGTTGGGATGTCGTTGGGAATGCTTGGTGTTTTTTGCCGGTGCCAGACTTAGCTTCAAACATCTTTTGTCTTTAAAATATATTCTATCTATTTGAACACTTTGTTTGGAAACTGCAACTTTTGCCAAGGGCTATCATTATGCCCAGTAAAATTGAGTTATGAAGGTCAGAAACCTTAGTGCGATTATTTTAACGTACACATCAGGGCGTTAACGAAACTTTCTCTTAGGTCGGTTGTTCACGAGGCACCGCACGACACGATTTGCGATCACGATTTTTAACACACGACACACTGCAGACGGTCTGTCGTCCTTTCGTTTGTTCAATATAAACGATTCTGCAACTACACTGCAGTGCACTTGTATTGTTATATTTATAAGCGCGTGAGTGTCGAACCACGCGTGAGTCATCCGGTGCTGTGTCGTGTCGTCAACAAGATCATATTTGTTTTGTCATCTCTACAAAAAAATTGCGACGAAAAATCGTTTGTAAATCGTGTCGCGTGTAGTGCGGTGTCGTGTAATGAACAAATGATCCGTACAAATATATGGACCTCTAAATCTTGACATTTTATCGTGTCGTGTATTGCGTCGTGAACAAACGGCCTTATGTCGTTATTTATTTACCAAAAAAAAATGTTTTTCCTTACTGTAACCACACAGCGCTTCTCCAGTTTCAATACAAATTGACGTTTAGGTAATCGAGTATGAGTAAAAACACGCACTAAGCCCACAGATGTATAGTTGCACCTTTGAAATGTAATCGTGTATTTAGCTTCATCCTTTAAGATCAGAAACCAATGCCAACTAAGTTGTGAAAAGGCTTAGGAGATGATAACTTGTTTGAAGACTACAAGTTGAGAAAAAAGAAACTCAAATACTCCTTTGTAGCTTTGTTTGGCGCCGGTAAAAAGTAGTGCAATAGATTTTAACTTGTAATTAGCATACGTGGTTGTGTTGTCGTGTTGCAATAACGTTCATTAGTATTAATTGCGGGATTGACTCCCGTCAGAACAAAAAAAAATGTATCGAGTACAGATAATTGTTCCGGATCTAGTCATTTGTGCATGTTTATATAGACTGCGTAGAAGTCTCATTGATAATAACATCGTATGTCCAGCAAAGCGTTTTGTTAGACGCCGGACTTGTGAGGCAGCGACGATACTAATTTGCACTTTTTATTTATTTGCATGATAAGAAAACAAGTTCAACTGACTGACTGTTATACTTCTAACTATTATTACTGAATACAATAAACTACTACCGACTGTTAAACCTCATACAAAACTAATGAATGGGTTCAATATTGCACTTTTAATTATTTTGCTTGGTGTTTGGTTCACTTTTCTAATTTAATTTTTCTTATCCACAACTAGCTTGAACAGCGTGAGTCTTCAATGTGGCCTAGTGCACAGCCTTGGGATAAATGTGACGAATCAGACTTTACCTACGAACCCCCTCCCACTATCCGTACCCATGACCCTCTTACCGTCACCATAGACAAACACGAACGACCCGTCAGCCAAATAGTCGAAGAAATCATAACAGACAGCAACAAATTCCAAATACCAGAGAAAATAAAAGCGCGAGTTCTAAGTATAAACTACGCGAATAATCAAAGAAAGAATGACTCTTATCTATGGTCCGTGTCTATGTGTAACAATCACAATAGTCTGTCAACGATATCAGAGACAAGTTCCGCGCCAAATTCCCCTCCAACATCGCCTATGATGTCACCTGAAATATACAGCTCCGTTTTCTTTGAATTTCCTGATCAGGCAGAAAAAGCGAACGAGTACTTAGCTTGCGTAGACTTAATACTATGGGAAAGACTATCATACCAAAACGTCTACCCAAACGTGTCTTTACTACGACACAAAAGTGATAGTTCCTCAAAATCTAGTCTCAGGCGGTTTATTAGGAAATGGTCAAAGAAAGTTAAGCCTGCAGACACTGACATTAAGGGCGAAGTTGCCGTGCTATCTATGCCCGGTTTGACGAGTAGTTCGAAAGCTATAAACGACCTTGGTAAAGAGGTGAAGAGTATACCTTTGAGTTCATCCCTCCTCCTGTTGTCCCAGACCCGTACTCTCTTGTTTCCTGAAGGTGCATGGTACTATAACTACTTGGATAGTGTAAGTGAGGTGTTTGGTGTAATGCATGTACTTATGCTTGAATGCTAGCGGCATGAATATTGAAAAAACCTTACGCATAAAACCTATTTGCTTCTTCTTTAGGAGCTTGCTTTAATTATAAAGCAAGCTACTAAAGAGAATCACAAGAATCACGAGAAGGAAAATGTGATTCAGACTGCTGACATACATACTTGATTACATGCCCGTGTACCCTGAGGTGACAAAAATATCATACTGTAAAAAAAGTTCGACTGTAAAAAAGGGACAGATGTATACATTTGCTCCTTACGCACACTCAAAATAACCTTGCTTTAAGAGCTTATGGTCACCCCCCTGATTATTTCCTTAATAATTATTTTAAAAGGTGGTAAGTATAACAAAGTACAAGAAAAGCGACGGCGACGCTACAATATCCTCGCTTATTACTAAAGCCGAGCACGAACAATTTAATTAACCGTAACATTACAGTGCAAGACCTTTAATATGGCACAGCGAGTTTTAGTTTCTAAATAAAAATTCGCAATTGCAGTTTCTGCACTTGGCAGTTTCGATGCAGTGATGCCAACTGCATAAAAACTTCAATTTTGTTGTTTGACTGTTTAAAGTGTTAGACCATAAAAAGAGACTTAACTCACAGAGACTACGTTCTACAAATTCAATATACTTCCTAAAACTCGATGCCCCATATTAACAGCCGAGCACTGCAGCATAACTATAAACATCCGCATCGAATACTAACTATTCACACCCTTACAGTTCGAAGTCAAAGAGCGGAAGCGAAGGCAGGAGGCCGCAGAAGCCGCAGAACGCGAACAGCGTGAGCGCGAAGCCGCCGAGGCCGCGGCAGCCGCAGCGGCTGCACAAGACGCCGTTGATCGTGCGCAGACGCCGCAGGAGCAGCCACAGGGTATGTGTCTGAGTGATTATACTGATAGATGAAGGATAGGGAGTTTGGTTATATTGTCTTGAAGTGATAGATATGATCCCATGATTGGTACTGTAAAAGCTCGACCAATCAACTCAGTATTCTGTAAAGATCACTCAAAGTCATAGAAAATGACAAGTGTTTCAGGGTATTTCTATTTGAGTTTTGTTCAAGTTTGCAGAGTCCTGTGTATGGTTCTTAAGTGGTGGTTTGTCGTTGATGGCATTTGGAGTTTGATTTGCTATTGATCGAGCTTTACAGTAGCACTGTCCAAAAGAGACCAAATTTTTCCAAAATTACCTTATAAATATTAAATAGGTTTAAGTTTGAATGTTTCCAAAAAAATAGTAAATTATATTAGGTTTTGATAAGTAAAAATAGTAAAATCAGTGAACGACTACATAGTCAAAAACACAGAAAAGAACATTTCTATTCTAAAAGATTAACATCACTTCGTTTCACGGATTGCAATGTAAGCACGCATGTGTATCTTCTTCTAGCACTGTCGAATCCAAATGTCAACTATTCAGTAAAGAACGATAATTGAAACTTCCACTAACTTTCACCTTAACGGTGAATGCTGCTTGCATATTGCAATAACACTTACAATTAGAAAATTTTGATCTAAGTAAACTTTTACCTAAGAGAGAGTGTAGGAATTTTGACTTTAATTAAAAAGAAATTAAGCACATTTCGCACTACAGCCTAAGAAGGCTTACGGCAATGCTTGCCGCTTTACGTGTGAATTTACTTTATGCCCTTTTTGATTCGCTTATTCAGTCGACTAACAAAACCGACCCAAATGACAGTTGACAATCGGTTCGATTTTCGAAACGATACGCAAGTCTCGGTTCCGTTAGTCGATGGAATATCGCGTGTGACAAAGGGCCGTTACTTACCGATGTGTTGTCCACACATGCACACGCGTAGTCGTAAGGAGAACATCCACTAAAGCGGCTGAGAAGGCCCAAGAGCGACCGCATTCCCAGCCAGGTAATAAGAGCGCTTATTATAAACCTACCGATGTAAAAATATACTCGGCTGTTGGCATGAGCTTCTACGGTAGTTTAAAATTGGTGTACTCTGTATTTCTGTCAGGTTACACTGCGCTCGTTTAGTTAGAACACTTGGGGAGTTAGTAAATTAACTGTGATTAATTTTTATTATTAGCTTGAAAGCTTTTATTGTACGTATTAAGGAATTTCCTTTCGTGTAGGTTTAATTTTGTAGGTTATTTTTACGTAAACCGTAGTTGGGGTTCTAGCACAGTTTTCTTTTATTGCACGATTTCAATTTATTCTTCACATTACACGTTATCTCGTTTTTATTAAGGTGATGGTTTCATTCTGTCGATTCATCATCATACAAATTATTATCATTGATTCTTTTAAATCATCGTTCGGGGTTTAAAACCTTTTTAATCTTAAAAGGAAAAAAGAAAAGTTAAACCTTATGAAAGTCTTTACAGATTTTCATATAGTTTTACACCCCGATATTTTAATGTCTTACTTTCATCATGTTTTTAGATACCTATATCGCATATTTTAAACTATAATCGTATATATTTCATCACACACTATATTGTGACGTCATACTGCTAATCACGGTGATGGTTTGATACTCTGTCTCTCATGTCTGCTCTGTACTATCTTTGTTTCATTTTAATGAGGAGTTGTCATTTCATATAGAATCCCTGCTAGTTTGGTGGTTGTGTCTTCCAAAATGTATGATACTTAAATTACACTCGTATTTAGAAATAAAAACATCAATGTCTGCCCAAATCCGGCACTTAATGTTCTTTTTCAAAATTCAGTAAAACTACATATTTTATTTTTGTATACGAGCGTGTCTGCAAAACAAAAATTAATACAAAATTGAACATTGAATGGGACTTGCCAGATTAAATTGCGCAGTGCGTGAAGATTTTGTCGTAAACGTAGTCGATTGACCGGCGGACAGGAGTGAAACGTCAAAATTTTCTTGCGCTGCACATATTTTAGCGCGGCGAGTCCCTCCAACACTATCTAGTGGGGAAGCTATCTCGAAGACTCCTTTCAAGCAATAGGGTAGTTAACAAAAAATATTTATTTAGTTCATCAGTTAGAAAACCTAAAAATATTGGACACGTATTTTTCTTTTGTCACGTAAACATAAAAATACGTCGATACAGACAGGGCGTTGAAATATCTTGTGACGTCACGGTGTGCTTCACTTTACACTGACAAAGTGACGTCACACTCCTGAAATTTGATGCGCTGTATCTTTGTCAATTTTTATTTATATGATAAAGCTAAAAATACCGGTCGAATATTATTTGATAATCTCACTGACGGATTAAATAGAATTATCATTTTACTACCCAAGAAACATCCCTATTTTATTATTACTTATTATTATTTTATCTCTAAGTCGTGTTCGATGCTTTCTGTATTCTTGTACAAATGAAGCTGCCTCCAAATAAGGTAGGTATCCACACTGTGTACTTACTTTAGCTTCACTGTCTTTGCTTTCTATGTTATGCATCAGCTTTGTCTATAGCTTTATATATTTATATTATATGTTACCCAAGTAAGTATATTAAATTATTTAAATAATGAGCACAAATTCTAGTCATCAATTTTAATCACTAAACCCGGGGCTATGGTTTACCATTGATTGCTTAAAAAGGGTTATAACATGCTTTGTTTCATCATAAAAAAAATTTAGAACATAAAACAAATAAATTGAACATGCAGGGAATATAGGTAGGGTTGTTAACTGGAATGTCGACTCTCCTATGTCTTTTACTTAGTATGAAATAACTTGGAACCTTAATTTCTGTAGTGAAATAATAGATAACTCGTATATGTAGCATGTATGTTTATTAAAACTGTGTTCACCTGTGTAACGATTTTATTGAAGAACTTGATTGTGTTTCTTAATTAAATAGAACGATTTTTGACATCAGCTGACTTCTAAGTCAGAGTCACGTATCCCTCTTTGGGTACCACTATAAGGGTAGCTCTTGACTTGACTAGGCTGTCCTTTCGAGGTTGGAACTGGTCATTCAAACATAATGAAATCTTGCTTCAGTTGTCCTGTTAATAAACGAACTTCAATAAAATCAGAACACCGAATACACAGTTATTAGCATGTAGCAGTAAAACGTAACGTGAGCATGTAAGCACGTAGTGTAGACGTAACTAGCACGTAGATGTAATGTACGCATGCAGAGCTGGCCGAGACCCCCGCCCCCGCAACCCCCGCCACCCCCGCGGCCACCCCGCAAGCCGTCACCGAGACCGACTCCCCGCCCCGACCCTCGACCTCGAAACAGACGCCCGCCAAACCCGCACGCCTGTCCAGTGAGTATTGTAGTGGTAATGTAGAATGTATTGTGACTGTGCTGTGGTTCAAATTTGAATGGGGTTTGGTGATTTATTAGCATCGAGCTCAATAGATTTGGAATTTGAATTACCTTTGAGCCCAAAGCTAAAGATGCTTCAAAAAATACGCTGAGAGCTTTGTCAATATCTCCAGCGCAACTCGCTAGTATTCATTAAGACTGGCCGCCATGCGTGACCGAAATTTGGTCGGATCAAATAATATTAAGTCAGTCAACAATAACATGTGGGCACACTTTATTTATTTGTTGTTCGAATAAATATTATGTTTATGTGATACAAGTCAGATAATAATGATTAAGAACTGCTGTCTGAGATCAAACGGAGGCAAAAGAATATTCAAATTTGAATCATGACTAATGAATGTAAATGAAACTCTTAACCCGCTGTGTAGTAATGGCGATATGGTACCCTAACATGTACAGTGTATGTGTACCTAAACTGCATGGTAACATCTGTGTTTTTGTTATTTACCTACTTATGAGTGTCAGGGTTTGAGAGAAAAATATGTTTTAAATTTTCGCATGAAAACGCTTTTGTTTTTGCTGCGACGCAATTTTGTTTTATGTTGCTTTGAATTATTTTTGTTTTTTTGTTTTTTTCTCTCCTCGTCCCGTCACCTTTTAACGCGGCCTCCCCTTTGATACAAAAAAAAACCTACCTTAAAAACTCCTTTGCACGCACCTTTGTTGTAACGTCGCACTTTCCTTGGTACCCTGCCTATCCCCATTGGCACGAATAGCACCGGGAACAAGTTCAACACCGGCCACGCCGTCTAGTTCCGGTAAGGTGAAGTCGCGGTCTCGAAGCAAGTCGCCGTTCAGGAGTTTCCGATGGAAAACGGCGAAGAAACTGCTGGCAGGAACGCATCATAGCGACGATGAAGGTATCCGTGGTAGGGAACGGTGATGGATGGACATGTCGACCCTTGTTTGGGAAAGACAGAAAAAAAAATGAGCGCCTGAACTGCCATACACATTTCCCAAGAACTTTTACCTACGTGGGGATGAAAGAAATCTTCGGCTTTCGGCGTAATTTTGAGGTGTGGTAGAATAAGGCACGAACATTTATATTTAAGTTTAGGGGAGCACTCTCTTATAGTAGTTCAATATTTGACAGACTCTGAAGAGCCATGCAAAGTGGCAACTGATTTTGTACCAAGAGCTGTGCAAATATGAACTGTTTCCTTGATTTGATCTGTACTTGCCTGTTAATGATTGTGCCGTGCATGTTACGGCCAATGGTGTACAAAGTAAGCTTAGAAAGAACATAAGCTATAAATTAAACCTGTCCATCCACAACCGTCGACCCACTGTTTAAGCCTTTTGATGTGTTTACGCGATGAGCTTTGTTTGTGCTGATGTGATTGTTACGCGCATGTTTACTTTCTAGTCTAGCCAATAAAGCAACTTTATATGCGTGGCTTTCATTCAAAATTGTTAGGGTCGGACATGACGCCTGCGTATCAAACCTATCACCTTTTAGAACTAAAATAATTTAATAGGAGCAATATTAGATGTTACATTTAAGTTTTCGTTATCAGAATTAGTTTACTTTTCAAATAAAGAATGCCTGTCAAGTTTGAAGAGTTCTTTTTTTAAATTTATCTTTTAGCTGCGTTCAGGATTCTCTTTAGTTAGAGAGTTGGCTATTCTGATGATGCGTATCTAGCATGTTGTGTGAGGACGTGTGTACGAAGTTATTGTTCTGTACAGAGGGCGCTAGTCCCGCGAGCGAGGACGAGGGCGTAGAGGGGACCTTGGTGCGCAAACACGAGTGGGAGTCCGCCGCCAAACGAGCTTCCAACAGGTAAGAAACTAAGAATTGTTCCTTGTTTGTCCGCACTGAAATTCTTTTTATCAACTATGATTATCAACCCAAACAATAATGATAAAAAATTACATAAATAAAATAAAACTCACCCCTATGTCCCATGGGGTTTAGTTGAGCAAAACAAAACTATAATAAGTTGACATTATGATTTCATAAAAGACAAAAGTGGGCGTAAATCGGTTTTCAGTTTGCTAAAGAATAATCATAAAAAATTGTTACGAATACTTAAGTTAATATTTTCAAAGCAATATTAGACTTTATCGTTGTTTAGGCACATGACCAAAAATATTGAATTATAACTCTTATTGCTTACTTGTCAATAAAAACTTCATAAATATCCTCAGATCATGGGACAAGGTGTACGTGGTGGCGAAGGACGGGCGCATGTCGTTCTACAAGGACCAGAAGGCGTACAAAGCAGCGCCCGAGGCGCACTGGCGCGGGGAGGCGCCGCTCGACCTCAACGGTGCAGTGGTTGAGGTCGCCGCCAATTACACTAAGAAGAAGCACGTCTTCCGTCTCAGGTACAACTAGTTACTTTTTACTTAAAAAAAATATGTTGAAGCCTTTTTAGAATAGCGGTGCTCTATCGTTGGTATGGTACGGATTGAAGACAAAGACTGTCCAAGACGAAGTTCTAAAAGCTGGTGGCCATATCTTTTCGTTTTCAAGAAAGCCACTAACACCGGGCTTCTCAAAGCTAACTTATGTGAGAAATTATTAAACATGTGTTATCTGCTGTGATTGGCTGTTGAAAATTCATTCAACCAATCGCAGCAGTTAACCGGCGATTATTCGTTGATTCCGTTAACGTCCCGATACTCAAGCTTCGAGACACCGGGCATAAGACAATTAAAGTAGCGAACATTCGATGTAAGCAAAATAAGTTACAAAATAATATATTTTGGAAGTACATATTATGTGAAGCTTAGTTATTATGGCATGATTTAAACTAAACGAATTCGCTTAGAGGTAATAAAATTTATTGACGCCATAATGAAATCCGTTAGAAAGAGTCCAGTTGTGATAAATATTATTAAACATGAAAATTGTATGTTTTCCAGACTGAGCAGCGGCGCCGAATTCCTCCTGCAAGCGCACGACGAAGCCGAGATGTCGTGGTGGCTGGAGGGGCTGCGGGTACGCGCGGCCGCTCCCGCCCCGCGCTCGCACACGCTGCCCGCGCCCGCCAACAACGAGCCCAAGCGACGCTCCTTCTTCACGCTCAAGAAAAAGTCAGTCACCCTCCTCTCTCAGCTATACGCTCCCTAGGACTAGGACACTGCACTGCATGCCATGTTTGTACCACAGACTATAGGCGATACCGGGGCTTTTTGGCGTTTTGGACCTATCTCTATTGCGGTAGTTTCTTAGTTTTTTTTGTTTGCAAGATTCTTTTAAAGCAGCAGCTGCAGAAGCTGTTACGACGCATCTGATTTTGTGATGCGACATTGTAATGCTTAGTCAGTCACCCTCCCCTCTAAGCTTTACGCACCCTAGGACTAGGACTTACTGCAATGCATGCCATGTTTATATGACAGATTATAGGCGATAGGATTTTTGGCGTTTTGAAACTTTGACTTGCTGAAGGGTTTACATTAGAAAAGTTTCATGACCGTTAAGGCAAGAATACCCATGCGATTCTCAGAGTCGAAAATGTCCAGTCTATTTATTGCATTCATAAGGTTAATTTACAAAAACATTTTAACCGTGCTATTAGTTTAAGAACGGATTAGTTAATGTTTCATTATCTATGGAGAATTTGTTTTTTTTTTTTAATTTAAATTAATACGGTGCCATGTGTTTACACTCATGAATTAAATAATTATTGATTAATCACACTGAATAGAGCCTCTCTGACATCCCGCATTGGACATTTTCCCTTCTCAGAGGTTGAGAAACTCTCCTTGTGTAAACGAGGCTTAAGATTCTTATTAGATTATACTGGGATGATCTTATCTTATCTTGTGGAGGGGCCGAGAAATGACTCGGACACTTCGACCCATTGGGATCTATTGTGGTCCCCTAGATACCTTACTCCTTCCCAATCTCGTTGAAAACTCCTTTCATGAGTCTTACAACGAGACTAGGTGATATGAGCCTATGGTCTTCCGGTTTTGGATATCCAACCCCTAGGAGACTCATTCGGTTACCAGCCAGTGCATCACATGTGCACAGAAGGTGCTCCATGGGTTCCGTATGTTCCCCACACAACCTGCACATGGGTGTCGCGGCCAGACCCATCTTCATGAGCATGTCGTTGGTTCCAAAGTGCCCAGTAAAGGCCCCAAGCAGGTAGCGGATTTGCCCCCTGCTCATATTCCAAATGCATTTCCGGGCTTTGAAAGTAGAGCCTAGAAATTTCTTTGAGTGTTGTAGACCGGTATTAGACAGCCAATGTGTTCGTTGTCTGTGATCTACAAACTCCCTAAATGCGGCTTTTACGAGACACGTCGAAATGCCTACACATGGTTCTGGGCCCACAAAATCATTTGCTGAGCCCTCTCTTGCCAGTTCATCTGCCACTTCGTTACCATGGATTCCTTTGTGCCCAGGGACCCATATCAGTCTTACCCTGTTATGCTTCCCAAGCCTGTTTAGGGTCCGGATAGCATCCAGAATAAGTCTGGAGTCCACTTTGTAGGATGCCATGGCTTTGATTGCAGCCTGACTGTCACTAAGAATATATATGGATTTACCTCTGGTTCCTCTATCTATATTCTCTTGAGCACAGGTTATTATGGCATATGTTTCTGCTTGAAATACAGTTGCCATCTTACCTAAGCTTTTGCTACATTTGTAACCTTTTGCGAATATGCCCCGCTCCTGTACCTGATTCCATTTTGGATCCATCAGTGTACCACACCAGACTATCTTGTTCTGGTGGATCTAGTCCCTTCGTCCAGTTCTCTATTATAGGGATTTGGACCTTAAAAGACCTTTCAAACACAAACATAGTTTGCATTTTATCAGATATCATGCTTGTTACCCGATCCAGGCCTTCATTTCCATCGAACTTTGTATGGTTAGTCTTTGGCTTAAAAGCATCCCATAGTCCAGCAACAGCAAGACGATATAATGTCTTCCTTGCTTCGAATTCAACCATCATATGCAGCGGAGGGATATTCAGGTATCTCTCAATCGCTGCCGAAGGTGTTGTCCTGAAAGCACCCGTGATGCCGAGACACACTGTTCTTTGTAACCTGGTGAGTGCCACTTTGCACGAGGCAAGCTTTGTTCTTGGCCACCACACTATACTGCCGTATGTGCTAATAGGTATTATCATTGTCCGGTACAGCCATAGTATCACTTTGGGCTTTAGCCCCCAAGTTTTACCGTAGGTGGAACGACACATGCCGAACACTCGTAAGGCCTTTGTCGTAATATTTTCCACATGAGTTTTCCACCTGAGTTCTTTATCAAGCGTTACAAGATATTTAACTTCGGTGGACCAGGGCAGCAGCAGCTTTATTCCATTGAGGGAGGGCTCTCCTAGGTTTCCTAGTTGTCTCTTCCTCGTGAATGGAATAATGACTGCTTTGCTTGGGTTGATAGAGAGGTGGTTCTTTGTACACCATTCCTCTGTCATCCTCAATGCCTGTTGTAATAATCCAGAGATTATGTTCGGGAATTTACCATTAACCATTATAGCTATGTCATCTGCATAGCCTACTGTGTGGAATGGTCCGGTATTGAGTTTGGTGAGTAGCGAGTCTACTACCAAGCACCACAATAGTGGTGACAGCACTCCGCCTTGCGGACAACCTCTTGTTGTTTTAGCGCTTAGTCTGTCTCCCATTAGTTCCGATCTGACTATTCTGCTTCTCAGTATATAGTCAATCCAGTTGCACGTGGTATCATTGATGCCATGTTCCTTAGCAGCAATGCGTATAGACTCAAATGTGGTCTTGCCGAAGGCTCCCTCTATGTCGAGGAAAGCCGCGACACATATCTCTTGTCCCGATACTGGGATGATAATATCGTAGTTCTCTTCACTGCTACACGGTTTCAGGGTTTAAGGCCTCTTTCAAAACAGAAGTTTTTTAAATAGCAAGTTTTATATACAGGGTGTATCTGAAAGGTGTGATCAAACTTTAAAATTTGCTTCTGCCCATGGAAATGGAAAACTTTCTCCGAAGCAGTCATAGACAATTTCCATACAAATTTTCGTCCGCTGACCAAATTTGTATGGAAGATACAATTATTTTTTGAGAATTTTCTTGGAGAAAGTTGATTATATACAAAAGTACAAAAGCGGTTTATCAAATATGGTCACATCTTTCTGTGCTTGGGTTGATTCCTACAGAATTGGTTTGGAGCATTAGGCGTCTACGGGCTGTATGTCGATGCTTTTAAAAAAATGTCGTTTTATTTTTCTTAATTAGGCTTCGCTCCTTGGCGCTTGAGGACGCGTCAGTTACGCTCGTCTCCTTCCTTTGCTCGCCATAGAAAACAGCTAGTTTGCGAAACGTGGGTATTTCTGAACCAAAAGGTGGTTTTCTTGGGGTTTGACAATATTGTTTCGGGTGTAAATGTTCCACTACATTCCATTTTCCAGTCAAGATAGTCTTATGGTGTCCTTGTTTTGTCTTCAACGATTACTAAACTCATTTTTTTGTTGTCTTATTACTAATATTGGTCGACGTTTTCAGTGTTGTCACTATTGGGATCGTACTTTAATGTGTTAAAGCAACTGTTTCAATGTGAAGGAGAGATCAAACTACCCCTTTTTATCAACGGAACAATAATGGCGTTCACACGTCACAGTTCACACTCCTGCTCGTCATTTCATGTCTTCAGTTAAAGCTTATTTTTAAGCTCATCATTTATTGTTCTATAACTTTTCATTTTCAGTGTAACAGGTTCACTATCCACATAACAGATACAATAGTTAAACAATCACAACATCCCAAATGTGGGTCTCGGGGCTGTGAACCGGCTACCACTTACGTCCATTGATATTTGAATCATTTTGTCGATACTCAGCAATCGTGATAGTATGAATTTGACTAACCCTAGTGCCTTTAAGGGCCCTATATGCTTTCCTAATCTAGGTAACCTAACTCTTGCTTGCTGATCTTAACTGCTTTCTGATTTTCAATATGTTATTTGATTGCCTACTTGATATAAATGTGGTGTAATTTTTACAGCTAAACAGTTAAGGAGCGTGTGGAGGCGGGCGCAAGTTTCCTCATTACGCTCATGCGGTGTCCTCGCGCCGCGTGCAGTGCGCCGGGCGTGCCACGCTAGCGCCGCACGGCCCGCTCACGCCAGGCACGCGGCTTCGACGGCCGCCCCGCATTTCTCACGACGCTTGCAGCTGTAAGCTTTGCTAATGACGAAATTGTCGACTCGCGGCACTATCACCGTCGACACGGTTCAATGTTATTATTATTATTAATATTATTTTTTTGTTGCGTACGAAACGTTATTTGAGACTGTTCGGTATCTGAGTGTTCGATCGTTCGCCCTCGTAAACCGTATTTATTGTTCGATATTCGTATCGAAGATTGAAGATATTATAGTAGATTTTATCCAGGAATGTACGATCCCACCCCTCGAAAGTGTAATTGTTATGATATGAAACGATTATGAAATACATATTATTATTATAAAATTCTAAATGCGTCGCTATTTATACATAGATGATTTTAGTGTTTAAATTCAGATTGAGAATATATATATTTTAATTATTTATATTAAAAAAATGGAGCTAGAGTAATGTAAATTCAGTTGAACTAGAAATGTATGTCGTGCGATTTACTAATGATTCAGATATAAATAATAAAAAAAAAGTTTTAAACTATTAATGACCAATGTGTAATACCAATCGACGGAATTTGACTATCGCATTTGATAATGTTTAACTTAGCTAAGACGACGGAGATTTGTAACCGCATTTACATTCAATAGACGATTTCCCAGTGGATTGACGTTTTACTAATTGTATCGACAGCTTTGCTACGTCGGAGCAATGCGAGATAATTATAACGTAAGCTACGTACATGAATTGTATTAGATTTAATTTTCATTATAAAGTGTCTTCTCTCGGGCTGCCGGTCGCCGCTGTCCGCTTACAAACGCCGCATTTAAAATAATAATTATCAGATTTCTTCTTAGATTCTCGTTGTTAGTGAGAGGCGGGTAGACATAGAGCGGCTCTGTAGCGCGGCGGAAGCGGCGACCGGACCAATAGTAATCCAAGTTGTAAGTATGCTTGATCGCCTCATAAGTGCTTCTACGAAATGACGTATTTCTATTATGAACATTAATTTTGTAATGATTATTTTTACTGCCAATTTCACAAATTGTTAATTTTTATAAGTAATAAATAATTATATAAACTAAAATTCACATTTCATAATATTACGTACACACATTTTTAGTTCTATCGCGTTATGGTTATTGTATATTTGGCGAGTGTGGTGGAGTGCGAGGCGCTTAGGACGCTATGTCGCTGAACTACTGCCACATTGATCACTGCATGTTTCGTAAAACTATGTTTATACTTATTTTATTTTAAAGAACTTTCTTTATTGATGAGAATATAAAATAAATGATGTTTTCAAATGATATGTGTTTTTATTCATTCCTCCATGTTCCACAGTGCTTAAATAGGCTCTATTTACCAGAGAAATAAATTAATTGAACAAAGTAAATAAATAAATAAATAATTTGTATGAAATTAGCTATCATACAATAATTTGTATGAAATTAGCCATAATTCTGCTAAATGACTTAACCTTGATTTCTGAATTAAGAATTTAAAGTTGAGTAATAATGTAACTCCACATCTGTTTGAAAACCTGTCAATTACTTTCACACTACATTCTTAACTCTAAATATTCAATCCAGAAACTAGTTGCGGAACTTATCCGTAAGTGCTACAACAAAATTCAACCATAAATATTTCATAGAAGAAAGTATAAAAATATAAACACTTACTCAAGAGATGAGACTAGGTCAAAAGAATTTCCTGTTATCAAGTATCTCTTATCACATCAAGATATTGATATCAACTAACACATAACTTACACTCAAAATTCGTAACACCGAAAGATAAAACAGCATTTTCTCACGTTGATCTGCCTGCATCGTACTAGTGTTTAGTGAACTTTTAGTAAAATGTTGGCCAAACTAATTTACCTATGGCCTCTGTTAGTGCTAGCAAGTGGAAATGTTTGTGATGGGGAGGGATGTGCCACACGCATATCTAGGATTGCTGGGGGAGAGAGGTCTGAGATAAACGGTAGACCGTTTCAGGTGAGTCGTGATTCGTGTGAATTTTTTTGGCTAGCGTTCAACTTAAATATACTAGCAATATTTTTATGTTCTGGCTTCAAAGCCATTTCTTACCTACTAGAATTCCTTTCTTTGTTTGAAGGATGGTAAAGATATTAAAGGGAACTTGTAAGCTTGTATATCTAGTCGTTTGATAATCACCATTCAAAAGGACAAATTACATCTAAAAAATTAAACTATCTGGTAGCTGTTACAGATAGTACTGTAGCTACTAACAATACTAGATATTTTTAGGGTTCCGTACCCAAAGGTAAAAACGGGCTTCCTGTTACTAAGACTCCACTGTCCGTCCGTCTGTATCTCATGAACCGTGATAGCTAGACAGTTGCAATTTTCATAGATGATGTATTTCTGTTGGCGCTATAATAACAAATACTAAAAATAGAATAAAATAAATATTTAAGTGCTCCCATACAACAACCGTGTATTTTTTTGCCGTTTTTCCGATAATGGTTCGGAACCCTTCGTGCGCGAGTTCGTATTTTTTTAAACCAGCTTTCAGTAGGTAACAACAAACTAACTGTATTTCCTGATAGCTACTACCTAGGCGTCTTTGTCAACAGTGAATAGGTTTCTTCTAGGTAAGTGTGCTACATCGTCGACCACTTCATCGCTTACCATAAGGTGAGATAGTGGTCAAGCGCGAGCCTATCAATAAAAATAAAAATAAATACTGTGCAGAATTTTTAGTAATCGTTCCAATTTCAAGGAAAGTATAAAAGCCAGTAAGATCAATAAGATCATCATCTACCACCAGTCCAGTTCCAGTCTTGATCTAGGATAAAGAAGAGGTGCGTCAGGCAACTGTTACCGGATTTCTCAGAAATTATTTGCTTTACGCAGCTTAATAACAACTTAGTTATTAAAGGATATCTAATTACTTGAAACACATACTTCTTTTCAAAACCTATCATTCAGGTGGCCCTATATTCGCGAGTGGGCACGACAGGAGAGCTGGGTTTCTGCGGCGGCTCGCTTATAAGCCAGGAGTGGGTCATCACGGCAGCACACTGCCTGTTTCACAATGGAGAAGAGGTCAATCATGTGCAGGTAACAATTTTGTGACAGCTGATGTATTGATTAATAATGCCTTTGAGGGATCGAATCTATAAGTAGAATGAGGTGAGGCTCTAATGCAGATCCAGAGTGTTCGATATTATAGCCTGAGGAATAAGTGAAGCTGACTTGAATTGGCATACGCAAAATCGATGAATTGACATTACATTGCGAATCGATCAGCGAATTATGCGCTCAGGCTAGCCTGAGCGCATAATTCGCTGAAGAGAGCATATTTCGCATAGAGCGCATATTTCGAATGTTAATCCATCTAGATGGATTAACATTCTAGAAGGCATAGCCAATAGCTGGTGGCAGCGTGATAAAAGTACCTAGGTTATCGAGAATCAAGGAAGTGGCATTATGAATCTATGGTGTTACCATAGACACATACTGATGAATATTTGATGTAGGTACAAGACAATGAAGCTGAGAGATGTTATTTTGAATGGGAAATACGGCTCAATTAAAATTATTTACAGTGAAGGAATATCGATGAATTCCAGGTTCTGGTTAGCCAAACAGATTTAGATTTACCTACGGTTACATTTCGGGGAGTGTGCGATGCTTATATTTCTATGGATGCAGCTGTATAATTTGATTCCGCCTAGGGCTTTCCATAATCGGACTACAAGCGGCGCCATCACTATAAGCGCTGCGGCCATCCGCCATCGGTACATGGTGGACATCCCACCCATACGCACAAAGCGTTTTGCTAATACTTTCATTGTGCGAACATCTAAGGAGTGGAATTCCCTGCCGAAATCTTTGTTTCCTGATAGCTAAGCCCTTACCCCCAAGGCACTTCAGGCATTACTTCTAAGCAAGCGTGCTTCAGCGTAGATCACATCATCACTTACCATCAGGCGAGATAGTGGTCAAACGCGAGACAATCGATAAAAATTAAATTGTTATAGATCTACTGCTGTTTATAGGCTATTCTCGGCGCTCATTCCCTGTACGACCGCTATGAGAACGGGCGACGCGTGGTGAACGTCAATGAACTGGTCATCCACCCGGAGTATGAGCCGACCACCTTCACCAATGACATCGCGCTGGTCAGGCTAGCCAATACCGTACAGCTTACAGGTAATTTAGAACTAGACGCAACGCAGCATAATTACTGGGCCACCATTGCTCCCAAGGTAGAATTAATTAAGTCAATTAGTGAAACTATCAGTGATCTTCTAAAACCCTATGACAGTAAATTAACTAGTTTAAAATGATGACCGAACTGTGAAGGAGGCTAGGTATCAGTAGCTAATGCCTGCACATTCTTTACCTTGAGTAAATAGCACGCAGACACCAGTCAAATTATGTATTAAAAAAAATGCATAATTTGCTAAAACCTTGCAAAGAAACTATAGCGTTTATCTATTAGATCTAATACCAAATTTTTCACCCGCCTACTTGAAATAATGGAAATAAAATAAGGCTGTGAAAGTAGGTACTTCAATAACGCACTTAATTGACATTTCCAGACATGATCAACACGATCCACCTCCCGTACCGCAACATATCATCGTTCAATTTCGCGGGGATGGGCGGAACCGTGTCCGGGTGGGGCATTGCAGCTCAAGGTTTGTCCTCACCATCATAACAACATTAAAAATAACACATCGATTGGTCGGAAAAGGCAATACACCGGGAAGAGTCAAACAATACTAGCACATATAATTATTAGCATACAGATGCCTCATCCCATACAAAGAAGCCGTGCCGACGTAACTAATCTCGTTCGTCTGATTAAGATGGTTATTTTTCTATATAAGTACTTCGATCGCGTTTGGTTCCGTTCCGCGGTTATAGATGGTGTTAGCAGGGACTTGCAAGCAAAATGGTTTTCTCGGTTCGTGACAATTTTTTTCTTTACATATTAATTATATTTTTTAGAGAACTTTTTTGGACGTTTTTACTGTTTCATTGTACCAAAACGTGTTACAATACAAATTTAAAAAATCGAGTGGCATGCATCAGAAATTTAGAACCGTGCCATTTTTGAAATGTGAACTGAGAACCCAATATTCCATAATTTTGTGCTTAGGAGAGTTGACTAAACAAGAACATAAAATATTTATGATCAATTCTAGAAAATGTTAATTTTACACACAAATCCTTCACAATTCAATGACAAATCGATGCATCTAGTGAAATTTCTTTAAACTAAATTTTCTTTGCTAGCGCTGGGATCCCGTGCCTACAGCAAGACTGAAAAAAAAAATACAAAACACTGATGGAAAATCGTTGTCCTACGATCGTTTTGTTTTTAGGGTTCCGAAGTCAACAAGGAACCCTTATAGTTTCGCTCTGTCTGTCTGTCCGTCCGCAGCTTAGCTCAGAGACTCTTAGTACTAAAAAGCTATAATTTGGCATGGATATACATATTAATAATTCCAACAAAGTGGTAAAATTAAATCATGAAAACAATTTTTTTTAGGGTTCCTCCTATAGATGTAAAGACGAGATATTTTTTATTCTTTTCTAGCTTATGGTGTGGGGTATCATTGGATAGGCCATTCAAAAATATTACAGGTTTGTTAGAGTCAAGTGCCCCCCCCCCTGCCAGCGAAATGGTTGCTCTTGGCTATAGGATAAAAATCACGGCAGTAATATATATAACGAAATTAATAGGAAAACTATCACACCTAAGTAGGCTTTACAAGTTTACAAGTAATAGTCGACCAACTTATAAAATGTACTTGGAACAAAAAAAAATTGTACAAATGCCATAGCAAAATTAGTAAATAAAGTTCTTAGCTGTATAAATATATAAAACAGAGTAAATATATGATGTATATTTACTACCTACTACCATGTAAAAATATACAAAAATAAAATCATAACATCCTTAATAATAATGATTTCTATATTAATTATGTTTAAGCTCGAATATCGCATTAGAGTGGGCGGAGTCGTTGGCAGTGCCGCGGGGGTCTTTTTTGTGTTAGTGCACTGGTGCAGAAGTATTTTCGAATTTTTGTAATCTAAAGTCAAATAAGATTCGATTGCCAAGCAAATTCCGCTACCCGACCATAGATGGCGGTATTCTCAGTGGTCGCAATTATAAACTTAATTGCGTTTGCCGTAAGGTTGACACTCGTGTCATAGATCGATATTTACTACTACTCAACCATGGTCACATCAGTGCAATATAACACATTGCAATTTTAATTACATTATCGATATCGATAGATACCCGATCTTTTTATTCGAAAAAATAAGTCATAGATTTTTTTTATTTGTAGGCTTGTATAAGTATATTTTCATAAATAAAATCAATTTGAAATTATATACCAATTTAATTATGCTCATTAAGGCGGGCGGGTTTCTTCATGATATTATCTTATAGAAATATTAAATTTTATATTTCCTTTTGTTGATATCCATCTATAAAGTTATTATTATTATTATTCGACCCGACTACATCACTAATTGAGTAGCGCAGAACTTTTGAGAACGAAATAGTGAATACCTCAGATTAGAGGAGATAAATCCGAAATTTTTCGAATTCCGAAAGAGAAATAAACAAGGAGCGTGCGCGCGAGGATTCACGAACGAACCATACCATTCCCCGTGGCTCTAACGCGCGCTCGTATGTCCTTTCGCAATTGACGTCCTTCGTTTAGATTATTCATTGCAGCTCATTTAAGTTGTTTATTTGTTCCTATCATGGTAGTTGAGTAGGTTGTTTGAAAATATTCATACTAAAATATTTGTTTTCGGTTTGTAAATATTTGGAGATTTTAACGAAGACTATCTCCGTAACGGCCTCCGTACTGCAGTATTCAAATTATTAAGTGACGCGGGTTATAAATCTTTATTACAAAAGCTTGCCTCAACCCGCGGTGGTACTCAAATAGATAATATTTTTTCCAACTTCATTTGTGAAGTTGGATTTTATAACTCCTTCTTCAGTTACCATCCAGTCCTATGTGGGCCCATTTTTAGACGTTGTGAGCCGCTGAGACCGTTTAAATGTTCATGTAATAACAAAAAACCCTCTTCTTAGTCCGCATTATTATGCAACTTCGGAACCCTATTACTACGCGTGGCCCGACACGTACTTGGCCGACTTTTTTTTCTTCCTTTTTTCGATCGAATTTATTATCGATGGAAACACGGCCATTAAAACGAGCTTAGGTATCTATTGAAAAATTTATTCAGTTAAAACCAACTTTATAAATTTGTTCAATGTTCAATGCATATGGTTTGGTCCGCATCAGGTTTTCACATCCAACTAGAAAAATATGTGCTTAAAATAATCT
This sequence comes from Orthosia gracilis, assembly GCA_947562075.1. Classification (NCBI taxonomy): domain Eukaryota; kingdom Metazoa; phylum Arthropoda; class Insecta; order Lepidoptera; family Noctuidae; genus Orthosia; species Orthosia gracilis. Next base: position 39,736,901 of record OX387265.1, on the reverse strand, counting down.
ACAAGATATGAAATAATCTAGAAGCATTTTATTTTTATAACATAAATAATGACTCCTACAACTATAGACACACAACCTTTATATGTATTATAACTTTTATAAGCGTCTGATACAAACTCCTTACCAAACAAATATTGTTTAAGTAGTGCTAGTAAGGTACTTCGTTGTTAGTTATTAAGTATATTATCCAAAACTTGTTTTATGTGTTTTTGTTTAGTGTTTGCTACGTGAGTGATCGTTGAAATTAAAAACGTTAAGGATTAATTTATCATAAGTTTTAATTACTTAGTACATTTAATACTAACTAACTTAGTATATAATTTATGGTAGCATAGATATGTGAGAATGTGAATAGAGGGTGTGAAATCATTGGGAAGTAATATTCGATGTTAAAATATGCTGTTTATATATTTTTAATACGTCTCCAAAAATTTATCATTACACAATTGTTTTAATTAATTTATAACAGTCTTATAATCGCCATATATAAAAATGATTTTGACTGAGAGCGTGTTAAAGAAAGAAATAAAGAAAGTAAACTAATTTATTTGGCACACACAGATACACACAATGTAGGTACGAAAAAAGGAACTTAATTTTAAAACAATTACATACAGTGTGGCCCGCGGCTGCGCCAAAAAGGTCCAGTTCAGCAAAATGCCTGCGAACTAGGAGTTGCCTGACGCTGTTTTAAGATGATGATGGTGTGATGTGTATTATAACCATAATAGCACTTAATTCAATTTTAATAAGAACTATTCGCCTCCATGTTAATATAAAGTAGGGTTCCTCATTGAATTTTTATAAAACACTACGGTACTTACAATTTTTTTTATTTGTTACATTTTCGTGATGGTTGTATACTTTTGATGTCGACTGTTTTCTAAGCAAACATGATTTTCATCTATTAAAGCACATGAAGTGGCCTTGGGCTATTATTTAATACACATTTTGTCTTATATATAACTTAATCTTGTAGTGTAGGTACTGTAAGCCTGTAGTGTAGTATAAGCCATAGTATAAGAATAAGTGATCTTGAGTTTAATTATCAAAGCTTGTGGAATGCTATTGTAAGAATGGAAGTCTTTACCAGTGCTAGTATAGGACTTACGTACGACGACGTTACGACGTATTAGTCTTTGCAGTCCTATAATTTTTATTATAGGACTTTTTTGCTAGTTGCGCTACCATGCATGTTATCCCAATTAATAATCGAAATGCATCTTTTTCTCCCCAGGAGTGACCTTCATATCACCCACACTTCGTCAGAAGCTGATGACGGTGATAACGGACGCGATGTGCAATGTGTATTACTTCAACCAACTCCCTCAGAACTCCATGTGTGCTTTCCATGGAGCTTCTGGCACCTGTAAGGTAACAAGCATTGCTTAAAAGCTGCTCGATGTGATTTTGGCGGTCGAAAAGGGTGACCAAACACATTCACTTGAATAGATACATTCAAACTTAATGGCGAACCCGAACACTCCGCGAGTCTTTGCGCAGTAGGATAAAAATTTATGTGACAACAGTGGCGATGGGTGGGGTACTGCGCAGTGAAGGGAATTAAGTTCTTTTTGTAAGCAAATCCGAAAGAAACAGACCTATCCAGATCTGAGTTATCATCAAAATACAGTGTTTCGAGTTACATTACATTAAAGATCATCAGAAGTTAAGCAAATCTGTAGGCAATTATTTACAGGCAGTGTTCTGTATAATCTGACCCCTTTCCCTTTTCCCCCTCAGATAATGCAATAATAATTAATAATAATAATTCTTAAGACAGAACTTTGCACAAAATTGAGAAGAGTTTTGTTCTATTTAACTTAGAATGCCATACCACAAATATTAAAGTACTTAAATAGAGACGTCATACTCATTATAAACATAAAAACATGGCGATATTTTACTTTAGCTACCTACATAAGACCTTTGGAACTTGATTTCTATCACTGAGTAGGTTAAAAGATCACAGAGATATAAATAGGAGATAAACATACTGTTCAAATGTAGGTACGTCCGTGTCGCGGCCAGACGCAGGACGGACTGAGTTCACTCAAGCTGGTCAGCTTGTGTTTGTATTGCCGCGCAGACGTCGGTAAAACGTATCTACCTCAGTATATATATAACATCATTGACTTAAGTGTAATACCCAGAAGGGTAAGTTAACTTAAATACCTACATACTCTATGCTAGGCGCAGTCGACCGCAATTTAGTGTTAAAACTGTGCCTACAGCTCACCTAGCGTAGTACGAAGTTTCAATAGGATACGAGGCCAACTTATAGTGGTTTTGTTACCACTTAAAGTTAACAAAAAATAAAAGGCCCGTTTTGAGAGCTATAAAAATACTTAATAATAATTAAACTTGATGCTTGCGATTGATACTCGTTGTTATAGTGTATGGGTAACATAGTAATTAATTAGGATTATGAATTAGATTTTTCAATTTCTTCCGTAGAAAGTTATCGCGGCATGTCAAATGAGAAACGTTAGCGGACTTCTTCAGATTGTGACGACTTTGATGCGTCTGATTTGTAGATAAACGAAAAATAAATGATAAACGAAAGATTTTACTTTTACAGGGTGATAACGGTGGTCCTTTGACGATATTTTACAACGCAACTGAAGAGGATATTTTGGTAAGAATCATTGTAATAGCATGCTCCTACCCCAAACAGGCAACTAAAAAACTTGTCTACAAAAATTATAACCGACTTCCAAACAAAAACACTACAAAGTAAAAAATAACTTCAATTTCGGAAGTCGGTGTTTCTGTTTTCGTTTCTTCGTTTTTTGACACCGACTTCCGAAATTGAAGTTATTTTTTACTTTGTAGTGTTTTTGTTTGGAAGTCGGTTATAATTTCTGTAGAAAAGTTTTTTATTTTCCACTTTTTAGTTGTGGTACATAATAGACCAGTTCTATAGGCTAGGTACCTACGCGTATAGTGCCCAAAGTGAAGCTAGAATAGATTAACCCAAGATATGAAACTTATACAAAATCGGTGCAATGAAAGTATACCAAGGTGAACTGTTCACACCTGCGTACCCCTTTAGAGCGTACCAGTGTGATGTTATGTTATGAAATGGTGTAAACAATAAACAGACATGCGATTAGATCTATCCCGAGTGATTTGCCGTCATTTATTGAAGAGTTCTGATGTATTTCTCCGAAGTTCTTCATCAGATCTTGATGAAAATTAAATGGGACCACACGACAAGCACCAGCTTTCAATTAAAAAAAGAATCATCAAAATCGGTTCACCCAATGAAAAGTTCTGAGGTATCAAACATAAAAAAAAAAAAAATACAGTCGAATTGAGAACCTCCTCCTTTTTGCGAAGTCGGTTAAAAACAAGGATTTTTCGAGATGATTGTGTTTATAGTAGTTTTTAGAGTTCCGTACCAAAATGGTAAAAAAACCAACCCTTGTTGGTGCTGCTTTGTCTATCTGTTTGTCATTAAAGATCTAGTTGATGTTTAAGGAAACAGCAGCCTTATTGCGTAATGAATTCGGCAAGGCAAAGGGCAAAGAGTATGAAAAATCGACCAATTACATAGACGGCAAAACGCGGACGGTCGAATTTTCATACTCATTGCCCTTTGCCTTGCCGAATTCATTACGCAATAAGGTTGCAGGCATTCTACGACTAACTTGAAAAATATTTTTCCTGTCAAGGTACAAAACCTTCGGCGGGCGAAACTCGCTCTTAACCGCTTTTAATTTATTTTAATTATTGGTTTGCGTGAGATGGTGCAAATTGGAAGCAATTTGCACCATCTCACGTACTAATAAGCGAAGATATAGTCGACGATGGAGTATCCACGCTTGCCTAGAAGTATGCCTACTAGAAGTTCACAATCTGCAGTAAGCCCAAATATGTATACTAACGAATAAGTGTATTTGGAAAATAAACTGCACGTTTAAAATCCGGCAAACTTGTTTATATTAATAATTCGCCCTAAAGCCTGTTTGAGAAATCTTTTTAAGGTTACTACAATCTTTTACGCTATTGATACCTATCTGATAATGCGGCAGTCAGACTACCTAATTTATATATACTAAACAATTTTATTATTTGTTTACATATAGACATGTATGATGATAGTGACGATTATTATAATAGATAGCTTCTTCAATCTGATACAAATCGATACTAATCTTCTTTCTGTTGTTATCACCACAAAACAAAATGGGTTATTTATACAAACTGACTTAATTATTTGGTATAATGTAACCTAGCTGTGGAGCATAGATAGGTAGTCATTTCATGTAAAATCAGCAAAAGCCGATGATATCCTGCTGCATCCGGCGACTGGAAGCCGACTCTAACATATTGAGAAAAGGCTAATAATAGGTAAATTGATTAAGGCTGCCTTCGAATTCACTGGATACCTACCTACACTTTTCGAGGGTGGATTACTTAACTACATATTTTTAAGCTGCTTTCCAAAAAGGAGAAAGTTCTATGTTCGACTGTATGTTTGTTTTTTTTCTGTATGTGTTAGGCTCGAAGATCGTAAATACTCATTGAGCGAAGAAATTGCTCGAAACGCGTTGCAGCTTCTTTCAAACTGTCACAACGCGAATTTCGCTTTGTTGCACTTATAAAACCGACCACAACGCGTTGTGGCAGTGAAGAAAAGCCAGACCGCGTTCTGAGCCGTAACTGTGCATCAGATACGGCTCAGTCACAACGAAAATTCGTGACGGACGAATGGATGCCGATGAATATTTCATATCTTTTCATCATGGGTGACATTGTCTTGGTTTTTTGGGGTGGCTAATATCGAATATGGGGGTATCGAAATTTAGTCGGTGCCATCTTGGATTTTGGTTTTGACCCCGTATTCGTAATTAGCGACCTCAAAAACCATGAAAATGACACCAATGACGAAAAGTTTTAAATTATGTCGGCGCCATCTTGGGTTTCGGTTTTGATCTCATATTCTAAATAAGCCAAATTGGCGTGGTGGACCTTTGAGAAAAGCCACAACGCGTTCTGAGCAATTTTTTCGCTCAATGAGCGTTTTCGATTTATGAGCCTAACAAATGTTAAAAGATTTTTCCGTCAATTTAGGACCGATTTTGAATTTTTTTTTGTTTGTAAGAGTATGTTCCCGAATGGGTCCCATTTAAATTTGGTGAAGATCGAATGAAGAACTTCGAACAGAGACAACAGAACTCGTCCCTATGGTAAAAGTTATTATATTAGGGGTCGCCGGTCGATGCAACATGTCTTCTACTTCCATAGTTCTCTATTTTTCGTCAGCTCAGTAGGTATAATAGTTATCCCATTTCCACGGATATCATATTTAACACAGTGTTTCGTCTTTTGGTCTTCTCCTATATCCATAGCGATCAACATTCAGACTCAAAATCACTTTTAGTCCACTGAAAACCAGCGCTGTAGGTCTGTCTCGTTCATTAGTATTATTTCCCCAGCATTATTCTAAGCAATACCGTTATATTTTCGCTGTTAGTAAAACATTTTCTTTTAGTATTTACTCTACTTTTGGGACGCGTCATAAATTTTGCGAATAATCTATTATTATTTCGTTCTCGTGGTAAAATAATAATAGCCGCACGGTACGATCTTCACAGTTAAGCAACGCTTGCCGAGGTGGGTCCGTGGATGGGTGACCAGTAACTATCTTTACATAGCGAGTTTCTTCCGTGTCTCGGAAAGTATGTTAAGCCATTGATCTCGGCTGTCATTTGAAGATCTTTGACAGTCGTTACGGTTAATCAGAAGCAGGATATCTGACACCAGTCCAGCCAAGGGGTATCATGTGTGTTTTGGGGCGCACGGTTGGCGCAGTGGTTAAGCGATTGACTGCTGCGCTGCGTGTCGCGGATTCGATTACCGCACGGAACAAATATTTGTATGACCTACAGATAGTTGTTCCGGCTCTGAGTGTTGTGTATGTGAGTTTATATGTTTGTAAACGCACCCACGATACAGGAAGAAATTCCTAGTGTGGGGTAACGTTTTTTTAAAAGAAAAGTTACTGGGTTGTGGAGGTCAGACAGGCAGTCGCTTCATGTAAATTACTGATACGCAGCCAAATCCGGTTAGACTGGAAGCCGACCCCGACATACCTAGTAGGGAAAACGCTAGGCAAATTATTATTATTTCTTTCTTTAAAAACGAATGCTGGTTCTTTCCAGGTGGGGGTAGCATCATTCGTCAATGCTGATGGCTGTAACGATGAACAACCATCAGTATTCACCAGGGTACAGCGATACCTCGACTGGATAAGCGAAGTCACTGGTGTGCCAATTATTTAAAAAGATTTGTTTTATTTACGTAAAATGTTTTATAAATAAATACAATCCTTCTTATAATGTTGTGTTTTGAATTTTTTTAAGTCATGTTAAAACGTATTACCTAATTCGCTATTTACTCATAAGCTGTATTTCCCCAGATTTGTTTAAAATACCGGATAAGTAAATCCCTTTGATAAGTAAACGATAGTACCTACCGTTAATACATTGAGTAATAATGTTATAATATTATGAACTATAATACGTCATTGTTGAATACTAGATAAGGACTGTGAATAAATCAAAATTAAATCTGTTTCTTCAAGATAAAAAGCCGAGGTAGATCTGGTTCTATTAACAAGAAACAAAGAAGTAGCATCTAACGGATAGAACGTAAGATAGGATGAGTATGATATTATATCAGTTGTAGGAGAGCTTTCGATGGAAATGCATCCAACTATCGTACGAGCCCCTCACCAGTAAAGCTTTAAGGATTCTATCGCAGATTCAGTCAATCTGATCTTTACTAAAAGGTTAAAGAATGATATACCGTAAGATTGAAGTTTTACAAAATGTCGGTGAAGGCTCTCGGCACTTTAAAATGGTAGCCAAGCCCCTGGCGAGCATAGCATTTGGTTTAAGATTATTCCGCATCGTTGTTTATTTAGCCTTGGGCCACGTTTTTATTATCTACTCGTGTTATAGCAATTATAGATTAACGAAAAAGTCGCAACACATTGATTGCAGGCTCATCTAAATTTGTGACAAAGGCTTAAAGGATTGTACGGCAATCATATAATAGATACCACTGTATCAGGATGTCATTCTTAGGCCTCGGCTTTTTATGGTAAGGAATCAATGAACGCAGGCTGCAGCAGTTTGTGGTTGGATACAAGCCTGTCTTAACTCAACTCTTTATTTCTCCATAAATGCATTACATTATTTTGATATAAAAATGGCTTAAGCTAGTGTTCCAGTGAAAAAAGCCCTGATTTCTAAACTAGGTTTATCTACATGTATCTTAGAAGCTAGTGACCCTTCAAAGTGATGCGCATATAGAAAATTGGACACACATTATACAAATAAAGGTCAAGAAAATAAAAAACAAGTAAAGCATTAAATGAAAATGTTGTGCTTGTCTCTAGTATGTCTGTCTGGCGTTATGTTTGTGTAAGTTTGAGAAAAAGTGTGTGTGACTGTTAGTGTTAGTATGAGTGAGTGTGCGAGTGTTTGTGATAGTATAATAATTAACATAATTTCACTTTTATAAAAATCCTTAACTATTTCGTTCGGTTTTTGACCAACCTTTTTTAAGAAAATATTTGCTGGCGGCTTATGAGCCTAAGAATGTATATGTAAAGGATTTGTGGGTGGAAATCGTTCGTTCCTACTATCTTCAAGAAGGCAATTGAACACCACCTACCTCGTCTCAACTCCCGGGTCATCAGAAGACCTGCAGCGTGCACGGCACTTCACAGATAGGCAGTCTAGACGTACTCTGGGTTCAAAGGTCTTGAAGATCGCACACCACACGGTAGTGAGTCCACAAACACTAAAGATGCTAAAACGTTTAGCTTGAGACACGATCACAACAAGAGAGGAAGAAACGTTGATCTAGCTCAGGGCTCTAATTCGTACTGCACGACACGGATATATAGAACCGCGACGTAGGTCGAGGGCGAGTTTAGTGATGATTTACCAACTACCCTCAATTCGATAATAAGAATCGAACATACCCCCAACCGAAATCAATATTATTGATTTCCATAAATGACTGATAAGTGTGGAATATGTTACAAAAATAAAAGTTACTTAAACATAAATAAACTTATGATTATACACGCAGAGTGTGTTCTAAATGTAAAGTGTACACGGTACCGAAAAAAACGAAAAGAAAACATAAACAAACTATCTATATAATATTGTGAAGGTAATATTTAATGTATCTAAAATTGCCCAAAAGAAGATCCTCAGTATTGTGATAAGTTAGTTTTAGAAAATATTCCTGTAACTTAAGATTTAAAGTAATATTTAGTATCGGGGTAAATTTTTGTTCCTACTTTACTAAGCTAGTTATAAAGTTTCATGCTGGTGACATAATAGTGTCTCTTGGAAAAAGAAGTTATAAGCGACTCTTGAGGAAAAACCGTGTTTAATTCTGCCTGTTGGCTCTGAGGACGGACGAGTATGGTACTTACGGAGCATTGACTGCAGGACATACAGCTGCCTGAGCCCTGACAGTTAAAACTTTAGATTCCGCATATAGGTACCTGTACTGTGGAATATCTTAGCGGCCGACAGAGCAGAACCTTCAGAACAGCTCTTTGCACTCGTTCAAGTCAGATAAAATGGATCTTAGTAGCTCCACCCCAGATTGGAATACAATAATTCAATGGTCATTGGTCCTTTGGCAAACATGACCAGTCCAGCCTAATGCTGCTTTAACTTGCCAACTGGACAAGCTATGTCGGTTCGGTACTCCAGATTTTCGAATATAGTTTCATTTCGGATCTTCAAAAAAAACTCAAAGCATAATTGTCGAAGAAAAGTTAAAATGACGTGTCGGGCGAAATTAGTTGTATCAGCTGAGCTATCAAAATAAAAGGTAATTAATATTATAGTACCTATCAAGACTTATGCAATGAGTTCAAACAGAACAGGTTTCTAGTAGCCAACAAAGAGTTCTACTATACACCTGTCTGCTCTCCATGATCAGACCTTGGCTCATAAAGTTTTTCAAAGCGAGGTCACATGGCGACAGGCCGGGAAGGAGATTAAAGGCATGAACTGACTGAATTTCTTCAGAACTCGAAAGAAATCGCGACCAATGAAAGTGGAGGACGGCCTCCTGCCGGAGGTGGACAGAACAGGCAAATATAAATAAAAATGTAATAAATTAAGATAATGTCATTTTCCCCCAGATTGATTATGATAAAAATAATAATCTAAGTATTAATAGTAGATAACTACACAACGTGTTTTTTCTCATCCATCAATGAATATAATGTCTGTAATATGTTTGGATTAATTTTGATAATAAAGGCTTCATTGTACGCTTCACTGCAAGTGTATTATTGATCGAAGACCGCAAGCCATAACTTTAAACGGTTCCAAGTAATATAAGGGCTGGGCAGTATTTAAATTACTTTTTAGTTAATTTAAATACAATTTTAGTTAATTTACATAAATGAGGAGCTCGTGGCTAAATAATAACAGCCGCACGGATCGATCTTCAAGTTTAAGCAACGCTTGACGAGGTCGGTCTGTGGATGGGTGACCATTTTCAACATATCGAGTTTCCTCCGTGCCTCGGCAAGCACGTTAAGCCGTTGGTCCCGGCTGTCATTTGAAGATCTTTGACAGTTGTTACGGGTAGTCAGAAGCTTGAGATCTGACTCCAGTCTTGCCAAACGGTACCGTGTTACCCAGTTACTGGGTTGTGGAGGTCAGATAGGCAGTCGCTCCACGTAAAACACTAGTGCTCAGCTGAATCCGGTAAGACTGGAAGCCGAACCCAATATAGTTGGGAAAAGGCTTGGCAAGAGAGAGTTAGCAATAGCAATTTAAATACAAAACAATGTTTTGTATTTCAATTGCTTTATTTTTTCAATTACTTTCTTAGTATATAATTTGCTATTTCAAATACCTGACGCTGAGGAATTTTGTAATTAATATGTTTAATACTTGTGGCTTCAAAATACATTTATTCAATTTATTTAGAAATATGATGCCTACGATCAAGCCTATAATTAAATTATTTCTTAGATTAGTAGACTCGCTCGATTTATTGTAATTAGAGGTTTTGAATGTATTTAGTAGTTCATCAAAAAATGTTTCAATTAATGCACTTCAAATACTTAAGTTTTGAATTTTTATTGTAATTTAAATACAAAATTACAATAATAATTAAATACTAATAAGCGTATAAGCCTACGCCTACTTGTGGAGAACTTTTATCCAAAGGTTGACTGGAAGAGGCTAGAGATTGCCTTCTGGTTTTAAGTCCTACCAGTACAATGCATACACCACCCTTTTTTTCTTGGGGACCCACCTATTCCAATGTACATTAATCTTAGGTACTTAGGGATGATTTTTAACATTCAGATAACTTCTATCTGCGACATAAATATGGCGGTTTGAAGTTATCAAACTGCCATTTTTATTCCTCAGATAAAAGTTATCTGACTACCTACCTATTACTGCCTTAGTCAATAGTGTATAAATTATAATTTACCTACTCTGGTAATGTTCTTACTAATGTTTTAGGAACCTTAGCTATATACAAATGTTTTATCCAATGTATAGACTGCGAACCTAATCTTAATGCCTAAGATAAAATATTGAAAAATTGCGATAGGCATTCGCTAGTAGTGTAACGTTAAAAAAATACTTAACGCCACTAATTTTGTTTTAAAATCAAAATAAACCGATAGTATATTAAAAAATACAAAAAGGTAAATCTCATTATTAAAAATACAGAAAAAGCCGCAGTTAACGAAAAACGTATTAATTATTTTAAATATTTAGTAAGGTAAAAACTGTGGAAGTGAAACTTTGATAAGGTTAGGAGGTGAAGCTGAATACACGTGTCTATCCTCAACACTTTTCTGGATTTAGAATCCAGTAGGTAACGAATCCTTAACGTCTTAAATCTAAGTTTTTGCCCGTGCAATTTGGAAAGTAGGAACTAACACATAAATACTAGGTTAATACTAACTAAACAAAATATTATACTTCAGCCACTCTTAGGACATTCGCACTGAACGAAAAAGAACCGCATGCAGTGGTAGCGCTCTAAAACTGGAATCCGAGCAGAGACCGCACCACAGTTCTCATAGCAAAATACAGGCCGTTGAAAAAATATACGGAACCCGTTGTAAAATTTACGGTATCAAGAAGACTGCTGACACACAAGGGATCATGAGCTTTGCCCGGGAGGTGAAACCGGAGTCGGCTTCTATCAACTGATGTCTACAGAAAAGGAAACGAAAAATCACAATCAAAATTATGAAACAAAAGGGTCTGAAATATCGGAGGAAGCGACATTTCAATGAAAATTAGCATGAAACGACAATACATACCAATTTTCATAATATAACACCTTAGAATAATAATGCATGTTATTTTAAGTGTAACACTTTAGTTATCACCAGCCTTTTTTAAACAAGAGGTTGTACTTTGCCTAGAGAAACTGGTGAAGGCTAGGGCCTCTGAACATCTTGCTCACAATTTGAAATAAAATCGACGCTTTATAACCAAATTTTGAATGATTGACATTCTGTCAGAAAAAAAATGTCTTTTCTTTTCTAGTCAAATGTTATTTGAAAACTTTGAAAAATGTGACAAATAAAAAAATAAGTCTAAACCGATAAGGTTTCTGGCGCAATGCCACAATAGATAGTTATAAATATATAACTATAACTATACAATATTTATCATTGCAGCTGAAGCAGGCATAATTGACGCCCGAGCAGAAAACGACGGCGTTATGATTATGGAGATCAGACATGGCGAAATTAATTAATAGTCATCGAGTTTCACGCTGTTTATTGATGATTAAGATGGTGTCTGCTTCCATTGCGATTTGTGTGGTGTTTTTAAAATGACCCAGTACCCCAATTGCAAAACACACTTAGGTAATCTCAAATGCCTGATCCATTGCAAATTGACTAGTTGACAGCATAAAGATTAATACTGCTGATTTTTTTAATTAAAAGGCATTGTTATTGATCGTGTTAACCCGTAATATCTAACTTTCGCGTCTCACCCCTGGACGGTCATGTCATGATGCCTAAAATTCACAGATGTCGCATCAGCGTTGTATAAATAAATCACGTGCATTGCATGAATAATCCATTGCCAAGCATGACTGGCCACTGGCTGGCCATGACAATTTTTTATAATTTGTATGTAAAAGCTGCACATCTTCTGATCTTCAAGGTTAGCAACGCTTGCCCAGTTTGGTCCGTGGATAGATGACAATTAATAACATAGTGATACTCCGTGCTTCGGCAAACAAGCTAAGTTTGGTCTTGTCTTGTCTTTTATAGCTCTTTGACAGTTGTTACGGTAGACGGAAGCTAGAAAATCTAACACTTGGCATACCATGGATTATCGCTATCGTCCCACCTAGTAACTGAACTTCGCTCCATGTAATATCTACCTGGTAATCAGGAAGTAGAAGTGGCAAAAGTTTTGGTACCAAAAAATCTGTATTACCGTCATGCCAGCGATACGAACAAGAAGAAAAATGTATAGTTCTTCATCTTTTACAGTGTGAGCAACGTTCGTAGCGCGAATTTATTCACTGTATCTGCGCATAATATATACGGATTGGTTAACTCTACGTGGTTTAGATTTTTAACGTAGGTTACGTAGGATCCTTCTCCTCTGTGCATGGGCGCCGGCAAAAATATCACCAGAGGGATGAGTTTCATAAAAAATAAGTTCAAAAACTAAAACCCGACTACTGAAATATCACGCTCGCAAAAAAAGTATCAAGAAAATATTCTTATTTGAAATTGTTATGTACTAACTATTCGATATGTATCTGGTATTAAATAATAACCAATATAATTTATTGTATTTTATACATATTCATAGTGGTGTTCAGAGGATAACTGTGATCGTATGCTACTATGAAGAATATAATGTTTTGCTACGGTAGGTGATTTTTTAAGCGTCGGGTTTTAGTTTTTGAACTTATTTTTTATTAAAAGAGTTTTGGGGCTTTTGCATAGCCTGAGGGAAAAAATGAGCATGAATGAATGCATACATACATTTATGTTTATATACTTAAATATCGATCAATCGATATTTAAGTATATCGATATCGATCTCGCAAACGGTACGCTTGACAAAAATATGATGTACTAAACCCTACCTTCATTTTAAAATCCCTGTTCAATGATACCACATATGATGAGGCGGAATTTTTTTGTTCATGTCGTCGTACCCCATAGAGGACACCATATTCAATTTAATGTGACGTCACCTAGCCAGCGGCCAAACAGGACGCTTCTAACAACAGATCAGTTGTCAAATTATGATAAGTAGTTTAGAAGTTACGAGGGAACAGATGGACTTCGCCGTAGTCGGGTAAAAAGAAGGATGCAAGAGCGAGCGTAGCGAGCTCCAACATTTCAGGACCTCGCCTCGGATTGCATCCCCATTCCGCCCCCATCCCCATCCTGGTCTATACACGGAAAACAAAAATCATAGTAGAACTATTATAAAGTTAGCCTAAAAATCGGCGTAATATTCCCGGACTAGTAGATATAATACAGACATAATGCAATATTGCTCAGCCTTCTGGAGCAAATGTAATGATGTTTATAGCCATATCGATCGGACCCGTATTTATGGATATTTATGCAATTTTTTTACGGTATCCGTCCAGATGTTTTTCACCAATTAATAGGTAGGACCCACACTTTCTCGGCCCACAAATCCCAGAAGAAAAGGCCGGTTTTGTTAAAGCCAAAGGCACGCGGGAACAAATTCTGAACGTTCGCCAAATTATTGAAAAATACTGGGAATTTAACAGCCCTGTGTTGTTGTGTTTCATTGACTACAGCAAGGCCTTTGATTGTGTGCAGTGGGATAGGCTGTGGGAGGTTCTGGGCGACAAGGGTACGCCTAAACACCTTATTGACCTAGTCCGATGAATCTACATCAACAACCGCTATTTCTTCAAAATAGACACCGACTGTTCAAATGTGTTCTCCATCAAGAATTTTGGCAACACCGAAGGCAAGAGAGCACGAGGCCGGTCGCTAACACGATGGTCTGACCAAGTGAAGGAAGCTACGTCCTCAAGCAAATTCCAGCACGTGGTGATGGCAATTTTGGACCGGAATCAATGGAGGCAGATTGTCCGCTTAAAGGGGTCCAGTAACCACGATCCTCAGTAATGAGGGACCGAATGAAGAAGAAGAAGGACCCACCTTCAGACAAAAAAACAAGAAAAATTCTAAAAACTATATGCTTGCCATCAGAATCGCCCAGACAATCCGCAGCAATTAATTCTCATCAATAATATTTAATGTACCTACAGTCTGGCTACGCAATGACTATTTTATGTTTATGTATAGATTAAAATTAGATTCTTATATCTGTAAGAAAATCAATCAGCTCACCAATCTCAAATGATTACGTAAATTAGATCTTAGATTGAAAGACAAAAGGGCCTATAAAAAGCATTTGATTCACTCGTGTTCTCACACTTGATAACAATGCGTGCTATAGAATTATTCGGTCTCTCCTTGATTGTTTCTGCTTCTGCATTGGTGCAAGTTCAGAATAGATATCATGAAACAATCGGCATGCCCGCCGCGCAGAGAATTTGGTCAGCTGAACAAGATTTTTTAGCAAATAACGCTCAAGAAAGAATCGTCGGAGGCGTATTATCTCCCTATGAAAGAAACGCTCATTTTGTGAGTACAAATATGTAACTAAATGTTTATTTTCTTTTCATTTTGTTTTAATAGTTTCTGAAAGATAAGAGTAATATCAGCTTAATTGATTCCTGACCCCCGTTTTAAGCGAAATTTACTAGGTATATGTAATTTATAACAACTAAGGCGGTTACGCACTACATCCGATCCGTTTCCGTGAAATTTTGGTTCCGAAGTAGCCGTAGTATTTTTGTAGGGAAGCTTACGCACTACATCCGAATTCTATTCGTCATAATCTCTCATAAAGAAGAACATTTTGAACTCGGAGCTCAAATCACGGCCCTTAGGGTTAATTATGCTGAAACATACATTTCATTATATGGACGACAATTGATTCAAAAGTTATTCTGCTTTTTAATTGTTTTTTTTATTTATTCTATAACATACTTAATTTTATTAACTGCCATGAACACAATGCTCAAAATCTTAGTTTCTATATCATTTAAAATCATTTCTGGTCGCACCATAAGCGGTATAACAAAGTTTTTCAATTATCGGCCAAATGGGTCATGAATCAATTACTTTGAATGTACCTAACTATACCTAATTAATTTCCGTTCTGCAGGCTGCATTGTTGATCAGTTTGGAGGGTTCGATCTATGCCTCAGTATGCGGCTCCTCTCTTCTGACGGTGTCACGGATCCTAACGGCCGCACACTGCTGGCGAGACGTCACTCATCAGGCCGATCAGTTTATTGTTGTTCTTGGGACCCGTTTCCTGTTCAGCGGCGGTGAACGCATCGTGACCCGCCAAGTCTACGAGCACCCTGAATACAATGCTCAGTTCTATACAAATGACATCGCTATTGCATACTTGCCCAGACGGGCTACTTTAAAACGTGAGTAGAATTTTATTTTTATTTTTTGGATTTGTAGAAAGTTGTACATGGTGAAACTGATAGCCATTGGTTGGGGACGACAATTTCTAGAGTGGTGACCGTGATCGAGAAGATGTAGCATTGTAGCCCCCTCGCAAGGTTGACTGACGACCTGGTAATAGTCGCGGGATGTAGGAAGCACAGGAACGTTTGTTGCGATTATGCTTAAGGGTGGCCTATGTACAGCTGTGAATTTGTGGTAAATTATATTCTTTTAGCTAGATGCAGAAACTTTGGACGACTTAGCATCAGAATCCCTGCTGATATGTTTTCATTAGTTGCTGTAGATATGTGTAGGTCTGTGGCATGACCTGAATAGGATTGGCAAATTGCCACCATTGTGGAGGCGACTTGGATTCTGCACAGCACACGCGAGGAGTGCCCTGCGTGGGCCTCTGAGCGGCAGGTCGCCAGGATCGGGCGAGACCTGCCTCCTTCCAGCAGTGGTGAGGGCTATGCTGGCAGACACAGAAAAATGGAGGGAAATGGCCTGCTTCTGTCAGACCGCGACGATCAAGAAGGAGGCCACTTAGCGGGATCGTGAGAGGGCAAATCCCGCTCGGAGAAGAAGGCGTCGTGGAGGCAACCGCCTAGACGCCTAAAACGCCGTTACCCCGTCTGCATCATAGGCAGGCGGGTCACCGGAGTCATAGGCGGCCAGATTGGGGACTCTGTCCGCCCAGCATGTGACTCCAGGTAAGACGGTGGCTCAGTGGTCACGTGCTGCCGTGCACAGTGAGGCTCAGCGCAGACGCCTCGCAGTCTCCCCAGGGATGTGCCCTAACAGGCGTTGCACAGAGGGGGGTTCCAGGTTGGTCTTTTAAGAGGTAACGGGGCCTCCTCCATGTGTTGATGGTGATCACCGGGGTGGTTTTAGTGAGGTAAAAATCTCACACTCCCTGGTCTTTTGCCCAATGGTCCAGGCGCCTTTTGAAGGAATCTCCCCGAAAACCAAAAAATACAAAAAGGTTTTTGGCAGAAAAAATTGTTTAATCTACTTATATTGGCATAAGCATATTATTTTAAAGTATTTTCTCTATATTTGCAGATGGCGTACAACCTATCAGCCTGCCCAGAGCATCTGACTTGGAGAGCACATTTGAGGGGTGGTGGGGTGTAGCTGTTGGGTATGGAAAAACTGGCGACCGTAAGTACTCACTCTTATGAATGTTTTTACACAATAGCCCAGCCCTACAGAACCCAAGTAGGGAGGCGTAACTCCAAAAACGCAAGATGGACATTGCTTTGATGAGTTGTAAACTATGCTATACCTCCTACCTTGCCCTCTGTATCCAAAATCATGCAGCCAAAGTGACCGGGCTGCCACTGACTGTAGTTGCGGCGATTCTTTGGGGAGTTCTATATCCATCCAACATTGGACGTATATTGGCTAAATCAAAAAAATATTATGTTTATCTACAAAGCTCAAGTGGCTTCCCATACGTCTTCGCCGGGATTCTCATATTTTATTTCTTCTTTACAGTATTCTATACAATCCTACAACCCCCTCTTATCTCAAAGAACGTTTCAAGTTCCTTCATGACACACATAATAGATATCTGAGGTCATCGGAAAACTTGAGACTAGAGATGCCGATGCATTCCACCAGCTTTTATGACAAATCTTTTACGGTTCAAGCGGTGCGGTTGTGGAATGCTTTGCCCGTGTCAATAAGGCGTGCTCAATCTCTGCCCATTTTTAAAACTATGGTAAAGAATCACTACCTCTCTCTTTAATAGTTGTTTTTCTTGATTTCTCTATTTTTGTTCCTTACTTATTACTGTATATATTTGTCTATATAATATATATCTATATGTATTTATTTATATATAAATAGTACACCAAAGACTACCTACAGTACTGTTTTTCCTTTCATTTTTAAAATCCATCCAAAGGTTGTCTTGAAAAGATCGCTTTTAGCGATAAGGCCGCCCATTGTGTCACCAAGTGTAATGTTTACTTCTTCTATACTTTCTGTAACTTTTATGGTATACATAATAAAGAGTATTCTATCTGCAATAGAAAATAAAGGTTACGATCCACCCTAATATAATAATAGAGAAAGTAACTCAATCTGTCTAATACATCTAAAATCTTAATCTCTAATTAAGATGAAGCTTAGCTCACGGTTAGACAATATCCTGCAACCTAATTCCGTAATTGAATTCAGCAAAGAACACTTATAGGAAGGATGACGACACCTTTAAAAAATCTTTACGAAAAATTCTACCGGCTTCCAACTTACACTTTTTTGTTGTACCTACCTAATAGGCACGTAGTTACGTAAGGTACGATCTATACTCTTAATGCCCGAAAAGATTACCCGAATATCATGAAACAAAACATAACCGGTGAAATGAGAGTGTACCAAGATGAATTGTACACATCTGCGTACCCCTTTAGAGCGTACTGGCGTGATGTTATGTCGCGATTGCAGCAATCCTGAAAGATTTGTCGTTTTTAATTGAAGAGTTTTGTTGTATATCTCCGAAGTTCTTCATCAGATCTTCACCAAATTAAAATGGGACGAATTTCGGAACATACTCTTTCAAGCAAAAACAGTTTTTTTTTAAATCGGTCCACAATTGACGGAGATATCGGTACGTATTGCGTAATACACTCGAAAGGGGATACGTCATGGAAAGGATATGGGAGGACATATGTACGGTCTCATCACCGTACATTTTTCTGCATACTGGCAACCTACTTTAGGCCAACGATGTGCGTCATAATTTGACCGTATAAAACATCATAACAAAGCAACCAATGTTGATAGTGATCTTATAGCCGTGTTGCTATCCAAACCAAGAGAGAGAAATAGTCGCCTTCCACCTAAGTTATACTGTAGTTTACTTAACTCAAATATATTTAACTAGTGGATCTAACTGTGACGTGTTTCTCTCCAACCAACTAACGGCGAATCGGTGTACGGACTTACGACCCGTACCCCTTTCTAAATAATTTACGCAATACCGTAAAAAATTAAAAGGAATGCGTATACTCTTTTATGGAGTTGCTCCCTTTGCCCTGTCGAACTCATTTACGCAATAAGGCTGATGGAATGGACTGTTTCATCCCGGGAGTATTTTCCTTGGAATGATTGCCGACTTTCAGGCGGACAAAGCTTATGTTTTTAATAATTCCGAAAGTACTCTTATTACAATTTACATTGCAGTGGATGCATATGCGGCAATGATGGTGAGCGACGTGTCACTGCAGGTGATCGGCAATGAAGACTGCGAAAGCGTGTATGGCTCAGCCTTGGTAAAGGAGAGCACTCTCTGCACCAGCGGTACTGGAGGTGTCGGTATTTGCGACGGGGACTCCGGTGGCCCTCTCGCCATTCGTGGCAGAGATGGAGTACCATATTTGGTAAGAGATCTTCGAACTTTTTAACCAGCTGTAGAACAATTTTATGGTTTCATGCTTGGCAGGGTTGTGGGTAACGCGATAATCTGTAAAAAACCCGTCCAAGTCCGAGTCGGACTCGCCAACGAGTGACATTCAACAAAATAATTAGGTAACTGACGTTCATATACAATGAAAGCACCGAAACATTGCTCTAACGAAGGGACAAAATAAAATTTTCCGTTGGAAAACTGTTATCCCATACATCGATATAGGTCGCGGTCAGTTTACTAACCGGCAATAAGTTAATAATCGCTTTTTTGTTGTAGCTACAAATTTACAGTTTTCAGATTTTTCTTTTACTTACACAACAAAAAAAAAATATATATTTATAAATTTAATGATTCTAGGTCAACGGCAAGTACCGTTTACATTTTTGATTCTCTTGCGATTCCTCAATTTTTTTTATGTATAACATATAAAAAAATAAAATATAAATATGCGACATAAACGGCTGTACCTTTTGATTGCGATGATTTAGAAGATTGATTTTGAACATCTGCAAGAGAATACATATCTGAGTATATCATAATAATTTCAACTTGGACAACATTCCAGAGAAAAATGTCGGAACAAAGTTAAAGCGCATCAAAGTTTAGGAGTGGGGGCTTTTGACGGCTTAGTAGGCGTTTCGGCCGCTGGGTTTCGTCCGATCCGGTCGAAACAGGAATTTCCCTATTATTAATATTTTTGAGTGGTTTTTCGAAAGAATATTTTTTTAAAGGCAAAGTAACGTCAGTAAACTAAACATTAATCCATTAAAACAACAACAACAACACTTATAACATCATGAAAATCAACATTATTTATCAAGTTATTAAACTCAAGTGATTTGAATAGAGTTTTTAATTTTGTCGTCCTAAAAAAATAAACGTCTCAACACTAGTACCTACTGATCCGTAGGGGCCAAATATGAAATAAAATTTTAAATAATAAATTATTCCATTTATTATTTATTATTCCACTTATGATTAATTATAAACTGATTATTATGATTTATTTATTTATTTTAGTATATGGAGGACTTACAGCTAATAAATACAGACAAAAAAGGAAACCATAGTCAACAGAAAGCCAATAATAAATCCTCACGTATAGACTTATAATAATGATTTATCATGTTTACTGTTGATTTTTGTAATGGTATATTAATTAAGCTTTATCTTTTTCCAAAAATTGCCTGACTTTTACTTAAATAATATCACCCTACCTAAGGCTTTACATTATGACTGTACAAAATTTGCTATAAAAAGGTATAGTCCGAAACACCACTCAAAAATATAAATAATAATGTAATTTCTGTTTCGTCCGGATCGGACGAAACTCGCCGACCGAAACGCCTGCTAAGCCTTTTTGACGTCACTTTGTCAGTATAAAGTGTAGCACACCGTGACGTCACACGATATTTTAAAGCTCTGTATCGTCGTAATTTTTTATTTACGTGGCAAAAGACAAAATATGTGTCCAATATTTTTAGGTTTTCTAACTGACTTAATCGATATGTTTTGTCAACTGCTGTATTACGTAAGAGAATTGAGCAAGGCAAAGGGTTTGACTCCATGAAAGAATATGACAAACTCTCATTAAATAATTAGGTATTGCCAAAAATTATTGGACGCTTTCATTGGAGGATACTCTTTTCGAAAGAGTCCAATCATTTTTGGTCGAATTCGCTGATTAGTCGCCAGATCCTTCTTGGCGTGAACTTGGCTTGATACGCTGCCGCGTGTCTAGATTAAGCAATGCCTTTAATGTTCTTTTGTATCTTTTCAGATCGGTGTCGGTACTTTCTCTGCACAAGGCAATTGTGAAGGAGGTCATCCTTCAGCTTTCGCCAGAATCACCAGCTTCCACAGTTGGATCAGTCCTCACTTAATTCATGACTAAATTATAAAATTAATGACTGTGCTAATTGAGTTGTTTAAGTAAAAGTATTGTTTATGGTATATAAGTATTGTTTTTTTTGTTTATTGGATTCAGTATGGCAGAAGCTGTTGGTCCCGTGTAGCTAGCGCAACTGACGGACGTGGGGTGCCGGGTCTGATGCTCAGATCTGGCTAAAAGTGTTATCGGTTTGCTCCATTGGCTCTATAGCGACATCTACGACGTCACATACGAACTAAAAACATATTTTTCTAACACTGACAAAAAATAAAATAGGATGTCTGATTTTTCTGACAATTCTTTTTTATTGTACCGGAACCTATGTCCAAGAAAAATGTTAAGTAAAGATCGGTAAATTAAACAAAACATTAGGCTGTACTTTAAAAAAGAAGCAATTTATAAAACAACAATTAGTAGAATACAATTTTTTTCATACCACGGTCTGCTCGATAATGTCCAATTTCAACGGAAAGTAAAGCATTGCCAGAAAAAAGAAAGTATACAGAAGGACCACTATGAGAGTGGTCCTTCTGTCCATCCTCGAAAATTGTTACATAAACTTGACTTGATTCACTAGGGCTGCTACTATATTGATTCTGAATTTAAAAAATATAGGTAATATAAGATTAAAACACAAATACATCGATTCGTCTTAACATACATCATAACATGCTAACATGTCTTAGACGGTAGACATAGCATCAAATATCTATTATAGATCACGAGTACGATACGTACGACGAAGATTGGAGGGTAACAAGACGTAACAATGGTATAATAATGATCTCATCAAAAACATAAAAATGAGAAAAAGCACCAAGCTCGACAAAAACATAAATGTGAAAAACTTCGACCAAGAAAAGTTGAGATCTAGAGGGTTGATAAGTTTCAAATCCTTTCCTTAAACAATGCTTCAATGTAGAATTTCGTCTATGGACTTAAAATAATTAATATTGAATTCTTAACTTGTCATCTTGATTTTTTTTTCCTTCATAAGTCATAACTTAAGAGCAGTAAGCATCTTTATGTAATTTCATGCTGCATTACATTATGTCTAGATTAAGCTGTCCCTTTGCGGACAATTATACAACCAATAAGCTAAATGGAAAAAAGAAAACCAGCCAAGTACGAGTCGGACCCGCGTGTCGAGTGTTCCGTAGGACTTTCGTTTAGGTTTCTCTGTAAATTATGAGTGAGGCCTTAAAATATAAATTAATTGAAATATTTGTTACTAGCTGTGCCCGCAGCTTCTCTCCCGTCAACTGCCTTACCTTCCTACCTAACTTTCTCCCTATCCTAATCCTTACCTTTCTGTCTACCCCCACTATTTATCTATTGATGTTCTTGTTATATGGTCAATCTTTCGCGGATAATCATAATACCGCCATTCAGAAAATGACTTCAAATGCACAACGCCATCTATCGAATATTGTTCGGTTTTTGGCCAACCATTTTAGAAAATTGTGCTTAATTCTTCAAACGTAAGTGATCTGTCACCTACTGCAAGATAGAGGTGATGTTTAGCAGATTTTGTTCCTGCATCCCAGAGTCCGCCCATGCTCGCAGCGCAGGAGGGTTGTTACGCCATTCTATGTGACGTGACGTTAATCCGTTATAAATTTGATCAGCACCAGTTTTACTACTCCAGAAGTTCGCAACTTCTTTTAAATGTTTAGCTGCTGCAATGAAATTGGTGCCGCAATCAGAATATAAACAACTGCAAAGTCAGCGGCGAGCTGCAAAACGGTCGAACGCCGCCAAAAAACAATCGCAGCTTAAATCTGTAAGAACATCTAAGTGTACAGCCTTCGTTGAAAAGCACACGAATAAGCATAAATATGACTTATGGACCTTTGCATTGCGTCTCAAACTCTCCTTCACAAAGAAAGGGCCACCCAAGTCACAACCAACGTGGTCGAAGTCTTTACCAGGCTTTAATCTAGGTGCGGAGAACGTACCCATTGCAGGCTGAATTGAACTAGGTCGACATCGAAAACAATTCTTGCATTTTGACAGAACTGATCTAATCATTCTACGAGCATTAATGATCCAATAATTTTTACACAGTATGCCTTGTAAGGTACGAGGCCCAACATGTAAATTAATAATTTATCTCACTTATTTATCTCAATAATTAAGTTAGTCGTGTGACATTTAGGTAAAAGCACAGGGTGCTGAGTGTTATAAGGTAGATCGGAATGCACGAGTCTACCCCCCACCCTGAGGAAATTGTAAGAATCTACAAAGGGTGAAAGTTTATGAAGAGAAGCAATGGTCTTATTTTTATCTTTTAGCAACGATTCGATTTCATCATGAAAATGATTTAATTGTATCACTCGAATTATTGTATCGCGAGCTTTCTTTAGCTCTGAAGCACTGAGAGGCCCATATGTCCTTAGACTTGAGGTTATTCATATACCTGTGCCACCAGGCCATAAGACGTTGCAATTTATTAAAAGATAAAATTTTATTAAATGTTTCTTCTAGGCTATTTTTAAATGATATATTTTGATCGTCACACGTAGTTAAAACGAACGTATCACAATTAGTTTTAATATCAGGAATAGTAAATCCTTCCTTTACATAAAATGGTTTCATCAGCCATTGTTGTTGGCTTTCATAAAGCCATGTTGGACCGTGAACCCAATCCGTAGCATCTTTTACGAAGCGAGCTGGCATTACTCCGCGCGAGCAAACATCGGCAGCGTTATTTTTGCTGTTCACGTAAAACCAACAATGTGGTGGCACCACGGAAATTACTTGACTGACACGGTTAGCAACAAACGTTTTTAACTTATAAGGTGGCGTTTGCAGCCATGCTAAAACGTTGTTTGAATCACCTAACGCAATAATAGAAACCTTAAAATCGTTTAAGTTTTGTACGACAAAACTAACTAGCTTTGATAATAGAACCGCAGCCTCGAGCTCAAGCCTAGATATTGACAAAATTGGATTTAGAGGCGCAACCTTAGATTTACTCATCAGTAACCTAACTTTCACTTGACCCTCCTTATCTTCACTACGTAAGTAGATACAAGCTGCATAGCCACGCGATGAGGCATCGCAGAATCCTATTATCTGCACTTGATTGAAGTAAGATATTAAAACATGACGCTCAATTCGCAATTTACCTAAAACTGGCAGTTCGGCAATAAACTTATTCCACTGGGTGGTCAGCTCAGATGGCAACTGATGATCCCAGCCAAGGCCGAGTTTCCAAAGATCTTGCATTGTGCACTTTGCGACAAAAGTACATGGTGCGATGAAACCTACTGGATCAAATATACTCGCGAGTAGTTTTAAAACAGAACGCTTAGTTTGTTTTGCGTCAGTTAAATTATAATTAAAAGAGAATGAGTCACACGAAGGTAACCATGTTAATCCTAAAACCTTGAGAGATGACGATAACGTATCGTCTTGAAAGTTGATGGTAGAAACCTGATCTGATTGCATTCTTGTTAGCAACTCAGGACAGTTACTAGCCCACTTTCTTAAATCAAATCCACCACTCATAAGTAAGGAAATTAAATCGTCCTGCAACGTGCAAGCTTCTGCCAGGGTCTGGCAAGACCATAGGGCATCGTCAACGTAAAAGCCTTTGGCCAGTACGTAAGCCGCCTTGGATCTTGGCTCCGCATCACCATGCAGCATGCTTTGATCTAGCTCATCAGAGGCTAACTGGTGCAACGTACGCACAGCTACAAAAGGTGCACTACGAAGACCGTAAGTATTTCGGGTTAACTCATAAATACAAACCGGGTCCATAGGATTATCTCGCCAGAGTATATGCTGGTACTTCCTATCAGCAGGATCTATGATCACGCCTCGGTACATTTTTGACACGTCAGCAGTAAAACAGACATCGTAAAGTCTAAAATTTAATATTATGTTTAAAATATCTTGATGTAGCTTTCTACCGGTAAAAAGTGTGTCATTGAGCGAAATACCAGAGCTTGTTTTGGAGGATCCATCAAACACTACACGCAAGGGCGACGTAGTACTAGACGGACACAACACACAATGGTGTGGGACAAAATAACCCGAAGGTTCAGTACCAGTGTATGGTACCATGTGTCCAAGTGACTCGTACTCTTTCATAAAGTCGACGTAGGCCTTACGAAGGTCTGGAGAACGAGCCAGACGTCGCTCAACCTGAATAAGTCGCTTAAGAGCAATATTATATGAATCACCGAGCGCCTTATGCTCAGGGTTCAATAAAATTGGGGAAACATATCTACCGATTTCATCACGATAATGTTTTCCATGTATATTTGTTCCGCTAATTCCTCTAACGGATTAATAGGAACTTCACACGGTAAAGATTCCACTTCCCAAAAACGTTTGAGAGTTTCATTTAAATTATGTTCTTCGATAGTTTACGATACTAACGATGTTGTAGATGCTACAACATTGCAATTGCTAGAGGATTGCATCTCTAGTCTTCCCATTACGACATAACCATATACGCTGCTTAACGCGACTGGTACATCGGGGTTTACTATCATCTTTTTTCCATCGTAAATATACGGGAAAATGTCACCAGCCAAAAGAATATCAATTGGCGACTTTTTATAAAACCACGGATCGGCTAAATGTAAATCTTTAAAATCATCAACTACTTTTTGAGGTATTATAACGGTGGGCATGTCCGAATTCAGGTGAGGTAAAATAACTGCATTTAAATTAAAACAAGAAGTCGTACACCGTGACTTTAAAATTAATGATACCATGCCATTATTCTTGACTAAGTCGCCACCGAGGCCTAGAATATTATAAGGACACCTTTTAGCAGATAATCCTAAATGTTGAAAGCAATTTTGTGTAATAAAGTTCGACTGCGCACCTGAATCTATTAAAACACGAACAGCTTGGTAGTTGTTAAATGAATCCAACACATGTACAATAGCTGTTCCCAATATGACTGCATAGTTAAGTGCGGATACTAAATGATTATTAGTATCACTGATGACAGTGGACGCTTGAATTTCGCATGACGACGCCGCACTATGGGAAAGCCCCATACAAGGCCGTCTCAAAACCGTTTCACGTGAAAGTCGTTGTTATGGAGTAAAACTAATTAATTAATTTAGTCTTATAAATAAGCTTTCTTTTCTATATTTTTTTAATTATTTTTGTTAACCATAATTTATATAAAAAGGCATCAAAGCTAACTCATGTTCAATGATGTGATTTTGGCACAATTCATTACTACAATTCAACGCCACATTACTCGAAAGTTTTTGATATAAATGTATAAGTATTATACATTTTTGAAATGCTTATAATCTCCTCATAACGTTTCTTAAATATTAGTATGTATAATAAATAAATAAATTAAAATTAACCAATATAGTTTAAGATGGTATAATTTTCGGGTTACTTTTTTTTTAACGAGACTGTTACCCGTTGCCGCTGTTTGCCGATGTCGAGATATTTGTTGTATTACGATCTTTATACATTAGTTTACACAAGGAGAAAAAAAAAAGTTGCGCATACTTGCGCCTTTTCTGACACGGTGCCAAAACATATCGCGAGATAAATAAATTATTTTTTTCCAATATCTTTTTACTTCTCACATATCATCTGTTATCTATTAAGGTCAAATTGATAAAATGGTCATTACAGTGATGAGTATTATTAATAGTTATTTGTGGTTTTGATATAGTTTTGACCACCTTATTTGATAAAATATGGTCACTTTATCTATTAGGGTCAAATTAAAAACAGGTTGGTTATGGGAAGAGTGCAAATATTAGTTTCTTATCTTTTTGCACATAGCACTATTTCATTGGCCTATAAAAGAAAGGCGAACCCTGAAACATCCACAGTTGTTCGTCAGAAATTCAGTTGCCTTAAAAAAGCATATCTATTTTCAAATATTCACAGAAGTTATCTGATTTGAAAATAATGGGTGAATTTGTTTGTAGTAAACGAGAGTTGTGCAATTTGTTGATAAATGGGAATAATATAGAAGACTACTTGCAAGAAAATTTCAATTTGTCACCAGAGGATATGGCTACTGTGGTCTCCTACATTCAAAGAAACTTGGTATCTAAATGTAACGAATGCTGGAGAAATGCATCCCGGAAAAAAAAAACGCTTTGAAAGTAGGAACGTCGACTGGTTAAATGGTGAATTTCGTGTTCCACTAGAGTGCGAGTCACAGTTAATGACCCTAATACGTCTGGAAGCAGTGCAGGTGTCAGACCATCGAAACCATACGAAGCATCTTCAGAAAAAACAAAGAAACGAAAAAACATGGAATTAATACAAGAGTACGGATTGGACTGTGTGCTCAATGCATATGCTCAGGAGTTGCGGTCTATGGGTGAGACGGAGGAGGCCACAATTGTTAATATTATACGAACTGCGTCAAAAAATGATAAGAAAAAGTTTCTTCAATGCATAACTGAGAACCCTGAAGACGTTACACCTTTTACAAAGGAAGAAGCACTATGGATATTTATTGACTTAAAGACCTTAACAAAGAACAGTATGGGAAACTTAGAATTTGTTTGGCGGACAAAAACTGCTCAGTATTTCCTTCTTATCCAACTTTAGCCGAAGCGAAGAAGATGTGTTACCCACCAGATTCGAGCATTAACATTACTAACATAAGTGCAAAAGTCAATCTGCAGGACTTATTGGATCATACTGTGGCACGTATATTACTAATTGGTTCAGTTTACAAAAACGGTTTAAGACAGTTGAAACCAAAGAAATATAAAATACAGGAGAAGTGGCAAGGGGGCGTGTCGGTGTCCGCGCGACGTGGTCTGACTGAGCATGTCACAGGTCACAGGCAAATGGCCGGTCTCCGCTAAACAGTGCGCTATCGACCGTCATCGTGAAAAATTACAAGAATGCCGTGTTGTTCAGTGGTTTCTTGTAAAAAGCGAAGCCTAAACCAAAACTTTGTAAATCATAGAATCACTTACAATAAGTGAGTACAAATATTTCACTATAGTTGTCTTTAAAATCATGAAAAACAACAAATCGTAAAATATTTCTTGCTTCTACTATGTTATTTTTGTATTGAAATATCACAGCGACTGTACTATTTTTGCATTAAATACATTGCTTCCTAACCATTACCTAAGTTTGTCGCTAAGTGACTGGACAAGCAATGTAAAAATCACAATACGATACATCATTGAGCGGATGCATCGCGTAGTACGGCCGCTGCTCCTTGCGACAAGTTAGTGATGTGCTTGTGCAGATCCACTAACGTAGGCTATCGATAACAATGTCGATGACGAATGAAATATTGTTATTATATTTTATTTTCAATTTGTCAACCGTTTTCAACCGGTTGGAAAATCGATGCGAAATAATGTGTATTACTTATTTTGATTATTTTACAGTGTAGTAGAGAAATGCGTAACCAACTTTTTGACAAAAAATGCAACCCCAATAATATCAAAGTGTCAAGTGCTGCACAGATATCTCCACTTTACAGGTCAGTGATTAAACACCATAGCACTAGCAGGGTTCAACAATACCTCCTGTTTCAATTCAATTCAATTTATTTATTTCAAGTAAAACAGACTCATAACATAATAACAATAATAGCAGCACAAAACAATTAAAATTTGCTACATTAAAAATAAATTAAACATTACGCTATGAAAGCCTAAACCAAAGTAACCGGATTTTTGATTGTTTGAATTTTTTGATTTACTTAATAATTTATATTTTTAGCTGCATATTTGTTTTAACTATAAAATTTTCTGGACAAACCGTTTTTTTATTTATTTTCAAGTAAACAAAAAAAATTGTACAATAATAAATGGGTGAATCGATAAGTTTCCGATTTAGTCAATCACTAGCGTGTATGTAAAATAAATTGCTTTTGCATAGCACAACGATAGCGACCCTTGTTTTTGTGTGCGTAATTTGTACGGTGATTGGTATATATGTTACGGCTAATACCCGAAGTGCGGCTACACCTAGTTTTAGCCGGTTAGAACTAGGTGTGCTAATACCCGAAGTGCGGCTACACCTAGTTTTAGCCGGTTAGAACTAGGTGTAGCCACGCAACATAGTCGACGGAGCCCCGCTGCGCGGGGCTCCTATTTCCGTCCGCAGGGTCTAAAGTAACATAACACGAACGAGATGACGGGAGCTGAGTTCGCTCGCTTTGCTCGCTCACTTCAGCTCCCGTCATCTAGTTCGAACCTAACCTGTCCGTGTCGGGGTGCCCTAAGCTCCAACCGGCTAATACTAGGTGTAGCCGCACTTCGGGTATTAGCCGTAACATATACACGCTGTGCTTGAAGGGATAAGGTTTATAATTTATTGTGTAGTACGTTCTGATTTAAGAAATGCGGGTGTGTGCGCGACTGCGTATCTATTGCCTTTACTGAACTGCATGTGTAGTAGTTGCCGTGTGGTAGGGGCAAACTGGAGACACAGGTTTCCGATATATTTTCGTCTACCGGGCATATCTCCTTGTTTATTATATCTATGGTTGAAACTATTCTGCAAATGGGGTTGTGACGGGTCATCAGGGCAAAGTGAATACAAGCAAGTTTTGCCCGAAGAAAGCGATTTCATATCAGATGCGAACCTTTTTATTGCTTCACTTGTACCCATTAAACTCATAGATGAGACAACTAATATTGTTATTTGGAAAAATGAAACTTGCTCATCCGTAAGATATTGCAGACCTATATTGATAGAATTTGCCAAAGAAACTCCTGAAAAAACCGCGTCTGTTGTGGCTGATATCAAAAATCAAATTAAAAACCTGTCTCCTTCCGTGATAAATAAGAATGGTGAAGTAATTGAAATTACTCATAACCTTTTTTTAACCATGATTGATGGTAAAGTAGCACAAGTTTTAACTGAAACTCCTTCGAGCGCTTCTTGTACAATTTGTGGTGCTATTCCTCGGCAAATGAATAACTTAGTCTCTAGACAGACGGACTGCATTTCAACTGCAAATTTGCAGTTCGGATGCAGTTTGAATGCAGTTGACACGACTGCAATAGAACTGCAAACCAACCGTGCAGTCCGATTGCAGTCGGTGTGCAGTTCACACGACTGCACGCTGACTCTAATTGGACCGCACGGTTGGTTTGCAGTTCTATTGCAGTCGTGTCAACTGCATACAAACTGCATCCGAACTGCAAATTTGCAGTTGAAATGCAGTCCGTCTGTCTAGAGCCTTAGAGGCAGTTAGGACACGAGATGTGAATGAAAGTTCATTTCAATATGGACTGTCAACACTACACGCTTGGATTAGAAGTATGGAGATGATTTTACACATTTCCTATAACTTGTCTTTCCAAAAGTGGTCAGCCACTACACCAGAAAATAAAAAAAAACAAAGACGAAAAGAAAAAACTGGTACAAAAGCGGTTTAGGGAGGAAATGGGACTGCATATCGATAAACCTCGACAAGGCACTGGAAATAGTAATGACGGAAACACAGCTCGGAGATTTTTTCAGAATTACTCTTGCTCTGCAGACATTACAGGTGTAGACGTAGAACTTATAAAACGGATGTACATTATACTACAAACTATGTCATCTGGAATGGCTATTGATTCAAAAAAGTTCGGTGAATACGCATATAGTACCGCCCAACTGTACGTAAATATTTATAATTGGTATTATATACCTTCCTCCGTACATAAAATACTTATTCACGGAGAAAAAATCATTGAGTACTATGCTATTTTACCTATCGGACAATTTTCCGAAGACGCTCAAGAATCCCGCAACAAGGATTACAAAAAGTTTAGACTTCATCATTCTAGAAAGTGTTCAAGAGCGGCTACCAATACAGACGTGTTCCATACCTTATTGTACACTTCTGATCCATATATATCAAGTTTGAGAAATACCTCAGAAACAATATCGAAAGAACTTTTCGATGAAGCCAAGTCCCTTCTTGCTGTCAACGAAAATCTGTAGGAGCTTGTTGAATTTTGTACATTATTTTTTTCCCGTTAGACGCTGTTTATACAATGATATTAAATACTATGTTATGTAAGTAAATTACAAAAAAAAGCATTTTGTCTTATAAATGCATGTATTTTTTTAAGTTTTATTTTTTAAATAAAATAACAAACATAATTTTCAAAATTATAATTTTTCTATTAAACCTTATACTTTCACGTATATGTGTGCAAAATTACAGATCATTTAGTTTTGAAATAACTGAGATACGGAGTTTTGAGACGAAACATACGCGATTTTCCCATAGTGCGCCGTCGCGGGCGCTTGTTCGACTACGGTGGGAACAGAATAACAAACCGCTTTAGGTCCAGTATCGCTCGCATCCCGATGTAATAGAACATGATGCGGCTCCTTACAAACATAACATCTAAATTCACTTTTGCAGTCTTGCAGCGTATGATTCGGTTTTAGGCAATTGTGGCATAAATTTAATTCATTAGCACGGCTAATGCGTTGTGTATTAGTCAGATTACGAAACTTATTACACCTAAAAATCATATAATTTTCTCCACAATGTAAACATGACAATTTTGAGCTTGAAGTTACATGCGAATAATTATTTTTATTCTGCCTAAAAGGCGGTAATTGTTTACGCTGATTCGTTTGCTGTGCACTTGAACTCGATGAATAAGATGCAGAATGACTTAAAACTTTTATATGATTTTGGACAAAACTAATTACATCTGAAAAATTTGGAATAGTTTCTTGGTTTATATTTTGTTCAAAGATTTTACGTGTATGAGGATCTAAAGCCCTCAAAGCAATAGGTATGACACATAATATAACTATGCAAATTCTCAATGTTCTCAACGCTTCTATAGCTTTGTATGAATGGTCAAAGGTTTCTATAAATAAGTTCAAATGATCAGTTGATTCTCTTTGCAGTGGCGAAAAGGTTAGCATTTTATCTAAGTACCTACCAGCTAACATTCTGTTATCTTGATATTTATCAAGAAGACTTTGCCAAACGAGTTCGTAGTTATTCGCAGAAATACACACTCTTTAAAATATTTAATGCAGAACCTTTTGTGCATGACAATAGATAGTGAAATTTATCTATTTTTGGAATACTTGTCTGATTATGAAGCAAAGAACAGAATGTCTCGAAAAATGTATTAAAATTTTCAATGTCCCCATCGAATGTAAAAAGTTCTAACTTAGGAAGACTTGGTCTAGACTGCACAGAGCTCGAAGTATCTTCAACCTTATTACCAAAGCCAGAAGGTTCACATTTCGATGCACATAACTTAACCCTTAATAAGGCTCGCGCCTGTGTTAGAGCTAGAAAGTAAGTTACAGTGGAAATAGAGTAAATAGATACTGCAGAATTTGAAAAAATATTTTGAAAAAGGGGGGCTGGTTTTTTACCCCCTTTTTTGGGTGGGAAGTAATATCCCTTTGGCCGATTATGTATGTGCACTGTGTCTCGAAGTGGGAAAATAATTCCCTTTGCCTATTTAGGCAAAGGGAATTATGCCTAGTTTTGTTGTTATTCATATACTAGTATTTCACCTGGTTTCGCTTTTTACATTTTATTTATTTTTTTACACTTGCGTTACGAACTTTTATTTTATTTACCTATGAATATTATCATGCATGCTTAATAAAAAGCGGTATTGCAATCGCATTTTTATTCTAATAATTAATATAGCTAATTACAAGTGAAGCTAAAAGCGTGTTAAAAATATAATTATTCTTAGGGTGAAGCCTCGTGGAATAATTTAAAACATTTCTTTTTTATTACATGTAAATATCACATCTACATCCCCTAAGAAGCTTACTTTCATTCAAATTTCAGCATTCTATCATTATTTTGTATTGACTTGTATGTGAGTTCAAACTTTCATATATATAATAAGAAATAAATTATAAACTCAATCGGGCCAAGAGAATAATTTTCCCACTTAGTATTTCGCAGATTTTAACGCTGTTATCAATGTTATACGCATAAAATCAACAAAAAAACATAGTTAAAGTTGTCATTTCATATAAGATGGAAACATAATCTACTTATAAGATTTTTCGTTGAACAATAAAAGATTTTTTCTCGGAAGTAACCAAAAATCGACCGTTATTTTAGCACTTTTTCACGTCGCTGAACATTGACATTTCAATATAAGGTAGTCATTTTTTGAAAAGTGTTGCAAGTTATGAAATTTAAAATCTTCTAAAGAATAGTATATTTCGGTTGCGTTCATTCTATGCGCTATCTTTCATGTAAAATAAACATGTTTTTCAAAATAGTCTTGGTGGGAAACTATATCCCTTTGCCTTATTAAGGGTTAACTCGGAAATATAAATCATCAAAACTTTTCAATTCATGATTACGAAGGAATGACTTAGGGTCATATTCAAGTTCCTTTTCAAGAATTTCAACGATAAGACTTTCAAAAGAAGTACGTAAATTATCAATATCAGCCACGTGCATCATAAATATTTCTTTCGATGCGGGATCCGAAATTTCCTTTGACAGATCATATGCATTTTGCATTCGCTCAAACATTCGTTGTTTTTTATTAATTAACACTGTTAATTCATTACTTTGGCACGCTTCAGCCACTTCTTTCGTTTCTTTACTTCGGGTAACCGGTCGCGCCATTTTGTTTTATCTACGACGCAGATGGCGTGGTCAAAGTAAAACGAACGAACACTGTAAAAATGTTTTTGCAAATTAATTACCAACACACCAAATATTATGTACGATCTATAAATATATATGTGTATGAAGTGTAAAGATGAAACTATAATAGAATTAATATGACACTGACACGGTCAGAATCAAAAGGGACAAATGGACAGAACGTCTGTAATCACACTAACTACGAGTTAGGTAGAAAATTATATCTAGCACGGCTAGGGTTCATATACCATTCGGCTACGAAGGACCACTCTGGTTGTTCGGTTTTTGACCAACCTTTTTTTAAGAAAATATTTGCTGGCGGCTTATGGACCTAAGAATGTGTATGTAAAGTATTTGTGGGTGGAATCCGTCTGCGGCGCGCCGCCGCTTACGAAGTTTGTGGCATTACCTGCCAAGGGAGGTAAAGTTGTATGAAACTTCTAAGGGAGTAAAGTGGTTTGAATTCGCTTCGTAACAGAGGCGAAATCGCAACTGAGGCGGGCCGCAATGCCGTATGGAGCGTGCCCGGTCCCATACTATATCGCGGCTGAGAGTTAGAGGCTGCGGCGGGAGAGGAGTGCCGGTATTGCGGTGCGCCGGTTTCCCTTCCTTCAGCCTTGTCGGGGTCGCCACCGGCGGACGCGGTGGGGCCGCAGGTTAGCCCCTCCGCAGCCGAAAAGTGTTAGTTGGCGGGGCCACGGACCTGACCCGTCACAGGGGAACCAAGGGTGCTAAACACGGGGTCATCTGGCACCAATGTACTGGTTTGGTCCCTGAGGTGGTCAAGGCTTGCAATGTGTTCTGGTGCGGCGGTGATGGGGGGTACACCCCAGATAAGGGTCCGGTGACGGACAGCCGTTGCGGGTTCGCGGCGAGTGCTAACGCGTGCCCGTGTCCCCGCCATAAGCGGCACCGTGGAGTTTTAATGAGTTCGAGACCCAAATAACAGCGCTATCTCCCCGTGGTAGCGCAGTGTGCATGAGCATTTCTCCACGCAAAAAAAAAGAAAAAAAAGGTACCATATTATTATTATTTTGATATTGTAAGCAGACACTTTCATTTTATTTATTTTTGTTACATAGACCAAAAATCGTGGATCAAATGAAACAGGGCGATATTTGGCGCTATTTGCATTATAATGGAGTTTTTTTCCACAGTTGTGGTGATTAACAAACATTTTTAGTATCTATATCAATATTTTATTGCTTTCAGTTACACTGACTAAGAACCAATCCCTTAAACTCTATTCACTTTGTGACTAACATTTTTCTTATACTCAACTTATTGTTTTATAGAGCTTTATTTATTTTCTGAAAATTTTGTTATTCATTCCATCAGTTGCATTAGGAATTACTAGCTAGATTAGATAGCGGTATTTTCGGATTATCTTTCCCAGTGGTGTATATTCATATTTCACTAGCTTCTGCCAGCGGCTTCGCCCGCGCGAAAAGAGTTTTCTTATTCCAAGGGATCATTATATCGGTTGCTTTGGAAGGCCTCCTATCAGGTGGACCGATGACCAGGTGAAAATTGCGGGAATGCGGGGATGGATGGATGCGGGACGCACGGGAGCGGTTTATGTGGCGACGCTTGGGTGAGGCCTATGTCCAGCAGTGGACGTCTTTCGGCTGACATGATGATGTTAATGATTATACCGGGATGAAAACTAGCCTATGTGCTATTCCAGACTAAAATTTATGTATGTATTTGTGCCAAATTTCATGCAGATCCGTTCAGCCGTTCTAGCATTATTGAGTAACAAACATACATCCACACAGCCGCACACATCTATCCAAACTTTCACATTTATAATAATAGTAAGATTATGATGGGTCAATGGTTAAAATAAAATGGCCAATTAGAAGGAGGTCATCGGTCTTCCGCCAGATTCACCCGAACAAAGAGAATATAACCAGTGGTTATATCGTCGTTGCACCCGAATGACCAGCTTGCAAAATTGGATCAAGCTACACATGTAAATAACGAAAGAATGTGCTCGATAATGACGATAACGACGCGTAAACGCGACGGTAACGTTGCGTTTTTTGGCAACAGGTACAATCACGCCGTGCATTGATTATTGTAAAACTTATGCCAGTGTCTTTGAATAAATAAAAAAGGTAGTTAAAAATATACACAAAAGCGTTTTATATTCGTATCTCAAAGTTATACCAAGTCTCTCTTCTGATGATACTGAAACTCTGAGATTAGTGTCTAAATATTGGGATCCCTTCTTTTCGCATAATGTTCTTTGTCCTAATATACTTCGGCATAACGATATTGGCACAATTTGTTTTGGCATAATAATACTTCGGCATAATTTTTTTAGGCATACATTTTATGTTGGCATAATCATCTTAAAGACTAATTTGTTTTGGCATAAATTTGATTCGCATAACGTTAGTAGGCCTAATGACTATTAGCATAACGTTAGTAGGCCTAATGACTATTAGCATAACGTTAGTAGGCCTAATGACTATTAGCATAATAATATTTAGGCATACAATTAATATAAATAACAAATACAATTTTCATGCAAATGATTTATTGTACATAACATTATGTAACTTAAACGATTTTTATTTAAGTTACATAATGTTATGATATTTATAACTTTTATCTGCAGAATATATTAAATGTTTTGACAGTTTTTGTATAAAAAAATATGTCAATCAGTTAACTTCTATTATGCGAAATAAATATGGCGGTTATTCCTCAGATAGAAGTTAACTGATTGAAACAGTGGTCCTTAATTATGTATAATTATTTATTTTAGGTGTATATTTTTAGCAATTGCTTGTAAATATGCTAGTTTAGAAGTATACTCATCTTTTTTACTAATAATTTTTACAATTCTTTTGGTTTTGCCCGTGTATTTTTTCTTTTTTTTTGGTATAAGTGATGTTCCGACATCCAGTTTATCTATTTAAATGGTTTGATGTTTTATTTCTTGAACGACCTTTTTTGCCAAAAAATAAAATCCAGGATGGTGTTTTCCCACAAAATGTGCAAATCTATTGTGCCATGCCTCTGCATGATTTTGTGTCCTAGGTCTATTTTCCTTTTCTAGTAGATACGTACTCCAGACTTTGGGTGGAAATGGTGGTGGTGAACTTGTAGCGCCCCATACTTAATTCTGATCAAACCAATTTGCTATAGTTTCTGTAACAATTAAATAATATTGTTGGGTAAAAATTTAATATGATGTGCAACAAAAGTTAGTGACAGAACCGAATTGCTGCAAAACCGACTCTACGTAGTCTTGTTTGTCCTACCCCTAGAGTGTAATTTAAAATCGCGTAGGCGCGTAGGGGCGAGGCGGCCCACGGGCTGAGGAGCAGGCGGCTGCGAGCGAGGCGCCGCGGCTGAGGCTGCGGTGGTGAGCAAAAGCCGTCTGCGACGAATAGCACGCGTGGGGCCGCCGGAGGCCCGCAGCGCCGGAGCCGAGACAGAAACCCTGCCTGCTGCATGTTGCCTGCTCGCTTGAATGCTGCATGCTGCATGCTTGCTTGCATGCTGCATGCTTGATTGCATGCTGCATGCTTGCTTGCATGCTGTATGCTTTCTTGCATGCTATATGTGTAAGTAAATTTATGCTTTAGGATATTATGCTTAAAAAAGTTATGCTTTAGAACTTTATGCTTAATAAATTTATGCTTTAGAATATTATGCTTAATCATTATTATGGTAGGGAAATTATGCCTAAAAAAATTATGCGTAAGCTGTTATGCGTAATTATATTATGCGAAAATGTAATTATGCCAAACAAAATTATGCTAAGATATATTAGGTCTTAAAATTTTATGCAAATGGATAGGGAACCCTAAATATTGTATGTCATTTTGAATCACTTCTAAAAGACTCCGGCATTCGCAAATATTTATAAAATGCAGATTAATTATGTTTAATATTATTAGAGTACAGTGCGAAATTTTCACTTTCTTGTAATCGATTGGACCATAAAAGATTTACTCAAAATTGACGATGAGACTTTCTTTTTCTTTTGCGTAATTTTCGTCGAAGTAGCAAAGCCACTTCCATTCACGTTTTCAGGCTCGTCGGAATCCATTTTGTCTTTGATTGTACGCCTCAAATTGTAGCATGTGCGCGACGTTAACGTTGCCTTCAGCAGATGTAACGCTTGCCGCTCGAGTCTAGCGACGTCAACTTCGCATCTGCACAGCGACGACGCTGCGCAGACGTTAGAGGAAAGCCAACGCTCGTAAAACGCCAGTGGGATAGCGGCCTAAGGTTTTATAAAACTACTTTCTACGACAGTTTTGGCATGTGTATGAACAACATTTCGCAATAATTATAAGCCCGCCGAATGACATATCCGGATATATCGTTTTTAATTCGTCTTAAAATGATTAGATTTATATTTATCATCATCTGTCGTCATGATCTGGCAGTAATCGTAAACAAATTGGGTTTTCTAAAACAAAAATTAGCGATGTATAAAGGTACGAACAGACAAGCGACACAATAATTAAAATCACCGAATGCCGAAGAGCCAGGGCGGAACGAATCGTAGAATACCAAACCATCAAAATAGGAAGTACTCCGCAGTGAGAGAAATAAGGCTGGCCAATGATGCTTATTGCCTCTTTTACAGGGTAAAAATCCACTCACCCCACCTACATCAGAAGGGGAACTGGCTAGGCCAAGACCCAATACAGGCGGCAGCAAAGTATTCTTTGAGAAGAATGTAAAATTGCAGTTTATGCCACACATTGTCACGAGTTTTTCTCTCTATTTAAAGGAGTAAGGTAACTCGAACATAATTCTACTTTGTCACCAAAAGGATGTTATGAGGAAACCACACCTAAAATACACTTAACTAATAAGAAGAAGACGGTGCTACACGCCATTACCGAGGGACGTACACCACCGCTTTAGTCTATTTATGCCTTTAAGCGGAATTTAG
This sequence comes from Orthosia gracilis, assembly GCA_947562075.1. Taxonomy (NCBI): domain Eukaryota; kingdom Metazoa; phylum Arthropoda; class Insecta; order Lepidoptera; family Noctuidae; genus Orthosia; species Orthosia gracilis. The sequence continues at coordinate 39,698,496 of OX387265.1, read as the reverse complement.
ATAAGATTATAGTAATGGTAAGGAATACACACGATATCAATCAGCGAAAAATTACAGCTGATTAACTTAGATTTAAAGGAAAATGGTATATAAACAGCTTGTCACGTCCGGTTTCTTCATATAATTATAATGCGTGCTTTTGTATTATTTGGTTTGACGTTGGTTGCTTCTGCTTCTGCCTTGGTGGAAGTACAGACTAACTATCATGAAAGCGTTGGAATTCCTGAGGCGGAGAGGATAAGGGCAATTGAAGACGAAATTTTGGCGAAGAATGATTTCTTGCAAAAAGATCCTACAGACAACAGGATTGTTGGTGGCGTATTAGCCCCCACTAACGCTCACCCTTACTTTGTGAGTATTATTATTCATTTTAGTATGGTTAATAAAAGCAAAGGCACCATTGTAAAACTTATTTTTATTTTGCAGGCTGGCTTGTTGATCGATTTAGTGGGCATAAACGGTCGATCAGTATGCGGTGCCTCTCTTCTGACCCCCAACCGGTTGGTAACAGCTGCTCACTGCTGGTTCGATGGCGCGAGACACGCGTGGCAGTTCACTGTCATTCTTGGCTCGAACTTCTTGTACACCGGTGGTGAACGCATTGCTACCAGTCAGGTCATCATGCACCCTCAGTACTTCCCTCAGTTCCTGACAAATGACGTCGCTATGATCTACTTGCCCAGAAACGCTAACATCAATAATTGTGAGTCACTTTTCAAGAACTTTTATGCGAGTCCCTTTGTTCATATAAGCTAAGTTATCATAGGTTCACTCCTTAACTTGGTTTATTGTATGTTACCATTCTGTGTTTTTTTGCAGTTAGCGTCAGACCTATCAGGCTGCCCAATTCTAATGAGCTGTGGGACCTGTTTGTGGGACGCTTTGCTATTGCTGCTGGCTTTGGCAAAACTACTGACCGTGAGTAGATATTTAGTGTCATAGTTTGATATCTTAGATCGTCTCACGTTCGATCGTCCGATGATGGCAAAGGTATACAGCACTCTCTGAATGCATCTAATAACATCAATATTATTTACTAATAATACTCCACCATGCTAAGCATGAAATTACTCATGCGTTTCCAGCTGTAATACTGTTGTAAAGAACTGCATATAGTCACGTTTGTTAAAGGTTGAGTATAATTACACAACCTTTAAAAAACGGGTTCTCAAGAGAAATGCCCCGTTTATTGGCAACCAGTTTAGCCTTTGACTTGATGGCTAGTCACAATGGACGTGACTATTACAATGTATTTATTCTAAATCCTTACATTACAATATACACATTACAGAGCAACTGGCCGCTTCGACTGTGGTGAGCCACGTTAACCTGCAAGTGATCACGCATGCCCAATGCGATGTCTTCACGGCTGGTTATGTGACCGCCAGTACTATCTGTACCAGTGGCTTTGGAGGCGTCGGCATTTGTGGCGGTGATTCCGGTGGCCCTCTTGCTGCCTTTGGCAACGATGGGCAACCATTATTGGTGAGCTCTAAATTATTAATATTGACAGTTGAATGTATCCGTCTAAATTTAACTACTCTAAAATTATGTACCATCCATAATCATTTATTTTATTATTTCTTAATATTTCAGATCGGTATCAGCTCCTTCGCTGCCTTCAACGCTTGCCAAAACGGTCACCCTTCAGGCTTCGCTCGAGTCACCAGCTTCCACAGTTTTATCACTCAACACTTGTAAATGACAGAACAATGTAAATAAATATGAAATATTATAAAGCTAATGAATAAATTGAGTCTCTTTTTGTGAATATTTGAGTGTGCATATTAAAAATGTTTATATAAATACATACATATGTGTAATATAATCAGTTTCCTTTCTTTTATAATATTTGAAAAGATGTGTCTATAGAGAAATGTAAAATATATGTTGGAGATTGAGGAATAAGATCTTTGGCTACAGCGCCATCTGTGATCCAAAATAGAATTTATTTTGTACGGTATCGGTGTCTTTGGTCAAAAAGCGCCTTAATTGTACGCCATCTAGAGTGAACAGAGTACTAACTGCATCACGCTGAGAACTACGAATTTAGGCGCCGCTTTCTGCTAAAGTTGAGCATGGCTCCATACTGTTCATGACTAATTGAGATAAGATTAAAAACTCCTAAGGAAAAACTCGTAAAGAATACTCGCGATAGCACTAATCATTATTAAGGATTAACTTAGATTTGAAGACAAAAGGTATATAAACAGCTTGACACACTCGATTTCTCCATAAAATTATAATGCGTACTTTTGTATTATTCGGTCTGTCGTTTGTCATATCTGTTTCCGCCTTGGTGGAAGTACAGACAAACTATCATGACAGCGTTGGAATTCCTGAGGCGGAGAGGATAAGACTACTTGAAGAGGAAATTTTAGCGAAAAATGATTTCGACCAAAACGATTTTCATGGCAACAGGATTGTCGGTGGGGTACTAGCTCCCGCTAATTCACACCCTTACTTTGTAAGTATTATTCGATTCGGTTCTGCATGTTTGGAACGAAGGTCCTTATTTACTATTTATAACAAAGGCACAATTATCACATTTATTTTTCTTGCGCAGGCTGGCTTGCTGGTTGATCTAGTGGGCGGCAATCGAGGAGTATGCGGTTCCTCTCTACTGTCGTCCAACCGACTGGTAACGGCTGCGCACTGCTGGTTCGATGGATCGAGACAGGGGTGGCAGTTAACAGTTGTTATTGGCTCCAACTTGTTGTACACTGGCGGTGAACGCATTGCTACCAGCCACGTCATCATGCATCCTCAGTACTTCCCTCAGTTCCTAACAAATGATATCGCTATGATATACTTGCCTAGAAACGCTAACATTAATAATTGTGAGTAGATTATTTGAAATTTCATGTTAGCTTTGATAATAATGGTCCTTTGTAGTTGTCAATCCCCGAGTTTCCCACCTTAAAATTATCGCAGAATTAATGTGACAAATTGCCAAGCACGCGTTATCTGCTGTGATTATATGTTTGTTATTCAATTTTACACTTCAATAAACTGCGTAGTCGCCTTAGGTGCGCTTTGTGGCTAGAAACTACTTTTGCTTTATCAATGTTGTATTCATGAATTTTTATCCTGAGTCCCTTTGTCCCTGCAAAGTTGGCCATCATATGTTCTTATCTTAAATTTAATAGAAGTTTTGTTTATTTATGTAAGTATACTATCTATTTATTTGCAGTTAACGTCAGACCTATCAGACTTCCCAACAGTTCAGATCTGTGGAACCAGTTTGTGGGACGCTCAGCTATTGCTGCTGGTTTTGGCAAAACTAACGACCGTAAGTACTTTTGTTATTCTCTTAGATTATTAGATATCATGAAATGTCCATCATGATGATTTTAGAGATTTACCCTCAGTTTCCCAGCTCAAAATCATCGCAGAATTAATGTGATAAATTGTCAAGCACGCGTTATCTACTGTGATTGGCTGTTGAAAATTCATTCAACCAATCACAGCAGATATGGTGTGCTTGACAATTTGTCACACTAATTCTGCGATAATTTTGAGTTGGGAAACTGAGGGTCGGTCATGACTGGTGAATGTTAAACTGTATTTATTCTTAATCATAAAATATTTATTTTGCAGAACAACAAGTATCTTCGACTGTGGTGAGCCACGTTAACCTGCAAGTGATCACCCAGGCTCAATGCAATGTCTTCACCGCGGGCTTTGTGACCGCCAGCACTATCTGCACCAGTGGCTTTGGAGGCGTCGGTATTTGTAATGGGGACTCCGGTGGCCCTCTTGTTACTTATGGCAACGATGGACAACCGTTCTTGGTGAGCTATATTTTTTCAATTATATTTTGACCGCGTACATCGTGCGCTTTAGTCGTATCGTAACCTATCGTATCTTATGTCATGTTGGCATGTCGAATCACCTTTTGCGTAATATTGGTTAACTAGACTATTAAGCAATATTACGCAAAAGGTGATTCGACATGCCAACATGACATAAGATACGATAAAACAACTAAACTAAACAACAAACAACAAAGAAACTAAACTTTGTTTTAGAATGACTTCGGGATAGTAATATCATTCGGGTTTAGCAGGGGTCGTTGCTAGGACCTCTTCTGTAGATTCTATGTGCTTCCGGCTGGACTTAATGATCATTGGTATATAAACTTATTATTATTTTCAGATCGGTGTCAGCTCCTTCGCTGCCCTCAACGCTTGCCAACGCAGTCATCCTTCAGTCTTCGCCCGAGTCACCAGCCAATACAATTTCATCACTCAACACTTGTAAATAATACGCACTAGAATGTAAATAAATATTGGAATATACAACTGATTAATAAAATAGAAACTAAAACCTGATTTTGTACCTACTGATGTTAGAATGAGTGTGGCCTTGTTATTGTTGTACCTTCTATAAAATATCTTATAAATTCTGCAGTCTGTTTCCAAACCTCCTTCTACTGCTGTTATTAGTGTGGCAGGAAAGAGCTTAGTGAGAATAATTTTTGTTCAGAAAGTTTATGAAAAACGTCAAACGATGAATAAATATAAATAAAATAAAATAAACTTTATTGCAAAAAATACTACTGACTTCCAACTAAAAAAACTACAAAGTGAAAAATAACTTTATTTTTGGAAGTCAGTGTCCATAACGCAAAAATATGGTACTTACAAAAGACACTTTGTAGTTTTCTTATTTTTTTATTTGGAAGCCGGTAGTATTTTTCTTCAAAAAAGTTTTTTTTATTTTTCACTTTTTAGTTGTACTTACATAGTAGGCAACTAGTTAAGTAAGGTACCTATAATGCCAGAATAGATTACCGAATATCATGAAACTGAACACAACCGGTGAAATGAGTACCCCTTTAGAGCGTACTGGCGTGATGTTATGTCGCGATTGCAGCAATCCCGAAAGATTTGTCGTTATTTATTGAAGAGTTCTGTTGTATATCTCCGAAGTTTCACGATCTAAGAATTTTAAAAATCGGTCCACAATTGACGGCGATATCGGTGAAAATACATAAAAAAAAAACAAACATATTGATAAGTCGGTTAAAAATGTAGCTAACTATGATTAAAAAAAATACATTAATGTACTGACCGAAGAAATCTGGCACAAATGAAAGGATTTTTTGTTTACTATATCTTTAGTTAGGAATGTGGAACATTCAAATTCAAATTATTAATTTGTAAAAACATAGGTACAATCCTTACTAATTAATATTGATGAATTAAAACTATACTATCATACTAATATTATTAATGTGAATGTAAGTTTGTTTGTTACGCTTTCACGCAAAAACTACTGAACCGATCATCATGAAACTTTGTACATATATTCTTGGAGGTATTAGAAGGAAAACATAGGATACTTTTTATTAAAAAAAATAAAATTAATGGTTTCACTGCGATCGAAGCCGAGGGTAAAAGCTAGTATAATATAATAAGATCTTATTCTAATGTCAGGATCGCTATGTTAAACCTAATAGGCATACAAATTTTGGATACATTTATAATTTTAAAATATATATTTTATGCATTGTATTAATTAAATTATTATTAAAATTAAATTAGGTACTAATAATTAGATTCATTAGATCGAATTGAGCATAAATAAATCGGACATTTGACTCACACAACGACATACAAAATTATTATTTATTTGAATTGTCTGTTAAGAATTCACCAATGGAATATTACGCTTTTTTAACCATAAAATCTGTTAGCATTCTTTTGAATTTGTTAAAATTATTCTCAGCTCTTATAGTCGTAGATATCTTAGTTTACATTTTTGGAGCCATTCCCAAAAAGCTTTTTGCGTATAATGCTGTTTTATGAGGCAAAACATGAATTTTGTCCCGGTGACATTTACTAATCAGGGTTTCAAATAAATTGAAGTGATTTTTAACGAACATTGCATTTTAAAATGCATAGAGAGAAGGAAATGTCATTATTTTTAGCTCAATGAAGTATGGTCTATAACTATCAGTAGGTTTTAGTTGGCATACTGATCATATACACTTTTTTGTGCCTTAAACACTAGTTCTCTATTTGATGAATTTCCCTAAAACATTATGCCATAACGCAATGTAGAAGACACATATGCATGATATGCAGTTAGTACGGCTTCTCGACTTGCTATTTTATTGAGATTATGTAGCGCGTACTGGAACTGATTTAGTTTTTTTAGTATATGTTCAATATGTTTACTACATTCCATATTCTCGTCTATATAGAGCCCCAGGAACTTTGTGTGCTTTGTTTCTTCTATAGTTTTGTCATCGTATTTATTGTAAAGTTTATCTTTATTGATTCTTTGTTTGAATGACATAGCATAGGTTTTATCTAAATTTACATTAAGATTGTTATTATTTAACCATTTTATTAACCTGTTCAGATTTAGATTTATACCCATTTCATAGCTATGTGATTCCATATTTTGTACTGTGAAAATAAATCTACTATCATCTGCGAACAAGGTCATGAGTTGTTGAATAACTCTAGGCATATCGTTTATGTATACGAGGAACAATAATGGACCAAGGATGCTACCCTGGGATACACCAAAGTTCGTTTTTCTTGGTTTCGATTGGTACTTGCCAGAAGACAAAATTAAAACTAATTTTGTCTTCTGGCAAAATTAGAACGTGTGAGAATTTTCACACGTAAAGAAAAGTTGCCACGCTCCCTGAATTGAACGTGAACTCTCTGCGTCCAGTGTTCATTATTTAGATCCTCACAAGTATATAGGTGGCACAAGACTTGCTGACAAGTATTTGATTTGTATGACTGACTGATTGTGAGTGTGGCTCTGCGGGCAAATTGCGTGACATCCTTTCAAGTCATGATGACAAATCAACAGTATCATTGCGCTATTTCGTAGCCGAGCAGACGGGTTAGGAATTTCTTTTAAAATACATTGGGTCATTTGGGCTAGATTTGCTTCGTATAGTCCGAATATGTTAAACTCTATGTTTTTTGAAGAACGCGGATGGTGGGACCATACACGTTCTCCTTGGCCGAATTTCAAACTTGGCGGAGCGGCACGCTATATTCAGGCTGAATGTAGTAGGTTACTGATGGATGGCAATATTTAATGATTGTTCTCTATGTCTTCAGATTGAATTAAATATAGATCCTAGACCCTATCCTAGATCCTAGATCCTATCCTAGATTCTAGACCCTATCCTAGATCCTAGATCCTATCCTAGATTCTAGACCCTATCCTAGATCCTTAGACCTAAACCTCTAACGCTTGCAATTTGATTTCCCCAGATATTCATCGCAAAATTGTTCATAGATAAGATTTGTTTATTGTCATTGGGTTTTCTTAATTACAGTGCAAGATTTAAAGATACGAACAGACAAGTGTCATGATATCTATTATCGACGTTCGTTGAATGCCGACAACAATTATTGTATGTAGATGCACTATTATACAATAGAGGCAGAGACAAATGATACTCTATCAAAGAAAGCATCGCGATACAGCAATTGGTAAAATGTAAAAATGTATGGGGTTGTCAAGCCCTGTCGAAATGTTACGTAATAAATCCCTTATATTGCCGCATTTCGACAATTAGCATCGTTGAAAGAATTACGCTTGTCAAGAGCCTTATCAGCTAACTCCCATCGTATCAATGCAGCGGTAAGTTGTTGGGATTCGCAGGGGTCGGTGCTTGGACCTATCCTGTGGACTCTTGCGTACTCTGCTGAGTTTAGTGATCTGTTAAGCGTAAAGACCTGCTACCATATTATATTGATAGTAGGAAATTCTTTAGATTCAGAAGTACGGCCACTCTATACAGTTTGCACGGGAATTTCTCGCTTGCCCTCTTCGCTACATACAATCCTAAGCCTGGCTGAAGACGATGGCATTAAGCTACATCTTAATGCAACGGTGTAAACTGCCTTTCGTCTTAAATGCCTTTAAGCTTCAATAAGATTAGATTAAATACTCATAGGGAAAACCTCGTAAGGAGTACTTGCGATAGTACAAATCGGTTATCAAATTATAAAGGATTAACTAAGTATAAAAACAGATTGAGCACACGAATTCCCCATATATTATTATAATGCGTGTCTTTTCGATATTTGGTATCTCGTTAATTGTTTCTGTTTCTGCCCTGGTGGAAGTACAAAAAAACTATCATGACAGCGTTGGAATTCCTGAAGCGAAGAGGTTACGGCAACTTGAAGAGGAAATCTTAGCGGAGAATCCTCAAGGGAACAGTCAAGCCAACAGGATAGTCGGTGGAGCGCTAGCTCCTGCTAATGCTCACCCTTACTTTGTCAGTTTTATTTGTTTTACTGCTGTATTTTTCTATAGCTTTATAGACACCTTAATCTCCAAACTGACTACGAAGCCAGGTAGGTCGCTGCAGACACAACTTAGTCATATGACCCGTACTTCAATGGGCTACTATGTGATTGCGGTGTTATGTCCCAAAAAACGCCTCACCTCTTATCGTGCTGTCGCTGCGTGGCTGTATTCTGGCCAAAACATATTTCATTTTGAATCATTCATTTCAATCATTTGATAAGACAAAGAAGAAGACTCTTTCGTCTAATACATTTAATTTTCTTGTGCAGGCTGGATTGTTGATCAATTTGTTGGGCATAAGCGGACAATCAGTATGCGGCTCCTCTCTTCTATCAGCCAACCGGTTGGTGACAGCTGCTCACTGTTGGTTCGATGGCGCGATACAAGCGTGGCAGTTCACTGTCATTCTTGGCTCCAACCTACTGCACACTGGCGGTGAACGTATAGCTACCAATCACGTCATCATGCACCCTCAGTACTTTCCCCAGTTCCTGACACATGACATCGCTATGATATACTTGCCCAGGAACGCTATGATTAATTGTGAGTGTTAATTATTGGTCGGCTTTGAAACATTCGAGTAGAATCTCAATTTGATTGTGCGCTTTGTAGTCGTCATCAAGCTTAAATAAGCTGTCAAAAAAATAGAGTAGTCCTTGCATAATAATATTATTATTGTTTTAACTGTTCTCTTCTATGTTTGCAGTTAACGTCAGGCCTATTAGACTGCCTAATAATTCGGAAGTCTGGAACACTTTTGAGAGAACCTGGGCTATGGCTGCTGGCTTTGGCAAAACTAGCGACCGTAAGTTCATCTTGGTCTTTAAGGGAGCTGTTAGCACTAATTATCAGGTGGTACGTCTGTAACCTTAAAAATGCAGAATCTATTATTTTTACAAGCTTTTTTTTTAGTTTCATTTGTGTTGTTTGTGTTTTTGCAAGTTAAATTAGACCCATTTTCCAGTATCCGAGTAGGCTGTTGGCACACACGTATATTTGTCGTGACAATATAATTTTGAATATAAAAGCTTGCTAAACTTGTTTTATGACGTTACATTTCAGACCAACTTCATTCTGCGAGTATAGTAAGCCACGTCACACTACAGGTGATCAACAATTTCCAGTGCGCTCAGCTCTTGCAAACCAATGACTTCGTGTCTTTCGGCACTCTTTGTACTAGCGGTGTTGGAGGTGTCGGCATTTGCGGCGGAGACTCCGGTGGCCCTCTAGCTGCTTATGGCAACGATGGACAACCATTTTTGGTGAGCTTCTATTTGTTTACTAACCACGAGCATACTTCTTCTTGATCGAACACTTCTGGTGGAATGGTCGGTCATGGTCATCGGTCGTCTGATAGGTTAGTTGCGGCTTCTGCGAGACTTCTCCAGCTCTCTTGCATCGATGAATGTATTGTCTCAGATGAATAGCTTTATCCGTAGTAATTGATGACCATCTCTTTATTTATAACATTGCAACTTTCTTAGCATGCTGAAATAAGCCATGTCAGGCTTCGTAATCTGTACAGCAGATTACATTAATTTCGTGGTAGTTCTTTCAAAAACTGCCGTAGACAATGAACAAATTATCCATTTAGCACATAATTATAGCTTTAGGATATGCATAAATATTTATATAATAATATATATTTTTACTTATTTATCTTTCCAGATCGGTGTCAGCTCTTTCGCTGTGACCAACGGCTGCCAAAGAAGTCTACCTTCAGGCTTCGCCAGAGTCACCAGCTACATGAATTTCATCAATCAGCACATGTAAACAAGTCTTAAATGTACAGAAATTATGCGATAATAAACTTGATAATTAAATTCGGAACTTGAACCTCTTTTTTTCATCTTAAATATTTTTGTGTAACGTGTCGCGTTCTCCCCATTGTAGAACTATATTCAGCTGCGCATGGAAATAATTGTCTTATCTTTAAATGTAATTGGACGGATCAAGAGGCAAATCAGACTCTACAAGAGGTGAGCAAGAGTGTCCGAATAATTCCTTAGCGTTTGAGGAGGTTTTTTTTTTCCTTTTCTAGGTTATGTCAATAGGATGGACCCTAATATTATAACTATCTAGCCTTATAAATAGACTAACAAGTAATTTAATTATAAGCTAAACTATTACATTTTCTTTACTAAGAATGTGTCATATAGCACTTTTTAATGTCTCTATTAAGACGAATACACTTTGTTCTTGTGATTGTTTGGTAGCACTTTTGTACGTTACACTATTCACATTCACTAACACTAAAAAAGCTTTTTTTGAAGTTGTTTAGTATGTTAACTTAACGAGATATAGATTAGGCGAATATCATGAAACTTGAACATAAAGCGTGAAATGAGAGATCTGCGTACCTCTCAAGAGCGTACTGGCGTGATGTTATGTTATGAAATGGTATAAACAATAAACAGATAAGCGATTGCAGCAATCCCGAGAGATTTCCCGTTATTTATTGAAGATTTCTGTTGTATTTCTTCGAAGTTTTTCATCAAATCTTCACCAAATTAAAATGGGACCAATTTCGAAACATACTCATTCATACGAAAAAAGAATTTTCAAAATCGGTCCACAATTGACGGAGACGGTGAACATACATAAAAAAATCATACATTATGTCGAACATAGAACCTCCTCCTTTTTGGTAAGTCGGTTAAAAAACTAACTCGAACGGTTTTGTTTTTTTTAGTCTTCTCAGTATGTTTGTCGCAAAGCTGGATTGCTTCGATGTTCACATGCTGATGAAGTCTCTTTTCGTGAGCTTCTGCAAATTTCTGTATGAATTTTTCGATGAGCTCAAGTTTTAGGTCGCGATGGAGGTCATCATTTCGTATGTACCAAGGTGCATTTACAATTGCCCTTAGTACTTTGTTCTGGAATCTTTGTATAATTAATATATTGCTCGGTTTGTTGGTGCAGCCCCATAGCTGAATAACGTAAGTCCTAACTGGCATCAGGACTTGTTTGTATAGCAATTTGTTTTGCACGGACAGTATGGAGTTTCATCCAAGCAGCCAATACATTATTTTATATCGAAGGTCGAGTTCTTCTTTTTTCTTCTTGACCTGGGCTTTCCAGCGTAACTTTGCGTCAAGGGTCATACCGAGATATTTGGCTGTATTCTCGTATGGGGCTTGTTTATTATTAATATAAAATGGAGAATACTGATGTTTTTGGTAGGTAAAATCTATGTGAACATTTTCAGATGTCAGATTCTTAATTTTAGTTTCGTCATCCATTTTTTGGTTTAGTCATAAACTTGATTAACAGCCATTATAACCTTTTTTATTGCTTCTACGTGGCTTTTTCCTACAGCCATTATGGCTGTATCATCAGCAAAGGTCCCAATCGTGTTTTGCTCTAATTCAGAAATATCACAAGTGTATAGAAGGTACAGGACCTAACACACTTCCTTGCGGTACGCCAACTTTTATTTGTTTCAATTCTGAGTAGGCATCATCTTATCTTATTCTAAAGGTTCTGTTTAGAACGTAGGACTCTAATATATCTGCAAAGTTTGAGCTAGTTAAAGGAAGGATAAAGTGAAAAAATAAATCTCTGCCGAAAAGTGCAGAAAAAGTTAAATAGAAGAAAAATGGTCGTACCAACAAAACACGACACGACAGAATGAATCTTTTGAATGAGAACCCGCAATTTGGCCACATATTATTTTCTACTAATGAGCAATATTACAATAAGAAATCTTTTGATGTGGGTAGACAGTATATTTCATTTTCATTACATGGTTTTCTTTCCACGAATTTCCAGTGTCGCAGCGTCAGTGTAGCCGGAGCCGCTTTTCTTGGAAGTGAGCCTTTAATATGTTGGTTTAATGTCAGCAAAAAATCACCCACTTTTAAACTGATTCATATTATTTTCTACTAATCATAGTAAAATTACACATGAGTAATAACAGCATTTGCGGTGAAGAAGGAATTTTAGGAAACCACTCATCTGGGAAAAGAAACGACCGTGGCCAACGGCTAGTAGAATATGCACTAGAAAACCAATTCAAAATAGTAAATAGTATGTTCCATAGAAAATCCTACAAGAAATGGACATGGCGGTCACCAAACAAATGCACAACTTTGATATAATAAACAAACTGAATTTTGAAACAGACCACCGAATGATAAGATGTGCGCTAAATCTGGACAAAAAAAGAAACAGGAAGTATATTAAACAGGATAGCAAATATACGAATAAATTGCCAAAATGTTCGGGTGAATCTGCAAATTTATGGGAAAATAAACTGATGCAAGCAATAACCGAATCGCCAGAAATCCAACGCCAGTACAACGCCTTCGTCTCGGAAATTAAGTTATTGATGCAAGAATTGCCAAGAAGTGATAAAATCACTAAAAATAAAATTAGCACAATAACTTATAATTTGTTAAAAGAACGTAAAGAACTATACTGTTTAAAGAGTACTTATAAAACCCCTCTTTTTCCGTCGGAGGTTAAAAAATTAAGTCACAACAACAAGGGCCGGATCAACCCCAGAGCAGGGGTCGGATTCAACTATCGTAATCTTGCACAAAAAAGGTGACCGAAATAATCTTAATAACTACAGACCTAACAGCTTAATGTCAAATATTTACAAGTTATTATCTAAATTGTTACTCAACAGAATAACAAAAACCTTAGAACAACAAGAACAAGCAGGATTCCGTAAAAACTACTCTACCATGGATCATATACAGGTGGTAACTCAAATAAAAGAAAAAGCCAAGGAGTATAACAAAAACCTTTATATGTGCTTTGTAGACTACAAAAAGGCGTTCGACTCACTTGATCATAGCTCAATATGGGAGACATTACAACAATAAGGAGTTGACAAGAAATACATAACGGTGTTACAGGAAATATACAAGAAAGGCTGTGCAAAGATTAGGCTGGAACGTGACGGCGATAAGTTTCCCATACGAAGAGGCGTCCGTCAGGGTGATCCGTTGTCGCCAAAAATATTTACAGCAGTCCTAGAGCGTATCTTCAGGAAGCTTTACTGGGAGGAAAAGGGAGTGAAGATTAACGGGGAATTCCTAAGCCATCTCCGTTTCGCAGACGATGTAGTTTTGTTTTCCGAAAATCTAACAGACCTGGCAACCATGTTGAATGACTTGGCAGAGGAAAGCAGTAGGGTGGGCCTATTCATCAATATCTCTAAAACTAAAATATTAACTAACAGCGAAGAAGGCGTGCCTATAACTGTCGATAGCCAAAATGTAGATTATGTAAAAGAATATATCTATTTGGGTCAACTAGTTTCTTTTGAAAACCATACCGAGAATGAAATTAATAGAAGAATCGCTATCGCGTGGCGAAGATACTGGGGTCAAAAAGAGATTATGAAAAATAAATCTATTAACATCGGTGTCAAGAAGAAGGTCTTCGATATATCAATACTGCCCTGCTTGACCTATGGTTGTCAAAGTTGGGCATTAAGGAAAAGCGAGGAAGACAAGCTAGCTATATGTCAACGAAAAATGGAAAGGAGTATGTTAGGAATTAGATTATCAGATAGAATAAGTAACCAGGCGATTAGAAAATTAACTAAGGTTACCGATATTTTGGAAAGAGTGAGGGTTTTAAAGTGGAACTGGGCGGGTCATATGTGTCGGATGCCAAATGACAGATGGACCAAGAAAATTATAGAATGGATCCCAAGACATACTACAAGGTCACGAGGACGTCAAAGGAAAAGATGGGCGGATCTATTCATACAAAGGTTAGGGCCGGACTGGATGACCAAGGCCAGGGACAGGTATTACTGGAAAGAAATGGGGGAGGCCTACGCCCATGAGGCGACTACTACATAATCTTCATAATAATTTACTTTATTTTTATATATAATTATTTTTTATACGATTTTAACATTTTTATTATTTTTTATACCATTTTAACATTTTACTATTTTTATACAATTAATTATTTCACTAGCATAAACAATTTTTGTGCCTACCACAACTCTGTATTTTACTTTTTCAATTGTGTTAAACAATTAATAGTAAATAGTATTTTTAAAAATAATATATAGGAATTATAATTATATTGAATTGATAGTGGATAATTGAGATTGAAAATGCAACTGAAATTAAATTAAATTGGAATTTTGTTGAAATCGAATTATTATTGGTTTGTAATTTATTGAACTAGGACTGCTTTACATTTTTATTTTATTTTAATAAATTTGTAAATAGTTATTATATTCATAAATACAAAAATATATTATATTGAATTTGTATAAGATAATTGAGTTGAATTGGAACTGTACTGAAATTAAATTGTTATTGGTTTGTAGTTTGCTGTAAATGAAATTAACTTTTTACAATTACCTATTTAATTTATTGTTTTTTTTAATTTAATTTGTACAATATAATTTTATTTTTAAAAGTGTAATGCACGAATAATTTAATTTAATGTAGTAGAATAAATGGCTTTTTTTTTAATAACAGCAATTACTATCGGTCTCACTCAAAAATTGCAAATGAATTAAGACAGCCTGTATATTATAGTCGTGCACCAATATAATGAAACTCCAAAATAAATCCTTTTGCCGTTTACTTACTCGTATATCGGTGCACGAAATTCTAAAGGTTTTATGAAACAACCGTGGTGCGGTTCGCCTGAACCAAGCGATAGCATTTAGCATATAACGTCTCCCGTACTGAGACAAAAGCTTTGTCTCTGTGTGGTCGGTGTGCTAAATAAGAAAGACGGACGCCACTCGCCTTATTTATGCAATGGTTTGTACGAAAGTGAGACGATGACTGCAATAGGGCGTTGCCGGCAAAAATGTGCATTAGTCATTATTATCATGTAATTACACGCTATGTAAAAAAATCGTTTTGAACAGATTGTTGGCTCATTAATGTGAGAATGAAAGGAGTTTGAGTTAAGGTAAATAATTTATCTGTTTAGGGTTAGTCTATGTAGTCTATGGGGAAAGATGGCGGTGTGTACCAACGAAGAGGAAAGACGTATTGGCATAAATTAATTCGATAAACTGATATTCAAGTGTTTGATTTTCCGATCTCCCACATTAATATGATGTCAAAATGTGATAAAAAAAAGTTTTTCGTGCATGATTTGTAGTAGAGATGACTGACTATAATCGGGAGAGCCCAATGTACAGAGTGAGTTTTCCAACTGGGTGTGGATGGCCAAATCCGAAACTATGAGGAATAGAAAAAAACACTGAAAGGAGTCGCCCCGGCCTGATTTAGCTGAAAACTAGGCTTTTTTAAAAATCTGTATGCCAGGAATCGAACCAGAAGATTGTGTAAAATAAAAACACACACTGTATTATCACACCATCCTATAGTATCGCTCATAGGGATCAAATTCTATGAGGTAATGAAATACAAACTTAAGGAATCCTCATTTTTAACCGACTTCGCAAAAAGAAGGAGGTTCTCAATTCGACCGTATTTTTTTTTTTATGTTTGTTACCTCAGAACTTTTTATTGGGTGAACCGATTTTGATGATTCTTTTTTTATTTGAAAGCTGGTGCTTGTCATGTGGTCCCATTTATTTATTTTCATCAAGATCTGATGAAGAACTTCGGAGAAATACATCAGAACTCTTCAATAAATGACGGTAAAACACTCGGGATAGATACAATCGCATGTCTGTTTATTGTTTACACCATTTCATAACAAAATATCGCAGTGGTACTCTCTAAAGGGGTACACAGATGTGAACAGTTCACCCTGGTATACTCTCATTGCACCGGTTTTGTTTAAGTTTCATGTTATTGGGTTAATCTATTTTAGCTTCACTTTGGACACTATACGCGTAGGTACCGCCTATAGAACTGGTCCATTATGTACCACAACTAAAAAGTGAAAAATAAAAAACCTTTTTACAAAAATTATAACCGACTTCCAAACAAAAACACTACAAAGTGAAAAATAACTTCAATTTCGGAAGTCGGTGTCAAAAAACGAAGAAACGAAAACAGAAACAAGTTCTTTATCCTGGAATTTATTTACAAGAACATAAAACATTCTAAAAAAAAAAACACAATTTCTTGCTTTTTCTGCTACAAAAATATTTTCTATTTTAAAATTTCTTAAATTTGAAAACTCGAATTATTTACATAAAGCAGATAACTTAGGATATATTGTAGCTCAAGACTCGATCAAGAATTAAGGGTGGTATTCCCTCGTTATATATTCACGTCAAGACCTTAAATTATTTACCAGAATTCGATCTTTTCAGGCCCTTGACATATCCACTAGGATGTCGACTAATCAGTCGACCAATAAGTTAGCCATTTGAGCGGCAACTAGTCGATTAGTCGGCCAAGACTAGTCGGCCTATTTCTAATTACTAAATTAGCACTCAATGTATGTACTTATTTTTTTCAGTATAAATGAAAAGCTTCCGTGTGAGTTTGCTCGTTAATTGAACATGTAACGACTACATGAATGGTCAATTGGTCACATTAAAGATGTAAGATGTCAGATTAACGGATTGATGACATCTAAACGCAAGCGATCTAGTGATTTGGTTCGATTTGCATAGAGCCACAAATTAGCCGAATTTTAGCATATGTATATTATTTTATATTAAAAAACTATAACCATATGCTATAACTGACTAGGTATATGGACTAGCAAATCATGACTGAACGTACGTAATGTTTTGGCGTGACTCTCTGGAACTTAAACGTGTAATTCACACATACGGAAATCCACATCGCGTCTTTCATCTCGCATGTAATTGGTCGATTGATGGCGTCAAAAAGCTTTGCCTTGCCGAATTCACTTACACAATTAGGCTGCTAGTTCGTCTTAAATATGAGACACGCTATAGATGTCGCTATGGACTTGTCTACAACTATCGACAGGCGAGTACTCTCCTCGTGTAAACGATCCTCAGCATGAGTAATGAAAAATAAAAATCTAAACCATTTTCAGATAAGATAGACAATGGTTTAGCCTTGTTGATTAAATTAATCGTCTTCTATATATTATTGCGGATAAATTAATCAGATAATTAAAGACCGGAGTGTATATAAATGAGAAAACAATTAGCGTGCGTCATTATAAGGGAAATAATTTTACATAATGCGTGCTCTATTGTTGATTGGTCTGGCCCTGGTGGCTTCGGCTTCGGCTCTGGTGGAACTTGGTGCTGGATACCATGAGGAAGTCGGTATTCCCCTCGCTGAAAAGATCAGAGTTGCTGAGGAGAAGATGTTAGCCGAGGAAGCTCAAAGCAGAGTTGTGGGCGGTCAACCGGCTCCCGCTGACTCACATCCTTACTTCGTGAGTATCTTGATATTTTATGATTTACCAAAATCTACATTTGAACCGGTTGAATTAACCGGTAATTACTATTTTTAATTCTTTCTGGCAAATAAGGGGCATATTCACTTTCTTATTCCCTCTTCTCGGAGTCAGAAACGAAGACATCCGCAAGAGAACCAAGGTTACCGACATAACCCGAGGAATTGCCAAACTTAACTGGCAGTGGGCAGGGCACTTGCTCGCAGAATGGATGGCCGTTGAGGCCAAAAAGTTCTGGAGTGGCGACCGCGTACCGGAAGACGCAGCGTTGGAAGGCTTCCCTCTAGGTGGAGCGACGACCTGGTCAACGCTGCGAGAGTCAGGTGGATGCGAAACGCACAGGAACGATCAGTGTGGCGACGCTCGGGGAAGGCCTATGTCCAGCACTGGACTTTCGGCTGAAATGATGATGATGTTGATGATGATCTTTTTCTCAATCTTTCAAGGAACGCACAGCAAAGAAGCAACACCTTGGAAGGCCTATTAGTTAATGTAGATCTAAAAAGATTTTAGTGAAATAATTGTTACTCTATTTTACAGGCTGGACTGATGATCGACATCGTCGGTATGACTAACGGTTACTCCGTGTGTGGTGCTTCCCTTCTGTCTGCCAACCGGCTGGTGACTGCAGCTCACTGCTGGTACGATGGTCATATGCAAGCATGGCGCTTCACCGTCATTCTCGGCACCAAGCAGTTCTTCAGCGGCGGCACTCGTATCCAGACTTCTGATGTCATCATGCACCCGTCGTACACTGCCGCCACTATCAACGATATTGCCATGATCAGGCTGCCTACAAATGTTGCATTCAGCAGTGAGTATTTCATAATAAAGTGATTTGTTATTTTTATTGTAACACTTTTCACACTACTTATTTTCGAAAACAAAACATTGTACGATCAATGATTTAGCAACAATTAAAAATCAATGTTCAGTTATTGGTTTGAAGTTAAACTTCAACACTTCTTGTTATTTTATTTTTGGGAGCACTCGATTCTCAGATTTAAGAAATAATTGTTAATATGTTTTTTTTTCAGACAGTATTCGGCCAATCGCCCTTCCCACTGGTTTTGAATTGTTCCTGACATTTGCTGGAAACTGGGCAGTTGTTGCTGGATATGGCAGAACTAGCGACGGTACCTAAGTTCTTACAAACCCATAAACTCATATAATCTCAAAAACTTATAAATACTTGTAATTTACATCATCCATCGATCTACCAAGCCTTTTCGCAACAAAGATGAGGTTTTATGCCAGTTTACCGGATGGAGCAGCATCCGGTTGAAGTTGAATATGCTGAATATTCATGCTTCTATATGTTTTAACACACGATCATGTTTTATCGTGAGCATACGGCCATTTGCCAACATACGTTAGACACTATTTGCAGTCTTTTGTAAGATATTTGAGTTGTTGGCTGGTTGCAGTCTTCTATTCATTTTAAAACCATTCCTTATTTTTCAGATCAAACCTCTGCAACACAGATAGTGAGCCACGTTAACGTTCAAGTGGTAAACGAGATTGATTGCGCGGGTATCTACGGCCCTGAGTTCGTCATCCATAGCACCATCTGCACCAGCGGTCTCGGCCGCGTCGGCCCTTGCACCGGAGACTCCGGTGGTCCTCTCGTCTTCAACAGAAGCGGAACTCCCGTTTTGGTAAGTGTACTAAAAATGGACGTAACGGGGTGACGCCTTTGCCTTGGAGAGAAACAGGAAGGGATTATAAAAATAGCAACATTAATGGAAAAGGAGGCAAGAAAAACAAAGACAAGATAGATAGGATATGTGAGGAATGATATGAAAGAAAAACTTTTTTACAAAAATTACAACCGACTTCCAAACAAAAACACTACAAAGTAAAAAATAACTTCAATTTCGGAAGTCGGTGTTTCTGTTTTCGTTTCTTCGTTTTTTGACACCGACTTCGGAAATTGAAGTTATTTTTTACTTTGTAGTGTTTTTGTTTGGAACTCGGTTGTAATATTTGTAAAAAAAGAAAAAAACACTTTTTAGTTGTGATACATAATGGACCAGTTCTATAGGCTAGGTACCTACGCGTATAGTGCCCAAAGTGAAGCTAAAATAGATGAATGAATAACATGAAACTTAAACAGAACCAGTGCAATGTATATAAGGCTGAACTGTTCACATCTGCGTACCCCTTTAGAGCGTACCAGTGTGATGTTATGTTGTGAAATGGTGTAAACAATAAACAGACATGCGATTGGATCTATCCCAAGTGATTTGCCGTCATTTATTGAAGAGTTCTGATGTATTTCTCCGAAGTTCTGCATGAGAACTTGATGAAAATTAAATGGAACCACATGACAAGCACCAATTTCAAATAAAAAAAGAATCATCAAAATCGGTTCACCCAATAAAAAGTTCTGAGGAAAAAAACATAAAAAAAAACTGTCGAATTGATAAGCTCCTCCTTTGTGCGAAGTTGGAGGAAAAATGGAGGGAATGATGGTGTGACGGTTGACAGGGGAGAATGGAAGAACTCACTTCTGTCTGTGTTATACCGAACGCAGGTAACATGGGAAAGGGCCAGGAAGATGATTATTACTTTAATTTAGGATAGTTGCTGGAAGGCATGAAATAAATCGAATAATTGAATTTTATTCAATTTTTCCTTCAACTTCGCAATTTTTTTGATAAATAAAATACCGCCTTCTCCATATCCTTTTTAGGTTTTCGTACCAAAAGGTTAAAAACGGGCCCCTATTACTAAGACTCCGCGGTCCGTCTGTCTGTCTGTCACCAGGCTGTATCTTATGAACCGTGATAGCTAGACAGTTGAAATAGTCACAGATGATGTATTTCTGTTGACGCTATAGCAACAAATACTAAAAACAGTAAATAAAGTAGTGAATAAAGGACGGATTTAAAGCGAGGGCCATTGATGAATCACGAGCAAGTGAAGGATTCTAAAAACTGAATCACGACCGTAGGGAGTGATTCATGATCATTGAATCACGAGCATAGCGAGTGATTCAAGTGTTAGAATCCTGAGCGACGCGAGTGATTCATGGTCCTCGATATAAATCCGTTTTATTCAAGAGTTGCATACTATATTTTATACCATGACTACGAGAAAAAGAAAGATTTAAGCTTTTTGCTTAAATCTTTCTTTTCTTTTTCTTAGCAAAGGGATAATAATAAATAAATAAATGGTTAATTACCTTAAAATTTTAGAAAAAATGAGAAACCTCATTTTTTGTACATTTAAGCTGAGCTAGTGTGTTTGACGCCAGTGACCACCTCCGTTACGTTACATAATTATAATTAATTAAGCACCAATGCAATTAATATTAGAATTACAATCTAAATAAGAATTCACTAAATATCCTAGACCAAAATCAACATCATTATTAAAATCCTAAATATAAACAAACTCAAAATTAAATCGACAAAGGAGTTTGAAAATCGAAGGAATGGTATAAAATAAATATTTAAGTGCAGCTGCCATACAAAAAACGTGATTTTTTTGCCGGTTTTTGCGATAATGGTACGGAACCCTTCGTGTGCGAGTCCGACTCGCACTTGGCCGTTTTTTTGTTTCTTATTTGTATCATTTTAACTCACTTTACTTTTTTCAGATTGGCGTTGTCTCCTTCGTCGCAGCTGCCGGTTGCCAGGTTGGCTTTCCCGCAGCTTACGCTCGTACTACCAGCTTCAACAGCTGGATCCTACAGAATCTATAAATATCACACGGCCAATAATTTATAAATACATAACTTTTTTTATGTTTTAAGCAATTATTTGTCTTTTTATTTTGTATCTTCGGTTCTTAATATTCCTATAAAGTCATACACAACCTTGAAATTGGTACATTTTGTTTGGTGCTGATGTCTTCAACACATGACACTATAGTTACTCAAATATTAAACACATAGCTCGGAGACGAAGTATGTTAAATTTTGAGGTTATGCATGAAATTGTGGTCAAGCGCGAGCCTACTGATAATAAAAAAATGGGCTTTTCGGTAGACACTGCTACCATCGACCTGAATAGAATTGGCAGAAGGCTAGGCAATCACCCGAGATTCCGATCAGAACCTGTACCAGAACCTGCGACTACTTAGGAGACTTGTAGCGTAATTGCGTAAGTGAATTCGACAAGGCAAAGGGTTTGACCGCCATCAATCGACCAATCAAATGCGAGATGAAAGACGTGATGTGGATTTCCGTACATGTGATTCATCGATTGATGGCGGTCAAACTATTTGCCTTGCCGAATTCACTTATGCAATCAGGCTACTTAAGAAGTTATGATACTGTCGCAACAGCATCGGGTATTTACAATTGCAGTCTGTAAAAATAATCAAAGATATAGAGTGTCATATCGTGGGTGAGTTTTTGTTTCTCGCTTCGATAACCACAAGAGGTTAACGCGTCTTGAGACGGCGAGAAACTCTTCGTGTAAACGGAGGACCACCAACACGTTTTATAATTTCAATGACTTGTGAAAAGGGACCAAGTCGAATCAAATAAGCTTATTAGCAGAATAATCTCATGCGTATCCAGATAAGACATCCAACGCATTCACGTTTTACCCGTGATGATAAAACTAATCGGCTTCTGTTTTCGCAGAAGAGATACAAATGATTAGATCAGATTTAATTAGCAGGAGGTATATAAGCGACCAAAAATATTCGTCAATCATAATTTGGAAAATATTTTGACATCATGCGTGCTCTATTTTTGGTTGGTCTGACCCTCGTGGCTTCAGCATCGGCCTTTGCGGCGGTTGGGGCTGGATACCATCAGGAAGTCGGTATTCCCCTCTACGAGAAACTAAAGGCTGCTGAGGAAAACATCTTGGCTGAAGCAGCTGAAAACAGGGTTGTGGGAGGTTCTATCGCTCCTAATAACGCACATCCTTATTTCGTGAGTATCTTTTTTTAATTACAACGCAAATATTTGTTTCAAATTAATTAGTGATAACGTCCATGATTGAACAAAAATTGTGATTGTGAAATCATTTCTGATTTAATTCTATATGCGTAGGCTGGATTGCTGACCAGCCTCGTCGGCATTACTGGTGGTACTTCAGTGTGTGGTGCCTCCCTGCTGAACGCCAACCGGCTGGTGACCGCTGCTCACTGTTGGTTCGACGGTCGTAACCAGGGCTGGCAGGTCGTCGTCGTCCTCGGCAGCAACCAGCTGTTCTCTGGTGGCACTCGCATCACCACCACCAACGTCGTGATGCATCCGCAATACAGTACCGCTAACCTTAACAACGATATCGCCATCATTAGGCTGCCTTCTAACGTGGCTTTCAGCAGTGAGTAATATTTTGTTGCCCATTAAAGCTCAGTTTTTCTGCAATGAGGTACTGTTCGAGTCAAAGCTCCAGAACCTTGAACATCGACGCCGAGCTGCCAGCTTGTCGGTTTTATCGGTTACATTTCGGGGAGCGTGCGACGGAATTGCATGATGTAATTCTGCCTAGCCCGTTTCATCATCGGACAACAAGAAGTACGGCGATGCGCCATTGGTACATGGTGGACATCCCACCCATACGCACTTAACGTTTTGGAAACACTATCATTATGCGTACAGCTAAGGAGTGGAATTCCTTGCCGGAGTCAGTGTTTCTAGATAGCTGCAACCTAGGAGTCATTAAGACAAGAGTGAATAAGTTACTCCAAGGCAAAAGTGCTTCACCGTCGACCACATCATCGCTTACCATCAGGTGATATCTATCTATGATGATATATATCTATGATGAAAAATGCACGATGCATCAGCTATACGATAAAAGGAAGCAAGGAATTACTAGTACCACCTAGACGCTAAGTAGACGGTGCAACTCATATTGCTGCTGCAACTCATGGTAGCTATGCCATAGACAATTAAATCGCACCGTGTATATTAGGTTTAATTTCTAAGATTAAACAATTTAGGTCGGATTAAGATAGCATCATGATTGATTGGCTTATATAGTTAATTGTCACTACGATTAAATATGACGTATTTATTCATAATGATGATGTGGCAGAAGAAGAAACAAGAGTTTGATCATTTTATTTGTGTTGAGTTTCTCGTGGGTGGGTGACATTAGAAAATTTAGTCAGGTAAATGTAACTAGATGGCGCGATATGCATCGAATTGTTATTGAAATGTGTGTAAAATTAACATTTTCTAGAATTGATCATAAATATTGTATGTTCTTTTTTAATCAACTATCCTAAGCACAAGATTGTGGAATATTGGGCTCGTCATTCACATTTCAAAGATTATTTGACCGATCCAGAAAGGATTATTAAAAATTGATTCCAATAGATGGCGTGGTTTTAAATTTCTGAGGCATGCCACTCGAATTTTTTAATTGGTATTGTAATAACACATTTTGGTACAATGAAGCTGTAAAAGCGTGCAAAAAATACTATAAAATAAATCGTCACTGTATTTCAGGAAAAATCACGATCCGAGAAAACCCTTATACTTGCAAGTCGCTGCTAACACCATCCATAGCAGTGGAACGGAACCGAACGCGATCGAAGTACTTATGAAAATAATCATCTTAGTCAGACGAAAAACGATAGTTACGTTAGCACCGTTTCTTTGTATGGGATGAGGCATCTGAATGCTAGTATTATAGTATCTGTGACTTGGGTTCGATACTCGAGTCTGGCGAAGTTTTTCCATCTGGAATTTTTCAATTGCAGTCCGGTGTCTGGGTTTATACCTGTTTAATAACAATAGGTTCACCCGTATTAACAACTTCCCTGTCCAATTAACAGATACAATAGGTACTCAATCCACGTGAGTCATATGTGACTCATCGGACATAAGAAGCGAAAAGTGGGTGTGTTATAAATGAACTGATAAATGATCTAACCCTATGCATACAGGTGTGATATTATGTACCTATGTGTTTCTCGTGAATTTGCTAAATTCTCGCAACGGAATCATAGTTCTATATATAGTTTTGCGAGACTATCTCAGTTTGTTTGGGAACTCACGTAATCTGAGAAATCATCATTTAAATACCACATTAGGTTCACCCGTATTAAAATTTTCAGACATTATCCAGCCAATAAACCTTCCCACTGGTTTCGATCTATGGATGACATTCGCTGGCGACTGGGCAGTTGTTGCCGGCTTTGGCAGAACTAGCGACCGTAAGTTCTTATAAAATCATATTTATTACTAATCATTTTTTATATCTTATTTCGCAATGTTACAGAATACGTGATCTTCTAAGCTATATTTTGTTGCAAGTTTAGTTTGTACCGCAATGTATCGTAAACGTGACGTATCTTTAATATAAACTATAAAAGTTACAAAGTATTTTTGAACTGAATTGTTAGGTACTGTGCCTCTGTTCAGTATGCTTAAGAAAGCACTTATTACAGCAGCCTTATTGCGTAATAAATTCGGCAAAGCAAAGGGCAAAAAGTATGAAAATCGCCCAATCACATAGACGGAAATCCACATCGCATCTTTCTACTCGCATGCTTCCCTTTGCCTTGCCGAATTCATTACGCAATATAGCATACAGTTAATTTTTAATTGTTATTGTCGTTTTGAATGCTTTTTTGAAGAACAAAATATATTTAATTTCCTGTCACCCAAAAATAACTAACGCAACATAATTGCCAATAAAAAAAATGGAATCCACTATTTATCTCAGCATCACCCAAAGATTGAATGCAAGAAAATGCCTAAGGCCTTCTGTCCATCGTAGGCGTTTAGACTTTTGGGTGAGTAAAGTATTCTTCATCTTCTTTTCGTGCGAGGATGTGGCCACCACTGGTATCAGAGTTAACTGAGCCGCCTCTGGGAACCCCAAAGACTTGACTATTTCAGACTTACATTAACTATATAAGACCAGGTTTCGATGTTTTCGACTGATAAATATTTTATTTGCAGAGCAAACCGGTGCATCATCGCTGATCAGCCACGTCAACGTGCAGGTAGTCAACGAGATCGATTGTGCCGCGATCTACAGTCCCCAATTCGTGACCCATAGCACCATCTGCACCAGCGGTCGTGGCGGCGTCGGCGCATGCATCGGAGACTCCGGCGGTCCTCTTATTCTGAACCGAAGTGGATCTCCCATGTTGGTAAGTAAAAACAAAACATTCCAAAGTCGGTTGCAAAAAGAACCCGACTTGAAGAAGACGAAGACCAAGAGCTATGCTAACATTAATTAGTTTAGCTAAACTCTGACTAAGCTCGCATTGCTAAGATATTTTTCATGCTTGGTTGAAGCTGATCGCTGATCACACTAATATTATATAGTCAAGAATAGCACATCACATTACATAATCAGCCTATTAATTGTTCCCACTGCTGGGACACAGGCCTCCTCTCTGTGAGAGGCAATGGGTCGTAATCCACCACGTGGACCCAGTGTGGGTTGGTGGATGTCACATGTCGAATTTTTGGTTCAAAGACATGCCGGTTTCCTCACGATGTTTTCCTGCACCGTTTTGAGACCAGCAGTAATGAAATAATTTACACAAAGAATAGTACCTACATATGATATTTTTATTCCGGGAATATGTTCTCTTGGGATAATTTTCGAAATTCACGCGGGCGAAGCCGCTTGCAGCACCTAGTATATGTATAGCCGTGACGACTGTAAAGGCTATTCTACGATGTTGATCCAATATTTCAAACCAGAGCTGGAATCTAGTGCCGTTGGATCGTTGAACCAATCCAGCCAATGTGACACTTTTCAATCTAGTCCAGCAGCCACTAATTTCCATAGATAAGAGTCGCGCTATTTATTTTTTTACAAACTGTTTTAGTAATAAATAGCTTCGTTTGTATGTATGTTCAAATTAATAATCAATCTTTCAAACATTTCCTGGAATTCGATTACGCTGAAACTTGGCACACTTCTGTAACTTACGTGAAGATGCAATATTATAGTATGGAGCTGGTCTGGTGATGGTTTAAAACGATTGTTACTTTTGTGTGATGTTTTTATTCAAGTGATTGTAAATATTAATTACCTGACTTTTTGCTATTCCAGATCGGTGTGGTCTCCTTCGTGTCTGCTGCCGGTTGCCAGGCTGGCCTACCCTCAGCGTACGCGCGAGTCACCAGCTTCAACAGCTGGATCCTACAGCAACTGCAATAATAACATGAGACTGATGATGAGAAATACATGACAATTAAAATAATATATTTTTTATAAACACACGTTTTAATTCTTGTTTTACCTATATATCTGATGATGCACCTTTTGAGTTCCTGGTAGGTAAATCAGAACTTCGGAACAGGTGGTGAAAACGTTTTGTTATAACCCTTTACTTGCAGCCGGGTAAAAATTATTAGTAAATCAATCTGCTAGCGTTGCTGCCAATAGATCCAAAGATATGAAATTGCTTTAGAAATATTGGCGGCAATAGTAATGTCCCCATCACCACGTCACGACGTAGTAAACGATGTTTGGTGCGGTGTCGCGGCGCGGTACGTTGGCGGGGCGTGCAAATTTACTTTACCGTGTCATAGAAATACACGTCACGATGCCGCAACGTAACACGTTGTCGTGCCTTGAAAAGATCCGATAAATTTTCAGCATTTTTGACTGAAAGAAACAACGTTTAGTTTCGTTTCATGTAGTTTCAGACAGTAAAAGCATTTCTGACATCTTTTTTACACAACTAATCGCTAAGACATTAACCGAATATACATGAACCGAGCAAGCGCATCGCCACGTACCGTTTCCGACGACGTGCGTATGATGCGTTGTTCCGCGACGACGTTGCCGTACCGTGCATAAACACGTCACGTCAAAGCATCGCGCCGCGACACCGCACCGTTCCACGTTGACAACTTCGTGAGGTGGTGATGGGGACAAGCCCTAAGTTTATAAACTGAAATTAAATTATTTGGTTCGTAACTCTTATGGTGCTCCCATACTGCTGTTAAAAATGTTCACAAACCTTTCTAACACTGATACATTTGATAACAAATATTGGGAATTGTTACATTCTGTTAGGAATTGTTTGATTTTTTGAGTGCGCTTATACTAATGGAAAATGTTTACCGGCTCGCAGTTTGGATTCACGTTCCGAGGCGTCAACACGTAATGGAAGAAGATTTGCTCATTGGATTAGCTTTTATTTTTTGTAAAAAAAATAATAAGAAAAGCGCTCAAACTGGACGCGCCAAACGCTAAGAGTTAGCTGTTTTATTTGTTAACTAACAATTTTGTGTTTCACGTAAACATTTTCTTAACATTGTGATCAAAAGATTGTTTAGGAATAACTTACTAATGTTTGTAAATATTTTAACAACAGTTAACCATAATGGTGCTCCCACACTGGTGTTAAAAAGGATTAACAGAAATTATCGCTTTTTTATCATTAAATATTCACGCGGGCTGGCTACTGCAAAACTTCGATATAATATATGAAAGTTATAATCGCTGTAGATCGAAGTCGAGTATATTATTGACACATCACAGGCTTTAAGTAGGGACTGATTTGACAGCAGATATTTTTGTCTATCAAACATTGGGTTTCCTTTGTAATTAAGTGCGTTGAAGTATAAGAGAGGTTGCAAAAATTAACTACAACGACAGACCAGAGTTTGCTGAGGTTCGTTCTTTGATTTCTTATGATTTTAAGATCCTAAGCTTCAAAACAGTTCGACAAATAGCAAGTGGCGCACTAAACTCATAGGAAGAATCCTGGAATAGGGGCAGGCATACCGCAAGTCACCGATTATCAAGCTTGGTAACAATGTTCGTGAAACAATTTGCACAATGGACTTAATGAACAATGGAAGTGACCGTTGGCCCCAAACTAGGCACAGCCTGTTTCTTGGTGGCACACGCACGGAGCATAACATTGTAGGAAGAGAGCCCAGTGGTGAAGAATCAGTGATTGTTTTGAGAGCAATATTTGTGAGCCTTTGTCTATATTGGGACATATGACATTATTAAAAACTGAGAGAACAGATTATGGCGCATTTTTCCCCATATATTGGGCTCAGTGTTGTGTTGAAGCATGATATTTTCCAGCTTCGTGAAACAACACAACACGTGAACATAAGAAATCAGTACCGGCCACATCCGTATCCCATATTTGTTTGCCCGCAGTTCTCCCGATAAGATTTTATCCGACGGCCCCGCCCATCGTGATAAAACTAATCATTCTCTATTTTAATAGCTTACCAATCATCAATAACGAATGATTAGATCAGATTTAATGAGCAGAAGGTATATAAGCCCCAAATAGTTTCTGCTTGTCATAATTAGGAAAATAATTTTCACACAATGCGTGCTCTATTATTGGTTGGTCTGGCGCTGGTGGCTTCGGCGTCGGCGTTAGTAGAAGTCGGGTCTGGATACCATGCTGAAGTCGGTATTCCTACCGCTGAGAAGATCAGGGTAGCTGAGGAGAAGGCCTTAGCCAAAGCAGCTTTGGACGATAGGATTGTTGGTGGTGCTGTCGCTCCTGCTAACGCACATCCTTACTTCGTAAGTTTGATTGATTTATTTTGCTTTTACATGAAACGGCCATTAGAGACACATGATAATAATATCTACACCGCGAATCTTCTAATCAATGATGCAGAATACAATTGGCAACCTCATTAACCTCTGCAAGATTTTTCTAATTGCGTAACGATTTGATTACCTTCAGTATATGGCAACCTAATAACCAAAACTTGCATATGGTGTTCATTGACCTCAAGAAGGCATACGACCGGGTGCCTCGTGAAGTTTTGTGGTTGACCCTTAACAAGAAAGGTGTGCCTGGGATGTATTTACAGTTTATCCGATCGATGTACAGCCGATGCAGTGCCCAAGTCCGGTCTACAGTGGGCACTACTGGCAGCTTCAGTGTGGCAGTCGGCTTACACCCAGGGGTGGCCTTCAGTCCTTAGCTCTTCCTGTTGATAATGGACGCTCTGACGTCGGACATACAGGAAGAGGCACCCTGGTGTATGCTGTTTGCCGGCGACATTGTACTGTTGCCGAGAGTGGCTTAGAGCAGATTGGAGGTGTGGTGGCACAGTATGGAGAGGCTGCTTGAAATTGAGAACAACCAAAACAGATTACTTGTTCTATGATATTGACGGTCTCTCCAGTTCCGTGCCTATAGATCTCGCCGGAACACCCATACTGATCTGCTCCGACTGCCGGTACCTAGGGTCGCCTGTCCAAGGGGATGGACAGGTAGACTGAGACGTAATGTACCGGATCAACTCAGGATGGATGAAATGGCGACAGATCACTGGAACAGCTTGCAACCCACGGATGCCCCTCAAGTTAAAGGAGAACATTTACAAGTCCTTGATTAGACCAGTCGTACTGAATGGATCAGAATGGCTATGAATAAGATGGATGAAAAGATATTGCATGTAGCAGAGAAGAGAATGTTGGGATGGATGTGCGGAGTGACGAGAATGGATAAAGAGGGAAATGAGTAATTAGAGGAAGTTTGAAAGAGGCGCCAGTGACAGAAAAGTTGAAAGGAAACTGTTTGTGGTCTGGTATGGTCATGTGATGAGGAGAGAAACACATTTTACTAAAAGAGTTATGAATATAAATGTAGATGGATAGAGAGGAGGGGACGGCCAAAGAAAAGATGGATGGACTGTGTGAGGAGTGATATTAAAGAAAAGGGAGTCAGTGATAGCGTGGCGGGGGACGGGACGGTACGTAAGAAAAAAAAACGTGTTGCGACGACCCCAAGTAATATGGGATAAGGGCAGGAAGATGATGATGATAAGGGCAACATAATATGAAAATTGTATGTGAAGACGAGTAACTAGTGTATGATAGCGTAAATGTTTCCATACAACCACCACACCACCGCTAATGGTGAGCGACAGCTATGAAAAATAATACTAATATTTTCATGAATATTTGTGAATCGAACAGGAAATACCTATAGACAAAAATAGAAACGAGTAGAACTAATACTCGTAAAAATACTTGTGTGAGGTCACTTGTTGTTATTGACAGCCACCTTCTTCTATCTGTCAAGCGGCCATGGCTTAGGGCAGTTGTGGCTGCCTTTGGCAGCTATTGGCGGCCATACTGATAATTGTAACAGAAACGGCTGTTGCTTACCACTTGTGGATCCAAACATTCCGAGTTTCCAAGTCTGTCATTCGGTACGCATCGAGCGTTCGCAAATTGCAACCACAGAGAGGGTCTACAATCGCAATTCACGAGTTGTCCGTAGGCGCTTTCGACCCTTTGTTTTAAAACGTCGAATGATTTGAAACAAATTTTAGTAACCTAATAACACCAGCTAATAATGAAAAGACTGTTAATTTCAGGCTGGCTTGCTGATCAGTCTGGTCGGTGTTTCTGGGAACTCAGTATGCGGCTCTTCACTCCTGAGCTCCAACCGGCTGGTGACTGCTGCTCACTGCTGGACTGACGGTCGCAACCAGGCATGGCAGTTCCTGGTCATCCTTGGTTCCAACCATCTGTTCACTGGTGGCACCCGCATTGCCACCACCAACGTCGTAATGCACCCTCAGTATACTGCGCACAACCTGAACAACGATATTGCCATGATCATGCTGCCAACTAGCATTATGTTCAGCAGTAAGTAATCTTAAGATATCTATTTAATTTTGTTGATTAGACACGGTTACGTTGCTGTTGATCAGATAAAAGATAGCTTTCATGATACATAATAAGGATTAGTTTGTTATTGTTATCAAAATAAGACATTTCATGTAGGTACATATGACTACATCATGAAGTATTCTTAGTTATCAATAATATAATTATGTAGGCACAAAAAAATGTAGTACGATGGGTCCTTCTATTACCAAATCATAAAATATGGGAATCTCGAATCCGTTGTTTAATATAAGCAATTTATTAAAATTTCAGACAGCATCCTGCCAATAGCCCTCCCCTCTGGCAACGATCTGTGGAACCAATTTGTTGGAAACTGGGCCGTTGCCGCCGGCTTTGGCAGAACTAGCGATCGTAAGTTCTATATCATTATTTATCTATATCTTCTTTGTTACTATGCTAAAATCGAAATATACAATGCCGTAGGGTATCAAGACCAGTTTGGCTTGCCTTGCTTTGTACAGGATAGCCCCCGATTACATGGGACTTAAATATAAAGGGTGAAATGTGGATGTGATGTTATATTAAACCTGCCAAAAAGTATAAAGTCACTTAAGGCGAAGACAATCAACCCACCTATAGGCGATAGCCTATGTTAGCTGAAGATATTAACTTAAGAGGCTCTGATTATAACACGTTACTTGCAAAGCGCATGTCCCTAGAAGTTTTCCAATACTTTTAGGGCCATGCGCTTTCTCGTAAGCACTGGAAGCACTGGAAGATGTAACGAGACTTTGTTTGCAACCAGTAACATTGTTCCTCATAGGGTTACGCAGAGGTTTATATTTATAGTAGAAGCGATATTACTTATGATCATTATTCTTTATACAAGTTTCTTGATTATTATATCTCCTTTCTGCAGTGCAAGCGGGTGCATCTACGATCGTCAGCCACGTCAGCCTGCAAGTGATCGGCACCTTACAATGCCAAATGATCTTCGGAACCAACTTTGTGGTCGCTAGCACGCTCTGTACCAACGGTGCTGGCGGTGTTGGTGTCTGTGGTGGAGACTCCGGTGGCCCTCTCGTTGTGAACACGAACGGAACACCCACTTTGGTGAGTGTATAACACATTATTTATGACCTGTAATATCCAGGGATGGGGAAGGGATTCTCCATAGCTTTCTGTCATCCTTGTTCGTTGTCTTCACCGGTCGTTGTCATAAACGCTTCGAAGTTATCCCGCCAGCTTTTCCTAGATAGTAAAAAAGCCTAACAGGAAACTAGGAAAGTTGGGCAGTGAATAGCGTGATGACAGCATTTCATAGGCATAATAGAAAAACCTTATAAAAAAATCTGACAGTCGAATTGATGGCGAGAGCAGTACGTTCGGTGTAAAAAATAAGATACACACTGTCATGAAATAGAATAGTTTGGAAGGCCTTTCGACTTCGTCAACGCTGCCTCTTCTTGCAGTTTTTGCACACTTTTCCTTTTTCTTTTCATTTATTAACGAACCTGTTCAATGTTTTCAGATCGGTATCAGCTCCTTCGTGGCCGCTAATGGTTGCCAGCTTGGCTTCCCCTCCGCTTTTGCTCGCGTCACTAGCTTCAACAACTTCATCCAACAATACATGTAAATACCATGAGACTGCAACGATGTATGTTATACATATAAATAAATTCGATTTTGTAAATCCTATTGTTTTGTTATTATTTTACACCTAATCCTACTTTATAGATCAAGAAATATTAGATTGACTGATTCGTTGGTGTAGTAGACGTAAGCGAGACTGCTAAGCTATGGGCCTGTTTCGATACCAGGGGTTGAACAATTTGTTATTCGGACTTGTTAATATTTTCCTTTAATTACACATGAAACTGTAACTGACAAAATATTTGTGTGCACAGGTATAAAACGCCTTTGGGAAATATAAAAATATTTTTGGCGAATATATGGATTGTTTGGAATCGTCCGTTTTCCAAAGACATAACATAAATGCGAAGAACGTGCATGATCTTATTTACTGAATCAATTATTTATCTACTAGCGACCTGCCCTAGCTTCGCCCGTGACAAAATATACATAAAAATCTTCCTCGTTTCTCTCTCTTTCTATTGGTGGAAACCGCATGAAAATCCGTTCAGTAGTTTTTGAGTTTATCGCGTACAGACGCGGCGGAAGACTTCATTTTATAATAATGTAGGGCATTATATCTGTGATAGAGATAAATTTGCCATCATGATTCCTTTGCAAAAACAGTACGGTAGAGACGAAGATTAGGTGCCGAACACCTGATCTCCGATGGCACAGAGAGCTTTGATTCGTCTGATTTTATTATACTTCAAACTGGATTTAGTACAGGCAAAAATGTGACCACAAATTAGTCTTGTCAATTAAAGTTTGTCAAACCATGTGACCTTTACTTTAGGCCTCCAAGCTCAATTGTATGTAGCTTATTATGTATAGGTGGAACTCACTGCCTGCGTCTGTGTTTCCGAACGCATACAACCCGAATCTCTTCAAAGTTAGAGTTAATAGGCTTCTTCTGGGTAAGCTCACTCCATCTTCGACTTTGTCTCTGTCACCTCTGACCTAGACTAGAGTCAACAGCAAACCCATTATATATATAAAAAAAGGTAGTAAAGAAACCAAAGTTGTGACACAAAGGTTATATTTGTTTTAAAGTAATCCCGGGACAGATCTCGTATTTGATAAACGTTGGTAAAAAGAATATGTTCTGTATAAATCAGTAATAGGATAAATATTACTCCCAAAATATTTTTGGACTTACCTTTAATCCGCATCGAGATAAGAATATCCGATGGTTTTACCCGTCTTGATAACACTAATCGGCTTTTGTTTATAATTTAATTAATGTAAACTTGTCAATTATCAATCATCAATTACGAGTTTACGAATGATTAGATCAGATTGAATGAGCGTAAGGTATATAAGTGGTGACATTTTTCATTCGCAACAATTTGAAAAATAATGTTCACAGTAATGCGTGCTTTATTTTTGGTTGGTCTTCTAGTGGCTTCGGCGTCGGCTCTGGTGGAAGTCGGGTCTGGATACCATGCTGAAGTCGGTATTCCTGCCGCTGAGAGGATCAGGGTAGCTGAAGAAAAGCTGTTGAAGGAGGCAGCTCTAGACGATAGGGTTGTTGGTGGCGCTATCGCTCCCGCTAACGCTCATCCTTACTTTGTGAGTCACTTGCCATTCTTTGATTTTTCTATAATTATAAATACAGCGGCCATCGGCCTGCACCATTTCATTTGTTACAAAACTAAACAGTTAATTTTGTCTCCCCCTTATTCTTGTATTTAAACATTTTTAGTTTTCTAACTGTATAATGGTCTGGATTGATTAGGTGTTGACGGTATTGTCATAACGAGTAGAAAAAAATTGTTTATTGTTGTTGTTTACTTTGCTTCGAAACAGGTTTGATAAATATTATTTCGTGACAGTAAAAGGTTTGGGTAAATAAGATTGAGAAGCTACTTGTTTACAATTAATTATCTTGCGATTTGCAAAAGGAATCTTATGACATAAATTGTTTCACAGGCTGGCCTACTGATCAGTCTGGTCGGTATTTCTGGAAACTCAGTATGCGGCTCTTCACTCCTGAGCTCCAACCGGCTGGTGACCGCCGCTCACTGCTGGACCGACGGTCGCAATCAGGCGTGGCAATTCACAGTGATCCTTGGCTCCAACCTTCTGTTCACTGGTGGCACCCGCATTGCTACCTCCAACGTTATTATGCACCCACATTACACATGGGCCAACCTTAACAACGATGTCGCCATGATCTTGCTGTCCACAAGCGTTCAGTTCAGCAGTAAGTCAACTTAATTTTTATTTGACTTGATAAAAGATAGCATCAGTGATAGATTTTATTGTTTTCTTGTAGTCGCCGAAATTGGACTCGATTTGGAATACGATATGCCATTTTGTCTGGACCTAAATATTATTAGAAATCTAGATATACGAACAATTGGGTCTAAAGTTTGTTAATTCAGGAGCCACTAACGTAATAAAAGAAGTTCTAGTATGGCATCACTTATTTGACAATTTTATTAATTTTCAGACAGCATCTCGCCGATAGCCCTCCCCACTGGCACCGATCTGTGGAACCAGTTCGTTGGACACTGGGCCGTTGCCGCCGGATTTGGCAGGACTAGCGACCGTAAGATATTTTTTATATATTTCGAATCTACTATAACAATCCTCTTGCTTTGATCAAAACTTAAACCATCTTCTGTTCTGCAGAGCAAGCGGGTGCCTCTACCATCGTCAGCCACGTCAGCTTGCAAGTGATCAGTCTGCAACAGTGTCAAATGATTTTCGGAACCAACTTCGTGGTCTGGAGTACACTCTGTACCAACGGTGCTGGAGGCGTCGGCGTGTGTGGTGGAGACTCCGGTGGTCCTCTCGTTGTAAACTCCAATGGAACACCTACTTTGGTAAGTGTATACCAGAAAAACGCAAATAATGTGACAATTCTGAAATATTGAAAGAGAGGGGTAGTTTGCAAGTATTAAATGTCCGACCCACATTGAGCAAGCTCGTGGCGAATGCTCATTACTTCTCTATACGAGAAGAGGTCTTTGCTCTGCGGTGGGATAGTAGGATAAAATTATTTACTCTCTCTTTTTAAATGATTGCGTCTATGCAACAGTGCAACGTCTTTGTGCACACTTTTATTCTACATTTCTTCTTCTACTGTGGCCATTACACTTCAAATAATCATTTACCGTTTTCAGATCGGTATCAGCTCCTTTGTCGCCGCTAATGGTTGCCAGCTTGGCTTCCCCTCCGCCTTCGCTCGCGTCACCAGCTTCAATAACTTCATCCAACAATACTTGTAATTACCATGAGACTGAACATAAATAAAATACATGACATTTTGAATAAGAAAAATAGCATTTTCTTTTTTATTTTGTACGATAAACCATTTGTAAACTATACATTGCTTTAAGTCACTTTAGGCGTCGCGGGGTCGTCTCAATAGGTACAAAGCGATCATAGTGCAAATTATTTGTATGGCAAACCCGATCGTCGCGCCAACAGAGGGCCCTTTCCGGGCGTTCGCGCGATGATCGCTTTTTATTAGGACGATGTAAAATCATCTTTACAGGCTGTAAAATAACCAAACTATCTAAATTAAACTAACGTTCAGACACTCTATCCACGTGCCTATTATTTATTGCTTTGTCTTTATCCAGCGATAAGATTAATCTAATCAAAACCGCCAATCGTAATTAATTTCTTTTCTTGTCTTAATTCGTTTACCTATTTGCTGGAACTACAAGTTATCGTTAATTCAATCTGGCGACATGCTGTCAATATTTTTTGACAAATCGTTTATAACTACCTATGTAAATAACATGAAGGATGTTATTAGGTAATTATTGATCACGTGACCTGATGATAAATCAATTTATGATCTTAGCTTTAGTACGTGCGTACTACAGGACAAAATCCGCCCAAAAAGTTTCAAAAGTATTTTGTTTCCAATTATTTCTTCCAAAAATCTCCAAGATTTGTTCAGGGGATTGACCATAAGCTCTTAGAGCAAGGTTATTTTTACTGTGCGTTATGGACAGATGTACTTATATGACTTGTTTACATCTGTCCGTTTTTCATAGTCTAACCATGATAATTTTGTTAGTCATGGTAGATAGGATAGATTTCTCTATGGGCCACTAGCGATTACTATACTCCATTTGTTTAGGTAGTTAACTAAAGGTAAACAATCTTGATATGCCTTTTTATATAAAATAAATCGTATAAAAGACCAACAAATATTATTTAAATTTAGTTACTTACCTAACATCGGTTTAAGTAAATACCTAATTGTAAACATTTTTAGATTCAATTTTTAGACATTTTTTTAGATAAAAGACATGTTAAGGTTGTTTACATTTAGTAAACTACCTAAACAAATGGAGTATAGTAGTGTTTAACGAGCTCTTGGAATATATTCGATATATTTTTCGATGAACACTCGTGGCGTTTGATGGTGATGCTGGGTGCTAACCAGTCGTAGCGTTCGCGACATGGTCCGTGTGTGGGCAGCTTAAGGTAATTTTGTTTTCTTCTATCAGAATGAACAACAAAAAAAATCGACAGTCAATCACATTGATTCAGCCGTAGTAAAATTCGGAGATTGTATACTTTGACTGCCTCTACACAGACAAACACATTTAAATATGTTCGGTCGGGCTGTCCTCGTTGATCGCCTTTAGAACTGGAAAAGAAAAATAATAATAGTTCAGAAATATTTATGGATGAAAATTACACGCATCAAATGTAATAATTTTGTTCTTCTCATTCTCTTATTCTTTAATTAGCCTTTGTAGTCCCACAGCTGGGCAAAGGACATTATATATCCAGCCAACTTAAGTTAATTCTCTTAGCAATATAAAAACGATTCTCATATTATTATTATTTATTAAATCATTTATGAATTATGCTTTAAAATTAAACATAATATTTTTTTTTTCTATATCTAATATTCGTATAATATAATATAACATCGATAAGATCCCTCACTTGTAATTGTTTGATATCACAAAAATGCACTTAATAATAATAATTAACATAATAAATATTATTATTTCACTCAAGCCAGGTCGTTGACTCAAGCAAGCTTATCTATATCTGTGATTTCATCTTAAATTATCAGATTTCGATCATTTGTCGTAACTTTAGTCCGTTTTTTGGCACGCGAAATATATACAATCGCATCACCTAGTTAGATTTATGTCTGTGGCCTCTACCTATAAAAAGATGAGATATCACAAAAAAATATTATGATTTTTTGACGACTATGGCGAAGCAAAGGGGAGTGTTATGTTTTTGAACGGTATGTATGTACGTTCCCTCGTAACTTCTAAACTACTCATCATGATTTGACAAATGAGGTGTCGTTGGAAGCGTCTAGTTTGTCCGCTAATTAACTATGTGACGTCGTATTAAATTTAATATGGCGCCCTCTAGGAAGCACGAAGTCAAGAACAATTTTCTTTTAACTTTTCTGAGTGTATTGTTTTTTACGGTAGTTGGCATACGACCACAGTTATCCTCTGAACACCACTATGAATATGATGAAATACAATAAATTATTTATTACGTCGGTGTTTATTTGATAGAACTGAAAGTTTGTTAGTTATTGCTATATATTTTTATTTTTTAATGTAGTAGAATAAACTGGTTTTTTATTTTATTTTTATTAAAAAGTTGTTTTTTTAATACCTACATGTCGAATAGTTTGTACATAACAATTTCTGATGAGGATATTTTCTTGTTTCATATTTTTTAGCGCGTGATTTTTAGATAATTATAGACAGGGATTAATTTAAAGACGAGTTATCATTCAAGCTCCTTTATTTCGACCAGGTACTTACAATGTGTTCACAAAAACTATATCCTCTTTCAAGCCAGATAGGCAGACACACAATGATAGGCAACATTTATACGATCTTTAAATATTTAAGTAAATAGTACACTCATACATGACATCAGATTTTTGATATTGATAAAGGTAATGCCACATTACAGTCGAAAACAAATTTAGACCGAGTTTTTCACCTCTAAATTATCGCAGAATTAGTGTGACAAATTGTCAAACTCGCGTTATCTTCTGTGATTAGTTGAATGAATTTTCAACAGCCAGTCACAGCAGATAACGCGTGCTTCACAATTTGTCACATTAATTCCGCGATAATTTAGAGGTGAGGAACTCGGCCTAAATGTCGATTATCTTTTAGTCGACTTACGAAATAGTTTGTAATTTCTTTAAAAACCTGTCATTATATTTAAAAATAAAGTCCATTTTGAATTTAGAATGAAGTGGATAAAAAATTAGAACTTTTTTTAACAGTTTTGGGTACCTTGTCCAATCCATTCATTCAACATTACATTTATTATGCACAAAAAGTCGGTGATTTCACTATTCGTAATTAAAATGTGCGACAGAAGCATTCGCCATAAATAATTTTGCAAACCCATTCAATACATATAATAAAATGTACCTATTTGAAAATTACAACAATAGTTATTTTAATATCATGCGATTATTTATTACACTTTAATGAACATTCAAGCTCCCTGCCTTCGTGTTTAAGGACGATTTTCTCACCTCTAAATTATCGCAGAATTAATGGTTGAATGAATTTTTAACAGCCAATCACAGCAGATAACGCGTGCTTGACAATTCGTTACATTAATTCTGCGATAATTTAGAAGTGAGAAAATCGGCTTAAATCTAATAACAAATTATGACTTTTACATGTTGAGACTAGAGATACAACTTAAATCTAAAAATGTTACACGCCTACTTAAAATTTCACAATTAATGGAATTAATATAAAACATAATTAGCTGGTTTATTTCGGGCACGCTATAACTAGAAAGCTAGAAACTAGCCATTAAAAAAAAAAAACAAAATTCGATGGTCTTATAAAAAAAATGACGAGTTAAGGTCAATAGTTAAAAATAAAAGTTAAGCTAAAAATCCTAGAAGCTGATTTATTTAAACACTATTTACAAGCCTCTTCTGAGTACCTACATTAATTTATTAGCTAAACGTTTAATAAGAGAGGACAATTCCACTTTTCAATTTTACGTAATATATATTTTTTAAATATTTACATTTTAATTCACATTCTGCCGGTGACAATTCATGAAATATGACAAATATACTCTAAAATAAATATAATAATTTTAATGTTCGAGAGGAAATTAAAATAACAAATAGTTACGTAAATCTTAAAAGGAAGCGTTAATTAAACTATCTTAATGATATCACAGTTCATTTATGCAAATAAAGACATATAGTTGAATATATAATATATATTTTACACTTGGAATTACCCACCAAAAGAATTGTTGTTGTGGCAAAGACTTAAACATTTCAACAGAACAACAATATTTTTGTTCGATATATATATTATTGCTGTTATTAATCCAATAAAACATTGCAAATTATTATAAAAGGATAATCAATTGTCTTGTGAAATGTGTTTTCTATTAAGTAGGTAATGCATATACAAGATGAACATTTTAATATTAATATTTTTATTTATTGAATAATTTATTTAATCTATTTGTAATGTGATTTTAGACAGTTCGATAAAGGTGCTTTAGTCAATATCAATTGTAATGAGCAACAATAATAGTTAATATTTGATACCTATGATATAAATATCAGTGTCAAATTTAATATCAATATTTATGCTAACATTTTACAGTCACGCGATTTTAACAGTATCGACCGACGATAGTGTGGCTGCACCTTGAGTCGTTCTATCTTGAGTGCCACCGGAAACACCTATTTATTAAATTTATTCTAAGTGAACCAAAGCATAAAATAAGAAGTACAGAAGGTAGGTTCCGTACAAAAAGCGAAAACGCACGCACACATAGACACGCTTCACGTACAGCGAGTGCAAGCGCACTCACGGCATTTATCTGAGATCGCCGTATGAACGCTTCTATACAGAGTGTACATAACAGAAAGGTGTCATCATATTTTAAAAACTGCTTCCGCCCCTTTAAATGAACCCCTTTCTTCAAGGAAGTCATAGAAAGTTCCCAAAAAAAAAATGTGTCTTCCATACAAATTTTAATAATATTTTATTTTGGTAATATTATTTAAAATATTTTTGTACACTGACAGCCCTATGTCCATCTCCTCTCGTTCAGTCCATCCAAAGGTTGTTACACATTGTACACTTATCATTATAAATGTTTGTCCTGTAATTATTTAAGTGGTGTACAATAAAGTAAAATAAATAAATACATTTTGGGAATTGCCTATGACTTTCTACAGTTTTATTTTATTTTTTTATTTAGATAGGTTCGCGCTTGACCACTATCTCACCTGATGGTAAGCGATGATGTGGTCGACGGTGTAACACGCTTGCCTAGAAGTAATCTCTTCACTCTTGACTTAAAGAAAAATATGAAAAAAATGTTCATTTACATGGACAGAAGCAATTTATAACATGTTATCACAACTTTCCGTTACTCCCAGTATGCGCGTGCGCCTGTTTTCGACCATTGTATAGCTTTCCTTCTGTACACATCTATTTAGTGACAAAAGTATCTGTGTAGACAATGATATGGCCTAGAACCTGTTATACGTGTACAGTGCGAATGTTGAAATGTTGAATGTGTTCAATTGTTTTAGATTCAATTGGCTAGATTTGAGTCGTGTTGTTTATGTTGGACACAGCACCTTGAGGATGTAGTCTGTTAATAGCGTCGGGACGGTCGGGCTGTCCTCGTTGATCGCCTTTAGAACTGGAACAGAAAAATAATAATCTTTCAGAAATATTTATTGATGAAAATTACACGCATCAAATGTAATAATTTTGTTCTTCTAATTCTCCTATTCTTTAATTAGCCTATGTAGTCCCTTATTGTACACCTATGTAGACATTATATATCCAGCCAACTTAAGTTAATTCTCTTAGCAATTTAAAAACGATTATTATTATTTATTAAATCATTTATAAATTATGCTTTAAAATTAAACATAATATATTTTTTATTTTTTTCTATATCTAATATTCGTATAATATAATATAACATCGATAAGATCCCTCACTTGTAATTGTTTGATATCACAAAAATGCACTTAATAATAATAATTAACATAATAAATATTATTATTTCACTCAAGCCAGGTCGTTGACTCAAGCAAGCTTATCTATTTCTGTGATTTCATCTTAAATTATACAAAAAGTTTGTACGGTACCCAACTGTAACACAACAGTTTAAAAAGTTTAGCTTTGTAGAGGTTAGTATTTAAACCCTATAGTGTATTTGTGGTTAATAAATGAAACTTACTCTTAATGAGCACTTGGAGCGACTGGTTGTCTGGGGGTCCGTTGTCTAGGTGGAACGGAATAACTGTAGTCAAGTACTGGAACAAAAAAATCACACTTAGTAAGTTTGCTTATAAAATATAAACGTTTAAAAATATCTTGGTAAGTTTATAGATAGATCTTTTTAATAACTTTTTTATAAAACAGTAATAGTACTACAATATAATATTAAAAAAATATTGTCATAGATTCGCACACACGATTCTGTGACATTTTTCTTTCTTTCTTTCTTGTCTTTAACCACTGTAGCGTGGCGTCACCCTAAGGAGTGCCAACAAAAGATGAACATATTCAAAATATTTAGAGACTCAATAGACAAATGTTATTAAAAAAATATTGACTAAAAATATTTTTTGATAAGCTTTTTAAATAAAAATAATAAAAACATTTTTAATCAACTTCAAATAACAAAATTTATTAAAATGTAATAAAATTGACACAAATTACGCAGACTAAATAGTATTCACATGATTCTGTAATTAATGAATATTTTTTCTTTCTTATTTAAATACACTGAAGTGTATTCACCCTAAGGCAGTAAAGCATTCATGAGTATAAGTGGCAATAAAATATCAATGAATATTATTTTTACTTAAAAAAATTTAGGTATTTAGAAACATTTCCAACTCAACAAAGGTCACAAATATAATTGATTAGTTTCAGATTGTTAGTCTATCACGATCAATCGCCGGAACCGAGGCCTAACTATCCGTAACATAGTACTTTCACTGTTTGTTTGTCACCATGGCGGCTTCTTTAGAGATTTCTAACAAGTTATGCAATTTCATGAATAGATAAGTAGGTAAATACTTAATAGTAATTCAAAAGGTCTTAAAAATTAAATGAATTTGAAGTTGAGCTATAAATTATTTCCTATACAGAGCTAAAATTTGCTTTGATGATGGTGATTGTCACCAAACTTGTGGTCACTGTATTTTCTTTTATCTGCCTCATGGATTTTGTATGGACTTTGATTAAGTCTTTAGTTACACAATTGAAAACCTACTCACACCCAGCAATAAGTTACGACTGCATCTGTCCTCCACACAGAGGAAGAGAAGAATGATTTTATTTCTGTAAGTTGGTTTATACAAACACTTTTACATGTCGATCATATTTTTTAAAACTAGATGAGCTCGGCGTTTCCTATCTGACTACTCTGAGAAGAAAGGCCGAAATAAACGCAGAGGTCACAATCTCTTTTGAAGTCCAGACATAATCTTGGTTAGATCATGTGAAGACCATGTAGATTGGTGTCTGAAATGGTCTTTCGAGGAAAGCACCAGCCAGATTGAGTGGACCTGTCCAGTCAGTGCACACGTTTGTCAGTAACCATGCAGCTCAACTCATAATTTAAGGAGCTCAACGATTCGACGAAAAAAACTCAAAGTAAGGCCATTTGGGTAGGCCGTATTAATTACTCAAGCTGCCAGACCATGATTAAAACTAACTGAGAAAAATTTAAATAAAAACCAACTGAACTGTTACGGAACTTAATTTAAAACCAGCCTCAGTTTCTGATTTTCAGCACTTAAAAAAATACCAATCGAATTGAGAACATCCTCCTTTTTGAAATTGGTTAAAATAGATTTCTAAGAAGTACCGAGAGATGACACTCATGAAGCATGTAGCAACTTTCCATTCCTAACAATGTATAAAACCATCTTTCTTACCTTAGACTCAGAATGGCCACCACCCAAGTTAGGCGACCTCGGTGCCTGCGGCCTCTTTTTCTTCTCAATGTGGTACTGGCGCCTCTTATTCTGAACAGCCAGCAGGAGAGATATGAAGGTGTTCTTGAGCTCCTTCTCGTATTCCAGTTCATCACGAAGAGCCAGCTCAGCGATTAGGGTCTCGGAAAATTCACGGATGAGGACTTCTAACTCCATGAAAATTTCGTTCAGTTGAGCAAGCGAGTATGTGCGCAATTCTGGAATGGAAAATTGGAGGATTGAGTGAGACTGCCTTAAATCGTCATCGTCATTTGCTTAGCCTTTGTATAATAGTATTTTACTTGGAACGGCTGCCTTTCTTTTAAACTAAGCTTCATTATTATTCCTTTGATAATAAAATGGCTATAATAATAGTCCTACTTCCTACTTAATATTATAAAGGCGAAAGTTTGTGAGTGTGTGTGTTTGCATGCGAATACGGATCTGGATCCGTCGAGCCGTATGAGCGTGAAGAAGTAACAAACATCCCGACGTAATATATTCACGGGATAAAAAGTATCTTATGAGCGAAATAAGACTAGACTATAATCTATCTCTGTGACGAAATTCGCAGATCCGTCTAGCCGTTTGAGCGTGTAGAAGTAATAAACACATAGACACACACACTCACAAACTTTCGCCAATAACATTAGTGTGATACCTAATCATACTCTTAAACTAATAGTATAAGAATAATTATTAGTTTATAATTATATTCTTAAAATCGAAATCTCTCGAAGTACTGTTTGATTATGAAAGTTATTTCAATGACAGAAAGCTAGGCTTGTTGCGTTTCAGGCGACGCCGACGAGAGTGAAGCCGCGGGAATAAAGCTGGTAAATTCTAATCATGATCGAGTTACCATTGTATTTAAAGCTAGAGTGAAGAGTGACCTCAATACAATGATAGCTCTGCAAAGATTTGCTTGTGCAAAGCTTGTTCATTGTTAATTGGTTCGGCTTCACTCTTGTGTATGTAAGTAATATAAATCACTTTTCTATCTCCGTTCCTTAGTTTCACATCACTTCCTTAATAGAGAAAGAATACAACTAGAAAATAAATTAGTTCGCAAGTTAAGAGAACAAAGCTTATCTGTATCAAAGACACGTTACAAACGTGATTACTTTTTCTCTTGGGAGACAGAAGTTAATAGAATTTCAGACAACTTTCAGACATGCGACCGTGTGATACTCGCGTAGAATTCATTATTAGGAGCCCGTATTACGTAAAAGTTCAAAAGTTCGTCGCTGCTTGTTGGTCTGT
This sequence comes from Orthosia gracilis, assembly GCA_947562075.1. NCBI lineage: Eukaryota > Metazoa > Arthropoda > Insecta > Lepidoptera > Noctuidae > Orthosia > Orthosia gracilis. Next base: position 39,653,505 of record OX387265.1, on the reverse strand, counting down.
TGGACGCCAGCGCTACTGCTAAACATGAGGTCTAAGGTCGTATCTCATTTACACGACCCCGCTCCAATACCGCCCCCGCAAAACACCACCTCAAACTGACTGTTTGTCGTCCACGCGCTTATAGCTAGCAGTCAACTGTCTGTCCATCCCCGCGCCGACCGCTTTTGCCTTCCTTTTTCGAAAAACTAGCAACGTGCTTCAAGTGAGCAGTCTGCGTGCGTACAGCGCGCGGGCCGCCCGCTTGAAGCGCGTGGTAAGCATGCAGTAAGCGAGACGTTAACTTTCGAGCAGTACGATGGCGGTAAGCTCGGTTACAGTGAGCTGTCTGCTAATTTGTGTTGTCAATGTAAAGTATGTCTACAGAGGACGCCATGAAGCTCACATTCGTTCCAATGAACATAAATTGGCCGATTCGGAGCGGCTGGCATTCGGTCGTATAAGGCTGTCGTTTTTTTTTATTATTAATTAATTTTTCTACTTTTTTTATTTTTTTTTGTAATGTACGGATAGATGGCCCCTGTAACACTGGAATTTCCTAACATAGAGGGTTGGGGTCATTGATCATGTATTTTGTACCTCACCAATTGTTCCTGAGTTATGTCATCTGTACTTTTCGTCAAATAAAAATAACTATTTTCGAATCGAAGCACGTGTGTGTTTAAGAACAAACTTTCAAACTAGGTTTAAATTCAGTTCATGAATAGCACACATCTGTTGTTCTTCTATTAGATTTACTAGACATACTAATGTTTACTACCGCACTAGTTTCAACGCAAATAAATTAATCAGATGTTTTGAAAACATACTTGAGCTAGCTCGAGATTTATTTTATAGATTGTAATTGGGTTATAAAGTAATTTATCTGTTCAATTAATTTTATACGAAAAATAAACGTTATAAGTGGGTAATACGTGTGAGTTTGCAGAAACTCTGTGATGCGCCAAATTAATCGCAAGCGCAGGGGTGAACGCACTCGAGCGAAAGAATCGGTCATCATTACGCTGTGTCGGGCATCGGCAGAGCGTAAGTACTGTCAGTCTCAAAAACATTTTTTTTATTTTGCTCTGGTGATCCGTAAGCCGTAACAAAAGTTTTGTTTCCAAAAACCTACATCAGGACCAGTTTTTTGCGATTCATATAATCGTACTACCTAGTATTTGTTAAAAAAAATAAAATGATAAAGCAACCAATAAATTGAGCAAATAAAGATAAACAAACATACCTACATAAACACATCTTTTTCCAGGGTTCCCATAAATAAAATTTCAAATAAATTTCAAATGAAAAAAAAGATGTAAGTACTAAAATAACTATTACAAAGAACCTTTTGAACATCTTAATTCGGTTTTCCTTAGTAATGTATCAATGTTTATTGGATACGATTAAATAGGTCCTACGGTACCTACCTGCCCAATTTGTAATAGATTTATTTTTTATTTAGGTCGAAGACACTAAAAATTAATTCTTGTCTTTGTCCTGTCCACATTTTCATTTACATCTTTTTGGTGCTGACTGTACTCAATTTTACGCCCATATCGAATGACGGCAATTCGATATTTAATAATCAATTTATGATTTACTTTCTTTCACACTGAATTTTACACGAAAATTTGTTTACAGAAAAAACCGTGAAAGCTACTGAAAGAATTCATTTCTATGATTTGAATATTTCAATAATAATTGCAGCTGTATCGAGCTGTAATCTGTTATTATAATTGTACTTTCTTTTGTAACGGTTACTCTGGCGTTATTAGAATGTTAATTGGCGGTTAGGCACATTGCAGAATTTATACCTTTACCGTTTGTCCTGATATGGTCATGTGATGAGGAGGGATGAAACACATGTTACTAAAAGAGTTATAAATTGGTTGGTAATTGTTTTTACAAAAAGTTGGGGATCCTTGCGAAGGTGAGAAAGTACTTCACGCCGGAACAGCTGCTCAACTTGTATCAAGCGCAAGTTCGATCGTGCATGGAGTACTGTTCTCATCTCTGGGACGGCTCTGCCAAATACCAGTTTGATGCACTAGAGTCGATCGAAAAGCGGGCCAAGAGACTCATCGGCAATGAGGCACTGGTCAAATCAAAGCTCCAGAGCCTTGAACATCGTCGCCGAGTTGCCAGCTTGTCGATTTTTATCGGTTACATTTCGGGGAGTGTGCGATGGAATTGCATGATTTAATTCCGCCCAGCCCGTTCCATCATCGAACAACCAGACGCACAGCGATGCGTCATCGGTACATGGTGGTCATCCCACCCATACGCACAAAACATTTTGGGGACACTTTTATTATGCGTACAGCTAAGGAGTGGAATTCCCTGCCGGAGTCTCTGTTTCCCGACAGCTACAATCTAGGGATCTTTAAGTCAAGAGTGAATAGGTTACTTCTAGGCAAGCGTGCTTCACCGTCGACCACATCATCGCTTACCATCAGGTGAGATAGTGGTCAAGCGCGAGCTTATTTAAAAAAAAATGTGTATGGAGAGGGAGGGGACGGCCAAAGAAAAGATGAAGGGACTGTGTGAGGAGTGATATGAAAGAAAAGGGAGTCAGTGATAGCGTGACGGGGGACAGGACGGTATGGAAGAAGAAAACGTGTTGCGCCGACCACAAGCAACACGGGACAAGGCCAGGAAGATGAAGAGGCAGATTGCAGAGTTAGATAGAAGACAAAAGAACCACGAAAGCAGTGGGCATAATGTCGAGTCGGCTTCTAATTTAACTGGATGGAGAGGAAAATCAGTATTTAATATAGGTAGAGTGACTGTTTATCTGACCTATGCACTTGATAACTGGGCTACACGATACACCTTGATAAGTTTGATTGGCTCCGACTTCTGACATATTCACGTATTCTTCTAATAACAGCCGAGACCAAGTCATGATTTCCGAGGTTCATATTTTGTTTGTCAACTAAGCAATGTCATAATTATAATGTCGTCAACTAGGTACATTAATAATTGCTTTACCGCTGGTATTATATTTTCTATGGCTTTAACGAACATTATGTCACCAACTTATATAACTTTTGTCTCTGACAATAGATACCCACAATTCTCACGCTTCAAAGTTCAACAGAAATAATGTCTACCTATTCAGCAATTACAATTATTGTGACAAAAAGTTACAAATTGCTACGAAATCAATTATGTCATTCGGTGCAGAAAAACATGGCGCGTTGTTTCCATTAAGGGTAATAAGAAGCAAACCGGATTGGTTCTCATAAACTAGACTGTAGAATTCTAGATTCTATGTGAGAATACTCGGACTACGAGAATTATTTAATTCTAGACCTGTTTGCTTTTATGTTTTAAGAAGATAAAAACTAGTGTGTGTTGTTGAAAGATTTGCTTATTTTTTTGGTGTTATTTATATTTTGGTTCAAAGCGTGCTGATGAACTTTTAAAAAGGATTTGATTGTTTTATAAATTTTGACTTGTTGGTTTTTTCATCCATTTTCAACCGGAGCTTATCTACTTGTTTGGAAACAAACTTTACTTCACTCGAATCCGGTCGCTAAGACGCGGCGACGAGTTCCCTTCATCATCATTTCAGCCGAAAGACGTCCACTGCTGGACATATAGGCCTAACCATAGAAATATAAAATACAGCTATGGGCCTAACCCAGAAAAACAGTCCTAGATTAACACTAATAAATTACAAACTGTGGTTTTTATTGAAGATGGCCGAGTAGAGGTTAAGTCAAGTTGAGGAAATGACTTCGAATTAAAGGGATTAGAGAGAAGCTTAACATGTCAAAAGTTTTAAATTCTAAATGCAATTAAATAAACTGTATCTCGAGACATCAACTATTTTTGGACTTTAATTAATGTTAAGCCGTACTGATGAAGTCGACAGATCTATATTTATATGTATGACGTCTATCTCTATGGCACTAATGCCCCTACCAGACATCGACGTACATACATCCATGATTCACGCATGGGATGTTTACGTCCAATTAACAATATTTGCCTCGACCTTCGTACGTTTAAACCATTAGCTTGGGTACATACTGGTGCGAGAGTACAGAGTGACGATATAGAGACCTATCTGATCAAAAAGCGTGAGAAAATAGCGTCACATTGTCAAAATTATTATATTGAAATAAAAATATATGCAATTATATTATCAAAGTTAATATGACTAGTAAATAAATGATTAAAGATGAATAAAAAGCACCTAAAATATTATAAACCTAACCTACAAGTGTCGTGGTCCTCATCAGAAAGCTTACAGTCACCTTAAGGGCAATGGAATGGGCTATGCTCGGAGTTTCCTTGCGTGATCGAATCAGAAACGTAGAGATACGCAAGAGAACCAGGGTCACCGACATAGCCTGAAGAATTGCCAAACATAAATGTCAGTGGGCAAGGCACATTGCTCGCAGAACGGATGGCCGAAGTGGCAGAAAAGTTCTGGAATGGCGACCGCGAATCATAAGACGTTACTTTGGAAGGCCACCTACCAAGTGGACCGATAACCTAGTGAAGGTTGCGGGGATCCGCTGGATGCCGGACACACGGGACCGGTCAATGTGGCGACGCTTAGGGAAGGCCTATGTCCAGCAGTGGACGTCTTTCGACTGATATAATGATGACGTTGAATCTACAGGTACAGGAAGATCATAAAAGTAAAGATAAAGAGTACAATAAGAGTTCACCAGAAAATTTTGAGAGCTGCAGAAGAATGGTCCTTAACTTTATCAATATTGGCAGAAGCTATATGTAACACACATACATTATTCTGATCTGTTTTCCAAGCATTCTGTCAGAAGGTCTTCGTACGATCATAGAATAAAGAAGGTTTACCGTCATCATTATGATATCAGTCAAAAGTTGATTCTTTTACCGCTGGACATTCCCTGAGCAACGCATCCATTGGATTCTTATAACCCTTACCAGGTCATCGGTTTATCTTGTGGAGGGATTATCAACACTGTGCCTTCCGATATGAACCATGGCACTTGTTAATACTGATTAGACAAAACTTAGATTTGTACTTACTGTCTTCATAGAGCGGCGCGCTGAGTACTTCCTTCCCTTTCTCCAGAGCTTCATTATACTCAATTATGTCTCCTTCTGATGATGGAGTGTCTTGCATCATGTCATCTATCTCTTGAATCACCTGAATTCCAAGAAACGTTTGATAAATATTATTTTCTAAGTCTGATTTCTTAAATGGATTTGTAATTATAACGTTCAAGTTATTAGAAACGTAAGTGGTAAGGTTTTTGGAACGACAATTTTCGCATGATTCAGAATTTTAAATGTGTTCAAATTAAAGATCCGCAGGCTTATTCCGTAAGAAACAACAAACAGCAATCAGCAATCATACCGCGATCAAACGCTTTATGTACGCTTTGTGTGTTTTTTTTTTATGTATAGTTTAGGTCCCACACAATAGTTTGCTAATCGCTCGCTATTTGTCAAATGCACTTATTTCTGAAAAAAAACCGCCAAAAACTCTCAAACTTCTGTATTGAAGAGCAATTATTGCGCAAAAATCGTTATCGTTTTGCTTTTGCAAGATAGTAATAAGCCTGCCGGTAGGTTTCTAAGTTCATAATGGTGAAAAATACAAAACGGAAAGTTAAGAGCACCTTGGAGCGCTACAAACATCCTTTAGCATTCCTTAAGCTCGTTCTAGAGTGGATTGGTCATAACTTAGCTGCCTCGGCCTGTCATTGCATTTTTATGTTGAAATTGTTTGTTACTCTAGACGCTTTTACGTGCACGTCTTTTTGCATCGTTCTCACATATGTATATGTATTAATTTTTAACAAGAATGATGTAACCAAAAACTTGTAATTGAAACTGATGGAAAAGAGTGTCCGTGGAGTTTCTTGCAAATTCTTCTCCATTGAGATCTACTGACGTTTGCGAATTTGCAACTAGAGTCATATTTTTTTGTTGTTTGATAATTCAAAAGTACCTTTAAGGTTTATTTGAAATAAACTATTTTGATTTTGATTTTTTGATTTTGATTTAAACACAACTGCTACGCTTAGACCCACTTGCGTGAAAATTTAACTCAGAGTTAGTTGCAAGCGGACCTTAGTGGGGTTCCAAGCAGAGTAGTGTTAAGGTTTAACTTTTTCGAAACGATATTGTTGTAGCAAAACTTTGTTTAAATCTATGCATAGTTACAGGTAAAAAGCTCGCCCCAGACACGATACATCAACACGACACTACTTTCCCTTCGGGAAAACTAAATGTACACCTGAAAATCCCGAGTGGCAGCTATTTATTTATTTACTTATTTATGTACACACATAACACTTAAAACAGAAAAGAAGGATTACAGAAAAAAAGAGCACAAAGGTACTGCTTATTTCAATAGAAATTTCTTCCAGCAGTCCTGCGACAGGAAAGTTGGATGATAGACGAAGACACAGTGTGTAGAAAGAAATAAGGAAACTTAAAATAGACTATTATTACTAAACTAATTATATACAGAGTACAAATTTACCTTAACTACATAAATAAAAGATAAAATACATGTATATATATATATATATATAAGTATATAATATAATAAAATGTAAAATTACATGATGGTGGAAAGGTAATGTTCTTTGACCTGTTTCTTGAACAAAGATACATTTTTAGAGTCACGGATTTTAGGCTATGATATTATTTATGATCACGATTCTTTACCTCGTCAGCAGTCTTGACGGGACACTCATGGTCCTGGTGCAGGCCCCCTAGAATAAGAGCGTGCATGTCCAGGTCTGAAGCCACGGCCTCGTCCTCCGAGCTGTGGATCTCGTCGTCAGGTGTCATTGAACTCTGCTGGACATTAAACGATATTGTGTATTTCATATATTGGAAGTAAGAACAAACCATATGGAACAATACATAGAAAGGAACTTCCTTCCAGGCAAAATATTTGTAAAATAAATGTGATATTAAATAAACAAATATTAACCAAACGGCTTCTGGTGGTTTGACTAATAAAGAAGTACTAAGAACAGCTGATGAGAAGGTAGATGTTGATAAAAATTAAACATAATTTGATGGGACTTTTAGAACAGCACCTGTAATTTTCCATAACAAAATATAGATTTACGTTCTACCGCACTTTGATGAAACAACAAAACCAGTTTCATGTGAACAATACTTAATTAATTAGCATCATATTAAATTTTCGCCATACACAATTAATATCACACCAAACATACGGTGTGAAATATCACACGCGTTTGAATTTCACAAACTGCGATTCAAGCTTCGTCAAAAACTAGAACATCCATTTCATTTTTGATGAGCATTACAGTTAATGATACACATAATAATTCATTTTCCCACGAAACAAAGCTCAACGTTATTCATCAGTTTTTTGTCGTTGGGCATCGTATAAAATTACGAAGAAAAAATGAAACAAGAGAATCTGAAGATGAAGTTAGTAAAGACTGTGAAGATACTACGAATTTACTAATTGAAAAAAGTTGTGGGCATTAAATGACAAAACAATCCAAACGAAGCTGTCGTTGACGAAGTTGAATTTGATAAAGATTTAATTTTTACTGTCGTTTTTCTCGTATGCAGTGTTTTGAGTTAGACGTTAAAGTATATCTCGGCGATGTTTTAGTAGAAATGTTTAGTACCAGATATTATTACCTAGATAGGTATTCAGATGTTTGTTAATTTTTACCTTTTTCTCATTAAGGTTCAAGGTAGGGATATGCATCTTCCTTGAGAACGATTTAGTCCAATCAATTGGAAGAATATTCCCGAAGTTGCCCGTGATTGTCCACCACATTCTGGAAAAAAAAAAGAAACGCTAATTAAAGTATCACCTAGGAAAGCACCTGTAATCAACTTTCATTTAGAAGAATTCGAATATCCTTTGGTTACAAACTAATAAATCGTGAAATCCCTACACGAAGTCGAAAAGATAAAGACGATACGTTCGATGTCTAATACATCGAATATACCAGTTTCTTGGAACTCCATTTAAGTCAGTACAAATACGATGATATTATCTAAATCCAGCATGATTTATGAAATAGTTTGGATGCCCGTGCGTCGGTAGGAGATTAAAAAGGCCTCTGGATACCAAGGTTTATTATCCTCTGGAATTAGTTACGCTAATAAACTATTAAAGATTACAACACGTACTACAATTAAACGATAGAGCGTTTATAGCCATAGCTTCATTACTGTAAGATGGGATGGAATTCTCGTGTGAGAGTTCATTGTCTTTGGTCTTTGTTTAGTCAAGTTACATAAGAGTCCAATTTTGTGAAGATTTTTTGACGATAATGAGGTGTCAAAACGCGAAAAGTCTCGATAATACTCGGAGATTTGGAAATTTAAACATTTTGGAGGTTAAAATAACATAACTAATATTAAACACACAACCTTATCTCAAAAAAATAGCGTCTAACAAAGTAGACACAATGCACTTTGCACTTTAAATAATGATAAGGAAGGTCCTTGTTACTATCTACTTAAGGTCACAAACTTGAATTTGTGAACCTGTTAATTCCCCGACATCCTGACTTCCCGACATTGACGCTGGGAAGAGCTCAATTGCGTCAGTTCCCAATTATTCGCCAGCAAGGTCGATGTAACCACGACGAACCGAGGTTTTATCATTTACAGCTTTGGTTTTATAGTTCGATTTCATTAGATAGAACTCAATTTGTAATCACGATTCACTTTGATCGCTTTCTTGATTGAACAGTTTTTGGACTTGAAAGCAGCACGTTTGTTTGTACGAATGATTGTGGTTTATATTTTGAATGCGATCGGTTATTTTGGGAGTAATTGAATCGCATTGAGGTTTCCGTTTCGGTAAACAATCGAAAAGTTTCTTTAAGAGTGATTGCAAAGAAAAGCAATATAAAATGTCTCACAGTCGGTGCCAGAATTGTTATAACCAGATGCACTTAACTACGTATTTGTACAATTGCCTTTATTCTTCTTTATTTCCATGATTTTGTGGGAATATAGAGGATGATACATGTATGATCACCTAGCCGCGCCCGTGAGTCAGCCGGAGGCATAAATTGGCGCTAATTCGAGATCTCGCGGCACGCCACCACTCAATTGAGGAATGTGTCACTTTATATTACGTATAAGTACTGTATCTGAATAGAACTTGGTACGTTTGCATGACGTCCTAGTGAATAATGGCAGTGCGAACAACAACAACAGGATTCTACGCACTTGTCATACAATTTGATGAAAACATGGGCTTAGAACATGAGGAAACCTTGAACGGTTTGCGGACCAAAACGCTGGTATATGAGCAAAAATTATAAAAGTGCGTTGCTTATAACATTACAAAAACAGAATCATTAAAAGGTTTGAAAACTAACAAACACATTTTTTCGCTTGTGGTGCCATTTTAAAATAAACAATGTCTTTCAACCCCCACTGAGAAAATCCAATAAAAACGCCTAGAAAGAACTAGATACTATTCTCGGCTTCACACCAGATGTTGCTACTAGTAGAGCACCTAAATGTGACCTAGAAAGCAGAGGGGGTCTTTGAATATATTTTAAGATCTAGAAAGATATAAGGGTACTCCTACTCGACTACGTCGCCAGAATATGTAAAAAGATGGTATAATTGAAACCACAGATATACAGATAATTATTGAATAGAAACAAAGGGGGAAGAATATCAAACAGAAAAAGCACTGCAGTGTTGTATGGTCAGAAATAAGATCTTTATAAAGATTAACGAAATTGCTAGCAAGCTAGAGGTGTAGCATCTGAGCTCAATGTGGCAAGATAAAGCTAGATAAACTTGGATAATGTCAGAGTGGACAAGAACTTCTATTGTTTTAAAGTGTTACTTATTTGGTCATCTAGCCTAGATTGACATCTGTCATGTGACAAATTTTTGTTAAGACTACATTATCATGTCATGGTGGAATGCTAGGTCCATTCGAGTTTAGCCCCTTTACTTAATTTCATTATTTATTTATGCAATTATATTTGCTATAGTAAAATTATTCATGTAATGTTAGTGCTATAGTGTTGTGATACTAATTTCTAATCGGAGACTAATTAATTTGATACTGTTTCCATCTCATCTATAATCTTTTCTCGTACATAAAAAGTCTAAAGAGCACGTGCGTACAGAGAAAAGTAACGGGTGTATTTCTTTTTGTCTCTCACAATATGTTTGTATTACGTCAGCAGCTGCTATAACAGCTTTTTGTTTCTTCTAGCTTATATGTGGAGGCGTATTTAGTTAAAACGTCATCAAATAATGCCAATAGCATAAGGTCTGTTGCGGTCGTTAGCATTGCGTCAGTCTGTCACACCATATGGCCATCTGCGCTGATTGAAACGACACCCAACGATGACATTTTGCATGTTTGTCACATTGTTACCACGTGTAGCAATAAATTCTTTAGCTCAGCTTGGAATGACATTACCAGTTATACAAATAGATTACAGCAATGTTCAAGTGAAGACAAAACATTCGTAATGTAAATATTTAGTCTGTAAGTGCAACCGTTGCTTCGGGATAATGTTTCGTCTCTCATCTTTATTGTCTCAATGGTGAAGGGATTATTCGAAGCTTATTGTTTATTTATTATCTTTAAGTTGGTAGATGGATTTAATGCTTTTAAAATGGCCGGTAGGAATATGAATTCCATATTCAAAATCGATTTCAGCAGATTATTCTTGCGTATTGATAATATTTGGAAGATCATGTTGTAAGTTTGGCTGTCTTATTTTCGTAAATTAGTTTTCTATGAGCTTAAAATTTAAAATAAAAATTCTTAGAACAGAAAGCTATGGTTTGACCTCTGTGGTTTGTACACTTCGACTTGTTACATTGCAGTTTTATTGCTTGCTTGGTTACTAAATTTCCATTTTAGGGTTTACTGATCTACCTGCCAGAAATCAAAAATAGGTAGCAACTTATGCCAAAAACCACAAAGTAATTTCTTTATTACTTAGGCTAATAAAAACCACACTTTATGATGCGTTGCTGTTATCGTCTTCGGTTTGGGATGACTAACAATCCATTGAGTATTTTTCCTTTCTTGGCAACGCAATGAAATATAGGGTAAGCCCGACAGTTCTGACTCACAACTTGCTCTAGCGTAGGCGACGCATGCCACATACGACAATATTTAGGTCTTACAATCCGCCAAAAAAGTCTACCATGCGTGTGAGGTCGCTAAACGTGATCAAAAATGGTCGGTCCACTGGCTCGTACGGTTTCACCATCGCTCTTATAAGGTGTGTACCGTTAAGCTGAGTTTACATTTCATATTAGCAAATATGATTTGAATACGACTTCGTTCTTGCATGTAGCCATTACATGCTTTGTTGACTCTGATATTATCTGCACTTTATTTTACAACGATGAAAAATAAAAGATAGCGGTACGACTTACGTATTGTGTTACTATTTATGTATCGTTCTTTGAATATTGTAATGAGAATTTATTTTTGTTGAGCTTTTATCAACACAGGTTATTTCAATATTTAAAGGAGTTTTCTCTTCTGCAACAGCATAAACAACTGTGGCTTCGTTTTTACTTTTACTATCTGTCATTATTTTTATGAAGATCACGATAATTCATCTCAACATTTTGTTGAAAAGGAACTACGGTGCAATTACATACGATTGCTAAACAGTTATGGCTTAAAGAATCATAAACGAACCATATAAAGCTAGTTATCCAAAGTAACCATTAGTTATACCATTAAATACTTCATAGCCACTACATTCACACGTCATTCCGTCAAGGACGATTCAATTCAATTTAATTGGTTTCATAAGGTATAGCAAATTGTTCAATGACCTGTAGAAAAATACGACTATCAATTTGAATCAGTTCAAATCCAAAATCTAGCCAAGTCATGGAAGTATACGGCAATAGTCTATATTATTCATCATTAGGTTCAATGGAAGTCATTCAGTAGCATTGGAGAAACTGATGATATGTCATTGGGAATTGAGGTTCACAATTTGCATCATTTTATTTACGAATAAATTGAACATGATGGACTGTCGTGGCCGACGATGACGTTGTCTGTTGCGCATCAGATTTCTCTCCATAAATTATTTGAATCCAGTTATGAAAAATGTTTCCCGATTTAAGGTGTTGACATTTAGACGACAACATAATTGCTATATACACATAGTACGACGTAAACATAGATAAGTACACTTTGCAAATAGGCAAAGTTTGCCTTATAAACAAGGACCAAGGTATTTAAATACTTAAAAGCTTATCAAGCTAGAAATCACCGCGTAGGCTGAATGAAACATGACCTCGCATCCATAAAAGGCTAGACTAGGTAAAGCATTAAAAAAAATGTGCCCATAGTCATTTATGATGTGAAAAAAGAACAACAATGGACGAATTCGAAAATGCGCTTTTAAATAAAGTTGGCTAACGACTGCTAAGTGCCAATGTGCAAGTTAACAGTAATCCTAAACAACTGTATTTACTTGATTAAAGTAATAGAAATGCTTTAATGACTGTGTGAAGTTTTATTATGTTTTTTATTATGGGCATCTAACGGCTCTCAATATGAGAAAGATTCGCGCAGAAAAAGGCGTTTAAACAGAGATAGATACTCGTATATAGTGATTCCAGAATTATATTTTCATTTAAATACGGCGCAACTGCACAAACCCAATCGGTATTTTTGTTTTATGCCCTTAAATATATAGGTCCCTAAAATATATCAATCAGTGTGTAATTGATTTTGTTATACGATGATATATCGAATATTATTTCCTCCTTCCTTATTTTAATGTGTCACACAGAAAGTCCTGATTCCTACGTAGTATATTACATTTTTACCGCAGGTCTTTGAGGAAAAATATATATTTATATCATACAGAAACTGTGTTATACTATTTTTTTATAGTGTGTTCTGTTCTAAATTGTGAATGTGCACACTAAGCGGATCCAAAATTTACTAAGAAAAATCTTAGATTCATTCATCCACTGGCAGACAACTTACTGCGAGGAACTGAACAACTAAATTAGTCGAAGGCCTTTCGAAAATGTAAAACCTAATAAAAACTTGATTAAATAGGGACAAAAGAATGGGATTTGCCATCGACTTTGCCGTAAGCCCCATCTGTTAACAAGTTCCATTATTATTTTAATATTATTTCAATGTCTATACAATAATTACCCAGCCCTTCAAAGTCAAGCAACCGATTAATCGATGTATCAATATAATATCAATTTCTCAGAATCAGCTTTCTTGTTTTATAGACCAATCGAGCGTGAATTGGTGATTATGGTGTGTTGCGTATACGCACTGGTGACGATGTCTGTGCCAAGAGAGACAGTAAGGCTAAACTGTTTTAAGATAGCAGCATGAATGAATAAATGTCTCTTTTAAAAATGTATTTAGTTTTTTGGACCTGAAATTCAATGACTCATGGACCTTACTTATCATCAATCGTTGGTCAAAGATTGTTACAGAAACATTGCTCTCCTTTCAAAGAGCTTTTAGGTAAACTAGTTCAAACAGAATGTATATGTATTTACTTATACCGGTACAAAATAATTTTGTTTAGTATCGCCGTATCGCGTCATGCAATCCGTTCATATTCATCGTAAATCAGCAAATATTTTGGAATTTATTACACTTCCGTACGGGGATCACGTGTAGAACTCAGACAGGTTCATCCAACCGAGTCAGCAATATCAATAGATACTAAAAACACTTACTCAAGGTTGGGTTGCATCGTGAATATAAAAGAAAATTGGCTCCTTGTCTATCTCTTAAGTGGGTAGGCCTAGGCATTAATATTGTATGTCTGCCGTGTCATTTGCATACATAAGCGAAGCAGTGAAGGTGATTATGTCCAATGAATCAATGATAACTATTTAGCTGTGGGCTACTTATTTATCAGCTGATGTCATGACGTGTATTTTTAGCAGCTTCATTATATGGTTGTTTTTAAAAACCGACTGGCTTCTTTAAAATATCGTTTTATATTAAATTAGCTTTTGTCGACTGCTTCGCTCGTGTAAAAGTTAAAAATGATCCTACGGGTAAATGGTGTCCTATTTTCTAATTTAGATCAAGTTATAACCGTGTGTTAACTTTCATCCAAAACCGTTCAGCCCTTGACGAGTGACTGACAAAAATACGAACATAGCTACAGACAAGTATTTTTTTCAAAATGCTCACGTCTTTAAAATGCAATTATTTACAGAACCGATTTTATGCGTCCCAAATCGAAATCCAGAACAGACGAGAAATGAAGCAAAAAATATTCCAGTCTGTGTTTGGTCGCCCCAAGCTAAGGTTTCATTGGTTCCAAGAAATCCTGTGCAACTGGATTTGGTCCACGGATTCCTTGACTGACCAAGAAAGGGTAAGCGGCTAACACAAAGTGTTTACACTTATAATCTTACTTTTATTAGCTTTTGAGAATGTGGTTCTTGAGTAAGTACGGATCTAAAATTGGAATTTGTAAATAAGAAAGTACAGTTTTAGTTAAGTGTTCAATGGAGACTTTGTTTAATGAAATAAAAAAATCCAAGTTGCTGAAACATTTTTCTGTCAACTTATGTTTGATTGATAAACACGGCATTTGACAAAAGTTCCCAAACCATAATCCCTGTTTAAGTATATATGCCTTAGAAAATTTATTTGTAGATTATCTACCCAATAAGGGATCTGATTCTGATGTTTTAATAGTCAGATGTTCAAATAATTACTATTATTGAAGCATCAGCCACTAGTTTGACAATTATTATTTTTATACATAACATAACAGGTAATCATTGAATTACTAAGTAAGAATTTATTAGGTACTATACATAATTTCACAGAATTCTTCAGTTATTCATTGTTCGCCACTAATAACATTGTGACTGTACGAGTATTAAAGCGGTATTCGCAGTCATCCGGGGAGATAAGAGAGAATGAGGTTAAGTTCACGTCATCTCCATTCTACATACCTACCACATGTGGTTTATCACTAGCAAGTCATAGGTCGCACTCATCATTGGAAAAAATATATTGAGATTTTGATGACTTCTCGCGTTTTGAAACAAAAAGCATTATTTTAGCCATATTGTATTTAATTACGCATCGTATATTATCTAGATGTTTTAACTTGGTGCTCAATATAGGTACTTATATATAAATTAATTATAAATAAAAATAATAAAGAACGTAAGTACAATGTACGTTCTTTGGGCATCTCAAAATGAGTTTGGTAGAAATTTCGAATTGTAGACACCAAGTCCGTGCATCAAAGTCATCAAACTATGAAGTGTTCTTCCTATTCATGCTCGTGTGGATCCACTGTTAGATTCAATAGAAAATGATTCGAAGTTTCTGATTGGACATGACTGAGTGACATTGAGGGCAGCTTGATCGAAAGGCCGTACAAGCTTCCAGTAATTGTGATGTATCGAATAGTGATCGTGAGACGGAAGACTCATTACGGCTATACAAACTTTCTTCAATCACCATTAGACAAATTGTTAGTAAACATACTTATCATTTACAGATAAACAATCGACGATAAACAACTGGGAATCGTCTAGCTCAGTCGACATTTTTTATACTCCCACGTGGTATAAAATTCTCAATCCAATTTACGTCTTATTTGAATAGCTTCACTGTTTTTTTTACAATAGCACTATGAACACTGTTGACATTATTGAGCGATAAATAACCTATTGTCAACAGGAGCCACCCTAGCAGCAATATTTCATTGTTAAATATCTTGCTGACCTTTAAATGCCGTAACCTTTCACTTTTTCTAATTATTATACGAAAATGTATAATGGTATTTTTATATGTTCGGTATATTTATGTGAGTACTCTTCCCTACATAGTTATAATATATTCCTACATAACGAACTTTCTTGTCTACGAGTCAGTATGTAAGTATCTCAAACTATTCTCAGAAACTGCTGCTCCGAGTGTGATTTAGATGTCACTTTCAGAGCATGTATCAATTACCTCTTCAAGTGTCAAGTTACAAAAGCAAATTCTGTGAAAGAGTTCGGGCTGGTACCGTTTTGAACATCTAGTTCATAGGCAAGTAGTTCCATTCAAAGTTTAAGAACAAAAGACCAGTCCCTGACATTGTAGGTACTCAATGTTTCTACTATTTTTAAGCCACCTTGTGAAGCCCCTGTTACAATTATACCATCATATGAGGTTTATTTTGGAAGATTTGAGAGACAAATGACTGTAATTAGTTCTTAGTTGGAGTTGATTGGTTCTCCGTCGGCTTCGACAACCCTACTCTTCAATTATACAATTAAGTATCAATGGGAGAGCGTTAATCTTATTGCGTTTAGCTCCTAATTGAAGGGGCGTCGAAGAAATTTCTTGCTATCTCTTTCTTAGATACAAGATTTCACCAGGAAGTGGTGCATATATGTATATCAATATTACCTAGTATTTAGGAACTGTTTTACAGAACCCAAAAAATTTAGTGAGCGAGGATGCTTTTCTTTCAAAAGCCAATGAAGAAAATGACAATGAAAATGAGTGATGTAAGAAAATGGCTTTCTCATAGGTGTTTTGTTTATTACTTGTCCAGACGAGTAATAAACAAAACACCTATGAGATGTCATGAGTCAGACCAATAACGGCGGTTTTGTGTTCCTAGTTTTAACAAAAGAACAATAGAAACATGCAAGGTGTGTTCCCTTTAGCTCGTTTACAAGTTTTAGTGCTAATAAACCTGTGGTAGGGTCTCGACTCTCGGTTACTAAAAGACCACCCTGACCATGGCTGTCCTTAAAGGTAACTATGGAATTATTTTGGGAGGAAACCGTACAGTTAATAAAATACGCGCCTTTCGGTACAGTAGAAGTAGATCTTACTATTATATTAGACGCAATTATCCAGCGTAACAGTCAGTAGGAGAGGCCTTTGCGCAGAAGTGGGATGGCAACAAAAAAAAACAAAATTGAGTCGGTAGTACATCGACAAAACCTGCCTCGGAATACTAAACACAATCTTTCTACCCTCGTTCCTGTAAAGTGAGACCCAACATAAATAGGCAAAAGCAGAAACCGCAACAGCCTATTCTTAAGTTGCACGGCGAAGGCTACACACCGAATATGGAGTACGATGCGTTATTGATCCGTGTCCCAGCGACCGCAGCCCGTTCACCCCACTAACCCCGACGGGTGGGCGCCGAAGAGGGTTGCCATTTGTGATAAATTGTTGCTGCAGTTTTAGTTAGGTCACTGGTTCCATAGTGGTTGTAATTGGTATCCTTATCTAACAATATAAGTGCGCAATGTATTGATCGGAACCCGTAAAATATAACAAACAACAAAAAAAATGATCACGATACGCTTTAGGTACACAACACTTTACCTTTGAAAGAAAAACTTTCTTTGAAATCAAGAATTTCAAGACTGGCTGTTATTAAAAATAACAGCTAGTTTACTAACTTTTTCCAATTTAGAACCTGGCAAATACGATCAATACCTACGGAATACAAAACGACTGCCGGGAATGGCGAAGTAGGGCAACTTGTATCGATGCCGCGATGTACAATTCCATGAACTCGAAAAAAGTAAAACAAAAGATAATCACAACAGATAAAAGCATCTACGGCACGAGAACAGTGAATTTTGATGAAGACCCGCCTTGTTTTACGACCACAATCGAATATGAGATCTCAGGTTTTATTGTGTTTATATTTTGGGTCAAGTATATATATCCCTGTAAGGTAAGAAATCCGTTCGCGTTCTGCTAATGAAGGCTGCTGGTATATAATGCTTTTTATTTCTTGAGATTAGTCTCAGACCAATTATGTCGAAGAATTATAGAGGAAGACACAGTTTAAGAACGCTATTAGTGAAATAATCGAATAACTGTGTGCAGCCAAGCCGCGATCCGGTTCACAGTTTTAATCGAGATAATCTTAATAAGAATAACACACCATCGGCAATCAACAGCGAGAGATACTTATCTAATCTTCACGTTTTTATCATCACTCTTAAAATAGTTTAGAAATAACAGTACTTTATGATACTAATCGTGCAGTTATGCACTTTTGTAACTTTTCATCGTAAAATTGGTGTCAACGCAATAAAAAACCGAGTGGCATAATGGCGTCTCGGGAACGACGAGATTTAAATTTAGAACTTTATATCAGTACCGCCACGAGTCCACTCGGGTATTTTTTTTTAATTTTGCTTGGCGATGTCACTAACCGAGGAGTGTGAATGGGGCCGACGCGAATAGAAGCTCTCTGGTGGTATGCATTTGTATCCACAGATAATATTTAAATTCCAGAATTTATTTAAACGATCTTGCGAAGAAGTAGCAAATTCTTGGAATTGCGCTAGTCTGGTTGTTTTAGCAATAAAACAGAACGTGCGTCTCTGTAAACGTCATTTTGAAAGCCATAAAAACGTACCTTGTGCTAGAAAGCAAGACTTCGAAGTCATAATTTACGGTTTACTAGCTGGTAAGACAGAGTATTGGATCCAAAAATAGGGCAATGTTTACATTTTTTTTTTTGTGGAGAGCAGGTGCGAGGTACTATGGATCCAGAGGGAGCAGGTAGTGACCAGACTAACCTTATTGCCCACTTCCTACATAAAAAAAGTTTAAAAATAAACGGAGGCGTAACCTTAATGGTTAGGTGTTAAAGTCACGGACGAAAAATTTGGTATCGATTTTTAATTTTAGAAGAGTAATGTAAGAGCGGCACCAAATATTTAAAAAGCGTGTTAGGGAACATTTTTCATGGAAAAGCTTTGAGTGAAGTATTTTGTTCCTTTTTTGTTTGTGTTGTGTAACATTAATTTGGAAGCGTTAAGTTGGGTAGTTGAATAGGCGTCTTAGCTTGATTAATGATCAAGATTCTTTGAATTTATTTTTAAGAAGTTTAGGAGAGAGTGTAATGCTGATTTAATTGGATGATGCAGTGAAAATATCTACTAAACAAACACTAGAGATTCATCGATATGGGGAGCCATGGCTTAATATGTTTTATATTAGAGAAGAAACTCTTCTTATCTTCTCGTTAATCATATAAGAGGAGCTGTAAGCTTACCAGATGTTCTCTTCCTTAATAAGATTTGATTTAGGAGAACTCTCAATCCTTATAATCATTATTATAAGTCTCCATTTGATTAATGATCTGGCAGAGTTCCCGTATAACAATACAAAGGTAAAGTTAAAGCTATATATGAACAGATTGTCTCGCCACTGCCTAACTAGTATGCTTATACGCACGAATCGAAAGTGACAGTATCCGTAAGTTGGGAGCAGTTAACGTGGGCACAGCAACTTGTCCACTTAAAGAGACAAGAGCAACGCATTAGCATATGGCCTTTGGTGGCATACAAATCGACCGGCACGATATGCCGCCATCAAGTTTACTTACGTTGAGTAATGTCCAAGTTGACGGAATAACGGTGGCTTTCATATGTGGCATGACAAATGTATGAGAACACATTTCAACTGTGACTGACTTTCATACCACTCAAGAATAGATAACTTGATTTCTAAAACCTTTTTTGTTTCAGCGGCATCTTCTGAAGATAAGAAATCAAGATCTCTGCAAACTCGGTAGGTTGTGTAATTTTTATGTCATGCAAATAAAAGTAATCTTAGCACAGTTTCATTGTTTCTTATTATTGTCATAGGCTTCTTTATGCACCCTCACTCTTATTGTTTTCCAGAGTTTATTTTTTGTCTTTTTGTTTTTACAATAATATTTTGATCGAATATGAGTTCAAGAAAGATGTCTAGCTATAAGAATGCCCGTTAGACTGACACTGTAGACCCGTATGATAAATGGAAGCACAAATACCCTCTACGTCGCAGCCCAAAAAGAACCGAGGCTACGGAATGTAAGAGTAAATAACACTGAGGAATTTCTTACCGTATCGATTGACCTCTTACCGAAAGGAGCGACGAACGTGTTCCAAGCCTACGTACAGACTAAGGGTATTTCCCTTAGTCTGTATCCTGAGCATAAGACCTGAGAATTTATTCAAATAGACTGCCTACATCAACATGGAAACTCAAATACATCTACACTTCAACTCCCACGCAAGGTCGATGCTTTGTACACAAATCTATGTTAGATTTATACTTAACGACTCAGCTGTAGGTCAAACGGCTATTAAATGTTAAGAACGGATGTTGTACAAATATTTTTTTATGATTTCATTACCTAATAGTCTATTATGTAATAATATTGAAGATGACAAATCATTCGTAAAAATAAACTCACTCGACATCAATGACAAAATGTAAAAACAAACTCAAGTAGACACACTCACTGAGAACTGATTAATATGGAACGCCAATACAAAGGAAAATATAATAATGTTTACCCATTGGGGTTTCACTGGTCATACCATCCCCAAAATTTTCCGATGTCAATAGCCCAGCCCACTTAGTAGGTACACACGCAAAATGAGGGTAGTTAGTAATTAACCCCCTTTTCCGCCCTCGTCTAGACACACCTACGCATTAGGTTTTAGGTAAACCCCGTCAATATTTCCTCTGTCCTCTTCATGTTAAAAAGCAGTTATTGTTTCTACTATCTATGTCGAAGGACAAACCCTAGTTACGTAAGTGGCCTGATTTGTATAATAATGTAGGTCGCCGACACGACGCCGGCGCAATACGGATGGTTAATGTGGAAGATTGCCATTAAGTGCAATTTGCTGCTGCATCGTCATATTTATTGGTCCCAAATAGGCTGAAAGGATATCTCTACAATCATAAAGAATGACCGAATTTTTTTGATTTAGTGCTTATGAAGTTGTTGTTTATGTTTATTGCTCACCAGGGTTTCCATTGCCTTATCGTTCATGCGGTTGACTCAACTCAAGGAAATTGACCGTATTATGGTAATCGCATAGAGACCATTTGCCAACGATTACAGCTTTAATAGTTATTCGTGACATTCCAAAAGGCACCTTTCAGCTATGGCAACAAAAGCGGAAATAAATCCGTCAAAAGCGCTTTCATTTCCAAAGGCACGAAAGTAGGAACTATTCACAGCATGTGCTTCTGTATTACTAAATCATGCATCCATAGGGTTTCTATACGCACATGAAATATCACAAATAGTTTGAAACATTTCTTCGTAGACCAATTTTAGACATTAGCAACATCGTTAACTTCGAGTCACTTCGGTTTGATAATAAAACCTGAGCTCACTGTCTACGTGTAAATTAGTTTGATTAAAAGCAAGGAACATAAATAAAATAGGGTCGATACGTCTGAAGGACAGCGTAGGCCCGTAGTGGCTACGGCTGAAAGCGCTCGTAAATGCGGCACTGAAAATTTTATTGTCAATAGCTTTACTACTTAACTACCGACCTCATTGTTGCCACAAAGTTTCCAAGACCTTAAAATATAGGTACAGTCGTAAATTACAAAATTAAGTTTGAAGTCAATGCAACCTTTCATTCTTCAGTCTTAAATAGATGGATTGTACAGTAGTGATCGCACTGTCATATTTTACTAAACATAAACGCCAACAGGTACAATAAACCTGCAATGCAACGCAAAGAAAATTCTTCAGAACAATGCAATGGCATCAGTCTTTACTTCTTAGAGCAGACATTCATAGCATAAGAAACCTGAAGGGACTCTTGGAGTCTACAGTTTCAATGACCATTAATTAATATTTCTGAGATGACACAAGACGATATCATCTTCAATTGTGATGAAGCACAATCACAAGCTTCGAATAGATGAGAACCAAATAAGTAAACAAAATAACTTATATAGCTTTGTTTATAATGAGGTTGCATGTATCAATGGACTATTGATTGACATTCATAGTTGCGTCGAGTCGGTTGAACATCGATCGTGCATTTAAATATGCGTGCGTGTGCGCCTCGTTGCTTTTATCTGCGGTATGGATGCGATATCGAGTGTGTAGGAGTACCGCCCTTGGCGCGCCTCATATTTGTTATTCATTAGAACATTTTGAAATCTTATCTATAAACAATCACTAACAAATTGCTTGTTTACTTTTTAAGATACTACCTTAAACCAGTAGTACCATCTTTCGGTTAGTGTTTTTCGTAACTACCTTTCATTAAAAAAAAACTGTAGGATACAAAATACATGATTATAAGTAGTTTTGCTGTAACTTTTAGTAGTTGCCAAATGTCTGGTTGAGTTCCATTTATTACCTTGCTTATTTCCGTCAACGGAAACCTATGAAACTTGATAATTGATGAAACCTGTTATGATGTTTAATGCATAAAGTCACGTCCACGGTTCGGACAGGAGTAATTTATTTGCTTTAAAACTGCAGTATTCATTAACAGTTTGCTGTTTTAGCGAGAGATATCGTTATCGCTTTGCCAACAAAGGAAATGGAACTAGAAATACGGGCGTTTATCGGTAAGGTGATGAGTGCAACAACCTCGTCAATGTTCTTTTATCTTATAGTTAGAAATAAGCAATAGGTAAATAACTGCGACAGTATATGCAGAAATATGTAAAAATATGCGCGTGGGAAATCATTTTGCTGATTACGTAATCAGACTACCTACACATATATTTTTTGCGGCATCGTTCTACGTCCACACTATTCATAGTTGCATTCTGATTTCGTTAGGAATAACAAAACGTAAAAATATGTCTTAACTTTATGCTTTTGAAAAATTCTAAAAGCAAAATGAATACACACTAGACTTTTCAGCGGATGATAATATTATTCACTGTCACTTCAGAGAATTTATGAAGATTGTCTCGTCGGGAAAATGCACACTATTTCGGTTTCGGTTAGGTAATCAAAAGTTTCCTCTAGGAAATCATTACCCCTAATAACAGTTTGAGGAGGAAAATATATAATTTATACCAATAGTCTTCCTATTTTGGAACAAAATAAAATGATGTTCCGCACTGATTGTGTTACCGTAATTGTTTTTTCGTTTAAAACAGGAAATATAATATACAATTCGACCAAAAATCAATCTTTGTTTCACTTTCTTCAATGTACAATGTAACCAAGTGAAGTGTTGACATGAATCAAAAGTGTACCTGCCACGCTGAGGCAGATTTATTGACTTTTATGAAAGTTGTTTAATTGATTAAAACAATGTTTGATGTGACAAGTGCACTGTACAATATCACGCAAAGTTATTTTGGTCTAAAGTCTAGACATTGTAAGAAAGAAGACTTCAAAGATAGACCCACTTCCATATGAAAATGCTTTTAGCAAAAAAGTATGTCAAAGGCCATGTACTCGTAGATTCAATCCGCCGTTTTGTTTCTATCCCGTAGCCTGAGTCGAGTCAAAAAATAAAAGACAATATATATAATACACTCTTGCTAGAGCACGTATTGTCTCGAAAATCAAGACCTCGCCTGAAGGGTCGTCTATAGAAGACTCTAAAAAAAGAATTCTAAAGCAATCTGCTCCAAGTGTTACACAATAAAATTCTTCTTGACTTTGCACAAGATACCTACTAGCAATTCTCGCAACTGTGGTAGGCATCCGTATAAAAACTATAAACATTATCGCGTTATTTACCGATATGGTAACTACTTCATTGGAAGCAAACTTAAATTAACTGAACTGAAACGTAAAGGCGAATGTCCGGAATACTGATTATTTTCTTGCGTTTGATCTTCAGAGATTGCAGATTGTATATTCGATTTGTGCAATTTGGTTCCTGGATATGAAGATCAACAATTTCCGTTTAGCTGCATTATGGTTTCCATTGAACTGTAACTTTCTATTTGTACTGTCCTTATTGATGATTTTGTTAAGACTTCAATTTACAGTTCTCTGCCAAATCACATTTGTCTTTCTTTTTTAGCTCCAATCTACTTGATTGCATTCTTCTAGGTTTTGTTTCATTGTCATCATCGTTCATCAGTATTCCTTCATAAATCAATTCACATTCTAGAATGCGATTGTAAAAGCATTTTAGTAAATATAGTACAAAGTCATGTGAGTTCCAATCAGTGCGTATGACGGCAGACTAAAGCATTTCAGAGGCTTCTTCGACGCACGTGATCAGGAGCAGGTTTAACTGCAGTGTTTCACTGGACTACAAGCTACTACTCAATGGGATTTATTATTACTGTTTGTTTTACGTGAGCACAGACATTGGTGTCCTACATCTTTGAAACCTAAACACGCATCAATTTGAACTATCACAATGAACGGAGAGAAGTGATGGTCCTATTACGAAAGAATATCATCGTCAATCAAACTACTATTACCATTTTATAACATAGTCATTAGAGAAGACGTACGATCAGTTGCTCCACCGCTCCACAATTTTAAACGTCCATTTCAAACCAGAAATATTCGCTTACGTAACGGAATGATTATGTTTTTATATAAATCTTATTACTTTATTTCCTTCATATGCATGGATATGACAGGAGGAAATTACAACGCCTGCTCCACAATTTTTCTTTAAGGTGACTAAAGTTACGCCATTTGCTTTTTCAAAAATATATATTGCGTTGTTAGCACGTGTTGTATAAATAAACCGTTCCTGACCTTATCGACGAAGTTACATAAATATTGAGCACTGTTTCCAACAATATTGTAAGTATTGCACTGTTATATAGGCAGTTAACAATGTGTAAGTGGATACACCTAACTGTTTTATCTTGATTTCTTGGATGTAATGGTCGCTATATGAGTAGTGTTAGCGCCAGGATTCGCGCCGGCCAAACCGGTCGCCGTCCGCCGTCGGAGAATGTACTACAATCCAGTTCGAGCGACTCGTCGACCTGACTTTCTTTAGCTTCTAATACAGCTAACTTTAAATCTTAACCTTTTTGAACACCATAAACGTCCAATTTGTCGGGACCGTCAACCGCTAACACGTTGGTAGCACGAAAATATCCTCGGTCGTCGTAAGGTATTCAAATTATGTATCCAATGGAACTTTCGTGGATATAATAGTCTCAACGTTCGTCGACGTTGAAAATTCGTTACAGATTTGAATTCAAAAGTGGTTCTTCGTGTTCAGGAGCACTACACAATTAAGGACAGTTGCTGTTTTGGTTAGTTTTTCGTCAGCTTTCGACTTTGAGGAAAACAGATTTTTTGTTATATTGGACGTTAAAGAGGTTGTTTGATTTGATTATTCTTTTATCTGTTATTCTTGCAAGAATAAGGTATAGTTTTTTTTCATTTAAGACAGGTGATACATTTCTTATCCGCTATAATTGTCCGTATCCAAAAGTATCTATTATTTATTTTATTAGCGTTCTAACATTAATACTCAGTTTCATACTTTGTAAGTGCACATAAATACTGTAACAATATCACACATTTTTCCTTTGTTATGATTCAACGCTGTGCAAGTCAATTAAAAATAGCGTGTACTGACATTGGTATTGATCGCGCCGCAAGGAAATTCCAGACTATTTCAGGGAAGACGTGATTAGCGTGGCCAGTTTTAGTGCAGCGAGCTTGCTGCTATGTCCAAATGTGGTTTTATTTTACATATACCTAAGCGTAAACGTTCAATAGCCATAAGTACCTTGTAGGTACATCGCGCGGCACTGATTTATCCTCAACTACCTCAAAGCCGTGCGTGCGACAGAAACGGCTGACACTACCCTGCTGTTTCAAAAGCACCTTTATCTTTACAAGTCATATGAGGATATGAACTCTCAAGTAGTTTGGGATGCGAGAGTAAAAGGGATGGACATCTATGCGTGACCGTTCTTACGTGCCGAGGATGAAGCGGGCTGTCGCGATACATAAATCGATAGGCGTCTCCAATCGTACCTTTAAGTCATGTATGGAATAAGTTACAGTCAGAGTTTAACAGCTGAACAGCTATAAATCATGTTTCTTTGAAGATTATATTGACGTCTTTGTGTATGTCTCTAACCTATAGTAGGTATTATGCTTGGTTAGGAGCATGCGTATAACGCGGGTCTCAAGGAGAACGGATGGAATCGAGGAGGGGGAGTCTAGAGGTCCGGATGGAGCGTCGACACTCGACAGAGCCCGTCCTTGAAAGAGTTTGTTTTGGCAAGGTTATGTGTGTCTGGCATATTGTATAAACGTATGTAGTTTTTATCTGATATTCTTTAAATGTCCTCTCTTCTCAACATAATGCATACCTATTTATAATTCTATTTGCGCACTTTATATGCTCCTGCAGGTTTTATTACGCAGCTATTGATTCCCCAAACTGATTAATTATTACTCACTGCTATGACCGGTAATGAGTTACAGTTTTAGTCATACACGGAGTCATACAAACAATCCCGGACCGGATGACGTGAATCTCGCGAAAATAATCTTAAGGCGAGGGCTGTATTTATAAACAACGTCCAATGGTGTGAAGTAATCCACCGCAATGGAAACAAACCATTCCGAATTGAAGGGCTTTAAGAAACACAGTCGGGATTCTTGAATAAACATTTTTTTATGGTTATTTCTTCACACAGGCGAGAATCAGTCTATTGGAAGTACAAAAATGATGTAACTTGTAAATTTCTTTTTTATTTCAAAAATATTTTTGGATGAACTTGCCGCGTTTATAGCAAAAGAGCAACTTATAACAGTACTAATGCCATATTGTAACGGTTGATCGGGAACGGTAGAGATATAATCGGAATAGTGCAAAAACTACCACGTATGTAAGCTGTGTCTTCGTAATCATCATCAATCAGTTTGCTGGAAACTTTACTGTAAAATCTCACTGGGCGGTCGCCATCAAAAAGAATTTGCAGTGAAAGCATAACTCAATTTCATTATAAAATACAACAGTCATTAAAGTCTTTTTAATTCGTATTTGTTTTTGACAAAACTGCTGTTTACCACGAGCATTATTGATTTACCTGTACGACTGTATAATAGGTATATTTATTGGTCAAGATTCTCTGAAAGCTTTTACCGTTTATAAATTGCGGGTAGGCAAAATATTCTTACTCTACTACTACGTGAGTTCACCTCAAAACAACAACGTGGGCTGTGTGAGTGTGTGCAGACAGTAGTATAATCTATTTTAAATTGATGGAAGGTCAGCGTATTGAAATGAACACCGGTACGTTGTGCACATTGTGTTAATTTAGAGACGAGCTGCAGCACACGACGCCGGCTTCTAAAATATTGTGGTAATTATTCAAGAAAGACTTTTGTGACAGTTGAGAAATAGTGTAGTAGAGAACAGATAAACAAATGGACCCTACAGCCATACACCACAGCTTATGGAGTAGGAGAATTCATCGAAACAACTCATCATAAATCAGGTTCAGGTGATTTTGGTCCTGAGCAAGAAAATAAGACTTCCAGGACTTAAAGCGCATTAACGAGTCCTATTTATACTTTATACAACCTCTGCTTCTGCACTTGTATCGATTTTATAAATAGCCGTGCAGAAATCAAATCTGCACGAAAACAGCCATATTGCAAGGTGTTGTATCGCGTTGGCGAATTCAAGGAAACGGCGACATATGGCTGCCTGGGATGCGTCACACAGCGAAACTCTGGTCTGCCTGATAATAATATAATAAAATTTATACGTAGGTATACTGTGTATAGTACAGTGCGTATCTGTGCAAATGACTGTTATTGAATACGCAACTTACGGAAAACCGAAGAGAGATACGTCGTATTTACAAATTTACTCGTTAAAATATTTTTAGACGGTACCTAATTAGCAACAATTTGGGTAGTTACATCGTTACGTAAATATATTATGTCCACTGTACTTACACATGAGTCCTTTCGCAACAAGAATAAATGAATATTATCAATATAAATTGATGAAATGATTTATACTATATCAAATTTCATATTATTAAGGTGAGCTGTATGGTGAATCACTTGATTTTAAAATATTTGTTTTTATTGAAATGATCGCTAAACAATGACAAACTAGCATCTGCTTTTAATATTAATTAGTCTGAAGTTTGTGTTCGACATACATTCACAGTTTTTTTCGTTATCTGTTTCGAGCAATGTTTTTATTTTATTTTTCCTCTTGCTACATTCACAACATTCGATAATACTCCGTCATCATAAAAATTGATGATCCTCACAGGTTCTAGTAGCAAAGTCATCAATTTACTGAACTTGTGACAAATGAATCGGTCGTATTTGCATTGTTACCACAAGCCCATCTGTTAACAAGTGGCTAACTAGGGGATTGTATTCAAAATCACTACGCTGAAAGCTATGGTCGTTGCACCTGGTTTACTCGAGCATGTAATTGGTGCGGCCTACGGCTGCCAATGTTTTTGTGGCTGTATTACTTGCTAATGAAGCCATTGTCAGGGATATCGATGGGTTTCCAGATCCGAGAAGCATTTAAACCATATCCTGTTTTATTTTTTTTTACAGTCATGGCTTCTGCAGATGACTAAGTAGTTATTTTTTTTATGATCTGATGAATCTGTGTCGAATAACAATAACTACTGTAGCCCACACTGTCCACATATGCTATAAAGACAATAACTTCTTGACGTCATAATTATGAAACGATGACGTAAAACATACAAGAACAGCAAGAGCATGATTTAATTACATAACGTTATTACTTAACAAAATTGCCGGTAACTTTGAAAGCAGATTTATAAAGCATTTACTAGAGTTGCTCATCTATAAAACATTCACGAAGATGCAAGCTTTGTTGTTCACCCACATACAGTTCCAATCAGTAGTAGGCAAGTAACATAAAATTTCTAAAAACCGTAAAAAGAAATCGCGGTGCTATTGTCGATGGTTAAAACTCCATTCATGTCATTAAAAAAGTAGATTACAGCCATAAATCGGTTTTATACATACGAATAGCGGCCTAAAGCCATTTTACATCTGACATTTGTGATTGCATTGTACCGATAAATTAGAAACAGAATATCCCAATAATGGGATAACGTTGTATCCAAATTGGGCCAGTTTCAAAGGATTGAAGAAACAATTAATATGCAAAGCTAATGTCCACTCTCACGATGAACATTTGTCTTGATAGATCGACATATGGGATTCTCAGCTTGTTTGTTGAACTTATAATTGATGATGTACCACGTGTGCTCTATACGGGTAGATTAATGAAGACGACCTTAAGAGCAACTTACGAAATCATTCCAAGACGACGCTCCGAAGATAATTTCCTAACACATTAATGACGGACACGGAATACGGCACTATCCGTGTCTTCAAATGTAGCTTACTTTTCTTAAAGCCATAAAAACCACATAAAGAAATGGTTGACAATAAACTGCGTACCAATTAAAAATAATGTTCAAAGAACACACCGGCCCAAATAAAGCTTACAATTTATGGTAACTATTCTCGGTTGGATTGGGTAACATGTGGGAACGCCTGGATTACCTGAAGTGTTAATAATTGAAGTTGACTCTCTAATAAGAAGATTACATAGACGATTACACGCATTAGAAACAGGATTTGCTTTTACGCTATGGATCAGAGATAATATACCTATATTTTAATGTCAATGGACTATGGACCCTCTTCTAGCTGCGATTATCCAAGGAAGGGGCGCTAGTATTATGTGGGTAGTTGCGAATCGCAGGTCGTTGACCCGATGCCCACATGTGTGGGTGCCCTGAGAAACTAGGTTTTATTTTTATAGCATTCTTACATTTTTATTTCTTTAGCAAATCGATATTTTTAACCACATGAAATATACCTAGTATAACAGGAATGACAGTTAATTTGCAAACATAAATACTACATTTAAATTAGTTCAAGGTGTTAGAATTCAAGAATAAAAATAGCAGTCATTGCATCTCCTGAGTTTAAAGGCTTAGTTACCATTTAATTACTTTATTTTTATGCTAGACAGGTAATTACTGTACCTATTAACAATGACTTAAGTACGAGTGGACTCGGGTAAAGATACTTAAGGACGGAGACAGTTTATTAGCTAACTTGCGCCAAAGTGTCGGCGTATGCAAATACCAGGCGGTTTGCAGTAGACAGACAGTATGCTAATTCAATGTTTCCATCGCTAGATCTAGGCCACATTTCCTCTGACGAAGAGTAGATAAAGTGCAAATAGCGACGCATTTAGCAAATATTCACCCGTTTTTTTTATTGCTCATTTTCGTTTGATATGATATGAATGAATGAGCACAAGTTACAAACATCTGGTGATACATTTTATTTATTTTCTGCTTTTTTTTTGATATTTCATGAAAGCGCCACACTGTAACATAATAATATACAGTATGGTTTTATAATGAACACACATGCTTAAATCTTATTTTCAATGCATATTAGCTGATAAAATGCTGCTATTTTTTAGAAAGCCTGCTTCGGGAAGGCCACTACAATTAACTACGTTTAAGATTAAGATAGACACGCGAACTAAAGTTAGTTTGGAAACTGAGACAGGGAGCAACATACCTACAGGTTGTGGTTATGAAACCATTTTCTTGCACGCAAATATGCGTAAGGTCACAGGTTACTCACGCAATGCAGTAACAGTTATAATACGTAAATCATGTAATAAGGATACAATTATACAACCAACTGAACGCAATAAACTTTAGACAGTAATATTGCAAGCATGTAAAAGTTTGCTTGATAATTTCGCAATGTTGTTGCTGGAGGATAAAGGAGAAAAAAACGTCTAATTTAAATAAGAAAATTAGTTGATTTGTTTAGTATTCAAAACGACGTCGATGGGTTATCGAGACGGACGTGTGTCGTGTGCCACAGTTGAAGTCGATGTGAATGTAAGAGTCGTGGTGAATAACAAGTACGACAGAATTTTAAATGGTTTCAATAATATTGGCTGCATCATTATACGCGTGAGATTTTATAGCGAATAAGAAAAGTGAAACGGTAGTAAATAAAACCATTAAACGGTTTAAATAATTTCCACTCCGAATCAAGTTTCTATTCTGTGTTTTATTCTTTATCTTTATTATAGCTGCTCGAAGTCAGTTGATAGCAATAATAGGCTCGCCCCCCTATAACATTGGACTTAACCTACTAAAGGTGCACCTCTGGTTAACTCTTCGGCGAATAAAGGCATTATTCTATGTTAAATAAGGATACTTACTAAGAAAACCATAATCTATCGCTGAGAAATGTGTCATCGATTGTACACTGGCAGGTATTCTAGCAGCGCAAAATTAATTTTAAACAATATAATCGATTGAGACACCATTATTTTCGGGGCTTGATACTGCCAGTGGAACGGAACTCACAAGCATAGCAATGAATGACAATGAAGACAGTTATAAATCATATTTCGATTAGCTATTAGTCCAAAATTTTGTTCTCTTTAGGTTCGGGCTAGCGGTTCCGCTTACAATAGTTACAAAGTATACCTTCAGGGACCCCTTACTGTTTGAGCAAGGTGTTATATGTTTCGGAAGCAAATGCTGGAGAGAATTGGGCAACGTGATGTTTTGGAACTCCCTCAAGGGATGTCAAAAATACATGAGTGGAAGATATTACAGTAGTATATACATAGTCAGTTTATGTAAACACGGCAATGTAATGGAAGAGCGGAGTCGCCAAATACAGGCATTGTTTTCTTAAAGGGAGGCTATATGCTAATTGTGACAATAAACGATTTTGTATTGTATTGTAGAATCCTAGGGTCGGAAAATAACGATGAAGACTTTCTAGACAACATAATTCAATATGTATTCAATAAACTTTCGTTTCGACGTTAAATTCTATCACGTTCATTTAGAAAGAAGAAAAGAAAGAAAAAGTGTTTATTTGCCACAAAAACGACATACATTTTTTCATTTCGTATGGGCTTCCTGATCGGTTCAAGTCCCTGGATGCAAGAAAAAGAACTTTAAAATGAAAAGAAACGTAAAGCTTTATGATTTTTTCCTAAAAGGAAGTAGGATCTTATTTGAATAAGCACGCCATATTATGTTGTATATTCAAAGGGGTATAGGACAAGGTGTACCTTTAGTGTCCTAAACGCAAGGTGTTGTAGACATCTGCGACCGCTTGCGGTTGAATCACGGAAGAATCAATGCAAACAAACACCTGTCGGGCGACCGCAAAACTTTTGAAGATTGGGCTTTCATAACAGTTGCGTTTCTTTAGCATATGGCGATATATGAAATTATATTCACGCAATAAATTTTATTTATGAGATGACGTAAGAATATGCATAAGAAAATCTCAGCAACCGATTTTCTTAGGATTATTTAAAAAATGCGTAGGATCATCAAACAGCTGAAATATACTGCTGTTGACTGCTGTTTATCTTTCATTTTTTCTTTGATACAATTTTTTTCTTTAATCGACCGGTTTTATGTAGGTAAGTATGCAGTGGTATTTTTGACCGGAGTCTATGGAGGCAGATCGTTTGATTAAAGGGGTCCAGTGACCACGGTCCTCAGTAATAAGGGACTGATTGAAGTAGAAGAAGCAATGGTATTACAAATAGGTTTCTAGGTAAGTAAATTCCTCTACATCTACCTGAATAAAATTAATTACTTCCCGCTGTGCTAAGAGGCTATGAAGTATCCATGAACAATTGGGCACACCTCTTGCGAACTGTTTGCGAATCGTTCTCATTTTAATTTTACGTGTTAACCGGCCTTCCGGCATTTGGGTCAGCTGGATCGACTCCAAAAGATTTAGCTTGACACATGAGAAAAAGTTATGTTTACAAAACGACCACACATCTGTAGAATTATTAATTATTTGATTTAAGTATAAGGTTTTAAAGCTTAATCAGCTCCATTCTGTGTAACCCTACTTTGAAGATAGTACCTAATTATCATAAAAGAAAAGATGGAAACAAAAGATTGAAAAACGTAACAATGTAATGAATAATTGAATCTCATCAGATTCTTATAATGCTCAAAGAGAATACAGCAGACAGGCGACAGCAAAAAGCTCTTTCATTTTCCCTATAAAACAATAGGCTTATGTGAGAGACTTTTACTATTATCTTCATGAGAATAGATGCAGATACTCGAGAAAATAAATTGGTGTGTGTGATTGATGTCTGAGAGATATGCATCGGAGAGTCTATAAGGTAGAAAAATGCTGTAACTTTGATAGGATGACAAACTAAACTGTCGGTATATTTATACAGGCCATGCAAATGTACTATGTTGTTATGTATAATGAAACCAATTTACTTGCTTAGCAATAAGAGCGTTAATTAGAATCAGTAACGTAATTAGGATCCAAATTAGCATAAAATTCAATCTTGTTACGGTCGCGTGTCGTATAGTCCACCATAAGTTTGGGTTGGAAACAAAGAGGGCCGAGAGTGAGGCGGGGGTGCGATGCGTCATCGCGACCACGCACCCCCTGCGCACCCTCGCCCGAAAACATTGATCGAACTCATCGCCACAAATGCCATGCGCAACAACCGCCCTTTTTGTTTATATTTTATTTTATTCTCATCTCACAATTCCAAAATTTTGTAATCTTGCAGAATACATAATTAGAACTACCAGCGCGAATATTATTTTCAAAAACATCTCGATGCGTCTGAAAAATATTTGAAGCTGATGACTTCACAGATAATATCATATACCTAATTACACGCTCTAATTAATTGTTTATTAAGTGATAATTTTATTAGTACTCACTGGCATTCGTTCATGATCTCCTCCTGGCTGCGAACCTGCACTGGAGCCAGCTTCTCCACGCTCTCTTCGTAGTTGCCGAAGCACTTGGTGATCTTCTCATCAAAAGTGTTCACCAAATCTTCGAGCGAGCCAGAGAAAGTCTCCGTGAAATTGTCTCCTTCACCGTTTGGCATATTGTCCTGTTTGCACTTCACCGGTTTAGGTTCCTCGTTATCGTTTATTTTGTTGGAGTCAGTTTTCATTTTGACCATTTCACTTTTAATATTTTTAATGTTGTTAAGACGTATATCGTTGCCATTGATGGTTTTTTGCGGGTAGTCAGCAGTGGAGAGACAATCATCCGCCTCCTCGATTTGCGCGAGAGGCGCTTCGAACTCGAGCTCGGCCATTCTGCCAGCCGCTTCTCGCATGACCGTACAACCACTCGCGTTGTTTGACGCGCGTATACTGAACTGAACGCCGCCGCCCGCCGAACGCTTCCCGCTTGACGCTTCACGCCGCGATCGTCCCTCGCGGCCTGCCTGCCGTCCGTCGATTCCGTGCGGCGCGGTATCAGCAATTATATCGAGCAGGCAAAATTGCGTTTTGGAAAAATATGATAAGCCAGCAAAAGCTTTGGATCACTATTATGCTCATTTTTCTTAAATTAATGCTTAAAATATAGGTAAAAGCGCACGGTTGGATTTTCAATGCTCAGCTCGGCAGGGAGTTAAAAATCGAACTGTCCTATTATGATAAGGCTTTCTTTAATTGGAGTGATTTCCAGTGTTAGTAAGAACGGGCTTGAGTCATGGTAGGTACACTTCTTTTAATACATAGAATGGGTAATCTATACTAATATTATAAAGAGATAAAGTTTATGAGTTTGTGAGGTTGTAGGCGGTGATCTCTGGATCTACTGAACCGATTTAGATGTAATTTGGCATGGAGATACTTTGAGACCCTGGCAAGCACATAGGATAGTTTGAGACCCTGGCAAGAAAATAGGATAGTTTGTATTCCCTTGGCATTATAAAACACTATTTTGTATTCTGGAACGCTGTTGTCCTTTCTTGGAGGAGGGTGATAATAGCTGCGACGCAGTTTTATAACTAATGTAGCTATTTACGTACAAAAACAAATTGTAAAATGTGTATTTGTTCCAATAAAGAATATTATTATTATTATTTACTCGGGCGAAGCCGCGGGCAGAAGCTAGTGGTTAAATAATAGCAATGTCTGTAGTAGGTAGATTCCTAAATAAAGGTTAACAATTCAGCCAAATGAAGTTAAATAACTTAGGTCCAGAAATAACTTAGGTATTTTAATGATAGCAATAGCTTGCAATAGAATGCAATAGCTTTTACAACTTGATAATGCCTTGAAGCTAGCTAAGCTAATAGAATGCAGTAGATATCATAGTTCAACTTACCAAATCTAATTCAAAGAAGACATTCGCTGATTCGCACTGTGCTCTTTTAACATTTATGTACATACTAAAGTCACAGAATAACCACATTAGGTGAAACAGTTTTTCAGGAAGAGTCCTTTAAAATTTTATTTTCATTTTCGACAGGATGAGGATCAAAATTTACGCGCCTTAATTGATGTGACGTGACGTATGTCATAGTAGTTACCAGCTTGGAAAAAAGATTTTCAACTTGTGACATAATTTATATTAATGTAAATAATTTAATAGTGTAAATTATTTATTTTAAGTGTTGAATAAATATTTGTTTCATAATCACTTAATCAGAAACACTGAACATCGCTTTGTTTTCCTTGACTTTTTCTTTGTGGCAATGACTTTTACCAAGATTGTCATTTTTGACATTGACTTTAATTTCTCTATCATGCATGAGAGTTGGGACAAAAATGGAAATTGCAAAATAATAACATGAATAGCTTTCAAAATATTATTAGATAAAATTATATCGTGCAAATCGTTATGTATTTTTTTACACGAAATTTTGACGCAAGAGCTATTAGGACATTGCTGAGGTGTTACAGGTAAAACAGATATTTCGAAGTACTTAATGAAAAGTCACTTTTTGATCTAGGAATATTACCGTATTTTGAAGCGTAATTTGTTTTTAGTTTAGCCAGAAAAAATCACTATGAAGTCCTCAATCTACGAAAAAATTGTTCCGATAAAGAAATCAAGGAAGCGTTTATACAAATGAGCAAAGAGGTGAGCAATTTAACCATTAGAAGTTGATGCAGTTTACATAAGAAAGTCTTAGGTCATTCTTCCTGCTATAGATCTTTTCCACTATATTTCCTGCAGTGTTGGCATAATATTTATATTAGAATATTGTTTATTGACTGAATTTTTTCAATCACTTCAAATATTTTGATATTGAAAGATCACTGTACCTAGTCATTACCAATATGCGGTTGTAGTCAAGTTCCAAATCAATTTGATTGTTATATTTTTCAGTACCATCCTGACAAAAACAAAGATGCGAA
This sequence comes from Orthosia gracilis, assembly GCA_947562075.1. NCBI lineage: Eukaryota > Metazoa > Arthropoda > Insecta > Lepidoptera > Noctuidae > Orthosia > Orthosia gracilis. Next base: position 39,617,582 of record OX387265.1, on the reverse strand, counting down.
AGCACAGGAGAGTTTTGTGCGTATTGTGGAAGCGTACAATGTATTGGGCAAGCCTAGCAGCCGTTCAAAATATGACAGCATGACGGAAATTGAAACAAGCAATCAGGCATCTTCAGCCTCTTATGTATATAAAACACATGTCCCATACAAGTATGTAGTTCTTATAATAGCAATTTCAGTGTTAAAGATAACTATTAGGTTTTTAACAAGACTTATAGAATTATTACAAACACTTAAATTGACAACTGCAGATTATTTAGCCATGTTGGATGGCAGCATCAAATCATGTTCAATTTTCTGTTAATCAGTGTATCTCAGAACTCTTGATAATACTCAGCATAGTCCGTGAATCATTATTCCGTGATAATTTGTACTCATAAAATAATATCATGATTATTTTTCTTTCTGCAGTCTACGTAACCACCCGCAATACAGTTACTACTATGAAACCCAAGGTCCCAGGACAGCAACCATGAATGAAAGTGCATCCGCAAAGAAGGTCCCCAACTACATCATCATAGCCATGTGCACCGGTGTTGCCTTGCTTGGTATTATACTGCAAGTGTTTGTTATCAGGTCAGTTTTCATGCAATATTTAATATAACATTCTGTAGTGTGATGGCACCACTCTCAATACTCTGCTAGTTTTTTGTGCTTACAATCCCGTGGAGAGTTGATTCGTTATGTGAAATTGTATATTCCCTGACGTGAAAGTTGGCAAGAGCCTTTAGATGCACAGAAGTAATTTTTTAGGTATCTTTGGTAGTGAAGCGGGTTGCAGAGAACGTTTAGGACCGTTCCGAGCACGCAATTTGTTGGTCAGTTGACACAATGAATGATCGACTGACCAATCGTGTCGCGTCCACGTTCCATTCGCTCTATATCTGGTTGGTCAGTTCGCTAAATATGCGCGAACTTACCCCCACTACGCCAAAACCTTGCCAACTTACGTGCGGGCACTATATCTATTTGTAATGAAAAAATTAAAAAATATCACCAAAAAAATAAACCTAGTTATTTTTGCATTTTGCATTGGAAGTCGGTTTATTTTTTTGTGTTATTTTTTTTATTTTATCTTAAATTGATACTGTTTCATGTACCGGAGCGACCCTCCACAGGATTGTAACAACCAAAATTTATCAATGTATTAATGGCACTAAGTTTTCTGGCAGCGTCACTCCGTTGACCTATCCTAACGATTTTTGAATTTTTCTGGGATTAAAAGTAGCCTATTGTACAGAGTGACAGTGTAGCTTTCTATCAGAATTTTTCAAATGCATATGGTTTTTCTAAGTTTATCTTGGTCATCACAGACAATGGTGAAGGAAAACATTGTGAGACTTGCCGACTTGTAGTTAATGTAAGTCTGAATCGCCAACCCACATCGAGCAACCGTGGTGATCAATGCTCCTGCCTTCTCTGTAGGAGAAGAGGCCTTTGCCCTGCTGTGGGACAGTTAGAGGGTGGTATTACATTATTATTATTAATCATATTAACTTAAGATTGGTGTGTCAAGACTTCTCACTGAATCATTTTCAAGTCATCAACATTAGACCAATAACTGAACAGACTTGGAAACTAGCCTCGTGTCCTATGTTGTTTTTCTAGCACACCACATAGATGGACTAGCATCAAGACTATAGTTTCATTTATTCCAGGAACCTATATGTATCTCAACGAGAACAGGCCCAAGAGAAATCTAAACGTCTTGCACAGGAGTTGGATAACGTGCGGGCTGCTGCTCTTACAAATGGAAATGAGGTATAATTAATTGTTGGTTTATAGGCTTCACTCGCGGTTCCCATCCTCTGGATTTATGCATAGATATAGTTTTCGCCAAACTTCTGATGTTGGTTCCGCCCTGAAGTTGGTTTTCCGATGCGCAATCACGAAACGGTGCTGTTTCTTTATAAGATTTACAACTTTGCTGTCATTGTAGCCAACTTCAAACCAGCCAAGAAATTTGAGCGAGCTAAACAAATTGAAGTTTACGTTGACCCTATCAATAACGTTTAAAAACTCGCACTAAGTCCTTTGACATTGTCACTAATACTAAAACCTTCCTATTATTAATTTCAGTTGCAGACTCGAATCTTGCTTGACAAGATCGTAGCCGCAGCGAATGCAAACGTAGCAACAGCGTCCTTAGGGCAAGCACTGGCCAGCGAAAAAAAGTGATTCTCTTTCACTTATTTATGTAGAACATACAGAGAAATAACTAATTAAGAAGTTGAAGTAAATAAGTAGTCACCATAACCTCGTCTTCTGCCTTGGGAAACGTTTATGTTAAAAGAGTAATATATACAAGGGTACTTTTTAACTCATTGGAAGTCTTTTAAGTGTGGAAGTAGGTACTTATGAATGTGAATCATGGAAGCAACTATTGGCGTACCCAGGAATAGGGAGGTGGGTTCAGTTGGTGCCTTCCGCCTGTTGGATTTTAACTGTATCCTGCATTCAAGTTTTACGGTATAAGTCATGTGGAACGTCAAAAGGACACTTAAAACTCATAAAACCCTAGGCTGCTCGAAAATTCTAGGTTCCCGAAATGGGGACCTAGAATTTTCAAGCTCGCTTCAGACGTCCGACAGAATTTCCAAAGTCGAGGTTTGACTCGCCTATTTCCTCCTCCAATATTGGATCAATTTAAAAGATATTACATAAACTGAAAAAGGAAGATATATACTGTTGAGTTTCCTCAGTTTGGTCCCAACACTGAAATCGGAAAAAAAAACGTCATTTTGAACATAAAGCAGCAGTTTTTCTGCTCATTCCCCACTCAGTTTACCCTTTAGTAATATTTGATCATATGCATGAATACCTACTACCACCTAAAGGATTGCAAAAGAGTATAAAGCACCTAGTACAGCTTGGCAATATTGGCTTTCTTGTCACCAGGGACGAAGCCGACAAAAAGTTTCCCATTCCTTAAGGTTTACTGCTGAGTTGGTGATCAATGAGGCTACGTTTGAAATTAACAAAGACGGTTTCTACGTTAGTTATTCCTCTGTGGTAGAACATTCGTCCATAGATTTGAAGAGAACTTTAGTAAATTTGACGAGACTTGAGGCGTCTAATATTCTTGACGATGCAAGTGTAGTTTGTTTGATGATTTTTTGTGTTTTTGTTAACATTTAGTTTGGTTATGGTTCCTGTTATATTTTGTAAAATGCGCCTTATCCAATTTTCTAAATGTAACTGTGGATCTTTAGAAAAATAACTCAGAATTTCGCATTTATTTCATTTTTAGAACCCCAAACGTACCTCTGCATAAACTTAAGCTTAAATTTGGCATTCTTTATTTTTGTTTTTTTTTTTTTATATATAACATGATTACATATTAAAAAGAAAATATAACAGGAACAATTTTGAATAAGTAGATCAATTTAGTATAAATTCTCCTCAATTAGTACAATATTTAGTGGTAAAACAGTGTACATTATGTAAATATAGAGTAAAAGTTGTTATATGTTTTGTAAATCTTTTCACTTTTGACTATAAATGTCGCTGTACCTATATTGATGTTGTTTCAACTACCTCTGTACCAAATCTCTCATGTACATATTAAATATTATTGTAGATTTTGAATAGTGCACATAAATTGAAATATATATTTGTATGTAAAGACAGTAACATGTAGTTTCAATGACTGTCCCTTGTCTTAAAGATTTGTATAAAAAATCATGCCAGATTGTTTTAATAATAATTAAAAGTACGCAATAATGACAAATCACATTTCTGAGGCGTTTTGTACTATAAATAGAATTGTGAAAATCATTTGAGCAAGTACTGACAGCAAAATTTATTCTATTTTTAACGATAGAGGGTTTTGATTCTAAATGTGAAGTTAATTCTGGCTTGGCATAAAACAAAACACAATTTTATTAGTGTTGCAATATTCATCATTAAGATAACTACAATTAAGCTAGTATTATATCATCTGTGGTAAAGTGTTGTAAGCATCTTTTGGAGCTTGAATGAAATTGTCAGAGGGATTGTTATTGAAAAACAAGATGGCGACGTTCTGTTTTTGGCCACGGGTCTCAAGATCCTTGTAACGCTGTATTTCCAAAAATGTTATAATGTCATTGTGCATGTCAACCCACAGTAATGGGTCATTCCTTCCTCCTTTATTTCAATTCCCGTATACGTATTCTTTAGAGAGGGTAATATCGAATCTTTCCATACAAAGCGATCGTGACAGAGATTGTCGCCGTTTACTGATAGATATAGCCTGTGGTCCTGACTTATTACTATGACAGCCGATACTTGAGCTCAGCGCACATCGGCGTGGGCACGGATATTGTAAAGGATAACTGTGCGTTAGCGTCACTAATGCATCGACACATGAAAAGCATGGAGCACCATTTGAGCGCGGTGACAGTTTCGCTACGATCGAAGTGGTTGGACTCGAACGCGAAAGCGTCGCGTATTACACTGTGCCAAAGACCTTCTTTCCGCGAAGACACTTTGTCCGGATGTTAATCTTTAGTATTGGCGTTGCTATACTTCATAAAAGATAGCTTGATTTCTGCGAAAGCTGTCAGTATCAATACAGTAACAATAGCTCTTGACAGGCTAACATTATCGTATACGTCAGTTTGACATATATGTCGCAGAGATCAAGCTATCTTTGAAGTTATAGTGATTGCTGTTGGGGCTGTTGTGCTCTGTTTTTCTCTCAGTAAGAGAAGTAGTAGTAGTAGTAGTAGTAGTCCATCTTAGTACTTCTCTATATTGTCCCCCATATTGCAAATTAAGATTGCGTTTACGAGACAGGCGTGGCGTAATGCAAGTACCTTCGCTTGTCTAAGCATCATACGGAAATTGTATCGAAGTTTTTTCGTATCAGCAGTAACTTTTATGGCGTCGACGTGCGAACGGGCGGCGTCTGGGCACTAGTGAAGTCGTCCGTCTAGCTGATCTGAATGGCTGCCGATCCTGTGCTCTTAACGATGGCCACGGCAAACTCTGACTCGTAAACGCTGTCTTGTTTGTGGTAAGCATTCTTAGAACGTATAAAGACGAACTGCATGGTGCAAAAACTGTAGATTCCCCAACCGCTTGGAGCTGTCTGCAGGCTGGCTCTTGTTAGTTCAGAACTACATGGTCAAAATAACTGCACTTCGTACGTCAAGCGATCCTACACTCGCGGCGCCCCGCTTTTACCTCTGCGCCAATAGCGAGACTCGAACGTTATCGCGTTAGAGTGACTTTGACAGCTACAATGCACAGATAATTTGTTCACAAACCGCATGTCGATAGTGTAACGATTTGACATTGACATCTTTAATTCGTAATCTAGAGCCGGCGCACATCTGGCGAATTGTAGGGTGGTTGTCACTGCCAAACAAATATCAGCGTTACCAGAATAATAGAAGCTTACTTTCCACTATCATAAGCTCGTTCCTTAAAAGTTTTCAGTATTTTTGTTTGCTGGTTTCTATCTATTTTTATCTATATTGATGTAACTGTTACAGAAATTCACCGATAGCAATCGTCACGGAGTTCGGAGTACTGGAATTGTCAAGTCCCACAGAAGAAGATTGGGCTTTAACCCAAACCGATTCTCTGGCGCCTCTACAAAGCTTCTTCGGGAAAGTTATGTCTATTTTACTGGCAGACGAGTAGCTTTTTAAAAATAAAAATGACAAGTGTCCCGTGACTCTGACGATTAAACACACTCTTTTCAATCCTGCAATGTAAAGTATTTTGGAAGACGGACTTAAAATTGGTCCTGTAAATAGGTATTTTCATGTTAAAGTCAATATTTACAGAACTTGTTATTTGATTGTATTGGTAAAATCTTCTTTGTCGGTAAACTCTTGGCAGAGGGTCTAGTAGAGCTATTCTGTGAAAATCTTACCATGATGACTTATATGAAGTACACTCGAACTGAGCTGTTTCTTCTTAAAATCGGTTGGAATGACAGCTCACTTCGAGCTCACTTTTTTATAATGTATTGGCTCGCGTGTGACCACTATATCGCCTGATGTTAAGCGATGATGTGGTCTACGGTGAAGCATGCTTGTCTAGAAGAAACCTATTCACTCTAGACTTCAAGACCCCAAGGTTGTAGCTATCAGGGAACAAAGACTCCGGAAGGAAGTTCCACTCCTTAGCTGTGCGCACAGTGAAAGTATTAGCAAAACGCTTTGTACGTATGGGAGTGATGTCCACCATGTAGCGATGGCGCATGGCTGTACATCTTGTAGTCCGATGATGGAAAGGGCTAGGTGGAATCAAGTTGTGTAGTTCCGCCGCTCACTCCCCGAAATGTAACAGATAAAAAACCGACTAGCTGGGAACTCTCGTACAAAACGGTTTTCAACAATGTTGTAAGGTCAGCATTGATCGACGTCTGTTGCAGCAACAGATCCGACAGTTTCATTTTACATACGTAAGTATCTTCTACAATTGTCTCAGATCCACTTCTCAATTTGGTTATTCTCTGGTGTTCTCGATGAAATGCTGTTCTAATATTTTTTATTTTCTTCTTCACCACCTTTTCTGACCACTCATACCGCTTGACCAATTTTAAAAAAGCCTCTTTTTTCTTTTTATTGACTTAATATTCACTTAGGGTAATACCCCAGAGCATTTCTTTATTGCTATAGTCTTCATTAGATTGAATTACTTTTTCACTATCCCACTGAATATTCATTTTTGAACACCAAATGAACAAAAATATGATTTGTAGAAACAATATTGTTGAATGAATCAGATGTGGGTACAAAAGCAACGACTTGCATTATTTTGTAGAACGGTCGATGTTCTGTTGCAAGACTCATTCAAAAAAAGGCAAGAGTGTTGCTTTCAATATGTTGCTATCCTCGAAATTGCCAGTTCTTGAACTTGAAGATGTAAATTCACCGACATCGGGTGTAACTACGCAATATCCAACTAAACTACTGGCCTTCGACTCGTTATCAATTCATTGTTTAAAGACTGGTGACATTTTTCAGGTCTTCGTCATCATGTATCTTGGTAGATAGGAACATTTCTAAAATAATATTTAAGGTGTTGGGTCGTCAAAAGCAGGTCTTATGTAATTGAAATTTAAATAGTTACCACACAGCCGCTAGCCGCTATAAGCTCAGGTACACCCCACCACCAGGAAGCGCGCAGTTTACTTTAGAAAGTGATGACCCAAGATGACCGTGTCAACCGTGATCAACTTACTCTCGGTTTGACTTGTGGCTATCCCCATATAAACGACAGAATAAAGTTATAACAGTAACATCATTTATTACCTACAGTTTAGGTACAATATTGTCATTAACAATTAATTAACATGTATCAGTATACATTGTGTTCTTAGGTTCACTTTGAACAAAGCATAATTTATTAAGACATTATCTTTGTTGCACAATTAAATAATATTCAAATTATATCTAGTACTTATAGGTGTATGGAAGATATAGTTATCTCATAGATATCGTTACACGATATGTTATCTAAATACGATTAGTCTTTAGTCACAAAAACATACATTGGCTTAAAAAGCCTATCATATATCTACTGGGAGGTTTAACTGAACAGGAGACCCGTTTAGGCTGGCCATGATTTTTAGGCTGGTCGGATGTTAAACAGCATCACCTAATTTAGTTCTGAAGTAGACCTATCTGCCTGGATTCGTATATCGCCATAACTCTAACCCTTTTTGTCGTCCAGAAACAACCTTCATCAGGGAAAAAAAAATTACTGAGGACCACAGGCTCCTGTAGAAGCCATGTTTTTCGCTCTAGTATAGGATGTCTGGATAACAGAAAGAAATACAGGTATGGGCGGTTACCACAGATATAAATCTAACTAGATAACGCAAGTTCCTCCATCTGAATGAAATCCAAGTGTGCCACTTTTTCACACACAATTTACAAACAAATTTACTTACCAATGAAAGAAAACATTTCTGATTCCTCGGCCAAGTTTTTCTATACAGTTTTTACAGCTCAATACCTATGGCATAAAAAGGCATTATTCTAGATTCCGGTGGCGATAATGCTAAATGAAAAGCTCTCATTACGATCTTTGATCGTAATTTTGCAGCAAAGAAGTTGACCGCCCTGAAGTTGGCTTTCCGATGCGCAAAGCAGCGGGTGCTGTTTTTGTATGAGATTTACTATTGCGCAGCCGTTGTAGCCAACTTCAGGGCGGCCAAGAAGTTTGGCGAGAACTATACTTCGGAAACGAAACTTCACGGACACGGATCGGATGTAGCGCGTAACTGTCCTAACAGGAAATTGCGAATCCGGCTGTTGAGGCGAATCTGGAGATGGAACTATATCATCTATCTACGGTTTAATCTAGCCATTTTTCTCAAACATAATCTTGGTATAAACTCTGTCATCGACATGCGGTGGTTCGGGCACTATTAGAGGACGTCCATCTAGTTTGATCTCGCTGTATGGGGCTGAGTACATGCAGGTGAACCCAAGCTTTTCTGCAGACATAGCTGAGTAGGCACTTGACGTGTCCATGCGGAGAATTCTGACAAAACGTTTCTTGGCCAGTTTTCTGAAATGAGGGATTGGTTCAATGTTGCGTATTATGTCGATTGACTATTTTCTATTGAGCAGTAGCTTATTTTCCTTAGAAATAGTTCTTCTACCTTGTGTATGAAGCTGCGACATCACTTATGCAAGGGTCATTAAATGTACCTAGAGCTGAAGGGTTCATATCCAATCAAAATTAATTTTACTACACATACCTACTTACCTACTTTTTAGACTTGTTCAAACAAGTCTTAAAAAAATCTCATATCTATTGAGCAAATGATTAGCACTTAGCAGATTCATTAAACTATTCATTAAAATATTAAACATCTACTAATCAGACGCTATACAGCGCAAAACATCAGTCTATACAATTTTTATGGTCTTCTACAGATCGTTTTCGGTGTTCCAAAAGACGAATACAAAACGTATTATCCTAACCCGTAACTATATAACATAAGAAGTTGACCGGCCTTTTGTACTTAGTACATATTTCATTTTTTATGCAAATGAAACAGCCAAGTCACAAGGCATTTTAAAACAATGGGTTTTTGAACGGTTGTCCATCATTTTTAATATTTCTATACCTAACAATCTGTTTATGGTAGGTAAGTATCCATCTCGTGACTTAAATAAAAACAATTCTTAGCTAAATAATAATTATTCGCTAGTCCGTAACTCCTTTAAAACTTCAACTAAGGATCCTCCTTTTGCTCTCTTGTGTTAGAGGAACAATATAACACACGCACCTACAAAATATTTCCAATAGTCCCCAATCTACTTACTCTGTCTCAAATAGCAAAGCATTCATGATGCCCTTTTTTCTCCAATTGGGGTCTGTAGCCGCAATTTTTACATCCAGCACTTCGGCATCACCAGGGAATTTCTCCCAGAGCTTAGATCCTTCCTCACGTTTGGCCAGCACGTATAGAATTTTGGAGAACTTTGGATTTGTACACTTCTCTGCCAGGCTTATGTAGTCGCTGCCGTCTTCTGCCTGAAATTATTAGAAAGGAAGACGAGTTTAGGTATTTGTTGCAGTCATTAACAACTTTTCAACTTTTAATGTTCCCACTGCTGGGACACAGGATTCCTCTTTGTGAGAGGGAATGGGCCGTAATCCACCACGCGGGCCTTGTGCGGGTTGGTGGATGTCACATGTCTTCGAATATTAAGTTCTACGACATGCCAGTTTCCTCACGATGTTTTGTTGCAGTGCATCATAAGAATTCGTGACGAGTTGCTTATACCAGTTATTCCCAGCTGAATGTTAGAAAAGCAAAATAAAAACCAGCAGTTTTTTAGGACACACATGTGTCCCAAAAATCAGCTGGTTTTTATTCATGATGATCACCATCATCGTATTCAATAGGTATGTATCCATATTTAGTTCAACTTCTAATCCATCAATTCTTCATATTTTTTTTAACAATTTCCTAGCGACAACAGAAGTGGATAACAGAACCACAGACACACAAGATCTCTTAAATTGTCGTACCAATAGGATGCTTGCGTTTGGTTCGAAATTATAATAGCAAGCAACTTTTACTGATCGGTTCGAGCTCCTAGGCGTGGGCCTAGGAGCTCCAGCCGATCAATTAAAGAAACAGATATACCCGAAATGTAGGAGCTTTGTCGAAACGACTCCTTTTTGCTGTAAAAGAAACGCCTGTGTTTTGGGGGCGTTAAAAGAGACCAGATTTTCATCACCCCATTGCGAGACAATGCTTAGGGTAAAACTGTCCACTCGACCATAGCCTCTCTCAAGGAACGAACTTCATCCACGCTGGTTTTTGCGCTGGACTAGTATCTCTCTGAAACAGTACTTTCATCTGCGTACCCAACAATATCATAGGTCAGACGGGTCTCAGTGGGGCTGAGAACGGTACTAAATGACTGTCCGGATTAGTTGTCAGCAGAAGGTCCAACCAATTGGGTATTTGACCGTCAACATCCGGTACCCGCGTTTGCACATTCACCAGCTGGGTTGGATCTAGTGTTAAGGCAAACTTACGCCCTTCCAATCCGGCATGATCAGTTTTCTGTAATGGGAACAAACCCTAACCTTTGGAACGTGGCTGGCGTGCTATTTGGTCCCCCTTCTGACTGCAGTAGGCCAAAGGCTGGCTCCCGTGCTTTGCATCCCGCTATCCTCCAAAATGAGTTACCCGGCAACTTTTGCTCAGAAACCAAGACCGGTTCTGAATAGCGCAACTGACTGACTCTTTCTACTCCAAAGACACTGGAACTCCCACACATCGACGGAACACAGCAAGCTGCTTGGCGCCGGGCTCCGCTGGGACGGTGGTCGCGAGCCAGACGGGCCCTTGCGAAGCCACCGCTTATGTGAAATCGTTCAGCCGTACCACAGGCAAGCCCGCGGTGCCGTTGCCTGAGGTGGACTGCAAGGAGGTAGATCCCAAACCAAAGAGAATAGTGGTTATATCGTCGTTGTCCCAAACCAATGAAATGGATTGTGCTGATTCTCAGTCTAATTTGAATAAATGACTTTTGATTTTAATTTTTACCTCTTTCAAATCACTTATTCCGCTGACCATAACTCCAACAATATTGCCTTCTTCGTCAACAGCTTTGAAAGACCAGCCATCACCAGGTAAATATTGTCTGCAGTAACTTTCGAGCTCGGTGCAGTTTCCATCGGTGCATAACCCGACAGCCTGGTTCATTGGTTCATCGATGAAGAATGTTCTGGAAATTGAAAATAATTGGGTCTTCTTTAAGACTGTTTTGCTGTAGAAAGCAAATAAAATAAGTAGCTTCCGCTAGGGAAGGAAAGACTGTTTATATATGTAGGTACAGTACTTCCTGATCTTCTTGGTCGTAAGTTAGCTTCAATGGCTTCGCAGTAGGAAATCTCATACTAAACCAGCATGCCATGCGCATTGGAAAGCCAACTTCAGATCCACCAAGAAGATTGTACTTTGATGTTTGGTTATTCAAGTTGTAAAATAGAGATCTTAGTTGTGGAAGAGAAACTTTTCCTCGAGACATAAACCTCAATGCAAGAGTGCTCTTCGAGAGCACCCTTGCATTGAGGTCTTTAGCTACATATGATGGAGAATGAGGTGCTGATCTGGTGGACGGGTTAGGTAAGAAGGTACGTTGTTCTATCTCACGTCGGCGGGTTGGCAGTAGTCGTGTGTGTAGATGCACATTGTTTCTGTGTGCGTAAGCTCGGGAGCGCTCAGTATCGCGTGGTATCTGCGTGATTATCCTATCGGGAGATCGTTCTTTAGGACAAACATATCACCACACCATATTTTCGTTTTCATACAGGTTGGTAAATGTCCTTATGGAAAACCGCTAGATTACTTTCATTTCTAACTAGTTAGCCCATCATCTGACTTACCGTCGCAATAACTCCAGGATAACTTCCGTATCTCCTTCTTCCACCAACTTTACCTCATAACCAGACATTGTATGCACGAATCCTGAAAACAATAAACAATATTTTTTATAACTCTGTATGAAAATGTTTAGTTATGTTTTCATGACTGTTGTTGTCAATTACAAGCCAACTAGATGAGTAATACAAAATGTTTTGTTGTGCATGTGTAAATAAATATGGTTAGCACGTGTGTGTGTCTCCACTCGAGGGGACCAAGTCAAAGTAGATACTTATCTATTTCATGAGAGAATTTGTCTAGATACAAATATTCCTAAGTCTCTTATGATTGCTGTATCTATTCCTGTTTATATGTTTGTTAAATAAAAGCAGTCTACTGACTATTCCGAGACCCGAAATTGATCTCCAAAGGTCCTCTGAAAAAAAAACTTTTGGTCTGACCTGTACCTAAGCTTTATTCTAGGATGTAGGTCTGCGATGGTAGGCAGACCGAAGGCTTTTTAGAAAACTTTTGAGATACGTCATGTAAAGCAACAACGGTCGTGTGGGCATTCACAATGGACCTCATCAGAAAGCTTAATTACGAACGAATCAGAAATGAGGATATCCGCAGGAGGATCAAAGTTACCGACATAGCCCGAAGAATTGCGAAAATGTTGGTGGGCATGGGCCTATTGCTCGCAGAACGTATGGTCGATGGGCCGAAAAGTTCTGCATTGGAAGGCCACCCACTAGGTGGACAGATGGCCTGGTGAGGGTTGCGAGAATCCGCTGGATGCAACACGATACGCACGGGACTGGTCAATGTGGCGACGCTTGGGGGAGGCCTATGTCTAGCAGTGGACGGATTTCGGCTGAAATGATGATGATGAAAGCAAAGGATAAAGATATTGACGTTAACATAAAGATTGTTTTGAATCATGTTGCTGTGAAGTGTAGGACCTACCTAAGATTATGAGAATCTAACTAAAGGACTAAACGATTAACCAAGTCTTTTCAGATACCTATAGGTACTTAGTTACCTAGAGTTCAATTATTAAAACAAATTAACTTTAATTAAAAGTGTAACTACATAATAAAACTGTAGGTAATTAATTACTAACTACCTATCTATCTATAGAAGTAACTTGTGCTAGGTACGTACCCATGTATTATTGTTTATATTGTAATTAATGTTGACTGTAACTTAACTTACCTACAATAACCTATTAACACTGGTAAATAACTTTTATAACTTGAATACACAGCACATTTATTTGTAAATCCAATTAGAAACTTAGTCAATCCCCATCCGCACTTAAAAACACTTCACACACAGTAAATAAAGTAGAATTTTAACAACAAAACTTATTAATTTAATTATTATTATAGATATTCTTAATTCAAAAACAAATCGTTGTAGCGTACGGCGCGCGCGCAACTAGATAAAGTTTTGAACGTTGCGCACAAGCATTTACATATTAACGTTGAAAGATAAAAATACTATATTTAAGGCGAATACGGTGGTATGTTTGTTTATCTTATCGTTTATTACGTAATACTGAATGGATACACTTATGGTAGCAGTTATTCGGACAATATTTAAAGATATTAATTTAGGGTACATTTAAGTTATATAATTTGTTGAATGAACATAAATCAGATAACAATATTTACCAACTGTTTTTACTAAACAGTGCACTTAAGTAATTTTATTTTAATATAATTATGTATTTTACTCCTAGCTTTAAAATAGATGATCGACATATTAAGGGGTTTTTCATATTCAACTCTAACCGCAGCAAGTATTTTCTTTTCCTGAAGTAGTTATGTTATATAAGACGCCATAATTATTACAGCTAAAGCCCTGTTTAATAAAGCTGACAATTTGACAAGTCCGACATATGTCAAAAAGTGACAATCCGACATTTCAGTTTAATAAAACTTATTAAACAGCGACAATCCGAAATTTTTCTGTTTAATAAAACTTTTTGAGCGACAGGTGACATTTGATAATTTGTCGTGATCCGTGATCGTGATCAAACTTGTGAAATCTGCATAACAGAAAATTGTTACGACATATTTGTAGAATTGTCCGACAAAATGGCAAGAGCGTTACATCTGTGAGCGTTACATCTGTAAGCGTTACTCTCTGTCGACACCGATAGTTGTCAGGGCCCTGTTTAGTACTCGTAAAGCTGACAATTCGACAATATGTCCAAAAAGACAAAATTGTAGAATTATCGCACATAAGCTGTTTAATAAAAGTGACAAATATGTCAAAAATCTACAGGTGAAATCATGACATATTTGTTATTTAAAAACGTCAAAAAACCACAGTCAAATTATTTCTTACAATATTATCGGTGACAATTGTCGAATTGTCGTGAAATTTATATCAACTTTTGACATGTTTGAAAATAATTTTGTTTTATGAAGCTAAATGAGGGTAAAACAGAAAAAAATATTAACAAAGTAAAAGAATTAATTAATCACCAGAGCAACTGCGATTGTTTGTTTTGATTGCGTGTAAAATGGAAATGCACAAAAAACTTACCATTTTACGTCTTATTTCTGAAAATATTAATATATTCTTTGGGAAGTTTAGTGATCAAATGACCCACGGAATAAAAAATGGAAGAACATAATAACTAATAGCCTAACAATTAATAGTATTAGGTATTTTCAACAAAGACTGTAAGTATATAAGTATTTGTTCCAAGTATTCATCATCACTACTGTCACTGCTAGATGCAAGTACAATTTTTTGTATTAAATGTTTTATAAACACTTTCTTACACCATCAAAATTCAAAATATGGTTTTACGACAGAGGGTAACGCTCCTGCCAGAATTGTCAGACAATTCTACAAATATGTCAATATGTCATGAAAATTGTCTGTTTATTAAATCGGATTTGACAAGATTTCACGACAAATTGTCTTTAGCCACCTGTCGCTCAAAAAGTTTTGTTAAACAGAAAAATTTCGGATTGTCGCGACAATTCGACATATTTGTAAGTTTTACACCATGATAATTTAGTCGCCTGTAAGTTTTATTAAACAGAAAAAAAAAATCAAATTGTCACTTTTTGACTTATATCGGATTTGTCGAATTATCAGCTTTATTAAGCATGGCCCTGAAATAATTTGACTTTGGTTTATTGACTTAAGTCGAGTTTTATTAAACGCTTTTTTAAATGACAAATATGTCAAGATTTCACCTGTGGATTTTTTACACATTCGTTACTTTTATTATACCTACAGCCTAAGCGCGAAAACTACAATTTTGACATTTTGTCACATATATTTCGAATTGTCAGCTTTATTAAATACGGCCCAGGTAGGTACCTATTTCAAGTAGAGTAGATAACTGATAGTAGATAACTATCAATGTATTGTTATAATCGGCGCACTTTGATACTCGTATCTACGAGTAAACAAGATAGATACCTAATCTAGATCTTACATGAAAATTAAGTTGTGAGTATGTATTTAAACATTTCATTATTTCCAACAGGATTTGTACCGAGACTAACTTCTCCCACTTCTTTTGCTCTTCACAAAAATGCGTGCCAAAGAATATTCTTTCCCCATCTCTTCCCTGTTCATTCATTCTAATAAAGAAACCTCTTATTTCTCACGTGGTGGTGGGATGGTATTGATAATCGTACCATCCCACCACCATGTGTCTATTTGGGCGTGACTTGCAAGTTTTCTCATATGATGATGAGTCTACGACTGCCACTTTTGGACACGGACTAAGTATCGTCATAACGACCGGTCCCGTTCTTTCCGCATCCAGCTCGCAACTGAGCCTTCTTTTATGTACTTATCTAACATTATCAGGCGAAACTATAAAACATCCAAATTAAATTAAAAACTCGTTGTAGTTGTATGTGCCTTAAGTTCCACCGGGTAGGGGGGATAGGCAACGATGACCGAATGGCGACGCGGTATATTTACTAATCCTCTCGGCACGGCGAGATTTGAGCACATTGTGACCGCTGCTTCGACCGTGGTGTCGATGACTTATACCTACTAACGATGTTTTGGTAGTAAAAAAGTGAAACAGGTTGTGAAGAGTTTTAAGGTCCTTGTGGAAGGTTTGTTTTAAACAAGTTGCTTTTCTGATGGTGATTCACAATTGTCATTGTGTCCGTCCGCCATAAGCTAAGTTGTTAAAGTTTCCTAGGTAGAATTATGAATAGCCTTTTGCAGATAACTACTGGACATTGAAGCCTTGAAGAGGAGAAGAGGTTCTAAACCAGGTAGGTACCTACAGTAAAATTAATATCCCAAGTATCCTAAAGCTAGACCTATATCTCTCCAGATTCGCTTTACCAAGCTATGGAGAGAAACTAATTAATTAATTATTTTCTGATTAATTTCTTTGCGGGATCCAAAATAGTTGAATCGTTGCTTCAGGACTCGAGCTTCATTGGTGGTTTTGTGGTAGTTGACCCTGTCGATTCTGGATTTCGAGAGTTGCAGGGGTTGGGATAAAGTGTGTGGTATTACGGCACGTAATTTCGCAAGAGTCGTTAGATGCGCACAAGTCGTTTTTTAGACCTCTTTTGTTACCAAGCGGGACGCGGGGAACGTTTAGCACCTTTCCGAGCGCGCGATTTGTTAGTCAGTTGACACAAGGATCGACTTACCAATCCCGTCGCGTCCACTTTCCGTTCGCTCTATATGGTGGTTCGTCAGTACGCGCATTATGCGCGAACTTACCCCCACTACCCCAAACCTTGCCGACTTACATGCCGGGGACTATAGAAGAGCAGTTAGCAGCTATATTGGCTTTAGCTAAACTCACAGGTGTATAGACGAAGAAGTGAATTGACCAATCTTGTTTGAGTACCGACGGTTAGTAGTTTGTATAAAGTATTTGGAGTAAGGCCCTTTACTGACTGAGACCGATGGGCACATCCCATGTGCCATATTATGTTGTTTTCTTATTATTATTTTCTGTACACCATCTGGTTGCCATGCCACTCCACTGGGACGATTCCATCTTGAAAATATGTAATGTACGCAAGTACTTAAATATAGCCACAGAAGGGCCACTAGCGCCTATTTGAAAATTGACAGCTAAACTTGACAGATTCACTAGGGTTGCTACTATATTGATTCCGAATTTCATAAAAGAGTTGGTAGTATAAGTTACAAACATAAATTCATCGATTCGTCTAAAAATACATCTTAACATGCTTTTAAGTTTTAGAGGGTAGACAAAGCATCGTATATCTATTAAAGATCACGACTCTACATACGACGAAGATTGGATGGTAACAAGACGTAACAATGCTGTAGTAAAGATCCCACCAAAAACATAAAAATGTGAAAAAACACCAAACTCGACAAAAACATAAATGTGAAAAAGGCGCCAAGTTCGACGAAAAAGAGTTGAGATCTAGAAGGTTCTAAGTTTCATAGCCTTTCCTTTAAACAAAGCTAAAATGTACAGTCATCTTGCATTTTTTTTTACTATTATAACTTACTGTTGTAGTTGTGTAGCTGTTCCCCGCGGCTTCACTCCCGTGGCCCCACAGGACCCGTCTTTGGGATTAAAAAATAGCCTTTGTCACTCAGGTATAATGTAACTTTGTACCTACCGGTGAAAAAAAAATCAAAATCAGTTTAGTTGTTTTTGTAGTTTATCTATTACAAACAAACTTACAAACAAATCTTTCCTCTTTATAATATTATTAGTGTATATAGTGTAGAAGAAGGAAAAACCAATGTAAGGAAAAACATGCTGTGCAGTCGGATATATCTGGTTTTGGTCAGCCAACTCGCGTATATGTATCCTCCGACTGCACAGCATGAGTTTCTTCTTGTTTACGTCTTTTTAGTTCCCTTTTTAAGCAGTCGGTTTTTTTTGTTATTTTTTTATATATTTTTTTGTATGAGATTTACTACTGCGCAACCATTGTGCCAACTTTAGGGCGGCCAAGAAGTTTGTACATACACGTGTTGCTTGTAAAACCTAAGTAGGTTCCTAAGTACTACGAAATAAATCATAATATTGATTATGTTACCATGCAAATAACCTAGGGTATTGCGCATTATTGTGAGTAAGGCATGTCCTCCCTAAGTAGTTAAATCTATGATAAAACTACGATTTGTCTATTTTAAAAGTCGTCAGATTTAGGGCAAGCCCACAATTTAACTTCAGATTTTCCTTTTTAGGCCATTTTGCGTCAGGCCGCACCCGATCAAATGAAAAAAAAAGAAAAAAAACATACAAGAAGTCGAACATAGAACCTCCTCCTTTTTGGTAAGTCGGTTAGTAAGAAAACTACAAAGTGAAAACTAACTTTATTTTTGGAATTCGGTGTCTTTCGTATTACCATTTTTTTGCGTTACGGACACCGACTTCCAAAAATAAAGTTATTTTTCACTTTGTAGTGTTCTTATTTGGAAGTCGGTAGTATATTTTTGTAAAAAGTTTTTTATTTTTCACTTTTTAGTTGTACCTACCTAATAGGCAAGTTGTTTAGTAAGTTACCTTAACGCCAGAATAGATGAGCCGAATATCATGAAACTTAAACATAAAGGGTGAACTGAGAGATCTGCGTACCTCTCAAGAGCGTACTGGCGTGATGTTATGTTATGAAATGGTATAAACAATAAACAGACATGCGATTGCAGCAATCCCGAGAGATTTCCCGTTATTTATTGAAGAGTTCTGTTGTATATCTTCGAATTTCTTCATCAGATCTTCACCAAATTAAAATGGGACCAATTTCGAAACATACTCTTTCATTCATAAAAAGAATTTTTAAAATCGGTGCACAATTGACGGAGATATCGGTGAACATACATAAAAAAATGATCGTCGTCCCTGTAGGTACCTACGTTAAGTGTTCTTTTTGGAAATCTAAAAGTGGACCCCTGACAATGGCTTCTTACCTATGTTTTTATTTTTAGTACCGTAACATACCTCAGGATAACCACTTTAGGCAGCCAAAGTGGAATGCAGAACGCAGACATACCTTTTAACACAGGACATGGTAACTTAAAAAATAAATTATTTTCCTTCAAGCTTGTTGCATCGCCTTTAAGTCAATGTTCTACATCTGACTGCGGATACGTACAATCTGCACATCATATCTTATGGGAGTGTATTCTTTGGCAGAATGAACGCAATATTATGTTGGATAATGTACAGGCTGCATCCGGAGTTATTTATTATACCGACCGTTAAACCGTGCGTTTAAGCGTTTTTGCCATACCTATTATTGAAATCAATTATAAAAGCTCACAATATTAGGATTATTATTAATGATAATTTTTATCCGTGGTGCTAGGCAACTGGGCTTATCCCAGTTGTAAACGATCCTTTGTGCCTATTGGCCTTGTTTGTTCTGTCTCCTGCTTCATAATGAGGAAAATGGAAATTATGTTTTTGTTTTCCTACTCCTCTTTTATTCTTTTCTGATTAATTTCGTTGCGGGATCCACGACAGTGAAATTCATTCTCCGGGACTTCGTCGAGCTTCATTGCCTCGACGCTTTTCTGGTGGCCGCCACTGTTGATTCTTGCTTTCAGGAGTTGCAGTGGTTTGGGAATAGTGCGGTGGGATTTCCGCAAAAAAATACCTTTTAAAATGTAGCCAAAAGGAGGAGGGGGGGCACCACTCGCCTATCAAACCAAAGATTATGATGCTTCGTACCAATAGAATGGAATAAGAATAGAATAATTGTTATTGTTAAGAAATTACATTCTAATGCGTTGCTTCCTGGAACTCACACTAGGATTCCCTGTGTCGTGAGATCCAGGCTCCCTCGTTCCGTTTACATTTATTGCTGTTCATGCAATAGGTAATATAATACGTTACAATAAATTTCTTAATTAAATTTAATTTACTTGTAATTTGCAAGAAAATTAATATTAAATAAAAAGCTAAGACTAAAAGAAAACAGTATTAATAGGAAATTAAAAGGTAATAAAATTAAAACAATTGATTTCATTTTAAATTTATTGACATAAAATTACATTATTTACAGAATAAATCACAATTAATTTGACCATACATTTTATTTTGACTGGGTGAGTAGATCTACGGTAGGTGAGATTCTATAATTTCTGTGAAATCGCTTGCGCAGCAAGGCCGCATATTTTTAAAGCTTTGCTTCGTTTTTTGACACTTTTATGTTTTATTCAATTAATAAATTTTATAAAGAGCTAAATATTCTTAAGTATAAGTAGTTTTATAATTTTATTTTATTACAGGATTATAGTGCGCGGCACGTAAGTTGACCGAAAATGTATTAACGGTTTATTGAAAATGAATCCCTATTATACGACCTAAATGTTGATCGCTGATTTTTTTTCTTTTGTTGTATGTCGTTTTGTGACAGTTAAACCCTTTTTCTTTTCTTTCTATATATTGTCAATGGTTAGGTCGTATAAAAGGGATTCATTTCTGTTTAATCGTTTGATTTAAAAAAAACGTTATAAACATCTGTATAGTTATAACGCGCTTCTACACTCCTAAGGACTACCTAATTGCCGGATATATGCACTGGTAAAAGATTTTTTTTAGGTTGAGTTACGAGTACCAAGACGGCACCTTCCAAATTGGGACACCACGATTTGATCAGGTCTCACAATTTAAAAAATAGTCAGTGTATTTAATTAACAAGCTAAAATACATTACATAATACTACATTTTTAAGGAACTACTAATATTATAGCTAGTCTGAAACACGATAGGAAAAAAAGCCTAGATAAATTGTTATAACAATGTTCTCAGAAAGTGTGTTGCTATTATATTCTACAAGGCACCGCTAAACTAAATCTATTTTTATAAAGTTATGGAATGAAGACTACTGCGATGCCTGTAAATAAGCATTTTATAATTTTTAAGACAAACAATCATGGTCAACATTCTAATTTGTCATTTTACTGATAGCAATGACTGCCTCGACGGAAAAATAAATTCCATTCGGTCCCGGTTTTTTATTTATATATGACCAAGTTTTCTTAAATTTAATAGTAAATTCGCAAATAGATACCAGAGAACTACAATCCGTCGGTTTGCCTAAAAAGCTTTTAAACGCTGATGCGAATCCTGCTACCTTTAGACTGTATCACAGCGTCCAGACGTTCAATGTCCAGCTTGATTGCGTCTCAATTAGTCTTACCAGGTAAAATTAGTCATACATAATAATATCATAAATACAGTTTCATAACTCCTTATTTACAGGTACTTCACTACGCAGTAAATAACTGCGATCCTAGGTTTGAGTAAAATCTAGGAGTTACGTGCGTCGTGCAACTAGTACTTATCTAATGTGGCTAAGATTTTGAATATCGAATCTCGAAGAAGATAATATTGCTTGTGCGTGTTGTGCAGATTCTGGAAAGAGAGAAAAAAAATAAAAGTTTTACGAAATCGAAATAAGCCTATATATTTCACATTACTTGAATCTAAGGCCCTTGACAAGTGGCATTTAATCAACTAAGGCGTGGTATTACTGGTAATGGTCGAAATGCGAAAAACTAGGGTATTGATCACGTGACGTTTGACGTTGCCATACATTTTGTCATTTTTAAACCCCGACTGAAAAGGAGGGGTGTTATAAGTTTGACGTGTGTACTTGTGTATTTGTGTAGGTATCTGTCTGTGGCATCGTAGCTCCTAAACGGATGAACCGATTTTGATTTCGTTTTTTTTTGTATGAATGACGTCATTCTATATATGTTTAATGAAAATCGGTTCAGCTGTTCTAAATTTATGGGCGTTTTATTGTTTGAATCGGGGTGTTTTCGCAAGAAATCGTGTCATAATTACGAGTCCAATAGATCGTCTATCGAAGCGTGTCTACTACTATACTTCATAAAAGATAGCTTGATCTCTGCGACATATGTCAAACTGACGTATACGTTATTGTTAGCCTATCAAGCGCTATTGTTACTGTATTGATACTGACAGCTGTCGCAGAGATCAAGCTATCTTTTATGAAGTACTAGCTTTTACCCGCGGCTTCGCTCGCAGTGAAGCCATTTTTTTTTTATAAAAAGTTGTCTATGTTACTTCTAATACCTCCAAGAATATATGTACAAAGTTTCATGATGATCGGTTCAGTAGTTTTTGCGTGAAAGCGTAACAAACAAACTTACATTCACATTTATAATATTAGTAAGGATAGATAAATTATGTAGTATGAAATAAAAAGGGGATTTTTGATTTTATTTTTTATTTTTCTCAATCTCTATTGCCACGCTTTCAATGATAGAATGTCACTTGTCTAAGGCCTATGTTAAAATTCTATCTAGTCCATAGAAATCAACCATAAGCCAGTCAAGTGCTAAAAGATTCTTGTAATACTAAAATCATGAACCAGCTGCATTTCAGCTCCACTTCTACTTTAACTTGACAAAATAATTCTAATAAAAGTTAGACTTTACCTTAAAACTTCTTGAGATAAACGGAAGCTTCAAAATGGGGTGCATTCGGCTGCGGTCCGTCTAGGATATCAGCGTATTTGATGGAGTACACCTTGCTGTAGCCGAGTCGCTCAGCTGCACGGGCCGAGAAAGCTGAAGTAGCATCCATGCGAATGGCGCACGCGCCGTGTGATTTTGCGATGCGTCTGAAACGTTGGAAAAACAATTTATAAATGCCTGTCTTTCGTAATCAAACAGAACATAGTTATATTTGAAGAAATTATTGTTGTCTGAATTTTTTTTTAAAGTTTATCATTTTTACTTGTTAAGCCGGTTTTTCACAGAATAGACCAGGATCAGTACGGTGGTAATATATTATGTCAACGTCTTCATATTCCGCTATGAAAAAGGTACAGTGTTCTTCGTCCTGTAAGGCTCCGTTTCATTCCGGCAAAAGTCATTGGGCATCTTAGTATGGAAATCATACCCATGGCGTACACAAACGAAATATAGCAGAATGTATTGATATATGGCTCCGGTTTACTATAGCATTAATCATATTAATATGAGTCACGGAATTGTCGACAAAAATGTATCCTAAACAGGTCGAGTTTCTCAAGAGGGCCAAATCCGAAACTATGAGGCAAACCTACAAACACTGAAAGGAGTCTAGGGACCGTTTTGATGAAAACTAAAACTTCATTATGGGCTTTTTGAAAACTCAATCGAACCACTAGATTTTCAAAAAATAAACAACCCGATAGTGTAGTAGAATAAGGATCAAATTCTGGAAAGTAATTAATAATTAAAGACACACGGAAAACTTAAGGAAATACCTCATTTTTAACAAAATGTACAGTCGAAAAATAAATTACTCTAAAATCGTATGATTATTTTTTTTGAATTAAATAAATATATGCAATGGAAGATCACATTATTCTCTTTAGTTTAAAACTATTTTGGTTAATGTCCGCCACTCTTCGCAAAGCGGGTCAGATTATGCCCAATGACCATTCACCGTGAAAACTAAGGTGAGATTGAAGTGAATTGGCAGCTAAATGGTCAAGTTTAGGTTGAGATTTTTACAGAATAGTACACTAGACAGTTTGTCGTAATTAAACATGTATCACAGAGTTTTTTTAGAGTAATGATTCGTCACTTATTCATCCAATTATGAATGTTATTAAGTTTGCATAGGTTATTTATAACAGACAGACATAAGAGGACATCGTGCTGTAATTTTACTGTACCTACGTGACATACTAATAGCCGCTTGTCTTCCTGCTAGAAGCGAATATGACAAAATATTTTTTAAACACTTAACAGTCGAGGAAGCAATCTTACATGTAATTATATCTAAGTAGGCAAGGAGTACTCGCAATTTGACCTACGACGAATTAAACGAACATCCCGTTGCTTAGTAACAAAACACAATCCGTTTTGACGGGTTCTGAGTTGAGGGATCGAATCCGGAATGAGGTGATCCGGTATAGAATCAAAGTTGTCGACAAAGCTCACAGGATAAGCAAGCTTAAGTGGAAATGGGCCGGTCATAGTAGCCCTACAACCGATGACCGTTGGGCTAGACGTGTTCTTGAGTGGAGACCGGGAATCGCTAAACCTGAGATGGGACGCCCTAACACTAGGTGGGGCGATGATCTTCACAGGGTGGCTGGTAGATTGAAAAGAGCTGCCAAGAATCGAAATAAATGGCGTGTGGTTGAAGAGATCGTTGTCCAGCAGTGGGCTGTTGTAGTTTGATGATGATGCTGTCGCGTATTCGGATAAGAATAAGTCTATTAAGACAATAGAATTTAGGTCACGTGGTAATCAATTGCGTTCTCTAAATGAAAGAAAAGAAAAGACCTCTGCCTTACAGTGAGACATTAATAGGCTGATAAGATTAGCATTAATTTGAACCTTATATAACCTGATGAAGGAAGACAAATGAATTCACGATTAGTTAAGCCTATTCTATCTATTCTTTCTTTATAATTAACAAGCTGCCCCACGCGGCTTCGCACCCGTCAAATGGCCTACACATTGACCCTACCTAGCCTACTCTACCTACACTACATACACGATCTTTGCGAAACTTTAACCGCTTACGCAGCGCACGTAACGGAAGCTCTCAAAAAGGAATAATTTTGCCCGTTTTTGCAACATTTTTCATTTGTGCTCCGCTCCTATTGGTCGGAGCTTAATGTTATATAGCCTATAACCTTCCTCGATAAATGGACTATATAACACAAAAATAATTTTTCAATTCCAACCAGTAGTTCCTGAGATTAGCGCGTTCAAACAAACAAACAAACTCTTCAGCTTTATAATATTAATATATAGATAATGTCCTATCTATTCCAGTTGGTCTGTCAATATACATGCAAGCAGATTGGTATTCCCTTATTAACAACCCCATGTAGTCTAGATACCTATTATTCGTTGCTTTTTTCCTTCGGGGTCCACAATATTCTATAATTTCGACGATGATTGTCCGAAAGCGAGTTATTTTGACGGTAACGTTAACGTCGAAGTCGGAAACTCCTGCGCGTCGCCCGCACACGCAATCGGGAAGCATGGCTGAAGAAAGGGGAGCCGTATAAGCAGCTGTGGTCGATTCCGGGTGCTAAAATGAAGGTGAGTATGTGGGTACTAGTGCATCAGAAGAATGTCGCAATAGAAACAAATAAGCAAGTCTCGTGACTAGAGCGTCCTTGCGATGCTGTAACATTTATTGCACAATACAAGCGTAGACATTGTTACTATTTACGCTACATACTTACGCATGCAGTGCATTAAAATAGCCTCATCGTTAGTCATCAATTTACTATCTAGGCTAGGATATATAGGGTGGGCAAAAATCGTGGATCGTGGGAGAAAAATTTTTTTTTTTTTTTTCTGAAAGGTTGCCGTAGTCGATCATTCTTCCATACAAACGTAGTATGGCGATTACTCCACTGTTTGACGGTGTACGACCAAAATAAAAAATATATCAATTTGTCTCATCATTATCTAGGCCTGTATGGAAACAAAAATAATAAAAATCTATTTGAAAGTTATGAGCGTCGAAAGTTCCATATTTCAACACTAATTTAAACGTATCTTTGGGCGGAAATATATACCAAAGGAAAATTGAAGGAACCAAAGGAAATTTAAGAAGGACAATTGCAAAACAGTCACCATACAGAGACAGTTTAGAAGTTCAACAAAGATAATAATTTTAATTTGATCAGATACATTTAGTCGTTTTTTCATGATATCTGTATTTCCAAAGGTCTGTTTATAAATTTTGCGCTCTTTGTTGTCCTAAATCATCCCTTCCCCTAAAAATTTGCGAAAGTTTGTATTCGCGAACTAGCTTCTTACTGATCATCACAGCATCTATCGTTTTCGCACGTGTTGTCAAATGAGATAGCATGCATTTTAACCCCGTGCACAAAATAGCCTCGACTTAACGACAACTTTAAGACCTGCTGCAAATAGCCCCAAATTTCCCTTGTTCCGTTTGATCCACGATTTTTGGCCCAACCTGTAGATAGATTTTCTAAAAAAGTTTCATGCCGTGTCAGATCTCACAATTTGAGGCTTGTTGTCAGAAAACCCTCGCCATGTACATAAGCCGTCGTAATGGTTTACTGATTACAATCACTATAGATCCACCTCTTTTAGAACATGATATTTGCGTTTGGGAACCGTCGAATAGCCGACCTGTCGGTTGACTGTAGCTTTGCAAGTTCGTACGTTACACTCCCATGCTTCGCACGAGTAGCGGGGGACGTTACTACCCTAATGACGCGACGACGCTCCGTTCAGGTGACTCGTTTGGCCACCCTCGCTAACCTACGTAAGGTTAACCCCCGCGCCCGCGGATCATGGGCCGTCACGTACGAATTTGCCAAACTATAATCACTCATTTGAGTATCGACAGTCGGCCCATATCTTATAAATACCCTGTGGTCTGAAAGGGAAATCAGAAAAATAAGATAGTGAAAGAGAACCAATCAATCTTGTCGTATTTAATCAAATTAATTAATTACACAGGTCTGCGTTATTTTTATTGTTTTTTTTCTTAAGCTATTTATATTCGTTTTGGTTGTCTTAAAAGTAATATAAACCTAATGCTGATGATTCTGGTAAGTGTGACGTGATTGCACGTCACACTTACCAGAATTAGAGGGTAAAGTGCTTGAAGAGAAATTACTACAAGACTCATGACTGCATGGTTTGTGATTCATCTCTTTGCTGATTGAAACATTGATTAACCACATTACAAATTCAAAACACTTTTAGTCCCTAGGGATTAATGAGCTACTTTAGTCCCTGTTTACGAAGAATAAACTAGCTCTTTTTGAATTGATGTGATAAAACTAAAATTCATATTTGCAATGTTCAACATTTAAAGTTTAATTATTTTTTTTCATCGTTGATGTGTGTTATTAATTCGGTTACTTGCTGAGAACCCTAGACTAATCATTATCGAGAGCAATTCCCTATCCATGACCTCAAGTTTATACTTACATGGTAGTGTCAGTAAAATTCAAAGTTAATTCTTAATTATGCAAATGCAGTAATAGCTTAATTGAATTCTAAGCAAGTATGTAAAACTTATAATTATTGTCTTAATCAGAGTATAAGCTAAGATGGAACACTACCTATGATTAATTTAGTGCCTCGGGGTCAAACAATCTGATTTGTATCTGATAGTTAACTATTGATTTTTACAAGTATTTATGTATGAGACCGATTTCGGCCACTGTGGCCAATCCCAATGGAGACTAGCCATTTGTGCGGGAGATACGCACAATACGAAAACACAGGTGTACTCGCTCTTCCATCACTCTCATATTCCGATGGGATGGATTCAGATCAGGCGCAGGACGCCGGTGTAGACTGAGGTCTTCAAAATATCAAATTTCATAGATTTTTGGCTTTTAACGCCATTTTATTTACAATTTTTTTATTGTTTGTTGAAGATTAAAATAGGTACGGAATTTACCAAACACTGCTTTATTAGACTTTTATGTTTCGGAAAATGTTATACTCCTTTTTTTCGATTTTATATTTAATCGCACTTTTTTGTTTTGGAAAATGTTATCATCCTTTCTTTCGATTTTATATTTAATCGCACTTTTTTATGTTTCGGAACATGTTATCCTCCTTTTTTAGATTATATATTTAATCGCACTTTTTATGTTTCGGAAAATGTTATCTTCCTTTCTTTCGATTTTATATTTAATCGCACTTTTTTATGTTTCGGAAAATGTTATCCTCCTTTTTCGATTTTAGATTTAATCTCACTTTTATGGCATAAGTTATGAATTTTAATTCAAACTTTGCTTCCGTGCGCATTATAACAACGTTTAACAGCTATATTTATGGGCCTTAGTTAACAGTGGCGCAAACTGGTGAGCAATACAACGTTAGCTCCCATTGGTAACAGTTGCACAGGATTGTAGTTGTAGCTAACTATACATAGATCAGTCTATACGCCCCTTTACCTACTAAAGCTGTTTTCAGCCATCATCCAACTGAAGTAGACATTAGAATCTCAAGATTTTGATTCTAAACTTCAGCATTTCAGCTGAAAGACATCCGCTGCTGAACACAGGCCTCCCCTAAGTGTCGCCACAGCAACCAGACCTGTACTACCAGTTTCTAGTGGATTCCCTCGACCTTCACCAAATCACAGTGTTCGGTCCACCTTGAGGGATTGCAAAATAAGTTATTACGATTGAATTACATTATCATCATCAGCCTTATAATGTTTCCACTGCTGAGACACAGGCATCCTCTCTGTGAGCGAGGTAATGGGCCTTACACCACCTCGCAGGCTCAGTGCGGGTCGGTGGATGTCACATGTCTTCGAACTTTTGGTTCTAAGACATGGCGGTTTCCTCACGATGTTTTAAGAGCATTGGTGATGAAATAATTTACACAAGGTAAAGCACTTTTCTGGGTTCGAACTCACGTCCTACGATACGTAAATCGAGGCCGTTTCCACTGTGCCACCACCGCTGTCGAATTACATTAATCTGCATGTAAAATTTAGCTAGTATTTCGACATTAATTGGATGCTGAGTCAACTGCAAATTCGCGAGAACACTTGAGACCGCAATGAGGAACACGCTTACTTGTGACATAACCTTCGTAGTAGTAAATGCTTCCTAATTTCTTGTACTTATACTCATTGTATCTGTAAACTATAGAAACTTATTTATGGACTTACTAGATTCTGCCAGCGACTTCGCCCTCCTGAAAGTGAAAAGTTATCCCCCGGGATAAAAAATGGATCCATAATTGCTTAAATGAGAGCTACTGCTCTCATTTAAGCAGTAGGTAATGAAAATATATTTAATAAAAATATCGATATGAAATCATAAGTATATCGAAATGAAAGTGCATGACTGCCTGAGTTTGATCCACAACCTAAAAGTTGTGGGCGTTGCCACAGAACCTTCATTGCTCCTAAAGGCTGATATAAAATATATACAGAAACGGTTTTGATTAACCGACGACAAAATTAAGTTGGTTGTAATAGGAAAAATAAGGGCATTTCAAAGAGAAATCTGATTTATCGATATATTGGTATTTGTTAGTAAAATATACGTAATAAGAAACATTATCACCAAATTTCAAGTTCATAGGTCTCCGACTTTGGTGGCTTCTCATTCCAATATTTTTAAAAACAAAAAATACAGTATTTATCTACTCAACAAGTTCTAAACAACGATACTCCATTCGATGGGGAAGGTCAAATTTTTTTGAAGGCCATTTTAATTGTTTCCCTGAAAAATATATTTTTTTATTTTATTTGCGTGGCTTTGGGTCAATAAAATATGCTTATACTGTGAGAATTTGTAGACTGTAACTGCAACTATGGCCGTTAAACCCGTTTGACACACGACGGACAGACGGTCACGTGAGTGACAGCCATAGGGTTCCGCTTGGACCCTGCGAGTACGGAACCCTAAAAAGGCGGAGGTTCTCAATTCCTCGGAATCTTTTTTTATGATTTATTTCTGTTTGTTATATTTCCTATAGTCTTTAGTCTTGGTAATCCGCAATTACTATAACATCCTCAATTAAGTTTACGACCAACAGCTCATGTTTGAAAGGCATTATATTTGCGAAACTTTAATGTAAACACGTTTATGCAAATATATTGATACATTTTATGAGCCACGTTCCTACCCGGTTCATGAAGATTTGCATCGCTAACAAAGTTTATTATTTATCACTTATATTCATGGACACGCGCTATGTATTAGGTGTCATGATGAATTACTAGTTCATGCCTAAGTGGGTGATGCCGGAAGAAATTACTTTTTGTATGCATTTCTATAACGGACTATTAAAATTAATTGGTCTTATAAATAATATACGAGTATTTTCATACAATTTTTACACTTAGATGATATTATCAACCCCCGACGCAAAAACGACGGGGTGTTATAAGCTTGACGTGTCTGTGTGTATGTGTCTGTCTGTGGCATCGTAGCTCCCAAAAGGATGAACCGATTTTCATTTTGTTTTATTATATTTTTGTTTGTAAGGTGGCTTTGTCGGAAGTGTTCTTAGCTATGATTGATTGAAATCGGTTGACCCGTTCAAAAGTTATCCGCATTTTACCCTTTGAATCTGGGTTTTTTGCAAGATATCATTCATAATTACGTTTTTCGATAGATTGTTGATTGAAGCGTTTCTACTACTAGGTATGTTATATATAGCTTAAAAAGCATGAAATAAATTATTTTTTGCTTGTAATAGGTTTTTGTGTCGGGGGTTTTTAAAATTTTAATTATACTTAATGTTGTGGTGGCCTAGTGGCTATGGCATCGCCTCGCCTCTCGTGTTTGAAGTCGCGGCTTGAAATTCGGGCAAGACCAATGTAATTTTTCAAATTTATATGGTACTCTCTAAGTTTATCTTGGACATCGCTGTCAACGGTATAGGAAAACATTATGAGGATACCTGAACTTATAGTTAATATAATAATAGTTACCCATTTGCCAAAGAAGAAGCTTACGCGCTTTGAACACGCTTTTCTCCTTACTCAATTCTGCCATGCCTCCAATTCTTAACCATGTCTAATATTCAATATCTATCTTCACATGTTCGGAATCTGCGTTCTTCCAATAATCTCCTCTTACTCTGTCCTTCTCATACTACTGCTTTCGTTCACTCTTCCTTTCATACATAGTCCATTCGCGCTTCCTCCTGAGAGCAGGACGGCGACAAGTCGGTATGCATTCAAGCAGAAATTGCGGATTAATTTTCAAAACAAATAAGCAGAGTCATCTCACTTTCTTTTTTTCTGTTACTTCATTTTTATATACGTATATATTATATTCGATTAATATGTACGTTTATATTACCTATTTTAGTAACTGGTTTTATAAAAAAATTAACAATGCACCTGCCATGTTGTCTCTTCACCAATCTTGATTGATTGGTAGAGAAGGCTTAAGGCATTAAATCCTTCTTTGTACCTTTTGTGCATGAAGTTTAAATAAATAAGTCTGAAATTGAATTGCTCATATTTTCCCTTAAGAGGCCTTTATCCTGTTTGGAACATTTACAGGTTGATATATATTTTTATACTTACGATACGAATGATTCGTATCGTCAGCTATACGGCCATTGGTCACTAATTTACTGTAATTGGAAAAATAAGAAGAAAATTCGTTCAAACAGGTCAATTTCTATCAAAGTTCCAGCAAGATGCAAGAGCAAATGAAGAAATCTTCAGTTTTGTAAATGAAATACTAAAAAAATCTCATAGATTAATCCAGCAAGAAAATTCTTGTTGAAGTTTGTATAAGTCTTAATCAATCGAATAAGGTGGTTAATAAAGGTAGGTTTATAGTTTCAGCACCACGTAACCCTTAAATAAATACAAACGTGATGTTTAGAAATATGTTAGGGAGCAAAGCAGCGGAAAAATTATTACCACGTGTCTTTTGAAGACCAATTAGCTAGTTATTTTTCTTGCCAACATTACTGCGTCAATTCAAGACGATTTCACTTATGTAACAGCACCAATTATTTACAAAAATTACGCAATTACAGTGTCGTCCTATTATGTAATGTCTTTATATACGCTTACAATAACAGTCCCATTACATACGATGTGGCTGTGACAGATATATTCTTTGTATTCGTAATTACGATGTTATTATCTTAGGCAATTTTTGCTGTGACAAGCTGCATTTTGCTTGGGGAATATTTTTAGGTATTTAATTTGCCATATTGGTGGTCAAACACAAACGAGGTGTCTGGGTTTTGTAAAGCTTTGCAATTTTACCCTACAGAGCACGGAATTGCTCCAGCCGCATTTGTCTGTCAATTGCATAGTCAAAATTGTCAGGATCCGTCAGTTTCAATTAGACTGTGAATCTTACTGGCACGGTTTTTTTCCTAGGCTCGCATTTGATCACTATCTCACCTGATGCTAGCAATAATGTGGTCGACGACCGAGCACGCTTGCTTCGAAGTAAATTACCTATTGATTTTTGACTTGACTTACTTTGTCTGAAAAGTGTCGACAAATGCCATATCCAAGTGGACGCGGCATGCGAGGCGATTGCGTGGTCTGTTTTTAGTCCCATCAAATTATATTTGGCAGCAACAGTATTGCGGTTCAATTATTTAAGTATCAGGAGCTATTGAGTAGGTACAGGATAAAATAACATATGTCTGTGTTCCCTGGAGGGTAAGGCCAAAATATACCGGGTCCGTGACCACTCGACCCGCTTAGTCTCGACCCGAAGAATAATACCATATGTTTTACTACCAATCAAGTGCCAATTGTACAGTCAGACAAAGTGACATTTTAATTCTAAATAAAATATTTTTTAAGCGTTCACGAAGGTATTGAGGAGAATTAGGATTGTGTGGGATAGTATAGAGAAGAGATAGGATATGGGTATCTTGACGACGCCAAATCGGCAGCCACTTCAATTTAGTCCGAAACGCCGACACGTGATCGAATTTACGGATGCCAAAAATAAAGCGGATGCACCAGTTCTGCAGTCGCTAGAGTTTGTTTAGGAGTACCTCCGTTGCATCTAGAAAACAGACATCCGCATAGTTTTTGAGCGGTAGAAGAAGAGATTGAGCAAGAGTGACCTTAGTGTGAAAAGGTAAGAATTTTTGGAGACGTTTAAGAGACTAAAAAGACTAGAAGACCCTCTTACATACATCAACAACATGAACCTCCCAAGAGAGGTTAGTATCCATATAGACGCCTACGTTTTTCACGCTTTTCGAATAACATATGGGCACTAAATCATAAACTACTGGCAGGATGGCTTGGTGATTTAAAAGTTTGAGCATGTATCTACCACCAACTACTTGGTCCTAAGATTATCAAATGATTTTTGTGAGATTTGTATTGCTGTGAACTTCGTTCTGTATTCTTTAGGATACCAAATGTTTATTATTAAAATTTAATTTAGTCAATCATGTTTGTTTATATTTTTAAACCTACTTTGGGCGCAGGTCGCGGTCGCGGGTTCGATTCCCGCACGGAACAAATATTTGTATGACCTACAGATAGAAATTTCTAGTGTGGGGCAAAGTTCTCAAAAAAAAAATCTTGTTAACCTAACAATTATAATCACGGTTAAAGACTGATTCAATAAATACCACCGTGCCCTAGCTATTTGATTGTAATGATAATAAACAATAATTTAACAGTGATTTTTACTACATATACAAATCGAATACTATATGATAATAATATTTTTTTATATGGTTAAATGTTTTTTTTCATGTTTCATAAAAATATTTAAAAATATATTAAATAAGTAATAAGTTTAATAAAGGACATAATAATATCTTTATTTGAACAAAAACCCTTAATTTTTTTGCTTAATATCTAGCTCGTGTTTCACAATTTGTGAAATGCGTACTAATTTATTGAACCTGCCTCCTAAACTAGGATACCTTGTGTCTTAGGAGTCAGTGATCTAATGTCTCTTGGACATTTATCATACCCTTATCAAGTAAACAGTACAGTAAATTAGCAAATTATACAAAAAAAATAAGAAAACAATATAAAAAAGATAAAGAGGTGAATAAGGGGGTAAGCTGTGAGTCAGTGTGAGTGTGTGTGTATAAAAGTTGTTAAAAAAGAATAAGTACTTGCTTAATTATTGATTTATTTATCCAAATATTATTTAAAGGCGAAAGGCAGGCTTGTATGAGAATTTCGTACCGCTAGTAAAATTTCGTGTTTCGAGATAATTTTTGGTTTAATTAGTAGTTATTATGATAGATAATCCCTTTTTTAATTCTTAGATTTTTAGAACTTGGGACGTAAAATTTATAACCAGTTTTATTTTCTAATGTTATGAACTAGTTTACTAATGTAGATTGTTACATATAGATAAATGTTAGATATTGGTACATAGTGTGTAAAGTGAACTGTTTGTTGCTATCTTTGTAGTGTTTTACTTACCATTAAGTAGGTAGATTGAGATGAGGATCGTACCTACTCAGTGTATTAGGAGATACCTATGTCCAGCTGCAGCGGACTGAAACAGTTTGATAATAATGAGTTTGATTATATTTAATGTTATTTTAACAAAAAAAGTATGCGGTAATAAATTTACACATATTAAAAATAAATTGTAGATTTATTTGTTTGACTAATTGTGTATGTATACGACTACAAGCGTTTAAATCCTATTTATTAATTGACTGTCGAGTTGTGTATCTGTCGAGACACGCATCTGTCAAGTTGCTTGTTTGTCGAGCTTCGTCTTTGACGTGTTGCAAATCTGACGAGATGCGTTTCTGTCAACATGCGTTTTCTGGCGAAATGCGTATTTGACCACTTGCGTTTCTGACAACATGCTAGTGATCCCTCTGTGGTGCAAATTGATAATTTTCTGTCCGACTATACATCGACGTTTTTACGCCTATCAAAACAGAAATAAGAGAAATATTTTATTCTTCGGGTCGAGTCTAAGCTGGTCGAGTGGCCACAGACCCGAAATACCTAACTAATTTTCCATCAGGATATCCCCGACCTCAACTATGCTTGGGTGCGCGACATATAAAAATTTGACATTTGGCCTATTTCTTATTTCTATTATTATCTAGGTAGGTATAACATCTATTATTGCATATTGGTCGATTGTGATTGACCAATTATAATAATTACTACGATTAGCTGCAGACGTCCTTGAGGCTTTTATGTCTTTGTTCAAATGGATTATATAACGTGATTATATAAAAAGTGAAGTTATAAATAAAACAGGGTTAATATAGCCGGTTTATTTGTTGTCTAAAAATAAACTGATCAGGTAGATAAAGTTTTTTTAATGGTTCAGGTTTCAAGCACATCACGAATTCATGACTTTATGGCACAGAAGTATAATACAGAAATGTATTTAAAAAGTAGGGGCACATACATGAGTTTCAACATATTTCATATTACAGAGATTAATGTGGGCCGATCCCGGCGGCATTGCAATGTCGGGCCGACCCGTGACGGGAGTGGAGCGAGCCCCGAACATCCCGTCAGCTTACAAAAATCAGTTTAATATACTCGGCACCATATTATGGGGCACCAAATTTTTCTCTTCCAATCTAATCGTGTGGGATATCAAAATAAAGGGTTTTAAGAGGTGATTTCAAAAAAATACAACACTTATATGTTTAAATGTACCTAATTCTAAAAAACAATAACTGGAAGTTATGAATTATAAATTATAAACTTGTTTTACAAGTTAATTAAAAATATCAAAAACCCCGACTGCTCAAAAAGCGAACCAAAAAGCCGTAAACAAGAAGAAAATCATGCTGTGCAGTCGGAGGATACATCTGGTTTTGGTCAGCCAGCTCGTGAACATGTATCCTCCGACTTGATGATTTTCTTCTTGTTTATGGCTATTTGGTTCGCTTTTTAAGCAGTCGGGGTTTTTGATTTTTTTAATCAACTTTTTTTATTAGTATTAAGTTTCTTTTTTTTAACCGACTTAAGTACCAAAAAGGAGGAGGTTTTATGTTCGACTTCTTGTATGTTTTTTTTGTGTATGTTCAATTGACGGAGATATCCTCCGTCAATTGTGGACCGATTTTGAAAATTCTTTTTTTGTTTGTTAGATTATGTTTCGAAATTGGTCCGATTTTAATTTGGTCAAGATCTGATGAAGAACTTCGGAGATATACAGCAGAACTCTTCAATAAATGACGGCAAATCTCTCGGGATTGCTGCAACCGCATGTCTGTTTATTGTTTATACCATTTCATAACATAACATCAAGCCAGTACGCTCTAAAGGGGTACGCAGATGTGTACAGTTCACCTTGATACACTCTCATTTCACCGTTTATGATCAAGTTTCATGGCATTCGGATAATCTATTCTGGCATTATAAGTACCTCACTAAAGGCAAGTTGCTTAATAGGTAAAACTAAAAAAAATGGTACTTACCAAAGACACCGACTTCGAAAAAGAAAGTTATTTTTCACTTTGTAGTGTTTTTAGTTGGAAGTCGGTAGTATTTTTTTTGTAAAAAGATTTTTTATCTTGTATACTATAGTGTTCAATAAAGTGTACATAAATAAATAAAAATCGATATTTTGAAGTCCCAGGTAATATGAAACAAGCCTGTTACCTAGACCCTACCTATCAACGAACTTCAATGAGTCTTCGGGCTACTAATAAGTAATTTCATATGAAAAACTCAATGATTATTGCTCGACCCAGGAATCAAACCCCGGCCAGGACCTCAAATGCAACAGGAGCGCTTACGACAACTATATCACCTAGGCAGCCTTAATCTAGACTTACAGACGTTCCCAAATATAAATAAAGGCACTCATAGTTCTACGCTCTTCCCAAAGTAAAACATATTAATAGATACAATAAATCATAATCAAGTATCGACGAATCTAAATTTAGTGCGAATTCCGGTTTATAATGAGTCAATCGAATATTTTTTTGCTTATGAGAAAAACGGTCGTGCAATTACTTGTAGATACATAATACGAGAACTTATGTAACTGATTAGTTGATATACCTATATGTTTTTATTGTGTCAGTAGGATACAAGTTCCCTTTCGTACTAGATATGTGTTTCAAATGAAAAATACTATCGAGAAAAAGCTTCTAGGATCTCCAAGTTGAAAAATAGTAGGATATCAAAATATAGTTTTAAAAGTCGATGTGGGTATTTGATTTTTTTGTCACCAATGCGACTTCTGAAAGTTTTAGAAGACTCTAATTCTTCACTATCTATTTATTATTAGGGTCTCAGTCGCAGAATGTAACTTTCGCAAAATACACCCCATACGCAAAACGTACCATTCTCAAAATGCACTAATTATGCACATTGCCCATAATGCATCTTTGTCATAATGCACCTTTCGCAAAACGTACCTTTTTTCTACATCAATTCTTATACTGTACTCCAGGACCTACAGGCAAATTATAGATTGATAATTGTATTTATAATCGAATCAACCAGTACCAGAAAAAATATAGGTGCTGGTGCAATACATTTTTCATTCATCGGGTTGCTCTCTAAGACTTATGACATATCACCCGCACCCTGTTTGGTCCTACCTATAGTAAGTTAAGAGAAACTTACCTAGAAGCTTTCTAGGTTAGGTTCCTATAATATAGGTGAATATTTATCTGGTACATCGATCGTACCACCTCAGCTAATTTATCAAACAATGAAGCATACATTTTTGACAAGGAGGCCTTGACTTCTTAATCACGAGTCTCGAACTGAAACTGTTTTTTCTAGATGTTAGCTTAGGTAACTAAACAACTTTTTTTGCTGAACACGCTCAATTTATCAAGATAGACTAGAACAAATTGTGTTGTTATTACTATAATCACGTTATTTTAAAATAATCACAGTTTGGGACTAATGTGGTTTGATAGACAAGTCTAGAATGAATTGTTGCTAGATAACCTAAGCACGATGCGAAAACGTTTAGTCAGTTTTTCATGTCGTACTTTTGTTTGTTTTTAAATAAGAGACTTTATGATACTGCTATGCTTTTGTGCATACAGGTGCTATAAAATCTGTTTGATTCGTTCATTAAGAGAATTATGTGGGCCGATCCCGGCGGCACTGCAATGCCGGGCCGACCCGTGACGGGAGTGGAGCGAGCCCCGAACATCCCGTCAGCTTACAAAAATCAGTTTAATATACTGGTCCCTCAGTGAGGGAACTTTCAGATATTAAGCTGAAAAGAACAGATACTACACTTTGATCTTAGCCAAAAGGCCGAGAAGCGATAACGAAACACCAAAAATCGAGGAGGGTCGTTCAGTCGCGGCGAATCTTAACACCGCGATTCAGAAAGATGACGTTAATGTACAGTGCCATCTATCGGACACTAGTGTTACTACCATTGTTATAGATCCCCTCCTATTTGGCTCCCATTCAAACTCCGTGGGCTTTTGTATTACAAGAAGGGTGACCGAAGTACATAAAAATAAATATTTAATTTGCATCAAAAGCATAAAAGAACGCCTGAGAATTACAATAATTTATTTTTAACCGACGAATAAAAAGGAGGTGGTTCTCAATTCAAAAAAGATTTTTTATTGGAAATAGTTCACCGCTAAGGGTAGAAAAAAGGAATACATTGATTATTTATGTATATATATATATATATATAATCAAATATTCCGTTCCATCATCGGACTACAAGACGTACGGCGATGCGTCATCGGTTACATAGTGGAATGGAAGTGGGAATACTTTTATTTTTCGTACA
Organism: Orthosia gracilis; assembly: GCA_947562075.1. Lineage (NCBI taxonomy): Eukaryota > Metazoa > Arthropoda > Insecta > Lepidoptera > Noctuidae > Orthosia > Orthosia gracilis. Next base: position 39,579,593 of record OX387265.1, on the reverse strand, counting down.
GCAAAGGAGTGGATTCCCTGCCGGAGTCTGTATTTCCTGGCTACAACCTGCGATGCTTTACATCAAGAGTGGATATATTTCTTCAAGGCAAGCGTGCTTCATCGTCGACCACATCATCCCTTACCATCATGTGTGATTGTGGTCAAACGCTAGCCAACAAACAATAAAAAAAAAACACAATTTTAATTTTTAATACTGAATTTTCAATTGTGAATCGATTCTTTTGAAATTATGCAAACTGAAAAGTAAAATTAAAAAGTTTTTAAACAAAACACTTTGTAATAAATTTTGAGGCCGCGCCAAAGAAACAATCAACGAAGATCAACCTATAATATTTTTTTTCAGACGGCGCCAAACAAACTAACTTTTGCTTTTCAGTTAGATGGTTATTTTCTTTTTATAAGTAACTTAGGATAAGCGCATTGGATGAAATTCGTAAAGATGTATGTGATCAGGTTGAAATTTAGAAACAAAAGATAACGACATATCATATTAAAAAAGCTGTGTGCTTCTAGATTTCTACTATATGCGATAATTCGAATTGTAGATTGCTAAAATCTACCTACAATATCTCAACCATGTTGGGGTTGGCTTCTAATCTAACTGTATGCAAAGCTGGGAAAAATACATGCTTTGCTTTAATTAACATAGAAATTGCAAAATACTATCTCGCATGTATTTAAAATACAAAATATTTGTAAGACGTGTATTTGAAATATAAAATACAGTTTGTTAACTATTCTTATTTAAAATACAAATTATAAAATACAGTCGATCATCTATCGAGAAACTTAATTAATATACAGAAGTTTCGTGAAAATAACCGTTTGAAATGAAAATGACAATTGACAAAATATTTGACAATTTGACGTATATATCTACTCGGTCGCCATTTTGCTTACGAAAGCTATCGGGCGCTATTTTCTGCAGAAAGCACCCATTACTTATTAATCAAATCGCTAAATATATTTATGTTCAAATGTATTTTGAAGCCATACGTATTTGAAATACTACCTCACCGTCAGGTATTTGAAGTACCAATTACAAATTACATTTTTAAGAAGTAATTGAATAAATCAAATACCAAATACGAATTTGTTTTTTAATTACGTATTTTAATTACGAGTAATTCAAATACTGTCCAACCCTGTATGCAGCTGAGTACCAGCGACTGCTTATCTTACCTAGTATCTGGGTAACACGATACTCCTTGGGGCTTTATATTGCCTGGCTTTCAACTATGTACCTTAATTTTCCTCCACTATGCACCTTATAAATGTTTTATTATGTATTCATGTTGACTATGTAGATTTGTTTGTTAATGAAAACAACAAACTTAAACTTTGAAGCTCAACAAGGACAAAGTTCCAATACTTGCTTACCTACTTAAGAACTTAGACAACATTCTGAAGTTAATATTTCAGTGAAATGTGTTCATGACTTAATTAAGCAAGATGTCTTCTCAAGAGAGTTTGTTTTGAATGGCTGTCTGTTACAGAAGGGATTAGTGTCGTTAAATTGGTGAAGGTACTTGAGCGCAATGAGGGAAGAGACAGTCTTGAGTTCAAGTTCAAAGTCAGAATCTTAACAGAGAAAGGTTGAAGAATATATTAAGTTACAAAAATGCGCTGAAGGTCGTAACAAAGACGGAGAAAAAGTTCAAGAATCTGGTAGGTCATGGACGAAGTTACATGAACTAAAGTTTTGTAAGGAATGTTTTTCTTTAAAAAGTATAAAAATAGAATCATACCTAGACCAGCAACGCGTAGCAGTCATTGTTACAAAACTTGAATAAAACGAAAATAACACGACGAAAAGAAAATCCAGGCAGATTCCTTTAAAAAAAGGTTTATGATACCTATGTCAGTTTTAAGATTGAAATATTTTTTCCTTTACCTGCGACGTCATAACTTAGATCATTGAAGAAAAACATCGTGAGCCTCAGTTAGTATTAGTCTGAAATTGCTAACCCTCTTTGGGAAAGTGCGATCGTTAATAGTCGAACCTTCTCTGTACGAGAAGAGTCCCTTGCCCTGCAGTGTGCCAGTACCAAACTGGTATCATACCCAGATAGGTAGTCGAAGAAAATAAAAAAAAAAACCTTTAAATTACCTTTTTTTGTTGTCCGGGTAAACATTCAAGAGGCACCTGGACTTTTGGGAAAATAACAGGGAGTGTGGGATTTTACCTCACTAAAACCTCCCCGGTGATCACCATAGAGATCATAGGACCACCCCGGAACCCCCTCTGTACATGGCTTGTTAGGGCATGGCTTGTTACATCCCTGTGGAGATTGAAAGAGCATATCCACGGAGCCAGCATATCGCTGTGCACGGCAGCACGTGATCTCTGCGACACCGACTTTTTCTGGAGTCACTTGGTGGGTGGACAGAGTCGCCAATATGAGCTCCCGTGATCCCAGAGTCCCACTTGCTCATGATGCAGGCGGGGTTTCGGCGTTTTAAACCTAAAGTACGAATACTTAAACGTGGTAAGACACAAAATAGATTCGCAACGCAAATTCACCACCTAGCATCAGGTAGACCATTTGTTTCTTTGCTACTCAATTTAAGTTTTAAAGGTACTCACTCTGATTCTTCAGCCAGAACTTTCATGATACGCCTTCCTCTCCAGTCGGGGTGAGTGGATGCGATTCTAAGCTCCATCATGACATCTTCACTGGCTGGCACCTTCTCCCAGATCTTTGCCTCATTGTTTAAGTGGTTCAGCAACCGAAGGATACGTCTGAACTTTTGATGACGGCATTCTTCTGTTTTGTCGTTGTCTTCAAGATCCTGAGAAGGAAGGGGTGAATGTAAGTAGGTATTTTCTAAACTAATAATAAAACAGTTTAATAAAACAATTTTTGTTTGAATCGTGGTGTTTTCGCTAGATATCGTGTAATAATTACGTATTCAATAGATTGTCGATCGAAGCGTGTCTACTACTAGATAAATTATGTAGTTGAATAAAAAAAAGTTATTTAAAAAATCAAAAAACCCGACCGCTTTAGAAGCGAACTAAAAAGACATAAACAAGAAGAAAATCATGCTGTGCAGTCGGAGGATACATATTCGCGAGCCGGCTGACCAAAACCAGATGTATACTCCGACTACACAGCATGATTTGCAATGCAGCATTAGTGAGTTTTTAGCATTAAGCATATTCATCCTTTAAATGTTCCCACTATTGGAACATACACTATTGTCACATAACTTCGATTTTTTTTTTTAAATAATCGAAAATCGTTTTTAACCCCCGCCGGAAAAAGAGGGGTGTTTATAAGTTTGTCGTGTGTATTTATCTATCTGTCTGTGGAATCATAGCTCCTAACCAGATGAACCGATTCCGATTTAGTTTTTTTTTGTTTGTTTGAAAGGTTTGACTTTATTTAGAGCGTTCTTATTTATTAACCGACTTACCAAAAAGGAGGAGGTTCTATGTTCGACTTCTTGCATGTTTATTTTTTTTTTTTGTTTGTTTATTTTCACCGATATCTCCGTCAATTGTGGACCGATTTTGAAAATTCTTTTTTGTTTCAAAGAGTATGTTTCGAAATTGGTCCCATTTTAATTTGGTGTAGATCTGATGAAGAACTCCCAAGATATACGACAGAACTCTTCAATAAATAACAGCAAATCTCTCGGGATTGCTGCAATCGCATGTCTGTTTATTGATTATACCATTTCATAACATAACATCACGCCAGTACGCTCTTTAGGGGCACGCAGATCTCTCATTTCACCGGTTATGTTCAATTTTCATGATATTCGGGTTATCTATTCTGGCGCTAAGGTAACTTACTAAACAACTTGCCTATTAGGTAGGAGCAACTAAAAAGAGAAAAATAAAAAAACTTTTTACAAAAAAATACCACCGACTTCCAAATAAAAAAACTACAAAGTGAAAAATAACTTTATTTTTGGAAGTCGGTGTCCATAGCGCAAAAAAAATGGTACCTACGAAAGACACCGACTTCCAAAAATAAAGTTATTTTTCACTTTGTAGTTTTTTTTTATTTGGAAGTCGGTGGTATTTTTTTGTAAAAAGTTTTTTTGTTTGATGAAAATCGGGTCAGCCGTTCAAAAGTTACGTGCGTTTTATTGTCAGAATCGGGGTGTTTTCGCAAAATATCGTGTTCAATAGATTGTCGATCGGAGCGCGTCTAATACTAGATAAAATAAGTAGCATGCAATAAAAAATTGTCGGGACTTTTTAAAATTTTAATTGTTAGAGATTTTTGGGCTATCATACAAATATAATTACCGCTAATGTCTATGCTAGTGTTACAATTAATTTATTCACAAAACAGGTCAATCCATCAATCTAATGCAAATATTTGTCCTTGTCAAGTTAACAGGCAGTGAAAGGACAGTTTCCGCATTTTTCAGTGATGCCGATGTCACTAAGATTATTTGCTAATGATTCTAATGACCTGAGCATTGGAGCGCATCGGACCGTCAAGTGGAACCCTTTCCTTATCGCCCTTGAGCCAATTTTAATTATATTGCCATTAAGTTAGAAATTGAGGACATCTAGAACAATCCTTGAAACGAGAAGATTTATTTCCAAGGGAATCGAAAGGAAATTGAGCGTGTTTCATGGAAGTATTTTATTGTTTACTTTGAGTACCTATCACAGACTTTGTAAAAATAAATAACTACTAATTTAATAGCTTGGATACCACAGATATAAATCTAACTAGATGACGCGATTGTATGTACTTCGCGTGGCAAAAAACGGAGTAAAGTTACGATCAATGATCGTAATCTGAGCTTTTCATTTAGCATTATCGGCACCGGAAGTTCACCGAAATCTAGACAAATGCCTTTTATGCGATATTGAGCTGTAATGATTGTAAAGAAAAAGTTGGCCGAGGTATTGGAAATGTTTTCTTTCATTGGTAAGTAAATTTGTTCTTAAATTGTTTGTGAATAAGTGGCACGCTTGGTTTTCATACTGATGTAGGGACTTGCGTTATCTATTTAGATTTATGTCTGTGCTTAAAACGGATTGCCAGGAGTTTGGATCTTGGTCCAGTTGATGCTACTTAATAGGCTGGAGTATTAATAACATGGAATTTAAACGTAACTGGTGAAACGTAGGTGAACCATAATAGGTTCCCTTCGACCTAACTTTACGGAGTACAATAATATAACCGTGATGTTATGTTATCTTGGAACAGTTTAAAAGGCGAATAGAAACCAACCTACCTGTTTTTAATCCCCGCGGAAAAAGAGGAGTGTCATAAGTTTGACATGTGTACCTGTGTATTTGTGTATCTGTCTGTGGCATCATAGCTCCTAAACGGATGAACCGATTTTTTTTAGTTTGTTTTTGTTCAAACAGTGACTTTACTGAAAGTGTTCTTAGCTATCTTTGATGAAAATCGGTTGAGCCGTTCAAAAGTTATAGGCGTTTTACTGTTTGAATCGGGGTGTTTTCGCAAGATATCTCAATTTACACTAATATTATAAAGGCGAAAGTTTGTGAGTGTGTGTGTGTGTTTGAATGTTTGTTACTTCTTCGCGCTCAAACGGCTGGACAGATCTGGATGAAATTTGGCACAGAGATAGATTATAGTCAGGAATATCACATGGGATTTATCCCGGGTTTTATATTTTCGATTTTCATGCGGGCGAAGCCGCTGGCAGAAGCTAGTCGTGTTATAATTACAGGTTCAATAGATTGTCGATCAAAACGCGTCTACTACTATATAAATTATGTACCATGCAATAGCAATAAAAATAAGCCGGGGTTTTTAATTTTTTTCTTGTAAGATGTCAAGAGGCATCATACCTATTTGACTAGTGATGCTCGTCAATGTTCTTTATTTCAAAACCACAAAAAAAGTCTAGGGCATCTGTATGAAGACAGTCAGAAAAAAGAATACTGAACTTTGTTCAATTATTAAAAGACATACTGCAGAAGACTCCGTTGCTAATTGGCTTTACTTGAAAGTAGATATTGATTTTTCTACCACTCGTAAAATGCAAATTTGAGGCAAAGGTTTTCTGCCGCTGTGAGTAGAACAGGAAAAGTTGAACATATTTGCATGGCTTGTTTCACTTAAGAATTTTCTCCTGAATAACTACAGCATATTTTGTCTCGCAAAGGCCTTTCTAACACTCTTTTGTTTGCTACTTGTCATTGACATATGTAGGTAGAGTCATCATCATCTGCCTAGCCTTTTTCCCAATTATTGTTGGGGTCAGCTTCTAGTCTTACCGGATTCAGCTGAGTACCAGTTTTTACATGGAGCGACAGCCTATCTGACCTCCACAACCCAGTTACTGGTATATGTAGGTAGATTCAAGCAAGTTATTTCATGGCACATCTTAAGCCTATATTACTAAAGTCATTCTAATACAATTAGGTCCGATTTTGCTCAAATATATATTTCGGATAAAATTTCCATTATGTGCCGTTGATTTTTAGCGCGGGGAGGGTGGTGGGGGGACGAGGTGAGTTTTGGCTACCCCCTGTTCCATCCCCAACCATGGGGTTTCCGTGGGGTGGGGATGGTACAGTGGGGTAGCCTCCCGATCTCCCTTTCCCTCCCTTAAAACGATGGACATTTACGGAAATTTTTATTCTTACCTGAAAACTTTAACTATGGATATCTCCATAACCATGGGGCTCCGAGTGGTGTGGATGGTACAAGGGGATAGCCAAACCTCAACCTCCCCTCCCCAAAACCCACGCCGCGCCAAAAATCAACGGCCCATAGTATAAATTTCAACCTATATTTCCTTAACAACAAACATGTTATCGATATAATAAGAAAGTGACAATTAGTTTACCCATTGAAATATCAGTGAGATGTTGTCCTTTCAATGACATACAACCATTGTAATATCTACTTGAAGTTTTGTTATTTGGCATTTTTCTTTTACATTTAAAAATAAACTTTTGGAACCGTAATAGATCGTAAATGTTTAAAAAATTAAATATTGATCTGTACTTCTTTCTATAAGCAAACAATGCTGGACGACAATTAATTCTAAATTCAAAACATAATTTCTGATTTATCTAAAAATACTTAATGACCCAATTTAAAATCTATTGAATATACAGTTTTTTTATATTGTATAAAACGTCGTAAGTGCAGCGTGAGTTTTCTGAACAAGAAAACTTTAATGTTTTGAAGTTTTCGAACGAATTAACGGCCGAAAAGGTCATGAATCCATTTGCTTGACTGTACGTAAGCATTACCTTCTCCATTGTATATAAGCTGCCACATTGGCCCAGCGAGTTATTGGGTTTTCCAATTACAATTTTTGAGAAGGCTGATTTATGCTCAATTAATGACAATATCCTGGGGACGAGCATGATATTGCAAAAGGCTTAAACATAGCTGAAGAAACTGCACGGAAGTGTACCTATATGTACACCACCGTGCAGTTACGTTATGTTTTCCATTAAATCATGATTATTAATTACTATTAATAATAAATTAGTATCAGATACGAAACTAGCTTCAGGCCGCGGCTTTGCTTGCGTAAAAGGTAAACTATCTCATATCCTCTTCAGGGTCTCAAACTATCTCCATGCCAAATTTCATCAAAATCGGTCCAGAAGATCCAAAAATTGCCCCCTACAACCTCACAGTCTCACAAACTTTACCTCTTTATAATATTATATAGTATAGATGGCAGATGAACTGGCAACAGAGGGCTCAACAAATAATTTTGTGGGTCCAGAATCACATGGTTGTAAGTAGCAGGTAAGCATTTCGACGTGCCTCGTGAAGGCCACATTCAGGGAGTTTGCAGATCACAGACAACAAAAACACTGGCTGTTTAATAGCAGTCTGGAACACTCCAAACATTGCCTGGGCTCTACGTTCAAATCACGGGCATGCATTTCGAATATGAGCAGGGGGCAAATCCGCGACCTACTTGGGGCCTTTACTGGCCACTTTGAAACCTTGTGCGGAGAACATACGGAACGCATGGAACACCTTCTGTGCACATGCGAGGCACTGGCTAGTAAGCGAATGAGTCTTCTAGGGGCAGGATATCCGAGACCCAAAGACTATAGGCTCATATCTCCTTATCTCGTTGTATAGATCATGAAGGAGGTTTTCAACGAGATTGGGGAGGAGTAACCTATTTAGTGGACCACAAAGATCCCAATGGGCCGAAGCGTGCGAGTTATGACTCGGCCCCTTAATAATATAAGATAATATCAGCCTCTTATAGCACATTAATGAGACAAACTGATTGCTAACAGGTACCAACATGGTTAATTGAAATCAGATTGTTCCGCGACTGGTAATCAACACCTGCACGGAAGTTCATTGCCATTACTATCCTATACACGTTCTTATTGTGCCATACGGGTACGTATACCAGGAAAACTAGACTACCGTCACAAGTGAGAAAAATATGATTGCTTATTTATGTTATTTCGGCGTTGATGTCTTTTGGTTGAAAAATATTTTTTGTATTATTTTTTTTTTGTACAGGAAAATAAAATTCTTTTTCCCGCTTATAAATTTCAAATAGCTCTTAGTTAGAGATAGTTGGGATTAAATCAGTTTAATTAAAAACCTGCAGCAGTATTGCGTAAGTGAATACGGCAACGCAAAGAGATTTACCGCCATCCAATCGACCAAATCGACCAATTACACAGACGGAAATCCACATCGCGTCATTCATCTCGCATGTGATTGGTCGATTGGATAGCAGTCAAACTCTTTGCTTTGCCGTATTCACTTACGTAATACGGCTGCTAGTAGCGTTCAGCACTTTGTTACAGATATGGTTTCGTTGACGTTAGTGAATTCACAATGATATAACACCTGCACTAATTAAATATGTGGGTAGGTATCACAGACGTTTTGACGTTATAGAAAACTACCTACTTTTATCCCGTGACATCGCTTTCGTGGGAAGGGTATCTCGCATTTGCCAGGATAAAAGTATTTATTATGGGAGCACGGTTGGTGCAGTGGTTGAGCGATTGACTGCTGCGCTGCGTGTCGCGGGTTCAATTCCCGCACGGAACAAAAAATTGTATGACCTACTGATAGTTGTTCCGGCTCTGGGTGTTTGTGTATGTGAGTTTATATGTTTGTAAACGCACCCACGATACAGGAGAAATTCCTAGAGTGGGGCAAAGTTTAAAAAATGAAAAAATATGACTTTAGTGATAAAGTAGTTTTGTATTAGAGAAATTACTATCAAAATCGGATCAGTATTTCTAGATAACTTTTAATAAAATACAAACACTATACTATAATAATATAATAAAGTTGACGAGTTTAATTAAATGCGTTAATTTAATTAAACGTTCAACTCTTAGGAGCGGAGCGAAAATAGAAAAACGAAGTCATAGCATGGGTGGGTGAAACCACGGGGCACAGCTAGTTTCTTTATAACATTGATTTAGATTAGCTTTGAGAATTAAAATTTTAAGGATACTTTTCTCAATCATGAAATGTTCTTCATTAATAAAAGAAATCAAAAATAAATACTCACATTCCTATTAATAATAGCATTGAGGACAATTCCCACGAATTCTCCATTGTCATCAACAGCTGCCAACGATACCTCTTGATCTATGGTACTGATTGCGTACTCCTCCAGCTCGAGGCACCGACTAGATGGGGTCTCCAGGAGTTTCACTGCTATGTTCAAAGGCTCATCTAGGAAGAAGAACCTGGAAATTTATTTGTAGTTAGTTTTTGTTGATGGATCAATTACCATTTTAATTTTGACAGTACAAAAATGCATTGCTTCATACTTTTTGATAATTTCTTTTGCGACATTAAGATGACCGAAATTCTTAAGGATTAGTAAGGTGTAATGATTGTATGTTTAAAGGGTGGCTTATAATTTTTTGGCAATATTCCAGGGGATGACAGTACTTATGAATATTGATAACTTTTTATATGGGTCCCATTCAAACATATGAAAAAGAAAAAAAGTTACGCGAATAGCGATGATGTGACAGTGATTAAAATTTGTTTGTTCATATTCATAGTGTATTCAGTGAAAGATTAATAATAGGTTTAAAGTCTCCATGAATATTACGAGTTACCAATGTGTCACTCAAAATGTGTATTGTTTACAATATGAAATACCATAACAACCCAACGCAGGATCATAGTTTGATTTGATAGCATCTTAATGAGAATAATAATTTAGTAATACAACAAGTGCTATAAATAGCAATGGTAGGTACTGCACTTAGATTGTGCAAAGTCCAGAACGGGGAGGCACGGTCTATACGTATAGGTTTGTATTATTATATTGACGCATTTCCAAGAGCATGGCTGCATATGCAGAGTGGCGGTGTCTTAAACACAAAGTACATAAGCGGCAGCGCGCTGTGGACAGAGAAGCCGCTACGAACAAAGCGTCATTTTGCACACACACATTGACATTGTGATTTTACAGGGATTCTTGGGCAATATTGGACCGACCTCAGTCGCGGTTGTCACGAGTGCTTTGTGCGGGCGTTTGTCACGTCATTCAAAGGTACTGTAAAGAGGTTGCATAGGCTGGGTTACCTTTATTCTAAGGTGTTTCTCATATATATATATTAACAAATAATAAACCAATCATCTTGTTCGATGAATAAATAAATTTAATTTATTAATTGCTACAGACCGAACATACTTAAAATTCAATAGTATTTAAAAAGGATCCGGATGTCAACAATTGTCAGGCCACCAGAAGGACATAGCACAAAAAAGTACTTTTATTTTATGGGACATAGGTACGTGTAATTTTATACACAAGTTTAGGTATTTACGTAAGCTGGGGTGAAATCTTTAATTTTATGCTTTCTACTTCGTAGTCAAGTGTTGACAAAATGAATGAACGCTATTATTACACTTCCAGTGTATTTGGTTGTTCAAATACAACAACAAACAGTGCCTACTCGTTCTTCAAATGTCCAAACAATACAGAAAGGTAACTAATAAAAAGCCAGTCTTTAGGTACTATAGTTCAAGTAGGTATTTATACTACCTATACTTATACTACCTACTCCTTTTTAAAATTCAGAATCAGGTAATATAGTAGCAACCCTAGTGAGTCTGTCAAGTTTAGGTGACAATTTTCGAAACGGTGGGCCCTTCTGTATACTTTCTATTTTGTGCTTATAATATACGCAATATAATTACAGGCATAGTTCATGATTTTGTGCAGCCAAATAGGAAATATACATTTTTAATCCTGGCTGGATCCAGACGAAGCTTTGGATTTTGGGACGTAACTTGAGAAAGACAAAATTATTGTCCAGTACGTCTTGGATCCTCCTTTTTAACGTGATTTAGTTGGTCATCCTAGACATTGAAACATTGTTTGAGCCAAGCTCTCCATAATCTTGGACTGCCATCATGCTTGGGTGTTGACATCCAGGGCAAAGTATTATTTACCTACAGTTTGCAATACAAATACAAAGTCGTATTTATATTTTAAATACATTTTACGTCTAATATAGAGATGGCGGGACAAAATAAACAGCATTCGCCATAACTGGAAGGTGAAGCGCGGGCTCTTGAAAGGGCTGATGATGATAATGGTTGTGCTTCTGACCGACTTCCATCTTCGATCTTACCTCCTGAGGAAGTCGAGTGTGCGTTCCGTGTCCTTGGAAGTGATGGTTTTGATGTGGTAGGCGGGTTGTATGCTCTCGTTGATGCCGAGGGCTGCCAACTGCTCCGGAAGTTTGTCAGCAAGCTAAGAAGAAAAGAGATTTTTATTATTATTGATTGAAATAGGTTATGTGAGTGTCTTGTCTTTGGGTGTTGTTGAATTTAGGAAATATAAAAATGGTCTTGAACCAAGCCTGACTATTGCCTACTATCTTATCTTACGGAATTGTACATGTAAAGCCTACAAATATCAATGGCCGAACCAGCATTAGCCTTGTTCCATGTTCCCTTAACAATTGCGTTAGATATAATTATCAGGGCCGTCACTTGAATTCATTCATGGCTGTAATATGACAAAAATAATTAAGCTTTTAGTTAATCGGCCATGGTTAAAGACAAATGCAGCTTGCATTAAGCGCATATCAGTTAGCTTTAGTCAATTTATTATTCCTATACAACAATTCCATTGTTTATAAAATAAAGCTGGAGGCACACCAAGGTATGTCAAGGTGCAGACTTGTAAAGTCTAGATCTAAATGGATAAATCGCTTAAATGCCGTTTTGTTGCGACAGCTTTGCCAGACGACAACCGCCTTGTTGTTGTTTAGTTATCTACAAATAAATTCATTGTTTTGTTTACTTATTTGTTCAGATATTTCTTTGTATTGCATATCTTTAAAAGCCTCGTCTTTTGTAACTGTTGGGTTTAGCTACAGGAAAGCAATGCGATATCCATTGGTGAAATATCAAAAATGTATTGGCAAGAGCTATCAAAATGTCACGTGAAAAGTCCCTTATGGAATTTCACAATCGCCATAGCTAATACAATTACACTTTGTCTTGAGCAGTGGTTCCCAAATATTTTTTGAGCTGGGACCACTTTGATTTCAAGCAGGGACAAGAAGTCCAGGTAAAAAAAATAACTGTGGTTATTAAAAATTAATTAAAAACTTTTAGTATACCTATTTTCATAAGTAACAAGAACATTTCTAACATACACATCATTCATAAGTAATAACACCCAACATTTCTAATCTGAACCTTAAAATCGTTTAATCATTTAGCATCTGTTACTATACTTAATTGGATTTTTACAGTGATTATAACATTATAACAAAGATACAATAGGTTTGACACGTAGGAATTGGTAAATAGTAATGTCTTGAACGTACTATGAGCTATGCTGATATACTAAAAGGAAATGGGATAAATACACATCGTTAGAATAATGAGGAAAACTAATTACTTAACAGCTGGTGTTAAAAGTAAACAACATATTAATGAATCAGGACAATGGTAGATACATCAACTAATGATATGGACTATGACCTTATGGGATGGATGTGAAGAGGGAAAACATAACACATCAATGTAATTTTTCAGTTGAATAGCTTGACATTTTGAACCCTTCACGGACTATTTTTTTGCGGCAATTTTGTGTCGAATGAACCACCAAAAGAATTAAGAATATTAATATGACTGGAGGACGAGGGCAAAGTAAATATGGATGGATCATGTGAGGAACGGTATCAAAAAGAGGGAGTCAGTGATAGCGTGACGCTTGACAATAGAGAATGAAAGAAGGAATCGTGATGCCCCGACCGCAAAAACGGATAATGGAATCGCATAAATGCATTGTTAATTTCAGCCTCGGATATATCGACAAAGATCTTAGAGCACATGTAGGAAATAATCACTTGAACTGCATCATCAACAGTATGACATAGTTATGTCATGTTTTGCAAGCAAGATTACAATTTAATTGAGTAGATCGTGAAGTGCCGTATCATTATTAAAGTTTATGCGTTTTAAACTTGTGTGTGTCTGTAGTCAGAGTAAACTACTATTAATAGGGTCTATTGTGTATTGGGTGATTCACAGAGATACCCTAAAATTCTGCTACCATGTTTTCAGTTTAACCAGAAATGTATGCACCTCGGTAAAGGTCGTGTTTGGAAATTAGTCGCGACCCAGGCTATCAGTTTTGTATGTTCATGCTTTGGAATTGCATAGAGCGTTTACCATATATAGAGAAAACGACGTTTACAAAATTTCATGAAAATCGTTGCAGCCGTTTCCGAGATTCAGATTATATTTATACAAGAATTGCACGTTTAGAAGTATTAGATAGATTTTGTAATTAGGGTAATAACAAATAGAAAAGTACTTTCATTCATGGCTGTTTAGAAATAGCTCTTTATTAAATCTCATCATTGTGCGTTTATATATAGAAACCAAGTTTTCACGGTGAGATGTTTAGCACTAGCAATAACACTTCTGTACCTAATATAAATAACTTACAAATTCAATAAACCCAACTGCTTAAGAAGCGAACTAAATAGACGTTAACAAGAAGAAAATCATGCTGTGCAGTCGCAAGATACATAATCGCGAGCTGAATAATCAAAACCATATTATGTGTATCCCCCGACTGCACAGCATCTAATTCTTTTTAGTTCGCTTCTCAAGCAATCGGGATTTTTTGAATTATTAAGTTATTGTTTTAATTTTTAATTTTAAGTAGTTTTTTTTTTCTTAATTCTCTATTGTGCACAAAAATTACATGTAACAACATAGAGTGATTACAAAGTTGATGTAAAAAGGCGAGCTTAACTCAAAGAAGAGTTTTCTGCTAGCAAACCTTAAAGTGATAGAGAGAGTTTACAAAAGGAGATAGTTTAAAAAAAAAACGAATTATTTATAACCATATAAGTGAAGAGCAGTGGTAGCCCCGTGGTATCGGCCGCGACTTACAAGTTGTAGGTCGTGGGTCCGAGCTCAGGCAGGCGCTTTACTTTGTGTAAATTATTTCATAACCACTGCTCTCAAAACATTGAAGGATAACATCGTGAGGAAACCGGCATGTCCTAGAACCGAAAATTCCAAGACATGTGACATCCACCAAACCACACTGGGCCCGCATGATGGATTACGGCCCATTTCCTCTCACAGAGAGGAGGCCTGTGTCCCAGCAGTGGGAACACCTTTTCACCGCCACGCCATATCGGTATTCCTATGCCCTGTACGCCAAGCCCGAAAATCTTAATTAAATACCTACAAAAAAATAGGGATTTCAACATTATATCGATACCCATTATTATTATTTTTTTTATCAATACTTGCCAGATAAATGGTCGATCATTAATATGTTAAAAAGAACATTCCAATATTAAATATTTTACAACGTTCCACTCAAGTAGTTCCGAAGTTGTTAATAACATAAAAACAATGATTAAGACACACAACAGTTAAAATGAAAATAACTCTAGGTACAGCACTATTCTCAGTACTGATGTACCTCACTGTCGGGAATAGCCGACATTGGCGCCGTCGACGAGTCTTTTATAAGACATCGTTGCATGTACATTAGAGTTGTACCATAGTGTCATACAGTTTATCGATGTTAGTATCTAATTAAATTCAAAGGCCACAGTAGTTTGTTTTTATTATTCTTGAAATTTACACTTATTGCAACAATTTGGGTTGTTAATGGATTGAATGCAAATAAAACTATTTATTTACCAATCATTTAGTTTAATTATTGAGTTATATTATTAATAATTACTTTGAGATCATATTACTTACATGTCACTTATGAATAATATTATCACGTGATATTATTACATAGCAACAATTTTTATAACAGGAACTTTCTAATATTCTCACTAATCAGATTAATTATATGTATAAAATAAATCAAAATTTTCTTATGAAATTGCGTAGTATATACGTAACGATTTTTAAGTATAACGATATTTATATTCTTAAAATAGATACATTTGTAAAGCAAAACATAACTTTAAATTAAAATTAACTTACCTCTAAATCATCTTCATCTAAAGATTCAGAAAACTCATCGTCTTTAGTACCTTCCAAGATACGTAATAATTGTTCAGTGGTAAATACTTCTTGTTGTTCCATATTTCCCGCACTAAAATTCACTTTATACGCTTACGACGTCACGAGTCAGTCGACTTCCGACAATGGCGCAGAGGGGACTGCTTATCGAGAGCTTGCTAGGGATGCGCATGATTGGCGATAAGGGAATATCGAAAATGTATTTACGCAACTATGTTTCAGTTTTTAATATAGTAAAACTACTTTTTTCTCAGTGCTTACAATCGTTTATATTTTGTTAGAACAATAAAAACTGTAATGACAAATATTACAATACCTTAAGTTACCTAAATTAATTTAAGAATATAATATACGTCAACATGATACTACATCACTAGCAGTCGGCTCTGCACGACATTGGCGTCATGGGACTTACTTTTTTAACCATAAATTATTTTACTTTTTATCATCAAATATTTAAATGAGGAATATGCATTTTTGTTTACTGTATGCAACTAAATAATGTTTAGACATTCAGCTTTCAAGGTGTATCAATAAAATACATAAAAGTAATGATTTAATAGGTTTATTTTGTATTTTTCTGCGACCTGTTTTTTGTCGAGTATAGCCGTCGTTGGCGCACAGGGCACGCTTGCTCATGTCGGCTATAGCCGACATTGGCGTTCAAAAGGTTAATAGGCTGATGATGTGATAAGTGATACATTTTTTTGTAATCACCTCTTAAAAACCTTCATTTTTATACCTCACATGATAGATTTGGAAAACAAAAAAAATTGTGTCCCCCATAATTATGCACCCAAAATCCGCCATTGCTCTTTTTTTAAATTTTAATGTAACCAGTGAAACTCGGAAGATTTAGACGAATCGATTCACGAATCGGTTAGAATCATCAAAATCAGCCTATAGATTTGGTCTTTAGAACGGCCAATAAATACAAACATACATAGACTGATAAGCACATTACCCTCCTTTGGTCGCGCAGTCGGGTAAATACAGAGTGCTGTATATATTTTGAGCAAGCTTATTTGGTCAGTTGAGGCATTAGATATTATTGCATACCCTTTGTATACCGAGGCATGTCCGGCTGTGTCGCCTTGGTTTAAATGCTATAAAATTATGTAAAACCATTGTGCAGCTGAACTAAGCTTCGGTCACATTGGGCGATGTGTTAAGAAACGACATTAAATTCTTGCAATACACGCAGTTTACGTTTATGTCTTCGTGTCAAATAACAAATATTTTTCTTTTATTTCACTTTCAGAACTGGGTCAGGCTTAGGTCAAAAACAACTAAAAAAACATTAATTAATTTATTTATTTATTAGTTTATCCTCGCACTGGAACGCCTTGCAGCAATTACACCAATGGAGCACAATCTTATTATAAACTATTCGAGTCCAGGTTTTCTCACGATGTTTTCCTTCACCGTTGTCAGCAATGTCCAAGATAAATCTGGAAAGTACATATGAATTGAAATAGTCACATTGGTACTTGCCCGGATTCGAATCCACGACCTCAAGCATGAGAGGCGAGGTCTTAGCCACTGGGCCACCACGACACCAGAAAAATCCATCTAGGTTCGAGAGCTTCCAAATAATGGGTTTGCAAATTTGGTGTCAGTTCTAGTGATTTTTCGTCCGACGTTAAAACAATGATGATTTTGTCGAAATCAATCTACACGCAAAGTCAAAATCAAGAGAATTGACAAAAACTACTTTTAAGAAATAATATGTGTGTGCACCTCTACACCAGTGTTTACTACATATAAACAAAACTGTGTATCTACACAGTTACGTACATACCAGCAGTGAGTACCGGATTGATTTAAATGCAATTTATTGTGAATTAATGGGTAATTCCGAACGCTGTCACGATAAGTGACTCTAAATGCATTGTTACGTGTTATTAATGTTAGTACGTAATGCACATTTTAATATTGTTGCTGTAACTTTGAATTATAAAGTCTAGAAAAAGGAACCTTCCTGATGGCGATAACTAACAATTATTTTTTAAGAAACTTGGAAATGAAAATCGGTTGAAATGTATCTAATTGCGCCCATATACGTAGTTGCAATTTCTCTTAATAAAAATCGCTTTTCAGTGTGATATAAAATCGAACCGCCTCGAGCAATAGGAAAGGTCGCTTACTGTCAAATATTTTTCCATGAAGTTTTTTAGTAGTCTCTAATATTAGTAGGTTAAACCAAGTTATATAGTAAGGTAACTATATATTCTATATAAAACCCACAGTGATGCCAGAAAAGATTACCCAAATAACAAGTAACTTGAACATAACCGGTGGAATGAGAGTGTACCAGGGTGAACTGTATAACATCTGTGTACCCGTTTAGAGCATACTGGCGTGAGGGTATGTTATGAAATGGTGTAAACAATAAACAGACATACAATTGCAGCAATGCTGAGAGATTTGCCATCATTTATTGAAGAGTTCTGTTGTACTCGTATATCTCCGAAGTTCTTCATCAGATCAAAGACCAATGATGATTGAAATGGGATCATTTCAGAATAAACTTCTTTCAAAAAAAAAGTAATTTTGCAAATCCGTTTCCGAATATAGGTACATAAAAAAAAATATAAAACATCCGAATTGAGAACCTCCTCCTTTTTGGGAAGTCTGTTAAAAATTGTTTATCCTGTTCTTTCCCCCGCTCCTTCTTTAATTTTATACCCGACTGCGCGACGCAAAGGAGGGTAATGTGTTTATCAATTTATCTAAGTAAGTATGTATGTTTGTTGTATGTATTTATGTATGTTTGTTCCTATGTGGCGTTCTAGATACCAAACGTGTAGACCGATTTTGATGATTTTGACGTCAATTGCTTTGTCTTAAACTTGCGAGTGTTACTGACTGCATACAAATTGAAAAAAGAAATGGCGGCTTTTAGACGCCATATTGAGACCTAATTTTTTTCTATACCCGTCGGTCTAAAAATGAAGAGGTTTAAGAGGCAATTACAAAAATATATAACACTTCTAAGTTTAAAAGTAATTCGAAAAAATAAATATGTAACTAAAAAGTTAATGTAAAAATTGTAACGTAAAGATTAGAAATTTGGTATTCTGCTGTACATAACCACAATATTCAAATAACCCAATTGCTTTAGAAGCGAACTAAAAAGACGTAAACAAGAAGAAAGTGGTTGCCTGGAAGATATCGCGGTAAGCGATAAGGCCGCCCGTTGTATGTATTTTAGTATTAAGTTTCCTTTTCTATGTTTTAACTTGGTGTACCCACAATAAAGCATATATAAATAAATAAATAAAGTCATGCTGTGCAGTCGGAAGATATACAATCGCGAGCTGACTGACTAACACCATATGTGTCCTCCGACTGCACAGCCTTATTTAATCTAAACATTAATTTTTTTGTACATTATCTTTAACATTTATACATACTTACACTTATGAAATTTTAGTTTAGAAGCCCACATAGAGTATCATAATACCTTTGTGAATAATGTAAAATTCCAACAACATTACCTTCATACGGATCGAATTGACAACTTCCTCAATTTGTAGACTGTTAAAAAATAACAGTAATATTAGGCAAGGCATCCAGAATACATCTGCAACAACCTTGTACCAGCGTAATTAAAGTATTACAATGTAAGTATTAAGATTTCTAGAACGGATGCCGAGGGTCGCGCTGACAGATGTATCCGATCATGTAATTCATTAAAAATTGATTGATTGATATTATAATTTCGATTTTGCATGTACCGCGGTCCTACCGGTCTATATTGGACGCGTTAATCGGTTATGTATAACTAAGGTATTTTTTTTATTTTTTCGTATTGGTTGTGTATTGCTTATCTCGTGTCTCCTGTGCGAAAAGAAAGAAAGAAAAATAATTATATTTATTTGTACCCAAATAAATATATTTTTCTTTCTATCTTTTTTTCTTTCTTTAAGGCTGTGGCCAGCTGTGTGATGTGGACAAGTATTTATTCTTGTATGTTATTATTACATTCGACTTTCCTATGCATAATTTTGCACGTTGCATGATTTTTCACTGCATCATCCCAAATTTGACTGGTAGAAAAATCACAATTTTTTACTAGTACGTAAACAAAAACATTCTACCTCATAGTTGTCAAACATAGGTACCTAGGAACTCACGACAAGAGCTAAAAAAATGATCAGAATAACACAAAGAGCGATGGAGAGAAGTATATTAAACACAAAGCAAATACAAAACGTTAAAACAAAAATCCAAGATGCACTCACGCAAGCCCTAAAACCACAGAATAAATAATAGAACAGGCCAAAACTGAAATGGCAATGCGGCGCTCATATACAGATAACAAATTATTTAGAACTGCCAACGCGATGGAAGGAAACATGTTTTGATAATGCAGAGAAAAATCATAACTGAAAAAATAAGGTGGGCTGATGACAAAGTAGAAATAACAGGATAATAATGGCAGACTATTGAAAAGGATAGAAACAAATTTAAGAAGTTGGAGGAGGACTACAGTCGAGGTCCATATAAAAATAAAAATAATCCGTACTAACATCTAATAAATAAGTAAAACTAAATTCACCGCCACATAACAAAAAAATAAAAGCCGTTAACACCTGTCTACCGATGTATTCCAATATGTCAAAACGATACGAAAAAAATGTAAAGGCAGTGTCGCTAACACGATCAAACAAACGTATCACGTAAAGGGGCGTTCTTGACCCTTCACTTGGCGATCAGTATCTAATGAATTAATATCTCATAAACGCTTGGACCGATTTACATAATTTAAATGGATGAAATGGTTCTACGCCTATACCTTTAGATACCATAGTTATCAAAATATCACCATAAACAAAAAAATATGTTTTCAAGTTACGTAATTATACTTTTTGGTACAAGTCAGATCAATGACTTTTATTTTTTTGCCATCTGGCGGGACTTTACTTAAAAAGTTTGCAATGTCAATCATAAAGAAAAATACAGACATATGCTCTAGTTACTAAATTCTGTCTTGGTCAAAGCAATGTTCTAAGATCAACCCAGGTGTATTAACAAAGAATAAGCTTAGGTAGCTATAAAGATAATTAATTTACCTATTATGTAGATAACTAACAGCATAATAATAGTCTCAAAACACAGATATTATCCGCTTTTCTGTGGTACATAGGACAATAGATTGAAATAAGTGTAATTAGGGTTCCTGCCGTAATGACTTGTTGCACTTAGTAACAATTTATGGCCTAATAGTTGTTCGTAAATCTAGAACGATTTAGTTAATGTTATTTATGTTAAACTGTGCCTAAAGTAGTGCAGTGATAATGTTAGCAAAGGTGGTCCATTAACACTTGCAATTTAAATTAATTAGACTATTTACATAGTTATAAAAAATATTGCAAAGTAGTGTAGGCACAAACTATGTAAGCGGCGGCGTATTTTGTGGTGTAGGCCTGGGTACTGTATTTGATCAATTTCGTATCGTAATAGAATGTATTACGATACGAAATTGATAGTATAAATAATGTACCCACGATTATGATTTTTGTAGATCACCGTACATACCTAAAATAGAGCTGCCCTTCGATTTATAGATTGTCCAGAAAAGTCAACCAACTGGCGCGTTGCGATAATGTGACAACGCGATTTAATTGAGTAGTTACGAAATAGTTTGACAAGTACGAAATAGTAAGACGAAAACTATTTCTATGAAAACATGTTGTCACATTGTCGAGTCGCACCTATCTGCAGAAGTCCTGTGATGAACTGATCACAAAGCTTACATCATTCTATCTAAAATATGTTTTTCATCTCGATGATAATGACATCGTACCTTATTACCATTATTACGATCGTCAAAGATGTCAAAGAGCTTCAATAATTCTCCGTCATACACTTCGTATTTGACACCTTTTTTCTCCCTTCGCTTAATTAAGTATAATTATCTCAATTTTAAAATGCTTCGATTGTCTTAATATCGGATAACAGCGTTTAGATATTAATGAATTGTAAATTTAAACAAATTAACCGGTTCGTTGCGATTTTATGGATGTATTCATAATCCTTTTTAGATCTTTGTTGAGTCGACATGAACTACTTATACAGATCAACTCCTGGGTTTCTTGCGGAAGTTTTATTCTACCAATAGTCACGATCTAGTAGACATGCGGCAGTAAAATCAACCGGAAATAAGTGCACAACTTCTATACAAACTCCTTGCTAAGGATATACTGGTTATAATGTTAGCCGTTTCTAATAACAATGTATCTATCAACACTTCCGTATGCCATGAGACAATCTGGAAAATCTTTAGCTTGCAAATGTGTGGAATAAAAGACTTAATACTACAAAGTTGTTTAATTGCATTAATGATTGGTCTGCCGTGAAACAACGAGAAGTATTTTTAGAATGCAGAATTATAAAATTAGAATCGTCTTCGATGTTTCCCGCTTTATGATTGATAGTCACAAGATAATTAATACAGGCACAGAAAATAAAAGGATTCGGGACCAAGTAAACTGTTTTTCTCAGCCTGGCTTTAATATCCAAAATGGTCTAAATTCTGCAAAAATCTTTCACGTTATAATAAAAATTATTTTGGATAAAAAAAACGTTGTTTTTTTCATATTTGTTTTGAAATAGAAAAAAGAAATCGTTAATTATCCTGATGATGGCTGGTTGTGAAGTATGTTAAATAATTACAACAAGAAGTAATAAACGTATTGAATAAATGAATTAATTGATATTTATCTAGTTAATAAACTTGAATATGTACTAACTTTACGATTTATTTAAGTTGTAAATTATACAACTGGGAATAAATGTGTATTATTTAAATTTTGCACAGTATAATATACGGAAATAATGCAAGCAGGATGGTTTAAAACAATTAATTACTGTCTAAAATTTAATTGGCAGATTTTAATTGCTGTAATGAATTATAATAATAAAGCAATTCGATTTAAATTAAAATCAAAGATCCTGAAACTGAAACTTGTATGTGCAATATATTATAAGCTTTTATTTGTAACATAAAACTGTAATAGATACAAAAGCTTATAGTTGTTTAATTAGTTATTCGTAGGTATTTGAAGAATGCATTGGCAAAGTTTAGGGCCACACAAATCTATTTGAATGACGTGAAAACTCGAAGATGTAGAAAAATAAGAATGCAATTGGCCCGCAAAGTAAACAGACAAAAAGAACTACCTAAGGGTACCCAACACATGTCTATAAATAACGTTCATGTTCTAAGAATATATAATAGATAAACTGTGCCATAATATCTGCTCTATAAAACAAGTGCAATAATGTAATCTGTAACACGCTCCGACATCCGACAGATGATTATTTCGGTAACGTAGTCGAGCATTCAATAAGACACGGTCATTGCCATGCCACAGCTATTCTATGTCAAGGACTTTGCGTCGCGACTTTACGCGCACGTTTTGTCGTAAGTATGGAAATGCCTTTATTTTGCATATAGGGCAGGGATCGTGAACTTTTTGAGAACATCGTGACATTAATTTTTTAGATGATATAAATGTTGTTGTGTAAAATTATTTAATATTATGTTTATTGTGTGTTTTCTGAACTATTTATTCGCTTTCATATTTATTTTGTAAATAAAAAGTGTAAATATATATTCATCTATCTATGCTAATAAGTTTAGAGCGACCATAAAAAAGATAAACAGAAACAAATAAAATAGAAAAAAAACGAATCTCAGGACAAAATAAATAAGTTTGCTTAATTAAAACTTAAGACTGAATAAAGTAGGTATTAATTTCTGATTTAATTGAGCCATTGATGCCTTTTTGTCTCAATCGTGATTTGGTGATTTATTATTCTATTATCTCACTGTTTAATTCGATACTTAATTATTTATAATTACGTGCACGGGTTATTGTTATGATATCGCAAAAAAATGCATAAAGAAAATGGAAACCAGTTTTGTATTGGCGGATTAAGATTAAGTATATTCAAATAATTTGAATAAGAAGTAAATACTGACCCTAATTTATAATTATGGCAGGTATGAAATGAACCCAGACTTTCGGTATAGTGTTGGCCGCTCTCCCTATCTCCTGCGGCCGAAAAATGGTATGTGGCGGAGCCATTGACCTTGACCCGTCTCGGGGGGATCAAGTGTGCTATACACGGGGTCGTCTGGCGCCCATGTGCTGGCTTGGTTCCTAAGGTGGTCACGGCGTACAGTTTGTTCTGGTGCGCTGGTGGTGGGGGTCCTTTCCAGAGGAGGACCCGGTGACGGACAGCCGCGGCGGGATCGCGGTGAGTGCTATCGCGTGCCCGTGTTTCCGCCATAAGCGGCACAGGCGGACACCGTGGAGTTTTAGTGGGTTGGAGTCCCACATAACTGCACTATCTCCTCGTGGTATGCAGCTTGCATGAGCATTTAATTATAAAAAAAACGTTTGAAATGAAAAAAAAACCTACGAAGTTGAAATAATTGGAATTTTAGTAAGTACCTATATTTTTAAGTTTTACTATTCCTGCAGATATATTTAGTGTTTTATTTCTGAATATCTATATCTAAGAGTGTAAGTGATGTCGTTATTGTCTATTGTTTAATTTCAAAGCTTTTTCAAGCTTGGGAAACGGGATAGCATCGAATTGCATAAACTGCTCTTAAAAATAGACAAGTTTTAAGATTTTTGCGCATTGCAATAAAAACATCCAGTCAAAAAAATAATATGGCTTGATAACTCATTGTACGTTTGGCACACTTCCGCGTGGACAGGGACCTAGTAATGTAAAATTTAGATAAAACTGGTTTAATTTTTTCACATCTCTATAAAAACAATCTGTTTAGAGACACTACAAGTACATAGTTGCATAACTGCTTATAATTGAGGCAATTATTCGTGCTTACCTTGATAACGGTCTTAATCTAAATAGTATTTAACTTTCACGATTAATTATTCAAACACCTGAATAAAATTATGTCACACACTGGAACCGTTACCGGTTTGCTTATTATTGATTCAAAAATAGACCAGAAACCCTTGTTTAGTGAGCACAGTGCTGTCAGCAATAACTCGATGACAATATATAGCTATTATAAGACTACTGGGACATTGTGTTATTTAGTATAATCCAAAAAAAAAACGGATCGCTGAAGTGTAAATAAACGGGTTGTAAAACGGGTAGTTAACAAACTTCCGTAATCTTTACAAGTCGTCTCGAATATCTATGCAAAAAACCTACCTAGACTACACTTTTTTAATGTCTCAATACAAACTAATTAAAAGCCTATTTCCGCATTGAATGTAAGTAATGACAGGACAGGTTGGTGCCTTAATTTTACGCACCTTTTAGCTATTTCAGACTCTTGGAAAAAAACTAGGTACTATTTGTATTTGTACCTACTTCTAGGTTCTAATTGCATAACCATTTATCTATAAATAGAAGTATTAAATCTATTTTTTGTTTAGTTCTATGTGTATAGATATGATTCATTTTTTTGGAACAGCAAAAACACGTTCCAGACATAGACGTGCCTTGATAATGTTTGCAATGTTATGAGATCAAAACGAGGTCACTTCTTTTTAATGATATTCATGCAAATATCGCTGCATCTACTCATCCATTTATGCATTAAACATGCAGTTTAAATTCAATTATTAAAATTAATAGTTTCATATCTACGATTTCTAGATGAACATAGAACAGAGTAATCAATCATTTTGTTTCTGGAATCAATCAAACGATAAGCGAATAAATCTTCCAATCAAAGCTTAACTGCTAACCTTGAAACTATCGTTATACAATTCACAATGAACTTGACATTCAGAGATTATTAATGCAATGCAAGCGTGCAGGTCACATAAGCTTTTTTAAACGATTTACCAAAAAGGAGGTTCTATGTTCGACATTATGAATGTTTTTTCTTTTTTTTTATGTATGTTCACCGATAACTCCGTCAATTGTGGACTGATTTTGAAAATTACTTTTTTGTTTGAAAGATTATGTTCCGAAATTCGTCCCATTTTAATTTGGTGAAGATTTGATGGTGAACTTCGGAGATATACAACAGAAATCTTCAATAAATAACGGCAAATCTCTCGGGATTGTTGCAATCGCATGTCTGTTTATACCATTTCATAACATAACATCACGCCAGTACGCTCTTAAGGGGTACGCAAATCTCTCCCTTCACCGGTTATGTTCATGTTTCATGATATTCGGGTAATCTATTCTGGCACTTAAGTACCTTACTTAACTACTTTTTTTTTTTTTTTTTTTTGTCGACGGGGAAAATCATCTTATGACAAATCCCGCTCTTGGGTGGAGCGGGAGATAGTGTCAGACTTGTACTGACTAAAAACCCCGCGCCGTTCCTTCTAGCCTTCATACCGGGGCTCTAGCTTCCTTTCGGATAACCCCGAACCCCGGTAGGCTTCGACCCAGCTGGGCCCCTCTCTTTGCTGACAACTCCTTGAGGCGCGCGGGAACAGTGCGCGCCGTCGACGCCTTGGCTCGGTCCGGGTAGTTACCGGACGATCGGACAGCGAGCTACCCATGACTCACTGTCCACGAGCCCGCGTCTACGGTGGCTGGATATCGGGATTGGTATCCCGGCGGCGGCGGCTTACTTAACTACTTGCCTATTAGGTAAAGGTTTTTTACAAAGATATACTACCGACTTCCAAATAAGAAAACTACAAAGTGAAAAATAACATTATTTATAATTTTATTTAAAATAAGTCGAAGTCTTTGGTAGGTGCCAATTTTATGCATTATGGACACCGACTCCCAAAAATAAAGTTATTTTATTTATTTGGTTATAGTTTTTATTTATTTATTTAAACTTCATGTACAATGGTGATACATAGGCGGACTTAATACAGCAAGGCATTCTCTACCAGTCAACCTTTGGGTTAAAAAGGATACAATAGTGGCAGGAGTACAAAAAAAGAAATGAACAATTATTAAAATCGGATGTTAATAAACTATCTAACTAATAAAATACTATCTAACTAATAAGTTTTGAACAATGAACGGTCGCGGTTCCAGTTCTAGATCTTATAAAATACATAACATCGGCAAAGGACCATTCCAGTTCTAGAATCATCCTTGAAAAGTGCTGCATCACATTCGAACTAAGTAAAATATTTCCTAGACGTATTGCATCCAAATGTCAGAATCACTTTGTTTTGAAAAGGATTTGACACATAAGCAGGACCATTTTTAACCGACTTTTCAAAAAAAGAGGATGTTCTATGTTCGACATTATCTCCAATTAAACTAAACGCAATCAGTATAATCTAAACGATGTTCAAGTCAGTGTCAATATTCGAAACCAAAGATGACGATCTTGTCTGTATATTTGGAGTATTGCGAGATGAGCACATAACAGGAGGTCCTGTGTCCCTGTCACTGCTGGGACACAGGCCTCCTCTCTGTGAGAGGGAATGGGCCGTAATCCACCACGCGGGCCCAGTGCGAGTTGGTGGATGGATGTCACATATCTTCGAATTTTCGGTTCAAGGACATTGCCTCACGATGTTTTCCTTCACCGTTTTGAGAGTGGTGATGAAATAATTTACACAAAGTGCCTGTCTGGGTTCGAAACCACGACTTACGACACGTAAGTCGCAGCCATTACCACTGGGCCACCACTGCTTTCTGCCGTGTAATTATAGATATTATCATTGTTGTTTGATTTTATGTTTAATTCTAATCCTTTTTAAAAATAACAAATGTAACTGGCTTTTCGAAATGTTATGTTTAGGTAAAATAAATAAATGAAACTAACAGCTCTTTTACAGAGGTAACTTTTGACAACGGATTCGACGTGCGGGTAAATAACAGCGGTTTAGATGTGTTGGTTTTGTTGTGTTGGGCTAGCTGTATCTAGAATGTTGCTGTGCCCGACAGGGTCCATAATTGTTTCTGTAATTTATATTTCCTCCTGTATGTACATTATGGATGCAATAAAAAACTGAATTCGTGTTCAGTTTCTTTGGTAAAATTCGCCCTAATGAAGGCAACATTCAATAACTTTTCATTCTCAGTTTGACAAGACAGTTTCGTCATCACCATCATTATCATTTCAGCCGAAAGACGTCCACTGCTGAACATAGGCCTCCGCCCCCAAGCGTCGCCAAATTGACCGGTCCCGGTTCGCATCCAGCGGATTCTCGGCACCGTAACCAGGTCATCGGTACGGAGACCTTTCAACAGTTTCGTCAATTCAGTTTTAATACTAACAGCTTTTGTGCTACATACGATAATTTTGCACGATCAGTTTTAATAGTTCAGTCAAAACTGTCAGTAAATAGTGATCGTATGCACCCGCCGAACGTCAACTCCATAAGCTACCTGGAAGAACTTACGCAATCTAATGTTTGCCTTGAATTAGAAGCATTGACAATGGCAAATGCAACAAGGAACACGGTACGCAAATCCGTAACGTATTGTTTAACGAAAGCCGATCATCGAACTCTGGACCTTGGTATTGAACGTGAGCAAGGTCCGCTCACCGACGTTCGCGCACCGAGGAAATAGTTTCATGCAATTATAAACGTATTTACGAAGTGCTTTAATTGTCATTATTACATAATGCACCTACGAATGCCTATTGTTAAATTAATATGTGTATATAAATTTATATATGCTATTTTTATTTTAGAATCAATAAAAATCTCACTATTTATTGCAAGACCAATACTGTAAATATAAATATTATTTTTAGAGAATATTAGTCATGTGTTCAAGCAAACAGAAATTCAAGGCAACCTTTAAAACTTTGCATTCCAAAAAAAACATTTCTCTCCATCGCGTCGTCGAAAAAGCACCGGCAGGAAACCAAAAAAAACTACAATCTTACGTTACGCTCATTAATGTAAGCCAAGTAGCCTAGTACCTTAAATTATTCATACTTTTTAAACTTTTATAAAACAGCCGTAAATATTTAACTAGGCTTTTCTTGGCGTAACCTCAGCTGCCGCAAGATTTATAAAATCTTTGCAATTATCATGAATGAGCATAAATTTATCAAGAACAACTCTGATCCTAAGTAAATACTAGAGATGGGCCGACTATGGACTTGGCCGATTAGTCGGCTCTCAAAGGACCGATTAGTCGCCAACTAATAATGTAGCCCGAAAGTCGGCTTGTTCAACTTATGGCGACTATTCGGTCTATCACTATTATTTAAGTATTTTTCTTTAATTGATTGATTTAAAACACTGTTCGTGTGTAAGACTGATTCATTTTTTTAGTTAAAATATAAAGCATTTAGAAGTACTAACTTCTGTTGTTTCTGTAACTTATTAAGTTCCGGCTGATTACTGACTAGTAGCCGCCTTTGAATGTGGACAATAGTCTCTCTAGTAAATACGCAAATGATTAGTTTACTTTGCAACGTAATTACTAACAATTTTATTATTGTTTAGCACTTTGAAACCTTGACCGTGACAGCAAATCAAGTGGAATGCGTTTACAACACGTATTATTATGGTTTTCTGCAGCTGCCGCCTCATATCTGGTGTGATGGAGGTAATAAAATGCAAAGTGCGTGCATTGCAATGTTAGTCGACTTATTTGAAATAGTTTTCTTGAACGTGAAAAGGTCGTTATGTACAAGTTATCGACTCACAAGATTAAATAAATAATAAGATACGGGTACCTAGGCCAAAATGTTTCCTTTTTCATTTCACATTGAGAACTGTGTTATGTTCCTGGCAAAAAAAAAACGTATTAACATGACGCCTGGATATCCCCGAAGGGCTTGGTAGAGGTGCACCTAAAGTTACAAGAAGAAGTACCTAAATAAGTTGAAAGAAAATGTGGGTACTAAATAATTTTCTACTTCCTTTCAAGTGACGACACGATTGGCGCAGTGGTTTGTGCGATCGGCTGGTCAGCTGCGTGTCGCGGGTTCGATGCCCGCACGGAAAAAAAATTTTGTAAGGCCTGCAGATAGTTGTTCCCCGGATCTGAGTGTTTTATGTACGTGAGTTTATATGTTTGTAAACGCACCCATGATGCAGGAAGAAATTTCTAGTGTGGGGCAACGTTTAAAAAATATAATAATTTAAATTGTACCGAATGCATCAAAGTCTGCCTTTCACTGTTCATTGATTAGGTACTCTTTACGTGTATTATAATGTTGAGAACTTGCATAATCGGATAAATCTTATCTCAAAAGTAGGCGTGATATTTTCAGATTATAATTTTATCTGTAGACAAATTCACATATTATTTACATGCGATACTATAATTCAGTTGCCGAAACCAGATTAAAGTTGGCATTAATAGTGTTGGTTTAAAAATCACTGGTTTATCACTGAATTTATAACTGTTGCTGCGTAGGTGAATAGTTACTAAAATACCTACAGCCTGCCTCAATGTCAAGGGCTCTTTCAATTTAGACGTTTGGTGCGGAACTGCTGCG
Source organism: Orthosia gracilis (assembly GCA_947562075.1). Taxonomy (NCBI): domain Eukaryota; kingdom Metazoa; phylum Arthropoda; class Insecta; order Lepidoptera; family Noctuidae; genus Orthosia; species Orthosia gracilis. Next base: position 39,549,723 of record OX387265.1, on the reverse strand, counting down.
GTGCCGCATCGGTGCGTTTCTCGTACAACTGGTGATTTTTCCATACAATTTATGCACATTCATAGTCGTCCTGCTGTCGTGCGTGCGCAGTACCGGCGCTGCACCGTGCTTTTCTTCTATAATTTGTGTGGAAAAAATCAACCAGTCGTGCGCACTACGACAAACGCACTGCTGCAGCGCCGCAGCAATCCCGCACCAAACTTCTAAATTGAAAGACTCCTAAATAGACCAAGCACGGGCTCAGATTACCACATGGGTAGATCTATTATTATTTATAAATCCTGGCAAGTGTTTGTAACTACGTCAGAAGTTTTGTGGTGCAAAATGCAACGCAAAATACACAAAAAGTGTAAAATAGACCAATTACAAAGACGTCATCAACGCATTTTGTCCATCTAACTAAATTACACTATACAAAAATAAATTCTTGTTCATATTAATTAATACCTAAACGGTTTCGTAAGATTGGTGAGAGAGAGATTGGGTAACTGTTAAAAGTACACTTTTTACCAGAAATTTTAACCAACCAGGCACGAATATAAATTCCTTAGTACCGATTAAGAAATCGAAACTAATCTCCGGGCCGCTACTAAAAAAGAATTCGTGGTTACACTTTTTCATTGTATCCGGATTCCGTTACTGATTACAAACTCACCCGGATCATTTACGCGGACTTACGCTTTGTACTAAGAACCACGTTTTTATTAGAAGCCGTCATACTTCAGTCATGTTATAAATTTATTATGTGAATTGTCAGTCCGTGTCACGAACTTGATATCTGCATCGCAAGGCCAGCCTAGGATATATAGCTGAAGATATACGCCAATTGTTTCTGCCGTGATGTCAGCTAAACATTTGTACTTAATTTATTCACGAGATAATGCAGTTTGTGAGAACTTAGTACTCTTATGTTCGGAAGTAAAGGGTGCAGTATTTTTTGCGATGCTTAGGTAGAAAACTAATGTTGGCCGGAAGGATTTTGCATGAATATTATAAATAGTGGCAAATCTCGTAGGTAGTTTTATCGTTACCGTTCTCTTTTAATCTTTTTTAATGAGCATGTTTATAAAAGGGGCATACAGTTTTTTCAGATAATTGAGAATTTCTGATTGAAATTTGTATACCTACTTAGTTTTTGTTAAGCCAACGGCCAAATTACTATTAGAACTTATTTTTTTGCAGAAAAATTGCAGTTTATAAATAAAGTTGTTGATATTAATGTCATGCTAAGCGAATTTGGAAGCGTGTGGCTCAGCCAATATCCATTGTTGAACATAGTTTCATTTTCGAGGTATTATAACCGTATAAAATATAAATACCATTAAATGTTGTATTAAAAATGTAATAAGAATCGTAGCAGGTGGCGTTTTGTAGTTCCTGCCTACCTCCATAGAAAAAGGGGGTGCTATTATGTTATGTTAAAATTGTGAAATAGAAAAACCTTCAAGAGTTTGAAGGTGAAAAACAAACTCGTGGTTTTTCGGAATTTCTTAGCGTTTCGGCGAACTAATTCTAGGGTAACGTGCAAAGAATTTTAGTAGCAAATCCACTAGAAGTAAATCAGATAGTTAGTACTCCTATTTAGAGTTATCCTCTTTCTAGACCTTCGATATATTCAAATGTAAGTGAATAGTCCGTGTCGTTCTCAAAAGAGGCCTTGAGTTACACAATAATACTAATGTCGCATAACATACTGTTTATTGTGAGAAATGCATCAGTGTAGTTTGATTACAGAAATTAACTAATCTGAATTCCTCCATCACTCTTTATGATGAAGGTGTCATTGAAGATTTTTATAGTCACATACGAATTCTTGCAGTTTTACCGAGTGTTTCTTAAGAATTTTAGAATTTACTTTGACGTAATTTTAGGATAAAAGAGTACATTATACACAATTTTTGGTACTGAAATACCAAAAATTAAACAAAACCAATTTAATCACGAAAAGCGTTCTGAAAACTTTGTTAGGTAGAAAATTGGTTGATGAAGATTTTTTTAGATTTGATAAATAAAAGCTACAGACCAATGTAGTTGTTATTTATCAAATCTAAAAAAAATCGTTTATCTCTCTCTTCTCAATAATTAAAATCGAAACGCAACGAGTGTAACGTGGACTCGACTGTTGGCTCAGCTAATAAATAAATAAATTATTTATACTTTTTTGATTATTTGTTTGCGGGTAATCTCTGAAAGTAACGATCTTAATATGATCATTCTTTCATTGATAAAAAACTACTCTATTATATTGCTGAGCGTCACAAAGACTAGGTACTTTTTATTCTGGAACAATTCACAAGGTAAAGGCATCCTTGAAGGTCCACTTAATTTCAAAGTCTTATAAAATCGTTCTATTCAGGTAAACAAAGTAAAACCTTCCATAGAATCATATAATCGTAATTTGTTTAATAATTAATAATAATTAAAAAAAATTGCAATGTTTTTTGCATAGTGACAGAAATAAAACAAATTTTAAAAACATAGGCGGAGGGCCACCTTAGGAGGTGGTCACATAAGAAGGCCCGAAGTGTCTCAATATAAATGTATGCTTAGTCGACATTTTAACACTTTTCTTCTTTTACTACTCTTGAAATAAGGTTGTTATTTATATTATATTCAATTAAGTCTAAAATCCAAAATTTGGCATGTTGTATCAATTAAAAAATTTAAATTGCTATAAACTAAAATATCTTTTTAAATAAGATATTTCACGTACGTTTATCACAGTAGTTTATTACAAAATATTATTAAATCAGTTCTGTATTCAGTCATGGATATTTTTAACATTTGTTCATGGGCCTTGTTAAGAGTATGCCTTGTTAAGAGTATTAAAAATCTACGTTGACATATATTGCTAAAATAGAAACTATTCAATTAAACTCTCCTGTTTTTAATAAAGTACACTTTCTGCCGCACTCAAAGACATTTAGCGGTTAGTTAGGCGACTCCTTAGTATAGACTTTGCTTTCGAAATTAATACCTTACATAAGAGAGAGGTGTAATTTCATAAGAATAATCCTAAAGATTATTAGATCCTGTTTGATGAAAAATAATAAATAAATTATTGTATCAGATGTAGTTTTGATTATGGCCACACATGCGCACACCAGCGAAATTTTAAATGGTTTGGACGATCGTAACTGTGTTTTTCTAAAGTGATTTATCCTGGGAGTCGGGCTATCATTGTTCACACTAAGTCAGTTCATGTGGTAACGGGAGCGAACCCATAGGAGTGACACAAAGCCCAGATGGCTAGTAATAATAATGAAATCCTTTTCTAAATAAAAATAAAAAGTAAGTCCTATTCAATATTTATATCCTGTGCATGTCCTGTAGCTTTTAACTATTATTTGATTATCACAAAAAGCATGAACTTATATATTGTAAAATATTTTTAAATCCATTTGGGGAACAGGGAACGTCAACAATCCAGTTGAATAGTAAAATTAGTAAATGATTGTTATAATGATGCCTTCAGTACATTTATAGCACTGACCTAGTTATCAATTATTATGTTGACAAACAGTGGACATCAAGGTGAAACATCTGTAATAATAGAGAGAAATTGGTATTCGTATGCCAAAACCTTAGTTTATTTTGCATGGGATAAGATTAATTTAATATCAATAAGATAGAAGACCATTGCCTAAATATTGCTGCAAAAGCTAAAATTCTATTGTAGTACTTTTAAAAACAAATAAGGTCTGATCTTTCCAATGTTTTTGTTTTATTAAATCACAACTTGAAAAAGACGGTAGATCTAATTTTATTATCTCTCACTTTGTTACATCTTTGATCAATAGAATTAATTACTTTATCAACCGTTTTGAAACTTGTTGATAAGTTGTTATTTTTATTATTAAATGCCGTAAAATTTCTTATCGAGTGTTGTGAGTTATCAAATAATTTTCATTAATTTTCATACACTTACCGTATATTTATCGATCCTGGCATTTTCTCGTTCAAAATGCCCTGTTTCTTTCAAATTCACAATATTCCTAGCACTTGTAACAGCCATATTGACGAATTAAATATTGTTTATGGTACGAAAAAATAAAAACAACAAGATCTGTCACTTTACGCGCGCAAAACCGGGTGCGTTCCGTCTCCCAGCGTTCCTCGCGCCGAGATTCCAAATTCGAATGGTTGCGAAACACGGCGCTTCTTTTATATAAAAGCTGTACGTATCGTTCTAGCTAGACATGAATTGCGCCCCCACGCTCTCGTCCCTTTCATTCTCTATTCAGAACATAGACTATGCAAGCGATCGTACTATTGTCCCACTTTAGTAATTGTTTTATCTCAACATACCCAGCAAGCACAGGATACGTCTGGATGTACTGAAATGTGAGACCGGATTTAATGAGATGTTGATGATGATCTTAGTTGTTCTTTAATTATTTTAAGTGCACCTATTTTTATTTCATGTCATGGCGTGTGTGCTATTTTTTTGTTTTCGAACTACTTGGTTCTCAATACTTCTTAACTCCAATAAAAAAATCCAGATCATGGGTAATTGAAATATTAATGATTTCCTTCCGTACTGATTTTTTTTTTAAATCGTCCAGTAAGAATCCTCATAAATTAAATTCATCCAAAAATAAACCAAATCTTTAAATGGAATAGTTTTTGCGTAATAAATGTAGGTATAATAATTACCGAAAAATGAGCAACTTAAAATTGATAATAGGCTGTTTCGCTCAAGAATAATTCCGAAGTTATTCTTAAGTGAAATGGCGGATATTTTAATTAGTAAACAACATCAAAGAATCTTTAATTAATATTAGACATAGACAATGTGTTTAGAAACAAAACATTGTTCAACATGAAACACCAAGGACCCCTTAGGACCTAAAAACCTAATTTTAACTAATTATTCCGTTGACGTAAACTCGTAAACATCATTGAACAATCAACAAACTGTTTATTTTTAAAGCGGGATTTATTACAAAATTGCAAAGAAGCGTGATTTAATGCAGTTCTACACGCAAATTGTTTGTTAATTTGTTTTTAAAAAGGTTAATTGGATATCACGAGTTTTGTTTAAATAATACAATAGGTGCCTTATTAGGTGATTGTGAGTATGACGTATAGTCAAGGCATATAACATCTACATCAACAGCTATTGTCGTAAGGAGCAAACGGCAGAGGTGCACTGCTTGCAGACTTTTTATTAATTGTCATGGACCAGGCACACAAATCCCAACTTAGATTCTACTTATATAAAGTTCATTTTAGTAAGACGTGCCGATGCTTCCAGCGTTCTGGAAACTTTACCGTTGACAACGATGTGGGCGAATTTTTTGACGACAAATGAACCCTCCCCTTTTTTACGAGTTTGTATATTTTATATATTACTTACTTTCATTATTTTTTCGTTGCAATCTGTTAAAAATAATTATTTCTGTAAGAAAACTTGAACGTAATAAAATTAAGGGTGTTACAGACAAGTATATATAACTGAAAAAACCGGGGAGTACTGAAAAAACCTATTTATTGCTTAGAGTTTTCATCCTGCTTCATAAAATGAACTCGAAAGACCACCTCCACAATTTTGTAAAGGACATTTATTTTTATGTTCGTAGATCTGTTTTTTTACTAGCACGCTTTTATTAGCTTGTTATGTATGTATCTATGTACCGGAATCTTTGAACGTATTTTTCACCCCCTTCAAAACGTCGGCTTGATTTAAAACTTTGCACTCTTATCAAGGACCGATGACAATGCAATAATTTAAACAGTTTGGCCTATTATCCTCACCAGGATCTTCAGGATTAGCGATTTTTTTTATATCCGATACCTCCGGTAGTGTCTTTGTGCCAAGTACCAAGGCGAGTGCTAAGACATGCGCATGGCATATCTTTTTGTTTTATCCGAAGACACGGTAAAAGTACATGTATTAAATAAATGTTCCGGAGAGAGCCTGAGAAACGGCTATTACAGTTTAAAAAACTAAAAAACACTATTTAATGGTGAGTTGAACTAAAAAGTAAAAAAAACACGCTTTAATAGAAAACTGGAAAGTAATTTACAATAAATTTAAATTAAGAATAGTGTAAATATGCTTTAATAGAAAACCAAACTAAAAAGTAGAAAACAATTTTCAACAAATTTGAATTAAGAATAATGTTATAAAAAGGTGTAAAAAAGCGTGGGGCGCGTTGATGGTAATTGTTTTAATATTTTATTGACAGATATTGGTAAAAGTAGAGTGATTTTGAAAATATCTTAAAAAGCACCCAACGCTTTTTTACTTTTTTTATCACACAATTCTTAATTTAAATTTATTGAAAATTATTTTCTGCTTTTTAGTTTGGTTTTCTATTAAAGCATATTTTTAGTTTTTAAACTAAGGGACCTACCCACATATAATGATACATATTACTAACATAGTATCAATACGCGTTTACATCATACAGTATTCATTATTCAGTTGCTAATAAATCGCTAACAACGCTAATGGGCACGCGAAGGCATCTATAGTTTGTTTTTTTAAAGAAGCATATAAGTACACGGAAAGACAAAGGTATGCTGAAGGCAGCATCGTTCCAATTATTATTAATAATGTACATTATAACAGCTAATAACATAATTATAAAATGCTGCCTTCGTAACTATACACTGTATGATCTGATCAGTCGAAATACTGTATATAGGCTCCTGAACCTCGAACATCTGCGCCCAGTTGCCAGCCTGTCGGTTTTTTATCGATTACATTTCGGGGAGTGTGCGTTGGAATTGCATGAACTAATTCCTCCTAGCCCGTTCCATCATCGGACGCACTACAAGACGTACGGCGATGCGTCATCGGTACATGGTGGACATCTCACCCATACGCACCAAACGTTTTGGGAATACTTTTATTATGCGTACAGCAAAGGAGTTGTAATCCCTGCCGGAGTCTGTATTTCCTGATAGCTACAACCTGGGAGTCTTCAAGTCAAGAGTGAATAGGTTTCTTCTAGGCAAGCGTGCTTCATCGTCGACCGCATCGTCGCTTACCATCAGGTGAGATAGTGGTCAAGCGCAAGCCTATCAACAATTAAAAAAAGAAAAAGAAAAGGAATATATGATGGAATTAATCTCGTAGCGGATTTAATTTCAGTAGGTAACTACGACTATGTGGATAAAATTCATATAATAAAATCGTAATTAGAAATAGAATCTAAATGACACACAGTGTTTTTGCAAAATCAACTAAAGTATACATCACAGTGCCGCTTAGCGTAAGACTGCGTAGCGTAACGTAGCTTCTCGTAGCTCAGCGTAGGCTCGCGTAGCGCAACGTGGACCCGCGTAGCGTAGTTTAGGCTTGCGTAGCCCAGTATTGTAATAGAGTACTATCACTTGCAAAAGTCGATAAGAATTCTCACAACGTATTAGTTTGACGTTCAGTTTGCTTACGACCTTCTATTTTCAAGTTTTCACCAACAAATGATTGAAATTCACAATTTCAACAACTTAGCATAAGTCAAGATGGCCCAGTGGTATAGAGCACACAGATTGAAGCGCAAATCCAGTGTGCCGCAAGTTCAAATCCAACGCAATTGTTGACTTTTTGTAAGTTCTGGAACCTACCCGATTGGAAGTTATGGATTTGCTTGCATTACATATATTAAATTATTCTTTAACTTGTTCACACATTTCTTAGAGTTAGAAAGGTAGATCACAAAAAAACTAAATAAAGAATTAGATTTCTGCGAGGTAGACATGAGTTTTAACTTGACCGAAATGAACTGTCGTTTGGTTGTAGTTGTTGGTTAGTGACGTGTGGTTAACAGTATTGTAATATTCGCAAAATGCAGGCTAATATTAGTATTGAAATGAGGGCGACTATCATTGGGCTGCATAAAAGTGGTCTTAATAAAACACAAATATCTGAAGAAAGCGGACTGAATGTGAGTATAATAGCCATTAATGAATTGTAACTTTATAAATTGGTTATTGGATTTATAAATGCAGTTTTATTTTAAAATTATATTCAATAATTATGATTATTAACATTTTATATAATGAAAATGAAGTCAAGTAGGTATAGCTGCCTAATATATATTTTTTTTGTTTTAGAAAAATACTGTAAGTCTTTGGATAAAAAGATATGAGGAAGAAGGTAGCCTTGCTAGTCGAAAGAGAAGTGGGAGACCGAGGCTTATTAGCGAGGCGCAGCGACGACAAATGGTGGACGTATACGAAACGAATGGTTTCGCACCAACGAGACATTTTGCGGAATTATATGACACCTCGATGGATACTGTTCGCCGTGCACTTCACGCTGAAGGCGTGCATCACAGAAAACCTGCTAAAAAGCCGTACTTGACAGAGAGGCACAAACAAGAACGATTACGTTTCGCACGTGATTATTTAGATTTTGACTGGAATTCTGCGGTATTTTCAGATGAAAAAACATTTAAATCCAGTCAAAAGGGCAGGCTTCACTTATGGCGCAAGAATAACAGGGTTGGATCTGCAATCGTGCGGTCATAGTTGGGTGGTAAAAGGGGTTAAAGCTAGTAGGGCTTGGGTTCCCGATTATAACGCTACTACTCTTATTACAAGATAATGCATATTTTTCGAGATATTAATGAAAAATGTTTCTATCCTCAAATCGGATAAAAAGCGAAAACGGAACGTTAAAATGGGCGATTGACAACCAAACCTGTTGCAGATATTGTCTATGGTGCAAAATGACGTGAAAAATAAGCAAAAAGGAACGTAAAAAAAAAGTATGCTAAGTGTCACTGTCATTCGTTTGTTGTTCATTCCGTTTCTCCTCAAGTTGCGTGAATGTGTTTCCTGTGTTTCGTAGTGTTTTTCTTGTGGCTTTATTCGACGACTTTGGCTTATCCTGTGGACTCGAATTGTTTGCCTTCACGATTGACCTCCGCTTGTACACTGGACACCGATTTTCTACGTAATCGACTGATGTGTGTACAAAAGGCAATGTTACTATGGCAACCATGAGAATTAGGATGCAAGAGCGAGCGAAGCGAGCTCTGGACTTGGGGCACTCCGACTCGGACAGGTTAGGTTCGAAGGGGATGGCGGGGTCTAGTGAGCGAGCGGAGCGAGCGAACTAAGACCCCGACATCCCCTTCGTGTTAGGTTACTGTAAACCCTGCAGACAGAAATAGGAGCCCCGCGTAGCGGGGCTACGTCGACTATGCTTTTTAGGCGAATATAAAATGGTTTGAGGTTAGGTTACAATAATTGGTTTTTCTCAAGAACGGTGCATTACCTTGTAATGGGAGTGGTACCAGGGGAGTAGAGGTACCCCCCCCTCCCCCCCACCCCCCTCCCAACCCCTTCCGCCGACCGCAGATTTCTAAATTTTTACCGAATAACACTCGCTGGTGTGATAACAACGTTATTCCTAACACCGAATCAGGTCGAATCACAATTAATATGTGGGGGTGGATGAGTGCAGCAGGACCAGGAGAACTGGCTTTCATTCCTCCACGCGCAAACAGTTCAACTTATGAGGAAGTGTTAGACTCAATTATGCTACCTACTGTGCGCAACATTTACCCAGCTGATGAGTTAGCAGAATTGCCGTTTGTCCAGGACAATTGTCCTATTCACCGAGCGAGTACTGTGCGTGAGTGGTTTCACAATCACCCGGAAGTAATTGTTATTCCATGGCCAGCGCGATCTCCCGACCTCAACCCCATAGAAAATCTATGGGGTTTGATGGTGCAAAGGTGGGACTCGCGGACTGAGAGGTCTACGGAACAATTAAAAACCCATTGCATGGAGGTCTGGGAAAGTTTTAGAGGGAGCGAAATATGTGGTAATATTGTTGGGTCCATGCGCAAACGCCTACTTGACTGTATCGAAAATAATGGGGGTTATACAAAATATTAAGTTTTAGTAAAGTCAGTCGGTATAACTAAATGTTGAGTAGGTCATTTTATCTTAACATATCCGTGATTATTCGTTAGCAAAAACTGTATTATATTGTGTTTACTTTCGTTAAAAACAGCTATATCTTTTAACTTGTGTCATCGCCTTATCTTAAGAATGCAGTGAACTCGCTATCAATTTTGTTGACAATAATCATGATTCTATTTTGTTTTTTATTCTTCTACCCGCACTGTTCTAACTATTATAGTTCAATTTGTTTTTCTCATCCAATTGACGATTATCTTGTGAGAACTAAAGTTCTTTTAACAAAAATTGAGGTTTAGTTTCAATCTTCTTTTCGTCAAGAAAATGATCAATTAAGCTACGACCTCAATACATTCATTGTGACGTTACATAAAAATAAAATGTTTACAAAGTCTAAATCATATAACACTTTTCAATAAATAACTGGATATAAACAATTATATTTTATTTTATTAAAATTTTAATATCCTTTCATTGTTACGTTATTCATATTATAAATGGTCTAAGTGGGTATACATCCAACAAACAATCTTACACGTAACATAGATAACGGTTACAAGATAACTTTTTTGTCTAGGTAACAATTCGACGTCACAATTCTCATAAATGTTTAATTTGTAAATATAAAGAATAAACATTTTTATTAAACACGTCTTTTTATTTCCACCTTACAACTTCGAAAAGATGTAACAACTAAATAATTGCAAATTACGAATGTGATTCTTCTTGTGATTAATAGATCATATTCGTAATTTGCAACTATTTAGTGCAAAAAATGCAATAGTATTTTTCATAGAAATATAAAAAACAACTGTATTAATATAGATTGGGAATTTTCAAAGTAAGAAATAACCGCAACGGACCGACCATGATTAGAACTCGGGCTACGTTATTTGCAAATCCAACACTTAGTTCATACGGCTACCAGCACATGACACATTTGCGCGAATTTTATCAATGCAATGGTAAGAACAAGTCGCCTGTGTGACTGTGTGATGCGTATTCAATGGCACAGAAAAATAATAATGATGTTTTTAGGCTCAGTGCGACGACAGTTCCTTAGTGTGTGTTATCTGTGGAATGTGGATACTCATACACGCGCACACATACGCACGGAAGTATCGTGCTCGCTCGGTTCGTAGCAATGTAATTTTTAGCGTTCTTATGGACTTTTGCGGCCTGACTGTACATAGTTTTTATAGTAACTGATTTTCGCTACTAAGTATAAACCATTAGATAATAATAAATATATATAAATACACAAAAAAAAATGTTTTTATGCACCTGCCATGTTAACTCTCCACCACCCTTGGTTCGCAAAACCCTTGGTTGGTAGAGAATGCTTCAGGCATTAAGTCCGCATATGTACCTGTATGTTTCATGTAGTTTTAATAAATAAATAAATATTGAAAGTAAGAAACCTAGCTGGCATCGAGAATAGTTGAACAAAGAGAAACATGATTGATTAAACAAAGAATTAAAAACGTGTGAATGTCAATATTATTAAAACAAACTGCAGCATGTATTTAAGTTACTTATTAAGTTGTACAGCGATAAGAGAACACAAATATAATTATACTTTACATAGGAACGTGTATAATGTACAACTATGCTAATTATTAGAGCCTGGTTTTTGCTTCTCGGTCTTGATAAAAGATGTGACAATTTTAGTTAGATTTTTTTTTTTGCTGATGTAATCGCGACCATCATCTTCTAAACATGACATAGTGAATCACAGACAACGCACAATTGACAAGCCGTGTACTTAGTTAATTAACTTGTACAGTTTTGCTAGTATTATAATTTATCTGTGGCACAGTGATAGTACTTAATGCAGGGGTTTAGTGGTGGGAATTAATGCATGGGTGGAATTAATGCAGCAAGGCATTCTGTAGCAGTAAATCCTTGGGTCAAATAATTTAAAAATCCAAAATTAATATTTTAAAAGCCAAACTAATAAAATCCTGTTACATATAGTACGCAAACTGCTGAACGGATTTTGATACAACTTAATTTAACATCAGAATAGCACATAGGTAAAGAAAAAGAAACTAATTACACGCGAGTGGAGCTAGTACAATAGGTAGGAATGCTAAAATAATAAATATTATGAACGATTATCATTTCAGCCGACAGACGTGTACTGCTGAATATCGGCCTTCCCCAGATGTCGCCACATCGACCGGGCTGTGGGTCTCGCTCACAAAGGGCCTCATGAGAAGACTTTAAGTTACCCAAAAGGCGATGGAGCTCTTGTCAAAGTACGGTAACTTTACGTTTATGATGCCACAATGTTGTACCTACAAAATCACAAAAGAAGGGTCAATAGCCAGGTCTATGGCGTGAATCTTCACAATTAGTCGTAATAAAGTGTGCTTAAATGGTTATAAATTTACTTTTAATAAGATGAATCAATATAATTGACTGTAATAAGTCAAGTTAACAATTAGACATCTCTGATCAAGGATTATTTCGTATATTATCCAATTAACATAATTTACCCTTAACTATTTTATTTCATGTCGAGTGATGCTCTTAATGAGATGAATGAATGTTAAAAATAAAAACTATTTATATTTAAATAGTTTTTATTTTTTTTCCATTGGTTAACTAACGTTAAAAGCTTGTTTTATGTTGAGTTTACTCTTACTCAACATAAAACAAGCTTTTAACGTTATCATTATGTGATAAATCGTAGTCAATTATTACTAGATTGTTAAAACCCCTAACCGCAGAAACTGTTCTGCAAAAAGTTTAATAAGTGGGTTAATTAAGTAACCTGTGTGGTAAACCCTACTTCCTTGAAAGTAAACAATTAATTAAAATAAGTAAAAATTAATAAGTTTTCATAAGAATTCAAGAGTGCGTTATATGTTTACATTAAAATGGATCTTGAGAATAGAATATAATAGGAAAAAAAAATTAACACAGACACAACACAACAGAAACCATCACAAAGGAAGAAAGAAGAATAGTAAAAAACTACAAACAAGGTTTGAGAATTGCGCCGGGCTTGCCCATATCGAAATGGTTACCAACTTAGCATTTGCTGGGTGTCAGACACCCAGCGCTTATTTTCAGTTGGCACCCCGCTAGTGACACACGGACGTAGGTAATTAAAATAGGGTGCTGAACTAATGATATGTAAAAAATGTAAAATAGATAATCTAAAATAATAGAAAGTTCATATTGTATAAATATATACGAAGTCCTATAATTATGATGGTTTAAATTGTCTCAAAACACCCGAATACTAAAAAAGTAAATAAGACCAGTCTATCTGTCAAAGTACTCGTAGTATCTGGGTACCTAGATGTCAATTGGGGAGATAATGGGCATGATTGTGTAGATTAATTTGGTTTTGGAATAACGGACCTGCACATAAAATATATGCGATTATTTTTATTTTTCCACAGATTCGGTGCAATATGTAAAAAAAACCGGGTAGGTATGTTTTGTGGACGTACCTGTACCTATTAGGTAATAAACCTTATGCGGGGACCATGTACGATACTGGCTGCCGCCCGCGGCTCCGCGCGCGTGGTGTTTGTATTTCTCCCAATATCTTTATAAATTATAGCAATGATATTCTGATGTAGGTATAAACTTCATTTAAAATTTCATCATAATCTGTTCAGTAGTATTTGCGTGAAAGAGTAAAAAACATCCATCCATACATCCTCACAAACTTTCACGTTTATAATAGTAGTACCTAAGTAAGGTAATTAAAACAATGGAAACCTGAAAACATGGGCATGAGCAACTGGGTTCATCGTATTCATCATGAACAATTTTACAATGGAAACAACTTTGAAATCGCGAAAACAATTTAGCTGTTCCTAACATTTTATCGAAATACGCGAAAATTAATGTATACTTGAGTACTTGTTTTTTTAATGATTTGTAATAATTAATTGCATTGTTTTTATTGTTCCTTGTCTGCAGTTTTTGATTACTTCTACGGCAATCTGCGGTGCACCGCACAGAAAATTTTCCTTAACTATGCATTAACATTCTTACTACTAATTTACAATAAAATTACCAGCTCTGAAGCTATTCATATGGTGGAATAATGCAACTGCACAAAAAACATAATCACACTAGACAGATAATTATTAAATTAAAATGTCGTGTATCTTGTCTGTTTGTCGTTTCCTGAGATTGTCAGGATAAACAATATAAAAGGAAGGTTAGGACCTGAAAGAATATCACACCCTCAGAACGAAAGTGATCTAACATAAAAAATGCATTTGTTGGGCAATGTGCAGAAAGCCCTCCAAAATGTATAGCGTTAAGTACTAAAATAACCGATGTTATAGGCTATTTCTTTCTTACTTATTATTCGGGCTCTTTTTCACCATTGGATTTTAGAGTAGGCTTTTGCATTTTATTGTAAAATCAAGAATTACAGGCATTTTGAAGTAGACCACACATAAAGTACGGGTATAATTTAGACGGTCACCAAAAATATTTTTAAGACTCTAAGCTTAGGCACCAAAAAAAATAAACAACTCCAAAAAAAATCAATTGACTTTATTAAAAGGGCCTTAAAGTATATAATATTATGATCCAAAATAAATAAAATAACATCAGAAAAATCGCAAACCTCGCACAAATATTATTTTTGGTTCCTAAAATGGATCAACGGTCACCAAATTCTATCCAACTCAAAGATTAATATTACTACCAAAAATCTTACTCCAAAATAGTAAGTCGTCATCCATTGGCGAGAAGAGAAAAAGAGGGCGGCCAGCTAAAACCAAAAAAGCTTTGTTGATCCAGTGATTATGATTTTTCTTATTTTAAATGGGGAATTATAAAACGATCGAATAAAAAAAAACTTTGCGACTGATGATGAGATACTGTTTTAATAACTTGAGTGGTATGAATTAGAGTATGCGAAGAATTAACTAAAGTAACGACGAATATTGATTAATAATAAAATCCAGAACGAGCTTACAAAAAGTGGATTGTGATTATTCCATTCCCGATTTTAAAATTCTAGTCGTGCGACTAGAAATGCGCGGCGTCCGGGTGTATTCGTGTTTTTAACGAATTAGTCCAAGAGCGAGCGAAGCGAGCTCGGGAGCTTAGGGCACCCCGACACGGACAGGTTAGGTTCGAACGAGATGACGGGAGCTGAAGTGAGCGAGCAAAGCGAGCGAACTCGGCTCCCGTCATCTCGTTCGTGTTAGGTTACTTTAGACCCTGCGGACGGAAATAGGACTATGTTGCCGTCGACTATGTTGCCAGAGTACTAATCGTACTTGAACCTTGAACCTCAATATATTTAGCGAATTCCATATAACGATAAATAAGCGACGTACGTCTGGGAACCCCAGTATATTAATTGATATTTGGGAAATATTCTAGCGATCGTTAGCTTTTTTAGCCTAACAAAAATGACCAAATTAGAAGTCATGGTATTACATAATTGGTAACATCTAAGTAGTGACAATATATAATATTTGGTCTAAAGTGTATTTTAAAGGCGTCCATATATTTTTTTGGCAGTCAATAATACGAAAAAATGGATTTATTTCATAATATTTTAGGAAACGTTATTTGGTGACCATTTATCCATTTTGGTAACCGTTTAGAATTTTTTTGGTAGTAAAATAGGTACTTTTTTGGGCGGTGTTTAAACACAAGCCATAAAGTACTGAGTTGGTTCTGCAAATTTGGTTGAGTTTAGCAGACTTAAAATAACAATACGAATCGTCGACAAGACTATGAAGAAGAACGTGGCCTAAATTATCTGTTAAATTATTCTAATGAAGAGCGACTTTCGTCCAGTTTTAATTGAGAAGGAGGCCAAAACAAAACCATGGAACGATACCACACTACTTGAGATAGAACCGACTAGAATCAACCGAAGTAGCTATTGGATTTAATTATTATTTTTGCAAAGTCACAAAAGTGATGACTGTATACTCTTAATGAAGCTAATCGATTGGTCAGCATGTTAGACTAACAAAAACGTCAAATTTTAAACGTGGAAACAAAAATACTAGCAATGATTTGTGAAGTCGTTAAAATAATCTGGTTTTTTAAATGATAAAGAAGCACGTACGTCTTGTCTTTTTATATCGGTTTTGCGTGTATTGAAAATAATTGACAAAGATTGGTTTGTCAGTCGTTTAAGTATTGTTTTTCAGTAATTATTGACACTTTTGTTTATAGCTGATGTGGAATGATCTAGACTTAACACTGATAAAAGTGTTACTTTAGGCAATTGTGCTACCTCAAGAAACGACCAAAAGATACGGAACCCGTGTCAATAAAAGAGACACATATATTAATAGTTGATCGCTGGATGTTCAAACTGCTGGCGAGTACTCTCTCACCACAAGTTTATCGCAGCGACAAGAGCTATTAAAAATAATACTTACTCAGCGATACTCGCACGGCGATGCTGGCTTGGTGGTCAGAACTCACGCCGAGAGACCAACCAACGTGAGCAGGACTGACCACCCGATCGAGCGGTGCGAGTAATCGCCCGTCGCACAATATCACTCGCTCATAGTCGAGAGGTAAAACTATCGGAACTACACACTCGCTTCTCGCTGCTCGCCAACTCGTATCTAGGTTCTAGCTTTACTAGCTGCTCGCTGATCGCGGCGGATGGACAAGTGCCTAACGTTAATGAACAATTAATAATCGTTTACTCAATTTGTGACAAGAGGGTCTAGACAAGTGACATTACATCATCTTAATCATATCATCATCATCATTAGCCTGTTAATGTTCCCAGGCCTCCTCTCTGTGAGAGAGGGAGTGGACCTTTATCCACCAGGCAGTCTAGTGCGGGTGTGAGTGGGATTCCCAAGTGCTATCGAAATGACAAGACTACAAGAATATGGAGAGACCGAAACATTTCGCGAATGACGAAGGTGAAACTGGTCAACTCCCTGGTGTTCTCCGTCTTCTGTTACGGGATCGAAATGTGAACTCTGAAGAAGGCGGACCATGACCGGATCGATGCGTTTGAGATGTGGTGCTGGAGGCAGATGTTACAAATCCCCTGGACTGCCTTTCGCACCAATGATTCTATCCTCCGGGAACTGAACATAAAGATCAGACAGTCCACGGTCTGCCTTCCTGGGATTCTTTAGTTTTTTAGTCACATTGCCAGGAAGGATGGACATAACCTCGAACAGCTGATGGTTACTGGCAAGATCAAAGAGAAACGTCCAAAAGGTCGAAGTCCAATCAAACGGTCAGACCGAGTCCGCACATCGTTAAATACCAAGCTGTACGATGATCTTCACGACGCTAAAGACAGAAGCAGTTGGCGCAAATTGGTGAAGGAGTTGTTTCCATAAAGACCGGGGAATGACGACTCTCAGTAATGAGGAACACGATGCGAGGAGGAATCGAAATGACATGTTATCAATGGTCTCAGATTTTGTCCTTACCTAATCAATATAGTTACTAACCCGCACTGGGCTCGCGTGGTGAATCATGGCCCATACCCTCTCTTACAGAGAGGAGGCCTGTGTCCCAGCAGTGGGAACATTAAAGGGCTGATAATGATCATGAATCTATATAGGAATCAGTATTTTGGTTTATTCAAAACTTTCAGATTTAACAGGAATTGCGGGCAGAGAGCTCCGAATCAATTTCCTTAGTAAAAAGTCATAATTCGAGATTTGGCTCTCGCCTATTTCCTTCTCCAGTATTGGACAAATTTAAAAGATATTCCATAAATTGAGTTAAAAAGATAAATGTTGTGCTTCTATGTCTTTCTTTTTTCATTTATAGTTGTCAAATTTGTACACTAGGCCTCTGCTGACATCGCAATTTTGAGCATTTTTGATATTAAAGAAAGGAAAACGGGGGTATAGTACATGTAATCTTTCTTTTTTAGTTTATGGAATATGTCTACATATAAAATAAAAAACTTTTCTACAAAAATTACAACCGACTTCCAAACAAAAACACTACAAAGTAAAAAATAACTTCAATTTCGGAAGTCGGTGTTTCTGTTTTCGTTTCTTCGTTTTTTGACACCGACTTCCGAAATTGAAGTTATTTTTTACTTTGTAGTGTTTTTGTTTGGAAGTCGGTTGTAATTTTTGTAGAAAAGTTTTTTATTTTCCACTTTTTAGTTGTGGTACATATTAGACCAGTTCTATAGGCTAGGTACCTACGCGTATAGTGCCCAAAGTGAAGCTAGAATAGATTAACCCAAGACATGAAACTTATACAAAATCGGTGCAATGAAAGAATACCAGGGTGAACTGTTCACACCTGCGTACCCCTTTAGAGCGTACCAGTGTGATGTTATGTTATGAAATGGTGTAAACAATAAACAGACATGCGATTAGATCTATCCCGAGTGATTTGCCGTCATTTATTGAAGAGTTCTGATGTATTTCTCCGAAGTTCTTCATCAGATCTTGATGAAAATTAAATGGGACCACACGACAAGTACCAGCTTTCAATTAAAAAAAGAATCATCAAAATCGGTTCACCCAATGAAAAGTTCTGAGGTAACAAAAATAAAAAAAAATAAAAATACAGTCGAATTGAGAACCTCCTCCTTTTTGCGAAGTCGGTTAAAAAAGGACACTGATATCCATAACATAAATACTAGGAACAAACACAAATTTGTAGTACCTATATCAAGGTTCAAGAAAATAAGTGGCTCGATTAGATGTCAATGTGTACCCTTTTATAATAAGCTTCCAAACCACGTACAAGATCTAAAGCTTAATAAATACAAAACATTCATTAAACGGCAGTTGTGCCAGAAAGCGTTTTATACCATTAAATATTACGTTGAGGACAAAAAGGCTTGGGATTGAGCTGCTCCAATTAATTTTGATTTTTTTTTAATTTTTTTCACCGTGAATTTTGTTTTTTTTTTTTGATTTCTTGCAATGACAAGAATATTTACTTTTTAAAGTATTATCTTATTTTATAACAATTTTATTTTAATTGTTGTGAATGTTAAGACTATGTGGATCATACCTTTTTATTTGTTTTGTTTTTAATTTTAATTTATCCAAGTTAGTTTTTAATCATGTTCTGGCAGTTTGAGTAATTTATGCGGCTTACCCGAATGTCCTTTCTTTGGTATTGTTCGTCGCATCGTTGAACTCCTTAAATTCTGAGTTGAGCTGCACGGTCATTGACAAATGCGTGCACTGGCTGGACAGGTCCACTCAATCTGGCTGGTTCTTTCCTCAAAAGACCATTTAAGACAAAGAAAGAAAGAAAGAAAGAAAAGAAAGAAAACTGAGTTTATTGGCATTACAAAACAAAAACACCTTTTGTATCTTGTCGCCTAAATTAATATTCCTCCATGATATTCCCATACGAAATACAGAAAAGCAAATTTCTCTTTCACAAACTACCAGCATCCGTTGATTACTCGTTTCGTTTCAATCTGTTGTTTGTGCAACTATATATTCCTATCTGAAAGCCTTTCATCACGTTGAAAGCGGGCCCGACCCCTTTCAACTCACTCCCGTTCCGAGTTGTTGAGGTAAGAAGAAAAATGGAGAAATATTAGATTTAAAATTATTTTTAGACTATCAGGTAGATAAGTAAAAAGTATTGGACACGTAGTTTTTTATTTGTCATGTAAACAAAAAATAACGAGGATACAGTGTGTTGAAATTTCGTGACATAACGTTTAAGTACACTTTTCACTCAAAAGTCACGTCACAAGCGGACTTCTAAACTTTGATGCGCTTTATCTTTGTCAATTTTTATTGATCTAATAAAGCGAAAAATATGTGTGCAATATTTTTTTATAATGTAATTGACGGACTAAATAGTTTTTTTTTTTTTTACCCAGGAATCATGGATATTGAAAAATTTCGGAAATAATGCACCAATCCACGTCGGGTTTAAGTAGTGAATGACGGCCCACTCGAAGGTATATTTCCAGATGCTGAGTACAAAATTATGATCTTATTCTGATAACATACTCGAACTTTCCTTTTGACCGTGATGAAGGTATTTTTAGGCTGCATCTAAGATCACCCACGAAACCATAGTTCATTACATATTCTGGGTGGTCAACTTGACAACCTCGTTACTTAACTAATTGTTCACTACAATAAAAATTATCTAGCTATTTCTACACGCCTTAGTTCTTAGAACACCTTGGTGACATGTCATGTATTGTAACCTAGTTCCGGAAAGCGGAAGGACTTATCCGTCAATTTAAGATTTATGCTTGCAAACATGAGCCTTTTAAAGATAGCTGAGATCATTTGTCTTTCTTGTCCGTTAATATAATAGTCCATACTTGGTTTCACCTTTATTTATTCAGTGCATGTTTTAATGAACTTCCGTGGTACAAGAATTAAAAGGAAATCTATCATGTGTCATTTGCTATTGTTGCTTGTAATCTTACAAGGTTTTTATCAGCTAATAACTTGTTTGAGACGAGTTTACTAGTGACTTCAAGTATTTTATGTTCTTAAAGAGTAGTTAAAGACTGTCCACGTGTTTCTTGGCCGTTCATTATCACGTGTCTGGTCAGAATTTCAGTTTAATGTCATACTTATGATGGACAGTCAGACCGTTTGCCATCTTTATTGGTTAATTCACTTTCTGAGCTCATCATTTGCTAAGCCTTTTCCCAATTATTTATGTTGGGGTTGGTTTTACCTTGTATTTGAGTTTCTAACCGACTTTCCAAAAGGAGGAGGTTCTATGATAAATCATTTTATTTCTGTAAGTTGGTTTGTACAAACACTTTTACATGTCGATCATATTTTTTAAAACTAAATTAGGTCGGCGTTTCCTATCTGACTACTCTGAGAAGAAAGGCCGAAACAAACTCAGAGGTCACAGTCTCTTTTAAAGTCTAGACAAAATCTTGGTTAGATCATGTGAAGAACATGTAGACTGATGTCTGAAATGGTCTTTTGAGGAAATAACCAGATAGATTGAGTGGACCTATCCAGTATAATACTTTAAAAAGTAAACATTCTAGTCATTGCAAGAAAACCAAAAAAAAAACATAATTCACGGTGCAAAATATCAAAAAAATCAAAATTAATTGGAGCAGCTCAATCCCAAGTCTTTTTGTCCTCAACGTAATTTTTAATTGTATAAAACGCTTTTTGGCACAACTTACGTTTAATGAATGATTTGAATTTATTACTGAATGAAATGAATGGTTCAGACTTAGATCTTGTACGTGGCTTGGAAGCTTAAACGAGCCACCTTTTTTCTTGAGCCTTGTTGTAGGTACTACAAATTTGTGTTTGTTCCTAGTATTTATGTTATGGATATCACTGTATTTTGTAAACAATTTTACATGTTCGATTGTATGTATATTTTTCATTTATGTTCAACGATTACTCCGATACTCAATTATGGATTCCAGAAGGGTATATTCTCTTTGTGGTCCCATTGTCATGAAGTCAGGATCTGATGAGGGAATCCCAAGGATATTGAAGTAACTCTTTAAATTTTGTAGGCAGACATTTAGCGATTTTGGTATTTTCATAAATATGGCAAGCATTTGCGTTCCGAAGATATCATTTGATGAAGTGGAACTGATGAAGAAGACCATGGTGGTGAGATGGCCACTGGAACTTCTCAATGATAAATATGTTTTGGGTATACTCGTAAGATATCTCTAGATCTGATGATGAAGCTCGATCTGATGAAGAAGGTAGGCACCGAAACTCCGTAAAAAAACAATACATCCCAGTCTTCATAAGGATTGTTGGAATTATTATGAGAAGCCTTTTGGCTATAAATGATTTTCATGGTACCAAAACTAAAAACCTTTTGAACTAACTTTCAAAACAAAAAGCAACACAGCAAAATATTACTTTCTTTCAGAAGTCGGTTCCAATAAGTAAAAAAAATAGGTATCAATCACATCGACTGCCGAAAAAAAAGTTATTTTTCACTTTCTAGTGTTTTGTTTACTGGATTCACACCGTGGTGTACTTCACGGCCGTGCGTTTGACTCATCATATCATCATCATGCTAACAGCCGAAAGACGTCCACTTTTCAGCCCCATCGACCATCTGTTCTGCGATGATTGCGTCCTGTCATGACTAGATATTACATTCTTCAAACATAATATAATATTGTAACTCTTGATAATTTACACGGAGCAATGCATGACCTAAAGAAAAGTATCGCTACAACATCTTTTCGTAGTTCCTAGTATGTTTCTCATTTACATTCCGTGTTTCACGTGGCTTGCATCGCCGAGTGCAGTGAAAACATCGCCCTGTGCCGCTTGCATAGCGTTAGAGTTCCCCAGGGCAGTGGCTCAATGCTTGTTTCGACATTATTTGCGGTTTTTATTATAAAGTTCAGGTTAGTAGATAGACTGGTTCGAAGTTATTGCCGCTAGAGTATGAGCTTGGGCATTAGCTAAGGTCCCAAATTCAGATTGATTTTGGAATTTCGTTTGGATTTGGGGACCTGCAGCCGTATTGTGTAAGTGCGCAAAGAGTTCAAACTCTATCCAACCGACCAAATCGACCAATCACATGCGAGATGAATGACGCGATGTGGATTTCTGTCTGTATGATTGGCCGATTTGGTCGGTTGGATAGAGTTTAAATTCTTTGCGCACTTACGAAATACGGCTGCAGAGCTATCATTTAAAAATTACTAAGCCTATTAAAGGATGTGTTAAAAATGGTATAGGATGGTAAATACTCCATAGATAACTTTTGACTATCTTAGGCCCAGATTTATGATCAGTAGTTAACTCAACCAATAATTAAATATCCTAAACCAATGGTTTAACATTTCGATAAAATGAATGTTTTTTAATAAATTGTTAGTCTCAAAAGTCAAAAGTCTTGTTAAATAAGTTGGAGAGTTAATTGTTTGGCCATTTGTTGGACTAACTATTTACGAATAAAAACGTTTTACCGAAAATTTAACGCACAGGTCAGCATATTTAACCATTGGACCATTTGGACCTACGGATAAAAAAACTGGGTCAAATCTGCATCTATTGTTTTTCATTTAATTTTTATGTTTTTGTAAATTTGATTTAGACTTTACGTAGGTATAAAATTCTTTAATTACCTATTTAAATTATACGAGAAACTTTATCCTCGTGATCCAGTACACTTGTATGGAACCTTGGTTATTGCTGCTGTAGTTTTTATAAGTATTTTTACGGGATAGTGAAAATGCAGAAGGGTGACGATAGCACCCTCGTTATATCAAGCAACACTAAGGAATGAGCTCGGTGACGTTTTTGTTATTAAACCACGACATTCACCTACATTTTTATAGTTTTTATGCAGTTTATCTTCATATAAGTATATGATATGGATGGTCGATGGGGTCCAAAAGTTCTGGAGTAGCAACCACGTACCGGAAGACGCAACGATGGAAAGTCTCCTTCTAGTTGGAGCGACGACCTGGCCAAGGCTGCGGCAGTCCTGTGGATGCGAGACGCACAGGACCGATCAGTGTGCCTGACGCATTGGGGGAGGCTTATGTCAAGCAGTGGAAGTCTTTTGGCTGAAATTATGATAATGATGATGATAAAGTAATCGTAGTTTATGCAATGGTCATATAATAGAGGTTATTAAAACACGAGCGTGGGTTTATCACATGAGACGAAGCCGAATGTGATAATAATAACACGCGAGTCTTTTAATACCTAATTATATCATATAATTAGGTATTAAAGACGCATACACTATTTTATCTTCACTCATACGGTTGAAATAAAACAAAAGTAGAAACGGATAAATATGTTGTATGGCAGGCAATTTAGATTCTCATTGCGCATGACTGCGCAGCGCGGCATCCATAGACTATGACACTACTTTTCTACATTAAGTCAAGGCGCCCATATGCGCCAATAAATTAAAAGTAAAAGTGTGCTATAAAAACTAAAAAGTTATTTTATGATGCAGTTGTTTGAAAATCGAAGGATAATGTTGCACTGCAATGGTTTTTTTTTTTTTAATTTTACCTATCCTAGAATATAAAATAAGTGTTTATACAATATTTTTTTAAATTCATATTTGGAAAATTACGTTGTGAGTGTAGATAAATGTAATTAAGTTTTCTCTGTTTAGTTGGGTATTAGGTAATTCATTTGGGTCGAGTATCTTATGTGCGAAATTGGTCGGTAACTTTTCCCAAACTAATAATCTCGATATATCTAACAGATATATCTACCCAGATCCTTAGATCTCCAAAATTGCAGTTACTAAATATGCTTCAAAGTCTAAGTTAAATCATTTATTTCAATTAGACCATTAAACTTGACCATGAATATCAACATTTACAGTCAATGATTAATTAGTATAACTTCCAAGTAAATCTTTCAAATTAAAGTTTTCTGATGGACACTGTCTTTAACGTTGTCGAAATATTTTTTGCTACAAATAGCACGAGCTGTTAATTCTCGTGTTGCCGAGAAATCTAGAGCAGGTAGTGTTCCGGGTGTACTTTTATGAGATCACGGGACTCCTTCCTAGTGCTGAAGGTGATCACTGGAGTGGTTTTAGTGAGGTAAAAAGCCGACACTCTCTGGTCTTTTACCCAAAAGCCCAGGCGCATTGAAGGTTTCCCCCCGAAACAAAAAATCCGGCCAAGTGCGAGTCGGACTCGCACACCGAGTGTTCCGTACAAACCTCAGCTTAAAGGTATTATAGACCTGAGTATTTGATATGAATTTCAATTCAACCTCTACGCGTTCATGACGAAAGGGGTAGTAAGTTTAAAATTATTTATTATATAATGTAACAAAAAATTTACGGATTTCGCAATTTTTCCTTTATTTGTGCTATAAGACGTTGCTTCGTACCAAATTTCAAGATTCTGAGTTCACGGAAAGTACCTTGTAGGTTCTGATTCGGTTTAAATGGCTGTATCTTTTGATTGCGTTGGCTTAGAAGATTGCTTTTGATTTCACAGCTTTAAGGGACAGTACACCTGAGTATTTGATATAAATTTCAGCTTGATACCTCCACGCGTTCCTGAGAAAAAGGGTCTTGACAGACAGACAGACGGACAACAAATTGATCCTATAAGGGTTCCGTTTTTTCCTTTCGATGTACGGAACCCTAAAAAAGGTAAACATTGACGGGTAAGGCTACCCGTTACTATCTCTCTTTGAACTCTTTACTTCCGGCCTTTAGATTTTTCACTGGCACTAACGAATTAACAATGAATGGTGCTTAGTAATTTGCATTGGAAATTACATCACTAACACTCGGTGTGAGTACTGAGTGACACACCTTATGTGAGCCAGCAGCCAGTAACGGCTGTAACCTCGGCTGATGGTAATTGATAGCGGTTATCATTGCAATCTCTTAATCATTCAAGGAAGTAGAGTTGCCAACTGCACTAATAGTATAGAATAGAAAACATGTATTCGACATAGACACAACGCAAAAGCAACAATCACAAAGTAACCGGAAAAATTGTAAAAGAAATACAATCAAGGATCTAGAATTGGGCTGGGAATTGCGTTACTCTTGCTAGCATAGAGTGTTGTATTCTTATGTTCATAATCTAAAAAAAATACTAGAGCACGCTGAAGTAGGTAAGTACTCTATTTTATTAAATTTAATGTATTTCTGACATTTCAGTGTTCGACACTCTTTTCGTCATGAAAGTAGAAGAAAAAAAAAGGATAAATTAAAATTGATAAAAATTTGTGCCTCATCTATTTCAAGTACCTAAGTATGTGTCACTAGCAAAATTATTTATAGAACGAACAAAAATTGATAAGTAAGTAACACCAAAAAAAAAATCAGTCTAACGTATTTACCCATTGATAAACTGACCTATCTTATTTTAAATTGACAGCCCTAATAGGAAGTCGAGTTTTAACTGTCCGAATTTTGCAAATTTGCCAAACAAATGAATGGCTAATATTCTTATCACTATGGGCGCCATTTTTCTTAGAGTCTCAAGACTTGACTGGTTGTGTGGCATTTCTAAGTGACATTCACCTTGGAATGCGTAGCGTGCTTTTGTTTCCGGCAAGAGTTTAATTGGATTTCTTAATTAGGTACTGATAACAGTGTAGCAGTATGGCAGAGAGATAAAATGCAGATAGATGACCTGCTTTAGGTAACATTATAATATGTTACAAAATGTGCATACTTAATTAACTATAGTAAACTATACTGTAGGTACTTAACTACATACTTCAATACCCATAATTATAAAAAAAAACCGGCCAAGTGCGAGTCGGACTCGCGCACGAAGGGTTCCGTACCATTAACCGTAAAAAACGGCAAAAAAATCACATTTTTAAATATGTATTTTATTCTGTTTTTAGTATTTTTTGCTATAGCGGCAACAGAAATACATCATCTATGAAAATCAACTGTCTAGCTATCACGTTTCGTAAGATACAGCCTGGTGACAGACAGACAGACGGACAGTGGAGTCTTAGTAATCGGGTCCCGTTTTTACCCTTTGGGAACGGAACCTTAAAAAAAAAGATACACTTAGGTGTCGAAGAAGTCGTACTCCGCATCGCTGCCATCCGGCAATCGAATGAATCTTTCATTTTCGTCCGGAGAAACTAAGATAAAACTATTATTAGGTTAATATACCTGTATGAATAACATTGTGAAGCAAATTGCGTGTCTGTTTACGAGTATGTTGAAACAAATTGAAATTATCCTACTGATAACGGTTGTATGGACACAACCGTTAATTGTACCACACGAGTCTATGATGAAAAATTATGCGTAGTTGACAGAAGCAGATGACGAGAATCATGCGTAGTACAGCGCAGCGGTATAAAGACCAATATACTAAGCCGATGATGAAAGAAAAATATTTACATCAAGTCAAATCACGCAACAAGACGCCTGTTCTGGCGAAACCCTTAATTATTTTGTTGTCTTCAAATTTTCCGAGCCACGGATATCTGATGACATCTCTGGAATGCAGATGACACGTCATGGTTATTATATATGCCATCACGTCATCCATTAACTTCAATAGGACACTAACGTCATGAATAATATCTTCGGAATTAATTAAATTGGCTCTCTGTCTGTGTTCTATTATAAGGAGTTAAATTTCCATAGCATGACTATGAAAAAACTTGGAAAACATCCGTTTTTTTTAATTCTATGCAGATTAACATGTAAAACTGTGATCATATGCAGAGGGTGTTCAAATTGCAGTTTAAAAGAACCTTCAGAGTTAGGATGCCTTCATAAAATCTAGAGAGGTATCCAGTAAAATTTTGATGCCACATGCTTTCAAATTCGGTTTCTAGAACATGCTACATTCATCGCGATGAAGCTGAAGGACAAGGTTTCGAGAAAAGTTATCATGAAACAAATTACACAAGCTAATGTACCTATCTGGATTCGAACTCAAGAGCTAACTAATGACATATTAAACGGAGAAGATTGAATGAATGCAGGAAGCACCGGACTGTTCGATGTTCAAGGTTTGGGTATGCCTATTTTCAATATTAACTTTAAGACTTTCGTGTTTTATAATTGAAAAACAATATGTCACGGGAATTTAACGCGATGATTTCGACTATTTAATTGCCTATTTAACCCGACGTAGACAAAAAAAATAGACAATCGAAATCATCGCGTTTAATTCCCGTGATATATTGTTTTTCAATGCCTTTTTCCAGCTGTGAACGTGTACATTGATGATTATAATGAATGAAATTTTATAAGACAATAACATTTATAAACACTTGAAATAACTGCATTTAATTGCAGACTTTAAGTATCTACAGAATCAAACAAAGATTATGCTAATACTAAGATATCTAGATCGATGTTTTATCTAACTACCAATTACAATAAATATTATTATCTTGTTCTAGTTAATTCATAAAGTTTTATGTAAGGACAAAACGACATTTGTTTCCGTTATTAGATTATAGGATCTATGTGCTAGCCTAGATTACATTTTGATTAATTATTTGTTGATATTAAACTCCAATACTGCATTCAAAGGAACAATGTGGCCTTCTAGCGATAACGATTGTCGAAAAGTCAAACTCAGAAATTCTGAATTTAAAATTTGAAATTGAGTATTGGTCAAAACTCTACTTGAGGTTGAAAACCTGTAAATCTTTGACACTAAAGTTATTTTGATACGATCCCAAATCCAAATGAAGGGTACAAGCAAAAACAGGAAATGTCCTAATTAATAGATTTTGAGAATAACGCAGTTAAAAGTTTAGAAGTATGTAATTTTTATCCTTCTTCTTTACTGGTATGTCATGAACATTCTCGGTTCTTATCGTTTCGGCCATAAACAAAAACGTCTTTTTGGCGCCTCACGTTTTCTTTAAAAAAAACTTAGTGATTGTGAATAAAACTATCAAAGATACAGATTTGCCTGCCAATAAAAAATAGAAAAATTAAAACTTGCGACATTCTTCTTCAGACTGTTCTTTGTCTGTACCCTTCAAATACTCAATTCAAAAATCAGCCCAAAGTGTAAAGGGATTTTCTATGTGAAATTTCGATAGAGCTTGTTAACAGACTTTTCGCTGATTTATTTATTCATTTAAGTATACATGTATTACTTTGTAGGTCAAAGAATCTTAGTAAATTTGAAATGTTTGTCTGATAGAATGTTACAAGTCAAGAGCCTAAAGCCAAGGCTGGGTTTGTAAAATCTAGACCTAGGCACAAATTCGTAACATGAGAAAGGCCTAGATATAGCCTAGACTACAAAGAGACTAATATTTGACATTGAGACGTCATAAATGTGGTGCTTGGACCACTTGCTGGAATGTGGTGCCTGTAAGTTCCGTACTTTACCTATGTTAAAACCAAACATAGCCTTTCGTTTTTTACTGTACTAACAAATTTTATATTTGCCTGTAGAATTGCCTTGTTTTTCTACTTCATCCAAATAAGTACAAACTTAAAAGAAACCACACAAACAGTATGCTACATTCAAAAACTCGTCATTATCTTCCTGGGAACCATGACGCGTCAAGCAAAAGAAAGCTCATGCTGTGATAATATTATTAGACAGTCTGCTGGGTGGTAGGTTTTTTTTTTTTTGTCGACGGGGAAAATCATCTTATGACAAATCCCGCTCTTGGGTGGAGCGGGAGATAGTGTCAGACTTGTACTGACTAAAAACCCCGTCGTTCCTTCTAGCCTTCATACCGGGGCTCTAGCTTCCCTTCGGATAACCCCGAACCCCGGTAGGCTTCGACCCAGCTGGGCCCCTCTCTTTGCTGACAACTCCTTGAGGCGCGCGGGAACAGTGCGCGCCGTCGACGCCTTGGCTCGGTCCGGGTAGTTACCGGACGATCGGACAGCGAGCTACCCATGGCTCGCTGTCCACGAGCCCGCGTCTACGGTGGCTGGATATCGGGATTGGGATCCCGGCGGCGGCGGCGAGGGCGCCGTTGCCTGATGCGGTCGGCCTCCTCCTTTGCTAGCATTACTGCTTCGCAGAAGGAGGCGACCACCTGCCACTCCTCCTCGCTCCGGACCATTGCCTGAACCAAGGCCCGGCGCGAGAGGTCTCCGCCGCCGATCGCCCCCACGAGGGCACGGCGGTGCTCCGCCCAAGCAGGGCACACCTCGACTGTGTGCTCCAGCTGGGTGGTAGGTGGTAATGTAACTTATGGTGCTGTGAGGATTCACCAATTAAACATCTTAAGAGAAAGCTCGATCTCTGCGACATATGTGAAACTGACGTATACGTTATTGTTACGTTATTGTTAGCCTGTCAAGCGCTATTTTTACCGTATTGATACTGACGGCTGTCGCAGAGATCAAGCTATCTTTTATGAAGTTTAAGAGACAACCTACTTGTCTATTATAAGACTAGCAACAGATAACTACTTAGTTTTGGTAGGTGATTGAAATAGGAACGCTTGTCAAATATTAGAAGAGGTTTTTGTTCAGCTTTTGGTTGTGACTTTTGGGTAGAAGCAAGAAAGAAGGTAGAAGAAGAAGTTGTTGATACAATATAATATTTCAAAGAAATTTCTGCTTATAATTTATAGCTCTCTGAGCTACCCTCAGTACCTATGGTACAATGTCGGCGCGTGGTAGCCATCGTTGTTCAGTTCACATATAATATTGGTTTGCACCAACATTTATACACAGTAACAGTATACAGTTAGTGTAAATGGCGAATAAAGAAATACTTTAGTTCAGTATAGGGTGTTTAATTCATGGGTAGTGAAAGAGTGATCTTTCCACACAATTACATCGATTTTTATACACAGAAAATAACAAGCACAAAGTTGACAGTGGATGTAAAAAATATTAAAATTAAGCGGGTAAACTAAGTAAATAGCATTCAAAATAAATCCTTACAGTATTTACTCCGACGGTAGAGAAATGTTGAAAATAAATAAATAGAACGGATGTAAATGTCAAAGTAAATTCTCGAAGAAGGTTGTCAAATTTTAGCATTAATTTGACAACCTTCTTCGAGATAAATTGAAATTGCTGTACTGGCCAAATACATGCGAGCAGCGGCCAGCAAAAGTTGTATAAAAATCCATATCTATCGTGGTCAGCGGCCAAATAAATTAAATAGTAAACTCATATTTGTCGTGAAATTTGTAAAACCCACTAGGCATCAAACCCGGGCCTAAGCAGGATCAGCAGTCGCTCTACAACCTCTTGAACAACGAGGCAGGTGCGAAGACATGTCCGCCACACGTATATGGATTTTACTTTGAAGCTGTACAACATATTATCTATCAAAACAAAATTAATTCAATAGCCATTCAGCCTAGTCAAGAGGTATGATTTAGTAATTAATTTAAACTCGGTATGAAACTATGCACAATGCTTTAATAGTTATTTAATAGGTGTGCATGTATTTTATCTAGCCGTGTTTATGTCAACAGTTGTAATTACAATCGTTTGTTATTGAAATAAGTCTGCAAGGTCTCAGGTGCGTAGGTTTGTGTTGTCGGTGTTAGATACTAGCCTAGGTCTCAACGAGGATCTAGATTATATACAGCTTTTAGATAAACTAAGCACGTTCCTTGATGCTAGACTTTTAAGTAGGTATCAAGGTAGATAAGAATAGGTGGTATACATGTTATGGACGAACTGATCAATACGGCATTATTCATAATGCCCAGGCAATTTGAAAAACGCCCAATATGAGTGAGGCCATTTGATAAAAACTATTGAAATAATTAAATTGACCGGGCTCTCTGAATAATGTCCATCACATATATAGTCCACACTTATAGGACAGTGAAATACTACTTAAAGATGTGTTTTATTAAATTATTTTAGTGTTGACATTGATGAGGTAAGTACGATCACTATTTAAGCAACAAAGTCGGAAAAGTACATAGCGCTTTGATAAATTACTTGGTCCATGATATTTAGATTCAATAGTTTTAAAATTAAAGCAACACAAAAGCTGCTATGAAGACCACATAATCTTGTTAGGGTGATGCAAGACCAAGAGGTTTGAAAAGAGAGTTTTGAATATTCCAAGCAAATATAAATTGATTAGGTACCAGATATTTCCATAAAAAATCAGCTTATTGTTATAGAATTTTAGTCGTCTTTGATTCATTAATTGCCCAACGACCTTAACACATCATACCCCCGCGGCTTTGCCCGTGTGGAATTAGTACTTAATTTGTTTATAATTAACTAGCTGTCCCACGCGGCTTCGCTACCGTCAACTGGCTACCTACCTACCTATTTACCCTACCTCCACTACATACATGATTGTTGCGTAATTTTAACCGCTTACGCAGCGCACGCAACGGTAGCTCTCAAAAAGGAATAATTTTTGCCGTTTTTGCAACATTTTTCGTTTATGCTCCGCTCCTATTAATCCTAGCGTGATGTTATCTAGCCTTTAACCTTTCTCGATAAATGGAATATCCAACGCAAAAAGAATTTTTCAATTTCAACCGGTATTTCCTGAGATTAGCGCGTTCAAACAAACAAACAAACTCTTCAGCTTTTTAATATTAGTATAGATGTAAATCAATTGCATATTGCTAGTCCTAGATACTTTACTTCATGATTCTGTGATTCTGATAGTTTGAGATTCTTTACCACTCATGATTTCAGCCACGGATTCTTTTTACTTCATTTTTTTGTTCTCCTGGTTCTTTTATGTACGGTACTTGAGCAAATCGGACACATCATATTTTAAAACTATGGCCTCGTGATATTGTTAATCTTTATAAATTATACGTGTTATTCTGATGTATAAGCTGAATTTCTATAAAGTTTCATCAAAATACGTTCAATAGTTTTAGCGTGAAAGATTAACAAACATCCATCCATCCTCAGAAACTTTCAAGTTTATAATAGTAGAAGGATTTTTTCAGGTTCTTCTTTTTAATTAGCAGGTATCACTCTATTTACTAGCATATTAATTTCGAAACAGGTGATTGTTACCGTTGTAATAAATAGCCTTTCATTTGATGATATTATGCGTGACTACGGCGTGACTTGGGTAATAACTATACGCACCTCAAATGCCTTTAGTTCAAACCGTTGTCCGGTTCGCAAATCTAAATTGCAAATTATAGGTTGGCCGAAACGTTCAATTTGTGACTTTTGGGGCTTAATAAAGACATTTGGTATATGTATTGCGTTAATTTATCGTTATTACGCATCACAAAAAAAAGTGGAGTCAATGAAGCTCATTTGATCCGGAATACTAAAGTCTAGAGTCTTCTACTCTACTGTCTTACCATTATATTATAAGTCATGTCCTACAACTCGACTCCACCTCGAATCATCAAATTGACAATTATAGCTTGTTATTTACTGATAAATGGAAGGAATGCAGTCGACTTCCTCTCATAGGAGCCCAGGGTCCCAGCAGAAAGAACATCATAGATTCAGCTTATAAAATGGGAGCAATAGAGAATCCTTTTTAAAGGAACTCAGTGACCTCGTAAACATTCTGCCAAAAAGTCTTCTCATTGCTTCTAAGTTGAACTGTGATCATTTCTGCCACCGAATTAAGTCTAATATTATAAAGTTTCACTTTTTATAGTTTCAATCCACCTTTGAATTCAATTAACGAAGCGGTAGGCTCAATCAGATAAATTATATACGAGTAGGTACTTATAAATAGTAACTATATACCTAATTATAGACCTCTAGTTGCCAGTGTTGCCAACCGGTAACACCTTACGTGTTGTAATGCAAAAGGTAATACCAAGTAATACCTATGTACAAGTGTTTAGTATTTAAATGAGTCATAGTTGGTAGTAAATTAGATTATGCTACAAAAACTGTTTGATTAATAGTTAAATCCGGTTTAGCGGGACAAAGTAAGGTTAGAAGTTATTTTTGTTTCTTGTTTATGTTTTATTGCCTACCTATTTACTCTTGACTTAAAGACCCCTCGATTGTAGCTATCGGACAACAAAGACTCTGCCAGGGCATTCCACTCCTTAGCTGTACGCATAATAAAAGTATTCTCAAAACATTTAGTATTGAATGTCCACCATTTACTGATGGCGCATCGCCGTAAGTCTGGTAGTACGATGACGAAACGGGCTAGAAGGAATTATATCATGCAATTCCTTCGCATACCCCCCGAAATGTAACCGATAAAAATCATTTTTGATAGACTCTAGTGCACCAAGCTGGTATTTGGATCCGTCCCAGAGATGAGAACAGTACTCCATGCATGATCGAACTTGCGCTTGATACAAGTTGGGCAGCTTTTCTGGCGTGAAGTACCTTCTCACCTTTGCAAGGATCCCTAGGTTTTTGGCAGCCAGCTGAGCCTTTGCCTCAATGTATGGGCCAAAATTGAGAGTCGATGTCAACGTAACGCCAAGAAGCTCAAGATGGTCAGTTATTGGCACGGTCGCATCTCGGCAAGTTGAAGTTGGGTGAAATTGACTCTTTTTAGCGCAAAAAAAGACACACCTGGGTTTTAGCAGCATTAAGTCTTCAGACTTTTGATTGGCTGACTGACAAATTTACTACTCTTGTTCTGTTCATTTTCAGTAAGTTTTCTTACTGAATTAAACACCAGAATGGCATCGCCCCATTCGGAGACTGCCTGCTAGGACAAGTTCAAACGCTCCACCATGGCCTCACGGAGAGACTGAATATGAGGCCCGGTAGACCGTGCGTTTGACAAGTATCTCTCAGCAACAGTGCTGTCGTCTGCATACCCAAAGGTGCTGGGGTTTTTTCAGATGGTTAATGTGCAGCAAGAGTAATGATGCTGAGATTACCGACCCCTGAGGGACCTCGGCATTAACATCCAATTGATCCGACGAGCAGCTATCGATAACCACTCGAATGGACCGATCTCTCAGGCAGTCTGCAATCCAATCACACAGATCACCGGGTAAACCGAATGAAGGAAGCTTACCAAGATGTCGAGGGAAACGGCAAACGCTTCCCCGGGCCTCTCGATGGCCTCACTCCATATGTGAATGGCAAACGCTGGAAGATACCCAGTAGGCCAATTTCGGAGGAAGCCGTATTGGCGGTCACTAAGGATATCGTTAGCTTCTAGGTGTGCCAGGAGTTTCATATTAAATACACGTTCCATACTCTTACAGGGTATCAGGGTATTGGTAGAGAGAAACTGAGTCAGCTCGACTGCCCTTTTTGGGCACGGCCTGTACATTGGCTTGCTTCCAAGCATTCGGCACTTTTCCAGTCACATATAAAATGCGGAATAGATGTGTCATGATCGGAGACAGTTCAGGCGCACGGGTTCTCAGAACTATTGCTGGTATTCCGTAGTTTCCTGAAAGAAGTATTTATATAGAAAATTTAAGCATTTTCCATGAGGTGTCTTGGACCAGTCTGATACACAATGGGGGTGTGGTAGCTCTGTTCAGATTATAGACAGTCCCACAGTCCGCTATTAGTAACCATAGATCTGTAATTTGACTGTACTGTGACAGATGACCTAAGGAACGCTATTTACTGACAACAAATAAACATGCCCAATCTGTATAAAAAGTCAACCCTTGACATTTCGCTTTTTGGTATGAAATATAAACTCGTTAACATTGCATTAACTTTAAAGAGATAATTATTATTTTATTCTAATTACGTTGTGGTACTTAGTTAAAGTAAAGACATAACAAAATGCAATGTAATCTAGACAATCTAGATTAGATTGTATTTTTTTTTTATATTATGCAAATGAAACAACTATTCAGAAAAGCGTTTTGTACCTTAGGCAGTCTTCAACGGTGTACAAATAACTTTTTATCACATCTATTCAAAAAGAGCTAGTTTATTCCTCGTAAATAGGGACCAAAATAGCTCATTAACCCCTAAGGGACCTAAATTGATTTGAATTTGGAATGTGGATATTGTTAGTAAATGTTCCAATCAGCAAAGAGATGAATCACAAACCATGCGGGAACAATGTATTGAATAAGCAACTGGCAGAAAAATTGCGAGCGCGCTAAATTAAAAAAAAATTGGTTGTTTGTAAAGTAGGTTTACGATCGAGATGTTTACGTGATAACGTCTTACCTACATATAAACCTATGTTATGATAAACACATTTTGTTTCACTGTTAAACATTCAACGAAAACTTAACCGCACGAGAAAATCTCCATTCGTTTGTATGCCGCTAGAGTGAGAGAGACGGAAGATCGGTCCACTCACTCGAACGCTATGCCAGCCTCCGCTCGTGAGGATTCCGCGTGACAAGTTTCACGGAATGACTGGCAGCGCTCGAGATGAGACGGGAGATCGGTCCGTCTCTCTCTCGTTATACCTGCAATCAGTGTTGCCACCTTGGTGATTTTGTCACTAGATCTGGCGATTTTTCAGAGCTCTCAGCGATATTTTTTCATCGTTTAGCGACTAATAAATTTTTAGCGATTTCTGGCGATTTTTCAATATGGAATTTGGCAACACTTATTTGAGACGGAAATTTTAAAAATACCTCATTCTTATGCTGAAATTGAAAGAATTTTCAGTGTTATGAGCATCGTTAAAAGTAAATTACGAATCAAAATGGCCAGTCCACTACTTAACGCCATAATTTTTATTACAAACAGATTGAAAGTTTTGAAAATTAAATGCTTCAATTACGAATTGCCTAGCGATGTCATTGTGGTTATCGGCAAAAACGCAAAGTACTCATTTAAAGATCTATCATAACCAAAAACATCTTCAGCGCCAACGTCGGCGGCGTTTATGGATGATGAAGATATAATGGAAGATAACTATCATATTTCAAAATCACGAATTTTAACCAAGTCTGTTTTTCCCTTTTGACTGTTACAAAATTACTTTTTTTTTAATATCAGACATTTAAAGTACTTAATTTTAATAAAAACATTTTAGCGAGAACTGGTGGTTTTTTTTTCAAGCCAAATTGCCAAAATATGGCGACATTTTACACTGCATCTAGTGACAAAATAATTTTTGAGGTGGCAACACTGCCTGCGATCGCGCTCGTGAGGTTTTGGTGTGACACAAGTTTCTGAACATGTCACCCGACTAAAACGATTTTAAAGACGTTATCACGTCAAAAAAAGTTGATAAAAAATAAACAACGCGCGAAATTAAATGCATTCTGCCTTCGTTCGTACTTGTTTCAAATTCAGATTTTATAATTATAAAAAATGAGTGCGTCTTCTCAAGTGAAAATATTATATTCAAGTTTCTCAAAAACTACATCCTGAGACACCGTTTTCTAAGACTATTTCTAATTCCCAAGCTATAAATAAATCTACAACTGTAACGGATGGTACTAATAAAATTGTTATGATGCATTTCCATAATTGTTATTTAGCCTCTAATTATTTTGTTTTATGTCTTTTGGTTCTTAATTTTATGTAAATAAATAAACATAACGTTCTAGTTCATTTGTTGCACTTGTTTATTTTCTCATAGAGGGTGATAAAAAGTAGAGTGTACACCTCGGGAGCAACACTGTTTTAAGCTCGAGTGACGTACTTTGAATCCCTCGCTGCACTCAGGATTCTACTATAGAATCCTTCACTCGGCTCTGGATTCAAAGAAACACTCTCGCCTTTAAAATAGTTGTTTGCTCCCTAGGTAAACAATCTTATAATTGAAAACTTAATTCAGGAGCCGACTTAAATCCGAATTTTGTCGAGACTTAGCAGGCAAAATCAAAAATACATTACAACCGAAATAAGGTTGAAAGGTTCGCGGTCGCCATTCTAGAACTTTTCGGCCCCATCGGCCATCTGTTCTGCGAACAATGTGCCCTGCCCACTGCCACTTAAGTTTGGCAATTGTCGGTAACTTTGGCTCTCCTGCGGATATCATCATTTCTGACGTGATCAATAAAACTATTAAAATTCAATCAAAGTCAATTATTAAAATTTTAATAATAATAGTTTTTTATATCATTCTAATAAAAAATGTTAATAAATTTATAACCGTTAAATACCCTTTAATATAAACTAAAATAAATGCATCCAATTCAGTATTTCAGTATTGCAGCAACCTCCCTTTTATTACAGAAATGCGGTATTGATTTGATGAAAATGAAAACGATTTCTTAATATTAGGTCTAACATTGTGTTTGTTGATTGTGCAAGGCCCTATCCTCTTCGGCCGAAAAGTGGTAGGTGGCGGGGCCACTGACCTAACCCGTCACAGGAGACCAAGGATGCCATACACGGGGTCGTCTGGCATCCATGTGCTGATTTGGTCTCCCTGGGGTGGTATCTGTTCTGGTGCGCCGGTAATGGGGGTACACTCCAGAGGAGGGTCCGGTGACGGACAGCCGCGGCCAGTTCGCGGTGAGTGCAAACGCGTGCCCGTGTTCCCGCCATAAGCGGCACAGGAGGGCACCGTGAAGTTTTAGAGTGTTATAGTCCCAAATAACCGCGCTATCTCCACGTGGTAGCACAGTATGCATGAGCATTCATCCACACTGGGTAACTGGGTTGTGGAGGTCAGAGAGGCAGTCGCTTCATGTTAGATACTGGTTTTCAGCAGCACCCAGTGAGTCTGGAAGCTGACCCCAACTTCGTTGAGAAAAGGCCAGCTTTTCCTCCAGCTTTGCCTTCTGTCTAGTTATTTTTAAGCTATATTCCAACTAAAGTCGTGACAATCTAAGAAGTCGGATTTGACAGCTATAAAAATACTTAATAATAATTAAACTTGATGCTTGCGAATGATATTCGTTGTTAGTGTATGGGTAACATAGTAATTAATAAGTAATTGTACTACATTTTTTTCAATTTTATAGTACAAACTTATCGCGGCATAAAATGAGAAACGTCATCGGACTTCCTAGATTGTCATGATTTTAGGGCTACGGGATTTTATTAAAAAAAAGTGTTTAGTGCCCGAAAACTAACCTACCATTTATTATTGAGACTTATCTAAGCGACATTAAACAACTTTCAATAGCTACTTAGTTCAGACAACAGTCTAGCTACAGTTTAGATTCACGTAACTAGTCTCCTAGAATTGTTACCATACAAATAATCTTATCTTGCTACTAAAGGCCTTGGGCAAATTGGGCCAGTTGCTGACTGAGTACAAATGAGCTTTGTTAGTGCTCCTTCGTGGTTCGTGGCTAGGTTGGCAATGACCTGTCATTTGTCTAGACTTTGTCAGGAAGGAACCTTCGATGGTTATCGTAATCTTTGGGAGTTTTGTGATCCGGTTTGATTGTTAACTGGCTTTTTTTAACTGTGGATATAAGTGGGTGGTGAAACGCAGAACGAAAGAAGTATAGAAGGAGTTCTTGTAATGGTTTTTCATAACACTAATGTGGCTTATTTATACAGTTAAACATATTAGAATTTTTTATTTATAACAGAATTCGTTTTTATTTAGTTATAACAGTTAGCTAGATATAAGCGAAACTATGACGCGTAAGTGTCCCTAATATGAATTTTGACGGCCTGTGTCTAAAAATTATGGACAGACAAGAAGATATTAAAAAGAGGTGTGTGTGAGCTGTTTAGTTTATGTTGACTAATAAGAAGAGTACCTGTATACAAACTTTATACAACCGTATAAAAACCGTAAAGCCGCGTTTAAAAAGGTGTAGGGGCACATTGGGTATCAAGAAATTCGTCCACATTGTTATCTATGGGAAAAGGGCCCAGAACTCTGGCAGCATGCCACGTTATTGTCATTTAGTCAGTTGATTCTTCTTTTTCATTAATAAAAACGCATTTCATCGTGATCCTTTTCATTGTAATTCATCTACAATCTTTTTTCTACCGTTTTTTCCTAGTTTAAAGCCTTTTTACCACCTTCATCTTAGGATAGGACAGGAAAGATTGGCCCCTTTTTCGCACTTAGACTCGCATTTGGTCCGTTGTGAGTGCATGCCTCCTCTCTGTGAGAGGGAATGGGCCGTAATCCACTGTGCGGGCCCAGTGCATGTTGGTGGATGTCACATGTTTTCGAATTTTTGGTTCTAAGACATGCCGGTTTCCACACGATTTTTTTTTGTTCGCCGTTTTTGAAAGCAGTGGTTTTGTAATAAATAACACAAATTAAAGCGCCTGGGGTACGAACCCACGACCTACAACTTGTATGTCGCGGCCGTTACTACTGGGCCACCACTGCTCTCTACCTTCATCTTTTATTTACATTATGACACGCAAATAAATTAATAAGAATATTTATGTCCTTCTCTCAACAAACAAGGTATCACAATAATTCAATAATATAATAATATAATAATTCATATATATCTACACTACATTAATGTATTGTAATTGATACTATGTCACGTTCTGTTTAATTGTAAACAACTTACATACCTACAGGTATATTAGTGTACCTACTTAGGTTTCGACCGGTAGCAATAAGGGCAGTATGGTTGGCATATTCATTATCAGTTTTATTTTAGAAGTAAGATTTTTTGGTTTTTCGAAGAAGAAAACATTAGGAAGGCCAATAACTGTTCAACTAATTTCGAGAGATCATATAAGATCACTCCATGTCTTCGAATCCCTGTGTGGGATTTAATCTAATCGGCTCGTCACCTATAAGGTGCATGGGACTCAAACATGCTGCGCACTCAAAAGAGTGGATCACCCTTCGGATACAGGCGTATGTCACGATTTATTTTTTGATATTCTCGGGACTCTAGGGTCGCTGACCTTTGAAAGGCGTACCGGGGGCCGAAACTAACTCGCAGAGGCCTTGTTAGACTGCCCGGATGAAATGTGACACCAACCTACGATAATCCCTGTATGCACTAGTTACTACGCAAGAGTACCCAACGACAATCCCCGGCTGGTGCAGGACTATTGTAGAATATGACCTAGGGTTTCTACCGGCACCGAATTGTTAATTATTATAAATAATAATTCTGGAAGGATTGTTTTTTCTCAGCAGTGGGACAAAAATCAATGAATCTATCTTGCCTAAAGGATATAAAAATACCTGTAAGAATTTCTTTTCTTTTATGATGGCAAACTATGAAACGTTGGAGTAATATAAATATTTAATTGAAACCGCACTTTTTATCCGACTGCGGCGGAGCACAAAAGGAGGTTAGGTAATGCTTTTAGTAGTTATAAAAGCTGCCTATTAAACCCTCAAACCAGGGTTCTTGGCAAAATGGTTGAAATGCGAGGAAAAGTGCGATAAATAAGAACTTAGCTACAATTAAAAGATTTCACAAAGATGTCACAGACTTCACACAATAATGTACCCATGTAATTTATTAGGTATTGTAACATTTTTCAATAACATAACGATAACATATTTAATTAATTACACGTCTATATTAAATACTTTGTTAATACGCACTAGGCGGTCCTTATAATTGATGATTTAAATCTCAATAATTTTAATGTACATTTTTGGAACAATCTAGGAAATAACATATTTATTTGTTAAATTTAAGTATAAGTTAAATCATCAAAAATCAATCAATCAAATCAATAACACCGCGCAATTTAGAGTAATTTATCAAATGACATTTTTAACCTCCGACGAAAAAAAGGGGTGTTATGAGTTTGACGTGTGTTGCTGTGTATCTGTGTCTGTCTATGGCATCATAGCTCCTAAACGGATGAACCGATTTTCATTTAGTTTTTTTTGTTTGAATAAAATCGGTTCAGCCGTTCAAAAGTAATGGGCGTTTTACTGTTTGAATCGGGGTGTTTTCACAAGACATCGTGTCATAATTACGTGTTCAAAAGATTGCCGATGGAAGCGTATCTCCTATGTACTAGGTAAGTTATGTAGCATGAAATAAAAATGAGTCGGGGGTTTTTCAAATTTTTAAATTTTACTAGGTAGTTATGAAATGATGTGCTAATTTATGATTTTAGTGTTATGTACTTGCACTTTAGTTAAATGAAATTGGTTATGAATTTTATAAATGATGTGGTAATTTGTTATATACCTGGAATGATACTGTGATCTAATTTTATTTTAGGTACATTTTATTTATGGACTTCTGTATTTTTTTATTTTTTATGTTTTTAATTTATTGAGATTATAATTATAGGAAAGATGAATTTTAATGATTGATGGAATGAAGATCCTTTTATTTTTTCTGTAAGAGAAATTTTAAATGAATTGATTATTAGTTTAATTTTATTGTAAGAAATTGTCATTTGAACAGAATAAAAATTTTGATTATAATGATTGTGATAAAAATTTTGTGATAATAATTTAAAATTTATAAACAATGTACAAATGTCTTATGTTATAAATTTACAAGGAATTAATAAAACCTTATTTGTATTTATTTATTTATAAATACGAATACATCTGTCATCTCAACGGTAATTGTTATATGATTGCTGGTATGTTGTAACTACTTGTACTCTGATAATAATTTGCAATAATTTACTAGCATATAATTCTTAAAAAAAAATACATTTCCATTGAAGGAAAAGGGCTGAAATACCCGTAGAACCAATTGTTAATTTTTATGACTAATTGCTTATCCAAATATGAACAATGTAAAGTACCTAATTATTCCCAAATAATCTTGACCAATTTTTTTTTCAATACCTAAATAAAAGTTGAGCCTATGGAATTTTTCATCGGCAACCCTTTCAGCCCCTTTAAGGGATGACTAAATTCCTTCTTACAAAATCCTCACTGCTCTCGTATAGAACCCGTGCATGCTCAAAGATTTAGGTTGTGAGTTGTTTGCACTTACGAATGGAAGTCCAAATTTCACGGAATGTTTTCCTTAAAAATATCTTGGGAAACCGCTCAACTATGGAACATATGGAACCGAAATGTGGTCGCTCACAATGAGCCCCATCAGAAAGGCTTATGTCACCCAAAGGGCAATGGAGAGGGCTATGATCGGAGTTTCCCTGCGTGATCGAATCAGAAATGAAGAAATTCGCAAGATAACCAGGTTTACCCTCATAGCCCGAAGAATTGTCAAACTTAAGTGGCAATGGGCAGGGCACGTGGCTCGCAGAAAAGATGGTCGATGGGGCCGAATAGTTCTGTAGTGGAATAGATGGGGCCGAATAGTTGGAAGGCCTCCCTCTAGGTAAAGCGATGAACTGGTCAAGGCTCTGGAAATTCGGAAGATGCGAAACGCACAGGACCGATTAATGTGGCGACGCTTGGGGGAGACTTATGTCCAGCAGTGGACGTTTTTCGGCTTAGATGATGATGATGTTGATGATCTTAGGAAAAAAGGAAAATATGCCGCGAACTTATAGACCTACCTTCGTAGGTTAGTATTTCTTCAACAACTTTAGCTTATTATCTGAGCATTTTATTCCATTTAAGTGCCCTTGTTCTATTCTAAAAATTGAATTATTGTTTCACTGTAGCTCGTATAACGAGTCAAAAGTAATGCGATATCTACTCAATATATTTACGAATTATGTTATCTCTATTAGATTACTATCAACCTTCAAAGTATCAAACCAACAGTGAAATCTAGCATTCAAATCTATGCAGAGTTTACAAGTTTAATTTAATTGATAAACTTGTACAAGAAAATTAAGTCAACTTTTTTTAATGCCGCCTTTTTAGGGTACCGAGATATATTTAAGGAACCCTCATAGTTTCGCTATGTCCGTCTGTCCGTTCGCATCTTAGCTCAGAGATTCTTAGTACTAGAAAGCTTTAATTTGGCATGGATATACTATATATATTTGTCGGCAAATCAAGAACAACTACGCATTGGCGCGCTTTTTCTAACCACTTGCGTGGCGGGGACAGCAGAATATGGCAGTTGACTACTGACCGCCTTGGAGCTAAGACGTCGTAGAATCATTGTCGATACGTAATATTAGTAAGCAAGAATATAACCGTGAGTTGTGACTATTTGTATAAACTCAGTGTATCGAATACTTTGTGTGATTTCATTTTCACAACTGTACACTCCGACCTGACTTTCCGATGGTTTGCATCTATCGGCCACACTTGATGCGACATATTAATAATTCCGACAAAGTGGTAAAATAAAACCAGGACAACAGGACAGGTTTTTTTTTTCGGGCACTTCCTAACGTAAAGTGGGGATGTTTTTTTTTCTCGTCTATCCCATGACGTGAGGTATCATTGGGTAGACCATTCAAAAATATAACGGGTCTGTTAAAACCATTTTTTTCATTCAGAGATCCGTTTGCGTAAAATTAAGCTTTGAATTGCAAATTTTTTGTTAGAGTCAAGTGTACCCCCCACCTGCCAGCGAAATGGTTGCCTGTGGCTATGTGAAATAAATCACGGCATTAGTATATAAAAACGAAATTAAAAGGAAAACTATCACAGCTAAGTATGCTTTACATGTTTACGAGTAATAGTCGACCAACTTATAAAATGTACTTGGAACAGTAAAAATGTTATACTAATGCCATTGAAAAATTACTTAAATAACATTGCTAGTTATGTAAAGCATCGATAATGTATGCTTATAAATCATGTAAAATATACAAAAATAAAAAACATCCTTGATAACATTGATTTCTAAATTAATAACGTTTAAGCTCGAATATCGCATTGGAGTGGGCGGTGTCGTTGATAGTACCGGTCTGTACGGCGCATGCGCGCGGGGTGGTCTATTTACCCGACTGCAGAAAAACACATTGTCCTCCGTGTTTATCAGTCTATGTGTGTATGTGTGTGTGTATGTTCCTAT
This sequence comes from Orthosia gracilis, assembly GCA_947562075.1. Taxonomy (NCBI): domain Eukaryota; kingdom Metazoa; phylum Arthropoda; class Insecta; order Lepidoptera; family Noctuidae; genus Orthosia; species Orthosia gracilis. The sequence continues at coordinate 39,505,867 of OX387265.1, read as the reverse complement.
GGTGCGTTTTAGAGACAAAACGCGTTGGCCGTTTTTGATGATTCTTACGTCAACCGATTCGTCTCTTGCAAGTGTCACTGGCTGACATTAAAATTGGCAAATCTTCCAAACCCATCGTGTGGGGTATAAAAATAAACAGTAAATTTCAAAAATATAAAACACTTATATGTTTAAATGTACCTAATTCGAAAAAAAAGTTAACTAAAAAGTTATAAATAAAAAAGGTTTTTTGATTTTTTGAATTTAATTTTTTTTGTGTTAGTGCAGAAGTATTTTCGATGTTTTGTAATCTAAAGTCAAATTAGATTCGATAAACAAGCAAATTGCGCTACCCGACTATAGATGGCGGTCTAGTAAGTGGTCGCAATTATTAACTTGCTTTACTACTCAATCAAGGTCACATCAGTGCAGTTTTACACATTGCATTTTTAATTACAATATCGATATCGATAGATACCCGATTTCTTAATTCGAAAAAATAAGACATGGATTTTTTTTCATTTTAATTCTTATATATTTTTTATAAATAGATACAATCCTCATATTATCTTACAGAAATATTAAATTATTTATTTTCTTTTGTCAATATCCGGTTCGACCACAAAGAACGAAGCGAAGAACTTCCGAGAACGAAATAGTGAAAACATTCAATAATTTTCATATTCAGAAAGAGAAAGAAACAAGGGGCGTGCGTGCGAGGATCCAGAACCATACAATTAAAACCTAAAAAAAACCCCGTGGTTCTAACGCGCGCTCGTATCGGCTCCTTTCGCAATTGACGTCCTTCTTCTTCTGATAGATTATTTATTGCAGCTTATTTACGTTGGTTGTTTGTTCCTATCATTTAATAATTTGATTTTACTTTTTGGTAGTTGAATAGGTTGTTTGAAAATAATCATAGTAAAATATTTGTTTTCGGTTTGCAGATATTTGGTGATTTTAACGAACACTATTTTCTTAACGGCAATACTGTAGTATTCAAATTATTAAGTGACGCTGGTTATAAATCTTTATTACAAACGCTTGCCTCTACCGCTCTGGTACTCAAATAGATAATATTTTTTCGAACTGCACTTGAAAAGTTGGATTTTATAACTCCTTCTTCAGTTACCATCGTCCTATGTGGGCTCGTTTTTAGACGTTGTTAGCCGCTGAAACCGTTTTAATGTTCATGTAACAACAAAAAACCCACTTCTTAGTCCGCATTATTATGCAACTACGGAACCCTATTACTGCGCGTGGCCCGACACGCACTTGGCCGGTTTTTAATTTATAGGCTCGTGTTTGACCAGTGTCTCACCTGATGGTGGGATTAACGAACGCCTAACGCGTAGAATACCTAAGACCTTATTCTTATTCTATATTGTACACAAAACATAAAAACATACAAATACAATAGGACAGTTTATGTACAGAGGCGAGCTTATCCCATAATTGGGTTCTCCAACAGCAAATCTCAGTTGCGTAGAGAAATATGCATTTGAGGATAGAACATCCATGTGCACAACAAAAGCTTATTTAAAACTCTTAACAATTTTAAATAATTACTTACGAAATAAACTAATACGTGTGCATTCACACTATACATACAGTATACTATATAATACAAAACTAAAATATTACAATTGTGAGTACATAAATGAATGTGTCATGTTTATTTATTTATTTAAACTTCATGTACAATGGTGATACATAGGCGGACGTTTGTTCTTCTCTTGAAAAGTTCCAATGACGGGCTCTCCCGTACAGAGTGTGGAAGATTATTCCAGAGGCGGACAGCGCTACAGTAAAAGATCCACCGTATCGACTTGAAGAGTGAGGAGGAAAAAGAAAAGATGATGGCAGACGACAAGGTTTTCCTCTCGGTACAAGATACTCAAAGCGTTATCGAAGATACAAAGGAGACTTAGGATTATGAAGTACAGAAAAGTGTAATGAAACGGTGTAAGCATCTCGGCGCTGTCGAATAGGCAGCCATTTCAACCGCTTCCGAAATTCCGACACATGCACAAATTCTGTAGAAGTTCGAGCTTATCAAGAAGTTCCTCAGTCGAATCAAGAAAGCAGACATCAGCATAGCCAAGAAGAGGAAGAGCAAGAGTTATTTTAGTCGGAAAATGCAGAAACTTCAGGAGACGCTTCAGAGACCGCACATTATGTTCGTGTTTTACAGATTTTTACTTGTGAATAAACCTTTATTTGCCCGCGACTTTGCCTGCGTAGCATTTGTACTTCAAATACCCTTTTTTTATATCGTGCCATTATATTGAAGGTGAGTGGGCCGTCTTTCTTGAGAAATTATTCCACCTCCCTTTCCGTCCCCTAAAGGAAGATTTCTGGGCTAAAAAACCCTATGTCCTTCCCAGGATCTCAAACTATCTCTATACCAAAATTAACCAAAAGCGTGATAAAGTAACAGACAGAAAGACAGAGTTATTTCGCATTTATATATATACATAAAAATAAAATTATTTTATTACTAACTTCTAACTGCCGCCCACAGCTCCGCTCGCATGGATTTAGTTCTTCTACCTTCATAAATTATAGCCTATTTATGTTATTCTGATGTATAAGCTATATTCTTGAAAAGTTTCATCACAATCCGTTCAGTAGCACACAAACAATATAATGCTAAGTTATGCCAAGAAGGGGATTCCCAATGTCCGCCACTCTTCGGAAGGGGAGTCAGATTATGTTCAATGATCTGCAATTTCCGTGCTTGCGCACATCAAACATGTCAATGTCACCGAATCGTTTTGTCTACAGAAAATCCGCCTCCGTATTAAAATTTCGACTCAGTAGTCATACCTTTGTCTCATTATACATAGAAACGATTTTGTCATACGGATGTACTCACGGACGTGATAAAACTGTATGTTTAATTACGGGAATACCTAATAAAAAAAGTCTAGTCGAATCAGTATTGCAATAATTTATTACTAAAACTTGTTCCATAGTGCGATCACTTGAGATAATAATTTAATCACTTTATTTAATTTGTCATTGAAGCGATTAATTTATATTGGTTACGCTAGATATATAAGATTAATGAAATTTAACATTTTTTTTCCGAACTTCTAGTCATGTTGGTCAATATTGGCTAGACAGCTTCCGCAATTGATTGATTTTATTTTGCAAGTTCATTTATTACTGGATGGCATACGACATAGCAAAAGTTACTTGAAATAAGAAAATTAAAGGGTGTATGTATATGTTATGGACTAAGTGGTTAATACGGCATATTCATAATGCCCAGGCAGTTTGAAAAATGCCCAATATGAGAAGGCAATATGATAAAAACTATTGAAATAATTAAACTGACCGGGCTTTCTGAATAATGCCCATCACTTATTGAGCAGGGTAAAGAAAATAAATGTTTTATTAAATTATTTTAATGTTGACATTGATTTTAATATAGAATAGGTAAGTTCTATTACTATTTCTGTCGGGAATCCTTTTTCTGTCTGCAGGGTCTAAAGTAACATAACAAGAAGGCGATGATGCGAGCTGAGTTCTCTCGCTTTGCTCGCTCACTTCAGATCCCGTCATCTCCTTCGAACCTAACCTGTCTGTGTCGGGATGCCCTAAGCTCCCGAGCTAATTCATTGACCATAATTTATCGAATTGCCCAACCGTTACGTAATGACCAGACAATGTGATAAATATAGAAGTTTCAATCAGTATTCATTACATTGCCCGATTTGACTTGACTAGATTCATAATGCCCGGGCATTATACATAGTGCACATATTTATCACTTGGTCCGTGACATATACATTTCTATCAAAATGTTCACAGGCCCAGTTTGCAAACTCTACAGCAGGGATCACCAAATGGCGGATCGCGGTCCTGGTCCGGATCGCCGACCTAGCTATTTTGCGTGGACCTGTAAACAATACAATATAATTTACTTGTGTTACTTGAGTACGTAATTTTAATCATTTATCCTGGGCTTTGTCTTTACTGTCGTCGACCCGGCAACGGATCAATCATCACATCAAAATAATATTTACATAGGTATTTAAGTTTATTATTTCAATTTTACCAAAGTTTGTGAAGATGTAAAGACCCGGGGGTGAGAGGGGTAGTTGAGTTTAAACCTTACGGACCCGTAAGGTTTAAACTCAACTACACCCCCCGATATTTCCACTTTAAAAGTGGAAATATCGATAAATAGGTAAATATATATTTTAGACAATAATAATAATTTTAGAGCACTGCGAAAAGCGATCCTCTAAGATATGAATTATCTTGCAAAAAAACAATAGCACAACGTTCTGATAAACACATTTTGGTAATTTGGCTTTTCAATCAATTTAGCATTTCTCATATGTAATTAAGTGCAATCCTATTTTATTAACCACTAGCTTCTACCAGCGGCTCGCGTGATTGTTGAAATTTATTCCGAGGGAACATTTCCGAGATCAAAAGTATCCTATGTGTTAATCCAGTGTTAGCTACCTCTATATCAAATTTCATCTCCGGTCCAGCCGTTTGAGCATGACGAAGTTACAAACATACAATCACACACACTCACTAATTTACTCCTGTATAATATTAGTGTGATTAAACAAAACCAAACTATCAATATTCGAACTTATATACACTAACTACAAAGATTTTTTTTAAAGCGATATATACGTCCCAATGTTAACGCAGTACTGGCCGTGCGCCCGCTCGGAGCCAAAATATCAATATTGAACCTCCTTTTGAACAGTTTTGTTTGCAAAATATTAATTGATTTACAATTATGCTATTTCAGTTATGAAGAAATTCCAGCCATCAATTTTTCTGTGCAAATGTATTTTTATATATCAAAGTCTTTTGGTGGGTATCCAAAAGTTGCGAAAAATATCGTGTTGCTAATTATTTTTTTAAAGCAAAACTGTTTGTTATACGAAAAAAACCATGTTTAAAAAATAATGTACAAGATTTTTTTTTTTTTAATCTTTTTACCTAGCCGTTAATATGCATTAGAAAGTTACCGTTTTATGACACTAAAGCAGATGTAGGCCCTTAACGCCATGAGAGTACACTATTCTCAAGGCGGTGCCATTGTCACCAAGCCAGGATGTGATGCCAGGATCTCAAATTGTATGGATATACATATAGTGATTTTGGTATTTTCATCAACATGGAAAGAATTTGAATTCCGAAACTATCATTTGGTGAAGTGGAACTGATGAAGAAGACCACAGATGTCAACTGAAACTTCTCGATGTTAAGTTTGTTTTGGGTATAAGATATCCCGCCCGAATAGGTAAATGACAGTAATGAAGCAAATTTAAATAAATGTTTCCAATGAAAATGGTACCATTGAACTGCTCTGGTGATGAAGCTGGAAGGTAGTCACCGGAACTCCGTAATAAAACAAAGTATTCCAGTCGTGTTTAGGCTTGTTGGAATTGTTATGAGAAGCCCTCAGGCTTTAAATGATTTTCATGTTATAATAAGGCACCAAAACTAAAAAGGTAAAAATTAAAAACGTTTTTTAACAAAAAAAACTAAACCTACTTAAAAAAAAAACACTACAAAGCGAAAAACAACTTTCTTTTCGGAAGTTTAGATTTTTTTCTTTATTTGAGACCGACTTCCGAAAATTTAGTTATTTTTCGTTATGTAGTGTTCTGTTTTTGAAGTCAGTTATTTTTTTTTAAGTTTTTATTCAATTTAGATTTGGGTTGGCTAGAAAAATTCAAACAATCTGGTTTATTCATATTTGTAACTTTATAACGCCTAATTATGGATAAGTGCTCTGCAAAACCTGTTATACAACAATCAAAGAATAAACCGCTAAACGTATTTCCTGATAGCAAATCGGAAATCTTATCAAAATTTATTTGACTAAATGCCAAATTATGATTTGAACCCAAGGTTTCTTTTGTCAGGTATCGACAAATAATAAACTTATGAATAAGTAATTGAATATCAAATGGTTAAGAATTCCCTCTACATCTTGTTGATTAGATGACCTATACCTGAATAAGGATGGGTCAAAGGGTTATTAAGAACAACTTTTTTTCAATGAGGTCTACACTGAAATCGCGAAAACAATCACTTGTTCCATTAGATCGGCAAAATGATATAATAATAATAAATATCTTATTTTATCTTGTCTTGTTTAGGAGCCGAGAAATCGACACATTGGGATCTTTTGTGGTCTCCTAGATAAGTTACTCCTCCCCAATCTCGTTGAAAACCTCCTTCATGAGTTTTACAACGACATAATGAGATATAAGCCTGTAATCTTCTGGTCTTGGATATCCTACCCCTAGAAGACTTATTCGCTTACTAGCCAGTGCATCGCATGTGCACAGAAGGTGCACCATGCGTTCCGCGGACTTATTACGTAAGGAACAGCAAGCAGCAATAATTGTGCAATTATTGCGCGGTCAATTTAATGACCTGGCTAATGAGGCCTTTACGTAAAGTCTTTTTTTGACAGTCACTTTTAACAGAAGCTAATATACCTGTCCTATGATTTAAAAATTAATCGTTTGATTAAGTAACCAGTTTATGAAAATGCATCACTTCGTGGACGCTGTTTTTTTTACAACACTCAATTGATTACTATTTGGCTCCAACATTCCGTTATATTAGTATTTGCAGTTCCGTAAAGTATTTGTGTAACAGTAAAATAATATGGCAGTGAATATTGGATGTTTTCATTTTATTTACATAATATAATAATTAATTTGAAAAAAGTATTGAAACTATTTGAAAATTAGATGACTAAAATGCCAATGTGTAAAATTAAAATTTCTTCGTAATAGTCGATTGTTATAAAAAATCGAATTGATCGCCTCACTAAATGGACATCACCATCTCTTATTTAAACTATGAAACGTAAAATTGATTGTTGAACACACTTGTTTTCCAATTTATTTTAGACTTTGGCAGAATAGCCGAAATCGGTGCTTGTCATATAAAAATAAGAATATAATAGAAGGTACTTATTGTGGACAAAACACGTTCTAATGTGTTTGTAATTATTTGGCAATAAACATAACTTCACGTTCTGTTTAATGATTCAACAAATTGTCCCGTTGCATAGATATTTGAGATACAAAACTACACAAATTTGTCATTACAATATTCACTAGGAATTAATTTGCGGATAATTAAAGTAGCCAAAAAATAACACATGACCAACAACAAGGAAAAAGTAATCGCAATTTGACTGCCACATTTGCTGCAGTCGAAAACCATGCGTAATACGAAATGATCGCGATCACTTTGCGATAAATGCACATTTTAGTTTGCAGATTTTTATTGTTAGCAGTGATATCGTAAAATTATTATGGAGTGGCTATCGTTCATACATAATGCGGATTCGCGATTGAAAAGCGATTATTTCGCAAAAATAAGACGGCCGATTTTTTGACCTAAAGCGATAATCGCGCGAAGATTGTACAATCTCTGCGCAATTATTGCTAATTGCTGTTTCATACGAAATAAGCATACCGTATGTTCTCCGCACAACCTGCACATGGGTGCCGCGAGTCTAACCGTGTGAGGAAACCGGCATGTCCTAGAACCAAAAAGTTCGTAGAGATGTGACATCCACCAACCCGCACTGGGAACTCGTGGTGGATTATTGCCCATTCCCTCTCTCACAGAAAAGGGCCTATATCCCAGCAGTGGGAACGTTAAAAGGCTGACGAAAATGATAATTATGATTCGTCGTGGTCTTAGTAGCCACACCCTTCGTAAATCTATAATTTTTCACACAGTCCGTGCGTCGTTCCTTCTGCTCTTAATTATATACAAAATATATATAGAATAATGCCTCATCCCACACGAAGCAACCTTGCCGACGTAATTAGCGTGTTTCGTCTGATTAAACCGATTATTTTTGTCCATCAATCGCGTTCGGTTCCGTTCCACGGCGATAGATAGATGGTGTTGGCAACAACTTGCAAATAAAAGGGTTTACTCGGTTCGTGAATATTTTTTCTTTAAATACAGTGAAGGTTTGTTTTATAGTATTTTTTGCACGTTTTTACAGTTTCTTTACACCAAAATGTACACAATGCAAATTTAAACAATCGAGTGGTATCTTAGAAATGCAAATCCGCGCCATCTATTGGCATCAATTTTAAATGATCCGTTCAAACAATTAGTTGATTAAACAAGAACATACAATTTTTATGTTCAATTCCAGAAAATGTAAACTTAACACACATTCAAGAACAAATAGGTCCATATTGCGCCAACTAGTAAGATTTATTTGAACCAAATTTTCTTTCTTAGCGCCGAGAACCCGTGGCATTGTTTAGGTGATCTTTGTATCCAAATCATATTTGACACCGTCCATCCATTGTTACTTTGGCCTTCTTCTGATCTTCTTTCTCTCTTACTTCCTTGTAGCCATCCACATTCATACCCAAAACATTCTTCACGACACTGTCTCACTCTCTCACTTCATTATTGGTTCAGTTATCGATCTCAAAAATAGGACAGCAACTTAAAACCTAACCTTGAGGATGTAATGTATCGGCATCTATTGAATAATGCGTGAATATACACGTGTTAGTTATTAGATTGGTTAGTGTAAGGTCATTCGGGACACAGGTCGGTTACTAAGCTAGTAGGCGGAAGACAGCAAGCGATACATACCAGGTAGACACCAGGCCTTATTGTAATTCTTCAAAAATGAAAACGTAACAAGCAAGGTCGAAGAGGGGCTCACTGAGTGTGCGCCGGATTCCATCTAATACCTATTATATATTACATAATATACTCCAACTAGTTTAATTTGTATAAATGTCACTCAAAAAACATATATTAAGTAAAGTGATCTTGAAATACATCGAGTTGCACGTGAAATTTGACAGCTCACTTATTGTTGCCGTAGTCGATCATTCTTCCATACAAACGTAGTATGGCGATTACTCCACTGTTTGACGATGTTCGTTCAAAATAAAAAAAATGATATCAATTTGTCTCTAGCCCTGTATGGAAACAAAAATTTAAAAAAAGAATTGAAAGCTTCGAAAGTTCCAAATTCCAACACTAATTTTAACGCATCTTTGGGCGGAAGTAATACCATCAGAACAAGGAAAATCGCAAAACAGTCACCATACAGGGTTAGATTAGAAGTTCAAGAATGCAAATAATTTTATATTGAAAACATACATTTAGTGGTTTTCACGATATCCATACTCCCAAAGGTCTGTTTATAAAATTTCGCGCATTCGTTTTCGTCCTAAATCATCATCCATTTCGCAACAAATTTGCAAAAGTGCTAATTCGTACGCGAACTAGCTTCTTACTGCTCATCACAGAATCTATCTCTTATGCACGTGTTGTCGGATGAGATAGCATGCACTTAAACCCCGCGCATAAAATAGTTCGTGCCGTTACAGTATAAATGGTGCCGTCGACAAGGGCAACCTTAATCTAAGTTTTCACGGTGAGATTAAATAGCTCTACAGTTTGATATCACATTGGTAGGGCTTCTGTCATTACAAGAAGAGATGAAAACATAATCTAGATAGAACAAATGAAGGAAGCTGTTCTAGAGCAAGTTTCAAAAACATGGATCAATAACTTTAATAAGGCAAATTCCGTAGACAATTATCGGCCAAGAAGACTGCGCTATCATTCTAAGGTCAATCCAGCCTAATCGAATGGGACAGCATGGCCTCAAAAACTGGATTCCTGAGGGATAGCAGTATAGAAAAATTACGTCTAACTGAACTATTTAATTCTGTTCGATAAAAACGTATATTAAGTTGAAACATGACTATCCTACTTAGGCATAAGCTAGATTCTGAAGATATTCTGAAAAAAATACTGCGTAATTGAAAACATAAGTCAATCCTAAAAAAAGGAAAAGAATATTCAATTAGTAAATTGAATATTCTTTTCCTTTTTTTTAAATCGTGCTTTTTATCTTAATCGGTTGAGGAAACTGCTTTAAAATTCAATAAAAAAGTTTTTAAAAAGAAGAAAAGAAAATACGAAATTAGTTCTTCGAATGTTCACGAAAAATAATTCAAAAAATCAAAAAAACCCGACTGCTTAAAAAGCGAACTAAAAGACGTAAACAACAAGAAAATCAGGCTGAGCAGTCGGAGATACCTACATCTGGTTTCGGTCAGCCAGTTCGCGAATATGTATACTCCGACTGCACAGCATGATTTTCTTCTTGTTTACGTTTTTTTAAGCAGTCGGGTTTTGAGAATTATCTTTTTTTATTTATAACTTTTAGTTACTTTTTTTAGAATGAGGTTCATTTAAACATATAAGTGTTATATAATTGTTGAAATCACCTCTCAAAATCCTTTATTTTGATACCCCCTCGATAAGGTTGAAAGAAAAAAAAATCTCCCACAATATGGCGCCCAAAATCCGCCATTTTATATTTTCAAATTTTAATGTAGCGACACTCGCAGTGTTAAGACTAATCGATTGACGTTAGAATCATCAAAATCGGCCCACGCGTTTGGTCTCTAGAAAACCACATAGGAACAAACATACATATATAGACTGATAAACACATTACCCTCCTTAGGCAGTCGGGTAAAAGCCTTCGTGCCACCACATATAAGTGGTCTCAAGTAGACTAGACGTTGTGGAAAGCTTTAAAACTTCAGATGATAGTTTTAATTCGGGATTCAGTATACTCTAATGTCTTTTACGATCCTCTGAAATTTCTGATCTTGTTTCGTTCGGGAATCCCGTGCCGGATTCAAACTTGTGCTTTCCGTTGCGGTAACTAGATAGGTATTTCGCAAGATCATCCGCTTCGCTAATCAATCTATCTGATCAGTGGCACCAAAGAGCCGGTAACTTCAATACGTTCTTAACCTTGATCAATAGTAACATTTTTTGTGGACACATTCGATGTGCAGCGAGTACCTTATTTTGTTTACACTTTTTAGAATGACAACAGGAAAACTGAAATAGATACCTACCAAGTAATTGGCACACCATGAGGTTTGCAGTTTTTTTGTGGTAAATAGAACCTTGAACTCATAGCGTAAATAATTAGTTCACTTAGGACGTTAGGATTTTTCCTACAATCCGTGCCGTGAAAGGAAAGTGCATAAAAACTACTTATTCGTCAATTCAAATTATTTTTGTATTGTAAGGGTTTTGTTCAAGAGAGTTAGTCTTGGTTTAATAGGGAGTAAAATAGAAAAACTATTTGGTATTTATTTACTTATCTTGGTTAAGGCGATTCGCACACTGCACCGCATTACGCAGCGTAGCGGGCGAGTGCGTGTTCTTACGTTGCTTGAAAGTATCTCTCTTTATATTGAAAACACACGTAGTGCAACACACAGAAAACGCATTCACGCGCAGTGTCATGACTTTGTCCCCACGCACTCCGCATCGTATAAAGGGGGAGTGTATGAATCGCCTTAGTGGTCGTAAGTGGTGCTTCTGAGCATGACCTCGCGCGTTCAAATCTCTAGTCGGGAAACAATGGGTTTCTCGTCTGGGATTTCTCAGTATTAACCTGGAGTCTAGATAGATATCTTTTCGTTTCGATAAGACGATATCTAGACTCCAGTCTAGATCTGTCCTCGTATGATGGCTTTTAGCTCGCTTCCGGGACCCATGGGACTCTGACACAACCGACAAGAAATACTTTCGTGAATTTGTGTTACATGTGTTTTTTCTAGGAACTATGTTAAGAAGGACCAACCGTGTTCAAGAACAGCATATATAATATAAACATAAACCACCACAAAGAAACATAAGAGACTAATGAAACGCATACGTTTCTGTCTCATTTAAGTCTGTAAATAAAATTATTCATTAGAAAATATTTTTTAAACAAGCTTTTTTCGTATTCTTCTATCATGGCAATGCATAAAAAATAACTAGTCTACCATATTGGATTTAGAATGACGTCACTTAGCTAACCATGCATTGTCATCCAAACTAAACGTGTATGCAAAAATTTTCATCTTACTCGGTATTATAACTGCTTTAAAATTCAGTTGCAAGGTTTGACGCGGACTAAAAAAAAATAGACAAAGATTTCCGTGATACCGCAATTTCTAAAAAGTTTTTTTAAACATTATTTCTATATATTTTTTTTTTATTTCGCCTGTATCGTTGATGCGTTTACAAACATATAAACTCACGAACACAATTATGGTTTTCGCACGTCTAAAACATATCTTATGATTTATGTTTAGAGCTGTAGCGGCTGAGTTACACTTCCATAAAACATAATTAAGTATATTACTCAAACACACATAGTTACATTTTACAAGGAAACGAAATCATGCGGAAGGAACGTGAAAAAATGCACATGAAAAAAAAAACTGAACACCATTCGAAACTGTAATTGCTTTTTGTCTTAATATTATTATGCCAGTTTTTATCTACTACATACTAGTTAAGTGCTTATATATGTATTCGTATAGCTAGTTTTAGTGTAATAAATACAGGAGTCTAGATAATGTTATTGATTTTTGATAACATGTGACCTTTATTGAACTATCTAACTAAGCAATCGAAATTGTTGATATTGAATTAACATTGTTGTTTTGTTATTGACTGGGTTATCGTTTAGATAATAATTTACCTACAACTAAACTTAGGCAATTGAGGGATGAGATAATAAGACAACTTTGAGGTTTAAAAAAGATTTAATTAGTCTTAAGGTGATATATACGCCCCAATGTAAACGCAGTACTGGCCGTCCGCCCGCTCGATGCCAAAATATCAATACTGAACCTCCTTTTGAACAGTTTTGTTTGCAAATATTATTTGATTTACACATGCTATGTCAGTTATGAGGAAATTCCAGCCATCAATTTTTCTGTGTAAAAATATTTTTAAACTTCCAAGTCGTTTTGGAGGAGTTGCGAAAAATATCGTGTAGCTAATTATTTTTTAAAGCAAAACTATTTGTTATAGGGAAAAACCATGTTTAAAAAATAATTTACATGAAACAATAATAAATATATATTTTTTTCAAACCTTTTAACCATCCGTTACTAAGGAGTATGCTTTAGATAGTTACCATTTTACGGCACTAAAGCGGATGTAGGCCCTTAAACGACGATTTGCAGTCTCAGCCGCCCCAGGCCGAGTAGTACCAGCCATACTCTAATCAGGTCTCATTGTTTATCTACGTGCTACATAAGAATTTAATCTCTTGGCAACTTTTATTGAAATAGTTACAGAAATTTAGTTACGTCGGGATAAATTGTGAAGTGCATCTTAAGGGGTCGCCACAATAACGGCGGTAAGATCCATTATGAGGCAGTGTAAACGGTAGGAGAGGATAAGATGTTTTTTTTTTTTAAACTTTGCCCCGCTCTAGGAATTTCTCCTGTATCGTGGGTACGTTTATAAACATATAAACTCACATACACAAACACCGAGAGCCGGAACAACTATCTGTAGGTTATACAAATACTTGTTCCGAAATACACATACAAATGTTTGAAATCGAAACCGCGACACGCAGCGCAGCAGTTAATCGCTCAACCACTGCGCCCAGGATAGATGGACCCCCTTTTCCGCACTTGGACTCTCATTTGGTTCGTAGTGCGTGCAGGCCTCCTCTGTGTGAGAGGGAATGGGCCGTAATCCAATCGTAAAGAAAGCTCCTGCCAGGGTTCGAACCTACGACCTACAACTTGTAAGTGTATACGGTTCATAAGGTCGCAAATGTTGAAGGGGTGCGCATGAATTCATGCGGGCAAATACATGGACAATACGGAGCGTGATGAAATGCGCAAGCAATCCAGCGCCCCGGCCAAAGGTAACTGCAGAACACCTAGGTTCTCTAATATGACGCTTTTTTATATTTTTGTGTACTTCAATTGAAAGCTTTTGCAGTGCACGCCGATGGGGTATGCCCTAGCCAGGACATACATAGACCTAATTATTGATGTTCTTCAGGAAGGCCAGGTGTGCAGTACCTACCTACCTACTCAAAACCGGCGTGCTAAATGAAAGAACGTAAGTGAAGTAAAAGAAGTATGTAGGTAAGGATCGTTATAAGTGGCGTTCTGTAGTGTCTGCCTAATCCCATGGGAAAAAGGCCTGAGTTTATATTATATACCTATGTATACCTACTGTGCAACTAGGTGCGATAGTACCTAAATAGCGAGACCTAGTATCTTTTTAAAAATTATTCTGTGAACAGTTGTGTACTATAGACACCTCTGCCCAACCGCTGTATTTCGTAAACTGAAGGGTCATTTTATGTCAAAATTTTAACTTATTTTGTAATTGTTTTTATTGAATCATGTATTGTGTAATTTATTTTAGATTAATTTTACTGACTACAGTTGTTATTAAGAACTATGTACGCCTCTCTTTGCATTTTCATTGGTCCCGTAGTAATTAAGATTGTTCGGTATAAATGTGCAATGTTTGTGATGTGGCAGTACTTTCAATAAATAAACCGTAATTTCTTTTTTTTTTTATAAATGGTTATATTAAGTATGTAAGTAGGTACCTAGGTAAGTAGTTACATACATAGATTCATAGTTATTCCTCATGTCCTTAATTTCATTATTAATTTGAATGTTTTTTGAAAAAGTAGATCTTTTGATTTTGAGAGTTTATAGCTTCAAATATTTTTATCAGTTAGGTTAAAACCTAGGCTAAAGAAGCTAATGATAATATATTAATATAGAAACACGACTTACCTCCATGATCGCTTATCAATTTCAGGAAGATGATAGACTCACAAAAATATGTTCTGATCACTGTGTGCCCAAATTATGGCAAGTGGTCGAAATTCTGGTTAGAATCCCACCTAGTGTGAGGACTGGGGCCCGAGTGCGAATGATTGCAGGATGATAGGGTACGCCGGATGCAGCATGCTATCTATTTTATTACGTGACGTCCCTACTTTGAGGAACATACACACTCGTCGAGAGATGTGATTTAGTTGGTGTCATGTTTTTTTGAATGCAGTTTTAGGATAAGCGCCAGACTGTATATTTTTGAAAGGAACCCTCTAACATATGGCCGAACAGGTAGCAACAGCATAATCAGACTGTAACATTTCCATTCTCACTATTGTGGCACAGGTGTCCTCTACGTGATCCGTCACAAAGCCACAATCCACCACGCGGGCCCAGTGTGGGTTGTGGTTGCAGGGCGACAGTTAAAAATTGATGTTATGTACCTACCTACTACCTTATCCATACTTTCCAAATCTATAATAGTAGGTAATCCCACATATGATCTTCGAATAACCAGCCGTCTAATTATTTTTCAGAATCATACAGGCTAGAATAAGTAGTTTTTAGGGTTCCGTACCTAAAGGGTAAAAACGGGTCCCTATTACTAAGACTCCGCGGTCCGTCTGTCTGTCTGTCTGTCACCAGGCTGTATCTCATGAACAGTCATAGCTACACAGTTGAAATTTTCAGATGATGTATTCCTGTTGCCACTATAACAACATATACTAAAAATAGAATAAATTAAATATTTGAGTCGGGCTCCCATACAATAACAAACGTGATATTTCTGCCGTTTTTTGCGATAATGGTACGGAACCCTTCGTGCGCGAGTCCGACTCGCACTTGGGCGGTTTTATTATTTTTTAATTTTTGTTCCCTCTGGAAATTCTCCTGTATCGTGGGTGCGTTTATGAACATTAGTTGCTTCAGTATCCCTGCTGATTGGCAAACGCAGTGAAGCAACCTACTAAGAGGAATGTGGGCAGAAAAAGCATCAGACAGGCTGCCTCGTTTTCTCAATTTCAGGATAGTATGAACCTACCTAAGTAGAAGCAGCAGATCTAATAGGTACCTACCTGTCATGATGATTCAGATTTAAAATAAAATCAATTGTGTGGCTCTAAAAAGTTTGCCCATGACTGTACCGACTTAGATATCCATTTATCTATGAAATTAGTCATAAACATTGTGCATATTAATAAAATTATTGTTTATTCAGATATTTATAGATCCGCCTTATGTCATCAGAAACCTTAATAAGTACCGTATCTTAGTAACTACCTACCGTCATACACAATGGAATTAGTCAGATAAGGCTCTAGACAGACGGACCGCATTGCAACTGCAAATTTACAGTTTGAATGTTGGCGTGCAGTTCGCGTTCCAACGACAACTACACGCCAACTGCACACCGACTGTAATCGAACTGCACGGTGGGTTTGCAGTTTTATTGCTGTCTTATTAACTGCTTTCAATCTGCAAATTTGCAGTCGGAGTGCAGTTATGCATTCCGTCTGTTTACATGGGGATCGACAGTACTTAATTACCTAAAAAAGTATCGAGCAGGGCAGAGAGTGCACCTGTGTTTCTGTACACTTCGAAACCGGAAGCACAGATGATATTATAATACTAACATACCTAGATGCCTCATCCCATACAAAGAAACTGTGCCGAAGTAACTAGCGTTTTTCGACGGACAATTTACTGAAAGTACATCGATCGTGTTCGGTTCCGTTCCACGGCTATAGACGGTCTTACCAGCTTAAAAGGGTTTAGTCGGTACCGTGCCGACGTAACTAGCGTTTTTCGTCTGATTAATCTGATATTTTTTTGTACATCGAACGCTTTCGGTTCTGTTTCACGGTGATAGATAGAAAGTGTTAGCAGCGACTTGCAAGTGTAAGTATTTACTAGGTTCGTGAATAGTTTTTTCTTTAAATACTGTGAAGGTCCGTTTTATAGTATTTTTTTGCACGTTTTTACAGTTTTTGTTGCATTTTGGTGCAACAAAAACTATTATTATTTATATTATTTTATATTATTACAATGCAACCTTTAACAATATTTACACAATACATAATAGCTGCTGCCCAGTCTTGCGAGTTATCGCGATGTTGAGTGATCGTGTTTTAATTAAACAAACGGTGATAAGTGATAAGCTCCATGACAACAATATTTTGTCAAGAGTTGGAAAACGCCTATAACAAACGTTGGCGCAGCACACAAAAATCACAGGTACCGCTCACAACTGGCTTTGACGAGCTACTACTGAACGTGTCCAAATTATGCGAGTGATGACCGAGCTGCTGCCATGTGCGAGTTGCTGCCGGCTGAAAACAAAAAAAAAATAAAGTAACTCGGATGCGAGTTACTGTAAAACTCGCACGTACGAGTTTCTCGTAAGTTATGTCCAAACAATGCGAGTTACTGCAATGCAGCTACTCGGCAGGCTGACTCGTACGCTAGCTCGCACTGTGTAAACTAGGCATAGGATCTTATAGCTAGCTACTTTAAAGTTAAAATTCATCGGTATCCACTACTACCTACTGACATGACGATATTCGATATCATTAGGTACATTCTATTAGGTGCCTGCCCAATTGGGACAAATTGGCCTCGTCCTTGCACCGAATGTGAGCCCACACACCTAATAAAAACAAATTTGTTATTGTGTAACTCTATTGTGGCAAGATTATGGCTATTATATTACTGGGAGTCAAGTGTCAACTGGAAACCTGTGAAACCGATGTTTTATGTTCCAGTGTTTTCTTCAACATACCTAACTATGTAAGTACCTATTCTTACCCTTTATAATATTTAGCCTAGTCGTCGCATTGTCTATTAAGCTTCTTCGATTCCTTCCCGGTAAGTTTTTGATTTTTCCATTTTTTTTTCTGTTCCTGTTTAGGTATGCTTTGTTGAATAGAAGAGCGGCCGGGTTATGTAATGCTATGCAGCGTTACACTAACAGGACTGAAATTCTCTGCCGGAGTCTGTTTCCGATAGCTCCAACCTAGTGGTAGTTTAAGTCAAGAGTGAATAGGTTACTCCTAGCAAGCGTGCTTCACCGTCGACCACACCATCGCTTAACATCAGGTGAGATAGTAGTCAAGCGCGAGCCTATCTACAATAAAAAAATATATAAGAAAGAATACACTCCACGCAACGCTTCGAGCAGGGTAGTGTTAACTTTTTGCACGCCAGCGCCTTTTTACGTTACTCCACTCCCGACGCGTAGCATTTTCGCTAGTGATGGGAAATTATTATTTAGTTTATTATTGCAATTTGAGGTAATGAACAATGCCTTTATAAACCTATATACAACGTAATAATTACAACGTAAAAACTTTTATACAACGTAATCTTATATAAACCCAAAAGAGAATAAACTAAAAGATTGAGCTTAATTTAAAATTCTTATTAAAGATATAATACATGAATAGAACATGTTGCTAATACTAAAAATTATGAATTATTGGACATCCCTTTTGACTTCAATAATATGCTATTGGCAATGATCTCACCTAATCTAACGCCACCTACCGCGCGATTACAAATGCTGTAAATACATAGGTATGTATCTCACAATCAAAGTCATTGTTATCGAAATAAAAATCCGACTCAAATTGCACATCAACACTTTCTAAAATATCGATAATTTCTTATGCTGAACACAATTATTTTTTTATTTATTCCACATGAACATCGTATTTTTGAGAACAACGAAAAATACAAGATCAACCTTACAAAAAAATTCGGTAGTTATCTTTTTATTTTGTATTTGTAGTTCGATGGAAACAAAGTCGAGTAATAATTGCTGATCAGTAGAGCTATATCTGAGCGACAGTTGGTAAACTGTTGTGCAACTTTTGCAAAAATATGTTGTGCAATTTCTAGCGTAAAAGTAGCAAATAAAACAACATGCTAGTTTATACTAATACTATATTAAACAGGGTATCTCCACTTGGCCGGCACATCGGCGTGTTAGAATTTGCACTCGAGTTTGTTGACGCAACTCTTGCCTTAGAGGCACGGCTTGGGGCGGTAGTAGTGACAGGAGGGGTTCACACTGTTGGGGTCGATAATTATCTCTTTGTTTCGTAATAATTTAGATAGAAACAAAGATGACCAATAGTTGCCGGTCAGTAGAGCTACAGTTGGTGAAATGTTGCGCAACTTTTGTTGGAAAAAAATCTTGTAATAGCAAATAAAACAACATGCTAGTTTATACTAATACTATATTAAACAGGGTATCTCCACTTGGCGGGCACATCAGCGTGGTAGAAATTGCACTCGAGTTTGTTGACGCAACTCTTGCCGGCACGGCTTGTGGTGGTAGAAGTGGCAGGAGGGGTTCACACGGTTGGGGTAGATAATTATCTCTTTGTTTCGTAATAATTTAGATGGAAACAAAGATGATCATTAGTTGCCGATCAGTAGAGCTACAGTTGAGGGACTGTTGGTGAAATGTTGCGCAACTTTTGTTGGAAAAAAAATCTTGTGATAGCAAATAAAACAAAATGTTAGTTTAAATACTATATTAAACAGGGTATCTCCACTTGGCGGGGACATCGGCGTGATAGAAGTTGCACTCGAGTTTGTTGACGCAACTCTTGCCGTAGCGGCACGGCTTGGGGTGGTAGAAGTGGCAGGAGGGGTTCACGCAATTGGGGTAGAACTTGCACATGTTGGGAACCACTGTTGATATTGACTTGTAGTTGGCGGCCGGGACTACGTGGGATGCTGAAAAAGAAAGGAGGAAATGTTTTAGTTATTTCTACTGTGAATGTAATAACTCTCGTGTGGTAATTCATAAATAGCAATGCACTCGCAATCTTCTGATGAGTGATTGATTTTGTTACGGCTGACGGATTAATGATTGCAGTTTTCTAATGGTTTCCTTCGCGGTTGATGCCATATTGCGTATTCTTAACCCAGTTATAGATCTCGCCAAACTTCTGGGCCGCCCTGAAGTTGGCTTTCCGCATGCGGGAGGCACGAAACGGTGCTGTTTTTGAATGAGATTTACTACTGCGCAGCCATTGTAGCCAACTTCAGGGCGGCCAAGAAGTTTGGCGAGAGCCAAACTAAACGTCAGCCATTTTAAAAAAATGTGTGCCCTAAAAAATTGTGATGAAATTGATATGATCTGACAAAATTATAATGATTTGAATGTACAAATTGTCAATAATAAAAGCAAATATTGCAATTGCAATGACTCTATCACCAGAAAATATATAACTTTGCCAACCCTAACGAATTTCAGACTTCCGTCTACTCAACAACAAATGTTTTGAAGTAATAAAACGAATTCAATATAGAATGTCATTTGTTGTACATGGATTTAACTAAGTTAGTACAGGTAAAAGATCATCAACCGCCATTCAACATTCACGATCAAGTAGAACAACTCACCAATAACAGGCGACGTGGGTGTCGTAGGCGAGGCTAGCGCGTTGGGTGCGTGTGAGTACACACAGTTGCGCCGCGTGCACGAGGCGGCGAACTTGCAGCGAGGATGTGCGAACGCACACGAGGTGCCGTAGCGGCAAAGAGGAAAGGCACGGCACCACACTAGCTTGCGTTCAGCTGCACTCACTGGAGAGAGAAGAAATGATGTTACAGTTTCAAACAATACCAACTAACAATATTATGTGTTTTGTCTATTTCAATTTCAAAGTTTGAATAAAGATTTATTAAACTTCCTCAGCGGCTTCGCCCGCGTGAAAGTCGATAATTATCCCGAGGGAACATATTCCCGGAATAAAAAGTAGTCTTATGTGCTATTCCTGACTAAAATCTATTTCTGTACTAATCAGGCTTTAGAAATTCAGTGCGACACAAGTATTTGTACTGAATTGAATATATGATACACATATGCTACACATCGAGTTCTACTACGGTATTACTATTTGAATACACCCCTGAGATGTTACAACCAGTGGAAAGACGAAATATCAGTAAGTATTTAAGACTTGCTGCAGATGAAATAAGGCCCAAAACATTTCCAAAAAAAGTTCACGAGTAGAAAGACTTAGGTCTAACTGCTCATAAACTCTGGAACTATCTAAAAGATAATCAAGTATATTATATCGATGTTAATTCCAGCAATATACTTTTATTTAAAGGAGCATTGTTGTTATCAATACATCCTTGCCAGATTGTTTCACTTTACCACAGATAATATAATACTAGCCTACAGATGCCTCATCCCATACAAAGAAACCGTGCCGACGTAACTAGTGCTTTTCGTCTGATTAAGATGATTATTTTTATAAGTTCTTTGATCACGTTCGGCTCCGTTCCACGGCTATAGATGATGTTAGCAGCGACTTGCAAGTTAAAGGGTTTTCTCGGTTCGTGACTATGTTTTTTTTAAATACAGTGACGATTTGTTTTATAGTATTTTTGGCACGTTTTAACAGTTTCATTGTACCAAAATGTGTTAAAATACAAATTTAAAAATCGAGTGGCATGCCTCAGAAATTTGAAACCACGCCATCTATTGGCCTCAATTTTAAATGATCCGTTCAAATAATCTTTGAAATGTGAATTAAGAGCCCAATATTCCAATTTTTTGTGGCTAGAAGAGTTGATTTAAAAAAAGATAACACAATTTTTATGATCAATTCTAGAAAATATTAATTTTACACACAATTCAATAACAAATCGATGCATATCGCGCCATCTAGAGAGATGTATTTGAATAAAATTTTCTTTGTTAGCGCTGGGACTTTACCACTTTATACTGTCAAAAATTTTAAGAGATATAATTATACTCACAAGGTGGCACAGCATCATATTTATGCGTATTACTGACAGTAGCGACCGTCACATGTTGATCACTGCTCGCACTCTCCGTCCTCTCCCTCACTCTCTCCGGTTCCTTCTCTTCTTTTTTCTTATTCTTGTCAACATCAAACACTATAGGAGACGCCCTCCTTTTCTTGGCAACCGGTATATCAACTTTTAACACTTCGGTAATTCTTCTCTTCTCTGCTAATACTTCTGTATTTTTTCTCTTTTCTACCTTTTCTTCGTCCTTTTCCTTTTTGATAACAACTTGAGTATCAGATTCCTCACTTGTATTACTTAGGCGTTTCTCTTGAGAAGGTTCAATAAGTACTTCTTTTTCTATTTCTTCTGGTTTCTCTTCAAGGCTGGGTTCTTTATCTTGAATCTCTGGTGTTTGTGGTTTGTTCTGTTCTGTTGGTTTCTGTTCGTCTTCCTCGTTGAGTTTCTGGAGTTTCTTTGCGAGGAATGCGTTCGGATGGTAGCCATCCATTGTGACTATGAACTGTGTGTTCTTGTCTTTGCCTACAGATGGGTTGTGGATGTTGCTGGAAAATGAGAAAATAGCTATTCAATATTTGTTACTGTGTTGATATGGAGATTTTATGTAGGAACCGTCAGAGGTTTTCACTATCAAGCAGAAGTAAAGTAAAGCATAACGCTTTTCAGTGTTTGCTGATTCATACAACTAGTTGGGAATAAAAGTTGTATGAATAATAGCACTTCTTAAATTAATTAGCGTTACTTCACGGCTTTCAAAAATATGTGAATAATTATCATAACTTTGCACTTGTGTATTACACACTATACAAAAGAAAACCTGAGTCTGGACTAAACCGGACGTATCTTTTGTTTTATTGATATTAAATAGATACTGATAAAAAAGCGTGTGAAGTTTCATCAATTCATTAAAAATATACATGTATGTATATGAAATTAATTCGTTTACCCGATTTTACATTTAAGTATATTTTGGTGGCGTATATTTGTTTTTTACAAGACTATGTATGTGGTACACGGCGCAGAAGAAATAGTTACGTTTGCAGGCAATCGCTGGCAAAGTTTTATTACAATCGGATAAAAGGTACGGCAGCGCAAACAATACTAACAAACCAACTTTGTTTTTTTATATATTAGACTAGCTCGCCCGCGTGAAAGTCAGTCACCATCCCAAGGGAACATAGTCCCGGGATAAGAAGCATCCTTAGTCCAGGCTCTCAAACTAACTCTATAACAAATTTCATCTAAATCGGTTCAGCGCTTTAAACGTGAAAAGGTTACAGACAGACAGAGTTACTTTCGCATTTTTAATATTACTAGCGACCCACCCAGGCTTCGCCCGTAACAAATTATACACATAAACCTTCCTCGTTTCTCACTCATTCTATTGGTGAAAACCGCATGAAAATCCGTTCAGTAATTTTTTAGTTTATCGCGTAAAAACGCGGTGGAGGGCTTTATTTTATAATATGTAATGATAGTATATAATACTAGCTGACCCCGCGGCTTCGCTCCCGTCAACTGGCTACTTACCTACCTACCACCTACCTAACCTACCTACCAACCTACTCCGGTAGGGTAGGGTAGGGTAGGTAGGTTGATAGGTAGGGCAAGTGCCCTATCTAGCAACCTACCTATTTTATAATATGTAGTGATAGTATATAATACTAGCTGCCCCCGCGGCTTCGCTCCCGTCAACTGGCTTCGTACCTACCTACTACCTACCTAACCTACCTACCCTATCCTCCATACCCTACCTACCCTTCCCTACCTACCAATTTGTAAAACTATTTATTTGAATAAGAATTAATACTACAATACGAATTTAGTTTTCTCAGCGCTCACTAAATAATGAATTTTACATTATTGCAATTTTCATAAGGATCTCTACTTTGTTTAAAAATAAATTACAGCCTATGTTATTCCAACATGACGTAGCTACCATAGGTGAAAGATTTTTTTTAAATCGTTCCAGTAGATTCGGAGTCTATTGAGTACAAACGAACAAACAAAAAATCATTCCTCTTTTTAATATTAGCTTAGATAGAATGGATAACTTACATAGTCTCAATGATAAGCGTGTCATCTTTCCTACTCGCAGTCCTGCCTTCATTCCTCCGAGAGGGCGTGTATTCATTGTTGATGATCTTCTTTGTGATGGACGCTGGTATGTACTCGTCTCGCTCGATATCACTTGCCATTCTGGAGAGAAGAAACGAGAGGACATTAAGATATGGAGGTGCTTATTTTAAAGAAGCGATGTTGTTAGTTAAAGTATGAGGAGCAGTGGTGGTAAAGGCCGCGGTTTAAAAGTTGTAGGTCGTGGGTTCGAACTCAGGCTAGTGCTTTACTTTGTGTAAATTATTTCATCACCACCACTCTCAAAACGGTGAAGGAAAACATCGTGAGGAAACTGGTATCTCTTAGAACCAAAAATTCGAAAACATGTGTCATCCATCAACCCGCACTAGGCTAGCGTGGTGGATGACGGCCCATTCTCTCTCACAGAGAGGAGACCTGCACGCACAACGGGCCAAATGAGAGTCAAAGTGCCGAAAAGGGGGTCCATCTAACCCATCCTATCCTTGTAAAAGTATCTTTATCTCCTCAAATACAGCCCAATTATAAAACATTTATGAACAGATAGAAAGCTACACTATCGCTGAGTGTATAGCCTACTTTTTATCCTAAAATGAAAGGTTTCTAGGGGACTAGAGCAGTGGTGGCCCAGTGCTAACGGCCCCGACTTACATAACGTGGATCATGAGCTCTAACCCAGGTAGGCACTTTATTTTGTGCAAATTATTGCCTCACCACTGCCCTAAAAACGGTGAAGGAAAACATCGTGAATAACCTGCACTAGATTAAAGTGTGGTGGATTAAAGCTCATACCCTCTCTCACAAAGAAGAGGCCTGTGTCCCAGCAGTGGGAACGTTAAAAGGCTGATGATGATAGGATAGGGCATGGGAAAGAAGCTGCTGGAAAACCTAGTGCCTTTTATAAATGACAAGAATAAATCATTTTTGTAGAAGTTCTGGGCTTCTTGCATCAAACGGACTCCCACAGCCCTCAAGGTCATCGGTCACCGTGCCTACCATCGCTGGCAAAGACCTCAACTACTACTACTAAATTACTACAAAAAAAAAAATGCAGAATCTTATTGGTAATCTGTGATGACGAGATAATTGCATCAAAAACTCACTTCGAACTCTTAGAATCATCGCTATCCATATCGCCGAGACTGATGCTGTCCCCTCTATCGGTCTCCTGCGAGTTATCCGCGGGCACTTGTATGACGATCTTCTGCGCGTCGACGCAGCGTCGCATCGGCAGGACTAACGCGCGTTTGATTTGAGGCTCGGGTTCCGGTCTTGTTGGTGGTGCCTGAAATAGATCGATAGACAACTCTAATATTAGATGAGGCTTACATAACCTGTTGTTGGTTACAAGTCCCTAATAAACAAAGTGATTAAAAACAAACTTTATTATTTTGCAAATAGAGGGTATTTGCAAAATAATAAATTTTTCCTTTCTCTATTGAAGAGGAATTGAAAGAAGAGGATAGTTAAACATGTTAAACGTATTACGTATACGTCTTTTCAGGTTCCAAAAGGTTCAAGATAAACACAAGACCCTTTTCTGCAACGAATCTGTTTGCTTTGCCTCCAGATATATATTCTACCTCCCCGGAGGATAGCATGAGTCGAGAGATACGACCTGCGGTGAAACAGACATGCCATTCCCCACACACTTAATCACGCAGGCAGAACATCTTTGAGAGGATGTGGGACACCTCTGGATTCAGAGATAATTAAGCCGCCTCTGGGAACCCCACAGGCTTCTGACTTGGCTATTTAACATCTACCACCTGGACACGAACAGCAGTGGCCAATCTGAACCCTAACTGATTGTGGGCCCAATTTAGCTGCTGTAGAAGCAATCTGGCCAAATGCAGTATCTTGGACCCATCCAAACCACAGCATGGAACCCCTTCACAAAATATGCGTCAACTCTAAGAAGTATACTCACATTGAGCAAGCTTTTATGTGCATCGGCCACAGCTCTAAGCAGTAGACTGTTAGCGGGCGTGGCGACGCGCGGCCTCGGCCTCACGCGCACTACGCTCGCACATGTCGATCGACATCCTCGGTTCTCTAGCACTGATACTCTGGAAAAGGGAGATTTTATTAGAAACTTTGAAATAGCAAACATTGTTAAGGGCTTAGGTCGACACCAAATCCTACGTTGGTAAGGTTTATATAGAAAAAACTGGCCAAGCGCGAGTCGGACTCGCAGAGACTATACGAGAGATAGATGTTCTAATAACTATCATAAAGGCACACTCACACACACATATTCACAACATACACAGAGAATCGTACCAGTATCTTTGCCTTTACATTAATTTTGTTCTTGTTTGTAAAATTTTATTGAAATAGTTTAGTTAACAAGTTACCTAAAAATATGTATATTGATCCTAGGGAGGAGCGGAACCACCAATACAAGCATTACTACATGCTTCCTGGTTAGTTCAAGTTAAAGAATAAACTATTTTTTTTATTTTCATAATTGTTGAGGGCACCGAACATTGCTCTAACAATAAGATAAACAGAATTGACTTTGCCGTTGGAAAACTGTAAACCCATTATATCGACTGAAAATAAGTTAACAAATTTACGGTTTTCGGATTTTTTCCATTACTTGTGCTATAAGACATTGCTTCTTGCCAAATTTCATGATTCTAGGTCAACGGCAATTCGACCACGATTGACCTGTAGATTGCGATTCAATTGCGAGTTTTCAATGCTGCAAGGGGTTGCAAACTTGAATATACGTTATTAATTTCAACTCGAAACCTCCACGCGTTTTGGAGAAAAAAGGTCTTGACAGACAGACGGATAACAAAGTGATCCGATAAGGGTTCCGATTTTTCCTTTTGAGGAACGGAACCCTAAAAATCAAGGTTCCATTTAAGAATCACTGCCCATGTTTGTCCCGTAATTAGCAGTCTCAATATCAAAGCTAATTAGTTATCTGGAATGTGATGGCCCGAGTTGTTTTATGGCAGTTTTGGACTGTATAGTGGCATTGCAATATCGGTTGTTCTCGTACATATATAGTTACATAAAATACGCGCGAAAAACATAACCCTTTCCTGCCAGCCGTGCGATTACAATAATTCACGCGCGCTTACGACAAACAATAGCACAGAGAAGCTGGTTTTAGAGTCCCCTGTGGAACCTAAAAGACATGATTATGGTCTTTACTCCGCCTTAGCGCCATAAAACGGTTACTTTCTAAAGCATTCTCCTTAGTAACGGCTAGGTTATAAGGTTTGAAAAATAAATATAATTGTCATTGACAAAATATATTTGTGATGTACGAGGGTCATTCAATAAATACTTAGCCTACAAAAAGTAAACGAAAATTTTGGAAAAGTGGCAATTTATTTTTCAACATAGTCTCCTTTTAGTTCGATACACTTAGCCCAGCGATGCTCCAACTTTTTTAACCCGTCGGAAAAATAATTTTTGTCAAACTCTGCAAAATAGGCCTCCGTGGTGGCGATGACCTCCTCATTCGATCCATATCTGTTCCCGGCGAGTGATTTTTTCAGATTAGGAAACAGAAAGAAGTCACAAGGGGCCAAATCTGGAGAATACGGTGGATGGGGCAGCAATTCGTAGCGTAATTCGACCAATTTGGCCATGGCAGCGGCAGACGTGTGAACCGGTGCGTTGTCGTGGTGAAACAGCACTTTTTTTGTTCGCCAGATGGGGTCGATTTTTCTTTAATTCGGCGTCGAATCGGCCCAATAAATCGGCATAGTAAAGCCCTGTAATTGTTTTACCCTTCTCGAGGTAATCGATGTAGATCACACCTTGTGAATCCCAGAAAACGGTGGCCATAACTTTTCCGGCCGATTTTACAGTTTTCGCCTTCTTTGGAGCACGTTCCCCGGTCTGGATCCATTGTTTTGATTGCTCCTTGGTCTCTGGTGTGTACCAGTGGATCCAGGTTTCATAGACGGTTACAAAACGACGCAAAAACTCCGCTGGATTCCGCTTAAACAGCGCCAAACACGTCTCCGATGTGGTCTCACGGTTGCGCTTGTTTTCTGGTGTGAGTAAACGCGGCACCCATCGCGCCGACAGCTTTCTCATGCCGAGTTCCTCGTGAAGAATATGATGCACTGTTCCTTCTGAAATGCCTACAGTCTCAGCTAGCTCCCGAACCTTCAATCGGCGATCTGCCAATACGAAATCATGGATTTTTTTAATGTTTTCCTCCGTAGCAGCTGTTTTCGGTGCACCTGGACGTGGTTCATCAAAAAACGACGTACGGCCACGTGCAAACTCGTTGAACCAATTCTTGACGGTGGCCATCGATGGAGAAGAGTCACCGTACACAGCATCCAAGCGCTCTTTGATTTCGATGCGCGTTTTCCCTTCCAAAAATAGGAATCGAATCACCGAACGATATTGCTCTTTTTCCATTTTTGTAAAACCGATCGACACGTTCGCTTCCATAAGTTGTCAAATTAAAACAAATGAAGGGATTGGAATGAAAATTTGAAAAAAGAATTAAAAAAGAATGTGCTACACTGTGGTAAAACTCTTTTGAAACTACAGCGCCCTCTGGCGATGAGGCTAGGTACTTATTGAATGCACCTCGTACATTATTTGTAAAACATGGCTTTTTCGTATGACTAATACTTTTGCTTAAAAAAATTATTAACACCACGATATTTTTTCGCTTATTTTGCATACTCATCCAAAACAACTTGAGATGTTTAAAAATATTTTTACACAGAGAAAATTATGGTTAGAATTTCTTTAAAACCTACATAGCTGGTTATGAAAATCAAAAATATTTTGTAAACAAAACTGTCCAATATTGATATTCTGGCACACCCCCAGTACCTACCGCATTAACATTATTAAATTATATCAACTTTGTTGCTTAAATAATAAACGTACATACCTTTTCTATATTAAAACCTATGTTCACATTAAAATAATTAAAAAAAACACATGTTTTAGTATTACCCGGCCCGATAAGTGATGGGCATTATTCAGAAAGCCCGGTCAATTTAATTATTTCAATAGTTTTTGTTGTACTGCCTACTCATAATGGGCATTTTTCAAATTGCACGGGCATTGTGAATAATGCCGTATTAATCACTTGGTTCATAACATATACGGCTTAAAGTGATACAATTGTAAGATGTGTAAGTTATACTTACTTCGATGTCAGTTTCTTCGGAGCTGGTTCTGATTTATCAGACACAGAACCATCAGAAACAGAATTTCTCTTTGATGGTTCCGGGGGACCTCCAAGCCGACTCTTGGCTGACTTAGATTGTGGCCAGAAGTCTGGCTCTCTTTCAGGAGTAAACCTGAAAATAGACGAGTCAAAGTTAGCACTATGGAGGTATAATGCGGAAAATAAATATAAAGAAGAATTTAAAGAAGTTGTTTAAAAACGAATATAACATAAAATTACTCCTGTATTCAACTTGGTGTGAATAGCGAAATCCAAAACTATGAGGTATAAACATTAAAAGGAATGACGAGGCGGATTTTGATGAAAACTAAATCTGCTTAATTGGAATTTTTTAAATAAATTTTCCTAGATAGGAATCAAACCCTCGATTTTGAACAAAAGGATTCTAAACGTAATCAAAATTATTGTAACGTTGAATATAGTACAATACTTGAATTGTCGAATCCAGCTATGTTTGAACATAATGACAATCATTTTAATTTTTTTTTTTTTTTGATAGGCGCTTGACCATTATCTTACGTTATGTGTTTGGTGTAATCAATCACTTGAGGTTTAATAGATAAAAAGTATTTTGTTAAAAATAAGCTATTGCCATATGATATTACTTCCCAGCATTTGATCATTATTAGCGACAATATCCGATGGTGTAATAATACAGCGTGTGTTTTTTTTTTTCAAAATCAACGGGTTCGATTCCTGGCTAGGAATATTGATATTTCAAAAATCCAATGATGCAATTTTAGTTAAGTGTTTATCGCTATTCCTCATTGTTTCAGATTTGGTCATCCACGCCTACTTAAAAAATCACCCTGTATAGAACCCCACATTTGACCAATTATGTTTAAATCCCATGCAATAGAGGGTGAGCTTATTGTCATCAGCCAGGCAAAAATGCAGCCTCCGGGCTGCTACTGAGAAAAACCCAGATGGTAAAACCTAATAACACTGCCCACCCCAGGCATCGAACCCAGGACCTCATGTTTAGCAGTAGCGCTTGCACCCAATACTACAACAACAACATTAATCAATAGAACAACGAGGCAATAAAAACCAGAAATTAAATATCGTTTTTCCAAATATCGTATCTAAATTCACCAACTTAAATAAACTAAATAAACATAATTAAATTGAGCTCGTATTTATTCTTACTACCTCAATTGTTTATATTTAACAACCTTTCGGGACTCTCTGTAGTCATTTTAGATTCCTTTTCTTTCACTTCTGGAACTTTTTTGGGTTCCTCTCGGATCCCTAACCGTTCTCTTACAGGCCTTTTGGGGAGTTTCAATTCTATTTGGGGTAAGGTCTCTATGGGGTCTTTGGGTGAGTCTTTAGGAACTTCTATAGGCTTAGGAGGGGGTGGTGGTGGGGTTGGGGACTTCGCCCGTACTATTGGTGGGGTGTTAACTGTTATTACGGGGACCTGCGGCGTCTGTTGTGATATTTCCTGTAAAAATTAAATCTATGTTAATCCACTTCAAATACACCAAGAATATTTAATTGATTGTGTATCTAATTGCTTTACCACCTTAAGGATGAATGTCACTTGCACATCATAAAACAACCAGGCTAAAATGTTTCGGGTTGACCACTTGAAAAGTCAATATTGCATGTGAATAGCATACTTTTTAGATTTTTCAACAATCAATATTGCTGTTAGAAGTCACTTTGTTTAGATTTAAGTCTCTTTTTATATGTGAGGATCAGTTCAATCTTGGAAAAGTTTAAATTTGCTGGGAGTTTTTTCAAAAGTAATACAGCAATTATGAAGTTCATCATCATCAGCCTTTTAATGTTCCCACTGCTGGGACACAGACCTCCTCTCAGTGGGAGATGGAATGGGCCTTAATCCAACAAGCGGGCCTCTTGCGGGTTGATGGATTTCTTAAATTTTTTGGTTCTAGGACATGCCGGTTTCCTCACGATGTTTTCTCTCACCGTTTTTTAGAGCAGTGATGATGAAATAAATTACACAAAGTAGGGCGCCTGCCTGGATTCGAACCAACGACCTAGGACACGTAAGTCGGGGCCACAACAACTGGACCACCACTGTTCTGTCATTATAAAATTACAACATAATAATATTATGTGTACAAAATAAAATATAATTACCTGAAATACATCCTCAGCAAAATCATTCATCAGTTCTTCAGCTTCAGTCCTTATATTCAAAAAGTCCTCATCATCGGACATAGAATCTAGCTGCTCCGCCAATTTCTGCTTTAACCCCTGTATTTTAGCTTCAATTTGGGTTATTTCCTTAATCTGATCCTCTTTTGGGCCACCTATGGACGATACGCTAGTTCTTGTTGGATCCTCAGCCACTGTCTCTACATCTACCTCCGGTTCATGTTGTGTTAAAATGGTTGCAGGGTCTATAATAGGTAGAACTGGTCTTTTGAGTTCAAACACAACTGGTTTCTTTTCTAGTCTTATTTCCTCCTGAGCTGCTTCGAGGGTTATTCCATGGTTTTTTAATATCTGTCCAGCAAACACATCTGTTATTGAAGGTTCTGATTCCTTCTCCATATTCATGAGCAATGGTGGGATGTTCGGACGAATCATGTCGTGATGTTTACTCTTCTTTTTAAGTTTATGAAGTTTCTTATCGTCTTTTTTGACCTTATCTTTGTCTTTTTTCTTAGACTTTTTTAGGTCACTCTTCTTCTGTTTCTCTTTTGATTTCTTTTCTTTACTTTTTCGGTCTTTTGAACCAGATCGTTCTTTGCTTTTGTCGCGTTCTGCCGCTTCTGTGAGAAAACAGTATAATAAATAATAATTCTGTAATTTACCTAGCTTTGAAAATTAAACATTCTCAATTTTATGAGACTGGTTTTTAACCCCCAACTGAAAAAGATTTATATATTTGTATTTGTTTATCTATCTGTGACATCATAGCACCTAAACGGATGAACCGATATTGACTTCATTTTTTTGTTTGAAAGTTGATTTACTAACAAAAAAGTTATGGTTGTTTTACTGTTTGAATCGGGCTGTTTTCTCAAGATATCGTGCCATAATTACGTGTTCAATAGATTGTCGATCGAAACGTGTCTAGTAGTAGATTTATTATGTAGCATGAAATAAAAATGAGTCGGGGGTTTTTAATTTGTACTTGTTTAAAGTCAGCAAGCAAGTCGTATCCTAGCTTGGCACATACAAAAATGAAGATACTAGAAGTTTAGCCATAAGATCAGAGTGTCTAGCTTGCTAGCTTACAACTTTAACACGATCTTGCAAAGTAAACTGGGCAACCCTAACTAATATTTTAAAGAGAGAGTTCGAATTTTGTGAGTTTGTTTAAGTCCAGGGTAAAGGGAACACTACACCTATTTGAAAAAATCTTTCACCATTTGAAAGGTACATTATTCGCGTTATGCAATAAATCCACAGGTTGTATAAATTTTAGTTTTAATTTTTCTTTTCTTTTATTTTACTATGGTAAACAATAAAGTATACTTACAATAAAAAAAAAATATTATAACCCAGGCAAAGCCGGGACTGGCCACTAGAAGATATAAAATTTGTACTTACTCAGGGGAGTAGCTACAGTCACCTCCTGCAGTTTCTTCAATACTTGGTGCAGCCAGTTGACAAACAACTCGGTGTTGTCACCAAGAAAGAGTTGAAGGTCATCTTCCATCTGCGCCCGGGTTCTCTTGTTTGCTACCATCACCATCACATAGTCAGGCAGTTCATCATCTGTGTAATACAAATATTTAGACATAAGTAGACCATTTTAATTATCAAAAGTTCGGAAATAATCCGAAGAAAAATGCCCACGTTAGGGGGTTCCGTTAGAAAAACTCGCACTAAGCACTCCGAATTATGTACAGTTGTTCTTTTTTTCGTAGTCATGGTATAAAATATAGTATGCAACTCTTGAATAAAACGGATTTATATCGAGGGCCATGATC
Organism: Orthosia gracilis; assembly: GCA_947562075.1. Classification (NCBI taxonomy): domain Eukaryota; kingdom Metazoa; phylum Arthropoda; class Insecta; order Lepidoptera; family Noctuidae; genus Orthosia; species Orthosia gracilis. Next base: position 39,473,195 of record OX387265.1, on the reverse strand, counting down.
ACTCGCGTCGCACAGGATTCTAGCACTTGAATCAATCGCTATGCTCGTGATTAGAATCCTTCACTTGTTCGTGATTCATCTATGGCCCTCGCTTTAAGTCCGTTCTTTATTCACTAGTTGCATAATATACTATTTTCTAATAACGAGGTAAAATTGTATGTTTGTTTACATTTACATGTTTGTAAAGGGTAATAATTTCTAGAAGCACTGCTTGATCATCATCATCAGCATTTTAATGTTCCCACTGCTGGGACACAGGCCTCCTCTCTGTGAGAGAGTGACAGGCCTTAATCCACCACGCGGGCCCATTGCGGGTTGGTGGATGTCACATGTCTTCGACTTTTTGGTTCTAGAACATTTTTTTCAAGATGGTGATGAAATAATTTAAATAAAGTAAAACGCCTGCCTGGCTTCGAACACACGACCTACGACACGTAACTCCGTTTCAATGGACCACCACTGCTCTCTATCTGATCTGATACCTACGCTATAACCGGTTTTACAGGATGTTTTTATAACACGGAAAAACTAATGGTTTCCGCTGAATAGGCCAGGATAGCAAAGCCACGAGAAAAGCTAGTTAGTATTATTAACAGCAAGATGGAGCTGTGGAACATTGCTATGAAGATAGCCAGATGACAAGGATGTCTTAGGAAATAAGCAAGAAACAGCACAGAAACGTGACCAGGCTTTATTACATTTCTAATTAAGTCAACTCTACATTTTTATTTACGTTTGCAAAGTATTACTATGTTAAAACGAACCATAAAACATTATCAACTTTTTAATCAGTCATGGAGAAAACACTCTATTGTGACGAAATGCTAAAGAACTGGCATGTAACTACCTATTCATATTTGCACATATAATATAATACTGGCATACAGATGCCTCATCCCATATAAAGAAACCGTGCCGACGTAAGCAGCGTCTTGCAAGTTAAAGAGTTTTCTCGGTTCGTGACTACTTTTTCTTTAAATACAGTGACAATTTATTTAAACTATTTTTTTGCACGTTTGTACAGTTTTAATGTACCAAAATGTGTTACAGTAAAAATCAAAAAAATCGAGTAGCAAGTCTCAGAAATATTAAAACCGCGCCATCTATTGTAATCAGTTTTAAATGATTCGTTGAGATAATCTTTGAAATGTGAATAAAGAGACCAATATTCCAAAATTTAGCTTAGGAGAGTTGATTAAAATAAACATACGATTTTTATGATCAATTCTAGAAAATGTTAATTTTAAACACAATTCAATAACAAATTGATGCATATCACGCCATCTAGTGACATTTACTTGCATCAAATTTTCTTTTTTAGCATTGGATCCCCATGATATTTGTAAACTTAAGTTGGTTAAGTAGCAGAATCACAATGCATGTAGGCTGTATTCCCTAAGGTCAGAGAGGGCAGAGTTGCACCAAATAGTACACCGACATTTCGCTCGACAGTTATGTTTAAGTTCCACGAAAACATGGGCTAACCTATTGCCATCAGCTGGATGACAGTTGTTAACCATTTAAAATCCTTTCTCTTCCGTCATTATATTCTACTACTTAGCTGTGCCCGCGGCTTCGCTCCCATCAACTGCTTACCCTACTTATATACCCTACCATAACTACCTCCTTACCCTACCTACATACCTACCCTACCTATCTACCAATTTTCTTTTTAACCTTCTACTAGCAATAATAAACACAACAAAAAAATAATAATTTGTGATATCGGTCCAGCATCTTTATATGTGGATAAATTCAAAGGGACTAGTGAAAATTTTAATCTATAAACTTTACTACCCATCATCATTATTTCAGCGGAAAGACGTTTCCACTGCTGTACATAGGAATTTTACTATTTGTTTACATACTATTTGACAGTTCTTTATTTCTTCCTTCAGGTAATAAACATTAGGTCATATTACCTGTTTTGAAATTCTTGTAATGAACTGGCTTTTGCCTAATTGATATTTTACTAAATATTTAACATGTACTTAATTGTCATTTTACTAATTATTTGATAATAACGTAATTGACATTTTACTAACATTACATTAAACAATTACATACTTACCTAATTGACATTAGGCTATTAAATTTAATTGATTGAGGTAATATTATTTACAGAAATATGTAACCAAGTACCTACCCTAAGATTCCAGGTATTCTTATAGTATTGCTAACCATTTATATTAACACTAGGTAATTAATATTTATTATATTTATATTTAAATTGATAATACTATTTAAATTCTTCATGGCACAACCATGATAATCTACCTCATACAATCAGGGCACAGGGTCCCAGCGCTAATAAAGAAAATTTGGTTCAAATAAATCTCACTAGATAGCGCAGTTTGCACCGATTTAATATTGAATTGTGTGTAAAATTAACATATTCTGGAATTTAACATAGAAATTGTATGTTCTTGTTTAATGAACTCTCCTTAGCTCAAAATTATGGAATTTTGGGCACTTAATTTACATTTCAAAGGTTATTTGAATAGATCATTTAAAATTGATGCCAATAGATGATGCAATTTTAAATTTTTGAGGCATTCCACTTGATTGTTTCAATTTGTATTGTAACACATATTGGTGCAATGAAACTGTAAAAACTTGCAAAAAAATACTACAAAACAAATCGTCACTGTATTTAAAGAAAAATATTCACTTAAAATGTTACTGTATGAAATGAAAATATTCGAGACTTATGAAAAAATATTGGGTATAACAACTACTCAACTTGTTTCTCTTTGGAAATGGTGGGTAATCGTTTATGCAAAAATTTCTCATACTAATCTCAAACTCGCCTAATTTCAGACTTGTAACACTTTGTAACTGAGGTATTTACAAAAAGCACAATGAATCATTAATATGAGTAAAGACAAGTGCACTCCCTCAATTATATGAGGCCACAGCATGCTTTTTAGAGTATCAACTAAATAAAAACTAAAATGTAAACTCTTATTACAAGGTAATAGTAAAACATATCAATATATAAAAAGGAAAAACAAATCAAAACATGACATAGGTACTTATAAAAAAACTCTTCTCAATAATTAACCTTAGGGTTTACCAAAATTATCTAACTAATACCTTTAAATAAGCAATTCTTATAAATATGCATATATATATCTGAATCTCGGAAACGGCTCCAATGAATTTCATGAAATTAAGTATGCAGGGAGTTTCGGGGGTGATAAATCGATCTAGCTAGGTTTAATTTTTAGAAAATATTGTTTTGTCTGTTTTCTTCCGAGAAGAGCTTGGTCACCCAGGTACTTATATTGACATGAATATCATCAGAGAACTAAGGTGGTAACTTGACAAGTGCACAGCATATTTAAGATATAACTTAGATCTAAATATTGGCAGGCAGATTGATGTCCAATACACAGTCTTTAACACATCAATCAATTTCCCTAGCCTTTCCCCAACTATATGCGGGTCAGCTTTCCGACTAACTGGACTTTTGTACCAGTATTTTACATAGAGCACCTGCTTTTCTGATCTCCACAACGAAGTTACTATGTCTAACACATCACATGTGACAACTGAGACATACATAAACTCACACGTTTTACCATGGGGATAGGCAGAAACTACAGAACGCCACCTGCTACGATCCTTACATATTTCTTTTGTTTTACTCACCATCATTACATCTTGTCATACAAACTTTTTCCGTGTTTTGTCTATCATTCTTGTTTGCTTGACTGACTTTAATAGTTATCTTGTTTCTTATGTACTGACAATGAACATTCAATCAATGAAAGATTTGTACATTATGTGGTGAGAAAACCATACAATTGATAGCCTAACTCACAGCCTACATGATAATTATGTATTGGAAGAATATCAAAATATAACACAGGACTATAGTGATGTTATGAAACCATACCTGCCTATGTTTACTACTTAACTTATTGATTTGGGTATAAATAGAAAGTTGTTTTACTTACCGACATAGCATCCTAATTCTGTCAGCTTGGCCTTGATGGCAGACTGAAAGTAAAATATTTATAATCAATACACTCATCATCTTTAAATGTCACAAAATCGCGTCAATAAAATTAACACATGCGGTACAAGCTCATTCTTGCCATATATTTACGGCATTATATTATATCTTTTGGATGCAAAATTACATGAATATCAAACAAATACATAATCAGTCTTCCTCAATAATAATTTAAGGTTAAATATCGATGTATTTCCAGCTATTTACCCGCATTTTTTGACCAATTTCGCTGCCGACGACATCCATTTTTATTTGTATTTTACACTAACACTACACTAAATTAACCAAATGCACAGCACTAAAAGTATTTATTGGCAATAAATAACACTTATTACAAAAACATTATGTTGTATTCTTCATTAATAATTAAATAAGGCATAAATAATTCTCTACAGCAGCATCGCTTGCTCGTTGCTCGACTGTCGACTTATATTTTTCGTTTTTGACATTTGAATTTGATTGACTTGACGTTTGTCAATTTGGTGTGACAATACTTTCGGATGCGTTCCGTTCTACGCAATTGTTACAACCATTGTGGTTAGATAGATAGAATCAATCCCATCAAAACAAAACTAATTCAATTATTAATTCCTAACAACAAAAAGTTTACAACAACAAATCTGTGTAAATTATGGTAGTAAAAAAAAAAAAAGGGTTTGAGTAGGTACCTATTTTCGTTGACTGTGATATCGGTGTAAGGACAATTTAAGGTGGTAAAAGCCTCCTCCAAATGCAATGCTTCTAATCTACGCGATGTCAGGCTGTCTGGCTGGATGTGGCTGCGTGAAGTCGTTTTGACACAGGTTTTACAGCCAAACGGTTGGAACTACAGTCTTCAAATTTTCACAGTATAAGCATCTCATCTTTTTTTTATTTCTATATTAAGTTTATTGCGTCAATGTTAATATGAATGGAGTTGCATTCGGTAATTTCAAAGCAATTTTTGGTTCCATGAGCATCATTAGAATATAAGGTTGACCTAGTCGACTGCACGAACTATTTTGTGCACGGGATTAAAATGCATTCTGTCTCATCCAACAACACGTGCGAAAAAGATAGATGCTGTGATGAGCATTTAGAAGCTAGTTCGCATACGAATACACACTTTTGCTTGTAGCGAAGTGGATAATAATGATTTAGGACGAAAACGAGCACGCGAAATTTTATAAACTGGCCTTTGGGATTATGGATATCATGAAAAAACGACTAAATGTATCTGATCAAAATATAATTATTTTCATTATTGAACTACTAATCTATCCCTGTATGGTGATTGTTTTGCAATTTTCCTTCCTTCCTTCCTTAGGGTGTTTATCTGCGCCCAAAGGTGCGTTATTATTTGTGTTGAATTATGGAACTTTCGACGCTCCTAACTTTCAAATATATGTCGCATCAAGGCTGGCCGATAGATGTAAACCATCGGGAAGTCAGGATGTATTTCTTTAGGTAAAGACATCGTGTGTGGGCATAGCTCTCTTAGCAATCACAATTGCTCTATTCACACATCAGCACGATGTCGAGTCAACTCAACTCTCTGAACTTAAAACCTATTCACACAGAGGTTTAGTCTGTCCTGTGTAACGTCAATTCATATCGAAGGCCTTTGACAGAGTCTGGCACGAGAGCCTTATTGGTAAGCTTCCTTCCTTCGGTCTGCCTAGTGGTCTGTGTGACTGGATTGCAGACTTTCTGAGGGATCGGTCCATCCGAGTGGTTATCGATGGCTGCTCGTCCGGTCAGTTAGGTATTAACGCCGGAGTCCCTCAGGGGTCAGTGCTCTCGGCAACATTGTTCTTGCTGCATATTAATGACCTGCTAAAACCCGGAACCTTTGGGTATGCTGACGACAGCACTGTTGCTGAGAGATACGTGTCTGGCGCACGGGCTACTGGGCCTCAAGTCCGGTCTCTTCGGGAGGCCATGGTTGAGCGCTTGAACCTGTCTTTGGAGGCAGTCTCCGAATGGGGAAATGCCAATGTAGTCAGATTCAATGCTGCTAAGACCCAGGCGTGTCTTTTTTCCGCAAAAAAGAGCCAATTCCACCCGGCTCCAACATTCCGTGGTGTAACCGTGCCGATAACGGACCATCTCGACCTTCTTGGTGTTACGTTGACATCGAACCTCGATTTTGGTCCTTTCATTGAGGCAAAGGCTCAATTAGCTGTAAAAAAGTTGGGGATCCTTGCGAAGGTGAGACGGTACTTCACGCCTGAACAGCTGCTCAACTCGTATAAAGCGCAAGTTCGGTCATGCATGGAGTACTGCTCTCACCTCTGGGACGGTTCTGCCAGGTACCAACTTGATGCACTTGAGTGCCAGGAGATATAGACAGACGGGCCAGGAGACTTATCGGCAATGATGCGCTGGTCGACTCAAAGCTCCAGAGCCTTGAACACCGACGACGAGTTTCCAGCCTGTCGGTTTTCTATCGGTTACATTTCGGGGAGTGTGCGATGGAACTGCACAATTTGATTCCGCCTAGCCCTTTCCATCATCGAACTACAAGACGTACGGCAATGCGCCATCGGTACATGGTTGATATCCCACCCATACGCACAAAGCGTTTTGAAAATACTTTCATTTTGCGTACAGCTAAGGAGTGGAATTCCCTGCGTCTTTGTTTCCTGATAGCTACAACCTAGGGGTTTTCAAGTCAAGAGTGAATAGGTTACTTCTAGGCAAGCGTGCTTCACCTTCGACCACATCATCACTTAACATCAGGCGAGATAGTGGTCAAACGCGAGCCTATAAAAATAAAAAAAGACTTCATCTTCAATCTCAATTGGTACTTGAGCTTTATGCGCATCACGCATAGTAATCAAAATTAGTAATCCGAAATTATTTCAGCTTGCATAATGAGGGCTTGACGATTCGAACGTCATCGACGATACATGGTGATCTCTCCTCTCGCATGACTATGTGAGTTTACTTTGTTTTAACCTCATAACTCAATAGGAACTTTCTTTAAGGTTCCTTACACAAACATGAATTTTCACACCAGATATAGTTTCACACAGACTTACAGGTGTCATACAGGCCTACTGTTGCCATAAAGGCCAACAGTTGTCACAAAGGCCGACAGTTGCTACAAAAGCTCACAGAAAAAAGGCTAAAAGTTGCCACAAAACGCTCCGCTATTCCTGTCCAAACTAGATTATTGGGTTCGTGAAAATAGGGAAATTTTAGAACTCTACTCTTAACTAAATCATTACCCTGGGCCACATGCCACAGCAGTTCCAAACAAACTTTAAAACTTCTGCTGCAGCTATAACTGCCAAGCTTACAGAAACCCTCGAGTAAAACCTCTAACGCCACGGCTCTCTAGCCGACCAGTAATTGTATTGCTCTCACACAGCGGTCTGTCTAAACCCTAACCTCCGCCAGAATTCACTGGTACGGTCAAACATAATAAGGCCGATAGACTCAATTACTCGACACCTAAGCTTGCTCATCATCATCAAAATCCTTTTAACATCAACATCGACTGGAACATGACCCGCTGGCATCTTCCTTAACCTACCGTGTGCATACTTGTCTGTTCTAAACGTACCTATTTAAAACTTTCAGTGTATAACGATCACCGTCCTGTCATAATCACCTATCGCGGACTTATACCTATACCGCCTATTTAGTTTTCGTACTAGAGTTTCCCACACAACACTATTCATTAGAAAAAGGTCCGACGATCAACAAGTTACAACACAGTAATTCCAACAATTCTGTAACTCTTTACCATAATTCTTAAGCATTGCATACTCAACTCATGAAACGTCTTCGTAAACCCATCGCCACATGTTACTCATGAGGTGCGGAGTTTTAAGTTTGAGTAGACTGTTAGGGCTTCATAATATTAATAAAAGGCAGAGCAACTTTTGTCTAAAATCAACTTGTATTCACGAGCAAAAACGGAAGGAAGGAACAGGCCATAGATGATAAAACACTAGACAAAAAAGAGTACGTTCGGAAACATTACCTTAACATCCCCCCTCAATTTTAAGAACATTAACCCCTTGACAATGAAATAAACAATGTTCTCAAAATTGAACTTAAGTTTACATTCTATAAGAATACAATACAATATCATAACTACTACAATATTCTTCTCAAGTATAGTGTACTACCTATACTATAATATTTATTATTTATACTATCTTAACCATTTTACAACTCTATATTCCTTCCTAATTTTTTAATAACATTTTCCTTCTTTTAACAAAATCATAAAGTTACATAATATATCTCTAACACAGTTTGAAATAATTTATAATAAACATCAACACTTTCTTTCTATTTTATGACTCTCTTACATTACCCGTTACAACTTATATTGAGAAAACAAGTAAATGAGGAACTAAAAGGAATCAATCATAATTCCACCTCAAACAAAATTATAAGTGATACGACATCCATGCATCCACAATCTTTTTTTTTTTTTTTTTTTTTTTACAATAATTATTTTGACCTACGAAAAGAGAAACACTATGTTATTATTACTCAACCTTTATTATGTCTGACCCTACGAATATACACTCTTGGAAACAGTGCTTTGACTATTAGACATAAGTTTTGCAGTAAAATAAACATGTTTATTCAATGGCAAAGCTTTTGTGAATATATCTGAAACATTCTCATCTGTTTGTACATAGGACACAGAAACAATTTTCTTATTTATTATATCTTTTATATGGTGATATTTAATTGATATATGCTTAGATGCCTTAGTGTTTATTTGACTTTGAATAATCTTTATTGCACTTTGATTATCTATCATTAATTGAGCTGAAATGTTATCATAATCATCTAAAAATTCAGAAAGGACACCTTTAATATGTACTAACTCACTTACAGTGTGTGCTCCTGCTATGTACTCTGCTTCTGCAGTACTCAGTGCAATACAGGATTGCTTCCTAGAGAACCAGTGTATTAAGTTCTTACCATGATAGATAGCACAGCCACTCGTGCTTTTCCTGTCAGATTTATCTGCTGCCCAATCTGCATCTGAGTAAGCTAGCAATATGTTATTACGTGCAGATTTTCTATATAAAAGTCCCAGGTCCGCAGTTGCCTTTAAATAACGTAAAATTCTCTTACCAGCAGTCCACAATTCCTGAGTTGGTTTATCCAAAAATCTACTCAAATAAGATACTGAATAGGTAATATCAGGCCTGGTATTCATAGATATATAAAGTAATGCACCTACTAACTCCTTATATTGTACATCAATAATTTTATCTTTTAAATTAGCACTGAAGCTTGTTTGCATAGGTGTACTAATTCCTTTACACTCTGTCATATTAAATCTTTCCAATAACTTGTATATCATACTTGTTTGTTTTATTTCCATTCCGTCCTTATTTCTTTTAGTTTCTAATCCTAGATAATTCTTGACTTCACCTAAATTCTTTACTTTAAATTCTTTTTCCATTAGTTTTATCAAATCATTATCATTTCCGAGCAGTAATATGTCATCGACATAGAGCAGTATTAGGGTGCTTTTCTTCTTATATAAGCATGAGTCATGTGCTGACTGTGTATATCCATGTTTTGTAATAAATTGGTGAAATCTTGAGTTCCAGCATTTAGGGGCTTCTTTCAATCCGTATAGAGATTTTTTTAATTTTAAAACTTTTCCTTCTTGTACACTTAACCCCTTTGGACATTTTATAAATACTTCATTATCAAGATGTCCGTTTAAAAATGCTGAGGGCACATCTAACTGTTTTAAACTCAAATCTTCCTGAATTGCTTGGCTCAACATTAGTCTAATTGTGGATATTTTAGCCACTGGAGCATAGTTATTCCCTGTATTTTGTAGTTGGAATCCCTTTGCAACAAGCCTTGCCTTTTTTGTTCCGTCTTGCTTAGTTCTAAACAGCCATCTTGTATCAATAGCCTTTTTTCCTTGTGGTAGAGCGGCTTCTTCCCATGTTTCTAACTTCTTCAGCGATTCAATCTCTTTCATAATAGCTTTTTCCCAATTTTTATCTTGTACAGCTTCTTCATAGTCTTTTGGTTCTCCTGATAATAGACAATATGCTATATTTATTTCATGTTCATAATCTTCTAATAGTTTCGGAGTTTTTATTTCTCTTCCTGATCGAGTTACGTATTTTCTTATATCAGATTCCTGTCCATGTATACCTTGTTGATCAATTACTACACTTTTCTGGCTATCTTCTGTTTCCTTCTGGATTCCTTCTTGGTTTCTTTTTGCAAAATTTCGCTTTGATAGGTACTCCTCTTCATTAGATATCGATTTCTCATCATTTTTATGATCTTCTTTGTCCTTCTTGGTTCCTTCTTTGAGTAATTTTTCGTTAGATTGCTCATCTGTATGTTTGATTTCATTGTTTGTTACAACTTTTTCTTGCATTTCCTCTTCATCTTCTTTGTATTTTATCTGAGTTTCATCAAATCTTACATCCCTAGAAGTAACAATTTGGTTTTCTTCAGGATCCCATAGTCTGTATCCATTTCTCATATAACCAACAAATCTCATCACCTTAGCTCTTCTTTCAAACTTACCACCTTTTGGTACTTGTTCTACCCATGCTTTTGATCCAAATACTTTTAGTTTTGATAGATTACTTTCTCCAAACATAATTTCGGCTGGAATTTTAAAATTAATTGCTGATGATGGACATCTATTTATCTGATACATGGCACACTTTACCGCTTCTCCCCATAAATATTTAGGTAGTTGAGTCTCAATCATGAGTGTTCGTGCTTTGTTGTAAATAGTGCGGTTCATACGCTCTGCAGCTCCATTAGATTGAGGCGAATAAGGCTGAGTAAACTGAATTTCAATACCTTTTTTGTTACAATATTCTTGTAGAATTAGATTTTTAAATTCACCCCCATTGTCACATCTAATTTTTCTTGTCTGTTTACCTACCTGTGTTTGAATGAATTTTATATGATTTATGATATTTTCAGTAGCCTCACTTTTTCTTTTTAATAGAAAAACAACACAGAAGTGACTATAATCATCTAGAATAGTTTGAAAATATACCTCACCATCAAGAGTTGGTGTGGTGACAGGTCCAGACAGATCAGTGTGCAACATCTCACCTATGTATTTTGACCTTGGTTTATTAACAGGTTTAAATGGTAAACGAGTAGACTTACCTTCAAGACATGGACTGCATGGTTTGCTTGAGTATGGCAGGTCCAGTATAGCTAGGTGTTTTCTATTGGCATGGCCAAGCCTCTTGTGCCACAAATCATCATCATTTTTACAAGACATGGAGTGCTGCATGTTTAATTCAAAGTCAATGACATAAAGTTTTCCTAACATTTGACCCTTAATCTTTAAAATATCACTACTAATACTGACAGATTGATTATAAAAATTTACATTTAATTGTTTCTCAATTAACTTTTGTACTGAGAGTAAATTATGAGACAATCCCTGTGTAATTAGAGCATTTATCGTGATTTCTATATTTTTGTAAAATACAACTAGGTTACCTCGTTGTTTAGCAAGTAGAAACTGACCATTAGCTACAAAAATCTTAATTGGTTCCGGTAAATCAATAATATTTGTCATGTACTTACAATAATCCAACATTACCAAGTGTTCAGTTGCTCCAGAATCAATAACAAATTGAATATAGCTATTATTTAACATTACTTTGGCACTATTTATACTCACAGCTGTAAAAGATAGTCTGTGTTCACTCGCACAATCATCCTGAACTGTATGAGCCCGATCAAAGTGTCCTTGACTTCGTTCACTGGTAGTACCTCGGTATCCTTGACCTCTACGGTTGTTATATCCTCTTCTCTGGAATGGTCTTCTATTATTATGCCCCGACCTGTACTCCTGTCCATAATTATGTCTTCGACCCAAATTGTGCTGCCGTTGTAATTGCTGTGGACACTCAACTGCTATATGTCCTGGTCTGTTGCAGGAATAACAAGTGAGAAAAGATGCTCCTTCACTGACAGATGTATTACTTAACTTTATTTCAGCATCCAACAGTCTCGCTTTAGTAAATTCCAGTGTAAGTGACTTTTCAGTTGACATTGTTTCTATCGACGTTATTACATTTTCATAATACGATGGCATCGCTGATAATAGTTGACACACGAGGTCCTCCTCATTTAATTCACAACCAATCGCCTTCACATTGCTCACAGCAGTGTCAAACCGGCAGAAAAAATCTTGTAATTTTTCACTTTCTTCACATTTAATCGTAATTAATAATTTCTTTAGATGTAATCTGTTGCAAATCGACTTTCTTTCAAAAGTTTCTTCTAAAATTTTTATCATGGATTTAGCACATGCGCATTTCTTCACAATTTCCAGATATTTGTCGTTCAAGCATTTAACAATTAAGGAACGTGCTTTTGCGTCATCCTTTTTGAATATTTTAATACCTTCACTGCTTGTACTTAGATCATCAGCATCACTCTTACTGATTTCTTCAATTGTATAAAGTACACCCTTTTCTTCTAGGATCAGCTTTAATCTAAATTTCCAATTACTAAAGTTAGAGTTTTGATTTAGTTTTGGGAGTACTTCTTGTTCAGCCATTATTTTGCTATTATATTTAAGCGTTGCGCAGTGGAAGCGTTTGTTAGGGCTTCATAATATTAATAAAAGGCAGAGCAACTTTTGTCTAAAATCAACTTGTATTCACGAGCAAAAACGGAAGGAAGGAACAGGCCATAGATGATAAAACACTAGACAAAAAAGAGTACGTTCGGAAACATTACCTTAACATAGACAAGTTAATCAGATTTGGTTTCACTACCACTGTCGTCAACTATTACGTCTAATTCTCAAGGAACTTGGTGATCTTCCCACAAGATACGCGCTTTTCAGTCAAAGATTTTGGAACATACCGACTGCTAATATGAGGTTAACAATTCAGTGCCGTAAATAGGGCGGTGCCACCGGTGCCCAGGCACAGGGCGTAGAGTCTGGGGGGCGCAAGAATGGCCAGACCAGGCCGGCCTAGCGATTTTTTCGATTAAATGCGACATAGGAACGGTGCCCGTCGTATGAAAAGGTAATCAACGATTTCGCAATGAAGAAAGCGTGTAAAGTAAATCTTTAAAAAAGTTTATGGCTTGCTTTAATAAATCTTTATTATCTAAACTCATTCATTTGTGTAGTTGTGAATAATATTGCAAAAAAAAAAAAAAAAACTTTTTTCACCAATTCATACTTAAACGCAATATATATTATGCTACCTTCCTTATTCAAAACTACCATACCAAGTACTTAAAATTACAGTTTACTGAAACTTTGCAGGGAGTTATTTTATTATAGAAGTATGAAGAAAAAAATTAAATCTTAAGCATCAGGGTGGGCAACACATTTGCACTAGTGAACTTGCGTTTGAGTTTTAGTGAGTGAGACACAGTGGGTGGTATAATAGGCGAAGGGTCCACTTAACATCAGATGGCTCGTCTGCTTGTTTGCTCACATTAGTTCTTTAAAAAAAAAAAAACTTCCAAAATATTAGATAATTGGTCCATCAACACAAAGTTCCTTGTGCTTTATTTTATCACCCTAAATGTAATAAAATAAAGCACAAGGATTGGAGGAAATAAATTAGGCCATACATAGCATTGCTCTAGGGTACCTATAATATCTTAAAAAAAAACAAGGGCGCAGTTATAGAAGCTCGCACAGGGCGTAGAAAAGGCTATTTACGGCACTGGTACAATTAAGCCTGCAATTTGCGTCTTAATGGCGCAGGGAGCGTGACTACCGCCTTGCTACCGCCGGACCACCTTCAAAGTAGATTTTCTCGATAACTACTAAGGTACTAATTTTGTTGCTCGAGTACTAATTGGTATCAATTGTGTACTATAATTATTGACTAAATATGGAAGCGATTGGCTTTGGTGGTCCCGCGGCAGTCACGAACATATGATAGGCTATTTTTTTGGGATACAACGTATTGCCTACTTAAGACAAAGATAATATACCTACTTAACTTCCTAATATGTATCGAAATAATTTCCGTTATCGGAATTATGGGCTTATTTCGAGTTTTTACTCGTTCTCGATCATGTTAACGTAAACGTCAATTTGTATTGACACTGGAACGCAGTCTAGGGACAGTTAGGCAGAGACTAGGTACTTTATCTAAGCAGAGGCTCTCTGCAGTAAGGGGAAACTGCAGGAAAACTTTTTTTGTGTACAAATTGACTTATTGTACTCAATTGATTGAATAAGAGATCGTACGTTTACGTTTAGGCGATATCAAATAGTTAACAAAATCGCACTAAGGCCTCAGAGGCCTTGACATAAGCGAAGAGGGTCTAGTTCGCATAAAAGTACGCACTAAAAAAAGGGAAAAAGGGGATTTACATTATCTTCATCAGAGAACGCGCTTATCCTAATGTAAAAAAAATCTTATCAGTTCTCGTTAAACTTCTTGACCGTCCTGAAGTTGGTTTACCGATGCGCAAGCCACGCCATCGCACTGCCAGCCATTGTAGCCAACTTCAGGGCGGCCAAGAAGTTTGGCGAGAAATGTAGCTTAGGTGGAGTGAGCTGTCAATAGTTTCAGCTAAGCGTTCACGTTTTTTTTTTATAGTTTCGAGGGGCCGTTTCAAACAAATGGACCATTAATTTCTTTTCCAGATTGCAAATCCAGCTCATGTCCATAACGGACTAGGAGAAAAAAGGTGAAAGTTTGAAATTAAACAAATTAGTATAAATCTTTGTATTAGACCTATATTTTTCCAACAACCTTTGATATTTTGAATTCATACATTATACACGGTAATAGATAACAAAAAATAATAAATAACAAATCTACCAGTTATGTACACAATAATTTATTTATTATAATTTATTTTCGAGAAAACCCTTACATAATATGGCATAATTATTGGTAAATTACATAAATTGTGATAACTTAATAGATATAAAATACTGTTTATACCTTAAAAATAAATTGATCGTAAAGTGATTTGGTCGTGGAATAAAATAAATTTACATTTTATTTAAAACTCTATACATCTTTGGCCGCGAAATTACATGGAATGTAGTTCTCTAGCGCTACTTATTTTAAGATTAGCACTTTTGTGTAAGACGTGCAAAAATTGACAATAATTTAAGAAACTTAAAAATACGGAATGTTGGATTATAAAATACAGAATGCCCAGTTTATGAGGTCGTGGCAAGGCCCAGTTAAAATAGCACGTGAAACTTTAGAGCTGGGATGGGTATCGACATTGAGTGATGTCATTAGATATCGATATGCATCATAGTCTAAGATCCCACTGCCAAAATTTTCGTGTGATTTTGGCTAAAGTGAATCCAATTTAATTTGAAACATAGTTCTCTAGAAAATAGAAAAAATAGATTGCCAATCTATAGGTTGCCAGTTTACTTGTTTACACCTGGCAACCCATAAATTGTGGCTAACTGAGAGTGGGACATGTTGCTTCCGTATTCACGATAAATATGAGAAATTTCTTGTGAAGGCCAAAATTAAAAAAAAGTCAAGGAAATTATTACGGCTACTTATTACTGGGCAACCCCGCAGTAATCTATTTTACTATCAAGATCATTTCATAAAAATATATACATAAACATCCGAATTGAAAATATCCCTCTTTTTGGGAAGTCGGTTAAAAATAAGATTTATCGAAAACAAAATACCTGTAGATTTTTGCGGTGGGCTCTTGTACTATCCTGTCTCTGTCATTTTATCGGCTATTTAATTGGACCTTGTATGGTTGCAGTAGTGCTGATACATGCTATATAGGATCAGGGATAGCCAGCCATATTGTATTATTTTGACAGTACACAACCTCTCAACAATTGCAGTGTATACCTAGTATTTATTTTAAAACTATATCTATAATTTTAGAAGAGTATTTTGGAAGACAGAAAACTATCCTAAAATAGTAAAATATTAATTAATTATATTACACACTAGAAGTCATCTTATTTACATTAAAATATTATGACGATTATAGCTTAGGTACTTGTCGCTCACTACAGGACGGATATTGAATGATATTAAGTAAGTATTACTTATTATTTTAATAATTCTCTGGAAATAAAAATAAGAGAGAGCATCTTTCCATGCAGTTCTAAAACATTGATCGAAAAGAAATCAATTTTAACTTGTCGACCACTGCTTTAAAATATTTTTGCGTTCAAAAACGATAATTGGTATCGAAACGAATTTTATAATACTTTAAGACCTACATTATTTATTTGAAAAATATACAGCTACACTACGATAAGATCAGTAAAAAAATTGAATACTGTAGTGATAGGAAACTAAATTAATAAAAAATGCAAAAAAAATATTTGGTATAAGTCTTGCAAGTTGCAATATCTTTGGTACGTCATATCAATGAGCGACAAGTCGCTATACATTAGTTTGCTTATCAATTCGTAAGTCGTCAATCTGGAATCGAGTGACTTTGGGTCCTAAGCTGAGCTGGGACCCCATCCGCACAGGTCTGACTGGGGGCCCAGTAGATTTCGAACCTATACTCTGTTGCGAACCCATCGTTTGAGGTCGAACGTGTTCAGATTTAACATCAATACTTTGTTGTGATCCTAATTTATGACCAGGAAATCGTTTTCCAATTTTGGGCCCAAAGCTGACGGTTTCAGTGGCTGGTCCGATGGTTTGAGCGGGGCCAGCGCTGTGGGAACTTGGAGGCATGGAGCTTATCTTCCGCCAGGGCCGGCAGGGGCCAGGCTGCCCCGAGGGTCGACTCTCGACTCCCCCAGTGACACTTGGCTGAGCGCCGTTTGCGTGTTGTTGTAGCTGTACCCGTGACGCTCGTTCCATTTCTCTAAAAAGAATAAAGGACTAGTTAATTGTTGAATATGGTTTAACACAGATTCGGCAAGTGGTAGAATTTTACAAGTTCAACTGAAGATGAGTTAGATTGAATTTTGTAGAATGTGAGACAGTGATAGGTTCGTGCAGACAATTTTTTTTTTATGTGTTCATGCAATTAATGAGACTATGAGAATGATACAATGCGCTGCATGGAAAAAGTTTGGCTGTAGTAAACACATAATTCTCGACAATCTATTTAAAAAAACATTTCATTGAAAAAATATTTACAAAGAGTTCTTTCTTTAGTAGTGGTATATTCTGCTAAGAAGGTAACGATGTAATCTGAATAAGTATTCTTATTTACAAATTTGATTGAAATATGTCACAAAAGTTCCATAAAAACGTTCCAAACACCAAAGCCCGTTAGCGTCACCGTTGCCAATAGCGCGTTGCATCGAATGATACCTTCACGGTCTGACATATGAGGCGAGGGCAGACGTGCGTTCCGATTTCCTGACGGCTTGGCATGCGACCGGCGTGGAGGGATACGCACCGCTGGTGAGGCCTGACAGTCTGGCCAGAGGGCAGCACAGGGCAGCTGCATATGCCGCGCGGTACTGAGCGTTCATTATCACGTAGATGATCGGGTTAACGCATGCGCTTGCGTACAGGAGAAGGTAGCCCGTGATGTGGAATACTGAAAAACAGAAAAGAAATCATTTAAAGAAAAAAGATAAAATATATATTTGTGATTCGCAGAGACAAACGTACATAGACGAGAACAAAGAGAAATTGGATTCAATCCGGTACTTGTAAAAAGTATATCAACCAAACTACTTCTTCGTTTATTATGCGTACAGCTAAAGAGTGGAATTCCCTGCCGGAGTTATGTGCCCCATAGCTACAATCTAGGGATCTTTAAGTCAAGAGTGAAAACATTATTTCTAGGCAAGCGTGCTTCACCGTCGACCACATGTCAGGTGAGATAGTGGTCACGCGCGAGCTTTTTTATTTATTTTTATATCAAATAAAAATAAATAAACAAATCAAATCAGAATATCGTACGAGTATGTCCCAACCTTTTTATGTATTTTGTCTACACTAAGTATGTTTGTCGATTCGTAATATCCAGATCCACCCAAACACTTACATAGACCATCGACTCTTTGACAAAGATGGCTAGCCTACTGCCTCTTAAGCTTTCTAATTTTACGTCTGTCACTCCAATTCTTTCAGAGTTCAGGAACACATTAATTTCACATTTTTGGTAGAATTAGTTACAGTTTCTACTCACCAGGGTAATGCACATGATTGTCAGCCACCTTCGCGATAGTGATGGGCAGGTAGCAGACAAGGAAAGACAGGAAAATGGCCAGCACCATCTTCGTGATCCTCCATTCGTTTCGCCTCGCCTTAGTCTCTCTGTTGTCCTTGATTGTAGACCGCTTGTCTGTGCTGTTGTTCAGTGTGCCAGGACTCGTGTGTTGGGACCGCTGGTGTTCCCGCATTCGCTGTTCTGAGCTGGAAATAAAAAAAATATGTAAACTTTAAAATTTCTTTACGTATACAGTCTCGATTTTATTAACTGCATGGCAAAAATATTGCCGGGTTTTTCCATAAGTAGGTACTGCTCATTACTGGGCGACCATGTACTAGGCCTAGTGAAAAGTTCTTCGTTGGGCACTAGGGCACTAGAGCATTTTCGCAAACATTACAATGTAATGTAACGTTTTTACGAATAGTACAATAAAGACAAATGCTCGGTTTCCTAAATCATTTCCATGTAATGTAACGTTCTTGCGAATGTTCGACGCTGTGTTTGACCAACGCTCCCGGCGAGTGAGCATTTAATTGTAACATTTCTTTGTACCTTGCGTTCATAATTGACCTCACTCCACGTCACCCGCGCTCGTGCTTTTGCTCGATAAAATGTTACACCAAAATACTCGTTGGTTTTTAAAAACAGGTACAACAATCGAGCGTCATGTTCGAAGTAAGGTTCGAGTAAATTTGAAAACAGCGAATGCTCGATGTTCTGTTACAAGTAAATGCTAGAGCATTTAGTCTATACTCACATTTAGATATTATCGGGGGCCGAGCCCTTTTTATTAATTATTGTAATAGTTTGGTGGGCCATAAATAGATAAAAATGAAATATTAATTGAAATACCCGCACATTACTTAAGAACTTAACATTATTAATAACGGCTGAAACAGAAGCAAGTTATAAGTTTTCGCTCTTTTCTCCTATATTAGAATGTATGAGGGTTAGTGCGTCAGACTGTAATGTCTTATCACATTTATCCAAGAAAGTTATGACAGCAAAGTGTAAATGGGATTTGCCGCTTGCGGCTAAGTTATGATGAGCAGAAGTGTCGCCCTATCTTCAAGACGTTTAGTTCATTATTTCTTGTTGCTGTCGAGTTTTCCTTTTACGGTTTTCATTTATAGTTTTGTTCTTTCCTCCGCCCTTTCAAACTTCTCTTTAGTTGAATAAAAAAACCCTTCAATATGAATTTTTAGCTTGTCATTAGTCGTTTAAATAGAAGAGTAAGTACCAGGCTTCAATAGACTGTATGGATGTGTATTTATTCATTATGACACTTAGTTGCAGCACGTGGCTCGATGCCGTTCGGACGTATTTCCTGTTCGTGCCGTTAAATGTTTTGTTCAATCATTGAACTATTTAGTATTGTCTCTCACATAAGCATATTGTAGCTATGGTCTACTTAGCTACAATCGCACTTAGTAATAGTTATAAATAATTTACTTATTAGCAGAAACGTGATCATGGGCTCAACATCTTAGTACGTGTCGTCAACAAAAGACTTGCTACTAAAGATTACATAGATATAAAAAAAATACAAATTATTCTTAATGTTTATGAATGCAAAATGGACTCACGATTATATTCTTATCACGGATATCGATCTTTAGGTACCCATTAGGTATATTTGTAATTTTTTTCAGACCACTATAGGTAAAATCATTTTCAGTATAAAAACATGATAACTCGTAGTTCCAACATTGATTCTTAATTCAAATATTGTTTGGAGAATCTGAATTAAGAATCTGGGGGGTGACCATAAGCTCCTAGAGTAAGGTTATTTTGAGTGTGTGTAAGGGACAGATGTATATGACTTGTATACATCTGTCACTTACGCGATCTCAAAATAAGCTTACTCTAAGAGCTTGTGGTTACCCCCCTGGTAAGCAGTGTTTAAACCAAAATGGTCAAAAAGTTTTTATAAATAGGTTGTCATGGGGACTGCCGACAGAAGAGAAAACTTAAAACTTAGAATTTAGTTTTCTATCAGTCTGCTACAGCACAGTTATTCCGTCACACCTCACAAGAACATGTCGATGACGTGAACCCATAAGTTTTGTCCCTACCAAAAATCGTTTAACATGGCTAAAGAAGTATTCACTTCAAAAATAAACACCAAAGTCAATGTTACCTGTGCACCACCCAGAAGATCCTGGCATAGCAGATGAAGATGAGTAGAGCTGGTACAATGAAGGCGATGACGAAAAGTGCAGTCTTGGCTGAGCGACCATTGTCATCCGGCATTATAGAGCAGGTTCCTAATTCTGGATCGTAGTCGAATTTACCTGGGTGAAATGGTTTAATTAGTTAAACGATCTTATATTTGGAGAATTTGAAGCCTGATATAGGCACAGCGGTGATTATCGAGGTTTATTTTCTTTCGAACAATGGCGATGACTCAAGTCACACAATCATCCTTCTAATCACTAAAGCTGTTGCATAAGGCAGTAAAGGCAATGATAGTTGTGGAAAACAATAGTGATGGCCAATCTTTAAGACAGTCCGCTACCATTGCATGGATGTCTTTTAGCTGAATGACGGCAACAAAGACAAAGTTTAAATTATTGTAGACATAAATCTAACTAGATGACTCGAATGTATATAGGTACTTCGAGTGTCAAAAAAAAGGTAAAATTAATAGCAGTGCTCTAACTTTTAGCTGTTTGATTTAGCGTTATCAACACCGGAGAGCAACCGAAATCTAGATAAATGTCCAGTTATGGCCGTATTGAGCTGTAAAAACTACAAAAAAAGTTGGCCGAGACAATGGTAACAATCGGTAAGTAAATTTATTCCTTATTGTGTGGGAAAAAGTGGCACGCTTGGTTTTCATAGCAATGGAGCTATTTCGTTTTCTAGTTAGAATTAAGTGTGTGTGATTTCGATATTCAATTAAACTGAATCAAGTTGGAGACTGATCCTGACTCATAGTGGTTTCTATGGGTTGACTAAAGTTGTCAAAAAATAAAAGGCCTGTTTTGACAGCTATAAAAATATCAATGATATTTTAGTAAACACATACTTTATACACTCACAAAACAACCGAAAAAAAGTGTTCCGCACAGCAGCGGCAGCACACATGCACACTTTTCATTTATATGACATTTCACTACAAGTCGAAAGGGATGGCTTATAAAACCAACAAGAAAAATAGACAGCTAGTGTTTGTCAATTGCATGTGAATGTAAACAAACATTATACTGGACGCCAATGTATTTACCATCTTTTCCTTTTTCTAATCTCCAAATATCAGAATATTAGCACAGAATAAATAATAGATATTACGAAAAAAAATTAAATAAATTTGTAAATTGAAGTGTATTGCGTACTTACATATGGTATGAGGTCCCATCTGTTTTATGTACTTTGGTATCATAATTGATACACTTTCTATATACACACGATGGCATTTTTTAAATTTTGTTTTTGCTTCAACAAAGCGTATTGCTCTTCGCCATGCGATACATAGACTAAAGACTATACGTTCCAATTAGGACGTATTCGAGTCTTCACAATGCGCGCGCTTATAACATATCAGTTTACTAGAATATCATTGAAAAATACTTAATAATAGTTTAACTTGATGCTTGCGAATGATACTCGTTGTTATAGTGTATGGGTAACTTAGTGTTACAAAATGGGGCAACGCCATCTAGTGACGAATAGAAGAACTAAGTAGTAACTAGTGGCCCCATCTAGTATCGAATAGCGGAACTATTTCTCTCGAAAGTTTATGTCGAATGGAATGTTCGAGCCGAACATTCTGGAAGTTTCTAGTCGCTTCGGGAACAGCAAGTTCTAAAGTCGATTATTATGGTAGTTTCTCGAATTATCTAGAACAGTATGGAACGTTCCAGAAACATCTTCCGTGCTATATAAAAAGCGGTCTGGTTCATCGTGAGGTTCGTGGTTTGGAAGCGACACAGAGCGATCGGAAAAGGCAAATAGTGCTGAGTAATAGAATTGTTTAAGAAGTTTTTTTGTAATAAAGTGTGATTAATTGAAATCGTTTAAGTAATTTATCCCTGAACTCCAGTTCCTAACAATAGTAATTAATTAGGATTATGAATTTGATTTTTCAATTTCCTACGTAGAAAGTTATCGCTGCGAAATTTAGATGATGACTTACCCCATACTCCAACAAGGGTGGGTATCTGCATTCCGTACGAGAACATCCACGAGAACACGATCATGATTGCTATGTTGTGTTTGCGGTACACCCGCGCGTACCAGCTGTGGTGGGCTATCATTATGTACCTGAGGAAGAAATTAAAATTCAATGACTTGATATTGAGAAAAATTGCCACCAAAGTAGATAAATGGATTTTGTTTGCTGATTCTGAAAGTGTGTTTTAAGAAAGTCCAGTTTCGAGATGACGGATAATAAACCTACATTCCTAGTCAGTGAGCTTGATATTGAATGGCAATTTTGGAAAGGTTATGAACATAATCATTTTAAGATGACAGGCTACCAGATATCAAAAGATAGTGTAAAAAAGTTCCATCTGAATCAATCATGGTGTTTCTTTTTAATATAATAGAAGAAGTGTTAGATCCAACTGACCATAATAGTCGGAAGAGTTCTGTCACAACTCGTAATTAAACAGTACCTACTGGCTAAATGCATTATTGTATAGCATTGCTCCGTCCCCACTGACATTAAGTCAAATAATTTAACCAGCCTCGTGTGGGTTGCCTTACAAATGCACGAGACATGCAACGGGTCTTCCCACAGACATAAATCTAACTAGATGATGCGATTGTATGTACTTCGCGTGCCAAAAGACGATGTAAAGTTACGATCAATGATCGTAATCTGAGCTTTTCATTTAGCATTATCGGCAACGGAAATCCGCTGAAATCTATGCCATATTGAGCTGTAAAGAATGTATAGAAAAAGTTGGCCGAGGCATTGGAAATGTTTTCTTTCATTGGTAAGTAAATTTGTTTTTAAATTGTTTGTGAAAAAGTGGCACGCTCGGTTTTCATACAGATGGAGGGACTTGCGTTATCTAGTTAGATTTATGTCTGTGGGTCTTTCAGTCACTATCACATACAGATGAAGTCAAGTTTTAACCGACATCCCAAATAGGAGAAGGATCTATATCATACCTTTCATCGATTTCGCCGTCAACTGTGGACTGATTTAGAAAATTCTTTTTGTGTTTGAAAGGGTAGATACATTTATCCGAAATCCAAGTAATTTTTCACTTTGAACTGTTTTTATTTGAAAGTTGGTTGTATTTTTCAAACTTACAGTCTTACAGTTTTAATAAACGTGACCACTACGCTTTTAATAGTTTAGATTAATGACCATTGATAAGTAAACGGCCCGACCACACGCTATATAATCATCGACCTCTATGGGTGTCTATGGCTTAGACAATAGCGTGTCAGAATTTGCATTGGGAATAGCTGTACGGATATAATGTGCAATGTATTTGTGGCTAGCAATTAAAAGCATATTATTAAGGCTCAGATTTTACAAGCTTTTATTTAATTTGCAATGAATGTATGTAAGTGTGTTCGGGTCAAATCTTGCAACTGAATTTTAAAGCAGTTTTCCTCCACCGATTTAGGTGAAATTTTGCATACAAGTTAAATTTTAATGACAAGGGTTAGCTAAGTGACGTCATTTTAAATCCAATATGGCGGACGGCCCAAAATGGCGGACTAGTAATTTTTTGTGCAATACATTATATGGGTATCAAATGAAAGGGTTTGCTGAGAAGAATACGAAAAAAGATGTTTTAAAACAAAGTTATTTAATGAGTACCTAACTTTATTTAAATTATTAATTATTTAATTATATTTTTATATTTAATTATAAATTATTTAATTATATTTTTATATTTAATTATAAATTATTTAATTATATTTTTATATTTAGTTATAAATTATTTAATTATATTTTTATATTTAATTATAAATTATTTAATTATATTTTTATATTTAATTATAAATTATTTAATTATATTTTTATATTTAATTATAAATTATTTAATTATATTTTTATATTTAATTATAAATTATTATAAAATTATAAATTCAAAAGTTAATTATTTGATCATTTGTTAGACTAAAAATTGATGAATAAACTCGTTTTACCGAAATTTGAAACCATTGGTTAGCAAATACATTGGTTGAGATAACTACGGATCAAAAAACTGGGCTTTTAAGTGGTTGTTGTGTTGGTCTAGTTCCTTATCCGGCTTTATTTAAGTCTATATTGCCCTAACATCCCTTTTAACACAGTATGGTGAAAATATTGTATTAACTAAATTTAAAATAAAACCGGCCAAGTGCAAGTCGGTCTCGCAAACGTGTTTTTTTTTGCCACGCAAAAAACGGCAAAAAAATCACGTATGTTGTATGGGAGCCGTTATTTTATTCTTAGTATTTGTTGTTATAACGGCAACAGAAATACATTATCTGTGAAAATTTCAACCTAGAAGCTTGAAATTTTCACCGTTGTATCTCATACAGCCTAATGACTGACGGACTGACAAACAGACGGATCGTGGAATCTTAGTAATAGGTTCCCGTTTTTACCCTTTGGGTACGGCACCTTAAAAAAGACTAACCATGGAGTTTCTTGTCGGTTCTTTTCTATAAGAAACGACCAATTTTTAACCGTTCAATAGCTTCTGACGTTTTAAAAGTGCCCATGCAGGCCCTATGTGGATTGAATATATTTTTATAATTTGATATGGGAAGATCCTCCGATCAGATAGGTGTTGCGTAACTGCAACTACAACGTCTGCAACAACAACAACAACAACGACTGTTGTTGTTGCTGTATATGTTCAAATCGCGCCGAAAACTTTGCTTATAATACTCACAACGGATCTTTGTGTCTCTAAATTGGCTGCAAGACCCTGCGCATTAGCTATTTTTGTGTCAATGTTGAAGATGACGACAGCATTGTATAACTGTCCCTTTCATTCGCTTACGTTTGTCGCATCATCCTATCTCGCTTACTCTATGCTGTATACTCGATGACAAACTGTTTCTTGCGCAATGGTTGGCAGAGCCAACTTCAGAGACACAAAGATCCGTTGACTATAATACGCGATGCAGGATTTTATGATTTAAGTTCGTATGTGCTGTTGTAGATGTCGCTACAATCCATTTTGTCCTTTACCGTTTCCTTCCCTATATCCATTCATAGCATTATTGCCATAACTAATATCAATTCACTGCGCAAAGCCACAACTATGCTTGCTGATGCGATTAGTCCATTATGATAATGGCCCTCAAGGCCAAACGTGAGATGAATTCAGATATGCCTCATAACGAAGTTAAAGACGTCTTCAATTGGTCAATAACGTAATGTTTAGTAGATACTACGTGATTGTTTGCGAAGGAAAATCTTGGTGATGAAAGGGAAAATTGTTTAATAGCCTTTTTTTCTATAGGCCAAGGTAGAATGAAGCATGACGATGGTAAACTTAAAGTAAGAACTTTTCGGCCCCATTGGCCATCCGTCCTGCGAGCAATGTACCCACTGCCACTTTAGTTTCGATATTCTTTGGGCTATATCGGTAACTTTGTGTTAAGATATCTAGGTACAAATTTTTCTTTATTACTGATATCGGATAGAAAAAGAAGCTAAACTTCCAAGTAACTTATTATCCTGAATAAGACCCTTTTAAAAACTTAAATCTTTTACAACAAGAAAGAATACTGAAGAATCCAATCCAATCGAAGCTCCATTCACAAAGTTTTGCTCACAACAAATTCTTAAGCAAATATCTACGTGGCATGAATATCTATTCTGTTCGTTAAACACAATACCTCCCGGTAGGATGCTTACCTGTTCAAGGTTATGAGAGCGATGCTCAGGAGGGACACGCCAACGTTCCCGTACCTCAGGAACGGGACCAGCTTGCACAGTGCGCCCCCATGGGACCAGGTCCTCGTCCAGAATCCTGATATGGCGAAAGGTAGCACTATAGCGCAGAACAGGAAGTCGGCTATGCAGAGGCTGGAATATTAATGAATAAGAGTTTGATTAGCTGGTAGATCAATGAAAATAAAAATGTAGAATCTGATGAAAGACCCGTGCGATCCTCTGACTACATTCGTAGGCTAAATAAGAGGCTTTAGACCAAGATTAGTGAATTTGAGTAGAGTCTGTGCGGAAAGAGAACCGTCTTGGCGTAGCGTAAAATGGAACTAACATTATATGATTTTTATAAAACACTAATAGTATTAAAAAAATTGGTTGTTTGTAAAGTAGGTTTACGATCGAGATGTTTACGTGATAACGTCAAACATTCAACGAAAACTTAACCGCACGAGAAAATCTCCATTCGTTTGTATGCCGCTAGAGTGAGA
Organism: Orthosia gracilis; assembly: GCA_947562075.1. NCBI lineage: Eukaryota > Metazoa > Arthropoda > Insecta > Lepidoptera > Noctuidae > Orthosia > Orthosia gracilis. Next base: position 39,446,728 of record OX387265.1, on the reverse strand, counting down.
GAGACGGAAGATCGGTCCACTCACTCGAACGCTATGCCAGCCTCCGCTCGTGAGGATTCCGCGTGACAAGTTTCACGGAATGACTGGCAGCGCTCGAGATGAGACGGGAGATCGGTCCGACTCTCTCTCGTTATACCTGCGATCGCGCTCGTGAGGTTTTGGTGTGACACAAGTTTCTGAACATGTCACCCGACTAAAACGATTTTAAAGACGTTATCACGTCAAAAAACACTAATGATAACAGTATAATAATATTTCTAACAGTACAGTAGCATGACTATTTAACATAACAGTGTTGTCAACTTAAGGCGATATATACGCCCCAATGTAAACGCAGTACTGCCCGTGCGCCCGCTCGATGACAAAATATCAATATTGAGCCTCTAGCTCTCCTCCTAATATCCTTTTGAACAGGTTTGTTTGCAAAATGTTATTTAATTTACATATGCTATTTCAGTTACGAAGAAATGCCAGCCATCAATTTTCTGTGTAAAAATATTTTAACATCAAAGTTGCTAAAAAATACCGTGCTGTTAATTATTTCTTTAAAGCAAAACTATTAGTTACACGAAATAACCTTGTTTCAAAAATAATGTACATGCATCAAAAATAAATATATATTTTTTTCAAACCTTTTTAACTAAGCCGTTACTAAGGAGTATGCTTTAGAAAGTAACCGTTTTGTGGCACTAAAGCGGTGGAAGGGCCTTAACAGACAAGGTAATAAAACACAGCACTGCAGCACACTCAAATCTTATGACTGTTCTCTTTCCGCACAGACTCTATGGAATTGACAAGTTTTACAGAAATAGCATGGGGTCAATCCAAAGTATTTTGGCATTTCAAAATCAGAATACTTATTTGTAAACATAGGTAGTACATGGTGTGCGAGTTGTTATAATATTACGTAGATTCTCTATGTTTTGCCGTGAAGCGCACAAATATCATTGGCAAATCAACAATTGCTATCACAACAATCACTATCACCGGTAGAATGTTACTTTATCTAGAGGGACTGTGATACCGTTCCGGGTGAAAATTAACATCACCTAATACGTCACTTTCACATTTTCTTTTCAATTTTAAAAACAATTGCCCCACCCTATAATCGTGACAATCGAAATTCGATGACGTTTCTCATTTTACAAACCGCGATAACTTTGTACGCAATTAATTTAAAAAAAAAACAAATTCATAATAATTATAATGTTACCCATACACTATACAACGAGTATCGTTCGTAAGCATCCAGTTTAATTATTATTTAGGTATATGTAAGCTGTCAAACCCGACTTCTTAGATTGTCACGGCTGTAGGTACACTAATTCTTCTTGTATCGTGGTTGCATTTACAAAGATTTAAAGCCCAATCGCTCGCCAACCCTGCCTGAATCGAACATGAACCGCTGAACAAAAAATTTTCAGTTACACAGCTATTTTTAATAGTAATTTAGAATGCACAATAATTACCGCAAAACCAAACCATTAATGACCAATACCACATGACAAATTGTGCAAATGACGTTGTTAATGATGCGTGATGATGGTATCAGGATATTTTACAGAAATAGCATGGGGTCAATCCAAAGTATTTTGGCATTTCAAAATCAGAATACTTATTTGTAAACATAGGTAGTACATGGTGTGCGAGTTGTTATAATATTACGTAGATTCTCTATGTTTTGCCGTGAAGCGCACAAATATCATTGGCAAATCAACAATTGCTATCACAACAATCACTATCACCGGTAGAATGTTACTTTATCTAGAGGGACTGTGATACCGTTCCGGGTGAAAATTAACATCACCTAATACGTCACTTTCACATTTTCTTTTCAATTTTAAAAACAATTGCCCCACCCTATAATCGTGACAATCGAAATCCGATGACGTTTCTCATTTTACAAACCGCGATAACTTTGTACGCAATTAATTAAAAAAAAAAAACAAATTCATAATAATTATAATGTTACCAATACACTTTACAACGAGTATCGTTCGTAAGCATTCAGTTTAATTATTATTTAGGTATATGTAAGCTGTCAAACCCGACTTCTTAGATTGTCACGGCTGTAGGTACACTAATTCTTCTTGTATCGTGGTTGCATTTACAAAGATTTAAAGCCCAATCGCTCGCCAACCCTGTCTGAATCGAACATGAACCGCTGAACAAAAAATTTTCAGTTATACAGCTATTTTTAATAGTAATTTAGAATGCACAATAATTACCGCAAAACCAAACCATTAATGACCAATACCACATGACAAATTGTGCAAATGACGTTGTTAATGATGCGTGATGATGGTATCAGGATAGTTAAAATAAAATTTAAACCAATAATATAAAGGCAAACTAACTAAGTAACGTTTAACTATGTAAGTATATCTGTCTAACTTGTCACACCTTTTTTTTATTTTTTGTGACTGGGGGACACCTTCAAAAGGCGCCTGGACTTTTGGGGAAAAAGACCTGGGAGTGAGAGATTTTTACGGTCTTTCCTGGAGTCACTTGGTGGGTCTTGTCAAGTTAATCTGACCACCCGCAACCCCAACTTGTCACATCTATCTAAATCACTGAATCAATTTATGAATTTAATATTTGATTGGTTGCTTTGGATGCGTTGATTGGTAATATGAATGGAAACACGCAGGTGAAATCGCGAAAAAAAACAAGTCAGATATAATACGAGTAGGCATACCTAACTAAATATAGCCTAGTTTTGATTCATGCTGTTGGATATACAAAGCCATTGTCAATTGGTCTTTGAGGGCCGTGAATAAAGCGGAAGCGTTTCTGGGACATGCGTAAATATTGAGTTACCTATTTGAATATCGAACGGGTTTTGAGAATGCTATTCATTGCACGGTTCTGTGGAACTATGTAGGTATAAATAGGTTTCATTTTATCATGAAAACAGTTGTGCTATTCTGTAAACATCTCACCGTGATGAACTTATGAAGTGAGTTCGTGAAGGTGAAGCGAGATCCAAGTGAGCTGTCATGCCAACCGGCGAGAGATTGATAGTTCACTTTACCTGACTTAGGCGAAGTCACGTGAGATATCTAAGAATCAACCGGTAATTATAATTATGTCGTTACGGCAAATGTTGAAAGCCTAACAACTTATATGTATTATCAAGGGATACCGTGTTACGTAACTTCAAAGAAAATGCGAGCGTGTTCTTGGCTGCCATCCATAGCTTCATATCCTTAAAAATCTGTCTACTCCATAGCCTAACACGCAAAGAATTCTAATGTTGAATTGTTAAAATGAAACGAGTTTGCGATTTATATGTTAATCTATTAGACTGCAGAATTTGCTAATGAAAACTTAGAGTAGTTATCATAACAGATTGGATGAATCCAAACCAAGAAAGACCAACCAATGGTCCATAGGTACAAGTCTGATAGCGATCCTTATAAGGCTTACGAATATGATAGATGAGTCCCTAAATGGTTATTCTGTATCGATAACCTTAAGGGTGAAACATCTATCAAGATAGGGCAACCAATTGAAGGGTTTTTGTGAAAGAGGCCTTAAAGGGATCATAGGGCAAATTACTACCCATTTTTAGGAATAAATGGATATCAAAATGTATCTACCGCTGGTTTTATAGCCGTGCGATTACATTCTATAGAACCATAAAATGTATGTTTGTTCTATATGGAAGATTATGTTGTTATTTTGGACTTTTGAACAAATAGAAAATTCTTTTTGTACCATGTGTTATTACTGGCATTGCATCATGCTTTACGGCATGATTACGTGAATCTCAATGTTCGAATGACCTAATGTGAATTCATGATCATCATCATCGGCCTGTTAATGTTCCCACTGCTGCGACACAGACCTCCTCTCTGTGAGAGGGAATGGTCTATTATCCACCACGTGGACCCTGTGCGGATTGATATATAGTTTATAGAAATTGATTAAGTTTTGGTGTGTTTGTTTACAGTAAACATATTTTTATTAATGCTGCTAAATCATGCCATTATATTGGCTAATTCTGATCAAGGATGGAATACATGACTGAACACCTATGCAAATACTATCTGTGATTTTTTCGGTGGTTGGCAAAGTACGAACCTACCGGTCGAAGTTTGAATCTACTTTTTATTGAAGTAGGAAAATGATCTTATGAAAGGATCAAAAAAAGGATCAAAAGGAAAAAAACTTTAGCAGAACAGACACTGAACCAAAATATCGAAGAACAAGAACTAGGGAGAAACTCCGTGAAAGATGTTTTTACGGTAGCTAAACATTCGCGAAGTTTCCCGTGTAAGTAAAAGTTATAGATAAAATTAGTTTCTAACTTTCCCACCTCACAAATTGGTGGATTAAACTGATTTTCTAAAGGAACAACAGTGAAACATTTTGTGGTTGCCTTTAGAAAATTATTGTTGAGAAACTATTACGAACTGTTATTGCAAAACTTTGATTAGGGCCGATTAAAGTACGTTTTAATGTTTGTTTAGGAGCTTTAATTATGTTTAAAGCGTTTAGTTTTCGACTGGATAATTTTACTTCGAATAGCACTTCGTTAGTTTTTGGGGAATTCCGTCTCTGCTAACTGCCAAGTGGTTTGTTTAATAAATCCAAATCACAGTTTACTGCTGCTAATTTAGCAAGCCCCTTATTACAAAAGGCGAACTTAAAGTTACAGATAGTCTTCAGATCATCCACTTTTTCGAGTTTTAAGTTTGCATATCTTTATACTACGTGTAATAAGTTGACGGGTGTTTACGGCTCACTGATTTTCATCGAATCGAAGACAATAAAATGAAAATAACAATAGTTTTTGATTCAAAGCAAAAAACTCACCTGATAATAAAAGCCGCAGCAACATTCCTGACTTTAGGACACTTCAGCAAAGCGACGACCGTGAGCAGGTTACCGAACAACCCAACCACCATAATGGTCCCGGTAACCACAGCAGCAAAGGTCAGCAACCCAGGCGAAAACCTGGAAACGTACCAAATTATTTCACGTAACCAGCAGTAGAAGACGAAAGATTGGTCAGACATTTTTGGTGGCTAGAATCTGAATGGTATACAGGACGTATAGGCTTTCGGTAATCTCTTTTCAACAATGATATATCTAATATTGATAATGTTGATAACAGGCTAAATGAGACAGATAAAACGTGTCATCAAAAGTTTGAAAACGCTTCAACTTTCTAGATAAGATGGAGTTTTAACACGTGTTGAACTCTCATGCAGTTATAATACGTGAGAGTCTGGCATGTTCTAGTTTTGTTTTATATTATTAAGGCAGTTGCTGCAGACAATAAGATTTTATTACTATGCTCTGTGGTTCCTACGCATAGATGATAGATGGGATAACTGATAATCGTAGGTATCAAGAGCAAAGTCTTCTTTTAGGTACCTATGATCTGCATTTGAATAATAACGGTTAAGGAACACACACACAGGGTGAATTCTAATTAGAAATCTAATACATAAAAGTAGGTAAACATGATGGAAAATTTTTCAAGTGCGACATTTCGAAAAACAAATACAATTGCTCTTTACTTTTGTTGAGTTATTTTAAAATCAATGTACTTAGTGCAGAGCTGTATTTACTTTAGGAGTTGATCCTACATAGGTAACCATGAGTACTTTCAATACCTCTATAAGTGCCAGTCAATTAAATATTAGAAGTGTAAAGTATTCTCATTCTCGGGCGATAGCTCGAGGAAACTCGAACATTACGTTTTTAAATAAAGTCCTTCATGATTGAACTCAGTACTGAGAGCAATGTACATCATCTTCGCAGGCTCCCGCGCGAGTTTGTAGAGCCGGCACAATTTGCCAAGATAACATTATTTTAATATATAACAAGATATTAATCCTGCGAAAGAAAGGGTATCCTAAATAACGATTTGAAGATTGAAATAGACTAGCCATAGCACAAGTTATCCACCCTTTTGTCCTCAATATTGGACAACAATCCCACCGCGCTATTACACCCAAACTACTGCAACTCCTGAAAGCCAGAAAACACACGCTGTATTGGAGAGCCGATTCTCCCCTTTCACCTCTAAATTGATCACGTATTATGTATATCAGACAGTAACCGGGATTTGCAATATATTGGACGATATCCTGCTTGAATATATAGGATATAATAATGGAACTGTCGCACAGGATGTATTTCATACCGTGCTTTGACATGAGCAGTTTGAAAAATGACTTGCCGTGCGTGGTTTGAGGAAGGGGCCCATAATAGAAGGGACTATGTTACTAAATAAAATTGTATCAAAATTAAGGAGGTTCAGTAATCTTTTGGTAAGTTAAACTGTTGTTTTCTTATCGGTACAGTTTTCCTACAGTTTAGTAGCAAAAATTTACCGCAAAAAAGTTTTCTTCTGCGAGATTTTTAGAGGTAGGAACTTTAGTTATACAGACGTGTTCCTAACAACTCACAAGATTAGATAAGTTAGGTATTTTTTAAGATTTTCTCACAAATTCCACGAAATGTCGGCGGAGTTTGAAAGTTTAGCGGTATCTTGTCTGTGAACTATGTTTTAGTTTTGTAAAAGGTAACATTTTCGGTTCGGTGAAAAGTTTGACTTTCTAAGTATTTTGGAGTTAGGTTAGGAGACAGAGAAAAGATAAAACTAGTTAGAAGACAAGTAGAAAGGGGAGACCCAAAGTTAGACAAAATCAGGAGGCGATTTTTGGCAGAAAAAAATGAAAAATGTTTTTCACTATTTATGTAAGGATATTCATTACCTACTTCGTTTATCAATGAATGAACAGTTTTGTACAAAACCAGCTTTGCCAGCGGCTCTACTCGCATGAAAAGTAGCCTGTGTGCTATTTCAGACTATAATCTATGTCTGTAACAAATTTCATAGCATATTCAGCCGTTCTGGCGTGATTGAATAAAAAACATACATCCATTCAAACTTCTTTTAATAGTTCCAGCAGGAAATGAAAAGAAAAAGAAGTTATTAATCTACGTTTCCTTTGATACTATTTTGTAATTTTCTGGCAAATGTTGAACACATTTTTCGGGTTTCATAACTGCCTGCTGCAAGGAACTCGTTAGTAATTAGTTTTCACGGCCTGTTTTAATTAAGGCGATATATACGTCCCAATGTAAACGCAGTACTGGCCGTGCGCCCACTCGATGCCAAAATATCAATATTTAACCTTCTTTTGAATAGTTTTGATGGCAAAACATTATTCGATTTACATATGCTATGTCAGTTATGAAGAAATTCCAGCTATCAATTTTTTTGTGTAAAAATATTTTTAAACATCCGAGTCGTTTTGGAGGAGTATCCAAAAGTTGCGCAAAATATCGTGTTGCTAATTATTTTTTTTAAAGCAAATCTATTTGTTATACGAAAAAACCATGTTTAGAAAATTATGTACAAGTACAATAATATTTTTTTTTTGACGTGATAACGTCTTTAAAATCGTTTTAGTCGGGTGACATGTTCAGAAACTTGTGTCACACCAAAACCTCACGAGCGCGATCGCAGGTATAACGAGAGAGAGACGGACCGATCTCCCGTCTCATCTCGAGCGCTGCCAGTCATTCCGTGAAACTTGTCACGCGGAATCCTCACGAGCGGAGGCTGGCATAGCGTTCGAGTGAGTGGACCGATCTTCCGTCTCTCTCACTCTAGCGGCATACAAACGAATGGAGATTTTCTCGTGCGGTTAAGTTTTCGTTGAATGTTTGACGTTATCACGTAAACATCTCGATCGTAAACCTACTTTACAAACAACCAATTTTTCAAACCTTTTAACTTATCCGTTACTAAGGAGTATGCTTCAAAAAGTTACCGTTTTATGTCACTAAAGCGTATGTAGGCCCTTCATGTATTTTTGGTTTATTTATTTTACTCTAGACGCTTTTAACTTGCCTGTTTTTCTACATCGTTCTCACATTAGGTATATGTAAAACTAGCTCATGCTATGTGTGCATGATAAGTGTTTTATCATCCCAAGGGAACTTTACACCGGGATAAAAACTAGCCTTTGTGACTATTCCAGAGTACCAATACACTCCAGACTATCTCTGTACCAAATTTCATCCAGATCCGATCAGCCGTTCTCGCGTTATTGAGTAACAAACATACATCCATCCAAACTTTAGCATGTATAATATTCGTAAGAAGATTCTAGCATTGCGTATGAATGAGCGGCGTTTTCTATAAAACTCTTCATCAGTCGTATCATATATCCTTTATTCGCAGATTTTGTAGTCGCGGAGCTCAGTGCCGGATATCTTTTATAACTCAGCCTTCAGTGTTTTCCGTCCATTGATAAAAAAACAAGAGAGTCGCCTTTGACGTCCGGGTTATTAAAACACTAGCATGTGGCAGCGGTTTCACCCGCGTGAAGGTTGAAAGTTGTCCCACGGGAACCGAAAATTTTGCCGGGGAAAAAGTAGCGTATGTACCATTCCAGACTAAAATCTATCTCTTTACCAAATTTCATCTAGGTCCGTTCGGCCGTTCTGGTTTGGTTGAGTAACAAATCCATCCGTTCAAACTTTATAATACGAAGTAGTAGCAAGAAGTAAGATTATTAAAAGTCTGCTGTTATTAACAGTAGTTAAACTTTCTGGTTGAAAATTAAATATAAATTTAAAAAAAAAAGTTAGATTCCCATAGTGTACGATCAGAAATCAGAAATCGTTTATTTGCCGATATTGTTTGTACACCGATAAGATGGATTATTTTTAGACGGTCCCGATACTAAAGCTAATACTAATAATATAGATAAGTGTCAATCTGTTAACCATTTTAGGTACTAAAATAAAGTTGAAAAGCTGGGTTGAGCTGGGCCAACTATAATCGTTTATAACATGATTTAACCACTGTAATAGTGACTACTGGACTACTGCAAGCATATGTGTTAATAATATAGGGTTAACCCAGGATAGTTGCTCCAGGGGTATAGTTGCCCCAGGGGTATAGTTGCCTCAGGGGTATAGTTGCCCCGATTGCAATTCCTCTACTTTCGCGGATGAAAATTAATCTATCGAATGATTCTTTAACTTTCACTAAATTGACCGTGTGTCATGTCTCTGAGCGATTGTATGGGAATGCAAAATGCGATCAAAGTGTTTGCGGGACAGATGCCCTGTTTCTCGGCGAGGCATCTATGCTAAACGTAAATTACATGAATTAGGCTGCTATCCTCTTTGTGGGATAGATGTCCCAAAATATAGACGTCCGCAAAAATCACTAATATTCTGGAAATATTAAAAATTATGTTATTTACTTTTCATAAATTTGTAGATAAAAAACCAAAGTACCGGCCAGTGTTACAAATAAAGTATTTTGGTTATTGTACTAAGATATATAAGTGGAGTGATTTCAATAAGTGTGGCAACTATCTGGCTTTTACCCTAACAATAGCCTGTTACTATCCTACCGCTGGGCAAAGGGCTCTTTTCAAACAGAAAAGGCACAAGCATTAATCCCCACGCCTGATCAATGGCGATTTCAAACTTCTACTAACTACTAGCAGCCGCCCGCGACTCCATTTGCATGGAATTAGTACTTCCCCAATCACACTAATTATTAATATTATAAAGGCAAAAGTTTGTAAGTGTGTGAGCGTGTTTGTATGTTTGTTACTCCTTCACGCATAAACAGCTGGACGGATCTGGATCAAATTTGGCACAGATATAAATTATGGTCAGGAGTACAGTATATTTATAAATGTCAAAAACAAAAAAGGAACCTATTCCCGGGATAAAAAAAATATAATATGTGCTATTTCTGACTATAGTCTATCTCTATGCCAAATTTCATCCAGATCCGTCCAGCCATTTGAGCGTGAAGAAGTTACAAACACACAAACACACACACCAATAGCCATTTTAAATAACCATTCTGCTAAAAGTGTGACCGTCATCAGCATAATTACGTCACACACATAGGTACCCAGGATTTCACAAAAACAACGTCATACTTGTTAAAAGTACTATAAACAAATGACTGGCTTTACTAACCTAAAGACCAAACTGACCAGACCACTCGCTAAAAGTCTTACTCATTGATTATTTTTGGCCATCAATGCAGTAGGAAAACATGTTCAATTTGCGCACTGCAGTCGAAATGCTAATTCAACTGTTGCAATTAGAGAGCCCAAACAAATTCAACAATGCATAGACAAAAGGGAATCTCCGGGTCCAAATTAAAAATATATGTAATTCTGTGCCAAATTTCATCCCGATCCGTGTAGTCTTTTGAGCGTGAAGAAGTAACAAACATACAAATACACACAGACTCACAAACTTTTGCCTTTATAATATACCTAAGTGTGATATAACTGTGAAGTTTCATCAAAATTCGTTCAGTAGTTTTTGCGTGAAAGAGTAACAAACATACATCCATCCATCCTCACAAGTCACGAACTTTCGCGATTATAATAGAAGTAGGATAGGCCCAGTATCATAATTGTTTTAGTTCATAGAGTAGGGTACGGATTGGTTCCCTTGCATTCATGACACTTCACACTAATATTATTAATGTGAATGTTTGTGAGTGTGTGTGTTTGTATGTTTGTTACTTCTTCACGCTCAAACGGCTAGACGAATCTGGATGAAATTTGGCACAGAGATAGATTATAGTCAGGAATAGCACAAAGGATACTTTTATCCCGGGAATATGTTCCCTCGGAATAATTCTCCACGCGGGCGAAGCCGCTGGCAGAAGCTAGTTACTTCATTTGTTAAAAAATCTGTCTACTCAACAGCGTAAAACATGCAATGAATATTTTTGAGTAACCAAAATGAAAGAGAGAGTGGCTTTGTACTGTTAAAAGATATACGTATTTAGGGTGCTGTTTTCTTCCAAAGTATTCCTTCACCCTAAATGTATGTAATAGTTACCAGTGGTGTCTCATCCCATACAAAGAAACCGTGCCGACGTACTGTACTGATTATACTGATTATGTTTTGTATATCGTTCGCGTTCGGTTCCGTTCCATGGATATAGATGGTGATCTATCTATCGCCGTGTTAGGCACCTGAAAAACGCTAGTTACGTCGGCAAGGTTTCTTTTTATGGGATGAGGCATCTGTCATCAGTATGCAAGTGTATATTATCTGTGGTTTTACAAACTGTTTAGGTAGATATAGCTAGTGTAAATCCAAACAAATCTGTGAAAATAGGTAGACAAGATCAACAATCCTATCATCCTATGTGACAATCGGTTAGTCACGTCTTGAAAGATTCGAAACAATAGAAGGTGACTTCAACAAACGATCATTATTTTACTATTTGTCGTAAAGTTTAAGAGTTATTCTTTCATAAACTGCATAAAAGGATTTACGTACATGTATGCACTGGAGACATCGAAATGACATTTCATAGAGATGAGAGGAACGCTGATGGCTGTTGAAAATTCATTCAACCAATCACAGTAGATAACATGTGCTTGACAATATGTCCCATTAATTCTGCGATAATTTAGAGGTGAGAATCTCGGCCCTAGTCACACTTCACACTTAATACAATAAGGTCAAAAGTTTGTGAGTGTGTGTGTTTGTATATTTGTTACTTCTTCACGCTCAAACGGCTGACCGAATGTGGATGAAATTTGGCACAGAGATAGATTATAGTCAGGAATAACATATAGGGTACTTTTTATCCCAGGAATATGTTCCCTCGGGATAATTTTCGACTTTCACGCGGGCGAAGTCGCTGACAAAAGCTAGTCTAATATAATAATCTGAATAGTCGCACAATGCTGTGCTTGATTACCTACCCAATTTGCGAAAGCAGTTTAAAAGGGCTGACGAAATCCAAAGGCGGCGATGGGAAATTATAACTGCCCTGTAGAAAGATTGTGCCTGCCTGGTACCTACATGATTCGGAATATTTACTTATGTTTCTGTGTTAATTCATCATCATCATCATCATCATTTCATCCGAAACATGCCTATGTCCACTGCTGGACATAGGCCTCCCTCAAAGTGTCGCCACACTGATCGACCCTGTGCGTTTCGCATCCACCGGACGCCTGCAGCCTTGACCAGGTCATCGCTCAGCCTATAGGGAGACCTTCCAACGCTGCGTCTTCCTGCCTGCTGTGTTAATTGTTAAAGGGATATTATTTTTCTGGTTGTTGATTGTTTGTCGCATACCTATTTACCTACACCATGTGTGGAGACATATTTAGTTATGTTTTGCATTTAATCAGGTTTTCTTCGATTCCAAATTTTTTATAACTTACTTGGATAGTTCACTGGGCTCCACGGTTGCGCCGACTTCATCTGTAAAGTTCATGATGTCGTCTGCCATTTTGTATCTGAAACAATAGAAGATATTTATTCCGTGATTAAGTATTATTAAGCATTTATTGAAGACACCAACAGAATTCATAAATATTTTGAAAATTTAAGAAAAGTTTGTTTGGCAGTTCGTAATTTTTACCGATCGCGATGGTAAATCATAATATCTCAGAGTGGTTTGTATCAAAATATTTCAGAGAGTATTTATGTATTTCTACCTTTTTAGGGTTCCGTACCCAAAGAGTAAAAACGGGATCCTATTACTAAGACCGTCTGTCTGTCTGTCACCAGGCTGTATCTCATAAACTGTGATAGCTAGAAATTTGAAATTTTCACAGATGATGTATTTCTGTTGCCGCTATAACAAGAAATACTAAAAACAGGATAAAATAAATATTTAAGTGGGGCTCCGATACAACAAACGTGATTTTTTGCGATAATGGTACGGAAGCATTCATGCGCAAGTCTGACTCGCACTTGGCCGGTTTTTTTATAATCATTATATTATCTGTAGAGTACGATAATATTACGATAGTGGAGTGTGTCTATTTCTACGATCCTTTGCATCAAGTTATACAGGGGTTACCGAAACAATGCGCCCTGACCTTCACAATTAGGATCAAGTCAATGTGTAGTCTAGTGACGGGTGACTCATGTATTTGGTTGACGAACGACGGTTTCGGAGTATCGGCGGTAACGCAACGTGATTCTTAATTGTTTTGGTTTAACCTTTAAGCTGAATTGGATGACTTGGAATGTTAGAGGTAGAGTCAGAGCAATTTTCTTGTAAATAACAGGATGTATTGATGAAGATTTCGCATCACGACACATCATTAACTGCCTAGCCATTTCTCAACTAGGTTGAATTGATATCCATATTTTACATGGAGTTATTATCAGCGCATCGTTATTTCTTTTTTGGACATGCTGAGATAGGAGCCTTATTGGTCTCGCACGGGGTTTTTATTTTTGTTATTGTTGTTGTTTAATTTGATGGATATTTCCCGTGTCTACTGTGCGAGTCACCAATAAATATTTTTTATTTTCTTTCTTTTCTTTGATTACCTAGATCTGAAGTCCAAAACCCAGTTATTCGATACCGCTTGGTAAGACTGCTGATCAGACTTTCGGGCTTCTGTCTACCTGTAACGACTGTCGGCTCATGTTCTAAGCAAATCAGGCATTTGCCACCTAACGATGAAGCAAAACCAACATAATATATGATATCTCTCACGCAAATCATATGATATATAGTCTCATATCGTGTTGACCGGCGCTCCCGTCATGAGGTCATGCCAAGCCCGCAACCCATCAAGCGTGCACCGACGTTGTTCCGTCCGAATAGGCAGGAATACGTAGAGGACAACGCACCATCACGACAAATGGTCGAAAGGGATCAGGCAGTGCACATTTCACTTGTAAAGTTTAAGTGATAGGGGATTGAGCATATCTTCATAAATGTATATACCCTAAGCCAGCCTTAGAAGGCCACTGTTTAATTGATTTACTATTGTATCTGTAGTTATGCCAGATGAGTGCTAAAAGTCCACAGATAGACATGGGGCTTTCAAATACCGTCATTCACATCCTCCAAGTGAATATGAGTGCCTGATCCAGACTCTGGTAAAGGGAAGTTTCTGATGAAAAAATTTATACGAGTAAAATTAAAAAAAACCCGACACATTTTTATTTCATGCTACATAATTTATTTTGGAGTTACACGCTCCGAATTGAAAGCTAACATAGCTAAAAACAATCTCGATAAAGTCACCTTTAAAACAAAAAAAAACTAAACCAAAATTGGTTCACCCGTTTAGGAGCTATGATACCACAGACAGGTACACAAATACACAAACACACAGGTACACACGTCAACTTATAACACCTCTCTTTTTCCGTCGGTGGCTGAAAAAAACTGCCCGAACTGGGCACTTGGGCATCGAACCCACCAAGTTCAGGACCAAGACTAATTGCGACCACTTGACCAATAAGATAGTCATACTAATAGAATTATTGCATGTCTTTTTCCCATGGTGGTGAGGCAGAAACTAAACTACAAACTCGTAATTATACCTAGAGGATAAAACACCGTTAACATAAGACTGAAGATAAATTGATACATCCGTCATGATTACATGAGTCAGTTCAATTAATCAGTACAACACAAAAAGGTGGAAACGAGGATGAGCTCATTTTGATTTGACTGTTACGGTTCGGAGCTCAGAGGAGTCAGAGGTCAGACTGACAATTCTGTAAGGTCAAGTGTGAATGTCGCTGCATTCAGGATGGAGGTGAACAGCACCAGTAGCCAAGTTGACAATCTACATTCGATAACGCTAGTACAAAACGAATCAATGTTTGGAAATGACACATTTGAACGTGACGTGGTCAAACCATAAAAATAAAAGGCGTTAACAATTGTAAAAAGAGGGCCGATACGAAACGTTTGTGACTTGGCTAGGCTGCTGTTCTTATATCCTTAAAATTAAAAATATTGCATTCAAATCAGTGAGTTTAGAAAACGGGATAATTTTGTGTAAACTACCTACTTCAATTTATATTAAAATAAAATAAGCTTTGTAATATTGATCAGTCATTCAGCCCTGACACAAAAAGGGTTTTACGGCAGGTCCCGTGGTTGATAGCTGGACGAAATGGATAAAACAAACTAGTACAACTACCGGTCCATATAAAACTAAGATCGAAAAGGAGGGAAGGGAAGAGGGTTTTGCCCAGCAGTGGGATGATGCAGGGAATCAGCTTTTTTTTTAGAGTGGTTGATTAGCTTTGTTTCATTATTACCTATAGATAGATATTCCCCTACAACCGGAATGTATGCATTATCTGGTGTAACCGTAGTAAATTAATGCATATTAAACACAAAACATCAAAGTAATATCCCATTAGAAGCCGTTTTGATCATATAATTTAGTCCACTAATAGGACTCTCGGGATCGATTTGATAGTCGAATAGTTCGATGATAATTGGAATGTCTCGGTGGACATTGAATATTCGCATATACCTTAAAATGCAAAAGGGCATTAGAGTTTGAAAACTATTTTATTTTGATGTCAATCCCTTTAAAATTATTTAAGTGCCTTGAGGTTTAGAATTCAAAGCAAGTATGATAAATTTTCATAAACTATGCACTGGACATTTCAATTTTAATATGTTACTTCTGTTCAGTATATTACTTTGACACAAGTTTGAAGAAGTTGAAACGGATTAAATGTTTGAAATAAGTTTACCTATGTCGCTGTGAACTCTGAAGAGAGTAAATCATAGTTTTCAAGCTTAAATAAGTTATAAATTTATAAGCAAAGGATAAACTAGAGAGAAAATTTGTGGGTACCTAAGGTGGGAGAAGACGATGTTTTTATATAGCGACTTAAACTAGCTACGCGACCCGAATCGCAAATAGGAATCATGTATCACCGATAGCCACACTTAATTCGGAATACCGATTGAAGAGCAATTATTATGCAAAAATCGCTATCGTTTTGATCTTGCAAGATACGTTATAAGCCTACCGGCTTCGCCCGTGATAAAATATACACAATAATCTATTTCGTTTTTCTCTCTTTTTAACCGACTTCAAAAAGGAGGAGGTTATCAATTCGACTGTAATTTTTTATTTTTTTATTTGTGGAAACGGCATGAACATCCGTTTAGTAGTTTTTGAGTTTATCGCGTACATACGAGGCGGCTGACTATATTTTATTTATAATATGTAGTGAAGTGATGTCGAATGCATTTGGAATCGGTACAAAAATGCTCCCTCTTAATAGAAATTATTTAGCGGATTCTGCCTGATTTTATTAACACCAACCAATTTTTTTACCAAGCATCAGTCAAAGTCACGGTTTATATAAAAATAAACTCTTTTAAATATCATCTGTTCTCTTTTAAATATCATTTGTTTCTTTTTGTCGAGATATGCGAACAATTTTCTATGGAGTTGCGTTGTCGCATCGACAGATAACGTTACAGTCAACGATGATTACGTAGATAATCGAGAATTTCTACAATGTCTTCTTTCATAAATTCCTAACATCCTTTGACGATTCAGTATAAACATAGTATTTTTACACTAGAAAAACACAATGATCATAGTCATAACATTGTTACTTGGGAAGGTCATAACGTCATATCTTAATGAATACATACATGCTTGTATATGAGCACATCAATGCATATTATATCCTTACCTACATACATAGTAATTGTGAAGGTAAACTAGATAGATATGCAATGTTGTGGCAGTCTATATAGTATGTTACTTTGTCCACTCACCTTTTATTTCTGTATAACTTATGTTACTTATCTTACTATATATAATACTAGCTGTTGCCCGCGACTTCGTCTGCGTAGCATTAGTACTTTGAATAGCTTATTTTTATATCGCGCCATAATATTATAGGTGTGTGGGCCTTACTTGAGAGATTATTAGTTCACCATACAAACTTCTACCCCCCTGTCAATCCGATTTCCGTCCATATGATTGCCGGGATAAAACTATCCTATTTACTCCATAGGGTCTCAAACTATCTCTATACCAAATTTCATATAAATCGGTCCAGCGGTTTAAGCGCGAAAATTTAACAGACAGACAGAGTTACTTTCGAGTTGAGTAAGGATTATCTTACTAATATTATAAATGTGAAAGTTTGGATGGATGTTTGTTTGTTGCTCAATCACGTCAGAACAGCTGAACGGCAGCCTTATTGCGTAATGAATTCGACAAGGCAAAGGTAAATAATTTTTCCATTCTAATTTAATTATTAATGTTTTTGTATTGCCATTTGACATTTTTTTTGACATTTTACATTATATTTGACATTTTTAATATTATACTCGAAATTTAAATTATTTTGATGTAAATTTAATATCCCAATTAACGTTAAAAAAAATGCAATATTAATTATTCTTAATTGTTTACTTGTGTTAGTGTATTTATTTGTGTTTTTACTAACAATAGTTCAAATCAAAAAAAAAAAATCAAATCAAAAACGTTTATTTCAAATAGACCAATTACAGGCACTTTTGAATTGTCAAAATGTCGGTCAGTCAAACTAACAAGTGAAGCTAAGTTGTTCTAAGGTGTTTCTACTAACAAATAATGAACCATGTTGTTCGATAAATTTAATTTAATTTAAAAGGGCAAAGTGTATGAAAATCGACCAATTACGAATTCATTACGCAATAAGGCTGTGGATCTGGATAAAATTTGGCGCAGAGAAAAATTATATTCTGGAATAGAAAATTCGCTACTTTTAATACCGGAAAAATGTACGGTTCCCGAGGGACAATTTTCCGATTTTCTCGCGGACGAAGCCGCTGGCAGAAGCTAGTGGTTAATAATAATAAAATGTTTATTTTAAATTAAATGTTCAAATTAAAAAAAAAAACAAATACGTAAAAAAGACATTGTAAGGAGAAATAATTTATTTATTATTATTTCAATTATTTACGTTAAACATTCCACTAAAACCGTTTACTGCCGAAGCTGTAATTAAAGTCTTCTTGAAATTAAGACTTGATATCTATACTTAATATTATAAATGTGAATGTAAGTTTGTTTGTTACGCTTTCACGCAAGAACTTTTGAACCGATCATCATGAAACTTTGTACATATATTCTTGGAGGTATTAGAAGTAACATAGGATAATAATTATAAAAAAAAAAAATGGCTTCACTGCGAGCGAAGCCGCGGGTAAAAGCTAGTACGTAATAAAACTGACACATTTCAGTCTAGTCATAGACATAATGAATTGAAAAAGCTTTCTTTTAATTATCTTACGTTAGCAGTTCAGTCTTAAGAACCTATACTCCATTATCGATAACAATAGACGTTTAAATTAGCCTATTTTACAGCCCGTTCAACCGATTTTGACTTCTATTGCCTTGGTAATACGACAAATGGTAGCTGTAGTAAACAGTTGGTTTTGGTAACAGGTTTGTGCTTTTTATGTAATCCTTTTTGTTTACGGGATAGAACTCAAAATCGGTTGAACGGACTGTAAAAAGATTTGGAAACATGTCTAATGTTATTTCAAATGGAGTTTAGATATCTAGTGTTATTCTAGAACAGGGTTCACCAATTACTTTAACTTGGGGTCCTTTAAAATAATCCGTAAGGTATAACGCCCCTTCCCCCAACCGGCCTTTATACCGTCACTTGTATTTATTTACTTGAAAGGATATCTGAATATTATTTTATTAAATAAAAAACAAATCTAATCAAAAAAAAGTTAGTACAAGATTTTTTTCAAGTATTAGTGTTAAAGTGATATTTTTTTCCTTGATCTATCGGTCTGAAGTTTGGACGTTATAGTTAGTGGAAGTTATTGTCAATGTCTTCGAGATTTTCATTGGTAAATCTACTCCAGCGGCGCAAGCACCGCCTACTGTGACAGGCCTGAGTCACACATTTTTATCACAGATTGGGAGCAAAAACCTTGATAAAATGCGTGACTCAAGCCTATCACAGAGGTCGTGCTCGCTCGGCAGAGGCCGTGCTCGCCCGGCTGGCCTTCCTCACCACGACGATTGAAGATCTCGCGCTCCGCTCTCGTCTGTTGTCGAATAGACGACAGTAAAGACAAAGCGCGGGCAGAATTATTAATTACGTAAATTATGTTTTACTAAGGTCCACACAAAATAGGTCAGCGGGCCGCGGTCCGCCATTTGGCGATCCCAGTTCTAGAAATTATTCTTCAAACATATTTGAATAGTAAAATTCTATATCCTCCGGACTGAATTTCGGTTACGGTGGCTAATCTCAACTGAGACTAGCCAAGTACGTAGGAGATATTATAGTGCACAAGTGTGTGCGCAAACGCAAACATAAGTGGATTTTCTGTTCCTTTATTTTTGTAGTCCGATGAGACGGCAATTTAATACAGGTACGACCTTTGCTTTTCTCTCCGAGACTCTTACATGGTGTCACACCACCCACTTCTAAATTCTCTATGCTATATTATGAAAATTCTAATGGAAAACCCAATAATACTTTTTACTGGGAATCAAAACAAAAAACTACGGTAAACTATATGAAAGAACAAAGTTGCTAACTAGCATTTCTCCGCCAACAAAAGTGTAAATGCAAACATACTGCAAGATATTCACGCCCAAAGAAACAGAACTAAAATGGTGTCCAATTATCACCAGCTTAGCGTCGCCGGCGCATACGCCACAATTGTTTGAATGGCTCCAGCGCCAATTTGGACCACTTAACGACTGCTGAAGATAATGCACTCATTGAAGCTTTGGGAAGAATCGTATTAAATATTTTGTGTGTTTCACAGTCTCACACTGTGAGAAGACCTGATGTGTCGTACTGTATGGATGAGAATGTTGAGCTATGAAAAAGATGGATGAAAAAAGATTGCATGTAGCAGAGAAGATCATGTTGAGATGGACGTGCGGAGTGACGAGAATGAATAAAGTGAGAAATGAGTGTATTAGAGGAAGTTTGAAAATGGTGCTAGTGACAGAAAAGTTGAAAGGAAACCGTTTGTCCTGGTATGGTCAAGTGATGAGGAGGTATGAAACCTATATCACTAAAAGCGTTATGAATATAAATATGGATGGATGGAGAAGGAGGGGACGACCAAAGAAAAGATGGATAGTCAGTGTGAAGAGTGATATGAAAGAAAAGGGAGTCAATGATAGCGTGCCGGGTGACAGGACGGTATGGTAGAAGAAAACGTGGTGCGCTGACCCCAAGTAACATGGGACAAGGGCAGGAAGATGATGCTGTGTAACTGTAAAAGGAAGGAAAGGCCAAATAAATTGTAGATGGACTGAGTGAAAAATGATAATTATGGCTAGAATGGGGATGAATACAGACGACTCATTTTAAAAGTAGGTCATAAATGGAAAAAAAGGATAAGAGGATGAGCATGATGAACAAACGATCTATTTGATGTTTGCGGATGACTGGACGAAGATTTTATTGATATGTCAGAAGTACTGTGAGAGGAATTTATTAGTGTTTTATTTATGATTT
Source organism: Orthosia gracilis (assembly GCA_947562075.1). Lineage (NCBI taxonomy): Eukaryota > Metazoa > Arthropoda > Insecta > Lepidoptera > Noctuidae > Orthosia > Orthosia gracilis. The sequence continues at coordinate 39,426,448 of OX387265.1, read as the reverse complement.
CACTTCAAATTTTATTTTACTTTGTATATTTTTATATATGTTATAATTGTCTCTTTTATTTTTATAATTATAGTTACTATTGTAACACAACCGTTGTAATTAAATAAATAAATGCTGTATGGTATTATAGTCTATATAAAAAACTAGGCAAAACTAAAAAGCTTCTTCTCATCATGTTACCTACTGATGATTGGTACCATAGCAAAAGTCACGACGTGAAATTGTAAGAGAAGAGTTCCTAAACATAAACATAAAAAAAAACGTAAGGAAAGATATATTTTAATATTCAAGATCGCAATAGAAAAAAAAAAATTAAACATATTATTCAAGACGATAAAGACAAAAACTTCTATTTCTTCAAGCCCTCTGTTGAAAGCAGTTTATCCTATTATTCCAAACGTCAATACCGTTCCGGAAATAATTGAATAAAACAGAGATCAAATCAGAGCGAATTATTTATACAAAATCAGGAATATCTTTGGGTGAATTTGTTTTGATTTTCTTTTGTTTGTAATACAAGAAAGCCTGTATTCTTGTGGTTTCGGGGCAATGGTCTAGCAAAGCTGTTTTCTTTTGCTTCGAGTTTTTTGTGATTCTATTGTGTTTGTAAGCTTATATTATTTTTTGTTATTGGGTCAAAGTATTATTTTCCTTCGAGTAGACTGACTTTTGATCGAAAGTTCTTAGATGGTTTTAGTTCATTGAAGATATTTTTTATATTTTTTGCTAAAAATCGTCAATAGGCAATATTTAAACTCCACGCACCAAATACTTTGACTTACTTATATGATCAAAGCGAATTATTTTGGATATCAGGCTGAATATAAATTGAGCAACGTAGGTAGTTAATTTACATGTATGGTTTACCCATATATAAAAGGTTATCTGGGGTTTTCCTCTAAATGAACAAGTAAAAATTTTGAAAAATCGTCGTCAGCAAAAAGTATCTTAGAATTTTTCTTTAACGTAATCGTAAAGTTTTGAAAAGCTTTCAGCATTAAAAATATTTTTTATAAAAGTTCCTCCAGGGAAATTTTTGCCAGATTATCATAAAATTCAGCAGGCTGTCTAACGCAAAGCATCAAAGTAAAAATTAAACCTACCAAAAAAGTAACGTCAGAAACAAAAACTTTTTTACAAAAATTACAACCGACTTCCAAACAAAAACACTACAAAGTAAAAAAATAACTGCAATTTCGGAAGTCGGTGTTTCTGTTTTCGTTTCTTCGCTTTTTGACACCGACTTCCGAAATTGAAGTTATTTTTTTACTTTGTAGTGTTTTTGTTTGGAAGTCGGTTGTAATTTTTGTTAAAAAGTTTTTATTTTTCACCTTTTAGTTGTGGTACATAATGGACCAGTTCTATAGGTACCTAGCCTATAGAACTGGTCCATTATTGTAATTGATAACCTCCTTCTTTTTGCGAAGTCGGTTAAAAAGACGATCTAGATCAGTTCAATGAGTCGGATTACATCTTCAAAGTCTTCCGCGAACTAAAACTTTCCACATAGTCCAAGAACTACACGACTCATTTGGATACTCCTCTGAGAGCTATTACTACAGAAAGGGTAACTTCTTTTTCTTCGTCTGATCGATGATTCCTCAATTATATACGGTTTGACCAGAATTCAGCCACGGCAATAGCGTTTTCATTTGCCTCACAAAGGTCCTTCAGGTTGCGGGTGTTGTTGCACAGAGAGCACGGTAGGAGGTGGGGCATTGTTTGGGACGTAGCTCCACAATCGCACTGCGGGTCATTGGAGTACCCCCATCTAACTAAGTTGTGCCTGCAGCGACCCACTTGGCTTCGGAGGCGGTTTAAAGATTTCCAGGGCAAAGGGAACAAGAGAAGGAGAGCTAGGCTAGCTAGCCAAGTTTAGAAGCTACCTGAGCTAATGGATACCAATGTGCTCTTATTTTTAACGTCCTACTATTTTAACTCGCGTGGGTTTTACTTAAGTTAAATTGGAAGTGTTGGTGTCAGGACGTAAATCGACCTTACTGAGGAAAACGTAACTATAACTGGTTCATTGACCGCGAAACCGACGCATGGTTCAACAATCATCGCATTGGTTCATGGGACTGTGTATGAATTAATATGTAGTACAAATATTTTTCTCGTTTCGAAGTGGCTCTTTAATTCAGTTTTAAAATTACTCTTTAACTCTTAATTTATTTTTACAATGCTGGTAGATAAAACCTTATTGCGCATGAGACAAATAGAGATATAAATGAGAATGTATGGAGATGAAGAGGAAGGCCCAAAAGATGTTTGGATTGTATGAAGAATAATATGAAAGAGAAGGCTCTCAAGGTGACGGTTAATGGTATGGCAAGAGAAAACGTGCTTCGCCAACCCTCAGCAGGATAACAAGATGGGAGATAGATGGATAACGAAAGTCTCGCGAGTCTCCGCTCACCTCTCGGACTGTTTCTTGGAAGGCAAACTTTCGCTCATCACTGCTTTTAAATATACCTAAATTATTTCATCTATCCGAGCGGGTAAGTATATCCAAAACGAATACATAGGGACAAAGACATGAAGTTGTATAGTATATTAGGAAACAAAAACATATTCAAACAACCCCACATGGGCCATATTACTACACTTTATGATAACCCAGTGAGTTTTTTACATAAAGTAATGTGGAAGGAAACTGCCGAATGTTTTGGGACCTCACAGTCCCTGAACAATACCTGCAATTGTGTCGCTTTAGTGTCTACCCCTGTTCTCTACGTTTATCTTATTATTTAGAAAATGCCAGGCCAATAGCCTGTTCTGCTACATTTTCACGGCCAACGTATTTTTTGTCTTGCTTATCTTTTTATACAGCCGTTTCAAGTTTTTCAGGATATTTAATGTGTGTCTTATCTTACCCCCGATTTCTGAATAAGGTATTGTTGAGTATTTGTCAAATTATACTTTAACGTGAAACCTGTCTATCTTTGACATTTCAGTAGGGTTTGACACTTTCTTAACTCCGACTACCTACTCAATACAGCAACCCGCCCGTAACTTAGCTTAGCTATTTTAAATGTTTTTTTCTCCTTTTGATTAATACTTATATTATTTTTAGGGAAATCCTTTCTTCGTTATTTCGACGTTTTCTTTCTTTGAAGTTAAAAATACTACTTTTGCATTGAAAAATATAACTGTAAAGGAAACTCTTTATTTGACAACATTGGCCTTTAAATCAAATACAGCCTTCAAACAAATGTTGAACTTAAACAGTAGTTCAGAAGTAGTAGAAGTCGAAGTTTAAAAGGCTTCTTTGAGATCAAAGTATTCTATTTTGCTACAGAGAGCTTGTTTGCAGAAAGCCCGACGATAGTTTCCGTTGAAATGTTGAACTGAAATCAGGAACAATTGGAATCAAAAACAAAAAAGCAAAAAGCGATTAACTAACTCAAATTAATATTCAACTATTCAAATTTTGTTCTGTCAGTATGTGTTTACTTGTACATCTCTATCATTCGCCACATTCAGATCCACAAAAGGCAGACAAGGAGATAGTGGCATATCCTGCTAAGGGCTCCCATACTTGTTAGAGATAGGTCTATGATACTTCATTTAAACTGAGTTTTTGGGAAAACATTGTTGTGTTTTTCACTATCCGTGTCTCTAGAATATCAGATAAAATATCAACCTACTCAAATATATAAATCAAAATAAATATAAATATAGATAAATATCTTGTTCGGCTTACATTAATTATCTGAAATGACAGACATAAAAATATTTTGATATGTAGCAATACTTCGTTACTCTGTTTGTTTCTAGGTTCGATGAAAAAACTATTTATTTAGTCTTTATTTACACACATAAATATGAAGAAATCAAAAGAAAAACGAAATATCTTAATTTTGTTTTTTTTAGTTTTCCGAATCTAATACTAAAGTTGAGCCTTAACAGTAACAGTATGTGCAAAGAAATTATATTACCATAAAAATAAGATTACTTTAATATATGGGCCACATTTTTATGTAAATAGCTGGTAACTGAGTCTGGACCAAAATTAAGGCAACATTTGCATGGAAATATATAGAAACTGTATAACATAAACGTGTATAATGTAAACGTTATGGTCAGCTCTCACCAGGACACAACAATGCGCGCAATCTTTAAGATAGCGATACGTTAATATAGAATTTTATTTATTACGAGTACATAATTAAAAACCGGCCAAGTGCGTGTCGGACTTCATACATTTGGGGTTCCGTACCAAACCGTAAAATCAAGTTGGTTGTAATAGGAAAAATGAGGGAATTTCAAATTAAAAAAAATATATATTTACAATATATTGGTGTTTTTTTAGTAAAATGTGCGTAATAATAAACATTATCGCCAAATTTTAATTTTGTAGGTCAATGGGCACTTCAAAAATCCTTTTAAACAAAATTTTGTAAAAAAAAGCTGACTTTGGTGGCTTCTCTCATGCCTTTGTTTTCCAATATTTTTTTTAAAACAAAATATACAGTATTTATCATCTACTCAACGAGCTCTAAACAACGATAGGTTGAAAAAAAATTGAAAATTAGATAACATAATGACCGATTTTTTTTCGCGTTCCCCTTTTTCTGTATGGACTCCCCTCTTAAAAACATTAAAAAAATATTTCAGCCAGACAGAAACATGAGTGACAGCAATACAGCTCCTTTTGAACCTTTCGTGTACGGAACCCTAAAAAGTACACATTTCAGTGAGAGTTTTCGAATACACCTCGTGGAATGTAAAATTCGAATACCGAATACATTTTAGTATTTTTATATCGCAAGTGCGTGCTGCGTTGCGTCACATCGCGTCTCGCTGTGAGCTGATCCTTAAGTACTTAAGTTTTTCTAAATTGCAGTTTCTTTTTAAAAGAGTTGCCGCATCTTCGCTTCCTATCTATGGAGAGGAAACCTTACACACAAAGCCTTATTGAAAGCACAAAGCAACATAACTAGTACCTAATATTAATTTGCATATTTCGTAAGAGCAAAGAGCAATGTCTCATTCATCAGCTAATGATATGTAGGCGTTAGTTAGAAGTTCAAATAGTCTTAATGAAATCCGGTACGGAGAAGCTTTGTAACGCGGGGCAATTAGCAAGAGAGATCTCAGTAAAGATCATGATATAATGTTGGTAACAGATTGGGCTTACGTATGTAAAAGGTTAAAAAGCCCAATTTTTCAACCAATGTATGTATGTTAAACAATGGTTTTATATTTCGGTAAAACGCTTTCATTCGACAATTGTTAGTCTAACAAAAGATCAAATATTTAACTCAATAACTTATTTGACCATTTGTGAGGCTAACAACTGAAGAAAAATTGTGTTTTACCGAAATTTGGAACCATTGGTTAGTATATTTAACTATTGATTCAGGTAACTACGCATCAAAAAACTGGGCCTTAATCAAATTGTTAATAGTGAAATGTATTTACAATTGGAAAATTAAATGACATCCTACCTATAAAAAAATACGGTACGTACAAGCGAAAATAAAATCCTACTTCCTACTAATATTAATAATGTTTGGTTGTTTGTTACTCAATCACGCCAAAACGGCTGAACGGATCTGTATGAAATTTGACACAGAGTTAGAAATATAATGTGGAAAAGGCTACTTTTAACCCGACTACGGTGAACCAAAAGGGAGGGTTATGTTTCTGACCGGTATGTGTGTATGTATACATGTATGTATGTTCATCTGTTCCCTCATAACTTCTAAACCACTTATCCTAATTTGACAAATGAGGTGTCATTAGAAGCGCCTTGTTTGTGCGCTAGTTATAGGCTATGTGACGTCACATTAAATTGAATATGGCGCCCTCTAGGGGAATATTTACCGTGGTCGTATGCTACTTTGCAGAATGTATTGTTTTTTTTTACGGTAGATACGACCACGATAAATTTACGGAAATATTTTCTTGTTTCATACACTTTTTAGAGCGTGATTTTTCAGTAGTCGGGTTTTTCGAACTTATATTTTTTTTTATGTCCAAGCGAACAAAATCGCGGGCAACAGTTATATATAATTCACAACTTATATTCTAACTATATATGTATTTTTAGGAACAGTTTTTCATAACTAGTTATAACTTATATCTTACTTTAAAATATGCCACGAACTTCCCCTATGTATGTTCCAGAATGAAATGGAAACGACTTAAAAATATCACCTCATTACAGCCCTCTTATTGTGTCATCGTCCACTTTATAGCTTCAATTTAAGTACCCACGAGATCCCGTTGCACCGACAATTAACCAATTTAACGCGACAATAAGTGGATAACGTTCATTGTCTAATGGAGGAAGCGCCTACGCGAATACATCTTTGAAAACAATATTAATATGATGGTTCAAGAGCACGAGTAGCGGTGGCAGGCACATTATGTACTTTGTGTAATATAATTGATATCGATCACCATTGGTTTCATGATGGTGACATAACAGCCGAAGTCTAGAAGTTCTGGGACTAGGTTTTCCTTCTAGAACCAAGAATTCAACGGCATATAAAAATAATAGGTTAACAGGTGTCTCGTTTTTTATTGGTATTTATTAGTTTATTTTATTTGTATATGTGTATTATTAATATTTATGTAAGTATATACATGTTCGTATACAAGTTGTTATTTTTAAATATTTTTTTGCACCCGTTTACAACGTTGTCCTTTATAACCAAAAGGTTGACTGGTAGAGGATGCCTTGTGGCATTAAGTCCGCCTATGTACCACTATTGTACATGAAGTTTAAATAAATAAATAAGAATTTTTACCCCTCCCTCACACACAGAGGAGGTCTGTGTACAGGAAACATGCCTCCTCTCTGTGTCCCAGCAATAGCAATATTATAAATCAATTCTAGATTTTTTTTATTTTCTTGCAATGACAAGAATATTTACTTTTTGAAGTATAATATTATTTTATTTTAATTATTGTGAATGTGAAGACTATGTGGATAATTCTTTTTTTTTTGTTTTAATCATGGACTGGCAGTTCCATTAATTAATTGGTATTGTTCATCGTCAAATCGTTGAGCTCCTAAGTTATGTCTTCATATGATCTAACCAAGATTTTGTCTTGACTTTAAAAGAGACTGTGACCTCTGAGTTTGTTTCGGCCTTTCTTCTCAGAGTAGTCAAAGAGGAAACATTGACCTCATCTTCTTTTCAAAAATAAGATCGACATTTAATATTTTTTGTACAAACCAACTTACAGAAATAAAACCATTTATCATTTATATCAAATTGAGGTTTACTTTGAGCTATCTTATAAGCAAACAACTTTTCTTAATCTCTCTGTCTCCCAAAGTACAAATATTACGCTACAAAGTACGTATAGGTGTCGTGCCCGCGATAATAATTGCATTAGTACCAATTTGTCGGTCGTTGTCCGCCACCTACACTGATTGCAGATAGTGTCCCCTCTGTTATGAATCAGACAATAAAGTAATCTTTGATTTATGAGCGTAGGAAGGGAACGGTTATGGGCACGCTTCGTGTCATCCGTCCCCGGATTTACACTTGGCTCTGTGGCTACATCAAATTGATGTCTTCCTGGGGTTCCTGGTAGGTAACTGTTGTAAAAGGAGATGTCCGCTTTTTGTTCAAATTAGAAATCAATCACTACAAGAAAATTCAAATTACATTAATATTAAACTAGTGGAAATAAGGACCTTGAAACTACTGAAATAATAATTTAACACCTCTCCATTAAAAAGAAAAATAATAAATTAATAGTTAGAGAATGTAGTTTGTATTGTCTCGATTGCATATTAGTACCTACTACTTAGATCTATGACAACGAAATGCCGATTGCTACCACCAGCTGGGCCTCCAAGAGTGATGGTTTCAGTCTCTTTTGTGTTCCTTGCTTACATACACATAATAAAGGCATTCCACTGCATTGTAAAAAACGCTTTCGTGCGCATATATGCACTTTCATATTAGGTATTTGCCTATCCAGACTGTGAATGGTCAGATGTGAATCGAATTGTAACATCTAGAGAGTTTCAGAAACATCACCTGTTAGTAAAAACACGAAATTTTACCTATCTACGTGATGATACAGACAGATTTTAATGTTTATGCCAGTTAGTCATGGGCTACATTGAACTATTCTTTTCGAAGTCACGACAACCATTCGTGCATCACACGAGTAATGGGTTGCACTTTTGCTTTCGTTTAGTTGGTTATTTTGACGAAAAAACTTTGATGAAAACAAAAACGAATTAAACTCGCGAACTAGTCATTTGTTAGTAGGTAGGTAAATCCTCGAACGTTCCCTACGTTAAAGGGGTAAATTCCAAAAGGTAAATTAACCCGTAACCTGTTTAAAATACCGCAGAATTTGTCACGTTAAATTTTACCTATTTAGGCTCATAAGTTGCTTATAGACTAATGTTTAGTTGTAAACTCAAAATCCTTTATTTTACTTTAAAATCTACGTCTTTACATGGTTCTTCATACTTTTACGAATATCTACAAATGTAACTAGATAGTCGTATTTATCTGAACTAAGATTATATGAGAGGCTACATCATTTGTTGGTATGTAGGATGTAGGTAGTATCTAGAAGTACTAATCATATTACGAAGTTTATTTCATTTATAAAAGCTAATACGGAAGGGAAACGCGGTATAGTGCTTGCCAAACACCTAGGCCGCACTGAAGTTGGTTTTCCGACGCGCAAGGCACGAAACGATGCCGTTTTTGTATGAGATTAACTCCTGCGCGACCATTGTAGCCAACTTCAGGGCGGCCAAGAAGTTTGGTGAGAACTTTATATTTTATTATTTATAAAAGTATATATTATTTTCAATATATACGTACGTGTATTTTACCTATTTTAGTATTTTATATAATGACTTTTTTTATTATTAAACAATGCACCTGCCATGTTATCTCTGCACCACCCTTGGTGGACTGGTTGAGAATGCCTAAGGCATTAACTCCGCCTTTGTACCTTTTGTGCATGAAGTCTAAATAAATAAATTAACTATAAAAGCTAGTTGTTTTTATATATAGGGAGGACTGAAAATATTTATGCAAGTAATATTTTCTTATTATAGTATAAAAAGCTCAAGTTTTTTCGCTTTTAAACATATTAACTTCTTTTTGACAGATTCATCTATATTACTCCGCTTCTTTTTATGTTAAACTACCTAGAAACAATTAGCATAAAACAGAGGTAAATAATTTGAAAAAGAAAAGTTCCCGCATTCATTTTAAGGCCACAGGATAAGGAACATTATAATTTTACTTGTATTTAGAACAAGAATTAATTTTTTCGTACAGAAAAAGCTTTGAAAATATGCAAATTTTTGATCTTTTGTGGCCGAAACTTCCGTTATATAATTCCTGTTTCTTATGTTTACATAATTTACAAGAACATTTATTACAGGTAATACAAGGAAGTTAAACCCATTTCAAGTAATCTGCATAAGGTTTACAAAATGGGCACTCGACTTTTTTCTAAATAATGTGGTAATCTCTTCTCATACTGAAAAAAAACGACCATTGATCACCACGCTAGTTCAAAAAAGTGGTCGATTTAACCTAATATTAACTTATAACTTCTATCAGCGGCTTCACCCGCGTAAAAAGTGTTTTATCAACCCCAGAGAACATTATGTAGATATAAAAAGTATCCTATGTGCTATTCCAGACTATAATCTATCTCTGTGCCAAATGTCATCCAGATCCCTCCAGCCGTTTGAGCGTGAAGAAGTAAAAAACATTCAAACACACACACACACACTCAAAAATTTTCGCCTTCATAATATTAGTGTGATGTGTGCTGGTTTCCTCATGATATTTTCCTTGCCCGTTGTCAGCGATGTACAAGATAAACTTATTCCTAAAACAAGTATTGAATTATATTTTTGTATAAGTATTAATATTAGTAGTACCCACTTGTACAAACATTGATATTAGTACATATTTAAATACATATTAGTATACGATTTGCGGTAAGTCCCTAGTAGCATGAGTAAGTGTAGGGTACATTGGTACCATTACATGATTATAATAGGCAAGAGGTTCTATTGGTAGGTACCTTCTAATCGTATCCGAAAAGATGAATGAGTCATCATGACCATATTTGGAAGTGTTTCCGCCGTAGGATATAAGACTTCATACACGTACGGTAAGTACGGTGACAAATGATAACAAAAGTGTGATCTTGGAACTAAATCAGGAAATTTATTTAAAAAAAAATATCTGATAATCTAGTCTATTTTTAAAATAGATTGACTGGCCGAAGAAGTGAAGGGTGTGTGATTACTATATTATTTTTAAATTTTTTAGTAGGTATTATTATTTATTTGTATAAACTTTGCCCCAAACTAGGAATTTCTTTCTGTATCGTGGGTGCAACAAACATTTAAACTCACATACACAAGACACCCAGATCCGGAACAACTATCGGTAGGGCATACAAATATTTGTACCGTGCGAGAATCGAACCCGCGACACGCAGCGCAGCAGCCGATCGCTCAATTTACGCAAACCGTGTCGTCAGTTTAAGTGAAAGTGCAAAGCCCTCGCCCAAATTTTTAAATATTCTTTTCCTGAATCACCTCTAACCAACCCTAAAAATACCATTTTAAAAATGTGTGACACCAAAAACAATACTCAAAAAATATATAGCATAAGTCTAAAAATACAAATTTAAAAATAATCTTAACAAATCAACTTAGACAACCGAGTCAAAGTGACCGATTACCGATGACTCACTGACTCGTAATGGCGGCTACCTGAGCCGAGAGAATGTGACTGAGTCAGCAAACTGATTCACGCCATCATTGGGAAACTCTGAAGTAAACAATTTGCATGTTAACTTGACGACTTGGGACTGGTTTAAGAAATACAACTTGTTGGGTTATGTGTTGTTACCATTACTGTAATGTGACAAGTCAAGTTGTTAATTAAAGTTGAAGTTATACCTACTTAAGGCGCAGATAAATGATTTTATTTCTGTAAGTTGGTTTGTACAAACACTTTTACATGTCGATCATACTTTTTAAAACTAGATGAGGTCGGTGTCAGCTATTGTAATTCATAGCTTTTGGTTAAAAAAGTTGTTAGCTTATAAGATAGCTCAAAGTAAACTTCAATTTGATATAAATGATTTTATTTCTGTAAGTTGGTTTGTACAAATAATATTACATGTCGATCATATTTTTTAAAAGCAGATTAGGTCAATTTTTCCTCTTTTACTCTAAGAAGAAAGGCCGAAACAAACTCACAGGTCACAGTCTCTTTTAAAGTCCAGACAAAATCTTGGTTAGATCATCTGAAGACCATGTAGACTAATGTCTGAAATGGTCTTTTGAGGAAAGAACCATCCAGATTGATTGGACCTGTCCAGTCAGTGCCCGCATTTGTCAGTAATCATGCAGCTCAACTCAGAATTTAAGGAGCTCAACGATTCGACGAACAATACCAAAGAAAGGACGTTCGGGTAGGCCGCATAAACTAGGTACTCAAACTCCCAGACCATGATTTAAAACTAACTTAGATAAATTTAAATTAGAAACATAAAAAAGTATGATCCGCATAGTCCTTCAAATTCACAACAATTAAAATAAAATGAAATAATACTTTAAAAAGTAAATATTCTTGTCATTGCAAAAACCAAAAAAATAATAATAATTGTGCAAAATATAAAAAAAAAACAAAATTAATTGAAGCCTTTTACCGCTGATACCAGTAGAGATCAGTAGCTGATTTTAAATTGAGAATCACGTCTAAACGGCTAATTGTATTTTTTTTGGAAAAAATATATGTTACATTAGACCATTTTCTTAATAACTTGATCTATGAACATTTCAAGTTTTATAACATAGTGTAATTAATTTGTAAAAGTTAAGTCTAACACGGACAAAAAGACGAAAATTGCACCGAAAAAGGGCTATTTTGAAGAAATTTTCTCCATCCCAAAGACAATTTAAGTTTATTTTTAAAGTCGTAGAATAGGGAAGAAAAAAAAACAAATGAATATTAGATCGCGCGTGTGAGAACCGAGTACGCGTTTTGTTCCCTCAAGGTCGTTGGTGACTGTCGTTGTCTTACAACGACGATATAACCACTTGACGGCGCATACAGTGCCCCGACGCTCGAAAACTATTAGTATTTTGTCGCCTATGTAAAGGCTTCGGTACTAGTAACCATTTTAGTTGTGCCCAGTTATTAGACCTGTATGCACGCTAAATAAATACAAATTGTTTTATCTTTTTATTGCAATTATAACGCATAAAAATGCCCTCATGCGCCGTAAAGGGGTATGGGAAACATGCCAAGACATCTAGTTACAAAAAGGATGGCATAACTTTTCATCGGTAAGTAAACAGTACGAAAATTATTTTTAATTTAATCAGATTATGAGACACCACAGGGATCTAGTTAAAATGGTGGATGGGGTAAACGAGCACAATTTTGAGTCCCGCGTTGATGTCTTTTGGAAAAGTCTCGCTCTTTCACTAGACAATTCTAATGCTTCTATCCCTTTCTCTCCCTTTGTATTTTAATCGTAAATATCTGTGCTGTTACTTTTAATAGCTGAAGTCGATATCGATAATAATAAAATTAAACTTAATAAAAAATGTATGAAAAAATATCTATCTACTTTTAACCGACTTAAAAAAAGGAGGGTGTTCTCAGTTCGTCGAATTTTCTTATGTATTATGTTCCCGGATTACTCGTAGACGGCTTAACCGATTTGGAAAAATACTTTTTGTTTCTCTATGTCCCCGACACACATATTTATATTTGTAATTGATTGATTTTTATTAAATAATATTTATATGATTTTAATTGAGTATTTTTAATAATGTTAAAATACATTTTATCGATATCGACAATTTTCCCTTAATCGAGTTGATCAACCCTAACGATAGCCATACCTACGCAACTTACTTTGAACTGACCAATTGCAGCCGCGCGTTCTTCCTCGTCTCCCGGCCCGCGGTAGTGAGTCGTGTGCTTCGAAGAAATCGGCCTATAAGCTCTCTAGTGGTTATATTCTCTTTGTTGTCTTAGTTACCTGTGTACTCTAAAAGAGCCTTTTACTAAAGTTGATCATACTAGTTACTAAGCAATTAGATAGGTATTATTATTATTAACATAAAGTGAAAGAATTGAAAGAAAACAGTAAATATTAAAAAGTAGTTTACTCCCAGATCCGGAACACTAAAATTTTGCGTAAGCTGACTTTACAATTTTTTTTACCAATATATTCTACTTCTTATATACAAGTCAAAACTGGAATAATTCCTTTGAAATCTGATAGCTTATTTTGTAATGATTCCAACAACATAAGTTTCATGTATGGCTCCGATACAAAACTTTCGAGTTATCAGCGTTTTAAACACGCGCGGTGACGTCGCGTGACGTCAGCCGGCCGATCCGTCATCGCTTTGTATTTTTTTTTTTAATCTCCCGTCACCGCTGAGTGGTTATGATATTATTTTATAAACTGACAAAAAATAATATAAAATACACGTCAATTTAAACTAGATGTGGTTGGTGATTCCTAGTTAAATACTTTGAGAAGAAACAATGGCGTCGTCAAAGTCCATACAAATCTTACTTAATTATTATAAATGCGAAAGTTTGAAAGATGTCTGTATGTTTGTTACTCAAACACGCCAGAACGGCTGAACAGATCTGGATGAAATTTGATACAGACGTAGATTATATTCTGGAATAGCACATTGACTAGTTTTTATCCCGGTATAATGTTTCCTTGGGATGATAGAACAATTTTCACGCGGGCGAAGCCGCTGGTAGATGCTAATACATCATAACTGATGAATGACTCAGAAAAGTGAACATCCTGAAATGATTATTATGTTGGGCTAAAGACGTCCAATGTTGGACATAGGCCTCCCCTAAGCGTCGCCACACTGATCGTACCTGTGCGTTTCACTTCCACCGGATTCCCACAGCCTTGAATTGTTTTCCTGTACGCGGTGGCCGTTCCAGTACTTTTCGGACCCATCGACCATCCGTTCCGCGAGCAATGCGCCCTGCCTACTGCCACTCAAGTCTGGTAATTCTTTGGGTTGATGTCTTTATTTCTGATCGCATCAGTAAATTAGTTAAATTGTTTAGTTTGTTTTCAGATCTTCAATTCAGCCTCAATACTATATTTGTACCCAACTGCCCCAGAAAAAAGGTAAAGTTTTTGTTATGTATTCAATCTATGTCACTCAACATCTCCAAAGTTACGAAACCGATGCTATCAAGTCAAAACAACTCCGAAGATCGAAAAAACAAGATTCGTGTGGCCACGAAACATCTTTTTCCTTGACCGAATTTCACTTGCAAAGAGGTTACGAGATCCCTTCGATACCCAAGGGAATGGTCTCCCAAAAAGTTCTGTAAATATACCCCAGACGATGGTCATTTCCATGGAAATTTTATTCTATTTTTAGTATTTTGTTGTTATAGCGGCAATGGAAATACATCATCTGTGAAAATTTCTACTGTCTAGCTATCACGGTTCATGAGATACAGCCTGGTGACAGACAGACAGACGGACCGTGGAGTCTTAGAAATAGGTTCCCGTTTTTACTCTTTGGGTACGGAACCCTAAAAACTAGCTTCTGCCAGCAGCTTCGCCCGCATGATAGTCGGAAATTATCCCAATGGAACATTCTCCCGGAAAAAAAGTATTCTATGTCTTTCTCCAAAGTCCAATCTATGTCTATACCAAAACTCATCATTATTGCTACAGAGGTTTAGGCGTGAAAACGTCACGAATTGACAGAATTACTTTCGTATTTATAAAATAATAATTAACCAATAAAAAATATTTTTTAAACAAGCTTTTAATGAACTGAAGAGTATGGAATGTAATATCGCTTGTCAGTACACCAATGAGCCCAAATAGGAAGGTGCAATCTTGTATGGTTGAGGTATGGCCACCTTCCGGGTCCATTATGAGACCAGTTCCATAATACCATATTATATCAAAGTTTCCGAACTAACATAAGACCATCAAATTTTAGCTTTATCAGATGCCTGGAACTGCTTGAAAAATCGGTAACAGTTTGCCGGACACAAATACAAAAGCAAGGAAAAATAAAGCTTGTAATAATTATGGATTCAATAAGTTCATCACCTGCAGTAGCCTTATTGCGTAATGAATTTGGCAAGGCAAAGGGCAAAGAGTAATTGACCAATCACATGCGAGATGAAAGACGCGATGTAGATTTCCGTCTATGTGATTGGTCGATTTTTCATACCCTTTGCCGTTGCTGGTTACTTAGCCTTTTGCTATGTTGGGGCGGCTCCTAATCTTACTGTATGCTGCTGATCATAGAACTTTTAAACCC
Organism: Orthosia gracilis; assembly: GCA_947562075.1. Taxonomy (NCBI): domain Eukaryota; kingdom Metazoa; phylum Arthropoda; class Insecta; order Lepidoptera; family Noctuidae; genus Orthosia; species Orthosia gracilis. The sequence continues at coordinate 39,411,123 of OX387265.1, read as the reverse complement.
CTCCTGCTGAATGACATTTTACAACGAGCGACTGCCTATCCGACATCCTCAACTTGGGTTACCATTTTGGAAATTGTAAAGTCCCGACAAAAAGCCGGACTATTAACAAAAAGTCCGGACATTTTAGTTACGAAAAAGAAAGAGTCTAAAAACTAAAACCTAACTACAAAAAAATGCGATCTGAAAAGTATAAAACAAGAAATATTCCTAAAGAATAGCCGTAGTGATATGAAAAAAAAAACTAAATTTTGTCCAAGCGAAAAATCTGGACTAATTAGAAGGCCGGATAAAGTTCGAACAGAAGGCCAAATGTCCGGATAAAGCCGTCGAAAGGTAACCCTATCCTCAACCCAGTTACCAGGTAACAAAATGCTCCTTGGTAAGTAATTTCACGTTTATGCATATTTACAAAGGACAGTAAATGTTAAAAGGGTGGCAAATGTATGAAATTTATTGCAGGTAGGTAATGACGATAAGACTTTTCAGGTTACGAGAAAATTTATGATCATGACTCCTGTATAAATGTACCAAACATTAATTTACAAATTAAGTCGAAAAATGTCGTCAATGGGTATTACAGCAAATGTGTCTGCTCCTTGGTTGAAAGGTAAACTTAATGGCCTTAATGATCCTACTATCAACTTATAAATAAGTTTTCTTTTGAAACATATTCTAAATTATATGTAGATTCTTGCGATGCAAACTGCATAATCTCAGTCCGATATTGTCCCATTGCACGGTACAGGATTCTTCTTCTACAGAGAAGGCATGGACTTTAATCACCACGACAGCTCAAGAAGGGTAGCCAATTTAAGACTTTATTCTTAAAAGTACGGCAGGCTATTAAGTCGATATTTACGCCACAATGTTAACGCAGTACTGGCCGTGCGCCCATTAACCTCCTTTTGAACAGTTTTGTTTACAAAATATTATTTGATTTACATATATGCTATTTCAGTTATGAAGAAATTCTAGCTATCAATTTTTCTGTGTAAAAATGTTTAAACATCCAAGTCGTTTTGGAGGAGTACCTAAAAATTGCGAAAAATATCGTGTTGCTAATTATTTTTTTAAAGCATAACTAACTTTGTTATACGAAAAAACCATGTTTAAAAAATAATGTACATGAAACAATTTTTTTTTAAACCTTTTATCCTAGCCGTTACTAAGGAATATGCTTTAGAAAGTTACCGTTTTACGGCACTAAAACGGCCCTTAAGTAAGAAACAGCAATTAGCAATTATCGCGCGATCAAACGCTTTGTGTCACAAAAGTTGGAATTACCTGTAGTGTAGGTATGGTAGGGCCTGCACAATCGTTTGCTAATGGCTCACTGTTTGTCAACTTATTTCTAAAAAAATCGCCAATATCTCAAAAACTTCTGTATTGAAGACTATTTATTGCGTAAAAATCGCTATCGTTTTGCTCTTGCAAGATACGTAATGTTTTCATGTTTACGATAAATTTAGTAAGACACAAATTGCCTACCAATAAAATCATAATGAGTATATCGTCTGCAAAGTTTTTGGCATCGTAACAACCTTAAATACAGTTCACTAGATGAATGAACGGCAGAAAACCAGGTCAAGATACCAATACGTCCCAAAACGATGTCTCGATCATACATCAAACAGTCTCTCCCGCACAATACCAGAAGTTTTTATAGAGGAATGGAGTGGTCGTTCCGTAAAAGAAGAAATAATCAAAATACTTTATTCCACACAAACAAACCGCACATAATAAACATAAACATGACAATTATAGTATACGGCCAGCCCTGTATTTGATAAAAACATAAAATAATTGATAAAAAAATAAAACAGAAAGTTAAGGTTTTGTCAATGAAATATTCGCTTCAGGAATTAAGGAAAAAAAATTAAGAAGGAATGAAGTGAATATTGGTAGATAAGTGTGAGATCGAAAACGAGGTAAAAAGAGTATCTAAGGATTGTACGAGGTGGCGTTATCTAGTTTGTGCCTGTGATTGGAAAAAGTCGGGCGCTTATGTATGTAAGTGTAATAGAGACAGAGTGAGCATGCGGCTAGTAGTTGCCCTTCTAGATATCTGATTGGACTACATCACAGATTCACAGACTTACACTAGCGGATGAGTTCTGCACAAAGACTCTGGTCTCTGGTCTTTTCATAGATAATATGAAGAGAGACAGTTATTTACCGCAGTCGCTTCGTCTTATTGTACAAAACGGTAAATTTTAAGGTATTGTTCAGTCCATTCTCCATATCTATTTACCCTCACAATACTAGGAGATATAATCGACCTCAAATCGATACCTATAGCATTGCGATTAACCTAAATCGTGAATCGAGAACTTACTCGGCTATATCCATTACTCATAATAATACAATTGATTCGAATTCTTCAGTTTATGTTATGAGATGATAATGTGGTATTTATTTGATTGTCTTTCTTTTGATTGATGAAACCTCATTTTGGTCTACATCTTCATGATATTGGAGACTGATAATGTATCTTTGTAGGCTAGCAGGTTTTCTATTTAACTCTTTCCGTGCATATCAAGCATAGTCGACTTTCACAGAAAATCTTTTAGAGGTACTGTTGACTACCAAGGTGGGCAGGAACGTCGTAATTTTGTGCTGCGTGATATTGCCCACCAGTCACCGAAACCAACTGACAGTGACAGTGATAAGGGACACTACAAATATAAACAGTAGATATGTCCCATTTTTTATTATTTATTAACTCCAAACATACAAATATCTTTACAGGTTAGACCCAATGCGATATTGTAGTACACTTAAGAATTAAATAGTTCCACTGCTTGTACCATAACAAATTCTATAGGTAACTTTTCTTTCAAATTGTACCCAAAACGCAACAGAATATGTCGACGTCATCAGCAACGAGATTATAATCAAGCGGTGTGCCACGGATTATGATACATCCTCAATCTCTTCAAGAGTTGGCACGGCCAAGCCTTTGTCTTTAAGCCTGTTATGAAGGTACTTTTCCCTATTTCTTCCGACCGTCATAACACTAGTATGCATACTAGTCTTGAAAATAAGGTTGAGATTTACAAAAAACTAGACGATGAATGTTAAAATTTATCATCATTTCAAACAAGAGAGGACCACAGCCTTTCAACCCCATCGAGAGGCTGTTCAGCGAGCAATTTGACCTTGATTTGATTTGCAATTCTTCAGGCTATGTAACGAGTAGTTATCTTAGTTCTCTTGCGGGTTTCTTCTTTTCTGATTCGAACTTTTGCTAATAGGTTTTACCAAATGGCTGAATAAGCATTTAGTAAAAAGGCTACATCGGTATAGCACAAAGTGCTCAAATTAATAAATTATAATTAGTACCTTTACTAATTAACCTAAAAGGTCAGCACTCTATTAGAGTTGTTTCTGCGAACCACTTAGTGGTTTTCACTATACAATGGGTTTTTTGCTTTGAGGATTTTTTTGTTTAAATAAATAATTAATATAGTTACTAACAGGAGCCTTTAAAACCCATTTAATCCTTTGCTAAGTAAAACAAGTAGTTTCTTTTGTTTAGATTACATAATTGCTTTATTTAATTAAATGTTTAGTTAGTGGTGCGTAGCAAGTGTATATTTGAACAAGATAAGGAATAAATATAGAGTGTGTGATGTAATTTAGAGTTTGATTCAATAGAGAGGAGAAGACAGAATGTATTTGTAGGAGCAAAAGCGAAGTATATAAGTAACGAAACACCTACGGACTGAGATTCAGTTATCCGTAACCTGTGGGTCGTCAGTTTACCTGCTAAACCTGGTAACCCATGAACGATAATGACGGCTACTTAGAAGCTAGATGATCTTCCGTACGCCCTCCTATACACGAGAAATTACTAGTGTATGGCAAAGCCAACAAATAAAATAAACTTTTTGCGGCCAGGCAACCCCGTAGTAATCTATTGTACTAACAAGAATGATTCCCAAAAATCAAGTTTTATCAAAAACAAAATAACTGCAGATTTTTGCACTGGGATCTCAAACTATTACATTTTGACCCTTGGGCAGTCTTTATCGCTGATGGAATGTGACTTTGTCTAGAGTCGAAAAGCATGTCATCTGTGAGTTTAAAAATCACTAATCGGTGTACAAGACGTACGGCGATGCTTCACCCGTACATCATGGTGGACATCCCACCCATACGCACCAAACGTTTAGGGAATACTTTTATTATGCGTACAGCTAAGGAGTAGAATTCCCTGCCGGAGTCTGTATTTCCTGATGGCTACAACCTGTGAGTCTTAAGTCAAAAGTGAATAGATTTTTTCAACGCAAGCGTGCTGCAACGTCGACCACATTGCGTACCATCAGGTGAGATAGTGGTCAAGTGCGAGCCAATAAATAACAAAAAAACACAAATAAAATAATTCTGACTACAAGCGGACAGCGCATTCGAATGTCACTTTCGATGTTAGCGGCAACTTTGCAGCTTGACTGCAGTTAAAATGCAGTCCAACTGTTTAGAATCAATATAAAATAATATCCGTGCAAAATTACACAAAAGAACAACTGCACCAAGACTAATGTAAAAAGAAAATAAGAATGTTCTATCAGTCACCAGTCTGATACAATTTCTCTTTTCTAAGTTATTGCTTGGCAGACTGATACCTTTCCTTTGCTCCATTTCCACGCTTCTTAACCCAACATATATCTTGCAACAAACCATTAGCTAGTTCCCAAGATACTGTGACAATAAATGCGTTCTTCACAACCTTTAATTCAAGTGCACCAAGGTTAAAAATGCATTGTCTCTCTTACTCTTATGCAATTTGTACAATCGCTCTTGTACAGTCTCGACGCATTCTAGGCAATAGTTTTCATAGCATCGTCGAACTTATAAATGTTGTTATAAGGGTGATTATTCTGTGGTTTGCTTTAGTAGTTGTGGTTAATATGTGCGGTGATTGTTGCGGAATGGCATCAGCAACATAAATAAGGGAATTAAGTGACGTGGAAACGTTATGTATTAGTTGAGTGTTGGTAGTTCCGATTGTAGTCCTCTGTCATTCATAAATTACATAGTATTAGTTAATGATGATTGAATGTTTCCATCTAGTTCGAAATGTTACGTTACTGTTGTTTTGTGATTCAGAAAATTCAAACCTTATACTTTATTTAATAAGATTTAAATCCAGTTTTGTATTTAAGATGAGATATTATAATCTATGAAATTAATGATCTTCCTATAGAAATCCGAAGTATTCGTGCCATACGTTTTAGGCCGACTGAATTCTGAGCTAACAGTAGGTACAAAGTTGACAGTCTACAAAATGAATAGGTACTTCGTGACAAAATTACTCGTACTCGCATCTACATTATCTCGTGTAAATAAATCACGGGTACTTAATAAATTGGCTGGTATACCTGTTACTTCTTTACTTTGTAATTAATTAATTTACAGTTTAGTGGTCGGTCCAGTTAATAATATTAGGATTATGGTAAATCGCTCCTAGATTAATGTTCAAGAACCTTTCAGTGTCGCAATCTTATTTCAAGTTTAATTTATGGAAGGGGTACATAACATAGGTTTTTTTTGTCACGATTCGTTATTCCTTGAAGAGAAATATCGACTTGTACCATGTAAGGCTAAGAGAGGGTCCAGTTACTTCTCTAAGACTAAATCAAACAGCTTAGTAAAAAATAAATGAAAATAGATGAAAACTAAAGATTTAGCAGCAAGTTCTGATGTTTGAAAGCAAAAGAAAGTGTCAAACAAATTCTATATTGCAGTACAAAACACTCGCAAGAAATGAAAATAGCATTCTAAGTATAAGAGACAATGAAACGAAAATTGAAGAATACTGCGGGAGTAACGGTTAACAAACTTATATCCCATCACAAAATTTACAAACTAAGGCGCAGTTTTTTATCCTAACTGTGGATCAAAAAACTCAACCAAAGGTGATACATTCCTTTGGTGAACCAATAATTTGAAATTTCGGTAAAATGCGTTTTTAGATCAATTGCTACTCTAACAAAGGGTCAAATAATTAACTCTCAGACTTATTATATAGCATATTTAAGATTTAACCATTGGTTGCGTTAACTATACAGATAAAAAACTGGGCCTATGTCATCAAATAAAAAAACAAAAATCAAGGTAATAATTACATGCAAGATCTTAAAAATTAGGTAGTGCGCTATGTTTTGCCAATTGACATACAAATTCATTCATCGCTTCCACACACGATCAACTAAGTTATGCGGATACGCTTGAACATCACTAACTCCAAGTTAACAATCCATTACAAAGTTAATCGCTCGCTAGCGTAACAAATATCGATTTGCACTGATTCCGTCAAACAAAATTTTTTTTACACCTGCCTGATAATCTAAGATGTCGGTTAAACTGAGAAAGTCACATAGTAACAATGTTCTTATTTTGTATTGAAAGAAAGGAAAATACGGAAACCGGTGAATCGATTTATTGTTAAAGTTATGGTAGATTTGTAAAAGAAAGCGAAATAAGACGGTAGAAAAATAATAAAGAGTACCTGTGAGTGACTCAAAGCTTGCTGATGAGGCCCATTGTAAGTAATTACAGGCAACAAACACTGGTCATAGACTTTTGCCTTGAGACACTGAGCAGGCTGATCAGGCATAAAGCCAAGCCAAGATCTAATTCGGACTCGGATCGGACTACAAAACCTACGGCGGCGATGCGCCTTCGGTACATTGTGGAAACGTCACCCATACACGACCAAAATCATCCCATACAAAGAAACCGTGCTGAAGAGGAACCCGAGGAGGGACCGCTCGTCAGGGCTTTTGCCGATTAAGCCGACGACGTCGCGGCCAACTAGTAGGTTGCGGTGCCGCGGCTGAGGGTTGGAGGCCGCGGCAGGAGGGGAGTGCCGGTATTGCGATAGCCGCTCTCTCTATCCCCTGCGGCCGAAAAATGGTAGGTGGCGGGGCCATTGACCTTGACCCGTCACAGGGGGACCTAGGGTGCCATACACGGGGTCGTCTGGCGCCCATGTGCTGGTTTGGTTCTTGTGGTGGTCACGGCGTACAGTGTGTTCTGGTGCGTCGGTGATGGGGGGTTCTCCCCCGAGGAGGGTCCGGTGACGGACAGCCGCGGCGGATTCGCGGTGAGTGCTAACGCGTGCCCGTATTCCCGCCATAAGCGGCACAGGAGGACACCGTGGAGTTTTAGTGGGTTAGTGTCCCACATAACTGCACTATCCCCCCGTGGCAGTGCAGTATGCGTGAGCATTTTCTTCCAGTAGATCTTTGGCTGATGCAGAGATAAATAGGTGCAATATTGAAAGCAAATCATGACAAGTAATGTTTATCCAAATACATAGCTACTACAAACAACTACATACAATAAAATACATACAGTATAACACACACACACACATCAAACACTTCCACATACACACACATACATATATTATCTTCCTCCCTTTGTTTCATATAACTTGGGAGGTCGGTGCAATACGTTTTCTTATTAGGAACATTCCGTCTTGTCAACCGTCACGCTATCACTGATTCCCTTTTCTTTCATATCATTTCTCACACAATAGGATAAGCTGTAACGTAGCCAATAGTTGTTTAATTTACCGATACCCAAAAGTTGACTACTTTTTGGCAATGGTCCAGGTCTTGCCCCGGCTTTGCCTGCCGGGCGAGCACGGCTTACTCTGTGACAGGCTTGAGTCACACATTTTTATCAGAGTTTGAGAACAAAAACCATGATAAAATGCGTGACTCAAGCCTATCACAGAGGCCGTGGTCGCCCGGCTGGGCCATAATTAAAAATAGACTATAGTGATCTGGAATAATGATATACCTATGTGATATAATGTCATTCACTATACTTATCAACGTAAACCGTAACCTGTGGTCGGATAAGGTAAAATCGCAAATGACGCACACTCGAAATCGAGCTTTAGAGGGGAAAAAAGAATGATTCATTCATCATTGACCATTGAAGTCCATTCACGAATGTGGACATTTTGTTGTAGGTAATCGTAATCGATGAGCAATCGTATCTACACGTGATTCGAGTAATCATCGAGTAAATACAGTGAATGCTAACTGGTTGATATTTGTTTAAGATGTTATCTTGAGCTTACCGTGTCTATCGCTACCCATTTTTGCGTGACGTATGAGATGTGTAAAAGGGCAACGAAAATTAGCAGCATAGCATAATCCGCTTAAAGACAAAAATAAAACTTCTCGCATTCAAAAAAATCTCTTTATGAGTGCATAGTGATGTTTTTCATTAATTTTCTTTCTTGGTCTCAAGATACTTTTGAGATAAACTACAAACCTTTTAAAACCAAAGGTTTTGGGAGAACAGATTTGATAGCAGTTGTGATATAAACAAATATCGGTATCTTAGGTAATAAGAAATATCTAGTGCTTTGGTTAAGCAACCCTAACTTTGGCATATGAGGTTCTATCAAAATGGGAGACCTCCCGAGCCTCTTAACTTTTACGGCTTTAAAAAGTTACAAAAAAAAAATATTCAATACACTATCGAAGCAATTACTTAACCGACTCAATTCAACAGAAACCTAACTTACTTGTTAGTTAAATTAAACAGCTCGTGGTTTGTATAATGAAGCGGGCTTAACGGCGTGTGTAACTAACCAGCTCGGTGCGGGTCAGTTGATTGTTAATCGTACATCACCACTAATGCACGCTAGTATTATAATTGGGTGGAGAACGTATGAAATGTATGGTTGTTATACATATTATCGAGGACTAAAATATATGGACAGGCAGCCAAAGTAACCTCTGTGTGGCACCGATAACGAAGTTTTGTTCTGATTTTCTATTATTTTTGTTTTCCCCGCCTGCAGCACCTCATACTACTTAATGTATAAATAATTAATTTTTTTGTAGTACTTGTTTTTCTATTTCAGTTAATTATTTTTAGCAGCCGGGTTTTTTTTTTATAATAATTTGTTTTATTTCCGACTTTTTAGGAACGAGTTCTCTAAAAGTAGTAAAATATTATTTATTTTGCTAACAATGTTACGCTTATCTTGAATTTGTGGCAAAATATGAACATAAAAGTGTTACAATATATATATATATTTGGAATGGCCTATTTAGTAGCTTTCTTATTATATACATATTATTAGGATCACGAAAAACAAAAAAATGTAACACCCCTTTTTTTAGGGGATTAGCCATTAGACCATTTAAAAAAATATATAGCCTATGTCACTCCCACAATTAAGACAAATCCAACGACAACTCATATGTCATAATCCGTCAAGCCGTTTGTGCTGTAGAGCGTGCTATAGAAATGTACATATATACGTACATATGCTCGAATAACATTACCCACCCTTAGTCGGGTAACCTTCCCGCAGTCGAGTAAAAAGAGAGGACCAAACCATACCACTATCCTTGGCCTAAGTTATCGGTAACTGAACTCATGAGTAGCCGATTGATGATTCCAAATGTATCGTGTCGGTATTGGTAGAAAAATTGTAATACTGAAACGGTATCTTGTAGGTTATGTTGTTGGGTTTCTGAAAACCTCCTGAGGCACAAGTCTATCTTAAGTTCTATTTCAGATATGGCAGTAAGTGATAAGAAGTGTTCCAGCCGAAAGCACACTTAATAATTCAAGCAAGATATTATTAGACAAAAGCAATTTAATATAAACACACCGAGAGTTTTCTCCGATATCAATAGGTACAGATAATAATGTTATATCCCAAAGCTCTTGTTTCCTTTTCACCCGATAGTCAGTAGCCTGGATATAGCTGATAAAGATCATCTAGGACCTAATTCTATTCAGCGGTGTGAGAATAATACTACCAAATCCAAAGGCGACACTCCACAGTCGACAGCTAAGCTACGTACGTGTATTTAGCTTGCTGACTATGAAAATATTGGAGGGATCGAACACTGTTACATACGAGTTGCATACGAATACGCATTGAATAAAAATAATCTTTTTAACAAAAAAATTAAACCGACTTCCAAAACAAAACACGACAAAGCGAAAAATAACCTATTTTTATCGTTTTTTAAACAAGAAAGTTATTTTTCGCTTTGTAGTGTTTTGGTTTGGAAGTCAGTTTATTTTTTTTTGTTAAAAAGTTTAGCTTAGGTAAAGTTCATTTGGATACATACTCGACTTCACTTGTTTAGAAATCGGGGGATAATGTTATTGTGTGGAGCTCATGTTACATTGGACGGGCTCCTTTAGGATGACAGGCGATCGCTTCTATCTTGTAATACTATCAAAGTGTTTTGGCTAGGCTCGAACAGTGAGATTGATTACCACTTGTCAAGCCGTCGTCCACAAACAAACATTGTGTATAGAGGATCTCGACGCGTGGGAAGTTGGGCAGCCGACGGCTCAATATTCAATATAGTGTTTTTCTTTCGAGCAAGCGAAAACTATCAATGAAAATAAAAAAAATCATTGAAACTCGCGATGAACGCTGTTTGGATTTGAACGAGTGACTGAGCACTAAATACACCGATTATAGAGTAAGAAGAAAGTACTTCTTCCTATGCATGGGATATAACTGTAAATGGCGAAATGTAAGTGCACCTCTGCTTAACCCTTTGGAGCATACAGGCATGATATTATGAAGACTACTGTCAACGATTGGACGGCGAAAATGGCAGTAGGTATCAATATAATAAGCCTAGGCGAAGATAACCCTTATTAAAAGATTTGAAAATTAGGTGGAATGAGAATCACGTCTAAATGGGAAGTCGTAATATTTTGATAAAAAAAAATGTTGTATTAGACCATTTTCTTAAGAATTCAATCTAAGAAAATTTTGAGTTTCATTTGTATAACATAGTGTAATTAATTTGTAAAGTTATGTCTTACACGGACAAAAACACGACAATCGCGCCAAAACCATAGGCGTATTTTAATAAAATTTTCACCATCACAAAGACAATTTAGGTGATCTGAACCTTTTTTACATCTAAGAATAATAAAGAAAGTACAAAAAACTACTGAATTTTAGTTCGTGCGGGTGTGAAACGAGTCGTGTTTTGTTCCTTCAAGGTCGTTGGAGACTGTCGCTGACGTTTCCAACGAGGTTTTTCATGTGTGCAGCACATGAAATACCTTTGCAAGGCCTGTCAACAAATAAATCGATAAATTCAATATCAATTAGGCACAATATTGTTTATTTTATGGACAGGGGGATGACCACAAGCTCTTAGAGTAAGGTTATTTTGAGTGTGTGTAAGGGACAGATTTATATGACTTGTATACATCTGTCACTTACGTGATCTCAAAATAACCATACTCTAAGAGGTTATGGTCACCCCCCAGATGTTTATGGTTTAAACGATTGCGTGGATAGTTAGATTTTAGGATGAGTGAATAATTTAGTGATAATTCATAGCTTGTAACGACGAATGTGAGTACCAATACAAACCCATCCAGGTTTAATGGTACAAACATAAATGTAATCAAGATTGTATTTATGAACGAAAAAAAATTCATCGACTTGAAGATGAAGCAAACATTTAGGAAAAAATGATTCTTATTTATATCACATCTCACAAATCTATCCATCTTTACTTAAATCTTTAATTTGGTAATATAACTTTTACCGTTCAAGATATGAACCTTTAAATTCGTATATATTGCGATTTCGGGTTCAGAGAACTCTCCACATTCGTAAGAGATTTTATCATCATTTTTATCCCAAAATAAACAAGCTTATCAATCAACAAGGCGCCACACCTCGGTCGCTTCGCTAACATACTCGTAAAATTAGGAACTTGGTACATCGATCAATATTATTTAATCACAAGTCCTCGAATGTAGGAAAAACTTTTTATATGAACACAACATTATTTCGGGACATTTGGAAATGGGAGAATTCGGGACCAGTGGAATGACTTCTATTTTTAACAACATAATATAACGCCGGTATTCCCGGAAGGGTTAAGACACCCACATTTTGCCATTTATGTTCGAGTCCAATGTAGATAGAAGGGGCCAAGCCTATTGCTCCGGGCACAAGTCTTGAATCCAGAGTCTACTGTGAAACTTCTTATGGAAAAATCCAACAATACTTTTTGCCCGCATTTAATGCAAATAAATGGCTTTGACTTTGAATTTGAATCGAGGATCTCACTGAACTTAGTAGTGCGCTTATAACTACTAGCTAGACTAACAAGCAAGTCGAGATCTATGTTTAAAATCCTCAATTTCAATAGAGGCGGAAAGTCCCTTATAGCTATATATATATATATAAAATGTTATAGCGGTTTGAGAAACCTCATCATCCTTGTGTCTATTTTAAAAAGTGGACTGTATTTGAAGGTTTCTGGTAATAGTGCTTTGAAAATAAGCGGGAATAATGATATACGTTAAGCTTTTCCCTAGAAAATGCTCTAAATTAAAGGATATCGGCTAATAGAAATGTTTCCCTATCGATGGAACTGATGTTCATTCATCCGATATAAATCCCCTTTCGTCTCATACGATACCAGCTTATAGAGATTGTGTGGTATTATGTACCATCTCGCAACGCAATGATGTCTCACTAAATATAAATAAACCCTAAAATTAATCCTACGTATAATATTTATCAAACGAAAATATTTGCAGGGATTTAACACAACATTTGTGTACGGCAAATATACTAAACTAACAAAAATATAGTGGGTAGGTAAATTATGGATGCAGCAGATGCATTGCTTTAAATATTTATTAATTCAACAGCTTTAAGCTAAATGCAATTTGCTACTGGAATTATATATAGACAACATTTATTCGACATAGACATAGTAGATCACTCGGCGGCTCGCCTTTGTACATGAATTTTGTAATCAATTTGTTAAAATGTAATGTCTTGTTGAAAAAAAACAATATATATACTAGCTGACCCCCGGGGCTTCGCTCCCGTCAATTGGCTACTTACCTACCTACACTACCTACCCTACCTACCCTACCCTACCTACCCTACCATACCTACCCTACCCTACCTACCCTACCCTACCTACCCTACCCTACCTGCCCTACCCTACCTACCCTACCCTACCCTACCTACCCTACCCTACCTACCCTACCCTACCTACCCTACCCTACCTACCCTACCCTACCTACCCTACCCTACCTGCCCTACCCTACCCTACCCTACCGACCGTACCCTACCTACCCTACCCTACCTACCCTACCCTACCTACCCTACCCTACCTACCCTACCCTAGGGGTATGAAAAATAGATAGTAGCCGATTCTCAGACCTACTGAATATGCATATAAAATTTGGTAAAAATCAGTAAAGCCGTTTCGGAGGAGTACGGTAACTAACATTGTGACACGAGAATTTTATATATAAGATATATTAAATATATTAGGTACTATAGATGTACCTCTACATAACTCTGCCGTGAATACATCATCATCAGCCTTTTAATGTGCCCACTGCTGGGACACAGGCCTCCTCTATGTGAGAGGGGATGGGCCCTAATCCATCAAGCGGGCCCAGTGCAAGTTGGTGGAAGTCACATGTATTTGTATTCGAATTTTTGATTCTGGGATATTAGTGGCGATGAGACCTACAATAAGTAAGTCGTGGCCGTTACCACTTGGCCGTGCTCTTCAAAGAAGACTAAAAAAACTCTTGATTTCAAAACGATTACAATGGATATTGAATAATAGCTACTGAAGACTTACAAGTTTGGTTTCCTTGCAGCCTTCTGGATAGGAAAAACCTTTAAGTGCCTACATAGGTGCTGAATGCAACCTAGAGAATATAGGTCTCGGACACACGACATATAAGGACCGGTATGCATCACACGCTATGCCAGACGTATAAGACATTAAAATTCACAACGTTACTCAAAAGCCGAGCCTTGGAGTGGAAGGCTTATTTGAATATCCTATTTTAGGATATTTATTTATTTATTTAAATTAGGACTAAAATAAGAGTAAAATATTGTCAACAGGCACTTTGCCTGTTGACAGCGATGTGGATGAATATTTTAGGTGTCCTTATACCGATAGTCCGAGAAAAGAAGGGATAAAAATCGTCAGACACGATTTTAGCAATGGAGCTGAAAGGACACCAGATTTAAGACCAGAATGTTTCAGGAGTATCAAATAATTCATTGGCTTTGAAATATGTCATCCATTGAGTAATTTTTGTAGAGCTGCATTTTTATATTTTACCAAAACTGTTCCACTGCAGGGCAGAAGCCTCGTGCAGTTTCTTCCGACTTTTCCTGAACCATTTCGAACCAGCAACATTACTTTCTGGTAAAAGAAATGTTTAATGATGAATGAAGTGATAATGAAACACAATCAAATATTGAGTTTTTAACTACTACTCATAAGATTTAGAAGTTTTCAGTCGAAAGAAATGTAAATACTTATAATAACTTCCGTAAGCGAAATTCATGTTTCCAAATTACTTTCGGTTGGTTGGATACATTTATATCACATGTATATTGTTTCATGCTCAGGGGAACACAGTAGTTTAATAATTGTATGAGTTTCAATAAGTTTTAGTTGAGTGCCTTGCTCAACGCTGTGTTAAGCCAATCTCATTGCTAGGTCTCTCGTGGTTTGGAGTGAGTTCTGAAGTTCTGAACACAACACATCTGAATAATATTGCCGTTATATTATTTTGTTCTTTGTTGTCTTGTATATGTAGCGTTTAAATTGTATCGTGTCTTGTGTATATAGCGCTTAAATTCGAATTATTTGTGCTTTATTTATTTATAGTTCATTCGTTTTATAAATAAACACTGTTCCAAAAACACTGCTTTCATAATTTGTCTTCATATAACGAGCTATCAACTGCGGTGGGATTATTAGAAGATTAACTTCCATAAATGATTCTATCTTGTCGACTAGGCAAATAGCGTTTAGAATAGGTAATGAAAAGAGTTTCGCTTGACTTAATAATATATTTAAGGTAAATTTTCATAAAAATATTGAAGAGTAATGCTGAACTAGACACAGGAGTGAAAATGAATTAACATTATTGAGAAGTACTCAAGAGATTATAAATTAGAAGAAGATCTGGTTGAAGTCTGGAACAAGTTATGTTGTTATTTACCCGAAATAAATATGGGATAGGTACGGGAAAATAATAGTAAATCCATCCATTCGTCCATCTATTGAAAATCTAAATATATCTTCGGCTTCCCAATTATATTTACTAACCTTGTCAGCTAATTTGTCAGTGGCCCAAATTCTGGTCCCAAGAGTTCAAAGGGCTATATCAAAACTATGATGGATAACATGGTTCTACAGTTTCTAATTAATATCAGTTAATTTTATTAGTGTAGCGATGTAAGCCGAGTAATATACCCAGATTAAAATGACTGGCAGAGTTTGTTATATATATATTATAATGTATGTAAACGGAACGCTGGCAGAAATTTTGCCGAGATTCCAGATAAGCAAGAATGAGGTATCAGTTTATGCTGATATAGCTGAATACCAGTATTTTATACGGAGTGACTGCCTAACCAAGCCCATTCCCTCCTATTCTCGCAGGGAGGAGAACTGTGTCCCAGCTGTGGGAACATTTAAAGGCTGATGATGAAGACTGCCTATCTCACTTCCACAGCTTGGTAGTCAGACTTGCCGACGTCTAACTACCAGTCAAGGTTTTTTTTTTCTTTTTTTATCAAAAGGTTGCCCCATACTAGGAATTTCTTCCTGTATCGTGGCTGCGTTTACAATCATTTAAACTCACATACACAAGACACCCAGGTCCGCAACAACTATCTGTAGGCTATACAAATATTTGTTCCGTGCGGGAATCGAATCCGCGACTGGCAGCGCAGTAGCTACGCCAACCGTGCCGTACAAATGACGGCCGGTCCCTGCGACTTAGCATGCTTGCCGAGGCACGAAGAAGTCTGGTATTAGATGGCTGATCATCCATCCATGGACTGGCCTCAGCAAGCAATGTTTAACGTGCGGATGGTTTTAGTACCATCCTACGAAAAAGGATGGCGTCCACGATGTGCAGAGTGCGTGGGAGCTCCAACAGTATTCTGAAGGTCATCCGTGATAAGCCGTGTTGCGCCTTCATGGCGCACTGGGTACATGTACACGTGCATGTGCCCGGTGCGTTAGGTAAGCGCAACAGACATATTATGAAAAGAGGCCTTAGTGCGAGTTTTTACTCACGCTCAATCGCGTTAACGTAAACGTCAATTTGTATTGAAATTGGATAAGCGCCGTCTGGGGACGGTAAGGAGAAACCTCTTTTTTTGTATATATTTTGACATAAGAGATCGTTTACGTTATCACGAGTGAGTACATCAAAAACTCGGAATAAGCACACTGTTGTTTTGTTACTGGCATAGCTTATAAGTAGGATATACTAACAACATAAACATGTTTGTTACTAACATAGTTTGTAAGTATTGCGTACTGACAAAATTAATAAAATGTCGCGATTAAGTGTGTTACTAACATAGTTTTTAAGTAATTTGTAATACTAACAAAACTATGGACCTTTGAGTCTGCAATAAAATATTTTTATTTTTTTAACCTGGAAGATCGATCCATGCGGCTGTTGTTATGAGCTCCTCATCGCGGAGCTTACATTATTTTAAAACTTCTGGAGGGTTTTCACATTTCATAAACAATTTCACGCGGATATGCTTCTATAGCACAAAGTACGTAAGCGGCGGTGCGCCGCAGACAGAGAGGCCACTACGAACAAAGCGTCATTTTGCACACACACATTGACATTGCGATTTTACAGGGAACATTGGGCAATATTGGACCGAGCTCAGTCGTGGCTGTCACGAGGGCTTTGTCCGTCATTTTGCACGCACACATTGACATTGCAATTTTACAGGGAACATTGGGCAATATTGGACCGAGCTCAGCCGCGGCTGTCACGAGTGCTTTGTCCGTCATTTTGCACGCACACATTGACATTGCGATTTTACAGGGAACATTGGGCAATATTGGACCGAGCTCAGTCCCGGCTGTCACGAGTGCTTTGTCCGTCATTTTGCACGCACACATTGCGATTTTACAGGCAATACGAGTATTGGGCAATATTGGACCGAGCTCAGTCGCGGCTGTCATAAATATAGTACTGTAACGAGGTTGCATTGGCTGGGTTACCTTTATTAATTGATTCAGACCGAATATACTCTACATTAATTATTCAAATTAGTTCTTTCATTAATTTTTATGTTATAAAGATCATTACATTTTTCAAAATGACAAGTTTTAAATCAATATCTAGGCCAATAATAAATTATTTTAAGTCCACAGACGAAATTGGAAAGGCTATGAAACTTGTCGTGATAATATGATTTAAGTCATCCAGCTCACAAATATGTTTCCTCCTACTGCACAGCATAATTTTCTCCTTGTTTAAGTACATCTCATTTTTAGTTCGCTTCTTAAGCAGTCGGATTTTTTTATTTTACTGACTTTTCTTACATTTATATATTTGTCAAGTTTGATGCTTTCCACATTTTAATAATGGAATGTTGCCTAATCATTGTAGTAATTCTTGTCAATTCTCTCATTTATGTATTAGTCTTTTAATGAATAAATATTAAATGTTTTTAGTGGGATCATTATCCACAATTTTTACTTCTTGTTACCATCCAATCCTCGTCGTATGTGGATCGTGATCTTTAATGGATATTTGATGCTTTGTCTACCCTCTAAGGCATGTTAGCATGATATGATGTATGTTTAAACGAATCGATGTATTTATGTGTATAACTAAAACAAACCACTCTTTTTAGAAATTCGGTATCAATTTATTAGCAACCCTAGTAAATCTTTGACAGATTAGCTGTCAATTTTCGAAACAGCAAGAGTGGCCCTCCCGTATACTTTCTCTTTTGTGGTAGAAGTCTATATTGCATCCACATTTCGTTAGCATATTTTTTATTGAAATGAAACACAATATAACAGAGCTGGTGCATCAGTGCGGTACAATGTAAATGTCACGGTTCTTGGACAGATAAGTAATGTAAGAACAGGTTTTTTGTTATCATGGGGTAATCGTTCCGTACCCGTCCTATGTTCGTAATATTCATATTCATATATACATATTCTAAGTTGCAAAAGAGCTATTTGGAATTTTCAGATTAGCTCTAAATACTATAGAAATATAGTTGATTAGCTTTTATCGTCGCCTGTTGTACAGAAACTGCGCATTTTTCCGTTGTGAAAAGTAGTCTATGGCACACTGCGTAGAAGTTTTTATTCGTGACAGTAATCCGATCAGTACCAACTTCCAGAGTCACAAACAAACAATTTTGCATCGTTTTAATATTTGTTCAGATTTCAGATTGCATGTCCATGGTAAGTTTATTTTAATTTGATATGCCCGCGTTTGCAAACATTATATTGTTTTCTCTCTGTTAAAAGTATTAACTGCGTATTAAAATTACTTTCTAGTTTTTATTCAGCGTTATGTTGGAAACTATTCAATGGTTCGCTGCATTAATATGTGGGTTGATGATTGATAGTTTATAGGAGGCCTTTAGTGTGGTCAGCGGACTGGAAACAACAGTAGAAAGCATTGACTGACGTGTCCATTGAATATTGATGTAATTTGTTGTTGTAACTTTGTTGTACTAGGAAACTAATTTGAATGATATATACTTATGATATCGTAATAGGACTACCAATATTGTGGTCGGAAAAATTGTTCATTTTTTTTTATCCTTTTCATTCAAACCACTATGGTAATCCTTTTAGAGCTTTCCTGTTGTGAAATTTAGTTGCCTACGGAATATAGAAGTTTTTATTTTTTCATTTTTATTTCATTGGTTATTCTTTTCAGGCTTTCCTAGTGTAAGTTATTATAGTTATAGACTTTTATGTTCTGTAAACATAAAATTCAAATTATCGTTATTCCCCTTAATCGGGGTCACTTTAAAAAAAAACAAAATAGCAATTCAAATTGCACCAATAAAATTTAACTCTACTTACAATTTAACGGGTTGGTGACCCGCGTCCCTATTCTTTTTTTACGCCCCTTTCTTTTTAATAACCCAATCAGTGGTAACAATTATTTTAATACAAGAACCCTAAAATGTTTTATCAAATGAGATTACACAATTTGATTCCTAGTTAAGCGTCTGTTGGACTGTGGACATTGTAATGGACGGCTAACCGACAATTAAACCTAATTGGTATCATTTGAGGGGCAGAGGACCAATGCGGGACATTTTACACTGGCTTTTACAGTTCGGGCTATGTACTGCAATCATGTGTGGTATTGTTTTTAAGTTTATTTTTATCGTGTTACTTACTCCATCAGTTAAAGTCTCGTGCTAAAAATGATCCTTAATTTTAAAGAAATTTACTTATATTGCTTTTTTTCCAGTGAATTTTGCGTTGTTCTTTTTTTACGGTTCAGTCAGCTCTTGACCCCTTCACATACCGTTAGGCGAGATCTCGCCTGATGGAAAGTGATCGATGGCGTCTACGATGTAACGAATGACCCTAGAACATACCTTTTCACTCTTGCTTTGATGGTTTACAGGTTCTTGATGGAAGGGGATCAAAGGACCAAACAAATAAAGCCTTGAATAAAAATATCTGCTGTTATGAAAATCATTGTTTTTGCATGAATATCACAGACTAGTTTATTGCTCTGACAGGTCTGTGATTACAAGTGTGACACGTGTCTGGTGTCTTTCTAACGTGACGGTATATTTTCGTCACTGCCTAAGACATTCATACACAGAAATTGCGTGGAGTAATCTTAGCTGGGAATGACATGGAATCGTCTACGAAGTAAATGTTTTATCCGAAACATTTTACCTAGAAAACGTCTCAAATTTTTGTTTTCCCTTTCATAGAATACTGGATAGGCTTTATTACGTGTTGTGGGTGGTTTAACAAAATAATTCCTGTAAAGGAGTCATTATACTATTGTCATTAGGATTTTGTCGAGTTATGCAAGCATAAATTGGGCACGTTTGGACATTTTTGTACGATCTCTTACAAGAAAATTGTGTCGATATTATGATGAAACTTTGAAGTTCAGTTGATAACATCGATTTTCTGATTCAAGATCAGCTAGAGCTGCATTCCTGTCGATAGTTCGAATGATGGGGCAGTTTCCTTAACTGGCATTTACAAACGTACCGTCCTGAATTTAACAGTGTTCAGTAACGTAATGTATTTGATATAAAATTGTTTTGGAAGTGTCATACCTACTATAAAAAATATATTTTTAGTGTTGAAAATAATTTAATGGGAAAAAGAGTGATAATAACATTTCGGGACAAAACAAAGTAAGAAAACATAAAAGAAAACCCAGTTCCACCACACACAACCCAACACTTTGTCAAATCTTACAACTACCTACTATGTTACTATTATTAGCCATAGCCGATGTTGTATAGATCTGTCAAAAACCAACAAAAAAAGGACAACTTCAAATTCGTCGGACTCACGAACCGTGGCGGATAAGGAATGAGTCATCAATAAGGAAATCCATTCCTATGGCTAATGGTGAAAGCTTTGGTGAATTCTAATGAAAGGTGACGTCATTGATGCTAGTCTAATTGGTTCCGCAATGGTATACATGTGAGGATTACATGGTTTTCTTGGTATCGGAATGTGGAGCGAATTTAGTCATGTTTACGTAATTTACTTGATTGCATCGTATTGTTTTAGTATGCAAACATTTAAATATCTGTGTTTGTATGTGAAACTGTGTTCAACGCACATTTTGTGTTAGTTTTGTTTCTTGCATTGATGATTGTGTTAAGAATGTGTTATTATTCTGCCTTCCTCAGTGTCCTTAGCTTCGTGATTCTAAAATTGTATATGTTATTTGTCTTTGGCTTGATTTGTTTCTACTTTCGTCCTCTCTCTACTCTTCGTCCTTTATTATATAAAGTCATTACATCAGATATTGTTTCAATAGTTTTGATACTTAGACAAGTAGATTATAAATAAAGTTGACATCTAGATGTAATTTGACTCTGCAACCTTGAAGGTCTGGTAACTCTTTACAATATTCAATAACTCGATACCGTAATGTACCAAGAAAATACCGCTACAAATCGCACGAAGTAGCCGCAACCAGTCTTACTTACTAACAGTTATGCAAATTAATGACCATCTTTATTAAAAACAATGCCTTACCTCTGACTCATACTTATGGAAAATGGCGTCTTTGTGCATATTTGTGAGGAACTTATAATATAAACCAAGGGTTGTCAGACAGACTTTGCTTGGTATGTCTTTTTGTATAATGCCAAATTAGACGGTCGATTTGTTAGACTTTCTATTTAAACCAGTTTATGCGACTGATGAATTAATTTTGTTGTTAATTCATAAGAATTCAAGACTTTTTCATGACATCCCAAAGGATAAAAAAACCACCATTATATGACATTTTAAAAGTTAGGCAAAAATCTTTTAATCCGTAACCAATAAAGATGAGATGTTTTGTCTTTTCGGCTCTCCAGTTTTAGAATATGACAACCCTATAAGAAGTATAAACCACACACGATGTGATCAAACAAGGACCAAAGTAATATCTACATATTCGTATAATACGTTTAATAAGGTGAAATAAACGACGAACTGTTTTGATATCAGACGGCAGTTATGTTTACGATATCGGTGCTTCCACCCGATATATTCAACTGCCAACTTGATGGATTATGTCACGGTAATTTCAACCCTATTGTTTATATGATAAGGAATGACGTCTGATTTGAACATGGTTCGGATGGTTTGTAAATATTATTGTACTGTTAACGCGTTTAAGGCTGAATATTGATAATTATCGATGTGTAAAATACAGAACCTACTTTCTTGAATAAGAATATGTTTGGAATGTGGAATTTATTCACTCCGGTTACCTTTGCTGGGGTGTTTGTTTCGCTATTTCTTCTTCTCAGCTAAAATATTAGGAAGAGGGGACAGGCGGCCAGTTTAGGAGACAAGACTCAAAAAACCGGCCATGTGCCAGTCGGACTCGCGCACGAAGAGTTCCGTACCATTATCGCAAAAAACGGCAAAAAAATCACGTTTGTTGTATGGGAGCCCCACTTGAATATTTATTTTATTCTGTATTTAGTATTTGTTGTTATAGCGGCAACAGAAATGCATCATCTGTGAAAATTTCAACTGTCTAGCTATCACGATTCAAGACATACAGCCTGGTGACAGACAGACAGACGGACCGCGGAGTCTTAGTAATAGGTTCCCGTTTTTACTTTTTGGTTACGGCCCTTCAAAGTACTGGATCTCAGCCTAATTTGAATAAAAGATATCGTTTTTTTGGGCTTTAAAGAATTTAGTTTCTGATCTAATTGGAATGATTTTTCTTCGTAATTTAGAAGGCACAGTAAAGGAGTATGTCCTGCCAAATCCGTTTCAAGGTAGCTAGATAAATATATAGTCAGAATCAGAAAATTCTGAATATTTATACCGATGATAATTTAACGTTGAATATCTCACCCAATTCCTGGAAACCGAATACCTACGAAGTTCTCAACGAAGTTAACAGAGGTGTATTATCCACTATTATACTGAATTAGTCATTACATTACTTGAATACCTACTTCTACTCGTTGTGTGATACAAACAGTAGAACGTGACAAATAATGTTAATCGATTCTCACAGCAATCATGTTCTGTATTCTGCATTATTTACTCTGTTTTGTTTATGATCATTATTATGTAAGTATTATAGATTTACTAGCTGGTAACAACGGCTTCGTCCGCGGGAACGTCGGAAATTATCCCAAGGGAACAAAGTCCTGGGTTAAAAAGTATCCAATGTCCTTATCCAGGACATCGTCTAACTCGTGTGCCAAATTTTATCAAAATCCGTTAAGATGTAATAAAGTAAGAAACAGATAGACAGAATTGAGTTTGTTCCGCATTAATATTAGTATGGATAAAGTATCCAGCCCCCGTACCCTGACGTGTCAAAACTATCATAGTTTGACTGTATAAAAAGGGACAGACATGTCTCATACACCCAATTCCAGTCACTAACATCTTTTTAAATCTTGTTAAGAACCATTTCCTTTCTCTTCAATGCTCTTCTGTTTCTATCAAATTTCTTCTATCATTGTATAACCCTTCTTTGAAATTTTCTAACTACATGTTAGAAAATTAAATAAAAATATTATGTATGTATGTTTATTTGTAAGTTTGTGTACAATATTTTATATAGCTATATAATTTTTATGTATTAATATTTTTTAATGTAGCAGTACACCGTAGGCTACCCCTTGTTTTCACTTTAGTTTTTTAGTACATCCAAAAGTTGTCTGGTAGATATTACTGTCAGCGATAAGACCGCCTTTGTACCCATAGCATTAAGTTGCTGTAAAATATATGTGTAATTTCTTTTTTTGGTGTACAATAAAGTATATTCTATTCTATTCTATACATCTGTCCCTTACGCACACTCAAAATAACCTTGCTCTTAGAGCTTATGGTCACCCCCCTGAAGTCATAAACAAGTGAAATTCTGTCATCGAAGCGTGGCGATATAGCAATTGAAAAATGTCATAAATGTATGGAAATGTCGAACGCTAACGAAATGTTACGAGATCAATCCTTTCCGTTTAGGCATTTCGACCATCGCCATTGGAAAATCGAATGACATTGTCTAGAGCCTCAGGATAAGTTTGTGTTTTATAAGTTTTCTATTTAAAAGTTCTTTGTCTCTAGTTCATGTTTTTCTAAGGAACGTGGGCTCCTAGGGATTTTATTCAAAGTTCACTAGAAGCTTTCAATGAGAAATTCAAAGTCCTGATTCATTAGAAGTCATTAACTTGGATTCCAAGTAACTCTTCAGGGTATGCCATACCTATTATTGGAATCAAATATAACAGCTCACAATGTTAGGACCCATTAATATTAATTCAAATTTTTATCCGTGGTGCTAGGCAACTGGGCTTATCCCAGTTGTAAACGACCCTTTGTGCCTATTGGTCTTGTTTGTTCTGTCTCCAGCTTGATATGGAGGGAAGTGAAAATTTTAATTTTTCCTTCTCCTCCATTATTCTTATCTGATTAATTTCGTTGCGGATTCCAAGACAGTTAAATTCAATCTCCGGGATTTCGTAGAGCTTCTTTGCCTCGGCGCTTTTCTGGTGGTCGCCATTGTCGATTCTGGCTTTCAGGAGTTGCAGTGGTTTGGGAATAGTGCGGTGGGACTGTCCCAAAAAAAATCTCTTAAGGGGATGAAAAATAACCAACATAGTAAGATTTTCCTTCTCCAAAATGAATAGAACATTTTCTTTATAATCAGAAGCATTTTTCCATAATATAAGAGTCTTCAGGTAAACCGTAAAAAGTTACGACTTTTTAAAGAGTGTCGTTTCTATCCCCAAAGCACGGATCAAAGGTACCTATCCAATTTTGAACCGCGGAACCTTGGTACCAAAACTCCAAGAAACTTAGGCCATTACGTTTCGGAGCAAAGTAAAAAGTGACTCAAACTTTAACCGGTTTGGACTTATCGGAATATAATTAACTATTATGAATAAACATTTCGATGAATCAACACTTTGCCACCAGCCTCTAATAGTGAATAATTCTGTCGAGATATATAACGGTCGAGATTCAATTCAACATCACAATTTATTAATAGAGGATAGTGTTAAGTGCAAGTCAATTACAGTATTATTTATTTATGATTATTAGAAAGCTGAAATATGTAGGTACCTAATTATTAAGATTGCATTTGACAATTGAATTTGTGATGACTCATGTGGTAAAAAAAAATACAAATACAAACAGACTTTTATTAAAACTATATTTTAATTATAATTTGCGATGATGTCATATTATAAGTAGGTAATTTTAACGTTATTATCTTACGTATATCGAAGAACAAAAAACTTATCTTTCCCTCTGACGTTCAATTTCGTGATGCTAAATTATTATTAATATTAATTATGAAATAGATAAAATTTAACGAGGCCACATGGTCCTTAAAAACGAAGTGTGAGTGCTAACAATAAACAGTGGCCAAGATAACCTCCGGTGTCAAATTAAACATTTATCACAAAACGCATATTCCACAGTTGAGTAAATAATATGTCATTTGTCGTAATTAGTCACACAATTTATCTCGTTATAAGGTCTTAACCTTGAATGAGCGATGTGCTTTGTTGCATATTGTTGAGGGCTAGACTAATTGAATGTTATTTATGCAAGAGATAACTGGGCCTTAAATAGAATTTCTTCGCGGCAGGTTTCTTGCTATATTTAGCTAAATACGGGTGGGCTGGTCGCTTCTCTTGCAGCCAACTAATAGACAAATTAGTCGACCGTTTGATTTATTATCACACTAACTGGACTGTCTTTAAAAATTATTGATATTAATTAAAAGTAGGGTTTTCGGAATTCATTAGGTATGAATCTGTCTGCTGAGGTCACGGACGCTCAGTTTGGGGACTCTGTCCGCCCACCACCAAGTGACTCCAGGAAAGACGGTGGCACAGGGGTCACGTGCGGCTATGCACGGCGAGGCTCAGGGAAAGCGTTTTTTCAGTCACCCCAGGGACGTGCCCTAACAGGCGTTGCGCAGAGGAGGTTCCGGGGAGGTCTGTTGAGAGGTCACGGGGTCGTACGTGCTGATAGTGATCACCGGGATGGTGATCACTATCAGCACGTGAGGTAGAAATCCCACACTTCCTGGTCTTTGCCCCAAAGTCCAGGGGCCTTTTGAAGGTTTCTCCCAAAAAAAGGTATGCATCTGTCTAGTCCATATTTTGAAACGCAGAATAATATTGTATTTTTCAGCCAAGCAATTACACATTAGTTAGGTGTCCTATAAGTGTAGAATGTGAGTAAATTTTTGTTAATTAATCACGCCTCAAAGGGAAAACGAGTTTGCATAACACTGGGAACACAGGGACACCATGTCATGAATTAGGATATGGAAAACCTTTATCCCTGTATAAAGTTCCCGTGGGCTAACTTTCGACCTGCACGCAGATAAATTACTAGAACAGGTCAACAAAGGTGAACGCGCACATAGACGCACCGCAGCAGCGGCACGCGCTGCAGTCATTTTCCCAAGGCCCCATATACATCAATATTCAATAGTCATAATACATCAATAATTTCTATACGGAAACGGATAATGTCTCCACGCCGCCTGCTACGTCCTCGCCGCAAGCCTCGAACGCTCCGAATCTGATGACGTCGTTCGCTGGCGCTGGTGGTATCCGTATACCTACAGCTTTTTGCTGAAATGCGGGTCGTGCGGCGTGGATAGGTGCGCGAGGCTGCATACGATTTCATATAAAGATTTATAAAATGCGATGAATGCAGCGCGTGCGGCTCCTGCAGTGCGTCTAAGTGCGCGTTCACCTTTAGTAGCAACTTAATAATTCATCCTATGTAGGAGTTCTATAACGCAAAAAAGAGGGCTTTTTTTCAATAAATCCCCTTGTTTTAACAAAACGGGTATTGTATCATTTCAGCTTCACTTAATCTTAGTATCATTAAGCTTGTAATCCATTTCGGAGTAGGCAGAGTAATTAAGTATCCGTTATCAAGAACGCTTGAAGTAACAGCTGATCGGTATCACGCCATTAATTATGGCGAAGTAATTGATGATGTGGGCTCTGTTTAAATTTATTGGATAAAAACAAGCGGAAAGTGAAAATTTCCTCGAAGCTATGAAAAATTGGCGTTTGGATAAACCTGTTTTGTAATGTTGATTTGTTTTTTCATAATACTACACGTAACGGGGAAAATTTAAATGAAAAAACTTTTTACACAAAAAGGTACAAACATGCAAATCGACTTCCAAATAAAAAGACTACAATAGGAAAAATAACTTAAATTTCGGAAGTCGGTGTCAAAAACGAAGAAACTAAGTTAGGTACACCGACTTCCGAAATTGAAGTTATTTTTCCTATTATGTTTTTATTTGGAAGTCGGTTTTAGTTTTTGGAAAATTATATTTATTTTTCAGTTTTTAGCTGTGGTAAATAATAGGCAAGTTCTATAGTAAGGTACCTATAGTGCCCGAAGTCAGAGCAGATAGATTACCCGAACAACATGAAACTCGAACATAACCGGTGGAATGAGAGTGTACTAGGGTGACTTGTAAACATCTGCGTACCCCTTTGGAGCTTACTGACGTGATGATATTTTATGAAATGGTGTAAACAATAAACAGACATGCGATTGCAGCAATCCCCAGTTTGTCGACGTTTATTGAAGAGTTCTATTGTAGGTATATCTTCGAAGATCTTCATCAGATCTTCACCAAATTTAAATGGGACCAATTCGGTAAGACACTCAATCAAGCATAAAAAAAACAAAGTCGGCCCACAAATGACGGAGAAAACAGTGAACATACATCAAAACAACACAATTATACAGCCGAACATAGACCCGCCCCCTTTTTGGAAAGTCGGTTAATAAAAACCAGCCAAGTAGGAGTCGGACTCGCGTACAAAGGGTTCCGTACCACTATCGCAAAAAACTACAATCACGTTGTTTGTATGGGAGCTTAACTTTAATATTTATTTCATTCTGTTTTTTAGTATTTGTTGTTATAGCGGCAACAGAAATACATCATCTGTGAAAATTTCAACTGTCTAGCTATCACGGTTCATGAGATTCAGCCTGGTGTCAGACAGACGGACAGTGATGGAGTATTAATAGTAATAGGGTCCCGTTTTTACCCTTTGGGTACAGAACCTTAAAAAGCTACAATAACGCTGTGCTACAAGCTACTTTTTATAACCGATAAAATAAGAGACTAAAAAGCGAAGTCGTGACAAAAAGCTAGTCAACAATATACTGAAATAAGTCACGTACCTAAGTAATAAAAGAGTAGGTCTGAACAAACCTCATATTATTGAATAATAAACTGTGCATAAATCAATTTTATCGACGATCTAAAGATACTGTATTGGGGCAAACCCGAAACTGCTTCCGAAATAATAAATAATAAACAGATGCACATTATTTGTTATTTATTCTTGTATTTTTACGAAAATATACCTAAGGAAAATATAACGCCAGGAAAGAATAAATTTTGACACGGTTATGAATCAAATGACGGGAAATAGGGATGTGTATTCATGAGGAGTGTGCATATTTCAAATTGTTGGTCCTAAGCTCTAAAAGGTATTATAAAGGTGTGTCAAACTGTGGTCAAAGTTATTATAAATACTATAATATTATAAAGCTGAAGAGTTTGTTTGAACAAGCTTATCTCAGGAACTACTGGTTGAAATTGAAAAATTCTTTTTGTGTTGGATAGTCCATTTATCGAGGCAGGTTAACATAACATTACGCTACGACCAATAGGAGCGGAATATAAATGAAAAATGTTGCAAAAACGGGCAAAATGATTCCTTTTTGAGAGTTTCGATTGCGTGCGCTGCATAGCGGTTAAAGTTACGCAACATTCATGTATCTAGGGTAGGTAGATAGGTAGCCAGTTGACGGGAGCGAAGCCGCGTGGGACGGCTAGTAAATACATACAACAAATATTTTCGAAAGGTTATTACGGGTTTTTTTACGTAAAATACGCACTTGGTCGTGGAGTTGAGGATACCAGCCCGTTTTAACCTTAACCTATGTGTTTGTTTGACTATATTATGTCTGTAAAAGGTGGAACAGATATTTTTCACCTTAACATCTCTAGAAATTCGATATGAGAACTTAAATTCTTTTAGTTTGAGAAAGGGCTAGGAAGCTAGCTATGACTTTTATACCGAAAATGGCAAGGTTATTGTAGGATAGTTTACGGAAGAGAAACCTGAATAAACTAGTTTTCTATAGTACATAGATTACTGGCAGAGTGTCATCTTAGTGACCTAAATTCCTTACATTTTTTTTTGAAATATAACGTAAAAGGAAACGTCAAACGACATCTTGAAAAAATCCTTCTGGCCTCAATCAGCTTCGGCGTGAGAAGATTTGCAGCTGTGACACTGAGCACTCACTTTCATGATCACAACAGGCTCAACAAACTTTATTCTATGACTTTATATTCTTTTATTGATAGACTCGCGTTTGACCACTATCTCACCTGGTGGTAAGCGATGATGTGGTTGACGGCGAAGGTCACTTGCCTAGAAGTAACCTAATCACTCTTGACTGAAAGACCTCCAGGTTTTAGCTAAGGGAATTTCCCTTGTTCCAATTCAATAATAAATGTATCATCCAACTAATATTTTTGCGAGTTTGTATGTTTGTTACTTGACCGTCTCGATAGCGCTTTAACAGCCTAAAGGATTGGGATGAAAGGGGTTAACACAATTTTTCAATAGACGTTGGCATATTAAGTCACCCCATCTCAAACTGGTATTGATATGTGGGTCGAGGACACTTAAACAAACAAACAAACAAATTTCAAAATTTTTAAAAAACCCCGACACATTTTTATTGCATGCTACATAATTTATCTAGTACATAGTAGATAAGCTTCGATCGGCAATCTATTGAACAAGTAATTATGACACGATATCTTTCGAAAACTCCCCTGATTCAAACAATAAAACGCCCATAACTTTTGAACGGGTGAACCAATTTTCTTCAAACATAGCTAAGAACACTTTCGACAGAACCACTTCTCAACAATAAAAACTAAATCAAAATCGGTCCATCCGTTTCGGAGCTATGATGCCACAGACAGACACATAGATACACAGGAACACACGTCAAACTTATAACACCCCTCTTTCTCTGTCAGCGGTTAAAAACATCCTGGGACATAGTGTCCCAAGTAGACATGTACACAAGTCGTCCTGCGATTTTCCTGCGTTAAAATATAGGAGACTTTTTATTTGAGTAAATGAAGTAGTTTAGTGTACCTAGTTCAGAATAATTTGCCGCAATACTACGGAAAATAATTAAAGTTAATATACCAACAGAATAATAGAGCACATGTGCAGATATTTAACACAGAAATTAACAAGTCCAGTTTTCGTAGAACACGAAGTTTCTGTATTGTTGCATTTGTTGCTAAGCCATGAATATAATCCTGCTCTTTGAGCAATATGGGATTATTTAACACTCTCATTAGAACTAACTGTGGCTCGTTTGATCACTTTGCATGCGCCACGTGCAATATTCAGATATTATGGCCTTTCACATTGCACTGCGATACGCATACGCAGCGATGAATTTATAACTTTATTACTGATGCGTGTGTAGCAATTTTGTGTTGTAAAGGTTTTTTCGATTGTTTTATAGCTTGTGTATGGTAAAATGAAATGGATTGGAAGCGAAAAATTTACATTAATTTATAATTAATTGTTTCAGTAAGATATCTTTAATTCTCTTCCTCTACACATTTCCATCAGATGCCATCTCTCTCTTTCATTTCTTCTTCTCGTTAATTACCTTTTTAGCCATATTCATACCCGAACTTAAAGGTTCTAATCACATTAATAGGGATGATTTCTGGGTAAAACAATAATAGTTCTATTTATTTATAGTATATTGACAAGGTTCAGCAGTGGGGACTTGTGACGTCACTTGTGAGTGAAAAAAAATGTCCTTAAATGTGACGTCACGCTAAATTAAAAAAAATATTCTTATTCATCATTCCTATGCATAATGTATCCTATAAAACGTGCGGCAACCATAGCTGTAGAATATTATCGTACTGTATCTATGGCGGCAACAAAATATCTAGTATGTAAGTGCCTTAACAATTGTCGCAATTCTAAATAGAACTTAAAGTGAAATTAGCTAATAGCTTCGATGTTATTAAACGCTCGCCCGACGACTTTAATGTTATTCTAAGTACTGGACGATGTGTTACCAACCTATTAAATTAATTGACTAAAGTTTTTAGTTGTTCTCCGAAAAACTTGAGCTTTTTTCAATTAGAACTAATTGCTACCATAGTGATATTAAAATTTGAAGAATTATATAAATTTTGCGTTAATTTTGAATTTGATGAAACAGGTATGGACGCATATTGAATAAATAAAAAAAAACTGAGCTCGTCCGCGTATGTCATGTACTATCTGTCTTCAGAACTTAACCCAGATGCTTTGGTGACAGCCTATCATGGATTGGTGTCATCACTTCTGCGTTATGATATAATATTTTGGGGTAACTCTATGGACAGAAAAATAGTGTTTAAAGCTCAAAGAGGTGTATTCGGGCTATGTTTAAGTTACAATTGACAGAAAGCAGCAGACCATTGTTTAAAAAATACAAATTATTGACTTTACCCTCTTTATATATTTTTGAAGTTGCATCGTTTGTAAAGTCTAACCCAAGTTTGTAAATACTAAATCTATACATCTATACATATAAATAAAATTGGAGTGTCTGTTTTTAATATTGAAATAACAGTTTTTTACTACATGTATATGAATATATACACGGTACATACACCAAAATAACATTTTTTAGAATTTTTGTCTGTCTGTCTGTCTGTTTGTTCCGGCTAATCTCTGAAATGGCTGGACCAATTTTGACGGGACTTTTATTGGCAGCTAGCTGATGTAATAAGGAGTAACTTAGGCTACTTTATATTAGAAAAATTCTTTTATTTTAAAAATTTCTTAGGCGGAACGAAGTTCGCCGGATCAGTTAGTACAAAATAAATGAAAAATATAGACATGGTTTGCTGTATTACTAGCATGTTGAAAATGATGTAGTAGTGATGGAGTATTTACTATTTTTTTTTTTCATGTGAGGATGTGGCCACCTCTGGTGTCAGAGTTAATTAACCCACCTCTGGGAATCCCACAGGCTCTCTGACTTGGCTATTTCAGGCTTACATTAACTATATAAGTCCAGATTTCCTCACGATGTATTCCTTCACCGTTGCCTGTGATGTTCAATATAAACTTAAAAAGAGCATTTGTGATGTTGAAAAGTCACATTGATCGTGATTGAGGTCATGGGTTTGGACCCACGACCTCAAGCACGAGACGCGAAATCTCATCAACTAGGCCCCCGCGACAGTTGTACCTGCTGACTAGTATGTACCAGTTAAAATGTATTCAATCCCTATACTAGGATCCCATAAGCAGTACAATCCAAACAAGGACAATTAGTTGTAAACACGTAATACATAATAGGTTTAAGTAATGTGTTTCGTTTTGTAGTTAAGTAATACAATAACGCTTTTAGAGAACACCTACCTTTCACTATTCCAGACATTTTAGTACACAAACAATACTCAATTTAGTACACCTTAAATAAAACATGGGTTGACCTACATGACGAGTAAATAAATAGGTTGGCGACAATTTATACAGCTGTTTAATTTGTTCGAACAATATCGTACGAAATAATGATATTATGAAACTACTGTATTGTTACGTCATAATTGTATTACGTTATTGTTTAGAAACTATTTGTCTTGGTTTGTAACTGACGATCGAATTTGTCATGCTGGTTTTGCTTAGAGTTTGGTGGCTATACAAAACGAGTTAGAGCATGCGATGAATTGATTGTATGTAAGATGAAAATGTGGTGAATCATACTCATGACCACGTACACGCCTTCAAGGCGTGTACGTGGTCATGAGTATGATTCACCGTGGACCGAAAAGGCATATTATGGGAATAAATTGTATTGATAAGTCTAATAAAATGTCATTGCCGGTAAATTGCATTTATAAACACAACTACTTGGCATAACACTATCATACTAATATTATAAATGTGAATGTAAGTTTGTTTGTTACGCTTTCACGCAAAAACTACTGAACCGATCATCATGAAACTTTGTACATATATTCTTGGAGGTATTAGAAGTAACATAGGATAATTTTTATTGGAAAGAAAAAAAAATTAATGGCTTCACTGCGAGTGAAGCCGCGGGTAAAAGCTAGTACTGTCATAAATATTCAGCTTGCGTAGTTCCAAATTCAGAAATATAAAGAAATGTTCCTTCGAGTAGCGATGGTGATAGAATTCCTAGTTAACGCGATAACCTTCGAAAAGGAATAAGTCGCAAGCAGTTTAACTAAAACATTTGGTCAAGTTCAGTCATAAACACATAGTTAACACGGCTATAATTTTGATCGTGATCACAAGTGTTAAGGTTTGTGTCACCATTTATATTCGTGTTAGCCAACTGTAGACAAATAGTCAGAGATATACATAGGCATGAGACTTGGCTCACGTTCACGACAACAATTTCTAAACATTTAATCACAGATTTTATTGCGTTCAAAATTAAATTAGATATGTAATAATTAGATACATATTTTTTATGAGTTCCGCACACCCACCGTGGACAATAAAGAGCTACTCTGAAGGGATGAATAATTTATGTTCGAACGTAAGACTTGTTTCAAGGAAACGTTTGAACACGGGACGTCCTACATCTCCCTTCCTAAGAAGTTATTAATGTTTTTACACATAATCTTCTGAATTTATACTTTGATTATGACTAAATATTACTCTCACGGTTTCCTGTTGTTTAGCTTTTGGTATACGCAAACACGCGTCAGTCAATATTCATTGCGTTGATGTATTTGAAATACGCACGACATTTGTTTTATTGGTCTAGACGACGCCTAATCAAAGCTTTGTGGTGAGACTGGTGGGCTTAAAATAAACAATTACAGGATTCAAATGAATGAATAATAAATATACTTTGGAAAGTATAAATATTCACAGTGAATATGTTTGTTAATAAGAACTTGGTAGTATCAAGTACGTAAGCAAAAATGTGACGAATCTGATGATAAACGTATCATACGGAGACCCAACAAAATTAATACCAAACTGTTATAAGGTTAAACAGAATTGTCATTTGTGTCCAAATATTAATAAGTAGGTATGAATGCATCCAAAGTGGTTATTTATTATCACAACGTATAGTTATCTAATTGATAAAACAACCTTGAATGAATACATAATGAATATTTATGAAGTATAAAATAAACATTGGTTAGGGTAGATCATTTAGAATTATGGTAAAGTATTTTCACTACATATATTCGGAGATCATTCTAAAGGTGGTACTGATGGCTTGGTTTATATTATAATCAACACAGAGATATAAAAAAAACAGAAAAATGAATACTCAATATCCATGACAACAATGTTAATGGATACAAATACTCATAAAACAACACAGCACGAAACTAATATTCCAGTTGCTTTAAACGTCAGTGAGAATGACTATAGGAAGTACTTCATATCCAAATTAGGAATGAATGACTGTCACAACATGGACAATCCTACCCATCGTTTTGTGACGGCGGACATCCGAACGAACTTGTTTGTTTTATCTGTCAAAGGATATCCTAACGTAAGTATATTTTTAGAAATGTTCTTTATGGATGTGCTGACTTGTGTTTGTAGTTCTTCAAGCAAGCTTGTTAAGGCTTTAATTGTATTATTGCTATTTGACAATTGATCATCATCGTTGTTGTTATGAATTAAGCTTTATATAAACACATTCTCATCATCTCAAAAATGTTGTTACATAGAAGACAATATAAACAGAAACTTATTTCATCCTCCTGATTCTTTTTTGTTTTCCAAAAATTGTCTACCAGGTGTTTCCGATCAATTAGGAATTGTCCGTTTTGTTAAATTGTCCGTTTTGTTTGAATATACCTGTTGTATAGAATTCTTGTCAAAGAAACAATATTGTCACATGCTACAAACCTACAAAAGAATCACTGTTAATATTTTTTTTATTGTGATGGAAGTTAATAATAGTTAACACTTAAGTACGAAATTAATTCCTAAGCAAGCGGCCAACAAAATATTTAAAAATTCACCAACACTTACTGCAGATGAATCTGAATAATCTGAATAAATTTTTATTTACCAGACGTAAAATCTAAAAATGTTTAAAATAAAAATGTGGGTAGCACTCACCAATTAACTGCAAACAGAAATAAACGAGAAATCCAATGTCAATTTGAGTTTATCGAATCAATTCCAGGCCAGAAACGCTTGATTTCTTTGAACACGCATATCAAAGTATAATAAAATATTGTCACAAAAATGATCCTTGTAACGTATTTTAACGTTTCTGTCATCACAAAACTTGGTTAACAAAATAACTTTCACTGTAACAGTCACGAAGAATTTTTGTTCGTTAAATTATGTTCGCGCCAAATTATTTTATTTATCAGCACAGGCGTGCATCGTCGTCGGCACCATATGTCACACTGACATAACGACGCGACGGTAGCGCACAATGCGCCCGCGCACGCATTGTCAATAAAGTTGTACACATTTATTTCGTAGCACTATTCAAAACTCAACTCTCGCTCTCAGACTTAAAGGTCAAAGTAAAACTATCAAAGTAATTAAGGTACGCGAGTAAACGGGACAGCATGAGTCATTCTTCAGTCCACAGCTGGCTGCGTCATTCATAAATGTTTCTCATTATAATTTCGCTGTTATGACGTCACGTTAAGGCCTATATTCAATTAACTTCTGTAATATTTTATTGTATTCTCACAATGGTTGATGTTTCATTTTTTTGTAGCAGTGTGAATGCATATCCTGATGTTGTGAGTCAAATATTATGTCTAGTCTTGGAACCTGCTTTTGCAAAATGTTTGATGAATAAGACGCTCTTTACCAAATGTCATAGTCAAAGCCACGTAATTACACGGTACTTAAAAAAACTGATAGACGTAGGTATATGGACAGTCATTAAGTCATTACCTACTATTTCTAATAATAAAAGAGTTGGCTTGTTTCCGCGTGTTTAGAATGTTACGATTATCATTATTGATCGTTCAATTAGAAACAATCAAAGTACACACATAAATTAATAATTATAGACTATTCACGCACAATGGATTTGTTTGAAAAATATTTTTTAACCTAGCAATTTAATTCTGTAAAGAGTCTTTCATATGATTGACAGTTGTAGTATTGCTGAGTTTGATACCCAGGCGGCTTCTAGCGTGTAGTGTTATTGGGTTTTTCCATCTGGAATTTCTCAAAAGCAGCTAGTCTGGTTATTAGGTTACTCACGACCTTTTTCATGGAACCCACCTAACTGATTGAATGTAGGTGAATCTATATATCTCTTTGCCAAACCCTTCAGGAAATACAGGCTGATATGTTATAAGTAGACTTCGGATCCCTGATTTTATAGCGTTATTCCATATTTTTGTACTTTTTCATTGATAGTGCTTATTTCAGCAGTTAAATGTGTTTGCGGTGATCTATTATAATTAAATGCTGTCCTTTAAAAAAACCCAGGTCAGCCCTGAAAAGGTTCCTTCAGAAATGGCGTCAAATTGCATGTTCTATCTAATAACTTCATTGGACGTAGAGCTCATTTTCAGCCTAGGAATTATTTAAAGTTACGAACGTCACAAGTTTGCTCTGGAAAATCTATTAATATACTTAATATTTGTTTGTTGTCACAGAAATTAAAAGTGATAATTAAATATGTTGTGACAATAAACGTGAATGATAATGAAAAAAAAAATGATAGCGCATTATTTCGCCCTTTTAGTGCATATTTTGGCATTTTGATAGTGCATATAAGCCGATGTCTAGTTATAAGATTGCAAGTTTGCTTCACAATGTTTGATCAATCAACTTTCATTATTAAGGCGAAATATACGCCCTAATGTAAACGCAGTACTGGCCGTGCGTCCGCTCGATGCCAAAATATCAATATTGAACCTCCTTTTGAACAGTTTTTTTGCAAAATATTATTTGATTTACTTATGCTATGTCAGTTATGAAGAAATTTCAGCCATAATTTTGTCTGTGTAAAAATATTTTTAAACATCCAAGTCGTTTTGGAGGAGTATCCAAAAGTTGCGAAAAAATATCGTAATATTAATTATTTTTTTAAAGCAAAACTATTAGTTACACGAAAAAACCTTGTTTCAAAAATAATGTACATGAATCAATAATATATATATTTTTTCTAACCTTTTAACGTAGCCGTAACTAAGGAGTATGCTTTAGAAAGCAACCGTTTTACTGCACTAAAGCGGTGGAAGGCCCTTAAGAGCAACATTTTAGGTACTTTTGTCTTAGTAAGTATTATCTAATCTAATAAAGAAGAATATTGTGTAAGCCCAATTAATCCATTATACAATTTTCAGTGACAATTTATAATGTAGTCTACAATTACAACTAGGTACAATAAGTAAGCAGTAATATTACACGGCAGCTTACCGTTTCAAGCGATATTCTAAGCTATTATTACGCGTTATACGAACACTCAGTGGTCATTAAGTATCACTCAACGGCCCTCTTAATTACCTTAAGGTGTAATTACATTCGTAATTAAAATGAAATGTCGTTTAGGGCACGCGTTAAAAAATAATTTATGCTTCGCGGGTAAATCAGGGTTTAATGGGAAAGGCCTTTTGTTGGGTGAAGATAGGTACCTGACCTATAGGATTACCTGCTGAGTTGTGTAAAGAGAAGTTATGTTTAAAACGTTAGCTTAATTTTATTTTTTTAGTCTATAGGCTCGCGCTTGACCACGATCTCACCTGGTGGTAAGCGACGATGTGGTTGACGTTGAAGCACGCTTGATTTAAATCTATCCACTCTTGAAAAAAGACCCCTAGATTGTAGCTATCGGGAAACACAGCCGAATTCCACTCCTTGGCTGTACGCGTAACAAAAGTTTTCCCAAAACGTTTTGTGCGTATAGGTGGGATAGGTCTTGTAGTAGGTCAGTGATGTTCGCAACTGTGAATGAAAATGAACTGAACTCTGCCTCACAAATGTCACATATTTTTTTTTCTTAATCTTTGGCAAGGTATGACTACGGTACATCATTTCATAGACTATTTATTTAGTTCTCAGAAAAAAGTGTTGGGTTTTGTATTATTTATTAACCAAGGCATGAACAAAAAGAATTAACTGAATGAAAAACTTTAAAGTCTGGATGGTGGACGACTCTCATTTGACCTGCTTCAGCCGTTTTATACCCTTCTAGGGTGATTCAATTAAGTGGCTCCTGTAATGCATATTTCAACAATAGTTATATAACGGGGAACCGATAACTTTTCCGATTCTTTTTGTTTTAATTTAATTTTACCGAGAACTATTGACCGGCGTATTTTTTGCTATATGCATTATTTGACATATATTCAGATCATCGAAGTATCATGTGGCATATGTATTATTTTCCCGAGCTACATTTCGCCGATTTACAAATTAACTTTTTGTTTTTGGCCGAAGCCTCTATTGAACTTTTTTCAGTTACCATATTTTCACCACACCGAAACAACATTTTACGGAATATTATTTGGTCACAAATATATAGTCGGTTACTTGCTAGCATTTTCAATTTAAAATTGAAATAGTGTCATAAAAAAAAAACATTATAATGTTGCTACAAAATTTTGTGTCAGAATCGAATCGCTGCAAAACTGACTTCACGCAGTCTTGTCTGTGTTAACGTATTTATTTTGAATTTTCATGCAAATGATTTATTAATAGCTGTCATGCATTAGACATTTTTATTAATTAATTATTCCAAAGAATTAGTCCAAGAGCGAGCGAAGCGAGCTCGGGAATTTAGGGCACCCTGACATGGATAGTTTAGATTCAAAGGGCTGCGCGCGAGCTTAAGTGAGCGAGCAAAGCGAATGAACTCAGCTCCCTTCATCTCCTTCACGTTAGTTTACTTTAGACCCTGCAGTCAGAAATACCCTCAACACAGCGGGGCTCCGTCGACAATTTTTTTTTTCAAGTTGCTGTTTTAAACATTTGCCCACTGTTTCGCTCTCACTTATATTTATTTTGATATGCGTATAAAAATAAATACTTCGAACAAATGTTATTTCGGCTAAGTGAAACTTCGGTAAAAAAATAACGAAAAACATCGAATTGATAATAGGTCAACTGAGACAGTGGCAGAAGTGACTTCGATTAAGTAAAAAAAAACGAAATGATAATAGTTGAAAAGTTTTAAGCGAAATGAAATTCGGTCAAATAATTTTCGAATTTATGATAGGTAACCTAAATAACGCCCCGTGCTTTGAAGAATTGTGTTTTTGTGTAATCTAACTGTTGTTAATTTAAAGGCCATTAAAGATACTTTCAGCAGATACTAATATTAAAGGTTTAGTGCATAGTTTATGCCAGGACAGGCTTGAATGGAATTTTCAGAGAGGCACGATTTTTGTGAAGCTGAGTGTTGGTACTTTCAGAAAGATGACGCTGTTGAACCTTGTTAATTTGTAAATTATTCGCAAGGGCAGTGTTATTGGGTTTAGTTGGCAGTATATAGGCTCATCCTAATAATAAGTTTGTCATTAAACTTGTGCCAAATGAGTGCACATATTTTCTTTCTATATCATTAGACTAAATTTTAATGTAATTGTCCAAGAGTGGGTGTAAACCTCGGAAATACGAGGCGTAATGTTATGACAACTTCAGTTCAAATGTAAATATAGCAAATGACACTATGTTTAATGATAGGTAACTTTCTATATTTTGAAAAACTACGAGCTGCGATACATTCACCACGAAATCAGTCAAAACAATTAAAGCGGTTAGTATTATAAACGAAAGTGTTTTTGCGTTCAAAGATTACTTCACTAAGCTTGAACCGCAAAGCATTCGTCTGAAACTCAGAACTGCATAACGGTTAACCGCAAAATACATAATATTTATAACATATTCGTTTATTTCAACACACATAACATGTTATCTTAGGTATACTGTTGACATTACATTATACGTAACACCAGTAACAGTCACACACAATAGTCCTTATGCTATAAAATTTGTGTAATAACTACTAGCTATTCGTCATGTCTACACTCTTCTTTACCACAGATATCGTATATTTTTCGGGATCACAAGGTATCAGTAGGGCAGCTTTTTTGCTATTTCTAGAGATTCTCTTCTCTAAATAAACAACCAATTTTATCACTTTTTTTTTGTGTATAAATTGGTTTCTTTTTTTTATTTCTAAAAAATAAAATAAAAAAAATTCTAAAGATTTATTTCTCAAGAGAGATTTGGTTTTGGTTTTAGATCGACTTTGACAGATGTCTATTTGACATAACACCCGGACACTAAGTTTTGGCGGGCACAGTGACGATCTATGGCCTTACCATGCCGTGTCAAAACTAACATGGTTCCACCGGAAAAGAGAACCGGAGCTATGCAAAAAAAAATCTTATAGGTATCCCTTTTTCACAGTGGAGTCAACCATAGTTTTGATACGTCAGAGTACGGTTACTGAGAGAGGAAATCGATCAAGAAAATGGTGGTATTGATTTATGGAATTTGTATAGTTACCAATAGCTTGTCGTGTACTCCAAACTACGTGCTTGGTGGAATGTCGTTTACTCGTTTGATTAGTTACTTTGTAATTGCTCATAATGAGAAAGGCGTTAATTTGTTTCAATCTTCTCTCCCGAAAAAAACCCATGCAATATGGACCTTCCTCAACAATTTCGCCGTATTTCCTATATATTTATTTTGTTTAGTAATATCGACGTTCAGATTACTGATATTTTATACATCTTTATCTAAATCTAAATAATATGTAATACTTTCTCAAATTAGCAAAAAACAAACTGGCGTGAAACGTACATTTTCTCGTACGATTTCAAATTAACTTTGGTACGCAAAACTTTAGAATTCACATCGTATAGCTCGAATTATTTCGCAGAGCTATTCGCCACGAGTAATTAATTAAAATTTCCGAATGCCAAGCAAACATTCATGGTTGTTTCACTATTTAGTTACGGTTGGCAACTCTTCTGTAAGTTGCAGCAAAAGTTACTAGACACGATGCTTGAACTCAAGCAAATTGAATCATTTTAAATTGTCAGATTGAATTGAATTTCTGTTTTCAACTTCGATTTTGTGTGAAAGGAGTTTTGGCAATGGAAATTTCTTGCTCGATGTAGTTAATTGACAAAGTATTTCATTATTGTCAACTGTCGACAATAATGTAGTCATTTTGAGAAGGAAACGTCCTCCACTCTGACTCAGTCAGCTATAGCTGTCAATTTGATTGGGCCAAGTTAAGGTAATGACTTAGAATATAGTGGTAAACCTACTTTGTCACTGATTTCAGGAGATGTTTATTTGGGTACCTTGCTGTTTAAGAGAAAACTGTCGATGTGTTTCTGAAAAATAAAAGAGAGAGGTGTCTTTGTCAAGTTAGAAAAGAAATTTACAGTCTATCGGATTCGTAAAAAATGACGAAACTAAAATAACAACAACACAGCTGGTGCTCACTAGCACTAGCAGCCGCTATTGTGTAAACACACAATAGCGGCTGCTAGTGTAGGTACTGTATGTGTCAGCCAGTCAGCGCGCGCTTGTACGTCTTCGGTTTTCGTCGTGCACCTCCGGCTCTCTCCTCGGCGTCTCCCTTTTGACTGGATTTTTGTTTGTTCTATCCTGCAGGCACATGCAGCACGTTGTGCCTCGCACAATTTATCACGCAAAAATGGTTATTTATATATATATTAATAAATAACAAAACCAGCCAAGTGCGAGTCTGTCTCGCGCACCAGAGGGTTGCGTATAAACAGCTACATAGGAACATTCACCAAAATAAATAGATAACATTACTGACGTTCATAAACAATGAAAGCTCTTCGTTAGAGCAATGTTTGGTACATTGCTCTAACGAAGAGAATACATTAACTTTGTGGTTCGAAAACTGTTGTCCCCATACATCATTATACAAAATTTTACTGGTTCAAGTACAATTTATAAGTCGGTCTAAACTTGTAAAGCCTACTTAGTTGTGGTAGTTTTCCTTTTAAATTCATTATATATCCTGCTGCCGTGATTTTTTTTCATATATCCACAACAAGCAACCATTTAGCTGGCAGGAGGTGACACTTGACTCTAACAAAAAATAGCCATTTACAGCTTAATTTTACGAAACGTGTACTTGAATCGAAAAATGGATTTTACAGACCCGTAATATTTTTGAATGGCCTTTCCAACGATTCCCTGCACCACGGAATAGACGAGTATAAAAACATCCCCACTTTACGTGTAAAAGAGATTTCTTTTTTTTGGGCGGTGTTTTGGAGACGGACAGACATGGCGAAACTATAAGAGTTATATAATTATAGGTTGTTAAATATTTGTAATTTAAACGTTAAGATTATAAATATTTTAAATATTCTCAAAATAAAAATAAAATAAAGTTTTAGTTGCCTAGGTGATCGGGCAGCGCCACAAAAATTACTGCAAAATGGTGTCTTTTTTATTGAAATGTCTTTTCCTAGTCGCTCAGCCCGCAAACAAATCAGAACTATAGCGTGCGATAAGGAAGTCCGATCCAAAAGTGGAAGCAGTCTATCTACTTGCTTAAGCTTATGTCTTCGATACAATGTAAAAAAACCGTCATCTTATCCTTTGTAAACAAATACAGCCAAAAAAGTTTGATTTTGACGGATTTCTCTATTTCAACTTTTCAACCTGAAACTGAAAAGTTTGCCGCCAGTTTTTGGCAAAACTCCAGGCATAGCACTTTTTCACCTTAGCACATATTTCATCCTTTACTCCAGTTAAAAACACACAAATCTTCATTCAAACGACATT
This sequence comes from Orthosia gracilis, assembly GCA_947562075.1. Lineage (NCBI taxonomy): Eukaryota > Metazoa > Arthropoda > Insecta > Lepidoptera > Noctuidae > Orthosia > Orthosia gracilis. Next base: position 39,368,708 of record OX387265.1, on the reverse strand, counting down.
TTACTAGCTACTGGTTATAATGCCCAGATATTCAAATTCGCCCGTCAAACAGGTAATATTCCCCACAATGTATCAATACGGTTCGGTTTTATTCTTAGCAAGTAGTGTTTTATGGAGGTCGTAAAGTGCGGAAGGTCCTATAAAATAATGCACAAGCGAATAAATAATGTAAAACTGAATGTCTACTACATTCTACGGAATCTAGGTTTGCCGAAGCACATTTGGAGGCATGCGGTACAGGGTATAAAGTCTCACAAACCTCCATAGGAAAGGGATGATCCTCCGACCAGACGGGTATTGTGTCTGGTCCGGGCAACTGCCCGACGGTTATTTTCGGACTGTTGTATGTGTTCAAATCGCGCCGAAAACTTTGCTTGCGCGATGCAGGATTTCTGTGACGTACGGTAGATACGGCAGATATTGCCAGCCCAATTCCACTTCAATCCAGCAGCTGCTAAGCCAAAGTCTGCTATTTGCATTCTGAATAGAAGTACAGTATAGTGGTTTTCAAAGTATAGTGTTTTTGATGCGGTCTGTGAGTTTGACACCCAGTATAAGTCATTTAATAGCTCGTTGACAGACCTCAAGTGCGAACTTTTGATGTCGTAAGAGACCATGTTTGCGCTCAGTAGGTGAGAGTGGAAAGAGATGAGTTTTACTTTGAGTGACAGTGGGAGAGACTCCTTAATTAAATGTTTCATCGACCAATAGTTCCTCCAGGCGTTTTCTGTGCGTCGAGCGAATTCTTTGTCCAGTCCCGCCTGTTATATCTGCTTCATTACAAAAAGATAATTCGCAGATCTCAGATATCTTGTTGAGGGGCCGAGAAATAACTCGGACACTACGACCCATTGGGATCTGTTGTGGTCCCCTAGATAACTTACTCCTCCCCAATCTCGTTGAAAACTCTTTTCATGAGTTTTACAACGAGACTAGGAGATATGAGCCTATAGTCTTCCGGTTTTGGATAGCCAACCCCTAGGAGACTCATTCACTTACCAGCCAGTGCATTGCATGTGCGCAGAAGGTGCTCCATGCGTTCCGTATGTTCCCCACACAACCTGCACATGGGTATCGCGGCCAGACCCATCTTCATGAGCATGTCGTTGGATCTATAGTGCCCAGTAAAGACCCCAAGCAGTTAGCAGATTTGCCTCCTGCTCATATTCCAAACTCATTGCCGGGCTTTGAACGTAGAGCCTAGAAATTTCTAGGTGTTGTAGACCGGTATTAGACAGCCAATGTGTTCGTTGTCTGTGATCTGCAAACTCCCTAAATGCGGCTTTTACGAGACACGTCGAAATGCCTACACGTGGTTCTGGCCCCACAAAATCATTTGCTGAGCCTCTCTTGCCAGTTCATCTGCCACTTCGTTACCATGGATTCCTTTGTGCCCATCTGTCTTACCCTGTTATGTTTCCCAAGCCTGTTTAGGGTCCGGATAGCATCCAGAATAAGTCTGGAGTCCACTTTGTAGGATACCATGGCTTTGATTGCAGCCTGACTGTCACTAAGAATATATGTGGATTTACCTCTGGTTCCTCTATCTATATTCTCTTGAGCACAGGTTATTATGGCATATGTTTCTGCTTGGAATACAGTTGCCATCTTCCCTAAGCTTTTGCTACATTTGTAACCTTTTGCGAAAATTCCCGCTCCTGTACCTGATTCCATTTTGGATCCATCAGTGCACCACACCAGACTATCTTGTTCTGGTGGATCGAGACCCTTCGTCCAGTTCTCTATTATAGAGATTTGGACCTTGAAAGACCTTTCAAACGAAAACATAGTTTTTTGTATTTTATCGGATATCATGCTTGTTACCCGATCCAGGCCTTCATTTCCAACCAACTTTGTATGGTTAGTCTTTGGCTTAGAGGCATCCCACAATCCAGCAACAGCAAGACGATTTAATGTCTTTCTTGCCTCGAATTCAACCATCATATGCAGAGGAGGGATATTGAGGTATCTCTCAATCGCTGCCGTTGGTGATGTCCTGAAAGCACCCGTGATGCCGAGACACACTGTTCTTTGAAACCTGGTTAGTGCCACTTTGCACGAGGCAAGCTTTGTTCTTGGCCACCACACTATACTGCCGTATGTGATAATAGGTATTATCATTGTCCGGTACAGCCATACACTTTGGGCTTTAGCCCCCAAGTTTTACCGTAGGTGGAACGACACATGCCGAAAACTCGTAAGGCCTTTGTCGTAATATTTTCCACATGAGTTTTCAACCTCAATTCTTTATCAAGCGTTACAAGATATTTAACTTCGGTGGACCAGGGCAGCTTTATTCCATTGAGGGAGGGCTCTCCTAGGTTTCCTAGTTGTCTCTTCCTCGTGAATGGAACAATGACTGCTTTGCTTGGGTTGATAGAGAGGTGGTTCTTTGTACACCATTCCTCTGTCATCCTCAAAGCCTGTTGTAATAATCCAGAGACTATGTTCGGAAATTTACCATTAACCATTATAGTTATGTCATCTGCATAGCCTACTGTGTAGAATGGTCCGGTATTGAGTTTGGTGAGTAGCGAGTCTACTACCAAGCACCACAATAATGGTGACAGCATTCCGCCTTGCGGACAACCTCTTGTTGTTTTAGCGCTAAGTCTGTCTCCCATCAATTCCGATCTGACTATCTCAGTTAGTGCACCAATATAGTGGATATCAAGCTTTACGGCGTTGCAATCCCGCTATCCTCGAGTGGAAGGAATGGTGCAAATTAAACATGGAACCTACTCGTATAAGCATAAAGTTAAAGACTTCTGAGAAATAAATGCAAGTTTGTAGTTTGCTGAGACTCCGTCTTTGTATACACCGTGAAATTTAAATGGTTGTTTTCCCGCAGCGAAATGGTTTTGTCTATGTAATACAATCATTTCGTAGTTATATAAAATATTAGAAACAAAAACTGGCATATTTAACATTGTGAAAAACTAAACTCGAAAGCGATCACGAACCAATAGTATACCTCCCGATATCTACGGCCGAACGACAGCAGGCCGTTGACCCGGGTGCTAGGTCACCGTCGAAAGGATTAGGTTCGAAGGCGGCTCCGTTTGATCATGTTACGCGCGGGCTAGATTATGCCGTATAATTACACGCGAGAGCTTATTTTACTTTAAACATTTAATAAATCGGTCTTTGCTTTGTCGGCTTGTGGCTCGCTCGTTTGTTTTGCATGCAAACTTTTATGCCGTATCACCACGTGCGAGAGTTTATTTTGGTTTGACATTATTTTGTGCATCGGTTTTCTTTGTAGGTGGTGACACGAGTAGTACCTAGTACCTACAAGTTACGTCCAGAGTTACTATTGTTACTCACTTTTTCGAGTTGATGAATATTTTTTTAATTATTTTAAAACAGAAACATCGTTATTTATTTACTTTAACTCTATACTTCGAAAGTACTCCTTAAGGCAAGTCGTTCTGCCGCGGGAAAACAACCAATTCAATTTCAGGGTGTATACAACTTTATTACAGCTATAAATAAAGTGGGTAGCCAGGGACTTCCTTTTTCCTATTTCCCTACATATTCTTGTATTTAAAAACGTTTTATTTTTTTGTTAAAATACGTTTTTTAGAAGCTATATATAAAAGGGTTTTCATACAATATTGCACTGCAAGCCATTGCTAGCATAATATTGAACTACAGCCATTTTTCACAAAAAAAAAGCCGGAGCATTTTTGCATGCAGCATTTGGTGGCAATTAAATATTTTCTATTTGCCTTTGTCCCATGTTGGCCGCTCCAAAAAACCTAGCATCCTGATATTTTGCCTCACAAATCTCAATATCACATAAGAAGTGACAATTTTTTGGTCTAGAAGCATACAATTTTCCACCTTTTTACACACAATTCAAGTTCGTGGCAGTTATGTCACGCTTATCGCAGCTTTTCGGAAAGTTCCGGGGACGGTCCCAGACGTGACGTTTCATGATTTATTATGAGACGGAAAACTATTACAAGGTCTATGTTTTTGGGAGTTTACTAAAATAATTCAGTGTTTTCGTGCGTAGTTTAGTATTCTCGGATACTTTTTTATTACCTAAGTACACTACATAAATAACAACTTGGTTAGTGTTGTACCTGTAGGAAGTAAACTTATATTCGGACACCGAACAAAGGATAGCAACTATCCCGTCTAAAACGGAAGAAAATTCCTAAGAGTCATCCCGTTTAGGTACTATCCACAAAAATGACCAACTTCTGTACGCATCCCCCTATTTCACCCTTTTTAGAGGATACATTTTTAAAAATCCTGCCTTAGGGTTCACCTTTGGAATTCTAAAAATGCTTCTAGACTCAGCCAATTGACAATTTTACTTAGTAGATTTTTGTTAAGCTACGAGACCTACAAACAAACAGACCTACTATGAAAGCTTAGGAGATGCTCTCCCATTGCTTCCTTTTGTATGCGCAATCTAAAACAAACATTTCTAAAAACAAATATAAATAAAAACATCTTTAGAGTAATTGAATGCGTAGATATATCAGTTTATTTCCTTTGTTCTTTCCTAGCGAGCAGTCATTAAATCGTCAATTTCTTCACGCTAAAGGAAATGAGAGCAATATTTTTCGGGACGCGTTATCGTGGGACATTTAATCATGAACCGTGTTCAGCTGAAAAACAAAGAGATGTTCATGTTTTAACAAAATGGGGGTAAGCCCCGATTTCTCCGGAAAGGACGGCCATTATTTTTTTCTACACCAATGACAAATTCAATCATTTGTCAAACCGTTTCATTTGCAACGTTGATGATGTGTGTTGAGTTCGTTAATGAATTATCACATCCATGTGCGCTTTCAGAGGTTTCATTTATATTCAGGTGGATCCATTTAATATCAGAAACGGCCCGTAAATTATTTGTAATGTCATGTATGAAGAAAGGTGGTGTTTTATTGTTGAGTTGGACTTTTACTGGAATGTGAGCTGGTGATAAAGTACAAAATATTAATATCGATGATATTTTACAAGAGTTAAAAAATATGGAATGTTTATTCGTTATGCCGAAACAACAAATGCTTGCAAGGATCTTTACTGATGGCGCGAAATTTTTTCTAATCGCGAGTTATTGTTTTGTTTATTTTCACTGCCCGTAAAAAATAAATCTCATCAGGAGACGGTACGGCGATGCTCGAGGTAAAGCCTAGAGGTAGAGCCAAAGGACTTAAGGGAGCCAAGAGAGCAATGATAATGCTCACGCAGATCAAAAAACGTTTTTAATAATATCAGTAGAGGATTTTATTTTTGTGAGTGCCTTCGAATTTCGAACGTCGTCAATCCCACCGTTTTTGTATAGCGAATGTCGCGTTTTTTGCGCCGAAAATAAAAATCCATTTGTGGTCGGTCTCCATAGGTAACGTAAAGGTAGATTCATTCATATTTAACGCTTAAAGTATGTTCTAAGAATGTCATTGCTATGGAAATAAATCTGAAAGGATGAAAATTGGAAATACCATCTGATTGCTCAAAGGACCGCAGGCTACCTTAAGTCGGAACCACACATACGTGGCGTGGCGTGTCGCGGGATCCACCAATCAAACGACTCTGTTCCAGCCTACGTCATAACGCAACGAGTTTTATAGCCAATCAACTGCGTCGGAAGGCGCCGCTGGTATATTGAATGGTGTCTCCAGTCATGTTCATTTAGTAAGCAATTAATAACATAACATCACGCAGTACACCTACAGTGCACATACATTTTGCCAGTTATGTAATAGGGTGTGATCCTATTGACATCAATCGGGCCACAGATAATATAATACTAACATACAGATCCCTCATCCCATATAAAGAAACCGTGCCGACATACCTAACGTTTTTCGTCTGATAAAGATGGTTATTTTTTGTAAATCGGCCGCGTTTGGTTCCGTTCCACGGCGATAGATAGATGGTGTTAGCAGTGACTTGCGAGTAAAAGGGTTTACTCGGTTCTTAAATATTTTCTTCTTTAAATACAGTGACGATTTGTTTTATAGAATTTTTTGCACGTTTTTACTGTTTCATTGCACCACAATGTGTTACAATACAAATTTAAATAATCGAGTGGAATGCTTCAGAAATTTAAAACCGCGCCATCTATTGGCATCAATTTTAAATTATCTGTTCTAATAATCTTTGAAATGTGAATGAGCCTCATATTCCATAATTTTGTGCTTTGGAGAGTTGATTAAACAAGAACATACAATTTTATGTTCAATTCCAGAAAATGTTAATGTAACACACTATTCAATAACAATTCGGTGCATATCGAGCCATCTAGTGAGATTTATTTAAACCCAATTTAGCGCTGGGACCCCGTGACCGGGCACAAGTCCAGTCTCTGGGCTGCTACTGAGCAATTCCAGATGGAAAAACCCAATAACACTGCCCAACCAAGGAACCGCACCCAGGATTATCTGCTCTGCAGTAGCGTTTGCTACCACTGGATCAATGACGCAGCCAAGTAGTTAATATTTTTTTTAAACCGGCCAAATGCGTGACGGGCTTCGTACATTTCGGGTTCCGTACCAAAGAAAAAATCTAATCTAATAATATATTGGTATTTGTTGGTAAAATATAATTTCAAGTTCATAGGTCAACGAAAAGTTTTAAAAAAATTTCGTAACAAAATTTTGTGACAGACGGCGGACACGTGAGTGACGTTTGGACTCTTCGGGTACGGAACCCTAAAAAAGCTGCATTCACTTTTTAAATTTATCTCTTGACTGACAGACCACTTCAGTAAATTCATTAAAAAACTGCTGACATTACGTCTGTGACGGTCTGCAAAGCATTTCTATCAGAATAATTCTGTGTGCTCCTGTTAATGTGGACATTATTCTCGCGTGCATCGTAATAAAAACAAAGCGAAACGCCGAGCATAGTCGTAATTATCATAAATACTTTATTGTTGCATTTTATAGGGTAATAAAAATAAAATTTAACGGAGCAACGTCCAAAATGCACTATGTTAATAACATTTATTTGGTTTTATTTTACTGCTGTACGGTTAGTAAAACATTATTGCTGTCAGTGACTGTACAAATTAGTTTTTCATTTCGTGCTGAAATTGAGTATTGATGGCAGTTTGTTAATCCATTAAACTCTGTATTTATACATTACATTACATAACGTAGGTACATTTAGGTACCTAATATTCAATTAATAACCTCTGTAAGCAATAGCACGGTAAATATATCTAACAGTTTTGTGATTCGGCCCTGTCCTTGAAATAAGTGCCTACAAGCGCGCGTCATGTAAACATCCGTTAGGGCCGCCCGCCTCTAACTATTTGAGTTTCTTTCTAGTTTTGTGATTGTAAATATCTGAGATTCTTTTCTCTAATCTCAGGTAAATATTATATTTTTATTATACTTATTTTAAATCTTACTAGGTAGGTACCTACCATTTATAACTCTCATAGGTAATCATTTCATAATGATATTTTGTCTAATTCAATAATATATTAAGTAGCTTAGTACATAAGTAAATAGATAGCCTAGCCTACGAAACTACCTATTAGTTTTTTACAACCCGAGCGTAGGTAGGTCACTCGTGTGTGACTTTATCACCCTATCCACAAATTTATTTATTAAGCCAGGAATTCTACTCGTTGGAAAAAGCGAAATACCTACCGATTAAAAAAATAAACAAATAACGTACTAGAAGGCTAGGTATACAATTTTTTTATAGTCTTGCCTTTCGGAAACTCCAGGTAATTCAAAAAATGTTATTTCTGGGTGCGTTATAGAAGTATTCAAGCAACCAAAAAGAGCACAATATAGTCTATAATTGCTCTCTGTCTTATTAAGTAAGTAAATACTTGTACGTATTTCAATCAAATATTCACAAATCGCACGCTTACTGCTTACGAAACCATCACCACGTTCGTGACTGTTTGCGACTGTAGTGTATCGAGTGTTGGCTGAACTGAACTCGAGACGCGTAGGTATGACTCGCGTTCCGACCGTTTGTATGAAGATATAATTCTATTAGGTAGATATCTTTACCGTGGCAATAGGTACTGAAATTACCTGCTCACATTCATAGTTGAAATAATTTTCAAAAAATAGTCTATTTGGACAAATACTATTTTATCGAACAGATATGCAGAAAAATGCTCACGCTCAGGTCGACCTTCTATGATCATTTAGAATTTCTGTAAGGCATGTGGCTTGTGGTCCTTTGAGCAATCATATGGAATTTCCAATTTTCATCCTTTCAGATTTATTTCCATAGCAATGACATTCTTAGAACATACTTTAAGCGTTAAATATGAATGAATCGAGGAGACCGACCATGAATGGATTTTTATTTTCGCCCAAAAAAAAAGCGACATTCGCAACTATACAAAAACGGTGGGATTGACGACGTTCGAAATTCGAAGACACTCACTAATATAAAATCCTCTAATGATGCGTCAGATTCTTTTCTAAAATTTTATTAAAAACGTTGTTTGATCTGCGTGAGAATTATCATTGCTCTCTTGGCTCCCTTAGGCCCTTTGGCCCGAGCTGCAATCCCAACTTCAATAACAAACTTCATACACATCAAAATGGTCAATTAATTGCCTTTTCTCTGTCATTACTTTAACTGTTGAACAAAGTTCGTAAAGAACATTGCGCTGCCAAAAACAGATTCTTGAATACTGGTCTGCGATCCGAAAGGCGTTGCTTTGGGAGGCCTCCCACTAAGTGTGGCGATGACCTGGTGAAGGTTGCGGGAATCCGCTGCATGCGAGACGCATGGGACCGGTCAGTTTGGCGAACTTGGGGGAGGCCTATATATGTACAGCAGTGGACGTCTTTCGGCTGAAATAATGATGGTGATGAATACTGGTCTGAATACAATAAAGGAGGTGAAAAGATTTTCTAGAAGCACCAATGAGCTTTCCAAACTAGGTTGACGACCGAAGATAAAACTACACAAACATGAACACAATTAGGCTGAGGGGTGGCTTATAATTAAAACAAATTAATCTTAGCGTTTTTCAAATCAAAGGAAAATAAATTAGCCAGTCCCCATTGTTAAATGTCATTGAACTTCATCAGTCTCAATCACAGAGTTGGTATTAAATTAATAGCCTTAATCCTGGTTGCAGAGCAAGAGCTAAGCTATTTTAAGTAGCTTAACTCGTAAAGTTGAGGTATAATTCACACTGGCACTATTTATACGTAGTTTGCGGTCTGCACTCAAGTAGGAAAAAAAAAAAAGCTGTGTGAACTAGCCCTAATCTATCTTAGCTTCATCATCAGCCTTATGTTCCCACTGCTGGGACACAGGTATCCTCTCTGTGAGAGAGGTTATAGGGGCCTTACGCGGGCCCAGTGCGGGTTGGTGAATGTCACATGTCTTCGATTTGTTTTGGTTTTAGGACATGCCGGTTTCCTCACGATGTTTTCCTTCACCGTTTTAAGAGCAGTGGTGATGAAATAATTTACTCAAAGTAAAGCGCCTGCTTGGGTTCGAACCTAAGACCTACGAGTCCTACGACACGTAAGTCGGAGCCGTTACCACTGGGCCATCACTGCTCATCTTAGCTTAACATGATAGTATTATTGTATTATCTGTGGCATAACTCACACGGTTAATTTTTGAATAGATAGGTACTTGTGCGGTCTGAAGTGTCGTGGTGGTCCAGTGGCTAAGACTGCGCCTCTCGTGCTTGAGGTCGTGGGTTCACATACGGGCAAATACCAATTTGACTTTTTCAAATTCATAATACGAATATGTATTTTCTAAGTTGCTTTTCTCAGATATGCGAACTAAGAGATCTTAGCTTAGCTTTTGTTTTACAATCGGCGTTAATCATAGAGTAGGTACCTAATTTAATTCAGGCTTAGACCTAGCTGCCTGTTTTGGACGGAGAATTTTTCTTTGATATAATATTTCCTTTCAATTAACTTAGGTTCGATGTCCGTGAAAACTATTTGAGGCCATCAGAATATTGGCTTCATAAATCGTTAAAGGACAATGGCAGAAGCCCATACGTTGTTTTATCTGAGATTAAATTCCTCCGTCATTAAATGAAAAATATCTGGTTAACCTCAGGGTCATGTTCTGAATTAGTTTGTGCAAGAATTTTTGTTCGAGAACGTCGAGTTAATAGATATTAAGTCATAAACTTTCGTAGGTTATCTCTGGGTAACTTTTAATAAAGTGTTTAATAGGTAATATTATTTAATTTCGTGGAAGTAAAAGGGCAATATCGTATTAGTATTTCCCTTATCTAATTATTTCAGCATGAAATGTTAAATATATGTAATACATATGCAATTTTGAAGTGTATCAAAAGGTCGTCATCAACAACCATGCCATATTTTTTTTAGACTTAGATACTAGTCTTTTTGCCTATCTTTTTTTTTTTTTTTTTATTCTTTTTTATTTAGGGACATTTATCGCAATGCGTATGTCAGTCCCATCGTATCCTAAATACAAATAACATACATACATAACTTATATCAGGGCCATGAACTTGAACAGACTCTTCGCATCATCACTATTTGGCCTAGACAAAATGTTGTGAAATGTGCCTACTTCAAATTTGTTCAACCTCAAGACCCTAAAGAGGTCATTTCTCTCAGACTCATAACAAACACATTCCATCAATAAGTGGTGCAGGTCTTCTACAACTCCACACTGTACACAGTTGGGCGAGTTCGTTTTCTTCATCATAAAAGCAAACTTATTACATGGAATGTGTCCAGATCTGAGTCTGTGAGCTGTAACAACAAGTTTTCTACTAAGACTACTATCTGTAAACCATGGCACGCGAAAAGGCTGACCCTGGATGGTTTTATACCAGATCCCTTTGTCCAATGAGCGCTTGTCAAAATATTCCTTCCAATCATCGTAACATTTATTTTTAAATTTAGGTAAAAGCTCCGAATAATCCAAAATTACATTAATCTTCTTTCCGTTTTTAGCTGCATATTTTGCCAGCCTGTCAGCCTTTTCATTGCCCTGTATTCCAACATGCGATGGCACCCATTGCAATTTTAACGTTACACCTTTACGTTTAAGTTCATCTATCTTAGATAGAATAACATAAGCTAGCGATACACCTCTGCGACCAGAGGCGCATCGAGCTAAATGCAAAACAAAAAAAAAACAAAAAGAAAGGGTTCCGTACCCGAATGGTAAAAACGGGACGCTATTACTAAGACTACGCGGTCCGTCTGTCTGTCTGTCCGTCTGTCACCAGGCTGTATCTCATGAACCGTGATAGCCTGGCAATTGAAATTTTTACAGATGATATATTTCTGCTGCCACTATAATAACTAATACTAAAAATCGTGATTTTTATGCCGTTTTTTGCGATAATGATACGGAACCGTGATGATACGTGCGCGGGTCCGACTCGCACTTGGCGGTTTTTTTATATTAAATACTTTAATTTATTTATAGAAACAAAAAGTGTTCGCGACGAAGCGTCAAGTATAAGTTAGCATAAGAAATGTAATAGGTTGAGTAAAAATAAAATGTATATCATCGAGACCCATGAAACAACAAGGTCTGAGGTAGCGGGCGGCGCGATTCGCTGACGCGCCACTCTTGAATATTTATTTCCCTATTTAGCTTGTTAGAAAACACAAACCAGCTGTTCTAAGTTATTTATCCTATGTCTTTGACTGATGATCAGCACATAATGATAGTAAATAGCGAAAGCTAACAGAATCTCACCCTGGAACGGTAAATAGAGGTCATTTTTCCTTAAATAAGTGGTCAGTAATCATGTTAATTTTATTTCAGCGCTTCCAGGTAACCTATACTGATACCTAGGCCCTGTATTTAGATTAAAGACATGTAGTTCTAGTATATAAACACCACTTAGTTGATACAATGTGTTTGTACGAACCAGTACAGAGGTTTTTATATGCGTGTTAGCGGACTGGCCGCTTTCAGGGACACAAGGTGCCTGAATGATTATAGACATGCTTTCTTTTATTACCTCTCGGAAGCCTGCTGTCACGTACTCAGAACCATCCATGGATGATGAACATCGCCTGAATGATTTAAGTAGAAACCTACTCACAAGATGGTGGGATCGCGCAATCTTGCAAAATTAGCCGCTCTCAGGTGTCCTAAGTACCTGAAAGCTTATAGATGTACCTTTTGAAGTACTACCACTCGCAAGCCCGTTTGCCTGTCTTCCCATTATACCTACTTCTAGAGTGAGGATACATTTGATGGTTTGGGAGATAGTCAGCTTGCAAGGCTGCGGGATCACACAAATTTTCACGAAATTGACCCTTCCAGGGGGGTACGCGCTCGAGGGTTATAGTTGCATCTACTAAAGTACTATCCCGGGATAGCCTGTCGGAATAGCTACCAGGTCGCCTTTAGTGGATGGAAATCCTTCAGATAGTTTATGCACAAATTTACTTTTAATGTTGTAAAATTGCACGAAATGACGCTTTCAGGCAGTCATGCGCCTGAAAGATGTAAATATATAGCTTCTAAGTTGAAAAATCAACAAAGTTTCCGTTCATCACTCACTCATTCTGGAGAAAATCTTCAGGGTGTATAGTCACGAACGTGGATGTAGATTTTCTGGATAGAGGGGTTCAAAGCGCACACGCCCATATATAATATGTCATAGTTCCTTCAGAAACAAGGGGTTTTGTTGATTTGTAGGATATAGTCAAAGTGAAAAATGTGCAGGCGCATCGACCTAATTGTAGCCATCGACATGGAAATAGTTTCCTCACACCTCCTCCTGCACATTGGGGACCTGCAGAACCGCTTCAAATATTCATGAAGAATCAAGTCTTTTATTTCCTACGTAAGAAGCCTTCACCTCTCAACGTATAGCAGCCAACAATCAACACTCCAAGACTCTTAAAACTGAACTATAGGTACAGGGCGTAAACGCGCTAGGGCTGGAGATTTCCAACCTGCCGTATACGGACGGGATCGCCGAGCTCTACTCGGCGATCCCGTCCGTTCAGTACAAAAAGAAAAGAATGCAAAAGAGTTTCTCAAGTTTACAACTTACAATAAAAAAATACCAGAGCCTTTAATACGCGCACGTAAAAATTTGAGTTAACATCAAAATCAAATTTTTTTTTTATATTGGCTCGCGCTTGACAACTATCTCACCTGATGGAAAATGATGATGTGGTCGACGGTGAAGCACGCTTGCCTACACATCGTATGTCACAATTTATCAATGATTTTGTTTTGTTATACTTGAGGTGAAGTGAAGAATAAATGTCTTAATGCTGAGCAAAGGTCTTTCACAGTAACCCTCTTGACAAACCCCGAGGTTGTATCTATCGGGAAACACAGACTCCGGCAGGGAATTCCACTTCGTAGCCGTACGCATGATAAAAGAATTTCCAAAACGTTTTATGCGTATGGGTGGGATGTCCACCATGTACCGCTAGCACTTCGCCGTACATCTTGTAGTTCGATGTTGAAACGGGCTTGGCGGAATGATAATGAAAATCATTTTCGCAAAAAAATTAACCGACTTCAAAAACAAAACACTAAAAAGTGCAAAATAACTTTCGTTTTGGAAGTCGGCGTCTTTCGTACCTCATGATTTTATCGTTTTGCAATAAAGTGCGACTTTGCATTTTTTTGTGTTTTGTTTTTGAAATCGGTTCATATTTTTGCGAAAAGAAATGATATCTCTCTTTTTTTAGTTTTGGTTCACCACCACAACAAATTGGGCAAGTTCCTTAGCTTTTACCTAAAGGATTGACAAAATACCCATAATAATTGAAATAACACATTCGTGCTGTTTGTCGCTAAAGAGTTTGGTTGTATGCTCCATATCTTGAAAACTGCCAAACCGATTTTGTTGAAACACTATGACCTAAGTTAAGAGATACCTAATCCAATAAAATCATGATCTGATTAGTAGTTTCGGACAAATGCGTGGACAAATATACAAACGTAAAAGCATATAACGGATCCATGCGGACGACATCAAGGGGTATCCATTTTGTTGTATACCAAAACCTTCTCCAGAATCTAACAAAATGTTTTTCTGAAAACATCATCAAAATCAGTTCAGCCAAACGCGAGAAAATCGCGGACAATCGTACATACCTACATTCATACAAACATGCGGGTCAAACTGAGAACCTCTTTTATTTGAAGTCATTTAAAAACCGACAAGCTGGCAACTCGGCAAAATCTCACTATAAAACAAAGAACATCTCTTCCTGCAATTCCGTTTGTTTATTATAATCTAGGTCCGAGATCCTGGCTCCTAAATAGTGTAGTTATGAGTGACATGCGGTCCCCGTGCAGGGAGCTACAGGCCACATCCTCATTAGACCGAGGGGGGCTGAGTAAATGGCGTGTAACATATTGAGCCAAGGTGACATGCATTCAGTGAGTGAGAATCAACTGTGACACCGTTTGTTGAAGGAAGTTGGTTGGTACTTGTAGTAATATGAGTTGTTGATCTCTGTGGTGAGATCGGTAGGCTTTGAAAAAAGAACATACCTACATAGATGTTCGATATTTGAAAACAGATTTTTTTAGCCATTGTGTAGCGATGTGTTAAAAAAATATTACTGTTATCCTGCTTCGTCCCACTTCAATGTAAAAGGGCCTCTCGCGGTGACTCAACTATTTCCATCCATGTGGACCGTCCACTCAACTGGTCGTTTGTTTTATACAGCTTATCCGCTGTAAGATTTGCCGTGACGTCTTCTGGCATTGTTTGGGCTCCAAATAGTGGTGATTTTGGCCCACATCACATTGGGCAGCCGGTAGACACGGTCAGCCCAATCCACTTTTGGAGCAACGTCAGTGATCTGTTTTGGTTTGCAATGTGATGTTCTTTTTATCAAATGTTTGACACATAATAATGGGAAAAAATATACCGACTTCCAAAAGAAAACACTACAAAGCGAAAAATAACATTATTTTCGTATGTCGGTGTCTTTGGATCCTGGATTTATTTTTTCGTTTCTGTCACTGAGTTCCGAGCATAATTTTTCGCTCTGTAGTGTAGTTGAAAGACGATTTTTTTTTTTTTTTAAATGTTTTTTTTTCTGTTTTTGTTTTGGTACTTTTTATATTACTATGAAAATAAGCATTATTAAGGATAACTTATAAACTAATCGTCATATCTTGAATATTTACATGGGACAAATTTAAATGGGACTATTTGAGAAGCACTATAAATTAAAAAAAGAATTATCAAGATCGGTACATAATTGGTGGAGTAATCGCGTAACAAACATACAAAAACATACAGTCGAAATGTGAATCTTCTTCTTTTTGAAGTCGATTGAAAAGAGAAATAAGCTATGTTTTTTTGTTTATTGGTTTATCTTAGATGGCAGCCCTCAAAATCAAGCGTATGTTATTACTTGCTTTATTCCTGCCACTACTACCATCAGTAACTATGTCTACTGTTCCTTTTTGCCATCATCTCCACAAACCTTTTTAATTCAAAATTTTAATCACAGGTCATTTAAACCCACAGAACTCTCTATTATGTTAATTACACCTACCTAATTACAACCGAAATTAGGATCCGCATTGTCTCTACCCACTACTTACTTCTTTGAAACTATTTATATATTTATTTCAGAAAATTCCATCCTATAGTTAAACATGATACATTAAATTATACACAGGTAAAAACCCAAAATAAAAACAATCAATAATTAAATTTAAACAATCAAAAATTCATTAAAGCAACAATTAAAACTATTGTGTATTGCTATCTGATTATAGAATAACTGGTTGTCAAAAACAGACCTTTTAAAGGTT
Source organism: Orthosia gracilis (assembly GCA_947562075.1). Taxonomy (NCBI): domain Eukaryota; kingdom Metazoa; phylum Arthropoda; class Insecta; order Lepidoptera; family Noctuidae; genus Orthosia; species Orthosia gracilis. The sequence goes on along the minus strand of OX387265.1, from coordinate 39,352,979 downwards.
AGACTCAAAATTGTAGGGGAATGGGGACACTGTCGTCAAATAATCCAGAGGATGTTATTAAAAGGATTGGACTGCGATATTGCTTCATATCTATGCAAATTATGGGTTTCACGAAATTGGAGTGGGTACAGTTCGTCCAATATAAATTAATTTTGATTAAATATTATAAATTCAGACTGAATAAACATATTTTGCGATTCATTTGTTTAATTAATTTACTTGAAGAGTTGGGTTTCTTCGTCTGCTTGATTCAGGGAATGTCTATAAAATGGTTAACCTTAATAAGGCTACTCTAAAAATTATTCCTACAGAATAGTTTTAGGATTTACGCATATTTTCATTTTGTGTTAAGGGAGATAGCAACAAATCAAAAATCAAAATCAAAATCTGTTGAGAATATTGTTATTGTAGTTTCCTTAAAGATGTGAAAAACAATCGAGAAGGATAGTAAAATTTTAGGCAAATACCCACCGAAAAAATGCATCAGTTAGCCTAGCCTAGGCCTGCGATGGCGGACCAACGGCATCCGTGCCACGCAAAAAAATTACTTGAGCACGCCAAATTTACAATAGATGACTCCAGTTCAGCTTGCATTCTGCTTAAAATAACAAAAGTATGAGCCTATTATCTAGTAGATATATACATTATACATTCAAATCACATATTATATTTCTTTAATATTTTATTTTTTGTCTATAAAATCACCGAGTGGAAACTCTTTGATGGTACGCAGTGGCCATAATATTATTATTCACTAATCACTAATAAAGATTCGCCATCCCTGGCTAGGTCATTACGAGATCTATTTCAAGGGTAGCTTGATGTCGTATAAATGTAGATAAATATTCTAAAGTGATAATATGGAAGGTTTAACGGTACGACTACACGGGACTCCGACCATATCCAACAGATAAAAACTGTTCTTTGGGCAGTTTCGAATCCGTTACGATTGGAACGAGACAGGCTAACACTTTAGAGAGGCCCAAATCAATGTGTAATACCCATAAGTGCTGATCTGTTATAGAGATGGGCCTAGTAGGTTTCTTTAGTTTTTGAACTAAAAGGTAGACAGCTATTATCGTTCGTTTCTCTGAAAAAACCGTGAAGGTATACGGATATATGTATATATAAATATTAGGTTGGGGAAAAAGTATTTTCGCATTATAGTATGTATGAACTTGTAATAAAATCTCTTTGGCTATATATACTATTTGTATCTGGCTGGTTTTGGTATCATTGAAAGTTTAAATTTTAAAGAACATAATTCCAAATTCAAATTAGGAAAATGTGTGATTTTCATTTATTTTTCGTACTGTCAAGATGAGTGAATCTAAAGAAGAAATTCGATACATTTTAAAATTTTACTACAAAAAAGGTAAAAATGCAAAGACGCGAAAAATATTTGCAATGTTTATGGCCTTAGTGCAGTATCTGTGAGAGTAGCACAAATTTGGTTTAAACGTTTTCAATCTGGAAATTTTGATGTCAAAGATGCACGTCGCTCTGGTCACCCTATTACGGATAAAATGGATGCCATTTTTGAAAAAGTAAAGCAAGATCGGCATATCAGTAGTTACGACATAGCTGAAGAACTGGGAATTGACCACAAAACAGTTTTGGTGCATTTGAAAAAAACTGGGTACACAAAAAAGCTCGATATTTGGGTACCTCACGAGCTCACTGAAAGAAACCTAATGAACCGTGTACTCATTTGTGATTCTTTATTACGACGTAATGAAACCGAACCATTTTTGAAGAAGCTGATAACTGGTGATGAAAAGTGGATCACGTACGAAAAGAACGTGCAAAAAAGGTAGTGGTCAAAGGCCGGTCAGGCTTCACAGACTGTGGCGAAACCCGGGTTAACTCGCAACAAGGTGATGCTGTGTGTGTGGTGGGATTGGAAGGGCATTATTCATTATGAGCTGTTACAACCAGGCAGGACCATCGATTCTGAACTCTACTGCGAACAACTGATGAGATTAAAGCAAGAAGTTGAGAGAAAGCGGCCGGAATTAATCACCAGAAGGGGTGTGGTTTTTCATCATGATAACGCTAGACCTCACACATCTTTAGCCACTCAGCTAAAATTAAGAGAGTTTGGTTGGGAGGTGTTAATGCATCCGCCGTATAGTCCTGACCTTGCACCTTCAGATTTCCACCTGTTACGGTCTCTTCAGAATTCTTTAGGCAGTGTCAGGTTAACATCACGAGAGGACTGCCAAAACCATTTTGGTCAGAAGTCCCAAAATTTGATTTCTCTTAGAGTTATTAGTAAAATTTTGAAGTTTAAATTAATCCCTATCTTTCTATCTTTTTGTATGTCTGATTATTAGGTACCTTATGAAACTTAGCACAACTGGAAGACCACGTCTTGGATTAGGAGAGATACCTACTTTTTCAAGGAATAATACATAATTATATCAACGGTAGCAAAGAACAAAAAGACAACTGCATTTTTGCGAATTTCACTTTTATACATAAAACAAATAAAAAAACAAAAATATTTCACTGTCAGGCATCAAGGCCCATAATTGAATTCAGAATTCTATACTTTACCTAGAGATATTTTTTTCATAAAAATTCTCATTTTTTATTAGTATTTTGTAGCGTAAGTATACAGCACACGCATATCAGACGACCAACACACACATTTCCACACACTTCATCATCATCATTTCACCCCATTGCTGAACATATGTGTCTGTATAAAGACAACTACACCCTATTTTTGACGAAATAGCAGTTGCCCATATCAGCATGGGCGGTCGACTTTTTAAAAATAGTAAAATGCACTTAATTACAACCTCATTTTTTTTATTCTAAATTTTATAATAATACATTAAATTATACAAAAAATATAGTCAAGTTTGACAAAAAACGAAGACAAATTGATTTGGATATTTATTTTGTACGAAGTAGATAAATACATTGCTGTATTTTGAAATATATATATATATATATCCGTATACCTTCACTGTTTTCTTCAGACGTCATAATTTTAGCGTTTGCAAATTTGAAAAAGCTAGCATTGTTCCTGTAGAAGTTAAATCCTGTAAATTAGTGATTTTATAGATATCCGTTTGTCCTTTGCTGCCGTCGATATGTTCCCTTTGGATAATTTTATCGCGGGCTAAGACGCTGGTAAAATGTAGTATTACAAAAAGCGTCCTATCGGTCGTACATACACAATATCGGTAAAATACGTTTTTATTTCTCAATAAATTGTAAGCGATCTCAACGAGACGACGAAAACGTTCTAAATTCTCGTTTCTCAAAGTATTATTAAATTGTTCAATCATATACTGAGGAGCGTGTATTATAGTGATGAGTTGATTTTATTGTCTACTTATACTTATGTAGGTATGTCGTGGTTCACTCATATTTACGAAGTTTTGAGTATCGAACGATGCGTTACTAATGATCTAACATTTCAAAATTCGAAAATGTCGACTTTACACAAGGACAAAATAGCTGTGTAAAATAATTGGGTTCATTTGAAGTACATATTATGTATCAAAGTAACTTGCAAAGCTATATCCTTTCTGATTGGTTGAAAGAAAGCGCGTGGTACTTCTTCATTGAAAGGCCTCAAAATGTTAAAACCGCCCAATAATTACTTACACACTGTTCGAGCTTGACTGGCGAATGGTATTACCGTTTGCAGTGTTTTGCTGAAACTGGTCGTAACTAGGTACCAATTACATACCTGCTTTTGGAAGCCTGATTATATGAAAATACAACAAAAAAACAGATTTTAATTGTTAAGAAGTCTACTCGAAAGAGGACAAAAAAATCCCATTCTGTAAAAAAACCACAGCGTAAACAAAAATTGAATTTTAATCCAATTACATACACCATACTGTTCACATACTTATTAACTGTCAGAACCAAATATGTAGTTGTTAATTTATTAAACATATAACAAGTACAGCCCTCCTTCTGTTCAAAAATATTTGATCACAAGAAGCAAAGCCTTTGTTCAACACACAAAACTTTGATTATTCACACAACTTTTAAATTATTTCTTGGTATATAATTAGGAACTTGGTTTTACCGAAATCCTTACTTAAGGACGATTCTAAGGCAGTTAATTTTAAGGCGTATGTCTTAATTGCCTGTTAATTACCATACACGCGGTTAACAGTCGTTACTTGCCAAAGTTTAAGAGTAATTACAAAGAGGAGGCCCGGAAATTCAAAACGGCTTATGGAAGAGAGAAGGCCTTGAACGGCTTGAAAGTTTACTTGAGGTCTGGATCAGACAGTGTGTTATTAACAAATAATTGCCTGTGTGTGGAAATGATGGAATGTCTAAAATCATCACTATCACCATTTTAGACAAAAGACGTCCACTGCTGAACACAGGACTCCCCTAAATAGGGCCACGTTGACCGATCGCAAGCATCCCGCAACCTTAACCAGATCATCGATTTTCCTAGTGGCAAACCTTCCAACGCAGCGTCTTCTCGGTCGCCTATAATTGATTTAATTATTGAAATAGCTAGAGGATAAAGAGGTATTGTAATACTTAATTAGAGCGCAAGTTACAATTCTGTACAGAATTGCCAAGGGTTGTATACAGTCGCGGGAACGGGAGTCACTGTTTGTGTTCACTAGATAAGGATTGGTCACTTAGAGCTGACAACGCTTGGGCTCTCCCAAGAGTCGCCAGCTCACTGCCGTCTACTGCACGACATAGGTCTCTGCACAATACATCTCACATCAACATTTCAGTCACTACATGATACTCATATGTTGTGCAGTGGCTGTAATGTCAATGTGAGATGTCTGTTCACAGATATAAATCTAACTAGATGACGCGATTGTATGTACACAAAGCAAAACAGATAGGTTTGCAGGGCACACCAACATAGATGTTTCGTGTGCGTAAAATCAACGAGTGTGCTTCGCCTATTTATTAGTGTTTGTTTTACAATATATATGAAGCAAAGAATATGAAGCATAAATTAAATTTATGTAACCAACTGGTCCCGTGGCATGAGTGTATAAGCAATTGTCTGGTAAATCAAAGATCTTACGATCGAATCTCACTAACGCGTTAACTTTTTGCATTATTAAAAACCATTATTTTCATTTTCGTAAAAATATATTTTAGTAATTTACCTGATAATAAGAGCATTATTAGAGAAAAATATATTGAAGTAAAAATTAAACAATTTTTAATAAGAAATCAACAATATTTATTGAATAGGTTTTTTTAATATTATAATTACAAATTATAAAGTTTTATGCATGACAAATATTCGAAGTCGGAAAAGAATTAACGTTATTTTTGATACTCAAGTGGGTAATTTATTTGTTAGTGTTATGAATAAAAAAAAAAGGATTTTAAGATACAGGTATCCTTAATTATTGTAATCTCACAAACAATAACATCACTCACATAAAACAAATTTAATCACCCGCTGATATTTTTATAAATAGCCGATTGGTGCACGACTTTTTGATAGCCATTCAATCACAGTAAAATTTTCTTGGACGTTAAACCAACTTTGCACACCTCACCATCATTTCGCCACAATATTTTGCGACCGTCCTTGTCTGACTTAAAACATTTTTCATCGCTAAATATAAATATATTATTGCACCAATCGAAATCCTAATATTCTATTGCGAAGCGTACCCGGTTTTGCCTGTGAATTTCTATAAAATTTGTTGTTTTCTTGGCCTACAACATTTCACACCAGTTGCACGCAAATGGTTCCGTACAATTTGTAATGTCAGGTCATGTTTAGTCGCCCTGTAACGAGTAGTGAACTAGTGAGGAACGGATCAGGCATATGCCAAGCAACTATATCACGGTGCCGCGCTTTGGCATCTGTGTATGCAAATCCAGCCTTTGGTCCCAGTCGGTGAGGATCAACGCTACCCGAATCTGCATAACGATGGAACCACAATTTCACAGTTCATCTCAGTGAACAATAATAAAATATTATTACAAAAAAACAACAATCAATAACATGTGAATTATTTTAACATTTGAAACTTCTAAACATAATAACAACATTTTGTTACACACCTATGGCGATATCATTAAACGCCTCGCAATTTCACTAATTGAAATGTTTTGCTCATGCAAAATAATTATCTCAGCTCTTAAGAATAGTAAAATTGATTCACAAATAAAAGCACTTCTCAAACCTTGCAGGGTATAATGTCTAAAAACGTAACGAAAGCCCGATAGTCAATACCATTATGACGATGAACAACTACTAACTTATATATGATTTGTCATTTTTAGAAGATAGACAATTAACATATTTCAATTCAAGTATAAAGAAGACTTGCTAATAGTTTAGCAATGAACTGAAGAAACAAACGTAAAATATTTTATTAAATCATACAAAAACATTAGCCGTTGGCAGTCGGATTCGATCTTACGGCGTTAGGGCGTAAGATATTATATACCGCACGCCTCACTAATGCCCCACGGAGACGATTGTTATATTAGCTAAATTTATGCTTCATATTCCCCGCAACATTAAAGTGATAAGAAATTGCAAGTGTGTGCGTGGACAACGGATTATTGAGAAGCAAACATATATATAATATCTATAATATGTTGGCGTGCCCTGCAAACCTAATTGATTTGCTTTGTGTATTTCGCTTGCCAAAAAACGGAGTAAAGTTACGATCAATGGTCGTAATCTGAGCTTTTAATTTAGCATTATCGGCACCGGGAATCCACCGAAATCTAGACAAATGCCTTTTTATGCCGTATTGAGCTGTAAATAATGTATAGAAAAAGATGACCGAGGCATTGGAAGTATTTTCTTTCATAGGTAAGTAAATTTGTTTTTAAATTGTATGTGAAAAAGTGGCACGCTTGGTTTTCATACACATGGAGGGACTTGCGTTACCTAGTTAGATTTATGTCTGTGTATGTAATAGATAACGTATCTCTGTAAACAAACCAAACGAAGAAAATTAACCCTTTCATAGCAGGAAAACTTTAAATAATCCACGCATTTGGCGTAAGCAACTTGCTATGTAATGAACAGAGAAAACTTACAAATCGTTCTGCGAAAGCCGGCTCCACGCGCTTGGCGAACAATGGCAAACAGCAAACACAAAACAACAAACACGAACATGTGGATGGGTGTTTGTTTGTGTTCGCCCGTGTTCGGCATCGGTCTCAGTTTTTATGCACAGATCAAAGGGTGTTTGACAAACGTGATTGCGATGTATCCAGACGCTTGTTCAGTTCAGTACGAGCGAGCTTGCGGGTGGTGGACGGAGTTAATAGTAGTGGTCAAATTTACGAATCGTGACATTTTGTGTATCCTAAGCTAAATTGTAAGGAAAAATGTCTGATTGATCTGAGGAGGTTAACCCGAAAGTAATCGCTGCCACAACAAGCTCGTCGTCTGCCACGCTTGCCAATCCGGAATATACTAGCACGTTCGCCAAACCTGTGGATGCCGTGTTTGTGTTGGATTATTGTGGTCAGTGATTGGCAAGTGTTTGGTGTGTCACCAAGCCTGTGCAGGTGGCTTAGTACAAAGTCAATAAAAACAAAAGAGAAGCGCTTCTACTCACAGTTAACGAGAAAGTTCCCCTCCGGTGGGTACCAACATTGTCGAGGCGGGAGGGCTCAGTAGCCGTGGCTTGGTCACCCACAGTGAAGCAAAGAGGAACTCGAGGAGGGGCCGCTCTTCAAGGTTTTTGTATCAAATAGTCACGTAGTAATAGTCAAGGCTGATTAAGGCGATGTTGTAGCGGCCAACAAGTAGGTTGCAGAGCCACTTGGTAACAGAGACGACATCGCAATTGAGACGGGCCTCGATGTCGTATGGAGCGTCCCAGGTCCCATACGATATCACGGCTGAGGGTTGGAGGCCACTGCGGGAGGGGAGTGCCCGTATTGCGGTGCGCCAGTGTCCCCACCTTCCGCGGTCTGATCGGGGTCGTATCCAACTGATGGCGGACGCGTTTGAGCCGCAGGGGAGGTCCCTATCCCCTGCGGCCCGAAAAGTGGCATTTGACGGGGCCACTGACCTGACACGTCTCAGGGAGACCAAGGATGCCATACACGGGGTCGTCTGGCGTTCATGTGCTGATTTGGTCCCTATGGTGGTCAAGGCGTAAAACGTGTTCTGGTTCACTGCTGATGGGGGTACACCCCAGAGGAGATTCCGGTGACGGACACCCGCGGAGGGTACGCGGTGAGTGCTAACGCGTGCCCCTGTGCCCGCCATAAGCGACGCAGGAGGCAACCGTGAAGTTTTAAACAGTGGTTACAGTCCCACATAACTGCGTTATCTCCCCGTGGTAGCGCAGTATGCATGAGCATTTCTCCAGGCTAAAAAACAAAATATATCATGAAAATTATGGTTTTGTTCTACAAAGTATATCAGACAAGTTGCGCCACAAACTGGCACATTTCAGTTTACAAGTTCCAGTGTAAAATTGGAGCTTGTTAGAAAGGTACAAAAAAGGATACGATGCTACAGGTTGCATACAAATTACTCAAGTTGTTTATGTGGGGCTCGGTAAGTCGGGATTTCTAGGTTGTTGGTGGAAGACTTTAACTTTACTAATTTTAGTTTTTAAATAGGTACCGACTTATTTCTGTAACTTTTTGGGTGGGTTTCCATGGTATTGTTTGATGTTAAGTTTAAGTGTCTATTGTTAGTAATAAAACCATAATACATAAGTCAAGTACGAACTAACTTTGAACACGTAGGTACTAAGACCGCGCGGTGGATGCCGTGATTGCCAGGCTAATCCCTCTCACGGAGAAGTGGTTTGAATCCCAGCCGTTGAAAATTTAAAACAACAAGTTTATTGTTCATTTTAAGAACAAAACTAGCTTACTTTGATTACCATACTGAAATAGGTCAAAGGACTCAAATATTCGTTGAATTATTTAGATTTAATTATTAGTTTGAAATGTAACAATGTTGAACGTAAGATTTCCTTAGCGAATGTAGGTACTTCATTTCAAATTAATTTTGCTCTCCAGGAATGTTTCCATCATGTTTTCGGGTATTAATTCGCATGGAAAATTTAATATATTTCGATTGTTTAAATATTTATACTGATATTCATTATTTGTTTCTCTGTTTTGTTTAATATTGAAAATATTTTATGAGATTTTTGAAGTTATGGGGTCACCAAACAAACAAGCAGCAAGCGGAAGAAAACTGTTGGTAACAGATAATTTTATGAAAACAGTTCAGAAGCAAAAAGAAAAGTTATTATACGACGATGAGAAGCTTTAGCAGGTTTAGCTGAAATCAAAGTATGTTCATTGATTCAATAATTCGTGAAAGAATTTAAATAGATTGTTTCATCAACAGAACAAAAGTCCGAAACATTAGAAGCTTGCACTGTGTTCGTTAAAAAAAAACCTTTTTCACGTATTTATTGGAAACTAGCTTATACCTGCAGCTTTGCACACGTCATTCCCAGAAAGCACAGTACCGGGATAAAAACTACCCTATGTCCTATCCAGGGTTTCAAACTATCTCCATACGAAATTTTATCTAAATCGGTCCAGCGGTTTAGTGGTGAAAAGGTAACAAACAGAGGGCTTTGTGCGAGTTTAGTCTCACGCTGGATCGCGTTAACCTAAACGTCAATTTGTACTGAAACTGGATAAGCGCCATCTGGTGAAGGCAAAGAGAAACCTCTTTTTTTGCATACATTTTGACATAAGAGATCGTTTACGTTATTTATTTTTAACACCGTTGCTCGTAAAGCTGATGTAATTCCACCGGTTTTAAATATGTAAAGCGGGTCATAAAAAACGCGTGTGTTACCAAAGCAAATAGTTAAGTTATAGTCCATACAAATTCCATAACAGTATTATTTGCCATTTCGCGCGCTGTTGCTATTCAAATTCCGAACTAATCGCCGCGCGGCGCCAGTCAGTAGGCAGCGCTAGCGCGCTGTTAAAATGGCGGGAAAGCAACAGTGTGCATTCACAGATTCAGTTTATATAAAAAAAAAAAAAAAACAGTTTATTCGGTAATTTAAAAACTTGACTGCATGCTGTAACGTCTTTGCCAACATTTTCACGCAGCTACGGCAGAAAATAATCCTCGCGCCATTTTTCTCAATTTTTTTTTTCTTTGTACTTGTATTGTGAAAATTTAAATATGACAACTTTCAATAATGAAGAAGAGCCATATATTACTTCAACTCCACCGGATATACTAACAGAAGCGCGAACCGCATGCAACAGCTTGCTGCCGTCAATATCCAAAGACAGATACATAACCACGTATGAAAATTTTTTGAAGTGGAAAAACATGAAAAATGCCAAGTCATTTTCCGAAAATGTAGTTTTGGCGTATTTTAATGAACTAGCTAGTAAATTTAAGCCTAGCTCGTTGTGGACAACATATTCGATGCTGAAAAGTACCCTCAAGATGAAAAATGGTGTCGATATTAATTTATATTCAAATCTCATTGCATTTTTAAAGAGACGCTCTGATGGTTTTATAAAGAAAAAATCTAAGGTACTGTCATCAAATGACGTCGAAAAGTTTCTAAGAGATGCTCCAGATAGCCAGTACCTGGCAACTAAGGTCAGTTTGCCTCCTTATTTTATGTATTGATCTACCTACTGTACATACTCTTTTACATATTTTTTAACGACCGTCTGTAAGCTAAGTACCTATACCTTATCTTACACATTTTTATTTCTTTTCAGGTTGCGTTAATATTTGGTATTAATGGTGCATGTAGACGGCAAGAGCTTCACAATATTACCACAAATGACATTGAAACTCAAGGCAAAATGCTTTTAATTAAAATCCCAAACACTAAAAACAAAATACCCCGATCTTTTATTATCAACGGCCCATTTTATGACGTGGTCAAAAAATATGAAGCTCTGCGTACGACTAAGGCAAAAAATAATCATTTCTCTCAGAATTACCAAAAAGGTAAATGTACTGCGCAACCTATTGGCATAAATAAATTCGGTGCCATGCCAAAGGAAGTCGCCAAGTTTTTAGGATTGCCGGACGCTGATTGTTATACAGGGCACAGTTTCAGAAGAACGTCAGCTACATTACTTGCTGATTCGGGAGCTGATATATTGACTTTAAAGCTGCATGGCGGGTGGCGTTCTAATGCAGTAGCAGAATCTTATGTAGAAGATTCCATCCAAAACAAAGCAAATATAAGTGCCAAAATAACTCAGGCAATAAATTTGGAGCCACAAACGAAGAAGTTTTGCCCTGAGCCGCGCCCCTCTACATCTACTGAGGATATTTTTTTATTTACAACTAATGACGAATTACAATGCTCTTCTGCCGCCTTTCAAGAAGTTTCGTCGTCTCCAACATTTACCCTAACACAAAACAATGACATTATGAATAGTAATAATAATAATAAAAACATAATTAAAAAACCAACTACGTATCATTTTAATAATTGTAATTTCACTAACTGTTTCAATAATTAGAAATGAACAAAATATAAAATGTTTTTTTTTCTGTTTCCTCGCAAATGTGTTAAAAAACGTCGTACGATATACGTGCGTATTGGTTATAACATGCGAGGCGGAATTTCAGCCCGAGCCGAAGGCGAGGGCGTAATTGTGCCGAATCGTAATGTACTATTATTTAATACTTCATGCACACACAAGTACAGAGGTGGACTTAACGCCTTAGGCATTTTTCTACCAGTCGAGCTTTGGGTGATGGTGAGATAAACAGTGGTAGGTGCAATATTGAAAGGTATATAATAGTGGTGGCCCAGTGGTAACGGCCGCGACTTACAAGTTGTTGATCGTGGGTTTCGAACCCAAGCAGGCGCGCTTACCTTTATGTAAATTATTTTATCTATCACCACTGCTCTCAAAACGGTGAAGGAAAACATCGTGAGGAAACCGTCCAAGAACCAAAAATTCGAAGACATAGAACATCCACCAACCCGCATTGGGCCTGCGTGGCGGATTACGGCCCATTCGCTCTCACAGAAAGGAGGTCTGTGTCCCAGCAGTGGGCACTTTAATAGGCTGATGATGATGTTGATAAAGTTCACTCTAATAATTAACATGGGACTTGAGCATAACTGGTGATACGTGTTTCAGAACTAGTAGTGGGCTACAAATGTATTATTAGTTATGCAGGTACCAAATCTACGCCTATATAGGTTGGTAATATATATTTTAGTACGAGTACCACAAACTACACGACTATACGTGCTACGCCAACAAAATGTGTCGCATTCAGTGTGGTCGAACCTTAAATCATTAAAATGTCAAAGAATACGAAGTGTAGGATCTTGCAGGCTTCAGCACAAGGGTTATGACGCAGGTTGCTATAGTAACACGCTTATATCTTGTTGGTTTCCGCCGTTAATTGAACGCCTCCGATATGAAATTAACTTATTGTTTTGCAAGACTTCTGAGATCCGTAGACGATGTAATACTGTTCGGTCGATAGATTATTCGGTTTAGGACAGATTCTGGTTTGGGCAAACGCGCTTGTGCAGATTCTTTTTTTGGCAGATTCTTGTTAAGACAGATATTTGATAGTCATCTACAGAAGTATTATGTAAGGATTATATACAAAAGAGTGCATTAATTGGAAAACTAGGATTTGTATTGGGTTTTGGTGCCTTCACATTAATAGTATGTGTAAATACCTAATTTAAGTGGCTTTAAAATAGTAGGTATCCACTGAATTTTTTGTTTTTTTTGTTGCTTCACACTAGGAATTTCTTCCTGTATCGTGGGTGCGTTTACAAACATTTAAACTCACATACACAAGACACCCAGATCCGGAACAACTATCTGTAGGCCATACAAATATTTGTTCCGTGCGGGAATCGAACCCGCGACACGCAGCGCAGCAGCCGATCGCTCAACCACTACGCCAACCGTGTCGTCGAACACATGATAGGATTAAATAACATTTTTGCACTAACGCAATATTCCTGTTTATAGTATTATTTTCACAAGTTCGGAATAGAGTGAACTAAATATCGATTACTAATCTTACAGATATACTACCTACAAAGCAAAGTAACGAAGCCTGTTGGCCTTTAATTATGTGTACGGACTTATTTTTACCCAGATCTGTGACAAGTTTAAGTTCAAGTTATTTATTTCATAACAAAATTTTATTTGTGTCAAAATATTTGCGCAGTACCTACTGCGCAAATATTTCGACACAAATAAAATTTTGTGATTACTTGTGTTGCAATTGTTTGTGTTGTTTCTTTTTGTGTACCTACACTCGTTATTTACCCATCATCGAAGTTAGAACGTTTATGCAAGAAAAAAATATAAATATCTTACAGTTAAAACCAGTTTTTAGATAGAACGCGTTTTCCCTAGTTAGAACTAGTATTTACTAAATGCCTTTATTAAAACTACAATTAACTAATGCTCATAACTGAATATCAGTTAAATGCCCTGTTAGCGACGCGCTCAATAGTTTAAGATATAAGTTAGCTATAGAGGTGGGTCACACTAAAAAACCCCCGCCACCGACAGTCTGCCACTACACGCTGATCTGTGCGCACGGTATATTTTTGTAATTTTTGTGCAACGGCCATCTTGCCTTTTGTAAATTCTCAATAAACGAGTTTGCTTATCACCCCGTGTTTCTGTTGCGTCACACCTGCCAGTTCCTGCAGCACCACCCCTAACAAAGTGGTCATTCGAGCCAGATCTAATAATGGACAATCCAGGCGTTAGAACGCGGCGAGCAAAAATGCTGCAGGAACAACGCGACTGTGTGAACGTGACGCGACAAAATATGGCGGCCGAAAAACTGCGAAGTGATAGTATTGTGCCACAACGTTTATTTTCCGATGTGCCGGGAAGCAGCATAAAGTCTGAACCGCTACCTCACGTCGCGAAAACACCGGCAAAATCAGTTGCGTCGTCGAGCAAATCCATGAAACAAAGCAAAAAGAAACTGTTGCAGCTGAACGCCGCTAAACAAAAAGCTGCTATACAGATCGCGCTTATAGACCAAGACCTGGAAGCCCAATTGGCAGCACTCAGTGACGAGGAAGAACAAATGGTATACAGTCCACAAATCGATGGTAAAGAGCTTCCTCGGAACGACCTTGAGGATTGGGTAATCCACCAAAGCAACCACAAAGAACCCCTACTGGAGCAGCGAGCCCCCAACAATGGACTTCATACGGGCGAGCTGCATGTACCGTCGTCGCTACGCGCCGAACACGTGGTCGGCATGGCGCACCTCGCGCCGCCGGCGCCGCCGCCACCGCCCGTTGACTCCGTGACTGCGCTAAACAACGTGGTTCATTTGCTGGCAAGCACTTTAAAAGACATTTCGTCTAATTATGCAAACAACGTGCCCCAGGTCAGTTTGCTCAGCCGCATGAGCACACCGAGGGATTTACCTGAGTTCTCAGGTGACCATTTGGAATGGCTCCAGTTCAAACAAGCCTACGAGGAGTCGACCGCATTGTGTAACTTCACACCTAAAGAAAACCTATGGAGGCTCCGGAAATGCCTACGAGGGCAAGCGAAAAGTGCAGTCACTGCTTTGTTCATAAGCGCCACGTCACCTGACAAAGTGATGTCGACGTTGGAGCTACGGTTTGGTAACCCTGACTGCATCATTTCCAGAATAATTCTTGATATTAAAAAGCTTCAATCAATACAACTGGATTATCACAAAGATATCGTCGAGTTTTCGGTGAAAGTGCAAAATATGGTGGAAGCAATACGAGCAGTCGGTCGAGACGAGTACCTATATGGTACCAACATTGTGTCAATCATTCTTTCCAAGCTGCCCACAGTGCTTATCTCCAAGTGGTCCGACTACAGCTTCAAAATGATCTCTGAAGGAAAGAAACCTAGGTTAGTCATTTTATCTGATTTTCTACATGAAGAAGCTGTAAAGATTTCCACCACTGCAAGTATTTTCACTACATTTCGGAATGATCAGCATCTGAAAGCTAAAACAATACACAATACGTCCACACGCACACAAACCGTACTTGTTCAAGACGAAGAACGTAACGCTAATTGTTTATTTTGTCACTCAGTGGTACATCATAGTCTCAGCGAATGTAAACAATTTAAGAAAGCATTGCGTAAAGTACGGTGGCAACATATAAAAAAACACGGCTTATGCTACAAGTGTTTAATATCCAAACACGATAGAAAAACGTGTTCAGCTCCTGTGTGTGACAAGGATGGCTGTAATGAACAACATCATCGTCTCCTGCATTTTTCTACGAGTAAACAACATGAACGCGACGGCGATAACAACAATACATCGGCTTCGATTGCTACGCCGTCGGCTAACGTGCAACGAGCCGAGCCTACTGTGTCTTCGGAAACAATAACATACATTAACGCGAGTGACAATAAAGTGTTATTGAAAGTGTTACCTATTCGTGTGCACGGCCCTAATGGTATCGTAAATGCCACCGCACTGCTTGACGACGGGTCAAGTGTGTCGCTAATAAGCGCGGGCCTAGCCGCGCGCGTCGGGCTGCGCGGCCGTCGCGAGACGCTAACGGTGCGCGGAGCGTGGACAAATGATTCGATGGTATGTGAATCTACGGTTATGAATGTTGACATTGCTGGATTTGATAATATACTACATAATAATATAAGAATGCGTTGTGTAAAGGAATTAAGTTTGCCTATCCAAAAATTATCTGTTATAGATTGTAATAAGTATTCTCATTTAAATAATATTAAAGATAAATTGTGTACCTTAGATTCAAAACCTGATATATTAATTGGTCAAGATAATTATGACTTAATTGTACCTTTAAAAATAAAGTTAGGAAATGTAAATGAGCCGTCCGCTACACTTACCCCCCTAGGTTGGTGCGTACATGGTAAAGTGCGCGTGGCGCGGAGTGCCGCCGCTGCTCGGGCCGCCGCCGCTGCCACCACTTGCGCTGAGGCCGCCCTGACCATCGCGGAGACCGAGGAAGTAAGTGACGTTTCATCACATGATAGTCTACTTCAAGAAATCCATGATGAGGTCCGACACTCGTTTGCATTGGATGCTATGGGTGTGTCTGGCAAGCCACGCCAGAACGTTGACGATTTGCGCACCATCGATCAGCTTGAGCGATCAGCGGTGCTCGTTGACGGACGCTGGTACATTAGCTTACCTTGGAAGGAGGTAGGTCGCCAGATGCCGGACTCCTACCCTAACGCACTGAAACGGATGAAAGGTATCGAAAGGAAAATGGGAAAGGATACAGGTTTTGCTAAAAGGTATAAGGAACGCGTTCATCATTTGTTGGAAAATGATTACGCGCGGGAACTAGTGGTAAATGACGTCACACCGAATACGTGGTACCTACCCCATTTTGGTGTTGACAATCCAAACAAAAGTAAGCTTCGGCTGGTCTTCGACGCTGCTGGAAAGGTAAATGGTTCTTGCCTCAATGATTATTTACTTACTGGACCTGATCTGCTGTCATCGCTACTTGGTATAATACTGCGCTTTAGGGAAAACAAAATCGCAGTAACAGGTGACATAAAGGACATGTTTCTCAGGGTGAAGGTTCACGCCGAGGATCAGCACGCACTAAGGTTTCTGTGGAGAAATAGTCCTACAGAAAACATCAAAACTTATGTCATGACATCTTTGATTTTCGGCGCAAATTGTTCGCCATTCGTAGCACAATTTATTAAAAACAAAAACGCGAGCCGCTATGAGTCATCCTTGCCGGCCGCAGTCAATGCTATATACCATTCGCATTACATGGATGACTACATAGATAGCTTGCCGGACGAAACTACTGCTATTGATATGGTGAGTAACATTAGTAACATTCACAGAGCCGGTGGGTTTGAAATCCGAAACTGGACAAGCAACAGCGCCATGGTTTTAAACAGCATACCAAAAGACACCTTAGGTCCGGCTGCAGTAAGGTTCAAAGTCGGTCAGCAATATGGAGGTGAGCGAACGCTTGGGCTTATTTGGTTTCCAGAAGACGATGTGCTCGGTTTTGATGTATCACTGAAGCGCATCCCGAAAGACATCACTGAGGGCAACAAACGACCCACCAAAAGGATTATGTTAAGGCTCGTTATGTCAATTTTTGATGTCTTGGGATTTCTCGCCCCTTTCACTATTCAGGGTAAAATCCTGCTTCAGGATACCTGGCGCCTGAATATTGGATGGGACGATTATGTTTCTGATAACATTTACGAAAGGTGGGTTAAATGGGTTGACCTAATTAGTGTTATCAGTACGATTCGCATTCCAAGGTACCACGCGATGTCTGCGTGCGCTGCGAGTGCGAGCGAGACAGAAGTTCCCACTCCCGCGTCGCGCCTCGTACCTCGCAGTGCTACGCAGCCATGTACTACGGGCTACGAAAGCGTAGCGGACGATAGGAGTTCTACGAGTACTGCTACGAGCGAGTCTGTTTATAGCAACCTACATCTGCACATATTTAGTGACGCCTCCACTAAAGCTATGTGTGCGGTAGCATATTGGCGCTGGGAAACGAAAGGTATAATACATGTTTCTTTTATTGCGAGTAAATGCAGAGTGGTACCTGTGAAACCAATGACGGTATCTAGATACGAGCTTCAAGCGGCATTGTTAGCAGCAAGGCTAGCTAATACTATTGGTAAAGAACATAGGTTATCTCCGGTACGTCGATACTTTTGGTGCGACTCCACAACGGTTCTTCATTGGATTCGTAACAATACGCGTACCTATAAAGCGTTCGAAGCGAACCGTCTTGGAGAAATCGACGAATTGACACGCATTGCCGAATGGAGATACGTTCCTACGAAACTCAACGTAGCTGACTTGGCTACAAGGGAAACTTTCAATCCTACTTTATATTCTGAGTGGCTTGCTGGTCCAAATTTCCTGCACTTGGATGATGCGTCATGGCCCAGGGATGTCATCCAGCTGGAGGAGAATGCAGCATGCGAGGAAATAACAGCTGTTGTTCAGGAACACACTGCTTGTTCACCGGTTCCGGATCCGGTTCGATTTTCTTCTTGGCTGCGCCTTCTACGAGCGACAGCCGCTGTTTTTAAATTTGTTGACAGGTTAAAGGGTCTCCCTGGTAGCAGCTATAGCGTGCAGATGATGGAGCGTGCAGAGCGGCATCTCTTGAAACACGCACAAAGTGAGTCGTTTGCTGAGGATTTAGCTGCTATTAGGTCTGGGAAGGCGTTACCTAGAAGTAGTCGGTTACTTACTCTCTCACCGTTTTTGGACGGCCATGGCTTGCTTCGCGTGGGCGGTCGAATCGACGCTGCTGTTGATGTCGCTATGGAGGTAAAGAGACCTGTAATATTAGACGGCAGGCATCCTGTGGCTCGGCTTATTGTTCGGCACTTCCATTTGAGGGCAGCTCATGGTAATCAGGAAACGGTTGTCAACCTGCTACGGGAAAAATATTGGTTAGTGAGACTTAGACCTACCGTGAAGACTGTAGTGTCGCAGTGCATGCTGTGCCGCATCAAAAAGTGTAAGCCGGTAGTTCCTCGCATGGGTGACTTACCTCAGGCTCGTGTTGCACATCATCAGCGACCCTTCTCTTACTGTGGGCTGGACCTGTTTGGACCGATGGAGGTAACAGTAGGCAGACGCAGGGAAAAGAGGTACGGTGTCCTCTTTACCTGCTTAACGTTGCGTGCTATTCACGTCGAGACTGTTGCTTCTCTCACAACAGACTCCTTGATCATGGCACTGCGTCGGATGGCAGCAAGGCGTGGCTGGCCACGTCACTTGTATTCCGACAATGGCACCAACCTAAAAGGTGCTGAAAAGGAACTCCAACGGTCCATGCAGGATCTGGACCAAGCAGTTCTCAAGGACATAGGTGTCAATAATGGGATGGACTGGACTTTCATCCCTCCCGCCAGTCCCCATTGGGGTGGGGCATGGGAGCGACTGATTCGCAGTGTCAAGTCGTCGCTCAAAGTTGTTTTACGCGAGCGGGCACCAAGGGACGAAGTGTTAAGCACACTCCTAGCCGAAGTTGAAAATATAGTGAACAGTCGTCCCTTGATGCACGTTTCGGTGGACCCAGAGGGCGTAGAATCCCTCACCCCCAACCACCTTTTGCTAGGTACGTCGTCAAATTTACCTGTTGTCGGAGCGTTTGACAGTTCTGACCTGTATTTACGCAGGCATTGGCGTACAAGTCAACGATTGGCCGACATGTTCTGGCACAGGTGGGTAAAGGAAATTTTACCAGACCTTCTACCTAGGAGAAAGTGGAAAGTGGAGCAACCGCCGCTACAAGTTGGTGACCTCGTATTGGTTGTGGACCCAAACTCTCCCCGCAATTCATGGCCGAAGGGACTAATCACCGAGGTGTTCCCAGGTAAGGACGGTCGCATCAGGCTCGTGGAGGTGAAGGTGGGCTTCCGGACGTGGCGCCGCTCCGCGGCACGCGTCGCTCCTATAACTCTGGTTGATTAGTGCTGTGTCAGCACTAGGGTGGGGAATGTTAGCGACGCGCTCAATAGTTTAAGATATAAGTTAGCTATAGAGGTGGGTCACACTAAAAAACCCCCGCCACCGACAGTCTGCCACTACACGCTGATCTGTGCGCACGGTATATTTTTGTAATTTTTGTGCAACGGCCATCTTGCCTTTTGTAAATTCTCAATAAACGAGTTTGCTTATCACCCCGTGTTTCTGTTGCGTCACACCTGCCAGTTCCTGCAGCACCACCCCTAACATGCCCAATATGAGTAGACAATGTGATAAAAACTATTATAACGTTTTATTTTAAAGTTGACATCGGTTTTAATATAGAATACGATTACTATTTAAGCAACAAAGTCTACGTAGCCCTGCAGCGCGGGGCTCCTATTTCTATCTGCAGGGTCTAAAGTAACCTAACATGAAGGAAATGACGAGAGATGAAGTGAGCGAGCAAAGCGAGCGAACTCAGTCATCTCCTTCGAACCTAACCTATCCGTGTCGGGGTGCCCTAAGCTCCCGAGCTCGCTTCGCTCGCTCTTGGACTAATTCATAGACCATAATTATCAAATTGCCCAACCGTTACGGAGCAGTATTCATAACGACCAGACAATGTGATAAATATAGAAGTTTAAATCAGTATTCATTACATTGCCCGATTTGACTTGACTGGATTCATCATGCCCGGGCATTATTCATAGTGCCCTGATTAATCACATGGTCCATGATTTGTTGTTCTAGTGCTAGTTTTAGCTAAAGCTCGGAGTGAGAACTAGTTTTATCTGAAAATCAAATATATCAGTGGTAAATTCTAGTTTTGACTAGGTATTTCTAGTTTTAACAAAGGCATTTAGTAAAAACTAGATTTAACTAGGGACTACGAGTTCTATCGAAAAACGGGTTTTAATTGTGACATATATATACTAACTTTACATACATTAATGTTCTTGTTGATACAGAGCAAAGCCCCTAGCAAAAAGCTACAAAAATACATTGAATGTCAAATATTATTAAGTATAAAACAAAAAAAAAACATTAGTAAAAAAATCCTAAGAGATCTAAAAAACTAGTTTTAGATCATTGTCATTACAAAATTCGTCAATGCTATAATAAGCTTTATTGATTAACAAAGCCCCGAGTTTATTTGTACGAGTAAACATGTTCACATTCTGGATATTCTTTAACACACACGTTGCTACACATTCGAACGCAGGCGTTACCCAAGTCAATATGACCATACAAACCAATTTATTTACGAAGAATTATGAGTTTATGAGATTCATAGGTCCGGCAGACATAGGCGGTTTCCATATTTTCTATTTCTTACCATGAATATTGGCAAAGGTTTGAATTATTGCTTCTAACCCAACATTTTATTTGTGCTTCGAAAATCATAGATCCGACATCGTTTCGCTCCAGTGATCCGTGTAAATAAATACTGCTCATTCTTGTTTATTTTTTATATGTTTCAATTTACTATGTTATGTTATGTTTCAACATGACCTAACTTTGAATTTCTCGAATAATGACCGGTTACTGAATTCAATAAAAAGAGTTACTAACTTGTCAAACCCTACTTTAAAGCCAAAAATTACTCAACTTAAATTCATAATACAGAAATCTGAGGTAAATATTTGTACTGAAGTAAGGTAAATTCACCCACATTTTGATACTTATGTTTCTCAAGTTCCATGCGAGCCTACTTCTCAATATAGTCCGGTCAATTTAGAATTTCAACGTTTTGAATCGTTATATCTCAAAAAAGAAAGCTCTTAGGAAAAAAAAAATTACACTTTTTACAGATAGTTATCTGATCTACAATTGTATGAGCTAATTTTATGATAAAACTTGCCGTTTTGCTGAAAATCGCGCAAAACCCGTTTTTGTGTTCTTTGACCCCGATTATTTTTTTTCAGGTATCGGATCGATGCAGACTTTTTAGATTTTTTTAATTTCTTTTTTATTTGATTTTTTTTGTCGTTGAACAATCCTACCAATTTTTAGCTGAGTGCGTGTTTTTGTCACTTCACTCCTATTTTTGGTTTAATTGGACCGGACTAATAGCTCCTAATTTCTCAATAGTAATTCAATTCTTTATCAAACAATGTACTTTTATCAAGTTTCTGTCTCAGTTATGTAGGTCGTCCAAAAGTTTCCTCTGCATATTTGATTTCAGTTTCAGAGGCTGAATTGTAGATTTTGTTAGAGTTCATTGACTCGGAAATAAAAGTTTTTGTACTAATTTCATATTTTAATTCTTGGATACCTAAGTCTTCTTTTAAGTCTGAGTTCTTGAATAAGAAATGCTAATCTTAATAATGGTTAACGTAGGTAAATATGATTCAAGCCAAGAGTCGATAATAGCATTTTCGTGGAATATACCTACGTCCGATTACCTAGGTTTGATATAAGGTTTGGTACAGATAACACTGTGTTTCTACCTATAGGTTAGTACTCGTATAACCCTGGCTTAGTCCCCTCTTAGGTACTTAGAATCGCGGTTTTTTTCTTATTTAGGCAGTTATTTAATGTACATTTATTTATTTGGCCAACCAACAATTTATATGTAAATACATTTAAATTCAAGTTTGTGTATGTCTAAGGTTAGTATTACAATTTCTTAAAGGTTAGCACCGCATGCCCCATAAAATAATAGAGTTACTAATCAAATAAAATGTAAAGGAAAATTTATGTCAACTCGAGAACAAAATTAAAATAAAAAACGCATCAAAAGCAAACCACAATCAAAATTAAAAGTCAAAGTCAAAATAAAATTAAATTAAAAAAAAAAAAATATAAATCAATAAAATTAAAACTAAATTAAATGTTATATAAATGTGAATGGTGAATTATCATTTGAAAATCTATCTTTCAAACCTTATTGTGATAGGTATTGTTATAAGTAACAGAATGACGCTTTTTTTTCTAAGTCTCGGTTTGCTATACTAACGGCGATATCATGAGCATTTTAATGTTTTCACTGCTGGAAAATAGGCCTCCTCTCTGTGAAAGAGGGAATGGGCCTTAATACACCAAGTGGGCCCAGTGCGGATTGATGGATGGTCTAGGACGTATCGGTTTCCTCACAATGTTTTCCTTCACCGTTTTAGAGCAATGGTGATAATTAATCGATAATTTACACAAAGTAAATCGCCTGCCTGGGTTCGAACCACCTACGAAATGTAAGTGGGGGCCGTTACCGCTGGGTCACCACAGCTCTAACGGCCACGTAGGAAAGTATACTTTTAAATTCTGTATCACCTCTGTGATGGATTTAATATAAAGTTTAAGTAGATTTTCCAAGAGGTAGAATTGATTGAATAACTGTAGTTAATTCTCATATAGGTAGATACATTATTAAGCTAAGTATAACTCCATGTATACATATTTTTGTAATGACGAAGGTAAGTACCAATATAAATGACAAAATCTTATTATTACAAAACGGTTGATTTCATTCTCTACAATCTTCTGAGAAATGTTTGACGAGTTATGTCTCAAGAGTTTTCCAATCATCCTAATATCACGACAGATGTTTAACAGAGTAATAAATCAATGAATCATACATGCTAATAACATTATTACCTTATGATCTAATAAAAGGTTCATCTCATCTGATTTGTCAAAGTTTATTGAAATCGACTTACAAAATCAAATATTTTGAGAAATAATAAGACATCTGGATATTATTAAATCTTCAATGCGTAGGATTATAAGCCGGTTTGATTGAAAACAAATTATAATAAGCAAATAAAATAACAAATAAGAGCCTTTCAAACGATCGTGAAAGAAGTTCATCTTGAAACAAAATATTAAATAATAATAATTTTGCAGAAATTGAGATAATAATATGGTACAAAAATAATCCCTTAACGTAGTACAAAGTCACTTTATGAACTTTCGGTCTATTAGCTAGTTATTGTAGCATTCCCTTTGTAATGATTCTGAAGTAACTTAAACCAGTTATTAAATTATCTCAATTAAAATTTACTTAGTATATAATACTTAATTAACAATAACTACCTATATATACACTTATATAAAAATAAAATAAAACTACGAACGTGTATAAAAGGGCAGGGGTCATAGGGCGTCAACAAATTCGTCCAAATCGCTGTCAACGTGAAAAGTGCCCAGAACGCTGGCAGCATTGCCTCGTTGGATGGCAATGCTGATTCTCTGGCCAAGGAAAAGCCCAGCCCTCTGGTCACGTGAAGAGTCGAATAACCGTTTACTTACGTCTCGAAATACTAGAAGAGCACTCGGACCCAATGGACCTAATGTCTCAACCCCCAACGGCTCAAATACATAACTTCCAATAAGGTTTTTGTATTTGTGCCGTTTGGGGTTTTCTGCGCTAGCAGCAGCTGCCCCAGCACAGCCCGCCGTGCTAAGAAGACGGGATGGCGCAAGGGTGTCGACACATGTTGCATACCACACCAAAGGCCTACCCACCTTCCAAGACAGTTGGACTAAAAAGTTTGACAACGAGGAAGAAGTCTCGTGCCTGGATATAGTTACTTTATTAAAGAAAAATAAAGAAAGAAAGAAAAGAAAACTAGTTTATGCATGTTTATTATGTTCACAGGATTTAATTTTTTAACGTCCGACGGAAAAAGAGTGGTGTTATAAGTTTGATGTGTGTGTCTGTGTGTATTTGTGTAACAATCTGTTGCATGAAAGCTCCTAAATGGATGAATCGATATTGATTTAGTTTGTCGAGAGTGTTCTTAGCTATGTTTGATGAAAATCGGTTCAGCCGTTCAAAAGTTATAGGCGTTTTACTGTTTGAATCGGGCTGTTTCCTTGAGATATCGTGTCATAATTACGTGTTTAATAAAGATTAACAATCGAAGCGTGTCTACTCCTAGATGAATTTACATAGTTTAAAAATAATGAAAAAAAAATTGACGACGGTTTTGGTTTATTTTATTTTTACTTGTTACATACACGTGTTCTTTAAAATCTTTAGACATACACCGCTCGTTATGGCACTCTGGACTTACGGGAGCCCGTGGCTATTAAGAATAATCTATAAGAACCATTAATCCGGGTTTACTATGCATGGATATATTATGGAGGAAGTCAATCGTGCACTGCTTCGTAGAATAATTTACTTGCCAAGTTTGTGTCGCGGTCGCAGGAGCGACAGCTGTAGTGCCATTCTCTGCTACACTAGTTTCGTCGCTGGCGCAGCGCTACACTCAAGGTTTCTTTTTTCTCAAGTCCATAGAGAATTGTACTACTGAGCGTAAGCTCTTGGGTTTGATTCCCAGTTCAGGCAAAGCGTTGTTGTTTATCATTGGGATTTTTTCAGTGGCAGCTTGGAGTTTGGAAGTTGGTGGTGTGCCTCAGAAAGCACGTTAAGGGTGCGTGAACACAGTACATTCTGTTCCTGAGTTTGCACACACACACTTGTGCACTTCAATTTCTCCCGTGCCGAAGGCTACTTGCAGCTGGGATTTGCCGCCATTACTGAAATTCGGTCTATATAACTTTTTGTAGAATATCCAGAGGTGTTTGTCACGCTAGCAGCTCAATTCCTTTGTGTGTTATGGCTCGCTTTTGCTGGCGAAGTAGGTATTTAATGCTCCACTGTTACCGTGCTTCCGCGTGTACCAAAGACTTGTGAAGTCTCTCTGCAAAGGTAAGTAGGTATAAAGTAGGCCAAGTTATTTTGTTATATGGTTTTAAAAGTTTATAAAATACGAAAGTTGATGCCGTAACAGTTTGTTTTATTATAATGCGTAGTAATCACTTTCACATGTAAAATGCCCTAAATCCTGGTTGAAGGATAGGAAGAGATCGCGGAATACGATAAGGCGGCCCATTGAATGTGTTTTTAGTTTTAAGTTTCCTTTATAAATGTAACTTATAGTGTACAATTAAGTATATAATAAATAAATAAATACATCTTTATTATAAATAAATACATCAGTACCATTTATTTATAAGAATTTGCTTCATCATAATCAGTTAACTATTCGAGATATCTTATGCCCGTGACATACTTAGCATTAAGGAGTTCCAGTGGCCATCTGTGGTATTCTTCATCAGTACCAAATGATACTTTCTGAGTGCAAATGATTGCATTGTTGATAAAAATATGAAAATCACTTATGTATGCTTATTATATTCGAGGAGTTACCTCGATTTCTCTAGGATCCCATCATCAGATCCCGACCGGATGACCATGGAACCACCTTTTGTACATGTACTTTAATACGATACAGGAATAAATTCCTAGAGTCGGGCAACGTTTCTTTTTTTAAAAACTAAAAGAAAGAATGAAAAATGTGTGTCGTTTTAATGTATGGAATATTAGAATTCATACAAAGGAATTGCCTCTGTCTTAAGTACAATTTAAAACATAATAATTAAACAATTATATTATGTATTTTAACTTCGCTGTATGTCATTCATTATTGTAGACAAACAACAAACATTAATTTACACAGATTCACACAAACATGCAAAATTACTTTACGCTACGAGCGGCGTAGCACAATGCTACGCCACACTGCTACGCCACGCTACGACGCCTACGCGGAGTAGAATCATTTCTATGCGACTAATGAGTACGGGTAGAATTATTATTGCATTGTTCTAAGGGAGCTTCTAAACTGGTATTATTTTCTAGTAATATTTTATACAGGCTAACCGGGTGCAGCTGAATACCAGTAATTTTAACCCCTGACGGAAAAATAAGGGTGTTATAATTTTGACGTTTGTTATAGGCTCGCGCTTGACCACTATCTCACCTGATGGTAAGCGATGATGTGGTCGACGGTGGAGCACGCTTGCCTAGAAGTAACCTTATAACTTCACGTGTTTGTGTATCTGTCCGTGGCATTATAGCTCTTAAACGGATGAACTGATTTTGATTTAATTTTGAGAATTCTTTGTTTGAAAGGTGACTTTATTGAGAGTGTTCTTTGCTGTTTGATGAAAATCGGTTCAGCCGTTCAAAAGTTATGGGCGTTTTGCTGTTTGAATCGGGGTATTTTCGCAAGCTACCGTGGCATAATAACGTATTCGATTGATTGTCGATTGTGTCTACTATTAAATAAAATTATGTAGTGTTTAAGAAGCATGAAATAAAAATATGTCGCAGTTTTAAATTTTGCTTGTACATAGAGCGACTGCCTATCTGCCCTCCACAGCCCAGTAACTGGGAATCCCGATTCCCCTTGAAAAGACTTGTATCAGGCCCTCCTACTGTGACGTTTTATAAAAGAGCCTCCATTCCATTCCGTATTATTTTTGGGAGCTAAATAGGACAAATAACACTAAAAGAAAAGAAAGTTATTTTTCGCTTTGTAGTATTGTATTGGAAGTTGGTTTAATTTTTTTGTTAAAAAGTTTAACATTTTTATGGCATGTCCAAAAGTGACAAACACTGTGACGAACTTTGTGTTCTATTGTTGTAATTTTTTACAAGGCGATCCAGTGCAAGGATAAATAAATAAATACATAGCAGTCTGCAGAAGTTTTACAACTACTGTGAAACCAGCCTATTTATTAGTAGCATGTGTTACGTTTGTTTCGTTTGCACTATGTTATTAAAGTTGTGGTCTAGTAAATTGGTGTTGTTTGTTTGCATTAATACTGTTTGTTTTGTAGCATTATAAATTTAATAAACTGATTTGCTTTCATGTGATCTGTGGGCTTAGTGTGAGTTTTTACTTACGCTCATTCGCTAAAACTTAAACGTTAATTTGTATTGAAATTGAATAAGCGCCGTCTAGTGACAGTAAGGAGAAACCTTCTTTATATACAAGTTAACATAAGAGATTGCTCAGGTTACCACGATCGAGTTCGTTAAAAAAACTCCGAATAAGCACACATAATTTACTTTACTAATAAGGGAATTACGTATTATTAAAAGCAATGTCAAGTATTTCATTTGAAAGATACGCTGTACCTACATACATTACCTACAGTGAGCACCTAATTATTATTATCTACAAATATTGCAACTGTAGAGTAGTATTCTTAAAAATTAAAATAATAACCCCCGCCCCCCCAAGTGAGATCCTATAAAAACACCAGGTTCATACCTGAGAAGCCTAAGTTTAAAAACCATAATAATAATAATAGTAAAATATTAACAATAACGCCATCATGTCTGCTTCTCAGAATGGATGTAGGAACGGGTCCCACGGTACTAAGGAGCTGCTCCTTATAGACATTGCCATTAGCCAACAGTTCGCCGTTCGCGCAAGGATCTGGCGACATGTTGGATAGATTACAAGAATGCCTATGACTCATTTCCACATCCATGGCTCATGGTGCTGGAGTTGTATAAAATTGATACAACTCTGCGCGCCTTCCTTACGTCATGTAGGGGCAGTGGAGAACGGTCTTTCACTATCCAGGATGTCGACAGATTCAGGAAAACAGCGAACCTATAAGAATCGAGCGCGGAATATATCAGGAAGGCAAACTGAGTCCTCTGTGGTTTATTTTAGGCCTGAACCCTCTCAGTACTCTGCTGGAGGGTTCGGGCCTGGGCTATCGTTTGAAGAGAGGTGGTCAGGTCATATCACACCTCCTTAAAATGGATGATCTGGAGCTCTTTGCTCCCAACAATTTGCAACTGATGAAGCTACTGAAGGTAACAGAAACCTTCAGTGACGACATCATGCATGTAAAGCGCGGGGAGATTATGGACTCCGTGGGAATACAACTCTCGGATTCCATGCACATTAGATCCCTTTCCTCAACCGAAACTTACAAGTATTTGGGTATGTTGGAAACAATAGGCATCATTGCTACTGACGTGAAACAGTCGTTGAAGAAACGCTTCTTTGGCCGCCTGAAAAAAAATCTATATAGTATTTTATCAGGCGGGAACAAGGTGCGCGTCTTGATGGCTGGATCATGCCGGTCTTTTATACTCTTTCGGCATACTCAAATGGGCTCAGACAGAACCTGATGGATAGGAGAGTCCGCAGAATGCTTACCGCAAATCGTATGCATCACCCACGGTCATCGGTTATGAGACTGTATATCCCTCGGAAGTGCGGGGGTCGTGGCTTTTTAAATGCTAAGACCCTGCACAACCGTGAGATTTGCAGTCTTAGGGAATACTTCCAGACCGCCGACGTGGCTATGCATCGAGATGTAGTAGCAGTGGACAAGGGCTCACCCCGCTCTCCATGGCTACGAAAACTGGAGCAAAGGGAGGGAAGGGAAGTATGGCAGAGCAAGGAGCTTCACGGACGCTTCTACCGGGTCCTACATGGGCCCGATGTAGATCTTTTAGCGTCCGTGGCCTAGCTGCGATTTGATGACCTTTTCGGCAGGCTTATTACGTATGAAACAGCAATTAGCAATAATTGCGAAGAGATTGTACAATCATCGCGCGATTATCCCTTTACGTCAAAAATCGGCATGCTTATTATTGCGAAATAATTGCTCTTATATCGCGAATCCGCATTATGTATGAGCGATAGCCACACCATAATAATTTTACGACAGCACTGCTAACAATAAAAAATCTGCTAACCAAAATGTGCATTTATCGCAAGATGATCGCGATCATTTCGTATTACGCATGGTTTTTGACAGCTGAGCGAGAGCCATCGGCGAGCAACTACTCAGCCAATCGCTCGCTTATGGTTGAGTAGGTACATAATTTTTTGAGTGTTTGGTAGCATTTTTTCGTGTGTTTTTGTTGCTATTTTAATTGTACGCAAATTAATTTCTAGTAATGACAAATTGGTGTCGATTTGTGTCTCAAATGACTACGCAACTGGACAATTTGTTGAATCATTGAAACAGACGTTATCTTGGTAAAGTGGAGGAGAAATTGCCAAAAAGGTTGGCACACTAGGTATGTTTACTGCCAAATACTTACAAACACATTAGAATGTGTTATGTCCGTATGTATCTTTTATTATTTATAATCTTATTTTTATATGGCATGCACCGATGTCGACAAATTTGCCAATGTCTAGAGTAAATTGGAAAACAAGTCTGTTGAACGATCTTTTTTACGTTTCATAGCTCAAATACGAGATGATGATGTCCATTTAGTGATATACTATTGCGTTATCGATTCGATTTTTTATAACAATCGACTATTACGAATAAATTTTAACCGATTTTACATATTTAGCATTTTAGTCATCCAATTTTTCAAATAGTTTCAAATTAATTATTATAGTATGTAAATAAAATGAAAATATCCAATATTTACTGACATTTTACTGTTATAAAAATACTTTACAATTCCAAATTATAATTTATCGGAATATTAATCAATTGAATATTGTAAAAAAAAACAGCGTCCACGAAGTATTGTATTTTCATAAGCTGGTTACTTAATCAAGCAATTTTTTTTCTAAATCATTGGATAGGTATAAAAGCTTCTGTTAAAAGTAATTGTCAAAAAAAACACCTGACTTAAAGGCCTCAGTAGCTAGGTCATTAAATTGATCGCGCGATAATTGTACAATTATTGCTGCTTGCTGTTCCTTACGTAATAAAGCCGCGGGGAAACCGAAGGTTTTGTCTTTGCGATTATGGACGAAGTTATGATGACGAACAACTACCGGAAATACATTTATTTATTTATTTATATACACTTTATTGTACACCATAATATACAAGAAAGAAAGAAACTTAATACTAAAACATACAATGGGCGGCCTTATCGCATTCCGCGATCTCTTCCAGGCAACCTGGAATGGACAGAGATTACCTGGACATGACATGGGGTTATCAGTGGTGCGACAATTCTAACAATGAACACAAAATAGAATAATACTAACAATACTATATACAATAATACTTACTAGAAACACAAATACATATATATGCTAAATAATAGATACATAAATACATACATAATTAATATATAAGCAATGAAAATAAATGATGTACGACATTCATAGCACAATATGTCTAAAAACCAAGAGCACATCACAGCGATAAATAATGTTCTTTGATGAGTTTTTTTAAATACAGGCAACGACTGAGCACGTTTTATTGGGTCAGGCAATGCATTCCATAGACGAGCAGCCTGGACAGTAAAAGATTTATCCATGAAAGTTGTGGAATGCATTGGCATTTTAAGTCGCAAGTTATCTGATGACCTTAGAGATTTCGTGTGGGAATCGCAGATAAACTGAAAACGATCCTTGAGGTAAAGAGGAGTGGAAGGAGTAAAGAGCACATTAAACAAAAGGGAAAGAATATGAGCATTCCGGCGAAGGCGAATTGGCAACCACTTGAGCTTTACGCGAAATTCGGCAACATGGTCATATTTGCGTAAACCAAATATGAACCTTATACAAAAATTTTGAAGCCGCTCAAGTTTATCGAGTTGTTCTTGAGTAAGGTCAAGATAGCTGGCATCAGCATAATCAAGGATGGGAAGAAGAAGAGATTGAGCAAGCGCAATCTTAGTGGCAGTGGGAAGAAAATTACGCAGTCTCCTCAAAGTTGCAGCAGATGAAAACAACTTGCGGCTGACTTCTTGCAGTTGAGCAGTCCAAGAGAAGTTCTTGTCGATGAATATCCCCAAGTTTCTAACTTTATCACTGAAGGGAATAACTGAATTTTCAAAAAGAACTTGGGGAAGACACGTCCAGTCGATCCTAGAAACCATTCTAGAACTGCCCACTACAATTACCTGCGTCTTTACAGGGTTGACCATAAGCCCATACCTCCTGCTCCAATCGCAAATGCGAGCCACATCAAGATTGATGGTAGCTATAGCCTCAGATAGCTTTCCGAGTGGAGCTCGCGAGTATAATTGCAGATCGTCTGCATAAAGATGGTAGGAAGAAATTAGTTCATTCGAGATTGAGTTTATGAAAACTGCGAAAAGCAAAGGAGATAAAACGCCACCCTGTGGTACCCCGGCTGAAGTACTACACCAGGAAGACAACTTCCCTCCGATGTTAATACGTTGCCGGCGCCATTGTGAGGGACGACACGGTTGACATCTGTCGGGCATGTCACCGGCCGGAGAAAACAATCCGTCACATTATCTCCGGTTGTTCTAGTCTAGCTAACGGAGACTATTTGCATAGACACAACCTTGTAGCCAGGATTATCCATCAGCAACTTGCTCTTAAATACAATCTTGTGGAATTGTAAATCCCTTACTATAAGTATGTGCCCGATCCAGTTCTCAAAAATGGCAATGTCACGTATCTTGATCTGGCGCGCGAGGTTGTCGACATATGGGATGTGAATACAGCAGTCTTTGTGCCGATAGTCGTGACGGTCAATGATATAATAGACAAGAGCCTCGACGAACATCTGAGGAGGCTCTCGTTGGGCAGCTGGATCAAGAAATGATCCAGAAAGCGGTACTGCTGGACACGGCGCGTATCGTTAGGAGGTTCCTCTCTCAGGAGCCCTGACCACCGGTAGCTTGGATCCTGTTCCCGATACCGGTGGGCTACTATTTTTTATACTTTTAATTTTTTTTATTGTATTTTAAGTAAGCTAATAATTAAAAATGTAACAAATATGTATATAATATGAATAAATAAAATAGTAAAATATTTAAAAATAATAGTAAATAAGCATGTTAATGAATAGAGGAAATAAAAATAACAGTTAAAGTAGTAGTGTAGTGTGTGTGTGTCTAGTAGTAGTAGTAGTAGTGTTATTATATATATTATATATTATAATCATAGTAATATTTTAAATAATATTTTTGATTGAATTGTGCGGTTCGAAATTTCTACGCTAAACATAAGGAAAAGGAAGGTTTACGAGTGACAAGTTAATCTCACTTATTTCGTAACTCAGTTTATGTGATACATGGGTTCTCAACGTTCCCTCACATTGTTTATATTTTTATTATAATAGGATCACGTACTTAATGAAAAACAAGGCATCTGTAATTGCTGAAAAAATATTATGCATGAATGGAATTTCTAATGAAACAACCGAAATATAATAATCTTTTAAATTTTTAGCTTTGGAAATACTAAAAAATAAAATAATACAGATATATAATATTTTTCCACTACCATATCTATTATTATTATAGATGTTAAGGTGTTATTAACATAATTTTCATTAAATAAATAAAAAAAAAATTGTTTCGGAAAATGAGCATTTAGACACAAGATGATAAAATCAAAATTAAAAAAAAAAACAAAATTACGTAATACTTTTGTATGGAGAACAGTTACGAAATGTGATTTGAAAAGCGCGCATTGATTGCGTTTATATAGTCTGTGGTTTTTAGCCTGAACGTTACTAATAAATTGTTGTTGGTACTTATTTGCATTTAATTAAGTAAGCTCATCAGGTAGTGGAAAAGTAATCGTTCGTGTTTCGCATAAATAAGGCTTTATTTTAACACTCGCATATAGCTTTCGCCTACATCGCTCGTGTTAAAATCTCGTCTTTATATGCTCGACACAAAATGTACTATTCCTTCATCATCTAGATGCGTGTGCGTAACGCACAGTACCGTTCGATGTGGCGACACTCGAGGTCTACCTCCAACAGTGGACGTCTTTCGGCTGGATACATGATTATGATGATATGTTAAATATTCTCTACCATCCTTCCATATTATCTATAGTTACTAATATTATACAAACGACAGTAACTGTGATCGTCTGATGGTTTGTTAAGTTTTCACGTCAAAACCGCGGTAACAATTTTGATGAATTTTGGTATAGATTTAACCTTTGAGAAGGACATGAGTCTACCTTTTATCCCGAGAATTTTGAAATTCTTTTGGATTAATTTCCAACTTTCAAGTGAGTGAAGCCGATGCCAGAAGCTACCTGTTATATTATCAACTTTCTAATTTTGTTCTCGAGAGTATTGTTTAATAATAGGTCTGCCTATGTAATTGCCGTTCTGCAGTACTGGCTTTTTTTCAAATTTATTTTATTTTAAAAACATCGAATTCTTTTTTCAAAATTAGACATTTGTTTATTGATTAAGCGTTATTTTATCATCGCATTTAAATCTTTTTCGTCATCTTTGGATGCGTTATAATACGGTTTATGAAATTTATTTCGCTCAAAAAGAATACTCCTATGAGAAAAAAAAGATACATTATAATTAAGATAATACGAGTAATTATGGAATATGAGTACCGTCGTGGCAGCAACGCGGCACAAACGGGACGAAACATCAACGACGTTTACGGAGCGAACACTACAAACGAACGCACCACCTGTTATTGGTTTCCCCGCTTCCGTTCTAGTAATTTCAACCTAAAAAATTAAACCCCTGGTCGTCCGAAAACGTTGGTTGACAATTACAAATTAAAAGCGATTGTGGAAGATGATGATACTCAATCTACGGCCGAATTAGCAGCAGCTTTCGACGTTAGCATCACAACAATATTGTTCATCTGCGTCTAATTGGCAAGGTAAATGAGCTTGACAAATGGGTGTCCCACGAACTCAATGATCGCCAGCGCGAAGTACGCGTCGAGACGTGCCTGCCACTACTTAACAGGCACACAAACGAAGGAATTTTGAACCGCATTGTTACCTGCGACGAAAAATGGTTTCTGTTTGACAATGACAAGTGCTCTGCAAGTTGGTTTGATCCTGATTCAGCATCTTAACAATGCCCTAAACGAAAACATACCTCTAGAAAACTGATGGGCACTGTTTGGTGGTCTATTTCCGGTGTGATTTATCACAGCTTCTTACCAAACGGGATCAGCATTACTGCAGATGTGTACTGTGAAGAACTGAACACAATGATGGAGAAGCTCACACGTCGCCAACCAGCTTTAGTAAATCAGTCGTCTCCGCAAACGGTTTCCAAGTTACAAGAACTGGGGTTGGAAGTTCTCCGTCATCCGTCATATTCACCAGACCTTGCGCCTACAGACTTCTACTTTTTCCAGAATTTGGATAACTTCTTGGCGGGAAAAAAATTCAATACCCGTGAGGCAGAATATAATGCCTCCCGTCCAGCTGATATCTTCAAGAAGGGTATCAATAAACTGCCACTACGTTGGCAAAGATGCATCGTTTGCATGGGTGATTACTTTGATTAATAGAAATAAAAAAATATAGAAAAAAAAAACTTATTTCATAAAAAACGGCAATTTCATAGGCATATTATATAATATTTTTTTCTGTTTTTTCAAAAAACCTTGCCCCACACTAGGAATTTCTTCCTGTATCGTGGGTGCGTTTACAAACATATAAACTCACATACACAACACTCAGAGTTAGAACAACTATCTGTAGGCCATACAAATATTTGTTCCGTGCGGGAATCGAACCTGCGACACGCAGCGCAGCAGTCAATCGCTTAACCACTGCGCCAACTGTGCGCCCTATATCCGTATATTGTATTCTCAATCGTAATGTGATCCTCAACGCAAGATCCTGGAGATGATTAAGGTATACGGAAAGAATATAAAAATAAATGTATCTATAAATAAATTAATAATAATATATTTAATGTAGCGAAAAAACATCCATGGAAACATAATAACCATAAAAAATCACGTATTAGTAATATTAAATAGTCTTTGTGTATCTCCGGAACTGAGAATCTTGATATAAGTGTATAATACAGGGTGTTTCTGAATTTTTCCGATTATTTAAAAGCGTAATTTATATTTTCGTGACTTGCAAGGTTACTCTTATAATATCTGACAATTGCGAAATTTCAATCGATTGACGTCTTTAAATGATTACTGTCAATATTGTTTAAAACGGGGTGAAGGCAAGAAAAACGACTGCACCTCCCGGTCGCGACACCTGCATCAGGTGTGAAGCAATAGAAAAACAATTGTTTGCTAATTATGACCGTTGAAGGCCTAATCTGCTAAAGAATTAATTTGTCTGACTGTATGTTAAAGCTACGGCATTTTGGGTATTTTCATATTTTTCGTTATCATTAGCTTTATCATTCGCATTTCAGACGGAATCTTTCAAGAACACCTCTAATTTCCCTAGATTTTGATAGGTTTTCACATTGATTTTCGCCGAGACGATCAGACAACTTGAATTTGAACTTTCATGAGTACGAGAAATTGCTTTAGTTTACAAAGACTAAAAACACTAAAATACAAAATTAGAAACACCCTGTATGACAGTAATATCATGGTTACGTAAAGGTAATATTTAATGGCTGTAATAAGGATTTCGGGTGTATCGGTAGCAGGTAATGTACTTCCGTAACGATTATTATACCTAATCATGATACAAGGAAACAGGAGTAAAATTTATGCATTAATATCAGAGTAACTGCGTATAACTGTTAACGTAGCCGTTAGTCCATTTAAATTTGTATGCTCCTCACTGCTGGGAATAAGTATCCCCTATGACTTCAACTCCTCCTGATGCGTTGCCGTTTCCGAACAATTTCTCGAAAATATCTCTAAGTCCTTCAATGTATCTTATTCTACGGCCCAATTTAGCCAGGCCACTTCTGTAATATATTCTACTCTCAAGAATCATTCCCGAAAATTATGTTTTATCAAAAACAAACTACCTGCAGATTTTAGCGGTGAGATCTCGTACTACAAAGAAAAATAACACGACTATCTTCATAAAAGTAAATAAATAAATATCAAGCAAAAGTGGAACAAGGTGATTACATAAAATATTCTGAAGGAGCAAAGCGAAATATAACAAACTAATTCTATAAGTCCAATTTGTGAGAAATAAGTCAAAACAACACTTGTACTTGTAATTCTACATTAACCTAGTTGTTCTATCAAATAAAATTATTTAAGACTAGCTTTATGCCGCGGCTTTGCTCCCGTGGCCCATCACATAGATCGATAGTGTAGTTTTCTATTCATCATTATCATCAGCCTTTTTAACGTTCCCACTGATTTGATTCTAATAGATGGCGTGGTTTTAAATTTCTGAAGCAAGGCAGTCAATTTTTTAAATTTGTATTGTAACACATTTTGGTACAATGAAATTGTAAAAAAACGTGCAAAAATACTATAAAACAAATCGTAACTGTAATAATAGAAAAAAAGTAGTCATGAACCGAGTAAAAATGTAGCCGTGGACGGAACCTTAAGCGATCGAAGTACTTATAAAAATAATCAGTATTATCAGAAGAAAAACGCTGGTTACGTCGGCACGGTTTCGTTGTATGAGATGAGGCATCTGTAGATTAGTATTATTTTATCTGTGGCCAAGTATAGTACGGTTGGCTTCCAGTCTTACCCAAGGCAGCCGAATACCAATATTTTACATGGATTGACTGTCTATCTGTCTTCCAAAACCCAGTTGATTTATATCGCGATACTCCTTAGCAAGACTGGTGTCAGATGTTTTGGCTTCTAACTACCGTAACGACGGTCAAATATAAAAATAACAATGGGGACCAAAGGCTCTACGTGCTTTTCTGAGGCGTGTTTAGGTAGAATAATGTACGTGTTAATCCTATATAAAACTATACTCCATTTGAGATGACATTACACATTTAAAAAATCCCATTTTACAGCCCGTTCATTTTGACTTCTATTGCGTTGATGTATTTGTCAATGGCAGTTGTATTAAAAAAATTGGTAACAGGTTTATGCTTTTTATGCCGTCCTTATATTTACGGGATAAAACTCAAAATCGATTGAACGGACAGTAAAAAGGGGTTGTAATAATTTCTAATATTATTTCAAATGAAGTACAGGCTGTTGTTGAAATGCATGATTGAATAACAATTGTAGATATCGTTTTTTTAATCTTTATTTTAAAGCTTTTTTCTTGGTTAGTTGTCACGGCCGTCTATGAACTATACAACCAACAACCTTGGTATTGCAGATGCATTGGTTGCCACAGTGCATTGACTACTCCCTATTTGAAGATGAATCTCTTAATTATAAGCTCTGCATGTCATAACTACATTCTTTCTTTCAATTTTTTTTTAAATTAGTAAGATTATTAAATGGGATTGGGTGGGTCACATTTACAGTATGCATGGGATCAGATGGGCCAAAATCGTCACGCGGTAGGTACCTGAAGACGGAATTCGTAGCCGAGGCAGGCCTAAAAAACGCCGGCGTAACGATCCGTATTGCTATTTTCTAAGAATACAGCGAGGAAACAAGTACAAAACTAGTAGTTTCGTATCTGGCGCAGCGCTGCACTCAAGGCTGTATCCTTAGAGAAAGGAGAACGAAAGAAAATATTTATTTGTGACCCGCACAGAAGTCACCAAATAAGCAAAAACAAAAAAAAAAAACAAAAACCGCTTGCGAGACCAAAGACCAAAGAAGGCTCCTATCTCAGCATGTGCACCGAAATTTAAAATAAAATAACGCTGCGTTGGTATTCTGACAAGGCCCACTGTTGGATGCCACGGACACATGGACAATATTTAAAAATAAAATAGAGTAAAATAATACTACTGGACTCATTTCTGCTGGATTGGACAGAAAATACAGGAGAAAGTTGGCTGGAAGGTCAGCAGTGGGATAACAAAGGCAAAAAAAATAATTACCTTATAAACAGAACTCCAACTAAACAACAGCTGGTACCGACCAAAGTATAAATTGTAACTATAAAGCTTGCCTCAATTAATGCTCGTACAAGACCTTCGATAATTTTGTACGAAAGCTTTATAATTATGACAAGAGATCTGGAGATCGGTTCCATTTACCGCAACGATTGAGTTCATTTCTACCGTCTTCTGAAACAAATTATGTTTGTTAAAAGTATGCTGAACGGGGTGTAAAGTTCCGTAACCTCCATTGAAGAGACACGATTCTCCTACCAGAAGGGTGTAGAGCCTGGTCCGGGCAACTGCCCGACGATGGTTGTATATGTTCAAATTGTGTCGTAAACTTTGCTTTCGCGACGCAGGATTTATTTGATTTAGTGCTAGCTTATACCAGCGGCTTCGCCCGCGTGAAAAGTGTTGTACTCTCCCAAAGGAACATTATACCGAAATAAAAAGTAGCCTTTGTGCTATTCCAGACACAGAGGTTATAATCTATCTCTGTGCCAAATTTAATCCAGATCCATTCCGTTCTGGCGTGAAATAAATAACTAACATCCATCCAAATTTTCGCATTTATATTAGTAACGGGTAATTCATTCGGAGTTACTTTTTCCAAAACTAAAAAAAATATGAATAAAACAAATTTATCGGGTAATCTTTATTATAATACAAAAGAACCATTCCTTACATTTACTTTTTAAAAATTATTTCTTTCAAATGTTGTCCGTTACTGCGATTAAGGTGGTCCATTCTGGAGTTCCAGTTTTCGATGACCCGACCGAGCATTTCCAGTGGCATTTGGCGAATAACGCGAGTAATGTTGGCTTCCAGTTGATCAATCGTACGCGGCTTATCCATATAAACTTTAGACTTTACATAACCCCACAGAAAAAAGTCTAAGGGTGTGATATCACAGGATCTAGGCGGCCAACTGACTGGTCCGAAACGCGAAATTAACTGTTCACCAAATTTTTCTCGCAACAAAGCCATGGTTTCACGTGCTGTGTGGCAAGTGGCGCCGTCTTGTTGGTACCAAAAGTTCTGAAGATCACGGGCTTCAATTTCAGGAAACAAATAGTCCGTTATCATGGTACGATAACGGTCACCATTGACAGTGACCTTCTGGCCGGCTTCGTTTTTGAAGAAATATGGACCGATGATTCCACCACCCCATAAACCACACCAAACTGTTGTTTTATCTGGATGTAATGGTAGCTCTTGAATCTCTTCAGGTTGCTCTTCAGACCAAATACGGCAATTTTGTTTGTTAACATATCCGTTGAGCCAAAAATGAGCCTCATCGCTAAACAAAATTTTCGTTGAAAACAGTGGATTTTCTGCAAGCTTTTCAAGAGCCCAAAGACTAAATCGGTGGCGATTAGGTAGGTCAGTCTGCTTCAATTGTTGCACCAGTTGAATTTTGTATGCTTTGAAACCAAGATCTTTGCGTAAAATACGCCAAGTTGTGGTATACGACAAGCCAAGCTGTTGCGAGCGGCGCCGAATCGATTCTTCGCGATCATTGCGTACACTCTCAGCTACCGCCGTAATGTTTTCTTCAGTGCGAGCTGGATGTGGTCTATTTGGTCGTGTATTGTCTAATAATGAAAATTCCCTTTCAAACTTTTCGATGATATAGCGAATAGTGCGTTCGGTAGGGCGATTATGTGGACCATATGTTGCTCTAGGTACACGAAACACATTCCTCGTAGAACGCTGATTTTCGTAATAAAGTTGAATAATTTGTAGGCGTTGTGCCGGGCTTAGTCTTTCCATGATGAAATGTCACGCTATAGTGAATGAAAATATTAGGTTAGGTTGTCATGACTGACGCTTTATCTGTCAAAAAATGCATAGACAAAAAAGTTACTCCAAATGAATCACCCGTTAGAATGTGGCGGCATAGATGTTACTAACAAAGGTAATCTCCTAATCTACTTATCCGATATCACAAATTCTTTCACTGAGGTAGCTACAATGTCGCTGAGTGTCACAAGCATGCATCTTATATCGAAAAATTGCTCACTTCCAATTGGATAGGCTACAG
The DNA here is from genome assembly GCA_947562075.1 of Orthosia gracilis. Taxonomy (NCBI): domain Eukaryota; kingdom Metazoa; phylum Arthropoda; class Insecta; order Lepidoptera; family Noctuidae; genus Orthosia; species Orthosia gracilis. The sequence goes on along the minus strand of OX387265.1, from coordinate 39,313,107 downwards.
GAAAGAAGCCGCGGGAGAAGTGCTAGTTACCTATCTATCGAACTATGTAGCTAATTTGTAATGGTATTCGATGTTTTGACAGTTATGATGGATTTCCTGGTAGATACAATTTGAAAAAATCATCATCATCATTTTGAATGTTCCCACTGCTGGGACACAGACCTCGAGGGAGGGAATGGGCCATAACTTACCACGCAGGCCCAGTGCGGGTTTGTGGATGACACATGTTTATAAATTTTTGATTATAGGACATGCCGGTTTCCTCACGATGTTTTCCTTCACCGTTTTTAGAGCAGTGGTAATGAAATAATTTACACAAAGTCAAGCGTCTGCCTGGGTTTGAATCCACGATTTAGGACACGTAAGTTGGGCCGTTACCACTGATTTACCACTGCTCTTTTGTATATCTTATACATTTGAAAAGATACTCACCTTAAAAACCTCTAAATTTTCACTCAAAGCGAAAACAATTTACAAGTACTTCTATTTAAAATGATTTCTCACAAAATTATTACGTAAATCACGAACTATTTAACTAGTTCGTGGTTAACGTAATATTTTATACATTATAATAGGTACTAAAGAACATAATATTCAAAATACAGGCTTGCCTGACTTACGGAGTTCTGTCATAAATTGTCTATAGTTTATAAACACAAAGAGTTTGGAGCCAAGAAGTATTAGGTAGTTAGAATTTAGACTATTAACATACAAATGAGTCTGTTATTTAAGTAGCTTCCTTTAACGTTTGTTTCGTATTGTTTCCTTAGATTTTACATAATTTAAACTGTTTTATATAATGATTTAAGGGTCGTTTGCTGGCCTTACCACCAGCAGTAGACTCTAAACTAACTAGAAGCTACAAAATCTCAAGATTGTCTTACATAAATTTTACTTATGAAAGACAATCTTAAGATTTTCAAGCTACCGGCCAAGTGCGCGTCGGACTTCGCACATTAAGGGTTCTGTACCAAACCGCAAAATCAAGTTGGTTGTAATGGGAAAAAACAAGGAAATTTTAAAGAAAAATCTGGTTTATCAATATATTGGTATTTGTTAGTAAAATATACGTAATAATTAACACTATCACCAAATTTCAAGTTCTTACGTCAATGGGAAGTTTAAACAATCTTAGGAACAAAATTTTATAAAAAAATACTTTCCAATATTTTTGTGACAGACGACGGACAGACGGACAGACATAGTAAGTAACAGCAATAGGGCTTCGTTTAGACCCTTCTGGTACGGAACTCTAAATAAAAAAGAGATTTATCTCCTCGCTAATTACACACATCAGCCTTTTCTCTCTTATCACCAAATGAGCACGGATCTCTAGCCAGTCACCAAGGCATGCAGGACAGTTAGCTAAAGGAACACGGGACGTAAATTAAACCTTTCAGTATCGCCTCCCACAAACAAAATGTGAGTACATTATAATAGGTTTGAAAAAGATGGCGCGATCACAAGAAGCGAATTAACGACGTGGGAGTTATCAATACCCTTCACATATTGATGGCACTTTAATGGCTTGTAAATCGACTCGGAAATAATGGCGGCGGTGTACGAAACGTCTTAGACCCCGGACAGGATGAGAAGCTTACGCGATTGCGAGAAATATCAAACATATGGGACTGCCGTTTGTGTTCATACTGAAGTGACTAGGTGGGCGACGTGGTACAGCGAGCTAGTTATGGACAAGCCCACCACACTTATCCCAACCACTACAACTTCTGAAAAAGCCAGTCACGTACGAGTCGAACTCGTGCGCCAAGGGTCCCGTACCTACCTACTATACTGCCATAATAAAATTGGTATCATTTGTGATTCTAGGTCAACGGGAACCACCATATAGGTTTTCGACCTAATACCTATTAGGTACTTCCGGTTGACCTAAAATTGTCAATTTTGGTTAAAAGCAAGGTAGGCAGTACAAGTAAAGGGAACATTCCGAAAAATAAATAAAGTTGAAAATTAAGGTAAATTTACTTACAGGTTTTCACGAATATCTAAACTTGCCCATTTGTTTTTATCGTGTTGACTCAGGACCTTGATTTTTATACACCTAATAGGGACTATATACCTCAGTATCTGGTATAAATTCAACTTGCTAGGTCCATCCGTTCCTGAGAAAATCGGTGGTGACAAACGTACAGATAGACGGACAAGAGAGTGATCTTATGATCCTTTAAAGATCCTTTTTTTACCTTTTGTGTTACGGAACCCTAAAAATCAATCAAGAAAAAGTGGAGATCTCTAGAAAACCGTTAGGTCTATGAAGACTTGTATCCCGCAACGTAATTTTATCTGAAAAGAACGGCGGAAGAGTTAGAAAAGCTAGCGAGTGATCGTCCGTTTTTTACCCTGAGGAAACCCATCGAGCCTCTTCTACCCGCTACAACAACTTGCGATGCACTGTGGCCATCTAATCGCGCCCGCTACCGCGCGTTCACTCTGGACAAGGGACCTAAATATTACGCCTACGAGGGAGAAAAGATCTCAAAACGGATTCTGAGAGCATTAGATGGTAATGGATAACTTATAGACACGCATTAGGAGCGTTGAATTGAGATATTGACTAAGTTCTCGAGTATTTTGTTTGCCTGAAATATTAGCTGAGTTGAGTAAGTTTTTCGGTATCTTCTTGCTCGCTTTCTCTTGAAGTCTTAAATAAACCTTTCATTTTTTGTTTAAGAAGACAGCGTTTATAAATAACTAAAATTAGACTATAGGTATAAGAGCAGTGGTGGCCCCTGGTTACGGACCCGACTTACGAGTCGTAGGTCGTTAGTTCGAACTCAGGCAGGCGCTTTACTTTGTGTAAATTATTTCATGACCACTGCTCTTAAAAACGGTGATGGAAAACATCGTGAGGAAACCGGCATGTCCTAGAACCAAATATTTTAAGACATGGGATGTCCACCAACCCGCACTGGGCGCGTAGTGGATTAAGACCCATTCCCTCTCTCATAGAGAGGATGCCTGTATCTCAGCTGTGGGAACATTATAAGGCTGATGATGATGATGATGACGAGACTGTAGGTTATAATGATATTTCAATTTTTTTTTTTTTTGCCGGAAATAAAAATGAATATTTCTCGTACCGCAAATATGTATCAGTACAAAATACCAATTAGGAGAGCAAATGGTCTCATTCAGGGATGGCAGACATTTTTTTTTGTCTATGTTTTGCTCTCTCACCGTCCTTAGAGACACAGCTGATAATCATTAACCCCCAATCTTTAATACTAAATATTTTACGACAAATTTTACGAAAACACGTTAAAAATGCTAAAAGAATAGGATTACATTAAAAATTCTATCAAAGTCTTCAAAGGATAGTTTTTAAACAATCAACGAGCCAATTTCACTCTTATAATATCAAAACAAAACAAAGTTTGATTAAAATTGCAGATTTTAAAAAGTTGTTAGCAAAGTTTGAAAATCGAAACTAATAGAAAAGTTTAAAATGATACTTACACTTTAAAATCAAGACGACTTGACGCATTCAAAAAGTAATTTAACTAAGCAGAAAAATGATTCTACGCAATAGCTTCTGCGGAGTTAATGAGGCTCTGAGATCGCGCAACCCACACACTTCATTTATTGGGTTTTCTATCTAAAACTGCTGGATGGTGTCCGCAACTCTAATTCCACGCACTCAGCGGAGACTAAATTTATGCCTGGTTAACAGCAATAGCTTTTCTTATTCTATTGAAACATAAATGAATGTAAGTGTACTTATTATGAGCATGGTAAACCTCTGTGAGAAATTCATTTTGCTTATTTTAAAACCCTGTGGTTTTTGAGACACCAGACAGCTAAAGGTGAGTATACCTTATAGCATTTTCGCGAACATTACAATGTAATGTAACGTTCTTACAAATTGTACAATACAGACAAATGCTCAGTTTCCTAAAGCATTTCTATGTAATGTAACGTTTTTGAGAATGTTCAATGCTGTGTTCGAGGTAATGTTTTCGGCGAGTGAGCATTAAACCTGTAACATTTCTTTGTACCTTGCGTTCATTATTGACCTCACTCCACGTCACGCGCTCGTCGATTTTTAAAATCAGATTGCAACAAAACATCGAGCGTCATGTTCGAAGTGTGGTTCGAGTAAATTTAAAAACTGCTAGGGTTCGATGTTCTGTTACAAGTAAATGCTCTAGTCAATACCACACTTCGAACATTAAATATCCAGTGTATAACCTACAAATGTTTTCGAAAAGCGGGACCAAGTAAATGTCGAGCACAATAGCAAACAACTTTTGTAAAGGTGATGGGCGAATCGAGCACAAAAGGTAAAAAGGGTAAGACTAGCCACACAAGTTTTTACCAAAGAAATTACCGTAAATGATCCCTTAGAGGTCAACTTGGAGTATAATGTCACAATCCGTATCCATAATAATACTATAAATGCGAAAGTAACGGCAGAAAATCGATAGACGATCGAACACATTTATTTTTTATATTTTTTGGTGGGAAATCGTCCAATGACTTCTCCTGCTCTGGGTGAAGCGGGAGGGCGTTTCAGCCTTTTCCTGACTAAAACCCACCCGTGTTCCTTCAGTTGCTTGTGCCAGGGCCGCGGTAACTCTCTTTCAAATTTATCCGCGATCCACGATCGGACTGGGGGTTGTTTCGCAACAATACATTAATCTTTATGGCAAAGTGACATACGCCCGCGGTACGACTATCCACAAAAAATATTTTATTGTTTCATACTTTTTAGAGCGCGATTTTTTTGTAGTCAGGTTCTAGTTTTAAACCATTTTTTTATTTTAAAATATGGCAGTTTTTAAAATTTATGTGTTAGAAAATCTATACTATAACATTATAAAGCTGAAGAGTTTGTTTGTTTGAACGCGCTAATCTCAGGAACTACTGGTTGGAATTGAAAAATTCTTTTTGTGTTGGATAGTCCATTTATCGAGGAAGGTTATAGGCTATATAACATCACGCCACGACTAAAAGGAGCGGAGCATAAATGAAAAATGTTGGAAAAACGGGCAACATTGTTCCTTTTTGAGAGCTTCCGTTGCGTGCTCTGCGTAAGCGGTTAAAGTTACGCAACAATCATGTATGTAGTATAGGTATGGTAGGGTAAATGGGTAGGTAGGTAGCCAGTTGATGGGAGCCAAGCCGCGTGGGACCGCAAGTTAAAAATAAACACAATTTCACGTTTGTATTCCCAAAAGGGTTAAGCAGAGATGTTAAGTTACATCTAAATTACGGCAGTTTGTTTAAGTGTCGTATAATCTCTATTATTTAGACATGCAAAGTTCACCAAAATAATAGGTATAAAGTTATATTAGATATGACCGACCTGACCTTTCAGGTAGGTAATATAAAATTAAGTTTTAGTTAATATCGGTGACCCTAATCTATTATATTATTCCGTTAAAGTCCCGTCGGGTTACTGGAAAACTGCCTGGTTTTGTACATGTGAGTGTAATAAAATTCGTCATAATGATACCGAGTCCCTTAGGAAGAGGTGTTATAATATTTTATTTTTATTGTTAGTCATGGGCAGGCCGTGTTTGTCGGATGCCATCTAAGCTGTGGGCTCGTTTATCGCAAGACTGGATCCCTGACCTGGCGGGACGGCGTCTTGGCAGAGCGAGGAGAAGGTGGTGGAACGCCTTGGATGGCTTCCTCGAGAATTGGCGGAATGGATTGAACAGCACCGACGGTAATGGATAGAATGAGGAGAGGTCTTTGCCCAGGAGTGGGACAATTCTGATTAGGAAAAGAAGTCGGGTAGACTCACTTTCAGTGCAAATATAACGCAGAAATTTGTAGCGTAACATACAAATTACATTTGTGATTACGCATTAAACAAAATTTACAACGTAACTAATATGACATATCCCTTGTTTGACGATTATACTTTCCGCCTCGCTGCTTCCCTACGTCTTGGCGCTCCCTGTTGTACTCCTCATCGTTGTCACTGCGGTGAAGTTGTCAACAGCCTCGGTCTCCACGGTCTTTCATGCAGCCGAAGTGCGGGTCGCATAGCGCGTCACGGAAATTTAAACGACATCATCCGACGTGCTCTCGTCACCGTCGGCGTTCCGGCCGTATTAGTGTGGGACGCTACTTGTGTCGATACTCTTGCGCCATCCCATATTCCTAGCTCGTCGTGCTGTGCTGGCGCTGCCGCTGCGGCTGCAGAGAACCTCAAGCGGCGGAAATATAATAACCTCATCGGTAGTTATATTTTCGAGCCGTTTGGGATTGAAACTCTTGGTCCGTGGGGTCCGAGTGCTCACGCTTTGTTTAAAGATCTATCCAAACGCCTAGTTGACACTTCGCGTGACCCAAGGGCTGGCTTTTACCTTGGTCAGAGAATAAGCATTGCCATACAACGTGGCAATGGTGCCAGTCTTTTGGGTTCGTTAGTGGGTAACGATGTGGAGGAGTTTTTCGACGCTATATTTTAGTTTAGTATATTTTTTGAGGTTTAGTTAGTGAGCATTTTTTGGTTTAAGTGTATATGTTTGTAGTCAATAGTTAATTAAGTATTTTATACACTGTATATGACATAACATCACGACAGGGTTTGCTAGACGTATACTGTTACTACTATATTATGCAGCCACATTTCGTTTTTGCGTAACTCGGTTGCAACAATATTTATTATGAACAATAAATGAACCACCGTAATGGAAGATAGGAGAAAAACAAGGAGAAAAGGTAATGATGAGCGGCAAGGTTTTCTTTTCGAAATAAGGTACTCAAAGCGTTTCCGAAAGTGGCAAAGAGAATAATCGATTAAAAAAGATTATGATTCAGAGAAAATAAATAGTGACGGTATCTCGGCGCTGCTGAAGGAACAGCCACTTCAACTGCTTCAGAAATTTCGAAACATATTCGCACTTCTGGTGGCCGAAAGTGAAGAGGATGCATACATTTTGCAGACGTTCGAGATTATGAAGAATTTCTTTAGTTGCATCAAGAAAGCAGATATCAGCATAGACTAGAAAAGGTAGGAGAAGAGACTGAATTATAGTATCCAAATATAGTTCGAAAAGGCTCCTTCAGGAGACTTCCATATTTATTTTAATATCACAGGAATCTTGTAATATTGCAAACCAAATTTAGTCGCTCTACGTGTAATTTACCTTTATCCTTACTTTTGAGTCATTTATGAACTGCTTACTGCTCGGTCAAATAACTGTGCATCTGGCGCAGTCACGTTACTTTGTTGATTCCATATTATATATGGATAAATAAATAAAAGATAAATTAAAATAGGCTGATGATGATGATGAAATAGAAAATGCATAAAATAATAAAAGACGAAATAATATAATATTTTAATTTTATTACACCCCTACTCAATATTAATTTCGTTTATATTTATTGACAGCATTCTTCGTTGTCCGAAGAAAACTTCGGATGATCAGTCGAACTACTCGTATCTACTTCGTGTTCACAAATGAAGAAGCTCTTCGTATCACAATCAATGTTGTTCAGAAGACCGGTGTAGAACATTGAGCCGCACTTTTTTTCATCGTCTGCGGCCGGCTGGCTATTACCCCACCAGGCACTAGCATCATTTATACTTTGACCTAGAAAAACAAATGAATAGTAAAGCTTTAACTTAAATCTAAATTAACATATCATTCAGCTGCTGCAGGTGGAATAGGAGCGAGCGAAGCGAGCCAACCAATAAGCAACATTTAATCACGCAATGAGCGAGCATAACGAGCTCTGTGTGGATTTTCAAATGATAAATGATTTATTTCTGTAAGTAGATTTGTACAAACACTTTTACATGTCGATCATATTTTTAAAACTAGATGAAGTCGGCGTTTCCTATCTGACTACTCTGAGAAGAAAGGCCGAAACAAACTCAGAGGTCACAGTCTCTTTTAAAGTCCAGACAAAATCTTGGTTATATCATGTGAAGACCATGTAGACTGAAGTCTGAAATGGTCTTTTGAGGAAAGAACCAGCCAGATTGAATGGACCTGTCCAGTCAGTGCACGCATTTGTCAATAACCGTGCAGCTCAACTCAGAAATTAAGGAGCTCAACGATTCGACGAACAATACCAAAGAAAGGACATTCGGGTAGGCCGCACAAACTACTCAAACTGCCAGACCATGATTAAAACTAACTTAGATAAATTAAAATTAAAAACAAACAAAAAGTATGATCCACATAGTCTTCACATTCACAACAATTAAAAAAAAAAAAAGAAGAACTTAAAATAAAATAATATAATACTTTAAAAAGTAAATATTCTTGTCATTGCAAGAAAACAAAAAAAAAACAAAATTCAAGGTGCAAAATATTAAAAAAATCAAAATTAATTGGAGCAGCTCAATCCCAAGCCTGTTTGTCCTCAACGTAATCTTTAATTGTATAAAACGCTTTCTGGCACAACTTACGTTTAATGAATGTTTTGAATTTATTAAGACTTAGATCTTGTACGTGGCTTGGAAGCTTATTATAAAAGCGCACGCATTGACATCTAAACGAGCCACCTATTTTCGTGAGCCTTGTTGCAGGTACTACAAATTTGTGTTTGTTCTTAGTATTTATGTTATGGATATCACTGTATTTTTTAAACAATTTTATATTTTTATGGGCATATAAAAGATTTACATAAATATACTGAGAAGGCACAGTCATTACATTAATCTCCTTAAATTTCTCTCTAAGAGAGTGTCTCGGGCTTAATTTATAAATTGATCGAACAGCTCTTTTCTGCAAAACAAAGATAGTCTGGATGTCGGCGGCATTTCCCCACAACAGAATACCGTACGACATTACACTATGAAAATAGCTAAAATATACTAAACGGGCTGTCTCTATGTCAGTTAAATTACGAATTTTCCTAACAGCATATGCTGCGGAGCTTAGCTTTTTTGACAATTTATCTATATGTGGGCCCCACTGAAGCTTAGCATCCAAAGTTAAGCCTAAGAATACTGTGCTATTTTCAGGATTCAATTCTTCGCTCTTTACCAACACATCAGTTTTCACCTGCCTAACGTGAGGTAGGGTAAACTTAATGCATTTGGTTTTTTTTTCATTAAGTAGTAAATTATTAACATTGAACCAGTGAACTACTTTTGAGATCGCGCTATTTACATCGTCAGTAACCAGCTGCTGACGTTTAAGTTTAAACAAAAGTGAAGTATCATCCGCAAACAACACTATATCATGGTTATCCTTTATGAGGTATGGCAAGTCATTAATATAAATAAGAAACAAGAAAGGACCAAGAATCGAGCCCTGCGGGACGCCCATCGTTACTATAGATCCGGGAGATCTTTTTCCATTAACGTCAACGCTCTGAATCCTATTACTTAAGTATGAAGTAAAAAGATCCAGAGCGCTGTTCCGGATTCCGTAGTGGCGGAGTTTCCTGATTAGCGTTTCATGAAGAACACAATCAAATGCCTTGGACAAATCACAAAAGATTCCCAAGGCATCGCACTTATCTTCCCATGCATTATAAATATGTCCTAAAAGCTCAACACCGGCATCAGTAGTTGAACGACCCCTTGTAAAACCGAACTGTTTGCTATGTAATAATTTATGTTTATTAAAAAATCTTTGCAATTGCTCTAAAATTAATTTCTCAAATATTTTACTAAACGTAGGTAGTACTGAAATAGGTCTATAATTTGTAGGGTCTGATTTACTACCTGATTTAAACAATGGTATTATTTTACTATTTTTCATAAGGTCAGGAAACTCCCCACAGTCGATACAATTATTAAAGATAATAGCTAAACTAGGTGCGACAATATCAATAATAGATTTAGCAACTTCTACAGAATGACCCCACAGATCTGCAGTCTTTTTAACATTTAAAGTGTGAAAGGTTTTAATTATGTCTCTACAAGTAATATGTTCAAAAAGAAATTCCGAATCGCAAACATTAACATTTTCTTTTAGCAAAGACTCAGCAACAGAAGATGATGAGTTTAGGGATTTAGTAGTTGAAATGGGAATATCTGAAAATAAATTTTCAAAGGCCACTGCGACTTGTGATTCTGATTTTATGATTTTATCATTAATAGACAGGCTGTAGTCAATATTTCGGTTACCAGATCTTCCCGTTTCACTATTAATAATATTCCAAGTCGTTTTAATAACGTTACTACTGTTTTTAATCTTTGAACTCAAATAACGCGACTTGGCCAAACAACAAACTTTTTTAAATAATTTTGAATAATTTCTAACATATAAATTAAATTCAGCAGTGTTGACATAAGTCCTTTCATTGTACAACTCATAAAGCCGTTTCCTACTTTTATGAATACCAATGGTGGCCCAATCACTGAATGATGCATTATCTTTAACCGAGATAGTCTTGGGAATAAAGGTAGAATTAAATTGTTTACAGTACATATTAAAAAAATCATCATATAGATGATTTGGATCAGCATGAGTTGACAAAATTGGTAATTTTTTAATGAGTTTAACTTTAAACGCTGCCAAGCGACTTGCAGTTTTGGGGTTAACAGTGATATCCTTTTTGGCCACGTTGTTGTTTTGGTTAGGTATAGTAATCCTCTGCCCGCAGTGATGAGAATCTAGTAAATTTATAATTTCTTTGTGAACTGGTATAACATTAGTATAAATATTATCTAAACATGTGGCACTAGTAGAGGTTATTCTTGTGGGCTCCAAAAATAGATTTACAAGATTGTAGGACTGAAACAGACTTAATATTTTACTACAAGAACTTGACTCCTCTAATAAATTGACATTAAAATCACCACAAGTGATAAGTAATGGATTTATTCGAGTTACAAATCTTGTGTAACACTTCATCCATTACCTTTTCAAAGCAGTCATACAATCCTGAAGGGGGTCTGTATACACTTAATACAATAAACTGCTCCAATTCTATACAAGGTATTTCGACTGTCCGCTCAACAGATAGGCTCACAATATCCTTACGGTCTTTAAATTTAAGCTGGTTACTTACTAAAATCAACGAGTCACCATGCCATGCCATGCCATTAACTCTGCTGAATGTACTACCAACCTGGTGATTTTTAAAATTGAACAATAACTGGTGGCTTTTAAGCCAATGTTCTGTTATACAAAGAATATCAATACTGTTAAAGTTCATAAATAATTCTACTTCTAAATCTTTGTTCATAAATCCTTGAATATTTTGATGCACCAGGTTAATACTATTTACTGATTTTAAACTTTTATGTGATTTTATTTTGCAATTTTCAATTTGTAAAATTTTGCAAGAGGTTGTCTCTATTGTCTAAATTACAAACTCGTGCATATCAAGAATAGGCTGGCTTCGCTCGCTATATCGTATGAACGCTTGCTTCACTCGTTTGTCGATTGGGTAAGCATGCTTTACTCGATTCAATCGTAAAAAGTAGCCACAACTACAGGTAAGTAAGGCAGATAAGGCCTTGCCGATGATGGTATTCATCAGCAACTGCCGTAGTAGGCAGTATGCTTGCTTCGATCTCTCACATCTAGTGCGGTTGTGCTTCACATATCTAAAGGGTCTTAACTTAGTGGTCATGTTGCCCAAGTAATACAGACTGTGACTTACCTGTTACTGTCTGCCAGCCCTCGTTGAGTCTGTTATGGACGCCCACGTGATATATTCCTCTTTGGTAAGTCCCTCCGACTCTTCGTTTTGCCACTGACTTCGTTAAACTCGCTAGGGAGTCCGCTCCCAACGTATTGTTGATTACAGCCAGGTGGGACTGTTCTGCGCGACACACGGCATATGCCTCTGTCCAGGTCAGTGGAGTTGTGTGCAGTTTGTAACATTTGCCAGTATTCTCATTTAAAGTGTAATCTGAAAAAGAACGTGTATTTTCAATAAATAATAATGTTCTAATGAATTTACTAACACAATGGGAAGGGGCGAAGACTGTGACAAGCTACAGAGGGATATTGACAGGGTAGTGAGCTGGAGCAGAGAAAATCTGTTGCAGTTCAATATCTCGAAATGTGTGACAATCACTTTTTCTCGTGCACACAATCCCATCGTGCATGGCTATCATATTGATGGTTTGCCTATGTTGTTTTGCGTTGGTGCAAGAGAGCATATAGAAATTTAGGCTTTATGCTTCGTACGGTCCGAGGGTTCACGAATGTGAAAGCTATTTTAGTTTTTTATAATGCATTGGTTAGGAGCCAGTTAAAATGTAACGCAGTCGTCTGGTCTCTACATGAAGCTAAATATAGTCTCATGCTGGAGAAGGTACAAAACAAATTTATGTAATCCTCTAAAGATTTATGAGAACCTAATAAATAAACAGTTTTGAGATACCTTACTTAGAAATACAGTCATCATCATCAGCCTTCTAACGTTCCCTCTGCTGGGACACAGACCTGTTCTCTGTGAGAGAGGGATTAGACCTTAATCCATCACGCGGCCCTAGTGCGGGTTCAATTGGTGGCTGTCAAATTTTGGTTCTAGGACATGGCACGATGTTTTCCTTCACCGTTTTTAGCGCAGTGCTGATGAAATAATTTACACAAAGTAATGTGCCTGCCTGGTTTTTAACCCATGACCTACGACACGTAAGTCAGGACAGTTACCACTGGGCCACCCACACAACATAAAAAAAACCTTAAAACGCAATAATTATATGTCATTCTAATTCTACTATGAAGTGCTATTATGAGCCAGTAATCGAGAGGATACGATTAAAAACCTACCTAAATTGGGCATATTGCAGTTATCATTCCACTGTGATGGCCGACTGCTTTTGCAAATAAAGTAGTACTTCGAGTCACATCCCACATCGTTAAAAAGGCCTTGTCGGTTCATGCCTACACAGTCTTCATTATCTCCTGAATTGTTTGGTTCACCTAAACTCCATTGGCTGTACACGTCATAAATCAGCTTTCCTGAAAATATAAAATGTATCTTACTAATATTATAAATACGAAAGTTTGGATGGATGTATGTCTGTTAATAAATCACGCCAGAACGGCTGAATGGATTTGGATGAAATTTGTCCAAGAGATAGATTATAGTCTGATTGCATATAGGTACTTTTTATCCCTGTAATATGTTCCCGTGCGATAATTTCCGACTTTCACGCGGACGAAGCCGCTGGCAGAAGCTAGTTATTACATAAAAGCTGATTTTATTTTTTATTACGATGGTAACTCATAACTTGGTTTTTCTACCCAACTTTGGGAAAACTAAAAGGAAGATTTTGATTATAAACGGTTTGTATGTATATGTGCAATAACACCTGCGGGTTTTTTATACAATAAAAAAACTCAACTGCTTAAGAAGCGAACTAAAAAGTAAATTAGTAGAAAATCATGCTGTAGAATCGGAAGATACATATTCGCGAGCTGGCTGACCTAAACTAAATGTATCCTCCGACTTGACTTAAGATCCTTTCGTTTTTTTCTTGAGGATTCCAATCTAAGGTCTGTTTAGGAATGTGATCGGAATCCCTCCGGGGCGTGTGACCAATCCAACTCTATTTACGCCGCTTGCTCTGGCGCTCGATCGGGGTCTCGTTGCATCTCTCCAACAACTCTACATTAGAGATGATCTCGGGCCTGTAAATTTCGAGAATGCGACGAAGACATCGGTTGACGAAGATCTGGATTTGGTGCGAGATGTCCTTTGCTACCTTAAACGTTTCGCACCACAGAGCAGCACGGATTTGACATTGGACCCGAAGATTTTGAGTTTAACCCTTCGGGTCATTTTCCGCGATCGCCACACAGGTCTCAGCTATGCGAAGGTAGCTCGCGCTTTGGCGATCCGTTCCTCTTCAGTTCCTCCAGTTTCTGACACAACGCTCCCGATTTACGTAAATTTGTGGACGCGTTCCATAACGTCTGTGCCGATTAACATCGGTGTATAATTATTTATACCTGTACGCATCTCCTGGGTCTTCCAGACATTAATTTTGAGCCCAGTTTTCGCCGACTCCTGGCGCAGGTCGTTTAGTTCCGCTTGCATGTCGGCGAATGTATGACTCAGCAGGCATAGATCATCGGCATAGTCTAGGTCTTCCAAGACGTTAGTCAATCCCCACTCTATCCCACTACGCCTGCTATCGTAAATGGGTAACATGATTCTGTCGAGAACGATTATAAAAAAGAGGGGCGAAAGAAGACAGCGTGCAGTGCGATGTCCTCCGAAATGAGGCCTTCGTGAGTCACCTTGCAGGAATATTTTCTGTAAAAGCTCTCCAATAGGCGGACTATTTTTGGCGGCACTCCAATGTCCAACAAGCGGGACCAGATGCCCTTCAACGTATCAAAGGCATTTTTGAAGTCGACAAAAGTAAGATAAATTTCCCTTTGCTGTCTGGTCGAGAATGATACGAAGAGTGTTGATCTGGTCCGCGCATGAGCGGCTCGAACGGAAAACCACCTGCTCCCCGCGCAGAAGAGGTTCAACGGCCTTCGACATCCTATCAAGGATTATGTGAACACCTTAGAGGGAGTCGACAACAACGTAATGCCCCTCCAGTTATCGCAACTACTGAGATCACCTTTTTTGGGCACGGTAATTAAAAGTTCAGTTCAGTTGTTCCAGTCGTCCGGGAGTTCTTTAGCGGTCCATATCCTTTCAATTAAAGGAGTCAGCACGTCGACGGCGGAGGCTAAGTCGGCTTGTAACATTTGCGCAGTTATCAGGTTGAGTCCAGGTGCTTTGCCTGTCTTTAAAGACAGGATCGCTTCAGTCACTTCAGAGGCTGACGGTGGTTCCGTGTCGATGTCGAGAGGTTGAGGTGGTGTAGAACGTACCTGCAGTATGTCAGGCAGCAAAGATGCTGGCAATCGGAAGACATTCTCAAAGTGCTGGCGCAAGCGCTGTAGCTACCCCTCCGACGTCACAATAAGCTGCCCCTCTTTGGATTTAAGCGGCTTCTTCTTCTTGAGCCTACTGTTTCTTGTCAAGGTCTCCGTGGCTTTATACAGCTCTTTTTTAAGTTTCCGGTGTTCGCAGCGTGTTGAGTACGATCAGCAATATCATCAGCCCACCACCTTTTGTCTGCACGCGTACTGCAATAAATCGCTTTGCACTTATGACGGTATTGAGCATTGAGGTCGGCTCGTTCGGTATCATCACGGATCTCAAGCAGTTTGAGGTGTAACTTCCTTCTATCCTCAATGAGGCTCTATGTGTGAAGTGACATCCAGTCCTCGCGCGCATGTGTTGATTTGTGACCAAGGACCATATAGCTGGTCTCTGTATAGGCCTGTCTAATGCGGCTCCTCCACTCCTCGTCCACTGAGTCCGCAGTATCCTCTAGTCCAGAGAACTGATTGCGTAGCTCAAGGCGAAACGTCTAACGGGTGTCTAAGTTAAAAAGTTTGCTCACATCGTACCTTCGCCCCACTTTCGCTTTCTCCAGTTGCACGGGCTACCGTTACCTTGAATCAAATTTGTACAACTACCAAATGATAGTCACTATCTATATCGGCGCCCCTACGGTTACGGACATCAAGCAATGAAGTAGGTACGCCATTTGGAGCTGATGGCAATACGGTCGGTCTGGTTCTTGGTGACTCCGTCGGTTGAGTTTCAGGTGTATTTGTGGTGGTCACCATGAATAAACAATGTTCCTCCGATGGTCAGGTCGAGGTTCTGACAAAACTAGATAAATATACCCCCATTGTCATTGCATACTCCAAGACCGTGTGTACCCATATGTCGTTTGCGGTTAGAGTTAACACTCCCAACCTTTGCATTCAGGTCCCCATAACGATGACGATGTCTTGCTTCTTTATGCTCCTAAGGGTGGCATTGAGGGCGTTGTAGGAGTCGTCTTTGGTATGCTCAGGTGATGCATTGGTTGGGGCGTAGCACTTTACAAGGGAGATCTTCCGTGCTCTTGAGTTAAAACGGGCGTACATGATCTGATCTGAGATCAGTCTCCAGTCCACCAGGCTTTTCTTAGCTGTATTAAAAATAAGGAGTCCCACGCCATACTCGCGCACATTCTGCTCATTTTCTTTACCCGAATACAGCAATTTCAAGCCGCCGGACATTCTCAGCTCACCAAATCCGTATTTTGTCACCTCGCTTAGGCCCAGAATCTGCAGCTTGTAGCTGAGCATTACTGCTTCCACCTGTGCCAGTCGACTGCCCTCGCTCATCTTTCGTATATTCCAAAATGTAACTCATGTCTGTAATTTCAAGTCAAAAGTCGTCAGTAAAAAATCGGTCCGGTTACTTATTACTGCTTCAGTATCAGGAATCTATAGTTGTCGGGCAAGCGAGTGATTAGCCCACTGTGCATTAATCCGATAGCGGGGCTGCCTCTTTTGAGCTTTCGGATGTGCTCGGCTTGGTTTCAGGTACCCTCCCTAGTGTGACGATTCTGTTTTAAGGCACAGAATATTCGCCCTTCGCCCTGCAAATCGGGCTGGCGGATGCGCGGCAGCGTGGTTTCAGCAGGTCCCAGGGAAAATGACGGGGACTATATGGTACTCCGCCCCGAGTACAGCAGAAGCTATTTTTTGCACTTTTTAGGTAATGCTGTTCTCTCCAACAGCGATTCCAACCAAGCCATACCCTAGCTTCTCCCCGATAGCCATACCTAGATCATCCGACTGCACAGCATGATTTTCTTCGTATTTATGTATTTTTAGTACGCTTCTTAAGCAGTCGGGCTTTTTGATTTTTTAAAAAACTTTTTTTATTTATAGCTCTTTAGTTACTTTTTTTTTTCAAATTAGGTACATTTAAACAGGTATTGAAATCACCTCTTTAAATCCTTTATTTTGATAACCCACACGATAGGATTGGAAGAAAAACAATTGCCCCCCACAATATGCCGCCCAAAAGCCGCTATTTTTCTATTTTTCAATTTTAATGTGATACCCACAAAATTAAGAAGAATCGATTAAAGTATGAATAATCAAAATCGGCCAAAGCGTTTGGACTCTAGAATGCCACATAGGTACAAACAAACATACATATATATACATAGACTGATAAACACATTACCCACCTTCGGCAGTCGGGTAAAAATATAGTGCAGAAGATAGTAAGCAATATTTTATGGCTAGCCCTACCCCCATATGAATATTTTTTGGTTTCGTACTTTTCAAAGAATGATTTTTTGCAGTCGGGTTTTAGTTTCTGAAAGTTTTTTTTTGTTAATTTGTAAAAAACAAACAAGATTTTATAATACCGTCAATGGTCTCAAATACACCTTCTGTCATCAAGTCTGATATCCCCACATATAGCCAGTAGCCAGTAGTATCGGTCATGTTCCAAAACTCAATCACAGCGTGCACTTCATCGTCGTTTCCGGGGTAGAAGAAACTGGCGCCTTCCTGAACGCACGTTCGCTTGGCATCAGCAAAATTTAGTGCTTTGGTGTGCATCTTATAGTAGCTGTCGGTTGCTTTTATATAACTGTAGTCCTTCTTTTTGCAAATAAAGCGAGTCTTGAGATCACACGCTTCATCACTCATCTCGCCTGATCCGTTCATGACTGCACAGTCCTTTTCGCCAGGCCCGTTGTTGTCAGGTTCACCGTGCTTCCAGTTTTTGTGCACATTTGAGATTGGTTTTCCTAGAAATAGGAAAATAATATGTATAGAAATTTAAACACATGTATGATTTACGACCAGTTTCGAAGACAAAATTTTCAAACGCACGAAAACTGCTATTTGAATGAATTGTTAACAGCCATAACAACTTACGCGCGCTTGACAATTTGTCTTTTAATCAATTTTAGTTTTAAAAACTAGGGGTAAGCAGACCAAATTCTGATTATGACAATCACATCTTGGAGAGGAACTTTTCACAGACGGACGTCTTTATAAAAATGTGTCTTTATAAAATCTAAAGATTTTGTCATTTAGAACAAAATACTAGAATTGTATACAAACCATCGATAGTTTTAAAATTTCCTTCACTAATTGAGTCTGTCAGACCAATAAAAACGGACCAAATATTAGTTGGTTGGACTGTTTTCCAATACGCCAGCACAGCGTTGGCTTCGACTTCGTTTTCTGGGTAGTACAAAGTGGCGCCTTCCAGAATGCACATTTGCTTGGCATCATCAAAAGTGCGCGGTGTGGTGTGGATCTTATAGTAACTCTCTTCTGTTTCTATATAACTGTAGTCATTCCGGAAAAACTTATGTCTCCGTCCATCTAAGAAACCAAAATGGAACATTACATTAGGGCGCGTTTATATGAGACGAATTCAGTCCGCGCGGCTACCACGCGGTTGCCACACGGTCAATATTTAGCAAAGCCGAAATCATGTTATTACAGCAAAATCCGATCGATTTATTTGAATGTGATTTTAGTTATATAAATAAGAAAAGAAACAACAAACAAATATACGTCGCGCATCTTCGTACC
Source organism: Orthosia gracilis (assembly GCA_947562075.1). Lineage (NCBI taxonomy): Eukaryota > Metazoa > Arthropoda > Insecta > Lepidoptera > Noctuidae > Orthosia > Orthosia gracilis. Next base: position 39,294,784 of record OX387265.1, on the reverse strand, counting down.
GTCTCAAGACCTCAGTTTAGACGACATGAAATTTTCTTGGGGACGAATGGTTACATCTTTCTAGGAAAAAATCCCACCAAAAACTCTTCAATTACTTAATCACAGAGGTAATAGCAAAACCATTCACCAATGTCAACTGACATCGTTCAAAACTAAAAACTTTTTAATTGGCTGCCTGAATGAATTAACTATTTCATTTATCTGTCCGTGTCATATTTTAATTAGAAACTGATTGTCATTATACATATAAATTAAGACATGACAATGAGTCGATTAGGCATTAAAACACATTTTGTCGTGAACGGCGCAGACAACAAGTCATATTTTAAAAACGCCCGACACATTTTTATTTCATGCTACATAATTTATGTCGTAGTAGACACGTTTAGAACAACAATCAATTGAACACATAATTATGACACGCAAAAAATCCTGATTCAAACAGTAAAACGCCCTTATCTTTAGAAAGGCTGAACCGATTTTCATCAAACATAGCTAAGAACACTCTCAATAGAGTGACCTTCCAAAAAAAAATCTAAATCGGTTCATCCGTTTAGGAGCTATGATTATACAGATACAAAAACACAAACTCACAAAGATACAGAGACACAGAGATACACAACAAACTTATAACATCATTTTTCCGTCGGGGGTTAAAAATTTCCGGTGATGTACCAATTTTTATCGTGGCTTTGCATTATTTCAGATGGCAAATTAGGTTTTAGGAACATTATGTATATAATCTATACCAATTTTATAAAGAGGAAAGATTTTTTTGTTTGTTTGTTTTTACCGAATAGGTTTCGAAACTACTGGACCGATTTTAAAATTCTTTCACCTATGGAAAGCCACATTATTCCCGAATAACAAAGGCAATAAATTATTTAAAAAAAATAGATATCCTTATGAAGATTGCAATAATGTAACCCAAAGCAGCAAAATTTTGCCTATAAAATTCATTATTTGGCGTGCGTTGAGAAAACTATTGATGTTACATAAAAATTATGTACTACCTGATTAAAATACTCATTGCGAGAGAATATATCTCAATATCATATTTAAGTCAAAGTAGCAGCTTTTGTGTTCTAAAATTTAATTAGATCGCTGGTAGAAACAAAAGTTGGTTACATTCGTATTTATTCAAATATATAAATAGTTTAGCAAAATGGTAGGTAGGGTAGGGTAGGTGGTTAGGTAGGTGGGTAGGTTTGGTGGGTGCGTAGGACAGGTGACTAGGTTGGCAGGTAGGTAAGGTAGGTGGGTAGGTAGGCAGTTGATGGGGGCGAAGCTGCGAGAGTCAGCTAGTATATACTAAATAGGTAACCTGAGCAAAGTCGGGGCGGGTCGCTAGTTATAGATAAAATACTCACGTGAGAAATCCGCCAAAAAGTACACAACAAGAAATACTAACAAAGTTTTAGAAAACATTATAGGTTGTGACTACGGAACGCGCGTCTTGACTCTTTTAGTGTACACTACAGTATGTGAACGCTTACAATGAAGTGGAGCTTATAAATCGTGTGCGTTATCTGACAAATGCGTAAAATACTCTACAATGAATATGTTTGTTTAAAATTTGTTTTGAATATGTTTATATTGCTAGGCTGGTTCAGATAGATGCCGCAAAAATATCTTGCAATTATCGCGTCGCGACCCGAAGTCACCAAATAGTGCAAGTGCGACTCGGCAGACCGAGTTATATTAGGACCTTCGATGTTCTATTTTTCTATCACCATCATCAGCCTTTTAATGTTCCCGCTGCTGGTGCATGCCGCCTCTCTGTGAGAGAGAATGGGCCGTAATCCACCATGCGGTTCCAGTGCGGGTTGGTGGATGTCACATGTCTTCGATTTTTTGGTTCTAGGACATGCCGGTTTCCTCACAATGTTTTCTTTCACAGTTTTTAGGCAGTGGTGATGAAGTAATTTACACAAAGTAAAGCGCCTGCCTGAGATCGAACCCACGACCGGGTAAGTCGCGGTCAAGTTGTATCTTGTAAGTCGCGGCCGTTACCACTAGCCAACCACTGCTCTACTCACACTTTTTCTATAAATTGTTTTTATTCGGGAACTCGCTAAAGTAGGACTTGTCACCTCGCCCCGCCCGTTTCACCATTGGATCATTTTTATATTTTATTATCAAAATATATTATTATAGTATTAAACAAACATGCTGTTAGGGTACATAGGTTTTTAAATTGAAGATAAAACAGCGAAATAGAAGTTACTAGCGGAGATAACGTCTTGATGATCCGAAGGTTATCCAAATGAAAAACATGTCACAGAGCGTACGTAATACGTATCTGTAGGTATCAGCTGATAATTATGTGAAAGAAGTTTTTTTGTTATTTTAGTTATCCATTTTTTTTGTCGGTTTTCGTTCTCTACGTTGTTCACGCTCGCAAGCAAAGCCGACGTCGACTTTTCTGTCTATGTGTTCGATGACGGTTGCCACGATTAGTCATTTGAAGCCGATGCCAGACATGCCCAGCATCAGCCATGTCAACACCAGCCATGACATTACATTACTAGTCCCTTAGGCTTTGTATGGGCGCGAGTTCGCGCGCGTGACCGCGACAAGAGACCGCGACGCGCGAGAGACGGTGACGTACGTCTCACTCGATAAGCCTGAATATAATTATTGTTTTTGAATAATTGGAGAACCATTAATAACATCTGTTTTGGCCTCTAAAAAAAACAAAATTTACCAAGTCCTTAATAATCTATGATAATCGCTAAATCTTAGGATCAGAGGAAAGGTCATAAATCTTAGGATTTCCGTCAGAGACGTTTAAAAGTTTCAAAAATTGTAATGTCTATGATATGAAATGATGAGAACAATTAAGTATCGATTGATTCGCTTATAAGTATCATGTTTGTTCGAAAGACGAATTTTTTCACACACAATGTTGAAAAATTTCCATACCGGACTTCATATGAAAATCGATTCTTATACTCCAGAAAAGTCCGAATGGTTTGCCCGAAAACTGGTTAGCTAGTTTCAAATGAAAATAGATTGAAGCCGTCGCGGTCTGATGAGAAACAAAAGGGTGGGTATTTAACAGTAAAGATCCAAAGTCGGTTAACAACTTTTAATCTCTATTCAAGCTTCTTCCAGTGGTTAATCTTAGTCATAGAACTTAAAGCTGCTAGGCAAACGTATCTTTGGATGAAAGCAACAAAACCAGGAACGTTATGGGTGACCCTATTGATGAATGATAGATTTGGCTTTCTCGTGAGTGCTGAGGACTGTTATTAATTCTTTCAGGCAATCACTAAATGATTAATAAATATAATAAAAAATAACATACCAAATAAAGCTAAAAAATAAAACTATGGAGTCGTGCATTCTGTCGTCTCTAACGAAAATACAACTTATCCCACCAAAAACACTTCATGCAAATTGGTTGTCCAGACTTATTTAGCTTATAACGCTTTCACTGTTAAAAAATTAATGGATCTCAAGTGGATCGAAGCCCCATAACTCTAGAAAACCTAAATCTAAAAGCCCTATTTCTACAAATAATACATCTTTGAAAAAGTTTGGCTTGGACATTAACTAAGCCCAAAAAAAAAACAAATCGTTAATCGTACAACCAAATCAAACACGTAATAAATCTGCATAAACTTCAAATTGCATGCTCAAGAAAATTGGTAGCACTTTATTCACGACTGCAATATTGGCTCGGAGCCAAGGTTCTCTCTGAACCTTGGCTTTTAATAAAATATAGTTTTGAGGACAATTGTCTCACAAACAGGAAATCCGGAGGCATATTGCTTTATGAGCAAAACCAACTTCATATTATCGAGCCTGTTGGTGTTTGCCTTCCGCCTTTGAACGCTTGAAACCTTTGAATATTACTCATAAAAGATTATGGCTTCATTGACGTGTGGCTCATAAGTAAGCTGTGAATATTTTAGATAAACTGAGCGCATTCGTTAATATTTCATAATAATATAGTATGTAATCTTAAAGTTTCGAGTTTACGAGTGATAAATCTCAGTTTTATAAACAGCCATTTATGTCGACGATTAAATGCGTACAATCGCTACCTGTAAACATAAATCTTGTAAAACATTATTTAATTTTGTCACTATAAAACCCGCCTTTCACAAAAAAATGGTAATGAGCGACAACGGAAGTAACGAACTGAGCGGACTGAAGTAAAATAGTTGTGCACTTCCACTAAGAAAGAGTTTCAGCATTTGCCTTTCACTGCCAGCGAACTTTGCGGAGCATGCGAGTCAGTTCAAAACTAGCGTGCGACGCCACGACACAGCGGACTTACCGCTCCGCTTACTAGCTCGCTTTGAAAGTGCTCGTATGAAAATCAGTGTTGCATGCTGCAAACACTTTCGTTACTCTTTCCACTCCGCTCATTCTCATTCAGTGGAAGCACTTCTATGCATTTCGCCATTGCGAGTTAAACGGACTCCGAGCGGGGTTTAGGATTTCAGTTTACCTTTATTTTTTTACAATAAAATTAAAACTCTATCTCTTTCTTGTTTAAATATTTGCACTAAGTGTAGCCATATTTCGTGTCCAGGCCATCTACAAGTAGGTATGTCTATTTTAGGTTGCCTGAAAAAATCGCGGATCGGGAAAAAGCCGCCAGTTATGTTTTTTTAACCCGACCAAAAGGAAGGGTTATGATTTTATCAGTCTATGTATGTATGTTTATATTTACGTATGTTCCTCCGTGGCGCCTAAACTATTCATCCGATTTTGACGAAAAAGGTGTCAATCGATTCATTATTGTGACCCGGGTAACATAGGCTAAAAACCGTAGTCGGGTTACAGTTTTTATTAAACTGTTTGCTTGTTAAGTTTAAGCTTTTTAATAAGTTGTTTTGGTGTACAATAAAGTAAACATTAACAAATACACGTAATCTCTTGACTTGTTGACCCCAGATTGGAGCTATCAGGAAACACAGACAATGGCAGGGAATTACCCAAATTAGCTGTACGCATCAAGCATTCCGATAACATTGCACGATGCCCTATATTAAGGCCCAGGTTTATTGCGTTTTTTGCAAGAGAAATTATTGCGCAATAATTGCTCTTCAATTGTAAATCCGAATTATGTATCAGCGATACCGACACCATAGGATTTTTTCGCCAGTACTGCCTCTATGGAACAATTAGTTAACTAAAAGTTTCATTTGAACGCAGAGTGCTGCTACTTTTATTACTGTTATTGTTGGTCGATTGCCAACCGCTCCCAAATGCCTAAGTACAGAAGTTTTAGAGTCCGGCGATTTTTTTCGGTATAATTGCGATTGACAAACAGCGAGCGATTAGCAAATAGTTGATAACGTAAGCCTGATCTTTCGCGTGATGACTGCACGATTGCTGCGCAATTATTGCTGACTGCTGTTTCAGACGTAATAAGTCTACCGGAGATGTTATTATATCGGCGTGGCTGCTACTACGTGCTGTACTAGGCCGAAAGTATTTAAGAAGTTTTACATAGACTCGAAAAGAAGAACGCCCGGGTTACTTCTACTGTGTATATTTTTGTTTAGATATACATACGAGTATATCTTGCTTGCTTGTTGCCAGGGAAAAAAAATATCAAAGGAGCAAAATTTAAAGTAATTAGTGACAAGATTACTAAGTATATTCAATTTGTACTCAGTATTTAGGTAAGTAAATCAGTGGGTTCACAATATAGATTGGCCGAGCCTCATTCAAACTTTGAATGGGGTGAATTAGGGCAAAAGTAGCTACTTAATTGATTAACTTCGAGAACTTTACCGTTCTTGACTCGGACTTAATCTTTAATTCATGGTGAGAGACCCAACAAAAGGGAATGTCTTGTGATATTGACTTCATTTTCCTTCTGAAGCAGTTTTGTATACGCTAGAGGATGTTTTATACACAGTTTCTAGTTTTAATTTATTGAAGTTTACACTTCTTGAAGTCTTCTCTCGGTCTTCCGTTTAGCTCTTAAATCTCTTTCCTTAGTTAAACTACTTTACATAGCAAAGAAACTGCTCTTATTTGTGGTTGTGTTTTTATGTAAAATCTCTTGTACTGTTGCTCTCTGGCAATGGAAAACAGGCGCGAGTTTATATATGTATTATTTTGTAGCAAAAAGTTTTTAGGGCGCTATCATAGGTTTCACATTCCGGACTGCTAAAGCCATTTATATTAATTGACAGAAATTCCTTAAGACTCCTAAGTCCCAGCTCTATAAGCTAGTCACAGATTACTATTAAAACTCTCATTCTATAATACTACCATTTTATTTATTTATCTGTGTTTATGTCAATGTTTGTTGAAGAAACTGCAATGGCTGGATTGGTTGAGTGCAGACCACGTATCTGATAGACAAACAAAGTGTGAGACGAACACAGAAGATGGTGCGATGACCGTCTGAGTAGCTAAAGAGTAGGTGCAGTGAAGCTCTGCGTAGGCACACTCGTATGGAGCAAATAATGAGAAGAATCTGTCCACGTACTCGTTATTCTATTAATTTACTAAACAAAGCATACATAGACCGATTTTGATATTTAATTGATACTAAACACACTCGTATGTTGGAAATAATGAGAAGAATATGTCCACTTACAACAAAGCATACATAGACCGATTACGATATTTAATTAAATCTAATTTGTTTCCGATTGCCCCTCGAAAGTTGGGCCGAACAGGCTACAAAAAAGAACGTTTTTTGCGACTAATTTTTACCAGTAGTAATTTTTAATAACCGAAACCCTACCATGATGCTTTTTTTTCTTGAACATAAGGTATCTACTTACAGGCAACAGGAGTTACTAAAACCGATTTGTCACATCATTTGTCCCATAAAACATATGGGACAAAATGACATTTTTATTATTACGAGAGGGTATAAAGTTTTGTTATCAAGGCCGGTATTACGTTTTTGATGAAAAAGGTCAATTTTGGCAGCCGGGACTTACGTGAGTTGGCAGCCCGTCCATTCGAATCACATCAACTTAATAGAAGATTTTGACCCAGGGATTAAATCAAGCTTGTGTTTGTAAATAATAAAAAGATGGAAAGTGTTATGAACTGTTGAAGTGTTACACTAAAATTATTAAGAGGGTTTTGATTTATTTATTCGAATACAGGGTGTAATTGAAATAACAAGGTTAAATCCATAGTGCGTAAGGGACAATAACCTTGCTCTAACAGCTCATGGTAATCCTAAAAACTGTTTAGTAACACATCAAAGCAGTAAAAAGGCCGACTTACAGCATTTCTGTATCGTTTTCGCATTTTGAATTAGTTCTATAGTAACATTACAAACAATTATATGGCTACTGTAATGCTTATTTGGGCACAAAATGTAAGGCTTTAGATCCTAAATAGGATCACAATAGTTGTTTAATTGCATTACAGGCGCATTATATTAGAATTATTGTGGTCAATGAAGTTGCCCATCGCATCGCAAGATGTTAATTGCATTACAAAAGCATTAGAATGTAGTAAAAGAATAATTGAAGCTATTTAAGTGTTCACAGTTAGAACTTAATTAAACCCTACATCATTGCAAAAACAATTCTAATACCACGGTACAAATGTTATAATACAAAATTGAGGGAGTGACACCGTATTTGTTTGCATCTAAACAAAATTATAATACTGTGTTTTTACCTCTTTTGTTATATCATGCCTTCAAATATTACTGCGCAATGTAGTTTACTGTAAATGCCTATATTAGTTTCATTTTCACGCGCCTTCGATATTTTGTGGTTTTGTTAAAAAATGTTATATAAATATGTGTGTGAAATAACCAAAACAATTCCTATTGTAGAACGAATTTTTCATTATTAACATAACAGCATTGGTTGTTAGCTACAACAGATCTTTAAAAATGCAAGCATTACATTGATTAACGTTTTTGCTGTTCAGCAGGTCTAGGCTTTTACTAGTCACTAAAAAGTGCTATTACACAACTAAGGCCACCAAAAATAGCTCAAAGCTGTATAACGGATTTACGATGCATTATAATGGTACAAGTTTATGCTATTAAACAACATTAGGCAATATCTTACTATTTTAAATGCTATTGTAGACCCTGAGGCACAGTCAAAAACGTTTATTTAAAATAGACCAATTACAGGCACTTTTGAATTGTCAAAATGTCGGTCAGTCAAACAAACAAGTAAAGCTAAATTGCACGTTCCAAAGAGTAGATCTCTATGGAGATCATTTTGTTTACTACTTAAAAATGCTATTGTAAATCCAAATGCACTATAACAGCTGAAAGCTGTACAGCTGCGTTGTGGTTTGCTGCACTAAAACTAAAGGCTTTACAAAAGCATTTTGATATGCCATTATCCAAACTTTATACAGTGTACAGCATCATAATGGTTTAAAAATTCCAATATAAACCGTCAAGATGCTCGGTGAGCTTATATAAGAGTTCATACGGATCTTAAGTTCTACTTAAGTTTAGTATTCGTTTTTTAAACTGCTTCCTGTGTTACTTGGTACTCTCATAATAACGAAAAAAAATTTAATGGTGAAAAAAGACTAGCTGAACAGCACATTAGCCGATTTATGCCAATATAAATGCAGGTATTGAGTAGTGTACTTTTAGTTCGTGATTAAGTGAAGTTGATCTATGGCATAGAGCAACTTCTATTAACATTCGGGTTTCGTCTATTAACATTCGGGCAGACTACCGTAGAGTCTATGGGAAGAACCCGAATTTTGAAAGTAAATGAGACCAATAAAGTAATTGACACGAGAAAAATACTTGTAGCATTACTATCCACAATACCGCTCAGTATAACTTAATAAGTATTAGATATCTTAACGATATCTAAGATAGCTAGGACAACCCTAAAATCATATTATCCAATTAATTCTTAATTAATCGTCCAGCACATTGGGCGTGAAATCAGAGGGCCTAGTCTTCAGCTATAACATCTTAATTAAGTTAAACCATATCGGCAAATGAATAGTTTCTAATGTACTAAGTTATATCGAGTTATTGGAAACTTACTATATCTCGCTACTTCGTCTGCGTAGCGTTAGTACTACGAATAGCCATTTTTTTACATAGCGCAATAATATTGCCTTTCTTCAGAAATTATTGATATCAATTCACGGATCGCCAAAGCGTGAGCTACCTTCGCACAGCTGAGTCCTGTGTGGCAATCGCGGAAACTGACCCGAAAAATAAAACTTTAACATATAAAAAAAAAACCAAAAACAAAGGACCTCTCACGCCAAATCCAGGTCTTCGTAGGAATTTACTGGCCCGATACAATCCATCCACATTTATATTCATAACTCATTTAGTAACATGCGTTTCGTTGCGTTCCCTTCTCATCACATTAGCATACTAGTACAAACTGATTCCTTTCAACTTTTCTGTCACTGGCGGCACTTTTGCAATTATAATTTTTCTATTTTAACTTTCTCTATTATAATCATTTCTCATTTTATCCATTCTCGTCATTCCGCACATCCATCTCAACATTCTCATCTCTGCTACATACAATCTCTTTTCATCAGTCTTTTTCACAGCCCAACATTCTGATCCATACAGTACACATATGTACATTATTATCAATAAATAATAATTATTATTATTATTCAGAGCTTGTTGTGTCCCACTGCAGGGCAAAGGTCTCTCTTGCTTCTTTCCATTTATCTCGATCTTTTGCTACATCTGACCAATCTTTTAGATCGTAATCTAACTCGTTACGCCATCTCCTTCTGGGCCTGCCGCATCGCCGGCTTCTGTTGTTCGGAGCCTATGTACCACGATTGTACATTAAGTTTAAACAAATAAGCCAGTGGCTACTTTACATTTCTGTTGCGAAATGTGGCAGCTGTGCCCAGCCTAGTTCCACTTTAGTTTTGCGGCTGTGTTGCCTACTTCTGCGATTTTTGTTTTGGACCGAAGTATACTGTTCCGTATGCGGTTTACGATTTTGACTCCTAGAATAAAAATAACTTTCTTTTCTGAAGTCGCTGTCGAAAAATGAAAAATGATAGGTAAAAAAGAAAACGATTTCGGAAAAGAAAGCTATTTTTCGCTTTGTAGTGATTTTCTTTGGAGTTTGTGAGTCGCTTTAACTTTTTTGTTAAAAAGGTTTTTTATTTTTCCTTTTTTTAATTTTGGTACCTCAAATTAGCATGAAAATCCTTTATTGACAAAGTACATCTCACAACAAGGATTCCAATAAGTCCAAACACGGCTAGGATACATTGATTTATTTGGAGTTCCAGTGCCTACCTTCCAGCTTCATCATCAGATAAGTTCAAGTGTGCCATTATCATAAGTACCAATTAATTATATTAATTTTTCAGTCACCTCTGTGGTCTTCTTCGGTTCTAATTCACAAAATGGGACTTTCTGAGGGCAAATGCTAGCATTGTTGATGCAAATACCAAAATCACTATATATATCACCTGTATAGTATATATTTGACGAGTTCCCTCGATTTCTCAGGGATCCCATCATCAGATCCAGATCGGATGACAAATGGGACCAATTGGCATCTCATACCCTTTCAAACAAAAGAAGTATTTTCTAAATCGGTCCAGGCGTCTTTGAGTAATCGGGGAACATACATAAAAAAAAGAATCCGACGAATTGAGAACCACCTTCTTTTTTGAAGTCAGTTTAAAATAAATAATTAATATTTTTCTTTCTAAATATATTATCTAAACCCAGTCCAACCTTTGTATAATACCTAGGTAGGTAAGAAATGTCAAAGTCAAAGTCAAAGTCTACACCTCTACATAACTCTTCGGGCAACACAGTCTTGATGTTATTTGATAAATGTTTTAGTTTGCACATAATTTAAATTGAATTTTCCTCAAACATCTGAGAACATTAGCGAAGAGCGAACCGTGTCATTAATTAATCCGCGTTTCATCTATAAGGAACACCGTACACTGGCGAAAATCAGAAATATTTCATAATATTATTATTTTACTAGCGATATGTACGAGTAGTAGGTATAAGTACTTACAATATACCTATTCGGGGAATAACATACGTCATGTTATGTTTATGTTATTAGAACAATAGATAACAGAAAGATAAAGAAAACTTGAAACTTTAGAATCATCATCATTATCATTTCAACTACTACATATAATTATGTATCTTCTTGTGTACTCAAGCTATGATTTTGTTTATTGTGACGGCACGAACTATTATGTGCGCGAGGTTAAAATGCATGCTATCTAATCCGACAACACTGGCGAAAGAGATAGATGCTGTGATGAGCAGTAAGAAGCTAGTTCGCGTACGAATTAGCACTTTTGCAAATTTGTATCGAAATGGATGATGATTTAGGACAAAAACGAGCGCGCGAAATTTTATAAACAGGCTTTTGAAAATCTAGATATCATGAAAAAACGACTAAATATATATTTTTTAAATTAAATTATTTGCATTGTTGAATTACTAATTTATCCCTGTCTGGAGGCCGTTTTGCAATTATCCTTCCTCTTATGGTATTTATTTCCGCCCAAAGATGCGTTAAAATTAGTGTTGAAATATGGAACTTTCGAAGCTCATAAATTTCAAATATTTTTTATTTTTACTTTTATGTTTTCATACAGGGCTAGATAATGATGAGACAAATTGATATAATTTTTTATTTTGAACGTACATGGAGTAATCGCTAGACTACGTTTGTGTGTAAGAATGATCGACTAGGGTAACCTTAATGTATCTAAAGAAAGTTTTATATTTTTTTATATTATTTCAGACGAAAGACATCCACTGCTGGACATAGGCCTCCCCCAAGCGTCGCCACACTGATCGGTCATCTGCGCTTCGCATCCACCGGAATCCTGCAACCTTGACCAGATCGTCGCTCCACCCAGAGGGAGGCCCTCTCGCGCCGGGCCTTGGTTCAGGCCATGGTCCGGAGCGAGGAGGAGTGGCAGGCGGTCGCCTCCTTCTGCGAAGCAGTAATGCTAGCAAAGGAGGAGGCCGACCGCATCAGGCAACGGCGCCCTCGCCGCCGCCGCCGGGATCCCAATCCCGATATCCAGCCACCGTAGACGCGGGCTCGTGGACAGCGAGCCATGGGTAGCTCGCTGTCCGATCGTCCGGTAACTACCCGGACCGAGCCAAGGCGTCGATGGCGCGCACTGTTCCCGCGCGCCTCAAGGAGTTGTCAGCAAAGAGAGGGGCCCAGCTGGGTCGAAGCCTACCGGGGTTCGGGGTTATCCGAAAGGAAGCTAGAGCCCCGGTATGAAGGCTAGAAGGAACGGCGCGGGGTTTTTAGTCAGTACAAGTCTGACACTATCTCCCGCTCCACCCAAGAGCGGGATTTGTCATAAGATGATTTTCCCGTCGACAAAAAAAAAAAAAAAAACCCAGAGGGAGGCCTTCCAACGCTTCAAACAATTTGTATATTAACAAATTAGGATGGGCAGTGATCCCCCAACAAGACATTGGGGATCAGAGTTGCGACATTTTTTGTAGTTACAATCCATAGAACATTGTAACAAAATTTATTACCTCTCTCTGATATTACCTAGCAGATTCACTAACGGCTCATATTAATAGCCCAGTATCCGAATCTCTTAAATAAACCACACGCTCCGGTCGCAATCAGAGAGAAGTGTCGAATCATTGCGTTGATTAATCGTTTTAATCCGCAGCCCGAACACAAAACATTAATTATATCGCAAAACATTTGAAGCCTGAACCCACAGTGACCTCAGACTTCCATTATCACCTATTTATACTAAAGTTCTAGACTAAATTTACGCGAATAGCCTTTTACTAATTAAAACTATCCCTACAAATTCGATCTTATTGATTTTGTAAGAATCAACTAATCTCAATATTTCAAACAAAAAAAAGGAGGTGGTTCCTTAATTCGGTAGTATTTTTTTTGATGACCAGTCCGTGCGGTATTACCCGTTTACGAATTGAAAATGTACGGGTTAGAACTTATCAATCCCTAATTTAATCCCAAAGTTTGAGAAGTTTTTGGGTTTAACTAGCAACCACTACCCATACCTGGATTTATCGCCGAATTCTTAATTACCTTAACTTTCTTGAATAGTCTATTTATTTTAAAATTAAGTTGAAAGTTTCAGTTTTTCGATTTTTTTTGTTCAAGCTTACGATGAAGTGTCAAAAATTATTAGTTCTATGATCAGAACAATAACATATAAAACTAAGTAAATAGTAATATAGTCCTCCAGACCTTTACAAGGCCATTCTCAGCGAGACTGGCCATCGGCGCAGGTGATATCATATCGCACAAGTGTGTGTGCAAACACAGCACTCTCTGTTCCCACACTATCATAGTCCGATGGGTGAATAAAAAGAGAGCAAAACGAAGAAGAGAAGGCTGGCAAAAGGAAATCATTTACAACCGTAGCAGAGGTGCTACGAAAGCGTAGCCGCGTAGCACGGACGTCATTGGTTACGTTACCTCGTAGCTATATGTATCATCATCGTAGTAAGAAGTATAACGTCTTTGGTATCATCTTATTTGTAGCTTTTTTACTTATGCTATGATGTGGTCAACAAAGAAGTACGTTTGTCGACAAATAACCTATTTACCCTTGACTTGAAGTGCATAATTCCATTGTTAGTGATAACATTAATCGTCGTGTGCCCGTAATTGCTGAATCTAAAGAAAAGCCATTGTGTCTGGCGTGTATCCACGTCTTAAGCATTCATGGGGTTAATAGACCGTCAACAGCTAGATACTCAGCAAAAAGATCACAAATAATAGTATAGTAGTTTAAACGAACTTTGCTCAGAATGGGACTCTATGGTATTTTGCAATGTACTGGCTGAATGTCATCATCTTCCTGCCCTTGTCCCATGTTGCTTGTGGTCGGCGCAACACGTTTTCTTCGTCCATACTCCTGTCCCCCGTCACGCTATCACTGACTCCCTTTTCTTTCATATCACTCCTCACACAGTACATCCATCATTTCTTTGGCCGTCCCCTCCCTCTCCATCCATCCACATTTATATTCATAACTCTTTTAGTAGCGTTTCATCCCTCCTCATCAGATGACCATACCAGGACAAACGGTTTCCCTTAAATTTTTCTGTCACTTCCAAACTTCCTCTAATATACTCATTTCTCACTTTATCCATTCTCGTCGTTTCTTTATCGTCGTCGTAAATATAAGGAAATAAAATATTAACAACAAAATAAATAAATAAAACTCTGCTTGGACCTGGTCGCTCACCGAGTCACAAAAGACCCGCCCTGCTTTCGCCAATCAAATAGCCGCGCGCGAATGCTCCAGTTTAGTCCTAACTAGCGCGCGGTAGAAATATGTCCTCCAAACGCTCTGTATTGCTGCCGCGCTGTTGCCGCTCTATGTTTCGACATAATCAAAAAGGCTGCCTAGCTCATTTTCATTCAATGGACACGCCATGTGAATCGCATGCACAGTGACCGCTCTGGACAAAAGTTTCCATGCAGTGGGTGCCAGATGGTCTAAGAGCCGAGTAAGGAGCGACCTTCACCCATCTGTTCAATAGATGAAAAGCATTTGTAAGGTTAGTTTTCTTACTCACCACCTTACAGTGGTAGTGAATTGCATGAGACTAAATAGGGATGTTTTCACATGAGTTATTGGTTACAGTAAAAGTCTTTCAGTTGGTCTTCTCAACTAATTTAATCTTCTCACAAATACAGTCTGTGACTGAAGTTTCTTGATGAATATTATTAAATAAGCACAATTTACATTAGAAGGGATACATATACCTTCAAGATTCCACACTGGAGATATTATATCTCAAACAGCATCGTTCAGCCTGCGCAGTTGTATCTATGCATCAATCATACAATGGAGACATCTGTATTTGGACCTTGCTGCTGTAGTCTTGGGATGTTGATGAACGTTAAGTTGATATGACCATTTATATTTATGTATTAAGTTAATAAAATATCCTAAGGTCAAGAAGAAAATTCATGATGAGTTTCACAAAATACATGGTTGATACACGTGTGAACTTAAACGAAATTAAACTGATACTCACAGCGCCCATTAGTTCCTCAAATCAATGGAACGTTTCATTGTAACGCTGGTCCCTTTTATCCCTTGAGTCATCAAGATTGATTACGTTTTCTTGGGAGTTAACAAATTAGGTGAACTTGCTACAAGACGCACAATGAAAAGGATCCTACGTCTGAAAAACCGCATAAACCATGAGTGTTATTTTTTTCTTTATGTTTGTAGACCGCTCATCTATGGTTTACTTTATGTTTCTAATTTCAATATAATATTTAATCTATTGTTTATAAACAGAACTGTATGTTTATTTTATTAATTATTACACACATTCAAATATATCTAAATAATATTGCTGAATCGATTACACATTAGCACCATCTATCCAATTTATGGTAAACCAGTGTCATCATTCATCTAATTCTAATTTTTATCACTAGATGACGCTACTGACCTTATTCTTCTGTAAGATGTTATTTTTTCATCTTTACACATTTTATATAAAATTTCGCGATATCAAAGTTAAAAAATATATATATCGCGAAAAATATATGTCTGAAAAGTATATACTTAATTAAAAATTCGCTCCTTACTGGGTCTCCCACCATGAGGATGGATAACGTCGCCGCGGCTGGCCCAAAAGTGGTGACAAGATGATCTGGACACGCACCACGCCGGCTGGTTCAAAGTGGTGCAACAAAAGAGTGTCTGGAAAGATATGGGGAGGAATTTGCCCAAAATGGGATATTATAGGCTAATTTGAAAAAATATACAAATATTATACTTTTGAATCAGATATAATAAAATCCATACTTAATATTATAAATGCGAAAGTAACTCTGTCTGTCTGTTGTCTTTGCACGCTTAAGCCGCTGAACCGATTTAGATGAAATTTAGTATGGAGATAGTTCCCTTGGGATGATAAAACACTTTTTATGCGAGCGAAACCGGGTGCAGAAGCTGTTAGTACTATAGTAACTTCGACGGTATTTTCATAATGTTGACTGCCAATCCTCCATTTCGTGACACATTCCGATTGACAAAGTATAATTTAACTTTTTCACTTAATTTGACATGCATCGAGTTGGCTTTCCATTAAAAGTTTCCAGTTCTGTATTATGATGTGATTATTTCTTCGTGTTTGGGAAATTGAGAGAATTTCTACGGTATTTGTAAAAGTTGTTTATCGAAAAAGTTTAATTTACCAATAATATCACGATTTTCAGAAGAGTGGGTTTACCTACTCGTACTTAGGTACCTTTTAATATTTGGAAGAGTGCTATTTGTATTTCCTCTTGTGTTTAGAAAGAAAATATCGATGATTAAGTATCTTAGTCATTATTTATTTATTTAATCGAACCGATTAAGGAATCGATTATTTATTTTACAATAAAATCTTTTTACAAAAAAATATCACAAAATGAAAAATTACTTCAATTTCGGAATCCGGTGTTCCTGTTTTTGTTTCTTCGTTTTTTGACACCGACACTTTTTGAGGTACATAATGAACAAGTTCTATTGTAAGATACCTATAATGCACAAAGTTAATGCCAGAATAGATTACCCGAATTACATAAAACTTGAACATAACCGGTGAAATGAGAGTGTACCAGGGTGAACTGTACACATCTGTGTACCCTTTTAGAGCGTACGGGCATGATGGCATGTTATGAAATGGCGTGAACAATAAGCAGACATGCGATTGCAGCAATCCCGGGAGATTTGCCGTTATTTATTGAAGAGTTCTGTTGTATATCGCTGTAGTAAAAAGTTTTGAGGTGACACACTTAAAAAAATATACAGTCGTATTGAAAACCATCTCCTTTTTGAAAGCCGAAAAAAAAAATGGCTATGCCTGTTCTTAACCATAAGAAGCTTTATTCAACAATCTTACACACAATTTACATTAATTTTAGTTCACCGGTACGACAAGATTGCCTTGCTTTCAAGCATAGGCCTTCTCTAAAACAGACCACACTGTGTGGTGTGTGATGTGCTTGTCTTCTCCAAGTACCTAATACCCGCTATTCTTCTAACGTCGTCCTCCCATCTACGACGTTGTCTTCCTGTACTTCTTTTATATTGTCTTGGGCACCACTCTTTTACGTCCCTAGACCATTTGGCAATGCCTTTTACCTAGGTACATATAAGTAAGACCCCTGTGCTTCGATCTAAGAAAATTCTGTATCTGGAAAGATAGTTCCCTCCAGTGGAATTGACATATTTTTTAAATATTTACAACTGAGTAGTTACTCTGATGTTACATACTAGGTAAATAATACACCGTGTTATTCGTTCTTATAACTTAAGAATATTTCCAGGTTTCCTTTAGCAGTTTTCCGAGACTATCTTTAATAAGGCAAAATGATCGAACGAACTTAGGAAGAGCGCAATTTTTGTACCAACTTAACAAGCACTTAAGAAAACAAAATAAATGGAAATAAACAAATGGTATAATGGTAGCGTTGAGTAAGTAATAATTACCCTGTTTTAAGGCAATTCTAAAAAAAACCTTACTAATTCAAATTAATTCGTTTGGGAGCTACAAAATACTATAGACAGAGACAAAGATACACATGTTAAACTTTGAAACTGACAAAGAAAAATCTCTTAAAAAGAGAATATCTCTAAACTTATCTTCAATCAATTAATTAATCTTTTGTTTCCTCTTTAAGTTAAAGACAATGATCGTGAATCAATGGTTTTTAAACAAATCCCTTTCAAATATTTACTATGAGTTTTGGTTCGCAAATTGTATTTTGATGCGTAATCCTGCTGTCCGGGAACCAGTCACGAACCTAGCGTATGGACAGAAAAACTATTTAATTTTGGTATTGCCTTATGGAATAGTGATCACGGAGTACATTTATAGTGATTATACAAACCGAAGAAGATACTAGGTTATTTGGGTTTATACAACACAGTGTCACAATAAAATCAGGCCAGAGTTAATAAAAGGCTTATTCGCGCTTATAGGCATTTATTTGTATAAAATCACATTTATATAATTTTATCAACAACGCCTACGACCTCTCATTCACCTTATTATTCTCATCTGTCTATATTTCTAAAATCCTATTCTAAATTTGAAAGACTCTTTCAAAGCAGAGAGAATTATATAAACTGCGTACGGTGTATGACCTACCGCATGCGCCTATACAGTTAATTAAAGCCTTGATAAAAACTGTATTCATTGATTTTGAAATGAAATCAATAAATCTGTTTTAATTTACTATTCGTAAATTAAAAACGCTTTTCAACTCCTTTCATAAATCTATCTCAGATTTGTTTTTGTTTTCTAAAAGCACCCTAGGAAATGAATAAAGTCTAGCCGACAGGATAAATGGCAAATCACCTTAGAAACGCTCCGTCATTCTGACAACGATAGTCTTTTGAAAAGAAGACGTCCATTTGGAAGGGAAGATAAATTACCCTCGCTGGATACGTGCCGTCGGTGGTCAGGTCATTGACGATTTTCTAAGGAGGGAGTGACCCGTTCAACAAAGGAGATGATTCAAACATTTACAGTATAACAGAAACTTATAGGATTCAAAATGGTTGATGGGAATGCCAGAGGCGCTTTTAAAGATATGCAGAACAAGGTAGAAAGGTCCGCATTCTCCATTGAAAAGGTAGTATCTTAATGGTTGTGTTGTTGTGGTGTGCCTATGTTTATACTAGTCGCGAGGATGACTTTGCTTGTGTGACGTCAGCAATCTAATTCCATTCGTTCAAAGAACGCGCGTGCCTTTGCTTTGCTTGCATTCATTGCGTCATAATATGGATAGAAATCCCTCTACTCGACAGCGCAAATACTGAAACTCGACAGCGTAATTGAAAAACATCCAAAATGCTGTTGACTTATTAAAGTGAAAACGTGCGCGCGTACTTTGATCTTTCAATAAAGTTACCAAATTAGGGTTTGTATGTATAGACAAGCAACATACGATGTACATATATTTCGTGTGACCTCCTTTTTGAAGTTGGTTAAAATTCCTTTTCGACGTTCTGAATTATTACCGTAGGTACTTACTTCGACTGAACTATTCATCAATCTGGGTCCTTGAAAAGGTCGTGGCATCGAAAAGTTTTGTCGAATTTAGGGGTTTTCGAAGTCGCTCTGACATTGTAATCCTAGCTATTTCAATGTTCTGTTTAACGAACCATTTGATTAATTGATAACGTCCGTTTCCTTCAGTAAATCCGGTGGTATTATTTAGACGATTTATCGGGAATTTCCTAATTCTGTGTCGCTATTTGACACCCAAAGTTGGAACGAGAGAGTAAGAAATCTGTTGAGCCTGCCGAATTTTAAGCACATTCCGTGAAAATTATTTTTAATCCCCGACACTAAACAAGGGGTGTTATAAGTTTGACGTGTGTTGCTGTGTATCTATGTGTCTGTCTGTGAAATCATAGCTCCTAAACGGATGAACCGATTATGATTCATTTTTTTTATTTAAATGGCGATTTTGTCGAGAGTGTTCTTAGCTATGTTTGGTTAAAATCGGTTCAATCGTTCAAAAGTAATTCGCATTGTACTCTTTGAATCTGGGTTTTTTCGTAAGATATCATGTCATAATTACATGTTTCGATGGATTGTCGATAGAAACGTGTCTACTACTAGGTATATTATATGTGTATTCTAAAAACGCATGAAATTAAAATAAAATAAAAAAAACCCCGACATAAAAATAAGCCTCATACTCGCGCCGGGGAACCGCTACCTTAATAAAATAAACTGCTGTAAACGTTCCCGGTTACCCGGAACTTTTAAATTTAATTTATATTTACAAATTAATGCATTTCTTCTATTGCACTATTTAGAAAGCGTTTTTCCTTCAGTTTTGATTGTGTAACTGTCAAAATGTTGAACAGATATTTGAATTCTTACAGGATAACAAGTAAAATTAAAAAAAAAACCAAAAGCCGCGACCTTATTTTTTATTTCATTCTTTTTAAACTACATAATTGATCTAGTAGTAGACACGTTTCGATCAACAATCTGTCGAACACGTAATTATGACATGATATCTTGCAAAAATACCCCGATTCAAACACTAAAACGTCCATAACGTTTGAACGGCTAAACCGATTTTCATCGAACATAGCTAAGAACATTCCCGATTATGTCACTTTTCAAACAAAAAAAATGAATCGGTTCATCCGTTTAGGAGCTAGGATGCCATAGACAGATACACAAATACATAAACACACGTCAAAATTATAACACCCCTCTTTTTCCGTCGGCGGTTAAAAAGCGTTTTTCCTTCTATTTTTTGGTCAGTTTTGATTTTTAGACTGTCAAAATTTTCAAAGACGTGCAGATAGGTATATGAAGTCTTAGAGAATAATAAAAACAAACCTGGAAATGAATGTCACAGCATAAGGAGTCAGGATTATTAATGCGATTAGCCTCCATTCCTCCAGATAATATAAGGGGAAAATATCATTAAAATGTTCAGAATAATATCGGCTACAGACGCCTTGACCCAAATATCCTATACGTGACTTTTCTCGCCTGTTCTCGAAATTCATTACTTAGCTTTTATTAAGTTGGGACAACGTGTGCGGACTTACATGTATTGTATTAATAATATATTGTGAAACAAGTCGTGATTTTGTCATTTAATTGTGTGCAGGTAAACAGGACGTGTGCAGTATATTTTACTACGGTAATTTTTGTCCACATAAAATTCAAGTCAGTGTAATAATGCTTTCAGGGTGCTGATGGAGCTGTCTCGGTTCTATAACAGGGATGTTTGCGGAAATGCGTGTTGATTGCTTTTTAATATTTACCTATGCGTAAAATACGTTCCTTTTAGAACTAGCCTGAACCCTGCGCACGAAGCAGGGTTCAGGCCAGTTCTAAAAGCATCTGGGTATGATTGCTGCTAGGATGGACTGATGCACTCTGGATTGTTAATCAAGATTTTGAATGAAATACTGGAAATATTTAATTTAACTTTTTTGTCGGGATAAGTCAATAGTTCGGATGTCAAAACAAATCACAAGCACGCCCCCGGTGGCAAATCAAGAACAACTACGCATTGGCACGCTTTTCCTAATCACTTGCGTGGTGGGGACAGCAGAATATGGCAGTTGAATACTGACTGCCTTATAGCTAAGACGTCGTAGAATCACTGTCAATCCGTAATATTAGTAAGCAAGATGACTGTGAGTTGTGACTATTTGAATAAACCCAGTGTATCGTATAATTTATGTGATTTCATTTTCCCGATTGTACCCACCCAACCCTGCCCATACAAGATGTCTAAACCTAAGGGAATACATCCTGACTTCCCGATGGTTTACTTGTATCGGCCAGCCTTGATGCAACATATTGTTCAATTATCTACTATTGTGCCAACATTCATTTCATAAAATAATTATTTAGTATGAATAACAAGATACTTCAATCAAACACGCACACTTAGGTTCGAGTACCCCACACATCATTTTTAAAGTCCTATTTACGATAAAATAAAGTACACTGCGCCACAAAATGCTTCTTGAATTATTTTTCTATGGAATACTCGAATGCGGCTTTGTTTATTGTTGCCGCAATATTGTTGGATCTGGTTGCGGTAATCTTTGCGGTATATGCAGCCTCTTTTTATGATCTCATATTTGTTTGAATATGTTTTCTGTACAAAAATTGCACTGAGAATTCTGTATGAGACAAAGGCGCACTGCAGCGTTCTCTACTAGAGGATTTTTCAGATAAGTACTTTTAATGCTTTTAAGGTGCTTGGTGACGATAAAATCTCATGCATTTCGGGTAGAATTTCGAAGCTTGCACCTCCTAAAAATGACAACAAGGTTTACTATTATGTACCTACTAAAAGTGTATTTTTTTGCGAAAATATATGAAAACCGCAAAAAAAGAAGATGTATTTACTGGCACATAAACTGATATGCCAATACATAAATTATGCGTAAAACTGCAGAATTCTACACAACTAATAGCCTAAGATCCGACTGCAGAAATCATGGTTTTTGATTAAAGTTCATTTTCATGACTGATACTTGACAGTAGAATAAATTGCTGCAGGGTTGCCTGGAAATATTTAGCCGCAATAATCTTAATTAAATTAATTGAAATTTATGTTTGATAACTAACCCCAAGTATAAAAGATTTCCAAGTGAATCCAACGTCATTTGAAAGAAAATGGTTAGAAAATAGGAAAAGATGGTTCACTAATGATAATCATAAAATACATTTCCATAATTTACATTGGCATAACGAAATTCAGCATAATTATCATTATTATATTAATGATGCATAATCTTATAAAGCATAATGTTGTAAACGCATAATGGTATTTACACATAATGTTCTTTGGTATAAAACAAACATGTTCGCGGCTCAAAGGAGGCCCAAGGGCCACCCCGCCGCACCTTAACCTAATTAATTTGAGCAAATATATTTAATTACAAATTTTAAGCTTGGGTAAAACAATTTTCAATCGATTCAAATCGATTTTAGAATTTTCGATATTTTGAAAATTGACATTTTACCCGTAGTTATTTTAATTTTCGACGTTCAAATATGCATCCATAAAATTATTATAACGAATAAATATTATGCCTTGAATATTTATGCAACTCCAAATTATGGCAAAACAAATTATATCAAATGACAGGTATGCTAACCTTTACTTTATGAAAAAGTTAAGCGAAAAAGTTATGCCAAATAACATTATGCCTAAAAAAATTATGCCAAGATGGGGATTCCCGAAAAATATATGGTTGCGAGCTCTCAGTCAGCCGCAAGCTGTGAGTTACTAGTTTACCTGCAAACCCTGATGTGATATACGTACCCACGATGCAGGCGAATTACCAAGTGAAGGGCAGAGTTAAAAAAATATAACTAAGAACTAGTTGCGGCAAGATGTGGCCAGACAACCCTGCAGTAATATTAATAAAAGTAGTAATAGTAGAGTATTTCTGTTGTCCCCGTACGTTTTCCCCGTTAATTTATTGTATTATATGCTTTTCAAATTATTCCCATTGACCCCATTGCGTTAAAATTATATAAGTGAGAGTGCCTTAATTGAGAGGAGATTAACCGTATGGAGTCGGACGTAAAGAATAGTACCATCACTACCATCCTATATCTGCCCGTGGCTGTAGTAATAGGTGACTAAGGGACTTACCAGATAATCTGCAGCAGCTTCTCAGTGCACTGTATCAACAAACTGCGATCAAAAGAAAGAAAATATATTTATTTGTGACCCGCACAGGAGACACGAGAAATTTGCAACAATAAAAAAAAGACACGTGCGAAGGCCTGGCGCCCACCCGATCACTGAACTTGAGGAAGAAATGAGCGGGTTACGATAGATTATCATAGGGTTTTCTGAAGTCCGAAGAGTAGTAGTAGTAGGTGTAACGTAGTGAAGATCGAGAGAGGGTAGACCAAGGTGGCGTACCTTATACTCGGAGTATCCTCAAGATATTGCTACATTTCTGCGGAGCAGGCAGTCCCATGGTGGTGGTCAGGTTTATCGTCCATAAGTCCCTCGTGAACAACGTAGTGAAGATCGAGAGAGGGATGACCAGGGTGGCGTACCTTATACTCAGAGTATCCTCAAGATATTCTTTGAAGGTCACACAGGTCTACGCCCCGACCTCGGCACACCCCGACGAAGAAGTAGAGACCACATATGAGGATATCTCTAGAGCCATGCATGGTCATAAAACTCACTTCACCGTGGCCATGGAGGACTTTAACGCGTAACTGGCCATAGGAGACAAGTGGGGGAATTTGGATTTGGACGTCGGAACCACCAGGGTCACCTACTGGTCAGTTTTATGGAGAAAGAGAGCATCTATATGATGACTTCTTCTTCAGAAAGCGTGAGCACAGGAAGAGTCCAGAGTGCTACTAGAAACGAGATTAACTTCATCATGTCGACGAGGAAGTATGTATTCAATGATGTCTCTGTAATCAACGCGGTGAAAACCGGAAGTGATAACCGCATGGTAAGAGGCACATTGAACTTAAATACCGAGCTTGAAAGGTTCGACTGCTGAAGTCTACGGTCCATCAAGCACAGAGCCAGATCCAAAACCCCGAAAGCTTTCAGCTCGAGCTCCAGAATCGTTTTGAGTGCCTAGGGAGCTCCGTGGACGATTAAAACAACGCGTTCGTGGAAATTGTCCATACGTTCGGGTCTAAGATCTTCAAGACTCGTCGTACAAATAGAACAAAAAGTTTCTGATCCTACTATCAAGCTCATGAAGGAGAGGCGTGAAATGATCCTGCAGTCTTCAGACGATGCGTGTAGTTAACGACAGTTCAATAGACAGACCTCCAAGTCCTTGAAAAGCGACCACGAGCGTGCTTTAATACCAAGCGTATTAAACGCGATTGAGCGGAACAAGGGCTCAATGTATTTGCAAGAGATGTGGCTATTGGGCAGAATCGGCTCATGAAACTGAAGACCGACGATGGCGGGATAGTACCCGGCAAACCGGAGCTTCTGAGGGAGATCGAGAGGTTTTTTGGCCACTTTGTACACGTCAACTAGTAAACCCGTTGCGAATCTAGCAAATGACCCTAGACCTAGATTGCGCCGACACTATACCGAAGACATTCCGGTCGTCAACCTGTATGAGATGAGGATGGTTCTGAAACAGCTTAAGAACAACAAGACACCGTGTGACGGAATTACGGCCGAACTCTTGAAGATGTGTGGAAAACCAGTAAATTATTAAAATTTAAAGAAAACCTAAGCACAACGTGCACAAAATTCCGTATCATTTATTCTCAACATAACAGATACGAAAACGGAAAACTAACCTAGATTGCCTTGAACTTGGCGCTTTAAGTATGTTTTATTGTTGCAAGGTTACATAAGCACGACTGCTTTAAGTATACAACGCAATTTTGATAGAATGTGTTCCTGCCTAGAACTGCCACTTGCACAACAGACGAGATTATGAAATTTATATCCACTTAAGTACGGGCATGTGGAACATTCTAGCAAATGGGACATTGTCTGAACAGGAGCACCGCATTCAAACTGGGTGGGCAACACAATAAAACTTTGATAAGTCTGGGGTCAGTTTGCAGGTTTCTGACTACTCCTTACGACTTCCAAAGCTGTACAAAATAATCATAGTTTGGCCCATCAGCTTAAAGTACTTTCCGATGTACGGAAGACTCTTGGAACGTAATGGATAGCCACACGTCCACGTCCACTGCTGGAAATAGGCCTCCCCAAGTGTCGCCACATTGACCAGTCTCATGCATCCAGCTGATCCTCGCAACCTTCACCAGTTCATCAGTCCACCTAGTGGGAGGCTTTCCAACGCAACGTCTTCCGGTTCGCGGTCGCCACTCCGACTTTTCGGGACTTTTCGGGCCCATCGGCCATCCGAAACCTACGACCGTACAACCTTAATACACATACCTAATACATTATTTTTATGTAACGTCACATAATCCAATTGGGGCTAAAAAACATTGCTTGTGACAAGGTGTAAAAAATACACAGTCTGTCCATCCGAAAAAGTAATTGAATTCTGAAAGGTCAAAATCCAATCATCTGTACATTTATTTTAAAGCCTATGCTGTAACTGTGTGATCCCAGAGAATACCTTTAAAACCTTTTCAAAATTGATTTCATTTCACAAGCTTTTATTTAACTTGCAATGTATATATGTTTGTATGTCTGTATGTATGTATGTAAGTGTGTTCGGGTCAAATCTTGCAACTGGATTTTAAAGCAGTTATCCTGATGAAGATGGTGAACTAGTTATTTTTTGTGCACTGCCATTATATGGGTATCAAATGAAAGGGTTTGCTGAGAAAAATACGAAAATGCTGGTTTAAAAAAATAATAATTAAAGAATAACTTCTTAACTTTCAATGTATGTATGTATGTAAGTGTGTTCGGATCTCTCTTTTATGTTTTCACTTTTAGTTCTGATGAAATTTGGCACTGGGATAGATCATTTTGATAAGGACATAATTATACTTTTTATCCCGGCAGTAGGTTGCTTTGGGATTATAAAGCACATCTTTTTTATTTGTAGTAGGCTTGCGCTTGACCACTATCTCACCTGATGGTAAGCGATGATGTGGTCGACGATGACTATTCACTCTTGACTTCATGCGGATGAATCCACGGGCAGAAGCTAAAATACCAAAAAGTAGCTTTCATATTTTCTTTGAAGCATCGCAATGTCACTTCATTGATCAGTCGACCAGTCTGTATAAACCTTAATAAAATATTATAATATAGATAAGTTATTTTCTTCATTTTCGTATCGAGGATTCCATGTTCAATTTTTAATTTAGTTGTTGTGTTTCGACAACCCTAGCGCTGGCCTCGCAAAGGTATCTCGTGGTGAGAATATTTCCTTCACAATCCCCATTGATAAGAAAGCGGCAAAATATTGAATGTTTTGGAATTCACTCGAGTGGGAATGACAATGTTTCATTTGATTTAATGAAATTAAGTTCTTGTGAAGATTGAACTAGCCAGTAAGCTTTGACCATTAACTCCATCTCTCATAATAGACTAGATATTTTATATACAACCTTAGAACATTTTATAGATTACTTTAAATTAACCTAGCGCCAGGCCTCCTTCACTCGACCGTAGATACAGCTATGAATACCTACACTTTCGCGTGGTGCTGGCACTCTGCCAGTCAATTGTCACCACTCGGGCCTAGAGCTCAAGCGTGCGAGGAAGAGTGCTTGGTTGATGGACGCGAGGGTTCGGCAGCCACGGATTCAACCCAACCGTCACGGATATTGAGCTCAAAATTGTGTACTGGATCTCGGAGAGCGAAACGTCTGTTACTTAGTAAATTCTCTAATCTGTGCTATCACATTTAATATTGATTCACAGCTTAACCATATTGTACATACATTTGCTTTTATACCGTCACTATACCAAACACTATTTATCTCGAAATCATCAGTAACTGGGGTATTTACAGCAAGCAGGCCTTACTTCCGCCCGGCCCCATTTTGAAAAGGGCTTTAATCTCCGCTATTTACCACAATGAGCCATATTGTATTGTACCGGATTACTTCTTCGATAGACAGGATTTATACTGAATGAATGTGTCATTTGAAATTTATGTTCCAACGCCAATTTATGGAACTATGAAGTGACATATTTTAGTCAATTGTGGCTGATGGTTTTCCATATATTTATTCAGTCAGTAACTTTGTTAGTATGAAACTTAAATCCATTTGCTTCTAATATGAATCAATCTAGTTTTATTGGCCCACTTAACTCTTCGACCTTATTAACATCCTTAAACATCGTAATTTTTTATTTTAGTTTTTAATATTTGCTGTTCCACTGCTTGACAAAATTTAAGAGGTAGGCTAAATCACTCACGTCATCAAAGTTTTTCCTGTAGAATATGGACATGTGAAAACGATATTAATATATTTTGAAGCAGTGAGACACTTGGGAATATAAAATTACAAAACGTGTATCTGAGGGGACTTTTTATCGGCAAAAATCACGAACTTCCATACACTCCAAAGGAAACAACGGTGTCCTGAAACTTATTTTAATTTGAATATTTTATTGTTTATTTTATTTTATTTGGAACAACAAACAATTACATAATAAAGCATAAAGATATAAAACTTAAAATTAACAATTATGTAATCAACAGCGTTATTCACAGCATACAATCAAAATATTAATAACACGCTTCAAAGAAAAATTTAAAGTAATAAAAATATTAATGCAAAAAAACACAGTGATTTTAAACTTTAAACAACAAGTATGTATAGAATCTTATAACACGTAAATGTGCATTGAATACAAAATAATAATTCATAATATAAGATGAAAAGGATAATCCTATGTTTTCCACATCTAATTCCTGTCTAATTCCATGACCGCATTGCGAGTCGAATTTCGGAATTTTGCACGTGTTGCACAGAATAAATCGATGTCAAGAAAGTGTTCATTATAATTGTAACGTGGCAACGATGCTCGAACACCAGCATTTGTTCTACATGCTCTCAGGGCAAACAACGGTTGCTTGCGCGCTGCTCGCAAATGTATTCTCCTGGGAACTAAATAGCAAATTCTGTTACAAATATCGGAACAGTCATATGTATTTCTACAGAAGTCGTATGGAGCACGGTCTCCAGAAACGTACGGCGGCCCTTAAGGCTTAGAAGATTATATTTTCTCAGTAAATCGACATAAGACGCAGAATAGTGAAAGCATCTGTAAGTCATAGATCTTAAAAAATTTTTTTGTACCATTTCTAGGCAGTTAGAATATTTCATGTACAGGGGATTCCACACCGCAACTGCATACTCCAACTGAGATCTAATTAAGGTCTTGTATAGATAAAGGTAGGTCTGAGGGCGCACGAATTCAGTGGCTGATCGCATAACAAACCCGTACATGCGCCAAGCCTTGTTAATAATTGAATTGATGTGTACATCAAGATGAAGTTTGTCGTTAAAAAAGACGCCTAGATCGCGAACCATAGTAACTCGTTTTAAAGTGACATCATTTAGAGAGTACTGGTAACTGAGAATGTTTTTGTTTTTAGTAATGCTCAAATAACAACATTTAGGCACGCTTAGTTTTAGTTTAATACACACGCAGTATTCAAACAGTCTATTTAAGTCACCCTGCAAAGCAAGACAATCGCTAGGGTTTTTAATTGGCCTAAATATTTTGAAGTCGTCTGCGTATAAAACAAATTTTGAATTTTGGAAACATTTGCCTATATCGTTAATGAATAATGTAAAGAGAAGGGGTCCTAAAATCAATCCTTGGAGAACACCTGATGTCACGGTTATAGGGGATGATTGATAACCATTTATCACAACACGCTGCGTCCTGTTGGAAACACGCGATTAAAACCACCTCAACAGGTTCCCACGTATGCCATTAAACGCAATTTTTCTCAATAGCAGCTCGTGGTCGACCTTATCGAACGCTTTTTGGAAATCAGTATAGACTGAATCTAACTGAACACCATCATCAATGTCATTAAAAATGTATTCTGAATCTCTTTTTTTAACAAAACCGTGTTGTGGAGCAATAATATTATGAAGCAATGGATAAAGTACACTATGTACAAGCATTTCAAAGATTTTCGATAAGGTTGACAGTATTGATATTGGGCGATAGTTCTTGACGTCATCTGAAGAGCCTGACTTATGCACCGGTGTTACATAAGCTCGCTTCCAAGCATCAGGAAATATTCCTTGTAACAGGGATCGATTAAAAATTATTTGAAGGGGAACGCATATATTGCTGGCATTATTTCTAAGAAATATTGCAGGAAGTGCATCAGCTGTGAAAGATGACGTACAGGTCTGATGAATGCTCTCTTCATCGGTAAATTCCAATACATTTCTTAAAAATGCCAGAAGTTCGTTTATCACAACGTTGCAGTTCATACATTTAACCGTTTTTGATGACATCATTCGCACAATGAGTCACTTGTCACTTCGACAAGCAATACGCGACCTCGCTCAGTTAAGACCGACCCGCGACTGATATAACAACGCAGATAAAATATCACACTCAAAATGCACTCCCAAGATTTCTCGATCTTTATCTTCCAGAACGGCCAAAGTCAAACTTTCCTCAAGAGTCATCCGCGGTGATTCTGTTAGACCTGGAATTCAAAAAAATATATAATAATAAGGTGACCTTAATACCTATTTCAGATATAATAATAATAGATTACTTGTTTAAAGTATTTTCCGACATTCACAAGCGTGAAAAATATTTTTAAAACACCGTTTCATAATGTATTGAAGTAAAGAACGAATCACCAAAGGCTTTTTTTTATTATTTTACTATTCTGTTAAACCATTATTCAGAATACGATGACAAGACATACAGATGCCAACTCTTATTGACGTTCTATAATAAACTACTAATAATAAGAACATGTAAGTCTGTATGCTTGGGTATTTGGATGTATATTAATAAAAAATCATCACGCCCTAACAACGATGGAACGGATACTTGACACTGGTGCCTAGACCATGTCCTTGAATCATTATCATCACCCACAGTCTGCGAAGCATCGGCTTGTCTACACTTGTACCAATCCCAAAATTTGCCCTAAAATAGAACAGTTTCACTTTCTTCAGTTAGCTATCCCAAAAAAAAAAAAAACAAAAAAAATGTAGCAGGTCCAGAATGGATACACGTAGCGAGGGACAAAGTCAAATGGAGACCCTTGGAGGACGCCTTTGTCAAAACACAAGTTGGGATTAAGGTTTTGTCCCAGCAGTGGGAACGTTAAAAGGCTGATGACGATGATGACTTGTATATTGTAAATAGGTTAAGTAACCAGCAATAAAGACTTACTTGATTTTTACCCGGCTGCAAGGAAAGGGTTATGTTTTTCGCGCGTATCTTGTATGTATGTATGTAATATTCTTAATCATGACATCGTTAGATAGGTCTTGGCCGCTCTTAGATAAGTGACGTTATAAAAAAGGAAAATGGCGGATTTTAGGTGCCATATTTTAGAGGTTGCAGTTTTTTTTCTTCGATACGCATCGAGTGGGGTATCAAAATAAAGGGTTTTTAGAGGTGATTGCAAAATATATACCTGATGGTGATTATAAAAATATATGTTCAAAAGTCATTCGAAAAAAAAGTATAAGTATAAAGTTGTAAATAAAAAAAATCCGACTGCAAAGATGTAAACAAGAAGAAAATCATGTCGGAGGATATTTACAGTTTTGGTCAGCCAACTCGCGAATATGTATCCTTCGACTGCACAGCAGGATTTTCTTCTTGTTTACATCTTTATAGAACAGTGTTATCTCGGCAGTATCTACGTTCATTTGGGATCATTTAGAAGCTAGTAGGTTCCTAAATCCAAGCTATATCCTCATCAACCATCAAAGAAGATATTTCTCAAATGCAAACTTGAATATCATGAAAAGAACCTACCTTCTCTGACACATCTAGCAACTTCAAGTGCCTCGTAAACCAAACCCGCACTGTTTTCAAAATTGTAAGGAATTTTTGACGCGTGCAACTTGAATTCTTTCGTGGTTCCATCGCTGCAAATCATTTTGTCTGGGAAGTGAAACGGAGGCTCCAACTAAAAATAAAAATGTTTTTAAAAGGTTAAAATATGGTTTATATATATATTTTTTTTTTGGCTTTAGGCTTCACCGTAGTCGAGTAAAAATTTACTTAACTAGGAAGGTACAGGTGGTAACAAAACTATTATATGCTGGCTTCGAATTGTATTGAAACTCCGTACTACGCTAGGCCAGTTTAAGGTCAAATAGTTACCATTGAATTGCGGCCAACAATACCCAGATACCTTAAAACTTATTTCAAAAGTAGGTCACAAACTTATTTTGCAAGGACCATCAGCTGACCAAAATTTGTGTAGGAGATACAATTTATTTTCAATGTTTTCTTTGCCTTCCTTGGAGAATGTTGATCATTCCTTCCAGTTCTATTATACTCTGTTTGTGGCAATCATGCCGCTACGGCGTTTTCTCTTTTATTAGCAGTTGTTTTATAGAAGAATACGCCCAGAATATCTTTGATAAGAACTGAGCGGTTCACAAATTTTTCTGTGGCTCGCCTGGGCTTTTGGAAAAAAATACCAGAGAGTGTGGGATTTTAACCTCACTAAACCCCGGCGATCGTCATCCAAACATAAAATCCGGTGACCTCTTAAAAGACCACCTCGGTACCCCTCTGTGCAACGCCTGTCAGGGCAAATCTCTGGGGAGACTAAAGAACCTTCTTCCCCGAGGCTTGCTGTGCGCGGCAGCAAGTGATCACTGTGCCACGGTCCTTCCGGTTTACCTACCAGAATGTTTGACCGGTCCATGTCGTGACGCTTGGTAAATGTGTATTATTTAGTATAGTAGACGAGTTTTAGGCGTAATTAATTATCATATCGACTGAAAGATTCATGCAATGTATGATTATGATAGATGTTATGGTCTAAATATATAAACATAATGGTATACCGTAATGCGTGATTTTGTCCCATACACCGTTGCTTTGTTAATCAGCTGCAATTGAGTGTGAGTATTGAGTACAGCCCGCTTGCCACCACTGTATTCCAGAAGAATCGTCTCCGTGTAATCGACCCCGTCTTCGTTTAAGTTGCCAACAGCTTGAATATTGACAGGCCGTTCTTTAAATATTATTTGCGAAAGTTGCAGTACGTAAACTCCAACGTCTAGGACTGCACTGCCGCCGTATTGTTTTTTACTGAAAATAGTCATATATTATGTGAGACAAAAACTTTTTAACAATAAAATTGAACCGACTTCTAAAGCAAAACACTACAAAGCAAAAAATACGTTGTTTT
The DNA here is from genome assembly GCA_947562075.1 of Orthosia gracilis. Classification (NCBI taxonomy): domain Eukaryota; kingdom Metazoa; phylum Arthropoda; class Insecta; order Lepidoptera; family Noctuidae; genus Orthosia; species Orthosia gracilis. The sequence goes on along the minus strand of OX387265.1, from coordinate 39,262,510 downwards.
CCGAAGTCGGTAACGAAAAACGAAAAACAATAGACACCAAAGACACCGACTTTAGAAAACAAAGTTATTTTTCGCTTTTTAGTATTTTGCTTAAGAAGCCGGTTTAATTTTTTTTGTTGATAAGTTTGTTATTCTATTCTTTTTAGTGTTGGTACCTCATATTATCATGAACATCATCTCATCCAGAGTACATCTCGTTTCAATTCCGATAAGCCCAAACACGACTAGGATACATTGTTTTTTTACGGATTTCCAGTGTCTACTTTCCGGCTTCATCATGAGAGCAGTTCGATGGTACCATTTTCATCAGTACCAATTATTTTTATGTGTTTGCTTCATCATAGTCGCTTAACTATTCGAGATATCTTATAACCATGACTTACTTATTAAGGAATTCCGGTGGCCATCTGTGGTCTTCTTCATCAGTTCCACTTCACCAAATGATACTTTCTGAATGCAAATACTTATCATGTTATTGAAAATACCAAAATCACTATATGTCTGCCTATAATATTTGAGGAGCTCCCTCGATTTCCATGGAATCCCATCATCAGATTCTGATTTGGTGACAATTGGACCACCTCGAGAGTATACCCTTTCAAACAAAAATAGAATTTAGCAAATCCGAATATATGGCGGCGTCTAAGGAGGAGGATAATTTTAGTATCACGTGGATTTGGCCCCGCATGCATAGTACCCATAATATAAAGCCCGCATGCGTGACGAAATCCCCACTATATTAAAAACACTCTTACTTCCAGTTGAAGATATATCACCTTCATGTACTAACACAAACTACTGGCTAGACAGAGAATTGTCTAGTTTGAACTAGCCATATAATATAGTTTTGTACTGTCTTTTGTACGGTTGTCCTGAAGAAAAATGGCAAAGAATATTTCTTATCACAAGAAAAGTATATAAAAGATATTTTGAAGAAATTTGCTATGGATAGTTGCAATCCTATTCAGACTCCAATGGAAATTGGAAATCCTGTTATTAGTGAAAACGAAGTAACTAAAGGGAAACAATTTCCGTATAGAGAACTAATTGGAGCGCTCATGTATTTAAGTGCAGCAACAAGACCTGATATCGCTAACGCTACGGCAAAACTTGCACAGTTTGCAGAAAACCCGCAGGAAACTCATTGGAGGGCTGCGAAGCGAGTTCTTCGATACTTGAAAGGTGCGATAACTCACGGTTTGGCGTTTAAGCCGACAAGGTTATGCATACAAGGGTTTGCAGATGCAGATTGGGGTAACTGCGTTATCGATAGAAGATCCTTTACGGGTTATTTATTCGTTCTAGTTGGAGCAAGCATATCATGCTCTTCACACAAGCAACGCATCGTTGCGACTTCTACTTGTGAGGCTGAGTTTGTAAGTTTGGCAGAAGCTATGAAAGAAGCTATGTATTTGAATAGCCTGTTGAAAGAACTAGGTTTACATCAACTCTGTAAGGTAAGAATGCATGCTGATAATTTAAGTGCTATTTGCCTTGATGAGGATCATAGTGTACATCATGCGAAAAGTAAGCACATTGACATTAGACATTTCTTTATAAGGGATGTGCTACGTGACAATAAAAACATAACGTTGGAATATTTGTCAACTGATAGGATGTTGGCAGATGTCCTCACCAAACCTTTACCTCGCGTAAGACACGAATTACTAACAAGTGCTTTAAGATTGTGTGTGCGAAAGTAATGATAAGTTTATTTTTATGGATTGTATCGTACATAAGTTGAGGGGGTGTGTTGAAGATATATCACATTCATGTACTAACACAAGCTACTGGCTAGATAGAGAACTGTCTAGTTTGAACTAGCCATATAATATAGTTTTGTACTGTCTTTTGTACGGTTGTCCCGTTTTTACATATCTTGATCTTATACCTTCCTATTACAATATGCTCAACAATATTCCATGTGTTTTCGCTCTGTAAACCTTCCCTAACACTGCCGAACATAAATAATAACAATAAAAAATTTAAACATCCGAATTGAGAACCTCTTCTTTTTTGGGAAATCGGTTAAAACAGATTCGTTAATCATGCTAAATAGCTTGTTTCTGTCATTTCAGGGTCAAAGTAAGCTTTACATAAACTTCTTCTCTCTAGGTCTTGTGTAACTACTACTACTACTAATAATACCAAATTGTCATCATTATCGTTTCTTGCTCTTGTCCCAATCTGTCAATTTCAGTAGTCCCCGTTTCCAGTAAACATGTTACTCTCTAAAGAATCCTTCTTTCGTTTGATCTTGCTCTATTCTATTATCCAGCCAAATTCAAACTCATAACTTTTCTTACGATATTCGCCTCATTTTTACGAGATTTTATATTAGGGTCATTTTTAGATAATCCTATTAATCAATATATTAGCTATCGCATATTATGATGTGTTTTAGCTTTTAGTTAAAAAAAAAACAATATTAGCTCCTCAATCTATTATTGATACCTGTGTAGTATTACCACAATAAATAATATGAAATACAAGAATACGGTTACTAAATTATACTTCATACATTAACAGGCTTAGGACTAACAATGTTGATTATGTTGACGCATTTAAAAAGTTTAGCGAAGTGATACGCCTCGCTATTACGCGTCCCTATTATTTGACTAATACCTGGTAACCTATTTCTCTATATTCGCTTATCCTAATTTGAATAAATGTGGCTTGTATTATAATACCTGTACCTATTACGAATATATAAGTCACACCTCTACTCCATGATAACTAATTTCAAGCAACTTTTCAGTATCAGGCAAGTGCCACTTTCTTAACAAATGACTTACTTAACCCTTTCACTCTCACTAAAAAATCCCAAGTTGGCTTCCAAAAACTTTACTTCTCCAATGTCTCCATTTTCTATCTCCTTCATCATGTCTGCGTACGCCGGAGAGAAACGTGACCATACAGCTTCCATCAGGAACAGGTTCTTCCTCCTGGCTAGATCTATCAGAAGCTCGACCTCATATTTGTTCATACATAAAGGTTTCTCACATAACACATGTTTTCCATTCGTCAGATACAATTCGGCGAGGTCGTAGTGAAGTGGATTCAAAGCGCCGATGTACGCTACGTCTGGAAGAAAAAAAAAATAAGTTGTGGCACAGATAACAAAATACTAGCATTTTAGTTATGGAACCAGAGGCTCTAGACAAGTGTCAGTCGCCGTCAGTAATGGTGATGTTGGAAATGCCAAAAGGAAAGGGATTGATCACGTGAAATGAGATGTTTGATTTTGGACCATCACTATGTACACTACATAGTTAAATAGGAAAAAAATAGGGGAATTCCATAAAAATACTACCAAATTAATTTGAAGAAGGGGTACAGGCGTACAAAAATGATCATTTGAAAAGTTTTTTAATAAGATAACCATATTTTTAGGGCAGCAATGACATTTGTTTTTGACATGACGTTTGACGACTTTGACAGTTTTAAGAAGTGACAGCTTTGAGTCTTTCTTTGCTTTGACTTTGAATTGGATGTTTCGGAGTTTTTAGTGATTGTTGTTAAGTTTTGCCACCTAGTTTACTACTATGGACATTGATTGATTGCTTCTATTTTGCAATTTATTTCGTGATGTTTTTTTTAATGCTGATATTACGATGACACGTTAATCAAATGTCACTGTCAAAATTATATTTTTCGCATACTGCTGATCTCTTATGAACCACCATGTTTAATTAATGTTGTACTTGACAAACTTGAGTGTACATTGAAACGAAGTGAAATTAAATAAAATAAAAAGTAAAAAACTATTACTATATTATACAGTGATTTTTACATATAGTGTACATCGTGCTAGCCCAGGCTCCATACATTTCTGGAACATCTCTTTTCGATATCTTTTGACATTGTCACTAGTCCAGGGCTTTAGGCGACCCTTAGCGCTATATAGTTCATGACAAGCTCCAAGACCTTAGGCCAAGGGTCACCAATTACTTTCATTTTTTTTTTTATAATATGGCCGTCGTGGTCCATAAGGTTTAAAGACCACCAAAAAAAAACAAATATTAATGTACAGTTAGGGCCCAAAAGTGCAGTCATACTCTACCAAACAGCAGCGACAATTTTTTTAGGGCCAATCAATTTCAACTTTTCACGGTTACTAAGTATAATCTATACTTTAATTTCTATACAACATATTAAATCAGTTGTGGATAATTTAACTTCTTCAAAAACTAGCCATTTGAGTTTTGGGCGAGTAAGACTGCACTTTTGATCCTTGACTGTACATAATGTAATCTTTTGCCTAGAACTATCCGTCCGATGTTTGGACTAAAGTTGATGCAGACTATTGTCATTAAATCTTGGACATGTTCATCGGTAAGTCTACTCCGAAATTTATTTTTCCACCGCGACGACAGACGATCTAGTCCACGCTCCGCTTTCTTCTGTCGTCGGATCGATTACGGCAAAAAAGACAAACCGCGGGATAAATTATTACCTAACTTACGTATTCAAGTAACACAAGTAAATTATATTGTACTGTTGGATGTATTACGTCTAATCGAATGTCAAATACTCTAGAGTCTAGAGCAGAGGTCTAGGGCCTCTTGAGTGTTTGACGAATCATCAGCATCTGAGGATGTCGAGTTACAAGAGACTCTGGACAAGTGACATTCTGTCAACAAAAGCGTCGCGGTAGTTATTGGAAAAAGTAAGTAAGTAATATTTTTATTTTGCAAATATGGGTACAGTACATGGTGATAGATAAAAAGTAGGTTCAGCCATATATTACCAAGAGGCATGCAAAAGTTATAATTTGACGCAAAAAAATATTAATAAAGGCATTTAACAGACACACCGAATAGTTTTAAATCACAACTCATCTAGGTCACCGCAACACAATTCATATAGATTACAATTATACATTTCATTTATTTATTCACAAATAATTAACATTGTGTCGAAAATTGGGTACATAATTACAGGAATTGGTGGAACATTATTGCAGTAAAATTATCACTTGAATATTAATTAAATTATTGTAGCAAATTTTATATTGATTTAAAATTATATGTCATATTTATCTGAGAAATATAAGTTGCAAAACATTATAATGAACGATAATTCAAATATTTTACAAAAAAAACGAATGTCAAATTTATCAAATAAATTTATATGACAAAAATGTATGGGGTTGTCAAGCACTATCGAAATTTCACTTGATCAATCCCTTATTTTAGCATTTCAGCCATCGTCATCGCTGACGTCGAATGACACTGTCTTGTCTAGAGTCTAAGATAGGCCTGTACAAGCTTCTTTAAGTATCACTCACTGAATCACCTTAGGGTTGATAAAGTGGAATGATAGTAGATACTAGCGTATGTTATTGGAATAAATATAACACTGATAAAACTAAATATACCTTGTAATATCAAGTAGGTTTACATAATACCTACACGCTATAGTTTCAATTCCGCACCAACTGATTCTGAATTGATTTAGCACTCGGCTCAGTAAATCTGCTTTATTTGCTGCTGCAGCGTGGCGTCTCGCGGCTCGAAGCTTCTCCGTAAACGCTCTCATACAATGCCATCATAATTATGTTTGAATTTAGTGCAGTTCGAACCGCTCAACGCAACGCGCGACACCTCGCGACTTCGTATACGAGACCTAAGAAAGCTATAGCAACAATTTTAGTTAAAACAACTGCTATTTAAAAAATACTAATAATTGATTGTGTAAGGTCTACCAATACCTTTTCGTTTTATGATAACTATAAAAATACTAACTGTCACATAGACGAATGTAATAAAGTATGTGAGAATCATGTTCCTATTTATCAAATGAAAGAATTTACCTGTTAGTGCTTGTAATACTTTATATCCTATACGTAGTATAGTAGTGCTGGGTGCATCGTACTCACGTATATGACTTTATGTATGTATTTAAATGTGGTAAAACACTTTTTTTAATTGTAAGTGTGGAATTTCTTGTCCGTTCTTCTCCATGACAAGCAACTTTACCGAAAGGACGGTATTATTAATACTTTTAAATTGTTGACGTTCAAAAGTGCCGCTTAGTGGCCTAGTTAAAATAAATAATTTTTGTCTTTGTCTCTCTTACACTTAGCTGCAACTTCCAACATGTCAGCAAAGTTTCAACAAGGACGAGTTTCAAAGTATTGGAAAATGTAAAAATTTTCTCTGACTGCCAAAGAGTTTTTTAGAGCCAATTTCACTACATACCAATGCTTGCACTTTTAGCCATTTCCTCATAGGAACCGAATGTGTTCTTAATGTTATGAAGTTTTGCAAATTCAACAGCCTTTTTCTTGTCCCTGGCTGCAACTGCGACAATCTCTTGATCACCTTTATCAGGGTAAGAGTTGACAGCGTTGACGAAGTCACTGCAAATCTTGCCCGCAGACACAATACCCCAGCGGATCGTCATCTAGAGCAACATAATCCAAATTTAATACTATACATGGGTAAAAATGTTTGCTTATTTACTTGATGACCAGGTAGATATTGAAAGGGATCGTAGGGTGCTGGCAGTCCGTTGTAACATGTTGGCTTGCAAGTTTGCACGTTGTAGCAAACGAGTAAAAATAACACTTGTCAAAGCTTATTGCCAAGTTTTGTATAGTTGCAGCCTGTGGACCAACTACACTCAGCGGGCTTTCAGCGCCTTACGGGTCCAATATGATAATGAATTCAGGATGTTGATGGAGCTACCCGTTTCTGCAGTGCATCAGATATGTTCGCGGAATCGTCGTCGTGTCGTCGCCGATGGAGGTCTAAAATCGCTGGTTTAAAGACTTTGCATGACATTCATTGGAGAAGGCGACACTCTGAATTGAACTGAAGTCTATAGGAAAACCATTACCTGATTGCCGGAAAAGTACAAAATAAATTTAAAAACTTACTCTTGAAATTCTCTGGACGGCTAATATACACTCTAACTGCTTCTAAGAACTTGTCAAGAACTAATTCATAACTGAATCAAACTGGCTATTTATATGTTAAAATTATCAGCTTCAAGTACCTATTTACCCTACCTTTAATGAGTGTCTTTATCTCGAGTAGTGATAGCAACAATGATAAGTTCTGAAGTACCTATAACCCATAAGTTAGAAAGACAGACACTTCGCTTATTATTGCCAACTAATTACCTATGATAAAGCCACAGACTACCAGCCATACCGATTTATTCCGTTCTAATCATCATCAACATCAGCCTATTAATGTTCCCACTGCTGGTACACAGGCCTTCTCTCTGTGAGAGGGAATAGGCCTTAATCCTCCACGCGGGCCCAGTGCGTGTTGGTGGATGTCACATGTCTTCGATTTTTTGGTTTTAGGACATGCCCGTTTCCTCACGATGTTTTTCTTCACCGTTTTGAGAGCAGTGGTGATGAAATAATTTATTCTTTATTTGTTGGGTTCGAACCGACGACCCACAACTTGTAAGTCGCGGCCGATACCACTGGGCCACCACTGCTCTCTCCGTTCTTAATAAATCAACAATTAATACCACTGGAAAAAAAAATAAAAATTAATATAAAGTAAAAAAATAATAATAAATGAGTGATGAATGACTGATTTGATTATACAAAAAGTTGTTTTTCTATGATAATTTATAATAGTTAGATTAAAAGTGATTAGTTTTAGTGAAAAAATTACCTGACATAGTTATTATTCGATAGGTACATAATAATTTACGTCTACCTATCTAATAACTACTTCAGTTAAATTTTTCACAAAAACTAATCACTTTTAGTAGACGTAAATAATTACGTACTTATCGAATAATAACTATGTCAGGTAAATTTAAATATAAATTATGAGATGATTTTCTAAATAATAAAAACATGTAGTTGAACATAGAACCTCCTCCTTTTTGATAAGTCGGTTAAAAAGGATTGGATGGAAGATAGGGAAGCCTTTGCCTTGCAGATAGCAATATTTTCTTTTCCGAATTAGGTGTCGAAACACGGCAAACTATAGGTACCATAGACACCGACTTCAGGAAAGAAAGTTATTTTTCGTTTTGCAGTGTTTTTTTTGGGAGTCGGTTTGTTTTTTTGTTAAAAAGTTTTTTTTACTGACTGTACCATCTTTGAACTTGTTTTGGTATTAGTTTAAACAATGGTATTCGTTCGAAATAGAAAATAAATATGAATCGAAACAAATACCAGTGGTATTAGTTGTTCGTATTAGAACGGAATAAGTCGCCATACCTACAATCGCACGGGTAGACTCTCACCGTCTTATTAATAAAAATGGCGTATTCGCAGCTTACTCCGAAGTTACTCTTGGACTAGCTAATCCCGGAGTAACTAAGGATTAACATAGATCTAGCAATGTTATTAATAAACATGGAATAACCTCGGACTAACTATTCATTTCTTAGTCTTGAACTTACGCGTAAACTCTGGCAACCCAGTTGAATTTAAAAGTAAAAAGAATGAACTAGTGAATGGAAATAAGCAAGTTGAAGACATTATGTAGAAAAAAAAACTAGAAATGACATCTGCCTTAGAGATTTGACAGTAAAGGCGAAGGAGGGAATTTTAAATTATCTTAATAACTTTAAACTTAAAAATTACTTATAATAATGAATATTTAAAATATGATTACATGTCTTATCAAGGCGGTAGGCCTTAACAAATATCTATTTATTAAGGTGGTTGTCATTTCAGGACCATAACTATGTGAGCGCCATGATAAGTCTATCGAGAGAGATAAAATTTGAAGAACATAAGAGGCGTATGGAGATGGCATAAGAATTACACAAAGAACAATTAAAATGTGCCTTAATAGAAAGATAAATCTTGGAAATACGAAAATTTCGTGAAGAAAAACAGCTAACAAATGTATAAAACATAATTACATTAAATGTATTTCTACATTTATTTTGCATTTTATTTTCGTGTTCATTCGAACCTTTAACTTCAGATATCAATAATCTTAAAACCTTAATCAAATCAGTTAAAAATAGTTTAACTACACTCTTTTACTGTATTCAATTTAAACAACAACAATGTCACTGGATGCATATAAATATTTAATATCCGGTATAAAAAATCAGAGTCTATGTAATAATTGTGGTTGCGAGAGTTTTGGCGAAATTTTTTCGAGCGTAGTTCAGCGGTTGTTAATATTATTTGCAAATTGATTCCTAGTGGATATTGTGATATAAAATTGGTGTAGTTTTGTGTCTCAACTGTCTACGCAACTGGACATTATGTGAAATCATTGACAGAAGCAGTCTCGGGGTAGTGGAGCGGAGAATTTTATTGCAGTATTGACTACCTCTGCAAAGTTTACCGGGAAGGCTGACTTGATACAATTTGCTGCCAAATACTCCAAAAGAACATTAGAATCTGTTACATCCGCATTTTAATGCATACTAAAGAATTCAAGAAGGATATTATGCATTGAAGACGAGGCGGTATGGTCCAAGACCTTAGCCTACCCGAGTAGGGCGAAGGAAAAAAAATGTGGTTGCCATAGTTAAACTAGCTGGCATCATGGTTTAACTTTTAGTCCGAGACTAGTGTCAGATTAGTATAATCCCTCCATATTCCGTGTTTATTAATACGGAAATTTGTTAGTACCAACCTAATCCTTGGAATAAAGTTAATCTTACCTTAGTCCACGTTTATTAATAAGACGGTCAAGGTTTAGCGACGCTTGTCGAGGTCGGTTCGGGTATGGTTGACCATAATTTATTTCATACCGAAACCCTTCCGTCTTTTCACTCAAAAAGCAGTTAACCCCGGCAATCATTCGAAGGTCTTTGACAATCTTTAAAATCCCGAAGGTTTGACAATCAGTGGCAATATCGCCAAAGGGTGCCGTTACCCAGTAAGTAATTGGGTAGAAGAGGTCAAATAGGCAATATTTCATTTTAATTTTTCATTAATAATGGAATTCAGCTGCATCAGAATTAGGCACAAAACTGATTCCAACTTTGGGACGAAACTAGTCGAATGATAAGCGCTGTAAAAGGGCCCTTGAACCTAGTTAGTTCAAGCAATAGTCGCTTAAATGTGCGACTTATCCTATTTAAACTTGGTTTTTGGCGAGATCCCAGCCCCTAACTCTTTACACTCACACTGACCTCGTGTCAATGGCTTTTTAATGCCAAATATTGCCCAGTGATCTATCTGCCAGAATGCATACTGTGGCATTTCAAAATAAGGAAAGAGGTTGTCCATGTCAAACTAGTTTAAACGAACGGAAATATACTGCCATCTTTTTAAGTCAGACATAATGTCAAAAATAACATTACTCATAATGCCAAGTACATAATGTCGAAAATAACATTACTTCCTACTGAACGATATTATTGAAGAAAAACTAAGCGAATAAAACAAACAGTTTGCTAAGTTTATCCCGGCTGAAAATGCATTTTTGCATGGAACAGTACAAAGTTTTAAATTGCACTCGATTTAAGTGCACTTTCAAAATTTTCAAGCTCGGTTTGCGCTCGCAATAGTACTTTTAAACTCCTTTTTGATATATTATTGGTTGCTTATTGGGACTTTGCGCGAGTTAGACCCAAATTGAAAGTAAATGTGATGCAATAAAAGAAAATTTTAAAAACCTTAACGACTCAAAAAAATACTAGCGGACACTATGTTTTACTCTTCAAACCTTCAAAGGTCTCGGTAAACTAGACCAAACTAACACCTCGTTTTCTGGGGAAAAACAATACGCCAAGGTATTTGTCCTAAATATAAAAATGCTGTTTGCATACCTAATTTACGTGGGCCTAACGGAAATGAGAGCACGTACAAAAGAAGTGGAAAAATATTCGTGAATAAAATTGAATAAACAATCGAAAGGTCGATTCCCTTTGCACAGGATCAAGTGAAATTATTTGATGGATTCGACTTTTTAATTGAATAATTTTGTTTTTATCCCATCAGCCTTGCATTCGTAGTCAAGTTGTATTTGAAAGGATTGCTGTAATTGATTACTTTCTAGTGTAAAAAAATAATGTCCTGCCGCGTTACTCTAGTGGTCGCAAGTAGTATAGAATAGAACAGAAAACATTATTTTATTCGACAAAGACACAACCCAACAACAACAATCACAAAGTAACAGAGAAAAAAGTACAAACAAGATTTAAGAATTATTGCGCCGGTCGTGCCCATACCGAAACGGTTACCAACTCAACATTTGCTAGGCGTCAGACACCCAGAGCTGATTTTCAATTTACCAACTCAGCATTTGCTGGGCGTCAGACACCCAGAGCTGATTTTCAATTGCCACCCCGCTAATGACACAACGACGTGGGTAAATAAAATAGATACTTAAAATAATATCATAAGGTGAATATTTATGCGCTTACCTTATAAATTGAAAAGCAAAGATAATAATATATAAGTATTACTGCTTAGCAAGAGGACCTAGGTCTGATTTCCGAGTCGAGCTAAGTCTTATTAGGTGTCTTCAGTAGCATTCCAAACAGCAGCAGTAGACAAAGACAATGCTTGTGCAGATTTTAATTTTCCCAGTGGTCGACTATGGTGACGTGTGCTACATTCTCCCTTGGAACGCGCTTCCTCCCGAAATCAGGACGGCCACCAGTCGGTATGCATTCAAACGGGAATTGCTGATTTACTATCAAAACAACAAAGCAGAGTCATGTCACTTTCTTTTTTTCTGTTACATTTTAAATATATTATATAATTATATTTTATTTTCAATATATATGTACGTGTATTTTACCTATTTTAGTATGTCATATAATAACTGGTTTTATGCAAATGCCATGTTATATCTTCACCACCCTTGGTTGACTAGTAGAGAATGCCTAAGGTATTAAGTCCGCCTTTTTACGTTTTGTGCATGATGTCAAAATAAATAATAAAGAAATTCGAGTTCGGTTAGTGGCAACAAGCTCGCCCCCTCTTACTTGAGACTTAAGCATAACTTGTTAAATGTGTGTGTAGTATATTATGAACACCACTACTGTATAACCATTCGGGGAAATATATGCGCAATTTTTTGCGCATGTATTTCCCCGAATGGTTTTCACATATTGGATTTCACAATAAGTGACCTCAAAAGTCATATTCCAACACATTCTTTCTAATAACATTGTGGAATGTTTGTCAAAATTAAGCCATTAAATTAACGCATCATCCTAAGCTGACACTTCTCGTTCTCACGCTTTTCAACATAATAGGGAAGGCCTATAAAAGCAATTTGCTTGCAAGTGGCTACAAAGGCGTTTTCAAGTACTGAAGGCGAAATTGTTAGGTGGACAGGCAAAATAGGACAACCATTTTGTAGAGAACTGCCAAAAACGTTGTGTATTTTTATGCTCAACAATAGTCAATTATTATTTACCCATGCATTGGTACAGTTTCTCTCAATTGATACATGCATATCGGAAATCCATTTCGACTTTACTGTGTGAAATTTTCAGGATTTGTGATGTGCTACTGTTTCAATTGAAACTGAGGGATTAGCTAGTTATCAAGGCGGTAGCAGGACTAACTGCTTAGGGGGCCTACACAAAATACTTACGCACACGCAACAGAATTGAACGTGAACGGCGACTATGGAAATTCGCGGCAAGAGTTCTTAAACGCCATGCTGCGTCGCTTACGCGTTTGAGTCAAAACACTTCAATCGCAGTGCCTCGTGACATTACGTGTCCCTTCCGATGATATCATTGCAATAAAATTTGACTTTAGCGGATGCCGTTAATGCTACTGAAAAGTTTTTTGTCTAAGCCTGCAGGAGTTTAAACGAACGATGATTTAAATATAGATAATCTTGGAAAAGTACATAAAACTATTTTACTATAACTGGCTGTGAACTAATAACTTTGTTCGACTGTACGTGAAAGAGGTTGACGCCTTGTAACGAGATGACTCGCGGTTAAATATTAGCACAAAGGCGATGCCGACGGCCCTTCGTTCGCCACGGCTTGTTTGCGGCTTAAGTGCTTCGATTCGAAGGAACGATCGCAAACAATGAGCCATGGGCTCAGGATGCGGTCGTTGGCATACTGCTGAAAAGAAAACGAATTGTTTTCTGATATTTTAGTGAGTTCGCCGGTTCGAATGTTTGGTTACGATTCAATTTTTGTTTTGGATCGAAAGCCTTCTGGTTTCGTGATAACCATGGATTGTGTATCGGCAGGCGTAACATGGTACGCCTCTCTGCTACCGACGACGGAGGTTTGGACAGACTAAATGCGAAAGGTGGAGGACAGATTGAGTTTTCGGTGGAGTGTTTTGGCGCAGCTTGGATAAAAGACTACGGCTGACGCCCAGTAGTGGACTTACAAACTAAAGCTCAACGCTGATGACTCAACTACGCAGCTTCTTACATGAAGTGTATCTTCTTATATCAATCATTTTGGCTTTTCGACCATCTCCACCGCTGACGGCGAATGACACTTGTCTAGAGTGCCGGGTGCTGTGGAGAGCAGTAGATGCTAGACATGTTTCCTCAAGTTAAAACAAAAGATGATCGCTCGCTAGATCCACTCCAACACAGTCATTTTAATACGGACGCATAGGGCAGTTCCTTACGTTTGATATTTTGTACCCACCGTGCGTCGTCGCCAACTTACTAGATCCTCAACTTGGACCAAGAACATCTTCATAATAAAAAGTGCCATGTTTTCTTAAAAACTGGCCAAGTGCGAGTCTGGCCCGCGCACGTAGGGTTACGAGCCATTATTGCAAAAAACTGCAACAAAACACGTTTGATGTATGGGAAACCCACTTAAATATTTATTTTATTTTGTTTTTAGTATTTGTTGTTATAGCAGCAACAGAAATACAACATCTGTGAAAATTTCAACTGTCTAGCTATCACGGTTCATGCGATACACAGACAGACGGACAGACAGACAGACGGACCGTGGAGTCTTAGTAATAGGTTCCCATTTTTATCCTTTGGGTACAGAACCTTAAAAACGTCCAGTCTAGGCGTATGACGCATAATTAATTTATGTAAATAATTTAGTTTTTAGGGCTATTAAGTTGTGAAAATCTAGTTTAAGCTTGATTTTTTTTAGTTTTCTCTTTTATCCTTTGATTTTAATTTGTTTGTTTTGTTTTAAATTCTTATTATAATCAAAGTAACCTAACCTGTGAATAATCGGGATGAATGTACGTAATTTGTTTACAAAGGACCTTCTTTAAAATAAATTTGAAAATACCTTGGACCTGTGAAACTATAAATTTCTCAATCAACGCATATTTGGCACTCGCGGGCATCAAAACCTTTAGGGTACTTCTCGTTAAGCTAGAATCATGAAATCTGTCAAGAAGCAATGTCTTATAGTACAAGTAAAGGAAAAACCGACTTGACCGGTTTTTCCACTTAACACATAGCTTCGACTTAAGGCGATATATACGCCCCAAGGTTAACGCAGTACTGGTCATGCGCCCACTCAAATATCAATATTGAACCTCGTGGTTCAATATTGATATTTTGGCTCCGAACAATTTTGTTTGAAAAATATTATTTGATTTATACACCGTGAAATTTAAATGGTTGTTTTCCCGCAGCGAAATGGTTTTGTCTATGTAATACAATCGTTTCGTAGTTATATAAAATATTAGAAACAAAAACTGGCATATTTAACATTGTGAAAAACTAAACTCGAAAGCGATCACGAACCAATAGTATACCTTCCGATATCTACGGCCGAACGACAGCAGGCCGTTGACCCGGGTGCTAGGTCACCGTCGAAAGGATTAGGTTCGAAGGCGGCTCCGTTTGATCATGTTACGCGCGGGCTAGATTATGCCGTATAATTACACGCGAGAGCTTATTTTACTTTAAACATTTAATAAATCGGTCTTTGCTTTGTCGGCTTGTGGCTCGCTCGTTTGTTTTGCGTGCAAACTTTTATGCCGTATCACCACGTGCGAGAGTTTATTTTGGTTTGACATTATTTTGTGCATCGGTTTTCTTTGTAGGTGGTGACACGAGTAGTACCTAGTACCTACAAGTTACGTCCAGAGTTACTATTGTTACTCACTTTTTCGAGTTGATGAATATTTTTTTAATTATTTTAAAACAGAAACATAGTTATTTATTTACTTTAACTCTATACTTCGAAAGTACTCCTTAAGGCAAGTCGTTCTGCCGCGGGAAAACAACCAATTAAATTTCAGGGTGTATATGCTATTTCAGTTATGAAGAAATTCCAGCCATCAGTTTTTCTGTGTAAAAATATTTTTAAACATCTAAGTCGTCTTGGAGGAGTATCCAAAAGTTGCGAATAATATCGTGTTGCTAATTATTTTTGTTAAAGCAAAACTATTTGTTATACGAAAAAACCATGTTTAAAAAGTAATGTACATTTTCATGTAATCAATAATATATTTTTTAACATAGCCTTTACTAAGGAGTATGCTTTAGAAAGTTACCGTTTTGCGGTACTAAAGCGGATGTAGGCCCTTAATGGTCGTTGTAGAACAATTTTGCTATCTTGTTGAAAATCTGTTTGGATCAGGATTAGATACCGAAAGCACATCAAAGGTGTGTCACGATGTGTTAATGGTATGATTGATGACTATATCATTATGTATGGTTGGATCTCTTTGACGTGTTTCAACACTGCCACGTATTAATTAAATAGCTGGGCTTACTTCTTCTGGGGTATCTGAGTGTGCCTTTTCCAAATTATTAGTTATTTTGCATGACTAAGGAGAAAATCTGTTGAATTCTTATACACCTATTTATTGCTGGAAAAAGTACACGGCCGATATAAATAAATCAATCATTTTTTTATCGTTTTCCAACCTTACCATTATTTTTAAATGCTTCCGGGCTGCCATTTTCAGTTAGTTCCGCTCTGCTCTAGTCCCGCTATGCTCGACTCCAAAAATACCTACCAAAAAGTTCCGCTATGCATGAAATCACATTCGCGGGCAGTGATGAAGAAAAGTGTTACAGTGTAATATTTTATTTAAGAGGCCGTCCTACCAAACGACTGATATCGGTCAACTTTGTTCTGTAATTGTTAGAAGGTGTAACATAATATTAGCAAAACTATGGACGTTATGGGTAGCTCAACTCGTCATCTTGCATGTGGCTTGAAGGCATTTACAAAAAAACTGCATAACTAATGGTAAACCTTCAATATTCAAACCACTTTTTTTCAAAAATGACGTCTGAGTGAAGTTTGAACATCGCTTCAGGAAAAACTACGAGAAATTTTGACCATGTAAAAATATAAGTAACAACAACATATAACCCTTTTGCATTTGTGTTGATCACTTTTTTCCATTCCCATACAAAAATCGGCAGAAAAAAAATGATGAAGTTACGTCATTCTACAGAAAAATGCAGTCACATAAGTATTTTTTTTCTAATTTTTAGCTCTTTATTTAAGAAATTAAAAAATAACATAATAAACTTAAGTTATTTTTATAATAAAATCAAAATTTTAATTTATATAAAAAAAAAGAAATAAGTATAGAAAATAAATTTCAAAATATACTATAATAACAAGCGCGCAAAATCGATCGCCTCAGTGTCAACTCAGCTAGCGCAGCGGGAGGATGTATCGCTTTGTGTCACTGGAGCTCGCGAACTCTACGTTAGTATTTTAGCAAGAATATACTACGACTACCACAATTTGATCCGGTGAGTATTTATTTTGTTTTCAGTACATTTTACTGATATTAAAAATATAGTTGTGAATACATTGTGTGTTAAAAGAAGTTTGGATTTTTAACCTACTTGAAAAAAGGAGGTTCTGTATTCGAACAGTTTGTATTATGTATATTATGCATGTCCGCGTTTTTTATTATGTTCGAAAAACTATAAATTATGTGTTTTAGCCGACTTTAAATATGAGGAGGTTATCAATTCGATATATTTTAACCGACTGCAAAAAAAGAGGAGGTTCTCAATTCTTTATTTATGCTCCCCGATTACTCCTGAACCGATCTGTTTTTTTTTTTATTTAAATGGGACACTTCTCATGTGGTCCATGGTCATCAGGTCAGGATTTGAAGATGGAATCCTGGAGAAATCGAGGAATCTCTTAAAATTTTATAGAATAACATATAGTGATTTTGGTATTTTATTCATTCACTTGTTTGATGCATTCAGAAAGCACCATTTTGTAAAGTGGAACTAATGATGAAGCCGAGAGACGGACACCGGAACTCTGTTATAAGATAATGTATCTGTGATAATCTAGCTGTGTTTGGGCTTGTTGGTTGCTGCGAGATGTACTTTCCAAGTTTACAACAAAAAAGTGTAAAATTAAAATCTTTTTACAAAAAATAAATAACCGACTTCTAAAACACACTGAAATAACTTAAATTCCGGAAGTCGGTGTAACATAAAAAAAAAACAACTAACGGGCATATGTCCTCCTTTCTGATATCTATGAGCTCGACGCTGCGCTTAACGCTGTATTCTTAGAGAATCGCTTAGCCTACAGGTTTTGATTTGCTAGCTTGTTTTTTTATTGACTTTATACATACTACATAATTACTTTATACATATTACATTTATAGATAATGGGGCGAAAGAAAGGAACACACTACCAGTGTGTCAATAAACGAAAACGGAATACGTTGGGATTGGAGCGTGCAAGACAAGTACTAAGAGAACGCACTTATAATCAACTGGCTACAACTTCGTCATCTGTAGATGGTGTAAGATTTAGTTACTATCAGCTCCAATAATTGCAAATAAACTGCGTTTTTACAGCACTTCGAGGCTACATCTGGTTGTCTTTGTGCTTATTGCTAATTACACTACACATGCATGCATTTTGCAAATACAATGAATAATAAAAATATAGTACTGTAATACTAATATTTTCGCATTTTTAGGAGGCCAATGACAATAGAAGCCCTGAAAAAACTGTCATGCGTGGAGATGTCAACTATTCAGTTCCAATAAATCTAGGCATGGTAGGTTTCTCGTATCCCATAAATTGATATTATCGGTGATCGAAATTCGGTCTAGGGAGTATTATTAATATTGATACGATTTATTGCAGAGTAAAGAAAATATTGCGTACCAAGAAAGCTGTCCGCCAATAGATTTAGATTTAAGCGATGACATCGAAATTGAATCAAACAAGGTATGATATACCTGCACAAATTAATGAATATAAAAAAAACTTCCATTCATAAGACAGCACCCATGAGTTTAAAACTCTTGTTGTTTCAGAAATCACCGGTATCATTGCTTATCGAAGGGCGAAGAATAGTGGATTTCCAATATTTGAACAGTGGATTGATATCACAAACCACAGTCTTCAATTCGGATGCAATGCATCAAACTTGAAAATAGTAGAAGAAAAGCAGCAAGGATTTTCGTCAACATTTTCTCTATCTTGTACTATGTGTGGTAGTCGATTCCTGCTGAAAACGTGTCAGAGTAACACAAATGCATTGGACGTCAATCAAAGTGCAGTTTCGGGAATTATAAGTATTTGATGTGGTCGAGTCAACTTGAATGAACTAGCTGCTTCTCTAAATTTGCCACTTATAAGTAAAACAACATATCTAAATTGTCACGATAGCTTATATAACTGGTGGAAGGCTACAGCCGAAGCAACTATGATAGAAGCAGGTAAAGAAGAAGCTTCTCTGGCTCTGGAGAGTGGAAGTTTGAGTCCCTCAGGAGTTCCTACTATAGCTGTAACAGCTGATGCTGCTTGGGCAAAACGGTCATATAAAACTAACTTCTCATCCGCAGCAGGAGTTGGAGCTATAATAGGGTTACAAAAGGGGAAAATACTACATGTTGGCATTAAAAATAAATACTGTGTCGTATGTTCCCGTGCAGCGAATAAAAATATGACACCCCCGGAACACAAGTGCAACAAAAATCATACGGGTTCTTCTACAAGCATGGAGAAAACAGTTATCGTTGAAGGATTTAGTAAATCCGTAGAAACGCATAATTTGGTGTACGCAAAACTAATTGCAGATGGAGACTCAAGCGTGTATAAAAATATTTTAGAAAGAAGACCATATTCCAACGTAACGGTAGAAAAAATAGAGTGTTCCAAGCACTTAATGCGAAATTATAACGGGAAGAATTTGAGTTTAATTAAGGACACATCCATCCCATTAAACGAGCGTAAATTACTCGGTTCGGATCGCGTAAACCGATTACGCATAGCTGTATAAGCAGCAGTAAGGTTTCGAAAAGCTCAAAATATCCCGATAGCTGAGCAAATAAAAAGTTTACAGAAAGATATTATAAACAGTCCAAATCATATTTTCGGCGACCATTCCCATTGCGAAAGTTACTACTGCACAGACGAAAAAAAGTCAGAGGTGAATCTTGTGCCTCAAATCAAAACTTTGATGCTCAAATTAATGGCAAACGCGTCCCACCTATCATACCATGCTCGGAGTTTGTTACAAAATTTAAATAATAACAGAGCTGAACAATTTAATGCAATTGTAGCTAAATATGTAGGTGGTAAACGTATCAATTACTCATTAAAAAACTCATATGCTCTGAGATGTTATGCCGCAGTGGTCGCCTACAACACAGGAAAACCAATTAATACATTTTATAAAATAATTTTTGATAACAGTCCCTCAACAGCAGCAAAAAAATATGAAGCCCAAAAAGCTAAAGCTAATAAAAAAACAAAACAAATCTGGAAGCCTAAACGAAAACTAGGATTCGATGACAGTCATATTGACTATGGTGATTCTTGTCAAAAGCCTGACTTGTCGAATGAAGAATTTTTATCAGCCAAGACCGCATTTTTGGAAAACCTCATGTCCCAAATTGAACAGAGACATGAAATTGAAAGGGACACTATATTGCAAGCAGAAAGTGCGTTGTGGCTCGAGTTACACAGATGCCTTTTGACGGTTTCTAATTTTGGTAAAGTGTGTAAGCGACGAAAAAATATAAGTTCTGCAGGTCTTGTAAAAAATTTACTTTACTCGTATTCACTTGACCATGTTGCAGCAATTCGAAGTGGCAAAACGAATGAACAGAACGCATTAATTCAGCTGCAAAGGCAAGAAAATATTATATTAGAAAAATGTGGCCTGTTCATTGACGATGAACATTTTTTTCTGGGTGCAACGCCAGATGCTCTATTTGAAAATGGTATCGTAGAGCTAAAATGTCCATTTGCAGCATTTGGAATGAGCCCTGATGAAGCTATAAGAGAAAAAAAAAATAACGTTTTGGAAAATCCAAAATGAAAAACCGATAAGTAATAAAAATCACGACTGGTGTTACCAGATTCAAGGTCAACTGCACATTACAAAAAAGGATGTGTGTTTGTTTGCAGTATGGACAGGTTCTAATTATACGATGAAAGTCGAACGAGTTATTAGAGATGATAGTTTTTGGAAGACAAAAATGGAGAAAAGACTTGAGGATTTTTATAACACATGCTTATTGCCTGAAATTGTCGATCTAAGAAAAGCCCGTTCCATGCCCCTTCGAAGCACTTCATTTTAATCCCTGCATAAAGTTTTAAAGTTAATGTAAACAACAAAACAACTTTCAATATTTGTTGTCTCTTAGAGGGGGAGGATAAGCTATTTCAGGTATGACACATGTAGTGTAAAAGAAACAATTTTTTTTTATATATTTGCTCTGAAATGGATCATTCCTGACTATTTTTAAAGATTTAATGTTGTTTTCTTTCCCTGACTTTGGTAAAGTGAGCTGTCCCTGTGGCTGATTTACCAGTATTGGGTTTGATTTATAAAATAGAATAGAAAACTCTTTATCCAAATTGATAACCAGCGCTGTGTCTAACGACCAGCAAACCCCGAGATGGTAGGTCTTTCGGTGCACGCTCAACGCAATTGTATATTTTTACTATGTAATTTGTTTGTTGCCATTTTATTTTCTGGGTTGAATGATGTTTTTCATTCTATATATTAAGCGATTATAAGAAAAACATGTTATAACGTTTCTAAATATGATACATAGTCAATAAAATAAATACTGTTTACGATTTCTGTTTCTCTATTTAATTTTATCTTAGATACAACTTATTTTCATCCTATTGTCTTAATAATTAACAATTTTGAATGTAGACAAACTTACCAAATATACCTTACTAATATAATATATAACAAAAATCACGCATTTTACTAAACGCTATTAAAATATTTTAATTGTCAACTAAAGGATCAAAATTGTTTACGCGATGTCTAAGCTTTAATCGCACCCATGTGTGCGTAAACGTGCACACGAACATGAAAATGCCTAATCTTGCGCGAGTCAGTTTTGTGCACGGACTCTTAACCATTTAAAAAGTAAATTAAGAAAACGTAGGTAGCACATAAATTCCCTTACTTTCGCGAAAAAAAGTTCATGAACGTTACATTTCATCATACTGACACACGCTCTCCTCGCCGTCACTCAACACGTCGCGTCATTAATTTTAAAAACAAGTATGCATCCATTCTATAGAACTGTGAACAACGAAACTTCTTGCCGTAAAAGAGAAACTTAACCTAAAAATATTTCAAACTAAGATTTCGATATTTTTGTTTAATTTCAATATTTCTCAGTTGCCTGCTCTGTTTCATTCAGTTCAAACACTTTTCTTTCCAACTGTACCTTCCATTGTTTCCCTCACAGCATCGAAGATATTCCTGCATAGCGGCACTTTCTAGTAGGTATTTTTCGAGTTGAGCATAGCGGGACTAACCGGTAATTTTCGAAATAAACTAATAAAGTAAGGATGATGGGTGATATTTAGAAATAAATATTGATATGGACAGGATAAATCCATAAATAAGCAAAAATGGCCTGAAGTTATATTGACTATAATCCAGTTTCCGAATTATTATTCAAATAAAAGTAATTTAATAGGTAAGTGTGCCTAGGGAGGCAATAATATACAAAGTAACTACTTAAAAGCTTATCACAACGAAATAAAAGCGTTATAATTTTTTTATTCAAAACCATTCAATATTTGCGTACTGAACAAATATAATAAAGTAGGCGAACGCCTACGGCAGCTTAGTACGGCAACCTGAAGCATAAAAGCTTCGAATTTTTATTTACAATCCTACGCGTGAAATCCAGTCCGCATTTATAAAAATTGTTTATGTTTTCTTTCAAACAGGACTATTAAAAGAATTTGAGGCGAACTTCACAAAAAAATCTGAATGAAAAACTGTATTTATACCATTCCGCCTCTAAAAAGCTTATTTTATTCACTGAAAACAGTGAATAAAAAGCACTTTTAATCACTGTTTTGGTGTTTGAATTTAGAACACACCAATATATATTTGACCTCCATCTCAATGCAATATAACCTACTTGCGCATAAATTACTCGATACAAACTTCTTGTGCAAAGAATATTCGAATTTCCAACTCCTTCGTCGATTTAATTTTGAGTTTGTTTATATTTAGGATTTTGATTTTGGTCTAAAATGTTTAGTGAATACTTATTTGGATTGTAATTCTGATATTAATTGCATTGGTGTTTAATTAATTATAATTATGTAACGTAACGGAGGTGGTCACTGGCGTCTGAAACACACTTCGCTTAAATTTACAAAAA
This sequence comes from Orthosia gracilis, assembly GCA_947562075.1. NCBI lineage: Eukaryota > Metazoa > Arthropoda > Insecta > Lepidoptera > Noctuidae > Orthosia > Orthosia gracilis. The sequence continues at coordinate 39,240,023 of OX387265.1, read as the reverse complement.
CTGTGAAACCCTGAGGTTTCTTATTTTTTGTAAATTTTGAACGTAACTTTAACGTAACTAAATTAAAAGTAAAGTAAATTTTTAACGTAACCATTTATTTATTTATTATTATCCCTTGTGCTTTTTACTTAGATCTTTCTTTTTCTCGTAGTCATGGTATAAAATATAGTATGCAACCCTTGAATAAAACGGATTTATATCGAGGACCATTAATCACTCGCGTCGCTCAGGATTTTAACACTTGAATCACGACCGTAGGAAGTGATTCAAGTGTTAAAACCCGATCTCGATCTCGATCGATCGATGTGTTTTTATCTTCAGATCTTAATTCACTTGCTTACTTTAAAAGTAATATTATGATAGTAGTAGATCCCGCGATCTCTAGCTTTTGAAATCTTTAAATAGTAATAAAACGTATAAGTACGCTCACGATAGCATAAAAAATATGCCTGTAAGTAGTGCTCCTAACGAGTTAAACGTATGATGTAATGAACTAGAAGTCGTAGAATCTATGTGAAGTGATGTGCGTTGGTCGCATCACTTGAGATAATGACGATATGTGTGGCATAAGTGTCAACAGCTGCTGCGGCAGTCGGGCCATGAGCGTGTATATGATCTAAGTAGATACAGTTTCTGATCAATTACTACTAAGGCTTAGATGAACCTTTCGCTATCGGTGATCGTTGTACACTGAATGCTTTAAATAAGCTTAGAACCTAGAAGTAAACACACGATAGGTTATGGAAGATGCTGGTGGGTAACATACCAGTTAATGTTGATATCGATAATGATGATTGATGAGCAAGCTATAAAGGGTCAAGTAATTCAGTCTGTCGACCGTAGTGTGTGTTCGACCGTACCAGTGGTTAAGCGTAGTCGTTCCCGTAAATCAGTATCTCTTGAGGCAACTCAAGTAGTTCGTAGGTGTGCGATATTGCGTTTAGCTCTGTCGGAGGTCTGGGAGTAGATAGACCGTTGTGTGAGGGCAATGCAATTGTTGGTCGGCTAGAGAGCCGTGGCGTTAGAGACTATACTCGAGGGTTTCTGTTAGCTTGGCAGTTTTGCTGCAGTAGCGTTTTAAAGTTTCTTTGGAATGCCTGTGGTTAAATTTAGTTGAAAAGTAAGATTTGGTTGGAATTAAACTAGAATTCTAAAATTTCCCTATTTCCACGAACCGAATAATCGAGTTTGGTTTGGAATAGCCAAGTTGGCAATTGAGGCAACTGTGAGCCTAGGTGGCAACCGTTGGCCTGTGAGGCTTCATTTGGCTATGTGACAACTGTTGGCCTTTATAGCAACTGAAGGCCTGTATGGCTCCTGTAATTCTGAATGAATTTCCACTTCCCTCCATATCAAGCAGGAGACAGAACAAAGAAGGCCAATAGGCACAAAGGGTCATTTACAACTGGGATAAGCCTGGTTGCCTAGCACCACGGATAAAAAATACCATTAGTATTAATGGGTCCTAACATTCGGAGCTGTTATATTTGATTCCAATAATAGGTATGGCAAAAACGCTTGAACGCACGGAAATTGGTTCTAGTTTCCATAATTTCCATATAGTAAACAACTCCTGATGCAGCCTGTACGAGTACATTATCCAACATAATATTGCGTTCATTCTGCCAAAGAATACACTCCAATAAGATATGATGTGCAGATTGTACATATTCGCAGTCAGAAGTAGAACACTGACATAAAGGCAATGGGCTTGAAGGAAAATAATTTGCTTTTAAAGTTACCATGCCCTGAGAGAAATTGGGCAACACAGTGATCCATCTCACGCCACGTCCTGGCCAGCCGCAAGCGAATGGATGGAAATAATTGGTGGAGGTGTCGGCCCTTGATGGAATTATCCCACCTACATTGCCATTCAGATAAAAGTTCCTCCCAGATGTCAATATGTGGTTTAAATAATCTATAGATTTTCTCACGGTCACTCCACGCTAAAAAGTCCGCGTCCATGGTCTCTCGTGCGGAATAGTACATTGCAGCGTGCGTGTCGGGTCTATAAAACTCCATTTCGCCAAATCGTGTTTGCAGCGGCCTACCTGGGTGCGCAACCGATTGAGTGCTTTCCATATCACTGCAGTTCATGCCCAGATGGCAGGTGTTCGTGGGGTTCCAAGAAGTCGGGTGGTGGTTGTTCTTGAATGTTTTTTGTGCAGTGTAGAAAGCTCTTCCAGCTCTTAAGTCTGCCCGGGCTGTTGTGTGTTCGCAGAGAGGTTATCGGGTATCGGGTTCTTGAATTTTTTTCTCGAGCACGCTTTTGACATCCCTTCGTACTACTGGCGGTACAATAGCAACCAACGGGTAGAGCTTGTTGAGCGGGGTTGGTTTAAGGCATCCCGATATAATTCGACACGTCTTGTTGAGGGCAATGTCGACTGGGTGTGCAGATCGGTACCACACTGGACACGCGAATTCCACAGCAGAGAGGCACATGCCGGTTATGCGAACGACATCGGGTGCAGCTCCCCAATTGGTAAAAACATGTCTACGGAGCTGGTTGTTTCGTGGCCCGACCTTCAGCTTTGTGTTATGGCAGTGCATATTAAAGTTTAAGGCTCTATCCAGTGTAAAGCCTTGGTACTTAGGGTTCTTGCAGTGGACTACTTGAGTTCCTCGCTGCGTGATGTTAAATTTCCTACTAGCGAAACTATTACGTATACTTACACACCACAAAAGACACTGTTGTCTTACACAACCACGGTTTCTACATAAAGTAAAACAAATGGTGGAACCACTAGAGAGGTATCATGAGACTACTTCAGTTTTGTTAGACTGCAGCAACTATCGACATATTGATAGGTAATGTTCCTCATAAACACACAGTCACTATTATTATTTATCAAAACTACCGAAGTCTTAGTAAAATCTAAGAAAGGCTTACAAATAAACAGGAACATTTTAGATCAAAATAAGACTATGATAGAAAATTTAATGAAGGGAAAATGCTTATCCGATTAGGGTCTTGATACAAATAGAAAGCCCACATTGATAGTTTGTTTAGATTGTTTATGAATAAGTTAGCTGGCAAAATGATCTATCTAACAATTTTGTACTTAAGTATAAAATTCGATAATAAAATATTAAGCAAAAATATTAAATATTGAGACTAAGAAAATTTCAAAACTTTTAAAGATCATAATCGTTGCTGATTTAATTTTGTCCATTGATCCTATCTTAGGCTCTAGAAAAAGTATTATTTGCCATTTTGTATTGGTCACATGACATTTTGAAAGCGCTTGGCATTCCTATACATTTTTGTCATTTTTCCAATCACTATAAAGTCGCTTTCATTTATAGAATGTCACTTGCTAGAGCCTCTTGTGACTTGTCATTAGGATAGTCAAATAATCTTTATTCCAGTTTGTCACCTTTACAGTTGGTAGTTTTCAAACCCCGACTGAAATACAGGGGTTTTGTAAGTTTGAGGTATGTACCTGTGTGTTTGTGTATCTCTCTTTGGCATCATAGCCCCTAAACGAATGAATCGATTTTTATTTCGTTCGAATGGTAACGTTATCGAAAGTGTTCATAACTATGTTTAATGAAAATCGGATAAGCCGTTCAAAAGTTACGGGCGTTTTACGGTTTGAATCGGGATGTTTTCGCAAGATACGAGTATCGCGTCATAATTAAGTGTTCAATAGATTGTCGATCGAAGCATGTCTACTACTAGATAAATTATGTACATCAAATAAAAATATGTCGGGGTTTGTAAATTTTACTTGTCGTTACTGCCGCTCAGTTCTGTAATCTCAATCTACAATATTCAATTTAAACAATTGGTACGGAAAGTGTAAGTAGCCATACTTCAAGGTAAGAACCAATCTTGGCGAAGAGTAATTGAATCCAGCAATTTGCGTCGGCTGCCGTCATAATGGGTTCACGTAGAAAAGAAAAAGCCAAATTCTGTTACACGGTTTTTAACCTTATCGTTTGATTTTTCGTCAAGGGAATAGCATGAAGTTGCCGAGTTATTTTCTGAAAGTTTCAAGCTTTGATACGAAGTCATTTTAAATTGCTTAAGTGTAAGGTGGGTGCTACCAAAATTAATTAAATGTAGGCAGGTAGGTTCCTAAGTTTGACTTTATCTTGAAAACTAGCTTTTGTCTGCGGATTCGCTCTTATCGCCAACTTGAGATGTTATCTTAGAGTTCCGTAGTCAACAAGGTACCCATATAGTTTTGCCATGTCCGTCTGTCCGCCCGTCTATCCACTGCTTAGCTCAGACACTCTTAGTACTAGAAAGCTATAATTTGGCATGGATATACATATTGGGCGCACGGTTGGCGCAGTGGTTGAGCGATTGACTGCTGCGCTGCGTGTCGCGGGTTCGATTCCCGCACGGAACAAATATTTGTATGACCTATAGATTATTACACACAAAGATTACAGCGATTACTGGGGAAGTTTAATTACTAATGGTCACTTTGGATTCCTGAACTCCCGATCGTCATATTTTCAGTAAGCTTAGCCTAAAAATTACTATTGCAAAATGTTTATTACATTCATAGTTAGATTAGGTAGAGAAGAATATACATAGCGAGATACGTGCAGTGACGTCCCAATGAAAGATGTTTCTATTTGAAATAACTTAAAAGTTACGGCACCCATTGAATCATAATTATGTCGGTATAATGGCTCATCGAAGTCCGTGCATGACACATCAAGACTCAATATTTCGGCTACTATTGCCACCTCGTATCTGCTGCCAAGGTACTGTAAAAGGGGGACGCAGCAAGGGGCTGAAAAAATACAATTGGACTTCTACGACGTATATTTATTCAAACGTGCTGCCCGTAGGCCGGCTCTCACAGAAGTCCCCGCTAAACAAAAAACTACACGCGTTCGATATATTTCTAAATATTCTGTATTCGATTTCCTTCCAAACTTAAAATAAATATAAGTTGCCAGCTTTAGGTATCAGCGGCCGAACAGGTTGCTCGTCCTATGTGGAAAACCTCTACAGTACCTTATCCCTCAGATTTTTGCTACATTAGCTCCTAGCTCGCACGTGCAAAGAATTGACGACTTTGAAATGTGGTCAAACAAAATGTGGGCAACACCTTTTTTTTTTAAATGCCATGGACCGTCAACCGTACTCGATGTCTCAATCCTCTAATAACTCAATTTAGAGAAAGCTCTACAATTGTCCTCCACCTGCTTGCAACGTGACGTGGGATACTTTAGTAACATTGCCAGCAGAGGTACCTACAACATAGAACTTCTTATGGTTACTGGAAAAATAGAGGATAAAAGAGAGATAAAGAGCTTCTAAATGCGACTTTTTCGCCGTGTTCCAATATATAACACGCTATGGGAGGTAATAGTGTACCTTACCATAAGTGTAAGTTTTTATTTATCAACTCAGTATAAAGATTACTTTAAAAAACAATAAAATTTTACCTTCAACTAAACTATGGCTTTAGATTAAGAAGTGCGTAAATAAACTTAGAAGTCTCATTGGAACCCGCGCATTACATCAATTTATTATTTGCCAAGAATTGGCTATATATTTGGACTGACACAGCTGGCTGCTGCAACTAGGCTGCCAGGCTCACTGGAGTCATCATCATCATCTTATGAAGATATAGAATAAAGACGTCTACGGCTCGACATAGGCCTCCCCCAAGCATCGCCACATTGATCGGTCCCGTGCTTCTCGCATCCAGCGGATCCCCGCAACCTTCACCAGGTCATCGGTCCACCTGGTGGGAGGCCTTCCAACGGAACTTCTTCCAGTTCGCAGTCGCCACTCCAGAACCTTTCTGCCCCATCGGCCATCCGTTCTGCGAGCAATGTGCCATGCCCACTGCCATTTCAATCAATCAATCAATCTGCCTAGCCTTTTCCCAACTATATTGGGGCCGGCTTCCAGTCTAACCGGGTTCAGCTGAGTGCCAGTGTTTTACATGGAGCGACTGCCTATCTGACCTCCACAACCCAGTAACTGGGTAACACGGTACCCCTTGGCAAGACTGGTGTCAGATCTCAAGCTTCTGACTACCCGTAACGACTGTCAAAGATCTTCAAATGACAGCCGGGTCAAACGGCTTAACGTGCTTTCCGAGGCATGGAGGAAACGCGGTATGTTGCAAGAAACTCGGAAACTCTGTTTTTTGCCCACTGCCACTTAAGTTAGGCAATTCTTCGGGCTATGTTGGTAACCCTGGTTCTCTTGCGGATCTCCACATTTCTGATCCGATCACGGAATGAAACCTCAAGCATAGCCCTCTCTATTGCCCTTTGGGTGGCTGTAAGCTTTTTGATGAGGGCCCATTGTAAGCGACCACTGGAGTGCCTAGTGTCATTAAGTAAAGTCCGTAAGGATTGAGGGTCCCAGTAGTGTATGAAATTTTATCTCTATTTCGTTTCTGTACTCATGTATTAGTACAATTAATAATTTATTTGGCAGAAGTGCAGAGCAAACATTAGTGAGGTACAAAATACACGATCAATGACCCCCATGTTAGGAAATTCCAGCGTCACAGGGGCCACCTATCCGTTCAACACATTAGCGATATAATAGATAATTTAGTAATTCGGTTTATATATAAAAAATACCAATAAAATAATTCATTTAACATAGTACAATTTCGGGATTTGAGAAGGGGGAAAAAGGGAAAGGAGATTTAATAATAATTAATAAATAAAAATTTATAATTATTTTTTTGGCAAAAAACAAATGATCATGAAATTCTGGTGCCCGTGGTAGACAAAGAGAACCTGTATTAAAGGTCACCAGAATTCTATTTCCCAGCAATTGAAACACATTATCAATTTGTGATAAAATCAAGCAAGCAAAAATAAATATAATTAAAAAAAAACAAAATTATGTCAAAATTAAATTAAATTAAAATAAAATCAGAACCGATAATTAAAACCAAAGGAATAACGGAACAAAAATAGTAGATGTGATATGGTGTGTGATATATGTGTGATATATGTGTGTGTGTGTAAGTATGTGAGCGAGAGTGTATAAGTGTGATGTGTGAAAAGTGTGCCTGTGTATTTAAATTGGCTAAGCCTAAGAACCTCTAAAAGACCTTCTTGTATGATTGCTTAAGGAGCCAATCCTGAATAATAATTCTATGATTGTGTAGATTATTTTGGTGCACGTTTAATGTTTTGTGTATTTTATTGTATAGATAGGGACCAAGGAAAACAAATAATCTACGGCTAAAGGTGGTTTTCGTAGTGACATATGTGGCTACAAGGCGGTTACGACGCATGAGTGCTGGAGTGTATTGTCAGTGTGTGTCAAGGAGTGTTGCTTCATCATGGTCGCCAGAATTAACAACTGCCGTACAGTTGACACTTGGCAGCATTCATAGAGTTCGACCGTAGAAAATAGGCGAGGGTTGAAACAGCAAACCTGGAGGAACGCTCTTTGGACGCAATCAACTTTGATAAGGATAGACTTGGCAGCACCGCCCCAAATGATGTTGCAATAATTCAAAACCGACTGACACAGCGCCTGATAGACAATCTTCAAGACACCAGAATCTGCTGATTGGCGCAGTTGCTTGAATATGTAAAATATATTCTATTCTATGCTATAAGTTTACGTACACGGCTAGAGAGGTGTTCTATGTATTTTTTGAAGGTTGGTTTATCATCTAGCCAGTCGCTAACAACATCATCACTTTTTAGGGCGAGACGATAATTGTTTGAGGAAAAAATCATCCGCGAAAGAGAATATCCTCCCCTACTCTTTGATGAGATCACATAAGATAACACAAGAAGAGGCTCGGTCCAAAGATGCTGCCCTGGGGCACTCCGTAAGCAAACGGCAACGTGGAGCTGATATGAGACCCTATGGTCACACATTGGGTTCTATTGATAAGATAACTCCGGAATAGGGGTAACTACCCAATTCTACTTACCCCTAATCCCCAGATTCTCTTTTTTTTCCAATAGTATAGGAATCGAAACCGTGTCGAATGCCTTTGCATGATTCAGGAATAGAGCAACACAGTTTTGGTTTTTATCAAGCTTTTTTACCATGTGATACACCAGGTTATGCACCGCATCAGCAGTTGATATTTTTTTTGCGAAAACCGAATTGATTTTTTGATAGCAATTTACTTGATTCCAAATAATGTATCAATCTAGTATTCATAATTTTATCTAAGATCTGTAATTTTCGACCTGGTTTCGATCCCCTGATTTATACATAGGGTGAAGAAGGGCTCTTTTAAACATTTTTAAACACAGCCGACCCGCAAGAGATGTTATGTGAGTACCCCATTGCAATTTGTCGTCTAGACTGATTCCTAGGAAAACTGTTTGATATATAAAGTCCAGCTTTTCTCCATTCAATATGATGTCGCATTCGCAACATCTAATACATTTGATTTTTTTTCATTTAATACCAAATTGTTTGCTATGGACCAATTTTGGACCTGATGAATAGAGCTATTAACATCATCAAGATTTTATGACCACCGATCTATTTTTAAAATCAAAGATGTGTCATCATTTGTAAGAGATAGCGACAACCTTATTCTCGGGGTTCTTTCTCAGATGCTTTTTAAGATTATCCCTGTGGCTGGCGCATACACTCTAGAATGTCGGTCTGTGAGTTGTATGTATGTGTAGTGTATGTATGTGGGTATCTGCTTGCCTTCTTATAGTTTAAGTAATTCTTTTGTGTCGTCATAGTTTAGGGTGAGAAGATGTTCTTTCTTTTTTCTATTTTTAACTTCGCACACTCCCAGGCAAAGGCTTCTCTTTTCCTCCAGGTTTTACCCGCCATGGCAACAATGTCCTTTATATCCTAACTTCTTGAACATTAAGCTGCCGTAATAATATTATTCATGAACATATTTTGTGAAACGTTATTTCATTAAAATTCCGCTAGCTCTGAAATGAAAAGGGCTCTATAATAAATCCGTAGGTTAGGAAGCTCGTCAGCTAAATTCCATTCAGTGTTTTGTTTCATAATAACTGCAAATTCAATGTTAATTAAACTTATTAAGTCAAAGAAAGTGTTACATTTTTAGTTCATAATGTAACATCACGCCTGTATTTCTGGAAAGTATAAACAGAGGTGTACTTATAGAAACCCTTATTTCATGCAATGGCGGGCGATCTTATTGCCATCAAACGGTTACAAATCCAGACAGTTACAGGGGCATTTCTCATGCGAAAATCAAATAGCACTAAAATTAATGATTGTTCACTCACATACTTACTACGTCTGGACTTTCAGTAATAACACTATTTTATTGATAAAAAATCTTTTTTACAAAAAAAAAATATCGACTTCCAAATAAGAAAACTACAAGTCGGTGTCCTTAATAAGTACGATTTTTTTGCGTTATGGACACCGACATCCGAAAATAAGGTTATTTTTCACTTTGTAGTGTTCTTATTTGGGAGAATCGATAGTGTTTTTTTGTAAAAAAGTTTTATTTTTTACTTTTTAGTTGTACCTACCTAGTAAGCAAGTAGATTAGTAAGGTACCTATCTATAATGCCAAAATAGATTACTCGAATATCATGAAACTGAACATAACCAGTGAAATGAGAGTGTACCAAGGTGAACTGTACACATCTGCGTACCTCTTAAGAGAGTACTGGCGTGATGTTATGTTATGAAGTGGTATAAACAATAAACAGAAATGCGATTGCAGCAATCCCGAGAGATTGCCGTTATTTATTGAAGAGTTCTGTTGTATATCTCCGAAGTTCTTCATCAGATCTTCACCAAAATAAAATGAACCAATTTATAACATACTCTTTCAAAAAATAAAATAATTTTCAAAATCGATCCACAATTGACGGAGATATCGGTTAACATAAACACAAAAAAAAAAACATTAAGTCGAACATAGAATCTCCTCCTTTTTGGTAAGTCGCTTAATAAAACTGCCTAAATGCGTTTCGGGCCACACGCAATAATAGGGTTCCATAGTTACATAATAATGCGGACTAAGAAGAGGGTTTTTTTGTTGTTACATGAACATTAAAACGGTTTCAGGGGCTCACAACGTCTAAAACCGGGCCCACATATGATTATGGTAACTGAAGAAGAAGTTATAAAATCCAACTTCACAAGTGAAACTAGAAAAAATATTATCTATTTGAGTACCACCGTGGGTAGAGGCGAGCGTTTGTAATAAAGATTTTTAACCAGCGTCACTTAAAAGTTTGAACACTGCAGTATTGCCGTTACGGAGATGGTCTTCGCCAAATATTTACAAATCGAAAACCAGTATTTTAGTATGAGTATTTTCAAACAACGTATAATTGCATAAAGGGATAATCGTCGGTTGGTGTCACATTTCCTGATACATGCCTAACAGGGCCCCTACGAGTTGGCTTCGGCTCCTCGCACGCCTTACAAAAGACCGGGGCCCTAAGGTGCCGAGATTAATGTAATAATAATAAAAACAGGCTGGGCAAGCAGAGGCACAGGCTGGACGTGCTGGTGGTGGGGTGCTTATTGAAGGTAAGCCTGGGGCGGTCAAAACTCTAAATCAGGCCCTACTAATAAGTGCAGTGGTTCCAACAACGTTCCTACATAAACTCACAAGAACTGGATGATATCTAAGAGTTGTTTCCAAACCTTAATTAAAAGGTGAAAGTTTGTGAGTGTGTGACTTCTTCACGTTCAAAAAACAGATCTGGGTGAAATTTGGCACAAATATAGATTATAGTCTAGAATAGCATATAGGCTACTTTTCATTCCGGTATAATGTTCCCTTGAGATAAGAAAATATTTTTTACAGCAAGAAAGAGTTTTGTATCAGAAGCTAGTAAGAAATAATCTTGTAAAGCTATTAGTGAAACTTTGTTCTTCGCGTGCTACTCAAACCAAAAAATGAATAATCAAACAAGGAACACACTCAGTAAACGTACAGTTGAACAGCACATGACAATTACACGTCGCATAGAGCTGTCACAGGAAACACGACTCTAATGACTATGAAATATCTAATTTGGAAATGTAACCTCAGCTCATACTGGATACCTAAACTAGAACCTAAGTTTGATTGAGGCTAGATTTATGTGGCAAGTTTAGTTTATTTATGAGTAAAGTTTGTGGTTACTTTTATGGTTGAAAGGAAAAAATAAAAGCGATGGCCGTTACTCACGACATACTCGAAAAGTTTTTCGCTTTATAAAACTATTTATTGCTTTATTTAATAGAGTGTCGAATAGACACAGGTGTTACTAGTTTAAGTTATTTTTAAGACAGTTGAGCGTGTGACTATACTAAAAATAAGTACCTACTAAAAATATATAAGGTATGAATACGAATTTAATTTTATAAAGAAAAATATATTCAATAATTCAACGCGAAATCGAGATCTAATGAAATCACATTAAAACGTCTGCAAGTGCATATTTTTAAGACGCAACGGAACGGTTGTCTTTCAGGAACAAAATTAATCTGAAATTCACTTACGAACTTTTTACTCTTCACTTACTAACTTTACTCTAGCGGAAGGGACAGGAATAGACCCGAGATACAATCAATATACAAAGTTACTACCAGACTTGATTTCCGAAAACTATTCAGTTACATTTGGGGCCAGCTAAACTATTTTACATTGTATTTCCCTTAAGTTTGGATTGGAGTTACTACAGGTTAAACAATAGTAACTCGCGCTAATACAAAATTTCTTCTTCGATTTTATCGATACATTGCTAAAAATGATCGTAACTGGATAGTGGGAATACTGCCCAGAGTGCACTATACGTACACAGTCTTGGGGATATTTTGACATAAACAACCTTGATCTTACGAACACACTTTTGGGTGATTTTTGAGTTGAGAATACATGGTGGAAGATGGGACAGCAGCACACCTACTCCTAAGCTGCCCTCTGATCGCCAGTTACAGGGTCAAATACTTCGGTGAACCCTGCACGAGATACTTGGCAACACCAAGGCGCTACTGGCCTTCGAGGAGCTGGGGTGGATCGAATGAAGAAATTGAATCCCACCCGTATGCAAAATACGCGCTTGGTCGTGGAGTTGTGGATACCAGCCAGACGAAACTAACTAAAAGTACATCCAAATTGTAGTTTGCGAATACTTGGCGATTTTCTTTACCCATAAAAAAATCCAAGTCAAATATTATCGTTGGCAGTCCTTGTTTATTAGGGTGTACCCATACTCAATAAACAAAAGAAAATAAACAGCTGCAACAGTATCTCGCGACCCGGCGCCACTCGGTCTTAAGCGTTTAATAGCCTGAAACTCAATATCACTGCTAAATATAGGGTGACCGTGGGTTTTTGTAGTAGGCGCCATTTTAGATTTCGTACCAACCAGACGGCATCGCAGACGTCAAAAGTTATTCCCTTAGGTATTCAGTCAAAAAGTTTTAGTCCAGACATTGCTAATCACAGTATAGTTCTTGCATAAATTATTGGTGACTCAAGTTTGTTTTGATGCAGAAAAGCTTAGTATGAAATTAACATTCATAAATTTTGAGTTGCTACAAAACTTTCTGGGCACTCTTCCTATTGATAACGATGTGGATGTTTTTTTTTTGTGCGCAATTTCGTTTTATTTATTCACAAACAAATAACATTGTGTGGAATATTGGGCACATAAATACGAGAATTGGTGGTACATAATTGCAGTAAAATTAACACTTGAAGATTAATTAAATAATTAATTGAATTAAAATATGTCAGAAACAGATGCAATGTCCGATTAATCTAATGAATAAGTTGCTAACTATTATAATGCACGATAATGCAAATATTTCACAAACAATTAAAATATAATGAGCCCCTTTCCCTCTCCTCTTTTTTATAAACGCTTGTATATATTTACAAAGCGTGTATATAGGGATGTAATTAATTATTACAATTTTTTGTTGAATTCTCTTATAAATAATAAAAGTTCTATTTGTTTTAAAAAATATGCGTCATTCTAGCTTTCCTTGATTAAGTTTTTCAATTAAAGGACTATCGTTCTGGTCAGAATGACTGGTGTCTTATTTTTCCCTCTATTAAGCAATTTGCCTGTATCGTAGGTGCGTTAACAAATATTTTACCTCAGTGCGTTAACAAACACAAACACATATCCCGAACAACTATCTGTAGGTCATAAAAATATTTGTTATGCAATGTAACATAACACATCACGTATTTTTGTCTGCCTTCCCCGAATCGTAGTCCAGGCAGAGGTGGGATGGTTGGCAGAGGTGGCGTGGTTTGCCCTGGAACACCCACATTTCATCATTTATGTTAAAGCCCCAATCCTAACCGTGGGCGAGCCTATTGCCAGGCACAAAATCAGACTCAGGGTTGCTACCGATAATTTCCAGATTCTCGGATTTAGAGCCTGCAACTAACTTAATGAGACAGTAATCACATTTTCCTCAAAAATGAACTCGAGTTCAGTAAGCTCGCGGGCAAAGAGCATTTATTTATTTATTTAAACTTTTTTATTATTTTTTTTTTACTATAGATTGGCTCGCGCTTGACCACTATCTCACCTGATAGTAGGCGATGATGATATGGTATATGATATTTATGTATATTGGTGATACATAGGCGGACTTAATGCAGCAAGGCATTCTCTACCAGTCAACCTTTGGGTAAAAAAGGACACAACAGTAGTAGGTGTACAAAATAAAAAATATGAACAGTAATTAAAATCGGATATTCATATATTAACTAACTAATAAAATACATAAATAATTACTTAAAGAATAGACTACTCGTAATCAATATTATAAAAAATACTAAATTCTAAATAATGCAGTTTGAGATATAATAACTACGAGTATGACGAAAGACGAGCTATATATGTGAGGATAAATAATAGTTTGTCTACTTCGGTTTCGTTATACGAGTATTCGAATTACAAAATTGACAGCGATTTCATTATGATACCCATAACGACGTCGGGTTGCATGATGCGAAACGTCATAAATTCTAAAACACAAGCAAAGACATTCTGAACATACAGCCTAGGTACCTATAATATTACTTCGAAATCGAGACAATGTAAAAGATATTTTAAAAATGGAACAAGTTTAGAACAAAAGTATCGTATACTATTTGGCTGTTGCCGCTACAAAATCTTTGCCTTATACCTAATAAAGACTAAATAAAAAATAAATTAAAATACATTAAACGAAGTTAACATTAATGTACCGCAATGCATGTCTCCAGGCCCATCTACAAGTTCAGCCTGTAATTCTGCAATTCCTGTTTATTTTAATAATTGTACAATACAAAATCTGCATATAAATAAACAATAGTCAGTGTGTAGTTAAGTTTCTATAAATACTTATTTGTCTAGATATCTGTGTTTTATTCCTTCCTTCGTAGATAAAATCTTGTAACCCGTGCCCACCTATTTCGGTAAGCGCTACGCTTGTACCGAAAAATGGCACTCGTATTAAAAGACCGTCCATAACGTAACAGTTGCATAAATAGCTATTTTCGGTTAATAGTATAAATGAAAATTAACTCTCAGCTTTTTTGATGTCAAGGGTAAGCACGTTCCAGAGTTTTATAGTTGAGACAGTGTAAGAATTAGATAGAAACACAGTGCGGTGAGAAGGAATATGGAGAAGTAGTTTTTGGAAACAAAAAAATATTAAGATCGTGAGAATGAGAACTGCCCAACACTTTAAATATTCAGTCAAAATTAAGTCAACAACGGGCACCGAGCATCGATGCTTTAAATCGATACAATAATTTAATATACCAAGGTCGTGATTTCATTATAAAATCAATTCGAGTGAATACCCAACTTCTGTTGAAATTTAAATAATCGTGTTAAGGTTCGTCTTATGGCATTAATTCATTGAAATTTTCTGCGGAATTGGACTTTCTAATTACTTTTCAGCCATTTTATTGGTTGTGTACAGTTTATAATTATACTTTCAAAGAACAGAGGTTTCAGTGCAAACAACAAGTTTAGTGTCAATCGATGTCAGCGATGGCGATGAACGAAATGCCAAAATGTAAGAGATTGATCACATTACATTTATTTATCGCCACGTTGTCGATGATAGAATGTCACTTGTCAAAGGCCTCAGGTGTCATTCCATAAGCGATGGCGATGGTCAAAATGCCAAAATGTAAGAGATTGATCACGTTACATTTATTTATCGCCACGTTGTCGATGATAGAATGTCACTTGTCTAAGGCCTCAGGTGTCATTCCATAAGCGATGGCGATGGTCAAAATGCCAAAATGTAAGAGATTGATCACGTTACATTTATTTATCGCCACGTTGTCGATGATAGAATGTCACTTGTCTAAGGCCTCAGGTGTCATTCCATAAGCGATGGCGATGGTCAAAATGCCAAAATGTAAGAGATTGATCACGTTACATTTATTTATCGCCACATTGTCGATGATAGAATGTCACTTGTCTAAGGCCTCAGGTGTCATTCCATAAGCGATGGCGATGGTCAAAATGCCAAAATGTAAGAGATTGATCACGTTACATTTATTTATCGCCACGTTGTCGATGATAGAATGTCACTTGTCTAAGGCCTCAGGTGTCATTCCATAAGCGATGGCGATGGTCAAAATGCCAAAATGTAAGAGATTGATCACGTTACATTTATTTATCGCCACGTTGTCGATGATAGAATGTCACTTGTCTAAGGCCTCAGGTGTCATTCCATAAGCGATGGCGATGGTCGAAATGCGAAAATTGTAACGTTACGTTACACGAATAATTATGTTTTGACATATTTAATGCTTTGTTCTTTGTTTGTGTACGACCTGGAACGCGCGGGGTACGTGCGGTGCGCGGGAGTGTTCGCATAGAACGAATGATGTGAGAGTGCACGCATGACTTTGTGTCCTGTCGAGCGCCCTAGCAGACACGACTGTTATTTTTTAAAATAAAACTGCATAAACCTTCTTTGGTACATTTAAACTCAGTGTGATCCCGATTTAGGGTTTTTATGCGCCGAGTTTTCCCCGGCTCGAGTTCTACCTTCATAACTCGACGCCTCGCCGCTGGTGCGACGAGCAAGTCGGTCGGCCGTGCCGTCTACCCGCAAGGACATCACCGTACAGCACTTCACTGAACTTCAGCCAACTTCCATCTCCGGCCAGCAGCGGGATTTCGCCTGCAACTACAGGGGAGTACCTATCCCTGCAGGAGTGACAACAGACGATCGTACCCCACGACCCAACAAATCTTTGTGTGCCTCCGACTGAACCAGTCCGATGTTTTGATTACACACTTTTGAAGGTACACACCCGTCTTTTAATTCAACCGCCATCCTCTAGGTGGGATTCGAACGGGTGGAGGTTACAAAATGTAAGAGATTGGCCACGTTACATTTCGATAGTTCTTAGAATTCATATTCATTTTTGTCATTTTACCAAAATTTGAGATTTTACGCTATCGCGACGCAAGCTTTCTTTTCCTTATCCGATTTCTTAATTGAGTATTTGGAGTTAAGAACTTGTCAAACCATACTGAAATGCCAATTTTTTACCGGTTTTCAGTCTATAGTTCAGATTGACAAATACTCAACTTCAAATGCCCAATTTTTGAATTAAGCATTTGAAGTTGAGTATTTGTCAAACTGTGACACTAAAATAGGGTTTGACACGGTCTTAACTCCGAACACTCAATCCAGAAATCGGGCTTTAAATCAGAAATTGGGGGTTAATCTCATTTTGGCGACAGTCAATATCATATATTTTTTTAAGGACTATTGGATGTATTTTTGACAGATTGAGCCGGTGATGAGAATCCGAATGTTCCTTAATAACACACGAATCGCCCCTCTGACTCATCCTATTAATATTATAAACGCGAACATTTGGATGAATGTTTAATTTTTATTCAATCAATGCTAAACGGATCTGAATCAAATTTGGCACAGAGATAGATTAAAGTTTGAAATGGCATATAGTCTATTTTTATCCCGATAATAAAACACTATTTACGCGGGCGAAATCGCGGGCAGAAGCTAGTTACTCATATTTCCATCTGATTTTCATTTAGAAAGCTGGAGGCTCTTAAAAATCTAAACTATAAAACTGGGTATTCACTAGCGGGACCGACCCGCGGGTATGCCTGCGAGCCTTGTTCGCTGTTACTAACCATTATAGATCCGTCCTTTGGCTACTTAGTATTAAATTGCATAGACAGGCCGAACTATAGTAGCGAGGAACGTTAAATAATACGGACATAGCCTACGGGTAAGTCTATCTTGTGAACTCCTTGCTTAAAAGTAAGGTAGCATCAAATCAATACGCCTAAAATGGGACAATAGACTATCACAATTATTAGCACAGTTACACCAATCAGAAATACAATTACAAAAACAAATAAAAGACATTCACTTCCATAACGAACCTTTTTAAACCACTCTACGACAGCCATTTCAATTAAAATGTAAACACCAACAAATTAAAATGTCTGGCGAACTAGTAATTTAAATTGAAGTACGATTAGATTGTTTACGTTGCAAATGAACGGACGTACAAACTCAGTGTGTACATAAAAGGCCGCCAGAAGTAGCCGCCTGCCGAATATTAAATAGCCTGTAGACCCATAGAACATTGAGTCGTCTGTGCGGCCATTGCAGGAGACGGCATTGTCAAAATCCATACTGATATCATTAATGCGAAAGTAACTGTGTCTGTGTACCTGTTTGTCACCGTTGCATGTCTTAACTTCTGAACGAATTTGGATGAAACACTTGGCACATAGATAGACCTTGAATTAGGACATGGTATATAAGTCTCTTTATCCCGAGAGTTCCTTAGGATAGTTTCCAGCATACGTTCAGGCGAAGCCGCGGGTAGAAGCTGTTTTTTTTATGAAAACCAACCAAGGTGGGTCTCAACGTTTTGTCATAGAATTTAAAGACAATTCTGATTATAATGACGTTGACGATGGCTGTCATAAAAGTCAAAATGTATGCTCGGCGCCGTTTCAACAACGAATATTATTAGCACCTTAGTCGCTGCCGGCACAGTTATTCCTTGCTCTGTGTTTTAACCTATCTGCATACATTTAAAAAACGACCCACGTCGACGGAACTTAAAATTTCTATGGCTATTCGCCAGAGGAAATGGCGAATACAGTTAGACTAGCAAGATGATTGATTACGTATTGCGAATTATTTATAGGTACAGTCAACCACATGTCAAGGTAACTCTAAACTATGAAACCGCGCTCACAGCAGTGGCGCTATCTATGTGAAACTGGTGGTATAGCCATGCGGTGGACTGTACCTTTTCTATATGTGTATTGTAATTTGATGTCGGGCGGTTGTTGGTCGGTAATTTCGTCTAGGTTTGGTAGTCAATGGTTTTAGTTACTTTTATGGGTATGTTGGAATTGCCTTGACTCATGAGCATTTTTTCGGATATCTGACCAGTTTAAGAGCAGAACTAAACTAACTACGAACTAACTTGTGTTCCAATGAAATACTATGACACTGTGAGAAAAAAGTGTGTTTTTTTTTATGGGTTTGCTCTTGACATAAATAATTACATTCATCATTATCGTCCACAGCCGAATTCCGCCCACTGCTGAATCTGGGCCTCTCTTTTTAACCCCAGACGTCAAATGAGGGGTGTTATAACTTTGGCGTATGTACCTGTGTGTTTTTATACTTGTGTATGTATATATGTATTTGAGTGTCTGTGGCATCATAGCTCCTAAATGGATGAACCGATTTCGATTTCGTTTTTTTTTCTTTGCAAGGAGACTTTTCGAGAGTGAACTTAGCTAAGTTATGGGCGTTTTACTATTTGAATCGGGGTGTTTTCGCAAGATATCGTGTCATAATTACGTGTTCAATAGATTGTCGATCGAATCGTGTCTACTTCTAGATAAATTATGTAGCACGAAATAAAAATGAGTTGAGGGATTTTTTTAATTTTAAAATTTTAATTGTCTTGTGTCATTTCCACGCTCCTGTACAAAACGTTAGATTCTTTAATAAAGACACATCATCACCATCTTCCGCTCTAGGCTCATGTAATTAGGGTTGGCGCAAAAAAATAAAAACCACAAATGACTAGTAAAAATTTGGAAAAGGTCAAGTTTACTTAAACAAGTTAAATAATAAGTACCTGGGCGACCGAGCTCTACTCGGGTGAAAAAAGAGAAAACGGCGTTTTCTTCGAATGGAACCTAGCTAGATCGATTTATCGCCTCCGAAACCCCCTGCATACTATTCTTCATGAACATCGTTGGAGCCTTTTACGAGATTCAGATTATATATATATATACACAAGAACTGATCGTTTAAAGATATTAGATAGGTAAATATCTAACGAATATTTTATTCACTCATTGATAAAATTTCAATAGGAGAGTTCCAGCATTTCTATAGCAAATTAAATAATTCGTTGAAACAATTGAACGAAATAACGAAACAAACAATTATCGAAACCAGAAATAGACCACCTCATTCATTGTATCATCATTGTTGACTGACAGAATTTCCTCTGGAATTTGCGTCGCCCTCGTAAGGGGGTGAGGCGAGCAGTCCCGGAACTCTGTTCCGTGCCCGCGGGTGCAGCACCGGGGCTCGTAAAAGCGAATTCGTCGCTGGGTGGCCCTGTAGACCTGGCGTGCTGCGAGCGCGAGTCTATACCCGCGCTCGCTAAAGACCGAATGTTCCATATTCCCCACATATATATAGGCCTACACTCCGCCCACAACATTATCCGGTACATACAGCTAACGTTCGTATCAAACATGATATTTTTAAGCCGGGATAACATTGACATTTTAATTATAATGTTAACAGTATATGCAGGGGCTAAATTTAACACATCCTACGCAAAGATTATCAAATATAGGATAGGATATATGGACCCCTTTTCCGCACTTAGACTCGCATTTGGTCCGTTGTACGTACAGGCCTCCAAGGCTGTAATCTACCACGCGGGTCCAGTGCATGTTGGTGGATGTCACGTGTCTTCGAATTTTTGGTTCTAAGACATACCGGTTTCCTCACGATGTTTTCCTTCACCTTTTTTGAGAGCAGTGGTGATATAATAATTTACACAAAGTAAAGCGCCTGCCTGGGTTCGAACCCACGACCTACAACTTATAAGTCACGGCCGTTACCACTGGACCACCACTAGCAAATAGGTAGTTAAACTAACTTGCCAGCGCGTTCGACCGTGTATTTGTCGAATATTATCCCAAGTTTTTTGACTCCGACGGCCGAAATTGAAGTTATTTTTCACTTTGCTGTGTTTTTATTTAGAAGTCGGTTGTATTTTAGTGTAAAAAAAGATTTTATTTTTTAATTTTTGTTGTGGTACAGTCAAGGGTCAAAAATGCAGTCATACTCTACCAAAACTCAAATGGCTAGTTTTTGTAGAAGAAGTTACATTATCCACAACTGATTGAATATATTGTATAGAAATTAAAATATAGATTATTCCTACTAACCGCGAAAAGATGAAATTCTGCTGTCTGCAATAAAATTGCCTTTTCTGTTTTGATAGAGTGTGACTGCAATTTTAACCCTTATCATTATTTTAGAATCTATATCCTAATACAGACGACAGTCTAGTTAGACTTATAACATGATCCAAATTTCATTCAAATCCATTCAGCCAATGAGGCAAGGGTTAACAAAATCAAATAATATAGAAATCCAAATATTCACATTTATAATATCAGTAAGATTTTAACTTGAAACAGTTTACTCTGTCTGTACTTACCAGATGTAAAGTATACGGGACAAAGCTCTAACAAAGTAAAGACTTTTACATTCCTTTTCAAAGCAAAGAAAAGTCAACGTACTCATCGTAAATAAGCTAGTATCTAATTAAAAAGACTAACAATTCAACCCTCTCCATGAGCACGAAGTCGTTGCGATAAAGCCGAGTCTGGACGAGGACAGTTCCTCGAACGCGAGCAGGCGATTATTCGATGTAGTATAAATTACGAACTTAAGAAAGGTGCCGCTAGGAAAGTTAAAATGTGACAGATTGACCACGAAAATGAAGCAAAAAGAGTATGTAAAGATCGCAACAGTAGCCGTCCTGTAATTTCAGCCTAACCCATGGCAAAATTGCGCGTGAGATTATGTATGTGGTAACCACGAAAAATTGCGACAACGCATGTAAATCCGTTATCTTTTTTTACTAGAGATTCTGGGCTTATGTAACATTTCAAACGATTTTCTCCTCATCCTTATCTTTTTGCAAAACTGACAACGTAAACAAATAATAATAAGTAATAGAAATAATCTTGTAATGTTTCAGTTTTCAAGTCAGCATCATGATTTCAGTAAACAGACAGAAAGTCATCCTACCCATACGAACCAAACGTTTTGGGAGTACTTTTTTATCCGTACAGGTAAGGAGTGGAATTCCCTGCCGGAGTTTATTTCCCGATAGCTGCAACCTAGGGGTCTTTATGTTAAGAGTGAATAGGTTATGCAGCATTATCACGCTGCCTATTGATTCGGCTGAATAAAAACTATTCCGTTCGTGTAAGTCGACCTCATTTCTAATTTTTTCTTATTTCGGTTCAAACTTAGAAGTTTGATCATTCCATTGGATGACAGAGAAAATTTTTCTTGTGAATTGGCAACGTATCTACTTGGAAGTAACACGTTTAGTATTTTTTTTAAGAAAATTACAAGTGCAAATCGTTGGATTTATATCGCATTGCGTCCATGCAAACCAATATGTTGCATTTAGTTCTGCAGCATTATTGGACATTTCTTTCTGAGAGTGTCAATTGTTCACCAGGAATTTAATTTGTTTCCGAGTTACCGGCGCATAAGGCCGTCTGTTACAAAGAACCGGTATGTATTTAAAACATTTTAAATTTTAACTGTTTGGAAGGTTCTGTTTTGAGTATTGTGGTGTTTATTTCCTTTTATTTTCTCACCATAGATTCGCTCAGAATCGGTTCTTGGAATATATAACAAGCTGTGGACTGATGTTCCGAGTTATTTCAACACCGACTGAGTTCGGGAAGCGTGTGCTTGCGGGGGTGACTCCATAATATACGAGTGAAGACCCCGGGAGGACGTCGTGACATCGCTCCGCGTCAAGTGATCCCAAAATTTTGTTCCTATTCACTTTTTATAATTTGTAGCAATAGCGAAGTATTTATTGAATAGTTTTTTATATGTATCACCTATTCGTGTCAAAAGGTCGTGAAATGAACCGTTTTTTAATTTTACATTTATGCACGGTTATATTTTAATCGCGCCTAGGGCCGGATAGCGGTTGCAACCCCTTCTCTCCTATAGTCATTATTTTCCAAAATTACAAATTTTATTCTAGACAATCCATTTCCCAACTTTACCGATAGTCTTCCTTTACGTCGCCATTCCTTTTTTCTTTGTATATTTTTTTTTTTACGCTACAAAGTTTGTTTTTATTTTATCTTTTATTCGTCAAAATTAAACGTGACACATGTAGTGACAATTTTTTTTTTTACGCTACAAATTGGCGCCCGAACAACTAAAGTAAGTGTTTTTACCTAATAATTTTGAAATTTAAATGATTCGACATAATTTATTTTTTTTGCTTTATTGAGGATGGTCACTCCCTCTGGGAGCTAATGATTCTTAAGCTTATTTGTTTCAGGACGCTGATATTCTTCCATTCAAGAAAGGTATTCTAGGATTTATACCACCAGTACAGATCTGTGAAGCTGTTATTTTCCTTGACATATTTTTTTCATGAAATGTAATGTTTTTTAATGGAATTTAATTTTGTGAACTATAGTACACATAACCGTCTTTTATTTTATCCACTTATGGCAGCAAATATAACGATAGGTTTCCTGATTTTTACTCCTTATTTAGCCTAGATCTTTGTTTACTAGCTTGGCGTTCGCTGACTGCTGGTTGCTGGATTATTTTTGTCCAGCTGTTCATGCCGTGCTTATTTTTCGCTAGGATTCAATCGTCCTTTGTCTGTTCTTTCATTCGTTATTAGGTCTATACTAGTTACATCATGTCAGAAGAGGAGTTCCCTATTGGTGAGACTCCACGTTGTGATAGTCCCATCATTTCGCGACCACCACCTTGTCCCATTCAGCCAAGAGCTTCTCGCGCTTCCTCACAAAGTGTTGTTCCTTCTCCAATAAGATCTGATGAACGCCCACAATTTACCAGGCAGTTCTCTCTTACTAAGTGGAAGATTGTTTTCGATGGAAAGACCTGCGTACGGGAATTTTTCACGAGTCTAGAAGAGTGCAGGGAGGCCGACAATTTGTCTGATGGTTACTTAGTTAGGCGATTCCATGAAGTCTTGTCAGGTGTCGCACTTCAATATTTTAGGTCAATCCGTCGTCCGGATCTTTCCTTCTTTGAGATCAAAGAAGCCTTTTTTAGGACATTCGGTACGACCGATTTTGAATTTAAGATAAGCCAGGAGGTCCGTAACCTCAAGCAGAGACCGGAACAGCTAATAAGAGAATTTATTATCGAGGTTTCTTACTTAAATGCTAAACTGAGCAAGCCTATTGAAGAATCGGAGTTGTTGCGGATCATCACTCACAACATGTTGCCAAAGTACACTCCTTGCTTGTCCATCCAAAAATTTCATGACATCGATAATTTAATCGAAGCTGTTACTCATTTCGAGTCCTTTCTAAAACCTCCAAAGGCGGTAGCCAGTTTCGATTGTGTTGCCGACCAGTCGACTTCTCAGGCTGTTAACTCACCAAAACCCAGGCCGAACAAAACTTCCCATCAACCAACAACTAGTAAGCCTCGGACTTGTCCTAGTTGTAGTCAGTCTCAGCTTTGCTTAAAATGTAACAAAGTTGGTCATTCTTACCGCTCTTGCCCAGAGATCACAGGCATGATTTGTTTTAAGTGTCGCACTCCTGGATTTATTACTAGAGAATGTCCGAAATGTAATCCAAAAAATGCATAGACCACTGGCGATACGCTTCTTTTCGTACAGTATCCCCAGTGTTTACTACAGATTCATTTGATAACCGACCGTTTATAGAGGTATTATTATGTGGTAGAGTTGTTAAAGCATTGCTTGACACTGGTGCTCAGATTTCGCTTGTTAACGATAATTTTATTCAGCAACTTGGTATTTCTTTGACATCAAAAGACGCTTGTCCCCGTGTTATATCGGCTAATAATTCACCGATTGATATTCTTGGTTCTGTACATCTTCCAGTTAAATTTAACGGTACAACTTTTATTCATGAGTTTTTAGTGGCAAGTTCGATGTCATCTTCTGTTATTTTAGGTATCGAATTTTGGAATAAATTCGGTTTGACGTCTATTTTTAGTCAGGCTTTCGATAAAAATATTGATGGTAATATGTTTATCCCTTCTGTTCAGCACTCTCCCCCTCAAGTTTCCTCTGTTAGTGAGTTTCGTTATATTCATCCTCGTAACATCCTATCGCCGGATCAAGAGTCTTGTCTTCAACAAGTTATTAAGGAGTATGAAGTTATCTCTTCGGAAAAAGTTGGTCTTGGAAAGACATCTTGGTTGTCCCATAAAATTAATACTACGGGATACCCTATCCGTCAAAGATATTATCCCTTATCCCCAGTCAAGTTGAAGATTCTCAATGAAGAGATTGACAAAATGTTAGATATGGGTGTTATTCGTCCTTCTCGTTCTCCATGGGCTAGTCCTGTGGTAATGGTGACAAAAAAGGATGGTTCTGTTCGGTTTTGTGTCGACAGTAGAAAACTGAATAGTGTGACAATCAGAGATTCTTATCCTCTTCCCCGTATTCACGATATCCTCGACAACCTTCGTGGTGCTAGATATATTAGCTCATTGGATTTTAGAAGTGCTTTCTGGCAAATTCCACTTGCTGATAGAGAAAGTTGTGAGAAAACAGCATTTATTGTCCCACAACGTGGTCTCTTTGAGTTTGTTAGGATGCCTTTTGGTCTAACGAACGCTGCTTCGGAGATGCAACGCCTTACTGATATGATCGTTAATTTCGAGTTTACTTCTACCAGTGACGACTGTATTTTTGGGTACGTCGACGACTTGATAATCGTATCTAAAGATTTCTTTGGTCATATGGCGCTGCTCAGGAAGGTGCTTGCTCGACTTAAAGAAGCAGGCTTATCTATAAATTTGAAAAAATGCGAGTTTTGCAAAAGCGAACTAAAATATTTGGGTTATATAGTTAATGAAAAGGGACTTCAAACCGATCCCGGCAAACTTGATGCTATTAAAGATTATCCTACTCCCACTTCAGCTAAGTCATTACGCGGTTTCATTGGTATGTGTTCCTATTATAGGCGTTTCGTTAAAGGGTTTTCTTCTATAATTGCTCCGCTTACTGCCCTTATCGGTAAGAGAAAGGGTAATGATCCAATAAGTTGGAATGATGCAGCCGATCAGGCTTTCACTAAGTTGAAACAAGCGCTAATCGATACGCCTGTTATGGCATGTCCTGATTTCTCCAAGCCGTTCATCCTGCAGTGTGATGCATCAGCTGTTGGTCTTGGTTCGGTACTGACACAAAAGATAGACGATGTTGAGCACCCAATCGCCTATTATTCGCGTTTATTCACTCAAACTGAACGCAATTATAGTACTACAGAACGTGAACTCTTGTCAGTTTTGGATTCAATTAAACATTTTCGATGTTATTTAGATGGGATGAAGTTTTCAGTCATAACAGACCATATGGCCCTTAAGTGGCTCCTCACTCTTAACAACCCATCTGGTCGTTTAGCTCGTTGGGCTACTATTATCTCCCAATATACTTTTGATATTGTGCATCGTAAAGGTTCGCAACATATAGTCCCCGATGTTCTATCCAGGATCTATGCTAATCCTGTGTCGTTTGACCAGGGTCCTGAACATACTAATGACCGTTGGTATAAGAAGGTGTATATAGGTGCTCGAGACACGCCACAAATGTTCCCAGCATACGCTATAAATAACGGTATCCTTATGAGACGCATGCCTGTTACTAGTCCTTTATCTTCTGAACCATGGCACGTGGTGTTACCAGCTGAAAAGGTTCCAGACGCTATTTGGGAAATTCACAATAGTTTTCCTTCGATACATCCCGGTGTTACTAAAACGTATCTAAAGCTTAGGGAGTTGTTCTACTGGCCAAATATGTTCCGTGACGTTACTTCGACGTTAAGTCAATGTGAGGTTTGTAAAGCCTATAAAATCTCGAACACGCAACCTCGCGGTCAGATGTGCTACCCTAAAGAGGTTTCCTTGCCCTTACAGATGATTTCTATCGATATAATTGGTCCGTTGCCCTGTGCTTATTATGGTTATAAATATATCCTTTCTATGGTAGATGTTTTTTCCAAATATGTTTGGCTAGTTTCTCTGAAAAGGATTGACGCTCTTTCTGTTATAAAAGCGTTAGAGTCTGAAATTTTCTTTAATTTTGGGGTTCCGCGTACTATTCTTTGCGACAACGCTACAGTTTTTCGTAGTAATCAATTCCTTAATTTTCTCAGATCTTTTCATATTCAATCACCTACTTTTACGCCATATTATACACCCCAAGCAAATACGGTTGAGCGATACAACCAAAGTGTTATTACGTGTTTAGGTATTTTGGTTGGTGAAAACCAAAGAAGTTGGGCTAAAATGTTACCTAAAGTTAAGCTTTACCTCAATTCTTGTGTTAATCTAGCTACTGGCTTTACGCCTAACTTTCTTATGTTTGGTAGAGAGGTCCTTATGGATAGCAGTCGTGTAGATAGTCAGACTCGAAGCTCTAATTTGGCAGACAGTCGGGCTCGTCATGCTTCAAACCTATCCTCTCTCAGCGA
Organism: Orthosia gracilis; assembly: GCA_947562075.1. Classification (NCBI taxonomy): domain Eukaryota; kingdom Metazoa; phylum Arthropoda; class Insecta; order Lepidoptera; family Noctuidae; genus Orthosia; species Orthosia gracilis. The sequence goes on along the minus strand of OX387265.1, from coordinate 39,213,311 downwards.
AGTTTATGCAAAGGTAGCTGATAATCTTTCTTTAGCTTTCCTCCGTAACTCTCGTGCATATAATTCTAATCGATCAGCTATCACTCTGAATATTGGTGATACTGTATGGAGAAAGAACTTTTCCAAGTCTTCTGGAAATGATTTTTTTTCTGGAAAGCTTGCTCCACGTTTTATTAAGTGCCGTGTAATAAGAGTCATTTCTAGGACCACATATTTGCTCCAGGATTGTGATTCAGTCCACTCCGGACAATATCATATCAAAGATATCTTAAAATAAATTTGATTGAATTCTCTTTGTTCCATTTTAACATTAACATTTGCTTTCTAAACCTTTTTCCTCTTTGGTTTATGGGAATATTTCTTTGCATAAGTTTTTGATTATGTTAAAAACTTCATGAATTATCTGTTAATAATGACATCTATTTATTTCTGTGTTGTGTCAACCTGTGTTCTCAGGTTATTTTATTTCTTTTAGTTTAACACAAATGGTGTGTCATTCTACATTTAATTTGAATTTAAACTTGAGTTTTCTGACTTGAGTTCTCTGATTTGAGTTTTTTTGTCTTGAATTCTTCTTTGACTTAATTGACTTAAGTTTTCTTTCTCAAACTTGTTTTTTTGTTTTTTGTCCAACTTGTCTTTCGTTTCTATAACTAAGGTTGGACTTTACGTGTTGACGTTATTTATTTATTTTTTGGGGATCCCCGGGTTTTTTCTTATTGTTGTTAGGTAATAGTTAAGTCTTATGTTAAGTTAGGCTAGCTTTACTTAGATGTATAGTTCCCTGGTTGTTCTTCATAGTTGTTAGGATGTGGTAGTTGTTGGTGTTTGTCTCTAATTGAACAATATATATTTAGATTTATGAGTTTGTTATTTTCTTTCATATTCTCCATAGATGTAATCGAGATATCGCGAGTTCGCGCGGATAACGTTTAGATGTGGTGGCCACCGTGTTTATTCAGTATCTTTTGCACTTCGATATCGTTTGATTCAGAAATGATTCCTGCTGTTGTCATTGCCTGTTCCAGCTTTATCTTTCTTCTCACTCGTACTTTCGTCCTTTTTTTCTTAGAAAGGGGGTATTGCAGCATTATCACGCTGCCTATTGATTCGGCTGAATAAAAACTATTCCGTTCGTGTAAGTCGACCTCATTTCTAATTTTTTCTTATTTCGGTTCAAACTTAGAAGTTTGATCATTCCATTGGATGACAGAGAAAATTTTTCTTGTGAATTGGCAACGTATCTACTTGGAAGTAACACGTTTAGTATTTTTTTTAAGAAAATTACAAGTGCAAATCGTTGGATTTATATCGCATTGCGTCCATGCAAACCAATATGTTGCATTTAGTTCTGCAGCATTATTGGACATTTCTTTCTGAGAGTGTCAATTGTTCACCAGGAATTTAATTTGTTTCCGAGTTACCGGCGCATAAGGCCGTCTGTTACAAAGAACCGGTATGTATTTAAAACATTTTAAATTTTAACTGTTTGGAAGGTTCTGTTTTGAGTATTGTGGTGTTTATTTCCTTTTATTTTCTCACCATAGATTCGCTCAGAATCGGTTCTTGGAATATATAACAAGCTGTGGACTGATGTTCCGAGTTATTTCAACACCGACTGAGTTCGGGAAGCGTGTGCTTGCGGGGGTGACTCCATAATATACGAGTGAAGACCCCGGGAGGACGTCGTGACATCGCTCCGCGTCAAGTGATCCCAAAATTTTGTTCCTATTCACTTTTTATAATTTGTAGCAATAGCGAAGTATTTATTGAATAGTTTTTTATATGTATCACCTATTCGTGTCAAAAGGTCGTGAAATGAACCGTTTTTTAATTTTACATTTATGCACGGTTATATTTTAATCGCGCCTAGGGCCGGATAGCGGTTGCAACCCCTTCTCTCCTATAGTCATTATTTTCCAAAATTACAAATTTTATTCTAGACAATCCATTTCCCAACTTTACCGATAGTCTTCCTTTACGTCGCCATTCCTTTTTTCTTTGTATATTTTTTTTTTTACGCTACAAAGTTTGTTTTTATTTTATCTTTTATTCGTCAAAATTAAACGTGACACATGTAGTGACAATTTTTTTTTTTACGCTACAGTTACTTCTAGGCCAGCGTGCCTCATCGTCGACAAAACCGTCGCTTACCATCAGGTGAGATAGTGTCCAGCCGCGAGCCTTTTTATAAAAAGAAATAAAATCGCCTGCCGAGTCTTCTGTGGATTATCCCGCTTTTCAACGGGCAAGAAACTCTTCTTGTCCAAACGCGACTTTAAGTCCGAGTTTCAACCCTCAGTTTGTTTTGTGGTGGATAGTAGTATGACGTCACGTTTCGCTTCGATTACTAGTTTTTAATTTAATCTAACTGTGCCTCGGGGTGCCGTTTGCTTTGAGATATCTTTAAATTTTTAAATTCGTCTTTAAATTGCAAAACTAAATGAGTTTTGAATGGCTTTCGGTTTAAGTGCGGGCGAATAAAGTAAATTTCTGGCTAAAGCAATTGCAAGAAAAACATAATGAGAAAGTTCGTAAGGTAACTCTTTCATGCAAAAACTACAGAACGAATTTCAATGAAATTTCATAGTAATATACATTACTAGCTGACCCGTGCAACTTCGTCTGCGTCACATAAGAAAATGAGAGGGTTAGAAAATGGGGCATAATAAAAATGCACGCGCGATGCTAGATCATATTTTGCTGCAGAGTTATTTTAAAACTGTGAATTGAGATATTCATTGAAATAAAATGATGTTAGGGCGACTTTGTGCAAAATTAAATATTTGTGATAAATAATGTATTTATTTGGCATATGTTTGGTTTATGAAAATACCTTCGCAAATAATGCATATTTTTTAACAAATTTGATTACCATTAAAAAAGTTATAATGAGCAAAGATAAAGACAAAAATTCTTTATTTCACTAGGCTATTAAGCGGCACTTTTGAACGTCTAAATTTAAAGTTGATAATAATTGATTCTACCGTCCATTCGGAAAAGTTGCTTGTTATAGAGAAGTACAGACAAGAAACTCCAAATTTACTATTAAGAAAAAAGTGTTTTCCATCATTTTCGAGTACATACATACATAAATTCATATACGTGAAGACGATGCACCCAGCACTACTATATTACATATAGGTTTAAAGGATTACAAGCACTAAGAGGTAAATTCCTTGTTACTAGATAAATAGGAACATGGTTCTCACATACTTACAAATATTGCAAACATAGGTAAATTACCTAATTCAACAACAATGGAACAGTGTGCGAGTCATTTTTTTTAAACAAAAGGAGAAGAAAAACATAATAAAGCATGACTACAATTATGAATATAATACAAATTAACCAGTTTGATTTTGTCTACACTAAAGCCATCCTTAAAAGATAGACATATGCTATAGCGGACTTCTTTTTTAGAACTTTTTAAGAGGAACAATTTTATTTCGTCATACATGATTATTGCGTAACTAATTTAACCGTTTACGCAGCGCACGCAACGGAAGCTCTCAAAAGGATATAATACATTTGCCCCGTTTTTGCAACATTTTTCATTGATGCGCCGCTCATATTGTTCGTAGCGTGATGATAAATTATTATAGCCTATAACCTTCCTAGATAAATGGGCTACCCAACATTAAAATATTTTTTCAATTCGAACTTGTAGTTCCTGAGATTAGCGCGTTCATCCAGCCAAACAAACAAACTCTTCAGCTTTATCTGGGAGCACAGTAGTGTCCCCGCCAAGACGAGCCAAACGAAACGCAAGGGCACTCAGGGACACACCGTCACATATTTTGCATAAGGTGTAGAGATTGTAAAGTTACCAGTAAGTAACCAACCTTACATGATTAGGGCGTGTAGAGTTAGAAGCTTGGCTCTACATGAAATCTGATAAATTTTTGACAGTGCGAGCCATGTGGTCTCGTCTTGGCAACATTTTGCATGAAAATGTTTTTTGTGGTAATATTAGTGTTGTACTACACTAATATTGCCACAAAAAACATCAGAACAACACAAAGGTTTAAACTCATTTCTTTAATTCTAAGATATTGGATGGTGATTGGATCCTAGAGTCGTATATAACAAATAAAATGTATCCATTAGGAATCAATAAACAAAATAATATGAATATTACACTCTTCTGAATATTTTAATGGCATCAAGAGGAATTGAAATGAATACTTGAAGACGCACACGTGTATGTATTCTCCACGCTAATATTCTCGGCAACAAATGTAAGTGACATATGAGGGTAGCAATAATGGTTGCTAAGCTGAGGATGTAAGTATGAATAAAAAAAAACTAAGATTGAATGAAACCAGAAAATAAACCTACAATTAGGTATACCTACCTGACTATTTGAATAATTTTATATAGTTGTGCTAGTACACCAAGGTAAACCACTGCAAATACAACTTGGTAAAATGGGGGTTTACTGACCCGTCTGACAGCAAATGTGAGTGTGGTGGTGGTGGTAGAACATGACCCACTTCTTGGAATGGTCCATATGGGCATACGCCCGCACTTTTGAGGACTTGAACAAAAACGCCACTGATAAACGTGCCCTCCCTCCCTCCCCTTTGTGCCTATTGGTCTTGTTTGTTCTGTCTCCTGCTTGATATGGAGAGAAGTGGAAATTTGAATTTTTCCTACTCCTCCATTACTCTTTTCTGATTAATTTCGTTGCGGGATCCAAGACAGTTAAATTCATTCTCCGGGACTTCGTCGAGCTTCATTGCCTCGGCGCTTTTCTGGTGGTCGCCCCTGTTGATTCTGGCTTGCAGGAGTTGCAGTGGTTTGGAAATAGTGCGTTGGGATTGATAAACGTGGCCAAATTATGAGTTAAATTACTATCGACTTCAAAGGAAAAAAATACTTAATAATATTTTACAATACGGTCAGGGTAGACAAAACTGCAAACGGATCGAGTAGATTTTAGTCAATTATTGATATTGAACGAACTTTTGCCCTTAGCTCGCTCCCGTGGTTTCATGCCGTGCATTTTTTCACGACAATAAAGCTAACCTTTCCTTACCTTCTCAGTTTTCTATCAGTGAAACGATTTACAAATATATAAACATAGATTAAAGTAAAAGCTTCAAAACAACAAAATCATTTTTCCTTTCTAAACTTCTTCTTCCTGCTGGGGTAGCCGTAGAACAATTTCTTCTTCCATACCGTCCTGCCCCCGTCACGCTATCACTGACTCCCTTTTCATTCATGTCACTCCTCACCTACTCCATCCATCTTCACTTTATCCTTCCACTCCCTCTCCATCCACATTTATATTCATTATTACTCTTTTTGTAACATGCGTTTCAAACTTCCTCTAATATACGTTTTTCTCACTTTATCCATTCTCGTCACGCCGCACATCCATCTCAACATTTGCAGATCGGTATGGGCGTTCCAGCGAGAGGTATGGGCACGGAACTGGAGAAACCGCCAAAATCGCAGAACAGGTATTCCGTTTAAGCTCACTTTCAGACCAACACTCACCAGTCTGTGTCATCACACATTAATTTATTTGGCTAATATTTCTGGAAGTGTGTAAAATAAACAAAAAGCACAATAGCCAAATACCCAAAAATACCTACTTTGAGTAGGTACTGTAACTACATGAGACACAGGCAGATGTAAACAAAATAACAAAGGTATAAAACGGACGACAGAGCGGAAACACGGGTCACAGGCATATTGGAAACGAAACTATGTCGCGAAGTTTTACATTATTTTTTACTCGACTATGGAAAAAGGATGGTTATGAGCGTTAAAGCCTTTTTGTGTTTGTTTTATAATAATAACGTACATGTTTGTTAAAGTGGCCAACACATAAGATACATGAATTTCATGAGAAAATATCTAAACTCAGAAAATATTGAGTTCTTTCTCTCGCAATTCAGAAACGCTAACGAGCAAAATTCGGGCGCAATTTGCAGTCTTACAAAATAATTATCATTCAAAATTCTGAACTATTTCATAACAAGGTTAAGGTTTTTGCAATTATTTAAAGGAAGAAAACCCCTTAATTTACCGCGTACTTCCCTTAGAGAGTGACAAATAACTACTAAGGGCCGATTTCACCAATGAAACTGATCGCGATTAGTTCAACTAAATTCAGTTTATGCGAATACACCGGTCGGATTGGTAGTTTTGCAGCGGTCTCAACTAATCAGAGCGCTGTATATTTGCATAAACTGAGTTTAGTTGAACTAATCGCGATTAGTTCCATTGGTGAAATCGGCCCTAAGACTACAAAGATACAAAGAGATATTCGAAACCAATCTTCATTTCATTAAAGTAACTTGTTTAAAGTTTTCAAAACCCTATTATGAATTACAGTCTCGAAACAATCCATTTTGTATATACCTAGTAGATAGGTGCTGTCTTTGGGGAAGGTAAACATTGTGAGAAAATCTAATTGTAGTACTATTCAAACATAATAGTGGCTGTGAAGCGCGCTACTCGCTGCGCACAGCGCACACCCCCGCTGTCACATGAATTTGATACTGGACAGGGATTCGCTTCTTGTTCGGAGCCACCATTTCATTTGAATGGTAATGTAAAATAGGTCTGAAATCGCCAATCCAACTTTAGCAAGCGTGGTATAAAAGCCTGGCCCTATTGTAGTTGGCCCTATTGTGGTTGTTGTTGTTGTTAGGTAGTTTATTAACCCGACTTCAATTGTTGTTCATAATTTTTATTTTGTACACCTACCACTGTTGTGTCCTTTTTTACCCAAAGGTTGACTGGTAGAGAATGCCTTGCTGCATTAAGTCCGCCTATGTATCACCAATGTACATGAAGTTTAAATAAATAAATAAATAAATAAATATTGTGGGACAGAGCTTAAGATGGTATTATTTGCCGATATATTTGACAAATAGAGGTCAAATTCTGCCAGATCACGATCGTTTTCTTTTCTTGTACGTAGTAGTTACTTAGGCAGATTCAAAAATAGCACTTATGAATAAATTGATTTTAACTTATGACATTATTACAGCGTATGTCTAGGAAGTAGAAAATAAGACAAGACTAAGAGCTTGTCCCATTTCACGCCCGTATGACTCTCATGCAGGATCACATTAACATTCTACGAAGTAACTCCGACTTAACCTGATTTTCAAACAGTTCCGTCAACTTTGAGATACAGTGAAAGTAAACTTAACAAATTAAGATATGTTTAATTACACTGAGCAGAGGTTTAATCAGCATCAAAGCATTAGGTATTTACTTAGTTATAAAATAAGGAAATTAATAAACGCATAAAAAACAACAATTTTACTGTCTCCAAACTATCTTAGACAGGTGCTTTTGAATCCGGAAATGTTTCGGTAAGTCTGCAAGTTTGATTCGGAATAAAACTGCCTTTCATTGTCGGAAATATATATAACGCTGTTTATTATGTACACAAAAAGTTTAATAATATAAACTGGAACCCGACTACGGTTTTCTTGTTAGACTGTTTCCCGGTCCATAATGAATCGATTGACACCTTATTTATCAAAATCGGATGATTAGTTATTAGTTTAGGCGCTACGGAGGAACATACGTTAATACAAACATACATACATAGACTGCTAAAATCATAACATTACCCATTGGTTTCGAATTAAAAATAATTCTTATAGTAATCGAAATACCACACAATTTATTCACCTTGCCTTCATTCATAGCCTTGTCCGCAACTAACAATTCAGCATTTAAAAAATACCAGTGAATCCATCACCCATTCGATTGACCAGACACAATGAAGTAAGTAAACTATCGTCTCTGTTATTACTCTTTTCTATAGGTCTCGAGATAAAAAGAGGGACCAAGCTGAAACAGCATGTTATTCAACCCGTGAAAATTGGACCCGCATGGTACCTTCATGTTGTTTACGTTGCTATGCGTCAGTTTATCGAAACCAGTATCTAATCGGAAAGGTAGAATGTCGGTTCGATTCGATCTCGACGGTCATTTGTTTTTAGGTTAGGAAAATATTAGTTGTGACGCATAAATATTTGGTTTCAGATTTTTGACAGCTAATTTTAATTGCATTTTTGTAATGGGTTTTTTTTCACAATGATTGGCCTCCTAAGGCACTTGTCCCACCGCCGACGAGCGATTAGCTGTCGGCTATAAGCGAGTGTTCTTGTGCGAGGGGCGATGTTTCGCACCGCTCGCTCGAGGCGGCCGCACTGTAGGTAGAAATGACCGCCTGGTTGGTCTCTCGGTGTGAGTTCTGCCGCCAAGCGAGCAAGCGAGCATCGCTGAGCGAGTATAACTTTGCTAGCTCTTATCGCTGCGACATACTTGGTGTGAGAGTTCTCGCCGGTAGTGTGAACAGCTGGCGATCAACTATTACTACATGTGTCTCTTTTATTGACACGGGATCTTGTATTTTATGTACTTTTCTTCAGCAAGAAAATAAACGATAGCTTATCGCTTACTCGTCGGCGTCGGGACAAGTGCCTAAAACTATCTAAACTCATCAATAACATGCAAAATCGATTTAATGGAATTCTTTCTCTGATGAAAAACAGTACACTATCGCTGAATTCCATGGGCTACATTTTATGCCGAAAAAACTGCACGGTTCCTGTTGATAACGCAGCCGCGGCTATAATATTAATATGTTTGTCCTTCGTGAAGTAACGAAAATTATTGTTGCTTTTTTTAATTTTTTGTTTTTTTTTTTTGTTTTGTTTTTGTTTTTTTTTATCTCAAAATGTTCCCAAAATAATATTCTAAAACAAGAAGAAATATTGAACAAAACATAGTCGGTATTTTTACCCGACTGCCGAAGGAGGGTAATGTGTTTATCAGTCGTAGAATGTATGTTTGTTCCTATGTGGCATTCTAGAGACCAAACGTGTAGGTCGATTTTGATTATTCTTACGTCAATCGATTCTACTTAATCTTGCGAGTGTCACTGGCAACATTTCACTTCTTAAGTAGTCGGGGTTTTTGATTTTTATTTTTAACTTTTTTCCTTACCTTCTCAAATATCAGTCTAAAACAAGACCAAATACTTTTTTTTTCATATAATATAAGCAAATGAACGCTGCGTAGTGTTTTTTTTGTTATAATATTTGTATATCACCCTTGGAGTGTGACCGCAAATAACATTATAACTAAAAAGTTCTAAACAATATTTTCTTTCTGTCATCTCTTATAATCCCACCCTTGAATATAAAACGGATCAAATTCACGAAGTTTTATTACAGTAAAACAATCAATAGTTTAAGAGTAATTCGCAGATTATTTATAAGAAAATAATTATCAATGAACAATAAATGTTTATCGAAAGAGCCAATTTGAGTGTTATGTATCCATAAGTAACACCAAAAAAACTTAAAATGCCATATTACAAAAACCGGTTTTACTAATAACCCAAGTTTAAACCTCTATAATGTACGGTGAAAACAAGGTTTTTTAGACTTAAGTCGGTCTTATTCACAGTATTTTATGCCTGAAGATATACATTTTATATTTTTTTTTTTATAAATTCCACTGCGTATTATTTTAAGAGACCCTAAAAAATTGTTGTACAATATAATATTTATAAGAACTAGCTAAAGAGCTTTCAATCATATATTGTTCTTTTTTCAAATTCTCAAATCGAACGGTTTTCATTTAAAGTAACCATTTTAAACTTTTTCCATCCGTGATGCAATTAAAATTGTCCCAGTAATTGTACCTCCGATCCCTTTGGCCTCAGCAAAGGAGGGAGCACTTAACGTCGAGGCCTCATCCCTCCGGAGTTGATTGACCCCGCGCGAGCCTGCGTTTGATAAAAACGCCGGGTGGCCCTACCATGTGCTTGTATTTTCAGTGTTACTGAAGGAAAGCGCCAGTCGGCACCGAGCCGTCACTGACGACGCATGTGTCCGCGCCAGCCTCTGATAGCTCCGCGCCGCGTAAATAACTTCGATACATATTACGAAAAAATTAAACTAACTTTTTTTAGTGTTGAAATTATTTCAGGTGTTAAATTAATTTTTGTGTTATTTGAGAAAGTGTTGAAACTTTTAAAGCCTCCAACTTTCTTCGACGAATTTTGTGGGTTCGTAAGAAGACTACTGATCGGACATTAACGTCGTCTTCGCACCCAATCATCGTTGAAGTCCGAACTTGGAATTGTACGCAGCGAATTGGACTATATTCTCGTCCGCACCTGTAAATGTGCTCGATGAAATGTAAACGATAATGTGAGGACATAATAATGAATGTTTTGTTGATATAGTTTGAAAACAATCGCTTGTCGGTGCGTGTAGTGGTGTTTCAATTTTATGCTTTGACTGGCCGTTTCCTGCGACGACAACGAACGGAAGTCGCCGATACGAAGACCGTGTTGAACGAAGTCAGTTGGAAATAGCAGCTCTGTTCATCAACACAACGGTAACTAACATTTGTTTTCTCTGAACGTGTTTGTTGTGGAAACAATACATATTATGAATGTACAGTACAATGTTTAGACCCACCTCTGACTTGCACACGTAGAGTGCAGTTGAATCAAAACAGACTTCAGTTTCATGTTTATAGTTTCAATTTTGGTGATCCTATTTCGGTGATGCATTTCATTACGTCAAGGAACTGGACTTAATTAAACCTGGGACGTTGCTACGGAGTTGGTTCATTAATTGGAATTCCTTTCACGTTCGCGTCGGGGATTCGATCAGACATAATATTTTGTTACGAGTTTATGACACGAATGAAAGCGTATTCTACCGTACTTATTCGTTGAATATTTAGAGATAACTCGTGAACGTGACCGGGTGGCATTATTTTTGATAACGGAAAATTATGTTTTGGTCAGATTTATTAAGGAAGGAGAAATAATTACTGTTTACCTCAGTGACGCTTGAAGAAACCTTGGCCATACAATATTTGGTCTTAAATTTCTTGGTCTCGAAATGTCGTGGCCCAGTAACTATTTTTGTGATTTGAGTAGACAACTATTTTTGGTATAACAATCTGTGGCATTTACTTTTGAAGAAGTGATGACTTTTAATTTGTTCGCTGTCAGTCTCACATACTATTTTTTAATCTATTTGTTTTAGCTGTAGGTAAGTCGTCCGTAATTGATAAATTAATAAAACTTTGTGTGTTTCATACATAATATAAAATACCAATATAATTACATGTCGTTAATTGAAACAGACATACCGACCAATATTTCCCTAGAATAGTCTGTTCTTTATTGATGTTGTAATCATCATCATTATCAATTTTATGACCATTGTGCCGTCCTCCCCGTTTCGAACAGGAGTCTATTTTTAGTAGCCATTAATTTTTAGGGCAGGTCCCACCTTCATCAGTATTGTGTTGTTGTATTTATGTTTGATCTATACCGCTGTTCTCTGCTTTTGTTTCGAATTTTTCACATTAATAAGAAATCTTGATTAATACTGAGCAATTTGATAACGTAACAACTAATCTTTGTTTTTTGTCAAGTGATTATATTAAGTTTATCCTTGAGAAATAAATGAAAATAGAAAAACATTAAAAAAAACTGAGACAGGATTTTGCAAATTTCATAATTTTTCCAGATTTGAGTTCTAGTTCTTCTACTAGTAATGTTTAAAGAATATTACACAAGCGAATATTCTGGAAAGTCTAGAAGATAAGATTTTTTTTAAGGCTAAATGATTATTGCATCTTTAAATGTAGTTGTTTTTTTTTTTAATCTTAAACACAGGGTTTTTCGTAAAATTCTTTATTAAACATAGGCACTCATCTTTTACTATTGTGGAATGTTATTTATGTCATTATTAAGGCGATTAATTGTTTAGGGAGAATTTATGTGATCTGGTTAACAAATCATCAAATTCCTAGAATGATTTCACAAATATTCTCAATGTTGTATAATTATTATCGTCTACTGACAGTAACGCGTAAGACATGTCTGTATGTCTGTTAAATTATTTAAACAAACATCGCGAGTCGATCATCGTGTTGACACATTTATTTATAAAATCATGATCGTTGTCATGCCTACAAATAAGAATGTGAGTATTTTTTAATACGGAAGATGTATGACTGATAAAGTCATATATAATTATATGTCAAGTTATTACGTATTTGCATTGATGATTTTGAAATGTATGGCCCCAGATTATCACAGACGTTTATTAAAGTTGTCGGGAATTGTTACTAACGTTCCTTCAATTTCTAAGTTAATAAAATCTATTCGGCACCTGCCCAAAAATAAACAAGAAAACATAGAAAACTTGTACATTTAATAAGTGTGTGTTAGAATATAGAAACTTAAATAATATATTAAATTGGGAATAATTTAAAAATAGACAAGGATACAGTCAACATAAAGAACTTTTCATTTACATTTTTATTTAAACCAGGATGCTCTGTTAAAAAAAGGTCAAAGTAAAACACCTTTTTAATTTGAAAACGGATCTCAACACCCGTGTAAAATATGTACCGTTCCCTGCCTATTCGAAGAAGTTTTCTTGGTTGAATTTTAATACTCAACAGACCATTCGAAAGGATTTTAAATCCAAAACAGCCTTCAACCAAGTTATGGTGAAAGATTTTAGACATAATTTTATTAAGATCAAAATACTTTTACAACTCGTTTTTTGTATTCGGTAATATCATCAGCATAAGCAGGTAATACATACGGTTAAATATATTTTTTTCTCAAAAGAATTAACAAATTCACTTATAGAGAAAACATAATAGTTTTAGAATAATGTTATCTGCCAGTAAGCGTAGATAAAATACAAAAACAAGCATGTGTCTTAAAAAACATTACAATAATACTTCGAATTAACATACATCGTTTTAGCATAACAAGTACAAAATAAGTAAACCAGAAGAAGGTAAGTAACACACAACAAACAACAGAACAGTTTTGAGCGAAATATATAAGCATCCAAATAACAAAAGATGTATTGTAAAAATAACTGAATTGTAATTTGTCATGGTGTGCAGTACAACTAAATCCATTAACGTATCTGTCAGTAGATTTGCTAACTAGGGATAGGATTTTGACATAAGGTCCATAAACAAGTCAATAAAAAAATTATAATTCTTTCATGCAGGTGATAGTCGAAATGCCAAAATGAAATGTATTGAATTATTCATCACTTCGATAGCGCTGGACATTACCGTACATTTTGACATTTTTCTAATCGCTATTACAACGTTTTCATTGAAAGGATGTCTCTCTGACTTGTCTAGATTTTATTTAATTTTTTTATAGGTTTGCTCTTGAGTCTAGTCTGGGTCAGAGATGACAGAGACAGAGTCGACGATGAAGTGAGCTAACCCAGAAGAAGCCTGTTCGCTCAAACTTTAGCTTTTTTTAAGCTAGCTTAATTTTTTTTTTTTAGAATTAATTACATTTAAACATATAAGTGTTGTGTGTATTTGTAATCACCTCTTAAAACAATTTATTTCTTTTGATACCCCACACGATGGGTGAGGAAGAAAAGAAAAATTTGGGCCCCCACAATATGGCGCCCAAAATCCGCCATTTTTCAATTTTCCAATTTAAATGCAGCCAGTGACACTCGCAGGGTTAAGACGAATCGATTGACGTAAGAATCATCAAAATCGGCCAACGCGTTTGGTCTCTAGAACGCCACATAGGAACAAACATACATACATACATACACAGACTGATAACCACACTACCCTCCTTCGGCAGTCGGGTAAAAAGGGTTCCAAATAGGTACTGCAAAATCTAACGGATTTATGCAGATATACAATATCTAATGCCAAAGTTACATCTCTATTATCTATATTTTATTTAACAATCACCTTACTCTTGGCTTTGTACTCATACAGATAAATGAATTCACCGTTCGCAGTTGTCTCTTTAACAGAATGAAATATTGATCGCAATTTGACTCAGAAATACGCAGCGATTTTGATACCGGACGTTTACATAAATGTTTCATAAACATAGTACATAATTTATTACTGAACTAGTATCAAATGTTAAAGGAAAACATGGCACACTAATGCGTTTGCTATGAAGTGAAATGTTCTATTTTCGAATTATTATAGCACTGGTGTTTGTAATTCTACATCATTAAAAAAAATTGGTAATATTTTAAAAAATCTTAGTTCAGGGACCTTACCATGACGTTTAACAGCAAAACTATCTCGATGCGACTGTGAAAAAGGGACAGAACTATTTGTCTTGTATAGCTCCGTCTTTCTCTCACTGTGAAACCAAGGTAGTTTTGACCATTTTTTTGGTCATGGTTGGGCGCCCCTGGAGTCAGGGTACAAATTATTAAAATTTCGCGCATTTAAATTAACTACATCGTCAAATAAATAAATAAATATAGAAAATTAACCCTGAAGGTAGGTACGCAGTACCGGGATAATAATTATTCAATATTTGATAAAGTGTACCTTTCAAGTTTCTTCTATACTCGTTTAGGCCTTGAGGAAGTAGGATATGATATGGACGAATAGAACTTGCATCGCTTTCACACATTTTTGAATATTATTGGAAAGAAGGGATAATACCTACAAAATATTCTCTAAGTAAATTGTAACAATATATAGCTAAACAATTTTTTCTTCAGCCTATATTGTCCCACTGCTGGGCAAAGGTCTCCCCCATAGCTTTCCACTCTTCTCGATTTCTTTCCATCTCCTGCCAATCTCCCGCAAATGCCTCTAAGTCGACACGCCAGCGTTTTCTCGGCCTCCCACGGCGACGCCGCCCATTTTCCGGCTCTTACTGCGTGATGATTCTGGCCTATCTATCATTATGCATTCTGCAAATATGACCCGCCCAATCCCACTTCAGACCAGCAGACTTGCTGCCCACATCGGCGATTCCTGTTTTGGAGCGTATCCATCTTCCGGCTCCCACTTCGTGACGATTCTGTCCCATCTATCATTATGCATTCTGCATATATGACCCGCCTAATCCCACTTCAGACCAGCAGACTTGCTGCCAACATCGGCGATTCCTGTTTTGGAGCGTAGTATTACGTATTCGGTCGCTACCTAAACATATCTAAGTGAAAAACAATAAACAGCAAGCCGTTTAGTCCTCCTAAATCCTATTACCAACAATACCAAAGTCCCACAAGTGTTTGCTTAATATTATCGGATAACGGTTGGGCCTAAACGAGCCCTCAGAAGCTAGTAGTAAATCCCTAAACATATTTAGTGGTACTTATCCTAACGAGAACGCCCTAAGGCCAGGGGTTTGTTTGAGATGGGATCTGTTTAGACCAAACTAAGAGGAAACAAGAACAGATTTGGAAGCAAGAGCATTAGTAATCAAGTTTATTAATGTTATTTCTTTGTTGATTATTTAATTTCCAATGTTTTTGCTGTGCTACTTGGCAACATTGTGTTGTAAACACAGAACATTCAATCTGCCTTTTTTAAATCCTGGGCCACCATGATACAGGCTGTATCTAGTTTGGACCTATGGCTACTTCCATTGTATTGCATTCTCTTCCGTTATATTCAAATATTTGAAAATATTATTTATAGCTTCTGCACGCGGCTTCGCCCGCGTAAAAAGCGTTTTATCATCCTAAAGAAAACAAAAATAGCCTATGTCCTTCTCAGGGTCTCAAACTCTCTCCATGCCAAATTTCATCAAAATCGGTTCAGTAGATTCAGAGATTACCTCCTACAATCTCCCAAACTCACAAACTTTACCTCTCTATAATATTATAGTATAGAAAAAGAATTAATATTCATGGGTCCCTGTATATTCACTGCTCGAACATTTAGCTTACTCTTAAAGATCAATGAAGTAGCTCTTCAGTAAATTTTGACTGACTCCGCTCGTTTAGGGTTGGAGAGAGGGTCTTTAAACGATAATTATATTACGTGGACTATCTACCTATACTTCTTATAAGTGAAGAATGGAAGAAACAAAATTCTTAGTTTATTTGCCCGGATTGTGGAGGTCAGATAGACATACTGGGATTCAGCTGCTTTGGTCAAACTGGATTCTGACCCTAACAAAGTAGCCAAAGATTAGGCCGATGATGATGCCTAAGTTAGTACAATGTCGTTGTAAGACAATGAGAATAAAAATAATTAGTTTTCTGTAGTTTTCCTTGTTTATCTAATACCTTTAAACGAACAATTCTTGTATATATATATATAATCTGAATCTCGGAAACGGCTCCAACGATTTTCATAAAATTTAGTATGCAGGGGTTTTCGGAGGCGATAAATCGATCTAGCTAGGTTTCATTTTAAGGAAACGTCGTTTTCTCTATATTCACCCGAGCATGTCTACGGCGCCCAGGTACTAACGTTTAAATGGGACTTGAAAGGACGACTTTTCAACAGCCCCGGGGAAGACAAGCAACTGAAAACTTCAGTCGCTGAAGTTATATTTAGCTTCTACACAGTTTAGATTTTATTTTCAACTTCTAATTAAGAATCCTTTTAAAAGTATTTAGAGACTTTTTTACAAATTACCTACTTATTTTTTGTGTTCTTACGACTCTTTTTATAGAGCTTCTGGATGGTTCTGTCATTGTTTTCGTTGAATACGGGATGTTTTAGGAGGAAATTTCTATTTTGTAGGTGTGGGTCTCTGACTTTGGTATCTGATATTTCTTAGGGGCAGTTTTCCCTACATGTTTCCGTCTTGTATTTCTGTGGACTGTATAGGTAGGCTGGTATTTTGCTTGGATGGAAACGACTTGCTGAATTCAATAACATTTTACTTTTCGCTTGTCATTACAGAATATATCAGAATAAGTGATGCCGCACCAAAAAGGCAGAGAGCAATCTTGACATTTTTATTAAATATCCGCGCAACTTCGTCTGCGTCACCTAAGAGAGAGAGTAGTTTAAGTTTTTTTGCAACATTTTTCATTGATGTTCCGCTCCTATTGGTCGTAGCGTGATGTTATATAGCCTATAACCTACCTCGATAAATGGACTATCCAACACAAAAATAATTTTTCAATTCCAACCAGTAGTTCCTGAGATTAGCGCGTTCAAACAAACAAACAAACTCTTCAGCTTTATAATATTAGTTTAGATGAAAATAATATAACAAAATAAAAAACAAAACACTATACAGGTACTGACAGGCACCATGGCCTCCCGTGAGGCCAAAAACAGAAAACGGCAGGATGATACCTACGATTATGACTGGTCTGTAGTAGCCCTTGACAGAGAGATGTGGAAAGAGAGAAGAGACTTCTTGTATTAGAAAATATAGTCATGATATTAATTATTTTTTCTCAGAAAAAGGTGAAAAACAATCCCAGGAAGGAGTAATGAGACATAAGTATATTATTATTGCTCGCGACAAGGCAATTATTTGTATAAATATTGATTTTAGTGTAGAGAAAACAAACTGTTTACTAAGAATCAATGTTTAACAGATAATAACAATTTATGACGTTTAAGTACTTAACGAAACAAAATTTAAACATGATCAGTTTTATTTTTGTAGGTAAGAAACGTTTTGGGCATACTTTCAGTGTGCACGGAGTAGCCTTTTTCCAGAGTCTGTGTTTCCTGGCAGTCATAACCTAGATGTATTTGCTATAAGCAAGCACGCTTCATTGTCGACCACATCTCCGCTAACCTTCAAGTGAAATAATGTTCAAACGTGAGCATATTAAACTCTTTTTTTTTACGAGTCCGTCCACATTTTACGTTCTATCCGAATATTTTATGCAAATCCATACAGCAGTTACGAAGTGGTTGAGTAACACACATACCAACAACAGACTATCGCAATTTATTCCAAACACAAAATGATTGTCATGCATTTAAATGATGTAGTGCTATGAATCATCGACCTGTGTCTTTATTCATACATTGTTAACATTTTAAAATTCGGTAGCGCACTATTCTCGAGCTAAATCTTACTTTCTAACTGAATGCTAGGGAAATAACATAAAATATCATCATACCTGTATTTCTGGAACGGTTAGGCAGAGGGCCATAGTACCTGCGCCCAAATTATCCGACTTCTGTTTATTCCATATTAAAGGCGGCGAGTCTACCATCAACCAGGTACAAATCTAGATTTTGGAGTATATATTGCTACTGATAAATTCCTTTCAGAAAAATATATCTGCCAGACTCGAAACCGATTCAATGATGCCACATGTCGGTCACTAAACCGACGCGTGTTTGCTGTGTATTTTTGAGTTGCCTGAAAGAAATCGTCACATAACGAAAAAGCGTTGTGCTCCCTCTAGAGACCAGACCAGATATTATCGTCAAGCGGTGGCCGCATTTTTTTTGGGCCTTATATGACCTGGCTACTGAGGCCTTTAACTCAAGTCTTCTATTGCATTAGAATTCTGATGTAACACATTGTAAAGACGTCCCCCGAACGCATAGGTTATGTTTAAGCAAAAATAATTGAGTTCATGTTCCATAATCTTCTTTGTATTTGTCTAATCAAAAAATAAATTTTGAAAGTTGACGCAAAAATAAAAAGTAAATGCTGATTTTTGTATTAATTAACGTTGAGATTAAAGCTGTCAATTTCAGAATTTTCTACTTTCGAAATAATCTGCAAGGTTACGGTTTTTCTGAATTTTCTATCACGAATATGCGGTGAACGCCGGTGACGCTTTACATTTATTGGGAAAATGTTGTTAGCAACGCGTTTAAAAAATTCAATCAATTGCGTTTATTTTTTAAAGTTTAGTTAGATTTGTGATTACTTTCTTTCGTGGTCAAAAAAATACTATTACGAGTATGAAAGCAAGACTGATAGGAAACTGAGGAAACACGTCTAGCCTTTTCTGTTTGCTATAATAACTGGCACTGCGGACACAAAGTTAATGCCCGTATTATTCACCGCGTGTTCACTATAGACAAGGCTTAAGGCCCTTACTCCGCTTTAGAGCCATAAAATGGTTAAAGTATACTCCTTAGTAACAGCCCGGTTAGAAGGTCTGTAAAAAAATATTTATTTATAATTGATTCATGCACATTATTTGTGAAACATGGTTTTTTCGCATGGCTAATACTTTTGCTTTAAAAAAATAATTAACAAGACGATATTTTTTCACTTATTTTGCATACTTCTCCAAAACGACTTGAATGTTGAAAAATATTTTTATTGTTAGAAAAATTATGTTTAGAATTTCTTCATAATTATTACAAAAAAAATAAAGTTGACGCAAAAAATATTTTGCTAATAATCCAAAAGGAGGTCCAATATTGATATTCTGGCACCTAGCGAACGCACAGCCAGTACCGCGTTAACATTGGTGAATATATACCTACGCCTTAAAGTTTGTACCGTATAGTTTCTGCCAGCGGCTCCGCCCGTTTGAAAAGTGTTTTATCATCCCAATGGATGTTCCCTATATTAGGATAAAAAGTAGCCTATGTGCTATTCCAGACTATAATATATCTATGTGCCAAATTTCTTCCAGATCCGTTCAGCCGTTCTGGCGTGATTGAGCAACAAACATAAATCCATCCAACCATCCAAAATTTCGCATTTATAATTATAAAATCAAAATCAATAAAATCGAAATGTTTTATTCCTACTAAACCATTTAAAGGTACTTTGAATTTATTGTCAGATTTACAGTTGGTAACTCACACATGTGCTTTAAATAATACTAAACGAAATTGACTTTATGCAATATAATTATATTCATACAGTCTTCAGCAGGGCTAACAATACTTCATAACAATAACCCTAATGTTTGTGGAGCTGGACTAGCATTGAGCCAAGAATTTTTATCAGCGATGTAATCCACCAACTTACAATAAAAAAATATTAATAACACTCAACCTATCGAAAGAGATCTTGTCTCTTCCAGCAGCTTCAGAGTGTTCCAACTGATCAAAGGCTCTTCATCATAGATCAATTGTCTTTCACTCTAATCTTAGTTCTATTTCGTCCACCTCGACGAACATGGCCCAAATATACTATTTTATTTATCGTCACTATACGGACGTGACAAAACAAGATCTTTGTAAAAATAAATAACCTTTTATTGTTCTTTCTTTTATTGTTTTCGTTCCAGAATTGTCTATTTTAAATTTCTTTGAAATATAATGCCAGGCGTTGATGGATTAGGTACTTATGGCTGTTCAATAGTTCTTAGAAATGCTTTATTTTTTATTTGATCCTCTTTATCCTTAAAATCCTTTAGCGGTCTGAACATAAACGTTACATGACGAATTCCGTCTGTAGTATGTAGTTAGGTAACTACAACACTTTGGTATGCTAACTAAGACAGAAACTACATTTTGATTGATTCGATACGAGGCAACGTCGATTGACATATTTCGATATCATGTGATATTGACATATCGCACGTTTGCGAAAACCCACACGTGTGTAATACTCGTACTGCAATTTTAAGCTAGGCAGTGCAATAAGAAGTATTTTTCGAGTGACTGTATTGAAAATAGTTCAAATATCATTAGGATCACACAAGAAGAAAAAAATAAACCAAAGATAGAAAAAGCCACACCAAAACGACCTCTATTTCAATTTCAGACACAAAATAACTAAACTAACTAACTACTCCTCTCACTTGGTACAATATCAGCAAAATTTATTTCACAGATAAAACCAAAGCCTTTCCACAAATCCCTTGAAAGTCACAGAACGCATATCAACGAAATATTACGTAAACGGACGGTTTGTCGTAGCTACGCCGGCGAGCGCTTGACAATGTCTTCGAAAATAAAACGCTGTTGTACACAAACCTGAATAAAATGTACACTTTTGTACATTTTGCTTGTACACGATGGCTCCTACATTATATTAATGTTGTACACGGATGTAGTTGCTTGGTTTTGCTTTGTAATGGTGGGTTTAATAATTTAATTCCTATTGTTGTGTACTTTAGAATCGCACGATTTAATACCGGCAGTAAGCCCGTCTCATCACCAGACATAAAAATGTTACGTAAACAGCGATTTGCTAATGTTATAGTGCGTATTTTTTTAATTTTTTTGTAGGATCGCGCCTGACCACTATCTCGCCTGATGTTAAGTGATGATGTGGTCGAAGGTGAAGCACGCTTGCCTAGCGTATCTACTAAAGTTACGGTCATACACAGCCATTACTCACTGCGATTAGGTACTCGAGTCGCAGAGAAAACTCAAATTGAGTGACAAGCTATTCGCTGCGAATAGCTTCATTCACCGCGAGTTGAATTCGCCACAATTAAAATTGAGCATATTAAATTTACACGCTGCATATGTGACTCACCGCGTGAATTCGCTGTGTGACTGACAGGAGTGACATACTCGTATTACTCGCTGCGAGTAGCTATACCGCTCACCGCGCTGCTCCAGACTACACGCCCGTGCTACTATCAAAATTCTCGGGTAGAACTCGCTGTGTGTGATAGACAGGCAGCGAATTGTCGCTACAAGTATTATTCTCAGCGAATACACCAGCAGCGAGTAGCGAATATTCGCTTTGTGCGACGGAGTGGAATTATCTGCCGGAGACAATATTTTCTAATTGTAGTCTAGTTGTTTAATTAAAAAACCACGGGGTTTTCAAATCGACCGTGAATAGCCAAGGTTTCTAGACAAGCGAGCTTCATCGTCGACAGCATCATGAAAAATAATTGAAAAACGGTATTGACTCGAGACAAACAATTCCGATAGAATGCACAATGTTTGTGTCAAAAAACTGTAAAACATTAATTTATTCAGAAGCTAATCTAGGTTAAATAGTAAAGCAACAGAAACGATCAAAGTATTGTGTCCTTCGATGAGACAACGTGCAATATTGCGTTTTATTTTCCTATTCAGCCTTTTCGACTTACACAAAGAACAATGCCCACTTCCCATACATTTGTGTATGTTTAGTTAGAAGGTATAGTAGAAATATTACTAACTAATCAACAGTCATTTCCAATCTTACATAACATTTTAACTTCCAAACTCATTTTTCTCAAAAAAGAGACAAAAACTTTAACCCAGCCCAATGAGCAAAACCATTTCCAAAATAAACTATCTGACTAAGACTAATCAAGAATTGCATTGAAGCCAAAATAGCCTGAGAATGATGAAGAAAATCGTTCAGCGAACACTAAACGGTACTTAGTATATTAGTATTAAAACAGCTTTTGTTAAAATAGGGGTGTCTAAGTATCATACAGCCATTAAAGTTTGTTCAACAGTCATTAAAATGTCTGCAGAAGTTAGGGTTGTAACCTTAGAGATATCTATCGACAAATCACCTAGCAAACTGTTTTATCTGATTGGGAATGTTTGATTTTATGGAATTTGTTTTCTGTTAGACTGGATTACTTGGGTAAATGTATGATTAGTCTGTCTGCCATAATATTTTGTGTTATAAAGCACCTAACAGGTTTCAGTGTTTAAATAGTTTCTAATACCCTGACAGTGAGGTTTCTTAGATGCCTTCATATTTTTAGCGTTATAGTGAATGCTTAAGCGTCTAAGTCATCTATTTCTTTGTGGATTATGTTACTATTTTCAGTATATTTTATTATTGGGCTTAAACAACACGAAAAAAATGAATGCAGAATTAATTCTGTGAAGCTCTATAAGACTATTTTAATATTTAAGGGTTGTTAATTATTAATGGGTATCTTCTTTTTAGAATTAGAATTTCTAATAATATACATAAAATATTCATTTTGTAAACTTTATTTTTGGTAGAAGACAAAGAAGTAATTAAAATATGAAACTTGATTTAGTTTTATGATAACATGAATAAACACGAATATTTACAAAGTTATATGAATAATGAATAAGTTTTGATGGAAAAACAAACTAATTCATATGATAACTCGACCAGTACTGAAAATTCTAACACCACGCGCGTAATTTTCACATTTCTTTTTTATTACTCCAAAAAATTATTCATCAACTTCGGGTTATGATTTAAACCCATTTTAAATAAATTACAATTTTCAAAGTACTCTTAACTAAAGTACCCTTTTTAATTTAAGTTCTTTTAGTCCATCAGGGGGCTAATATGAGAGCCCATCCTAAGGTACGTATGGTAGATATCGCTGTACAATGCCGAAGATTTAAAATTTTGTAAAAGAGTTGATTTGGTGTACCATAAAGTATCTATGTTCTATTCAATTCCCAACTCTATTGCTGTCATTTTTCATCTTTGTTTCGGTTAAACTGAAACTTTGCGTTCCAATGTTGTTTACACTGAAATCTTTACAAAAAGATATATTGGAAAACGATAACTGCCTGTGAAGTTTTGCTTCTGCATAATACATTGATTGAGGACTGGCTGTAGATGACGAATTCAGACAGGCGAAACATTCCTTGACACTTGTTTTGGAAAAAAACATAGCTCTGCCGCTTATATTAATTATAGTTTGAAGAAATGTTTTAAGTGATATGAATAGAAAAAAAGGAACAGCACACAAAGTACAACTACATATTTTTATAGGTACCCTACACAAA
Organism: Orthosia gracilis; assembly: GCA_947562075.1. Taxonomy (NCBI): domain Eukaryota; kingdom Metazoa; phylum Arthropoda; class Insecta; order Lepidoptera; family Noctuidae; genus Orthosia; species Orthosia gracilis. The sequence goes on along the minus strand of OX387265.1, from coordinate 39,189,938 downwards.
ATGACAGAACGTAGAAAGACGACTCCTTCGGTGCGATATCAAAAAGAGAAAAATTAAATAATGTCACTTTGTGTAGAATAGATAGGGACATGCCAAAATTTGTATAGAGCTGTGCCCTGACAATAAATATATAGTACATTGACATACAATACGTCGTATTAAAGCTTAGAGGTATGGCTTTGCAATAGTTTAAGATGTATGATCAGAGAAGAAGAGGGAGACACTATAAATAGGATAAGTTCGTGATAAGATAAACGTAAGACTCCACCACAGACTTTACTGCACCAGAGTATTACGCGCGCGTAGAAATGTCAAAATGACTATAGGACGTTCTGATACACACTCTGAATATATTGTCGATGCATTCAGCATTATGATATGATGCTGTACAGCTCGAAAAATGGTGTCTGCGATAATCGTAAAAGCTTTTAACTTTTATTTTAGAGGTATTTACCTTAGCAATACGTTCTTGCAGTTGTAGTTGTTTTATATTTTAATCTTACCTTCAGCTTCAGGCATACTTCAGAAACAATGTTTGTCTTATGTGTGTATCCAGACAAAAATGCATTGCATAGAAACCGCACAAAAACAATTAACACACATATTTTTTTGTGATTGAGGATTTTTTTATCGCCTGTTCTAGATAAATGTATTTGCGATTAATTTTAACTTATTTTACAAGTTATTTTCACATATTAATAATTACTGTACATTTATATATTGTGATTCATCTGGAGGGCAGAATCTGGCCATATCCTTTAAGTAGTCATGCTATGAGTTCAGGTTTCTAAAGACTTGTACCAAAACAAAATATTTCAGATCAATCCTTGGTATTGTAACAAGCACAATTATTGATTCAAATACATATTTAAGACTTATCAAAATTCCTCTATACCTACTTAAACCTAAATAATTCTTATGAAACCCAAGACTTAAAATCACATATTTTTTGGAGGAGAAAAATAGTTGGATTTATGCTAAGAAATCCTTATAGAAACCAGATGCAGTTGATATAACCGACGAAGGCACAGGCAAACACTATAATTTTTTCCTAAAAGGCTGTGAAATCATACAAAATAGGTATCCGATCGAAAATCTTATCTAAAATAGTTACAGAAAATGACGGTATCGTATTGTATTCAAAGCTCGCAAACATGAAATAAAACCTCAATTTACTTCGTTCGTCAAATTTCTTAATTCAATTTACATAATTACCTAATGTTGTCTCAAATTCACGAAAAAAATATACAGTGTTTTGAAGTCTTAATTAATAAAACATTTTGATTACTAACTTCTTTGAAAACATCTTTCACGTTTTTTGCTCCAGCCTTGGGCGCAAAGAAATGAAAGATATTTCTAAGTAATGCCTAATCGCGAAGTTTTATTACTGGAGTATTAACGAATTCAGATCACACAGGAGTCGAATACGATATCCATGACCCACTTTCCATCAATTATGTACACGAAACTTTTACAAACTTCTGTAATTACGTTATCTGATGAGCATTATACAGAAAATGTCGGACAACACAAATCCCAAAGTTTATTATTCTGTTTGGTCCAATATTGATGATTAAGTAATCAATTTAGGAATCTTGTTCGACTGTTATAGTATACATGAGAAATAGAAAATACATTTATATTTTCTATTTTACTGTTATTATTTTTGTGGTATGATATTTTTGTAATCATTATTATATTTGCTTTGTGTACTTGAATAGAAAATCAAATATATCTAGATACCAATACTTTTATAAGACCTTATCTTTTACATTGTGTAGAGTATTGACGAAGAACACATTTCCAACAAATCGTAACATCAACATACTTATTGTTAATTTCATTCCGCTTAGAGGAGAAAAGCACCTCATTTAGGCACAGCTCCAACACAATTAGAGACAAATTCAATATTTTAGTCCCACATAATCTCTTTTGTCCCGACTCTTGTTGGGACATTTGATATGTTATGGACCAAGTGATTAATGTGGCATTATTCATAATGCCCGGGCAATTTGAAAAATACACAATATTAGTAGGCAATATGATAAAAAACTATTGAAATAATTAAATGGACCGGGCTCCTATTTCTGTCAGCAGAGTCAAAAGTAATCTGACATGAAAGAGATGACGGAAGCTTAATTCGCTCGCTTTGCTCGTTCACTTCAGCTCTCGTCATCCCCTTCGATCCTAATTTATCCGTGTTGGGGTGCCTAAGCTCCCGAACCGCTTCGCTAGGTCTTGGACTAATTCATTGACCATAATTATCGAATTCCCAACCGTTACGTAGCAATATTCATTATGACCAGACACTGTGATAAACATAGAAGTTTAAATCAGTATTCATTAAATTGCCCGATTTGACTTGACTAGTTTCATAATGCCCGGGCAATATACATAGTGCCCTGATTAATCACTTGGTCTATGACAGATACACTTCGAAATTTTCCTTATTTTCTATCATACCTAAAGAAGAAAACATCTACGCATTTTTTCTATAAATAAACTTAATTGAATTTACAAATTTAGAAAAATTATGTAGACCAGAAATCTTTTATTTGTCCTGAAAATATTCGTAAAATCTTATTACGTGGAAGATTATTTTGAAGCAATAGCAATATTTAATCTTCAGTAAAATGACCTAGAATGACAGGTATTTTTAGATTGTCTTTACTACGTTTCTTTTCAATATTTCATATTGCTTCTTGAAAATATTAAAGGACGTTGCTCTCACCATTTTGTTTTTCATGAGTTTCCTACCGAGTTATCAACGTAATTTATATATACTCTTTAGTTTAATTAAATGTCTGACATCGTCTTCAGATCCCAGTACAAGAAAGATTCGCATGATTTAATTTTGTCTGAGTAAGTTTTTCTTGTAAGTAAAAAGTAAGAAGAAATTCTTATGCTGTTTGCCTTTCTTGACCACAATGAATTTTAAAAGAAAATTAAGTCCCTAAGCCGACGACGAAAACTTACGCATTATCTGCTGTGATTGGCTGTTGAAAATTCATTCAACCAATCGCAGCAGATAACGCGTGCTTGACAATTTGCCACATTAATTCTGCGATAATTTTGAGCTGGGAAACTGAGGGTTAATCTTACTAAAATTATAAATGTAAAAATTTGGATGGATGGATATTTGTTACTAAATCACACCAGAACTGCTGAACGGATCTAGATGAAATTTGGCAGAGAGAGTAAGACTTTTAAACCTAGTATAATGTTCCAACGGGATAATTAAACACTTTTCAAGAGGTCGTAGTCGCGAGCATAAGCAAGAATGATAATAAGTTTGGAATCGCCTTGGTGAACAATGTTCATATGTTTTCTGCCTCTCTCTGATGTGGGACATGAAATAGCCTAGTATATTTAAATTGAATAAAATTATTGTATTATAAGTGAACATAATCAGAAGAAAATAATTCCCTTTTAAATAATTACCTATGTTATTTATTTCACAACACGTGAACGTTAGCATTCACGGTCATGACTTAAATATAATGAGCTGTTGTATGCAAGTCCTTTTGTCATTGCTTACGTATGACATTTCATCTCAGTACATCTGGAGTGTGTTCATCAAGTCCTACTGTCGCGGAGCATATTTTATTACTTCTGTCTACAAGGGAATTGAGTTAGTTGTAAGTAGAGTTTATTAGTTGGTAGCTACGTGTATGAAATAATTTAGGTTGCTCGGTGAGTGGGTATTATTGTTCTGCGAACCTTACTTTTTGTTTGTAGTAAAATTATTTGTTTATTTATTAAGAGATGTACCGTAAACTATATTAGGTAACAGTTTATCTCGTTGTTCTAGTGTTCGAAAACACGCTTGCTATTTGTATGGGTTTTCATCAAACAGGTTTTATATTATTTATTTACTTATTATTTACTTCATAGGAAATCTTCCAATAGGTGATAGGTACACACACATCAATAAAAATAACTATCTACTATGGCACAAAATATGAATTAATACAAAAGACGTGAACAAGAAGAAAATCATGCTGTGCAGTCGGAGGATACATATTCGCGATCTGGCTGACCAAAACCAGATGTATCCTCTGACTGCACAGCATGATTTTCTTCTTGTTTACGTCTTTTTATTCCACTATTTAAGTAGATTTTTTGAACTAACTTTTTTTATTTACAACTTTTTAGTTATTTTTTTTTTAGAATTAGGTACATCTAAACATATAAGTGTTTTATATTTTTGAAATAAAATCTTAAAACCCTTTATTTTGATACCCCACACGATAGGTTTGGAAGAAAAAAAATTTGGTCCCCCACAATATGGCGCCCAAAATCCGCCATTTTAATGCAGCCAGGGACACTCGCAGGGTTAATACGAATCGATTGACGTAAGAATCATCAAAATCAGCCAACGCGTCTGGTCTCTAGAACGCCACATAGGAACAAACATACATACATACATAGACTGATAAACACATTACCCTCCTTTGGCAGTCGGGTAAAAAGATTATCAGCTGTCCTCAAATTGGTTGAGTTTTATGTATGTGTAAGTCGTAAACTACTGATTCCTTTTCCTTTTTCATCTATAAGAGTTGATTTTATAAAAGTTGGTTCTGGTCATGAGCATTTTCATCCTCCCAAGATCCTAAATGAGTTAAACTGGACCGAAATCTTTCTTCAATTAGTGGGGAAAATAGCGATATGTCATGGTGTTTTTAAATGCCAAACTGTTTCGTCCAAGCCCAACATTTGCAATTTATTTTTATTTCATAATAAACTATTTCTGACCATGATTTTATATGAAACCTTTCTCAATGGAAGTCATTGCCATATCCCAAAAAAGGTTACTTATGTCAGGTGACCTAAACTTTTTTTAAGATTTTTTATGACTTCCTTGGAGAAATTTGGTCTTATACAAAGGCAGTAGCAGTATTTTAAATAAAATATGATCCCATCTTTCCGTTATAGGTACTCTGAATGACAGTTTTATTAAATACGCCATAAAAACATACTGGCGTTAGTAATATGCATGTTAGAATAACTCATCGAAAAAAAAACAATGTAAGTAAGTCTCATTCATAATTCGTTTCAACCATCACTCTTATATTACATCCATTATTGCCTAAGTGCGTCGAGACCAGTCACCTAATTAACAAAGTTATTAGAACAGTTCGAAAACATGCGGAATTCCATTACTATAATTAGTTTTGTATACATGCTAACTTTTCTGTGGTTTGACAAAAAGCGTGGGCCATACGTTTTACATTATTTTGTTGAAGTCCAAAACGTGTGGGTATACCAGCCTGTTATAATCGCACTGCAGGGAAAAGGCCTCTTCTGAAACATAGAAGGCACGACCATTAACCACCACGCTTGCTCGAGGTAGGTTGGCAACTTCTGACTTATATTTAGAAAAATATCATGAGGTAATCTGAACTTATCTTTAATTTATATGTGAAAGTTATCTCTAAGATGTCAGCGATGTCCAAAATAAACTTAGAAAATACATAATTATGAATTGTAAAAGTCATATTTGGAACTTGCCCGGATTTGAACTCACGATCTCAAGAACGAGAGATGAACGAGAGATAAACGAGAGATGAACAAGAAGAAAGAGATGCGAGGTATTGCCTCTGGGCATACAAGGTATAAAACTTGCTGCAGGTGGTTATGCATGTAGGGCAGGAGAGAAAGTGGTGCATATCCTGTGAAGGGGCTTCACATTGGAACCTTTTATGGAATAGAATAGAAAGATGTTTATTTCCCTAGTTCATATGTTACATTATGTCCACAGGTCGATAGTGTATTCGGCCTGTGGGTGTGTCAGCTACTTAAAGTCTACTTATGCTTGTCTGAAAGAGATCTATATAAGTGTCGTGTAGTGTGTGCTGTGAGCTTGTTAGTGTGTACGGATAAATTTAATAAATTTATCATGTTCTTCTTTATTGTCCTATCCTATTTACAGCTGGAAACTTTTGTGGAATGGGTCGAGGATACCTACCCAATTTTAGTTCGATCTACTGGAGATATAAATATAATATGGCAATATTATCGCTTCTACTAATGCTTGGTCCTACTTAGTATATAAAGTCTCAATTTTCTTTTTAGCCTGGTGTACCTAATGTAGGTAGGTACACCAGGCACGCCTCCCACAAATAGTTTCTTCCATTTACCGAAATATGTAAAACTCCTCACGATAATGATATTAAATGAAATTGTTTATTGCCAGAATTTCATCCAAATATATTTTTATATAACACATAAATACAATAAAACATAAAATATTTGACTTTAATACAAGTTGAATCGTAAAAAAATTGTTGAGTTAAGTCATAATTGATCATCTTTAAAGCCGGGGTTTACAGAAAATACAAGCGATTTGTCATTAAGGACCACAAAAACGTCATCATGCATAGTCGTTAACATTCAACAATTTTCAGAATCTCACATCATTTGAAACTATCATCGCTGTTCCCTCTCTTTCATCTAACCCTTCATTTATTTAACGTTTCGTATTAAAACAACACGCTAAAAGTTTCTTTGCTCTAGCGATCGGAAGTCTATGGGGGATCTTTAAAAATAGCGCACCCATATCGATGCGGTATGGACGTCTTTCATAAAACAAACTAAGTTATGGCCCGACCACAAATAGCCAGAATAGCCCGCGTCCGTTACAGGGTTAAGTGCGTAGGCGCATTAATATTGCCCTATTAATTCTACGGGTTTTCTTAATTATTTACTAGTCAATGTTTTTATGTGTGTGTGTTTTTTTAATGTGTTATATGTGTTTAAGATAACAAATAATGCCTGTAGCTGTCGAACTGCAGTTGTAAATGACTCTTTGTGCCTATTGGTCTTATTTATTCTGGCTCCTGCTTGATATGGAAAGAAGTGGAGATTATGTTTTGCTCCTACTTCTCCGTTATTTTTTTCTGGTTAATTTCGTTGCGGGATCGAAGACAGTTAAATTCATTCGCCGGGACTTTGTTGAACTTCATTGCCTCGGGTGCTTTTTTGGATGTCGCCACTGTTGATTCTGGCATTCAGGCGTTGCTCAAGGCGAGTATGCATTTCCAGAAGTAAGGTTAAAATACTCACCTACTTTGCCAACCAACCAGCCGTTGAAAATAATATTCCAAAGTTCAATAGAATGACTAATACAAGGATTTATTCTTTATTTTATATTACCAAAATATTTTTATAGAATATTCAATAATACCTTTACCTACTTGTAGTTTATTTTCTCGATTTCATGATAAAAATGATCACCTAGGATAATCCTGGATCAGTTGGAATAAGGTGAAATTGAAAATAGATGGTCGATTAAATAAATCGCCAATTAATATTCCGGTAAGTAACGCGTTTGTACGAGGATCGAATAAAACGATGTCTGTCTACGATGTAAATCGATTTATAAAGATGTACAGTCACGAGCCCAAATATGTTTGTGACATATTCGCCAAACTCAAAAGCGACTTGCTCAAGCTCATCATTACGATTACAATTTTGAAATAAGTCTGATTTGATTTTTAGGATTATTCGAAGACATGTGAAATCTACCAACCCGCACTGGGCCCGCGTGATGAAATACGGCCGATTCACTGTCATATACAGGAGGCCGATATCCCAGAAGTGGGAACATTAAAAGGCTGATTATTATGATGATGAGGTTTCATCTTCGACTATCCCCCATTTTTTAATTAAGAACTACCTACCGTATCCTACCGATCCTACCATACCCTACCCACCCTACCCTACCTACCCTGCTCTACCTACCTACCCTACCTACTAAATTGTTAAACTATTTATTTGAATAAAAGTTATACTACAATACGAATGTAACCAACTTTTGTTTCTACCGGCGATCTAATTAAAATTTAGAACATGAAAGCTGCTATTGTGACTTAACTATGATAGTTAGATATATTCTCTCGCAGTCTTTTTTGTAAGTAATAATGAGAACTTTTATCATGTAGTACATAATTCCTATGTATCATCAACAGTTTTCTCAGCGCACGCCAAAGAATGAATTTTATAGGCAATATTTTGATACTTCGGTTTACATTATTGCAATATTCATACGGATTCCTATTTTTCTTTAAATAAATTGTAACCTATAACACTTAGGAATAATGTAGCTTTCAACTGGTGCAAAAAAAAATAAAAAACGGTTCAGTAGAACCAGAGATTACGGGGGTAATCTCTGGATTTACTGAACCGATTTTGATTTTTTTTTACAACGTCGCAAACTCACAAAATCACAAACTGACAAACTTTACCTCTTTATAATATTAGTGTAGATTTATATTGATTCATGTAAATTATTTGTAAAATAAGGTATTTTCGGTTTACTAATACTTTTACTTTAAAACAATTATTTACAACACAAACGACTTGGATGTTTAAAAATATACCACACAAAGAAATTGATGGTTAGAATTTCTTCTTGACCATCATAGGACATGTAAACCAAAAAATTTTCACAAACGAAACTGTCCAAAAGGATGTCCTATATTGATATTTCGGCTTAATACGGGCGCTTGACCAGTACTGCGTTAACATTGGGGTATATATACGCCTTAAGATTACCTATGTTTTGGTTCAAGCACCTTTTCTCTTCTCTCAAATAATACATAGTTTTGTTTGCCCCTAACAAAGGCGATCGGCAACTGTTTTTTACGGTTACAGGAAGCAAGGTAAGTACTTCCTTTTGCTATAAAATGAAGTAGGTCCTACTGCTCATACAATGAAGGTGTTAAGACTGACCGCATAATAACTTTTAGTGTGGCTTTTATAGATCGCCATGTGAAGGTATGTGGATTTATAAGTCTTAGCTAGCAAAACTATCTTCTTTTGATGTCTTATGAACTTATAATGAACTGACTGTGACTTTTCTTTCATTATTCAACTTAAGCTCAATTGTGGCAAAAACTTAACTCAGAGTTAGTTGCTAACACGAGGTTAAAAAAAATGTCATATACATTATTAGCCGTGTTAGCTACTAACTCGGTGTTAGTAATAACCCAGGGTGGTGCAAGCAGACTTTATCGTGAAAAAAATATTTACACGAAAAATACAAGCGTCTTGCAAATAAAAACACTGTTACAGGAATAATAACTTCAATTTCGAAAGTCGGTGTTCCTGTTTTTGTTACTTCGTTTTTTGGCACTGACTTCAGAAATTGAAGTATTTTTTCTGTAGTGTTTTATTTGTAAGTCCGTTGAATTTTTTTGTAAAAATGTTTTTAGTTGTGGTACATAATGTTTCTATAGTAAAGTACCTTTAATGACAAAAGTGAGAGTGTACCAGGGTGAATGGTAAACATCTGCATACCCCTTTAGAGCGTACCGTGGTGATGTTATGTTATGAAATGGTAAAAACAATAAACAGACATGCGATTACAGCAATCCCGAGAGATTTCTTCGAAGTTCTTCACCAAATTTAAATGGGAACATATTCGCCAAAATAAAAGAATGATCAAAATCAACTCATAATTGGCAGAGTAACAAACATACAAAAAAAACCATACAGTCGGATTGAGAACCTCCTCCTTTTTTGAAGTTGGTTAAAAATAAGAGCATCTTTAGCCTAGACACTAGTAATACCACGCAAAAATAAATGAACTTGGTCGATATTATAACTATGAATAAATCTTACGGCAAATCTTGCAAACGGGCAAACCTTGTCGCACGGCCACTTCGTTTCTCCTTCGTACTCCGCGTCACACTTACAGCCGTTATGATGGCTCCTTCGCTGTAACTACAGTACACCTCTGGAACTCTCTCCCACACTCCCTACGCGATAGCCCCCCTTTCGATGTCTTCAAGAGGAAAATTAAAGAGCATTTCCTTTTAACGCAATGTTAGTAGATATGTGTGTGTGTTATTTTTATGATTATAATTATGTTATTTTTAAATTGTACACTGGATCCAACCCTCTTTTGTCATCATGTGTAAGTAGCACGTTCTAGAATATTTGATCGATCCATAGTTAATGTTATAAATCCGAAAGTCTAGAGGAATGAATGTACGAGAGGAATAATAGATTGAAAGGAACGATTGATGTTGAGCACATAAGGTGACAATTACGTTGGCGGGGATAAAAGTTAATAACAAAAAAAAAACTGTCAGTCTGTTACCTTTTCACGTTTAGACCGCTGATCCAATTTAGATGAAAATTGGTATGGAGATAGTTTAAGACCCTGGGAAGGACATAGAATAGTTTTATCCTAGAAATCATGAAGGATGGCAGTTTGGATGGTGAACCAAAATAATTACAATAGAAATAGGCTGTTCGAAGTACGATAGAGCAGTGGTGGCCCAACCAACCCGCACTGGGCCCGTGTGGTGGATTACGGCCTATTCACTCTCAACTCTCACAGAGAAGAAGCCTGTATCCCAGCAGTGGGAAAATTGAAAGTCTGATGATGATGATGATGATTCGAAGTACTAAGACTACGCAGAAGTCACGGGCAATAGGGTTATAATATATATATTATCCACGCCACGAGTCTTCGCACCAAACTGTAACCAGACCTCTGAAATCGATCAAATACCACGAAAACTTAGTAAGAACCGAAGGTATCTCGTGATTCTGCAGATTAATTACTGAAATTCATTACAGAGTGGAATACGAGACGAAGGATTGGTTCTACCATAATTAATGATCGGCTATTTTTCAGCGTTTAAAAGCACTCAACAATTTAGCAAAGAACCGTAGAATTTCCATTTAAATCCATACACTACACTATTATAGTTTTTATTATTTACGTCACCGCACATATATACAATGGCGTATGAAATGGGAAATGGGAAGGGACTCATTGGGCGTAAAAAAAATTATCCATATCATATTTTTAATGGTTAAACCACGCAGAACGCATTGAACATTGCCACGTTGGATACGAGTAGCAATGGTGATTCTCTGGCCGACGAAACGCCTAGTCCTCTGGTTTTGAAAAACTCAACAGAATATCCCTGATATATATTTTAAATGCGAAAGTAACTCAGTCTGTTTTTAACGGACTTCGCAAAAAGGAGGAGGTTATCAATTCGACTGTATTTTTTTTTGTGTTTTTTGCCTCAGAACTTTTTATTGGGTGAACCGATTTTGATGATTCTTTTTTTATTTGAATGTCATGTGGTCCCATTCAATTTTCATCAAGATCTGATCAAGGACTTCGGAGAAATACATCAGAACTCTTCAATAAATGACGGTAAAACACTCGGGATAGATGCAATCGCATGTCTGTTTATTGTTTACACCATTTCATAACATAACATCACACTGGTACGCTCTAAAGGGGTACACAGGTGTGAACAGTTCACCCTGGAATAATCTCATTGCACCGGTTTTGTTTAAGTTTCATGTTATTGGGTTCATCTATTCTGGCTTCACTTTGGGCACTATACGCGTAGGTGCCTAGCCTATAGAACTGGTACATTATGTACCACAACTAAAAAGTGAAAAATAAAAAAACTTTTTTACAAAAATTACAACCGACTTCCAAACAAAAACACTATAAAGTGAAAAATAATAAACAGGAACACCGACTTCCGAAATTGAAGTAATTTTTCACTTTGTAGTGTTTTTGTTTGGAAGTCGGTTTTAATTTTTGTTTTGTTACGTTTCCGCCACGTCACCGATATAAATGAAATTTAATATAGATAAAGGCTACACATTGGAGATGTACATAGGAGACTTTTTGATCGACATACCACACGGGTAAAGCCACAGCCAGAAACTAAAATAATCTGTTTCATTCCTAACCTTTGCGTGTATGATGAAATAACTGAAAAAAAAACACCACAGAGACCCAAAATGTTCTGGTAAACACTAATTAAAGTAAAAAAGTTATACCATAAAGTAAAGGGATATTACGGAGGTTCATAAACATTTTTACTATCAGACATTACTTCAGCTATTTCATATCTGTCTGTCCGTATTTTTTTAGATAGTGTGCCTTTAACATCTTATTACGGTGATGACAATGTTTGCTCCAATTTCATTATACGCATAAAAATATACGGCAAACATGGCAAATGTTGGACATTAGTTTCGCTCGGCATAATTTTATTTGAATATGATGAAACTGTTAGCCCGAAGAGCCCGAAAAATTGTCGTGGATAGGGCACAATACTCGCAAAACGGATGGTCGATGGGGCCAAAAAGTACTGGAGTGGCAAACGTGAGCTGGGAGACGATGCATTGGAAGGCTTTCCTCTAGGTGGACCGATAACCTGGTTAATACTGCAGGAATCCAGTGGATGCGAGACGCATAGGACCGATAAGTGTGGCAACGCTTGGGCGGTCTATGTCCAGTAGTGGGTGTCTTTCGGCTGGAATGATGATGATGAAACTGCCTCGTTAGTCTAGTGTTCACAAGCGGTACTGCTGAACATTATGTCTTCGGTTCAATACTCGGGTTGGGTTTTGTTTAATTAGAGTTTTCATCTGGAATGTCCAAGTAGCAGCTTCGAGTCTGGATGTGTACCCGGTCTTTGGCAACAGGCTCGACCATATTCTTCTCTCTTCTCCTTCTTATTAGTTGTCTTCATTTCTGAAGGTCGCTTTGACGGATTCACTGACAAGCTGCTTTCACGCCACTACGTCTTCTGCTCTTCTCAGGGCAATGGTCACCGTGAGTCCTGTAATGGCTCTTATCTGGTCTGACCAGCGAGTAAGTAAACGTCCGCGCGGTCTTTTACCATCCACCTTTCGCACAAACAGTTCTTCGAGGTGGTCTGGCTGTCTCCGAGCGATATAACCAAAATAACTCAACTCTCTGGAAGCATATCGTGGAGAGTCTGAATTTGATGTTCAGCTGGTCGCCCCATATTACTAAAAACTGGCGAAATGTGAGTATAGGTACTATAAGTACAACACGGCCTAATCCTCAGGGAAATTTAGTCGTGATGGTATGTAATGTTATACGTCTTATGATGAAAACAAAATTCACATCCTAAAACGCTATGATTCGTAAAAACTTAACTAATTAGCCAACAACTGAACTTTAGACTAATTAGACGAAATGGTAGACTTTGGGCCTAAAGAACAACTTTCGCAACGTTGGTTCTTCTGGACTAAGCTTAGAATAACCCTTAAGTCTTGCCTGACTTGTCCCAGTTTCTCTTCAGGGAGAATGAAGTCTATACTGTGTTTGTTCCGCCTTTTTACTGTTGTTAGTTTTATGTGCTACATCGCTTTTAGTATTCACTTTGAATCTGTGTATTTTTACTGCTTAGATAGTAAAGCTCGACGTTAGGTAAAGCAGTTCTTCTCTCCAAACCTTTTGATAATTCGTCAAAAACTTGGCATATTCCATAAAAATTACAGCATAATATAAAATAATTAAACTGGCAAAAAAAAATGTGAATCTCTTTGTCTTAACTGCATGAGCATGAGTAGGTAGTTTTTTTGCACACAAGTGTACTAAGAGTGTCATTTTCGCCCCAACAATTTTGTACCATCTTCTGCCTTGGTAAGAATTTACATTGTTGGTTTTGGCAAGGACGTCCAAAGAACTTGTGACTTCCCTTGTCAAAGCTTGAACGAATAAAAAATCTGTATGTAAATGTTCTCGCATTTTCTCTTGCTTTCTTATTAATATAACTAAAACTACATTAACGAATATAAATCACTTAGTTTTTCCAAATATCCCTGGAGCCGAGATTAAAATACTAGTAACGAGGACAGCCGCGCGAGTGCTCTTCCCACTCCACAGTTTAGACTAAAAGGTTTTTAATTTATTGTCTAGCTTGGTCTTAAAGATGTAAAAGGTTAAGATCTGTTCCATTTAGCTCATCAGCATCTAATACAGTGGCTTCTTTTTGTTCAAGATTTTCAACATTCCTTAGTACCTTATATAAAGCGTGTGTAAATAGCTGATTTGGATACAAAGTAGTTGACCTTAAGTCTGATCTCGCCAGATAATATGCAATTTTCTTTTCTATCTGCCAAATCCTTTAAAGAATCATATAAGCTCAATTGCACCAAGAAGCCAGTTTATACCATGAGGTTAAATAACAAATATCAAGTAAAAAATAATAAGTAATAGGTAATAGTAAAGAGAAGTAAAAGTAAATAATAAACAAATAATAATTGGCCGGGTTAGTCACTAACTTGTAGTTAGAAGCGGACCTTGTAAAATAAACAAAGAATATTATCTTCTTCAGCTTCACTTTACAAACACATTAATCCATTCTCAATTCACTGAAAGATGTGTGTCGCAAAATCTATATAACCTACGACTTAGCCAATAAGCCAATGTCAGGTTTCCTCCACAACGTATAATATTTTATTACTTAGTCTTAACTCCATTAGTTTTATGGTGTCTCGGCCCAGATTATTTATAATTATTAGTTGTTACGAGTTGGCAAAGTCCTAAGTTAGGTGCCTACATACTTATTATTATAATCTACTTGTTCTGTTTATGCAAGATATTTTGCAGGATAATGAAACCTCTTCGTGCCAAAGAAACCTAAAAGAGTAAAATTAAAATATACTAACAAACAAGCGATGTTTTTCTTGATTCCAAAAGTTATGGTCCTTGGGTACAATACATAAGCTGTAAATGAGACACATTCATTACAATTCTCTCCAGAAATTGCAAAAGTTATATGATCACATGCTTACTCAACAGAAAGCACCTTGACAAATAACATGATATTTTATATTACTTCTATTTTTTTCTTTTCATTTTTCAAAGTATATTATATCACTTGAAATTCATTTGAAATATTGACGAATGAATCAGTGTCTAAAATAAAAATCAAATTTACTCATAGCAAAAAATATCCAAGTAAATATTCATATCTGTCAACTATATCTGTATTCAAACTGAATATAGCAATCACAATGAATCCTACATCGAGAATACACTTGAATCAGTATTCAAGAAAAGCTGTTGTAATAAAACAGACTAGTCCCGTCTCCTTGCTTACAACCATAAAACCGTTGTTTCTATTTACAGTAACTCGTAAACGCTATCCTTATTAAAATTTAAATATTTTTGGATCTTTTTGTAATATTTTATACATTAGTTTTTTAATTGAGGTCATCCTCAATTTACGTAAGATAATATTGTTTCAATATTACCCGAGCGAATAGGATGGAATCCTTTTTAAATTTTTTCTGCCTAAATATATTTGCTAGTGGCCTTAATATTTTTTTAGTCACTCAGGGGACGTACAAAACTATGTAAGCTAAATAATGTGTCTGTGTTATTTTGCCGCAGTGCTTATTATATATACCAAGCATTAAACTCATCTATTAATGCGATATATTTACTTAATTGAGCTTGGGAGTCCGCGACCAGCTTGAAGGATACTTCAAGCCAGTTGCAGACCAATAGCTAATATAGTTATTTTAATTAGTTCGCATAGTTCAGGTAGCTTTTCATATATATTAGAAATAGTTTGCGGTCTGTCCTCTAGTACGAATAACTACTTCAGTTATGCGATCTTTGCTTCAAGTAACTTAGATCTTGCTCTGCATTTGTGCTTAAAAGCTTTACGGCTTACACTAAAACTAGTTCAAAAGTTTAACTTTCGCGATTAATATTAGTAAGAAAGTTAATGTTTAGCGTATAACTCGTTGCCTGTAGCAAAATCATGGATGTATCGTTCTATGTGCATCAATCATGGAGAATGCTGATCAATTAGCAGTGATTGGTTTTAATTCAGAGGCATCAACACGCGCAGACTAGTCATTAAAGCTTTACTATCGACGTAATAGTTAAGGTACTTGAACCCTCTGGTATAGCATCAATAGCAATCAGGGGCAATTACTCTATCGTGTTAATGATAAGGTAGTGTTAAGATCAGACCGCACTAGACGTAACTACGCGTCAGCGGAGCGACGAGACGCGACACGACCAAATATACTTTGTATGAAATTGTATGAGATATAACGCACTACGCGACAGCGGAACTCGGAAACGGTATAGCAAACGGCGCGACACTACAAGTTACGCACAAATCTCACGTTTTTGGTGAGTGAAAAGTTTTTACCCGACTGCCGGAGAGTAATATTTTTCGAGCGTATATATGTATGTTTATCCATTTCTATAGCACGCTCTGAAACCCAAATGACTTGACGGATTATGACATAGAAGATGTCATTGGATTCGTCTCATTGTCAGTGTGAGAGTGACATAGGCTAAACAATTTTTAAAAATCACCTCCCCCTCCAAAAAAAGGGGATGATACATTTTTTTTTCTTTTTCATGACAGTATGAATATCAAATAAAAGCTACTAAATAGACCATTCCATAAAAAATATAGTTACACTTTCAAGTTATTATTTTGGCACAAATGTAAGATAACGTAACTTTGACAGCAAAATAAATAATCTTTTAAATAATAACTTTTTTGAAGAACTAAAAAGACTGAAATAAAACAAATTATCATAAAGACAAAACCTGACTGTTTTCATTTTTTTTTTTTAATATATGACATTAAACGAGGAACAATTAATTATTCTTGTTAGTCAATATCCAAAAATATATGACCTCCAAATTGAGCATAACATGAATATTACAAGTAAAAAACAATGGAAGGAAATTGCCGAGCAATTGGGAGTTAAGGGTAAATTAATTTCGTATTTTTCTGTGTACAAGTATTTTTTTTCAACTCATTCATAACATTAAGTCCATCCAAATTTTGTCTGGTAGATATCGCTGTCAGCGATAAGACCACCTTTGTACCCATAGTATTAAATTGTTGTAAAATATATATATGTAATTTCTTTTTTTGGTGTACAATAAAGTATACTCTATTCTATTCTAGATGCCCTAGACAAGTGACATTCATCATAGAAAGCGTGGCAATAGCGATTGTCAAAACGGCATAATTGTATGGGATTGACAATAATATCGAAAAATCACGTGATCAATCCCTTAAATTTTCGCCTTCGCTGACATCGAATGTCACTTGTCTGGAGCCTCAGCTTGATTTAAACTTATCGCAATCATTAGTTTCTTACCGAAACCGATCTCAGACACCTTTCACCAATTTAATTTTATGTTTTCTTTTTTTTATTCTGTAGACTCATGATTTTCTTTTGACAAAGTTCAGCCCCAAATTAATAAAACGCAATATAAAATATAATGTAACGTGGTTATCTTTCTGGGTTTTAAATTGAACTGCAGAGCATAGAAGTGGAAGTAAAGTCAAAATGTCGCTTTAATCACAGAATAGAAAATACAACTAAACTTTTCAGTAGCCCAACTAACGTTGAAGCTACTGCAAAAGATTAAATACTTTTTACTCTGTGTTCCTAAAACCGTTACTTGAATCTAAAGGAGCTGGGTAAATTGAAATTTTCTTGGAAACATGCTAATTAAGAACAGCATAAACAATTTAACACGTGTCTTGCATACACTTGTAGTTTGCTGCCGAAGGATTTATTTACGAACTTAATGCCGATTCGTATAGATTTAGTACAGTAATTGAGTGATTTCTTTATTTATGCTCTTTAACGCTTCTTGTACAAATGGTGCACCACAAGGTCTCATACTCGGCCCTTTCCTGTTTTCTCGGAGACTCAACCATTGTACAGTTTTCCCTATTAAGTTAAAGGTTCTCGTGTGCTAAATAGTCCTTGAAAGTTCAAGGTAACGTCTGTCGTTCTCTGAATTCGAAGTATAATATATCGTAGTAGGTAAACGTGGCGTCGTAGAAGCCTTACAATACAACCTTATATTAACTTACCTAATAGAAGTGTAAACTATACTCCATAAGATAGTTACTAACAAAGGTTAGTAAGTAGGTACATAATTATGTTCATAGGTATAGAGTTACCCGTTGTTTCAAAGTAACAACGTAAACCTACTGATTTTATTCGTAAAAGATTTCTTTTTTCTTATCATATAATTATTCTGTATAGACCTTTTTTCGAAGAAGCAAAAGAAAAGTCTCAGAATATTCTATTCAGATTGAGGGAGGAACCAGTGCCTGGAATTCAGATTTTAAGTACCGTTCAAAAAAATAAACGGGTAAAACACCACAATCTCGCACATATATTACGCAAATAACGTCATTCACTTAACGACATACTACGGTACCAAAACTCAGGCATTTACATATTATATTTAAAAAGGGAATGGGCTATAAAATTTGAACGAGTCGTACGAAAAATTCTGTACGTTTTATTGTGTCTGTCAAGAACAATTGAACGTGAGATCCTTGTCAAGAAAATATTTCATGAGACGCGTAAAGTACCTTTACAAGAAATTTCAAAAAAGAGTGTATAAAATTCAATTTTCTTCTGTAAATTTCCCAGACATGAAAATGGCTTTGTCGTACATATTTTCTTGATTCGGTTGCTGTATAAAATATTGTCAGTCCAATACTCCAATAGTCTTTCTGTACAGAGACGAATTTAGAAATATAAAATGGATGACATCTAAGAAACAAAAAAATTGACATTTTTTGTTCAGAATTGATATATACTCGTATATACGGAAATTAAACAATCAGTTTATTGCAAACATGTTGTAGTTACAGAGGTGGATAATTTTTTCAGTTTTCTATCAATTCACTTGCAAATATTCAGAACGGGCCACAGATCCGGTCTCTCCGTGAAGCCATGGTGGAGCGTTTGAACTTGTCCTTGCAGACAGTCTCCGAATGGGGTGATGCCAATCTGGTCAAGTTTAATGCTGCTAAAACCCAGGCGTTTTATTTTTGCCGCTAAAAAGAGCCAATTTCACCCGGCTCCAACTTTCCGTGATGTAGCCGTGCCAATAACGGACCATCTCGAGCTTCTTGGCGTTACGTTGACATCGACTCTCAATTTTGGGCCTTACATTGAGGCAAAGGCTCAGCTGGCTTCCAAAAAGTTGGGGATCCTTGCGAAGGTGAGAAAGTACTTCAAGCCGGAACAAAAAAAAAGAACGTTATATATATCAAGCTTATGAGACATAATTGTCAGATACCTGGTAAATAATGGTATGGGGCTGAATTGGCTGGTCTCGAAAAATTAACCATTTGAGATCAGCCCACTCCCAAGAGCACTGCTGAACACATTTCAAAGCAGTTACTTACGGGTGTAGATATTTTAAGAAAACTTTTCGATATCAGCATTGGAACCTTGAACTTTAAAGAAAGCAGTAGGTAGATGTCATAAAGTTTCAAATCCATGCCTGTTTATGTTTGAAAGTTAAGCGTTTAATATTGTTTGAATCCAATTTTGGATATTGAATAAATCTATCTGGTTTTACTGAAGTTAAATGGAACTTAGTATTGGTATTGACAACTCCGTTGAGATAGGATGTCGAAGATGATTGGCATTTAAAATAATACCGTTTTCTTTTAGCTTCCTTACCAATTTTCATGCAAAGCTGAAGAATCTTTTGGGTATCTTTACCTACCTAGGTAACAAAACAACAGTAGATTTCTGGTAGATAAATAAATTTATTGTTCTAAGTCCAGTTACCAGAAAGCAACTCTTATCTCTAATTATTCATTTATTTAATACTTTAAGCACACAAATGTACAGAGGCGGACTTAATGCCTCTGGCATTTTCTACCAGTGAACCTTTGGGTGAAGCAGAGACAAATAATCGTAGATGCAATAACGATAAAGAAAACGATAAAAAATTTCTTAAAATGCTCCCCACGCTTTTTTACAATAAAATATTTATTTTTTGTTAATCATCTTAATTTTAATTTATTGAAAATTATTTTCTACTTTTTGGTTTGGTTTTCTATTAAAGCGTTTATTTTTTTAACTTTTGTGTTCAATTGCTAATCCTGAAGATCCTGGTAAGGATAATGGGACAAACTAATTAAATTATTGCATAGTCATCGGTTCTTGATAAGTATGCAAAATTTCAAACTAATCTAACGTTTTGAATGGGGTGATAATCACGTTCGAAGATACCGTTACATAGATTCATAGATACATACATACCAAGCTAATGTTAAAAACTGTCATATTATCTACAAACATACTTAAGTACTGATAATATCTAAAACTTTTATCCATTTACTGTAAAAGGACTCAAAATTTGACCACACTATACAAAACTTTTCCGACCTCAATGTTAAATCCGAAACCGTACAAACTCACGCATCGTAAGTTTTAGGTCGCGTCCGTTTCCCTCCACAAAACAAATGAAAACCGCAAAAAAGCAGAACTAATAAATGGCCCGAAATTAACAGTACCACCCAAAGTAAATGTCGTAATTAAAAATAAACGGGACCTTTATTATCCCGCTATTTATTATGTTAAGACACCGCAATAGGTCTTGAGGTAGTCGCTCGGTTTAATATACGGACACCCAAGTTAGGTAGTAAGAGCTTCAAGTATACCGCCTGGATCGTCTAACGGTCGTGTGGAAGGTGGAAGCTAATGCTTGTTGAAGTGCAATTTGTTAAGGCGATATATACGCCCCAATGTAAACGCAGTACTGGCCGTGCGCCCGCTCGATGCCAAAATATCAATATTGAACCTCCTTTTGAACAGTTTTGTTTGCAAAATATTATTTGATTTACATATGCTATGTCAGTTATAAAGATATTCCAGCCATCAATTTTTCTGGGTAAAAATATTTTTAAACATCCAAGTCGTTTTGGAGGAGTATCCAAAAGTTGCGAAAAATATCGTGTTGCTAATTATTTTTTTAAAGCAAAACTATTTGTTATACGAAAAAGCATGTTTAAAAAATTTTTTCAAACCTCTTAACCTAGCCGTTACTAAGTAGTATGCTTTAGAAAGTGACCGTTTTACGGCACTAAAGCGTATGTGGGCCCTTAAGCGAGTTGTGTTTTTTACGGAGTGACGTCGGGTTTTTTTTTAATGTGTCTACTAATAGTAATATTTTCAGTCAAAACTTCCAAGTAGCAAAGCCCAAAAGAGTCTGGATTCTGTTAATGTGCGCTTATGTTATCAACAATCCCCAAATTTCTTTGATAGACATTTTAACGGCTATTTAGTCATCATTAGTTACTAATACTACTGTTAAGGGTTTAGCATAACATGTCATATTGTATGTCGTTTTGTGACAATTAAACCCTGTTTCTTACTTTTTTTCTATAATTT
Organism: Orthosia gracilis; assembly: GCA_947562075.1. NCBI lineage: Eukaryota > Metazoa > Arthropoda > Insecta > Lepidoptera > Noctuidae > Orthosia > Orthosia gracilis. Next base: position 39,168,926 of record OX387265.1, on the reverse strand, counting down.
CAGCAGAAAGACTTCCACTGCTGAAAATAGACCTCCACCAAGTGTCGCCTATCTAATTCGCATATCTCATATCTAATTGTGGAGGAGGGAGGGATTGTGGGATTTTGGACCTCACCAAAGCTACCCTGGTGATCATCATCAGCACGTAGAAAGCTCCGTGGCCTCTTAAAATACAATCTAAGAACCCTATCTGCGCAACGCCTGTGAGAGTACATTTTCTGAGTACATATTATTATGATAACATACGCTGGCATTTTAATAAAGGATTTTCAATAGAGGCCCTCAAATTTCGTTTTTTTCAGTCATCAATCAAAGTGATTGGCTACTGCTTAACCGGGCTAACCTGTGGAGGTTAAGCTATATAGCCTCCAGCCAGGCACAGAAATTTCTAAACCTAAGCGACTACGCCGAGGGCTACCCCAGTTGGGGTCGAACCTCGGCTCAGGGCGTCGCTGGGGGGACAACTATGCCTGGATCTAGATAAATGATTTTACTATCCGTTCGTAAACTACCAATGTGGAGAAGAACGGATAAGAAACTCTTTATATATCTAATAATTTTAATTAATACTCAGCTAAGCGCGGGCTGGCGGGAATTTATTGAAAGAACACGCGACGGGCCTCGGCGGCGAGGGCGGAACGAGTCGGTTTGTATTTTTAATTATGTTTACTACTCCGTAAAATGGAGGGGTCATGGGGGTCAGAGAATATGCCTTAGTTGGCAAAATCATGAAACTTTGAAGATTTCGCCTTAATTGCGTGTAATCTAATTGAAAGGGTATGGGATACGACTTAATTTTGTACCCATTGACCGTTTCTGTAAACAAGGCTATCTAGCTCGTTTTGCATTGACGGGTGACCTATAGAATAGGGCTTGGACTCAGCTGCGTTTGGTCTAGTACCAGTTGCTTCGATCTTTTCGATCTCTGCAGCCTACGATCGTGCCTCGTCTGTTATCCAGACAGCACCGATGATAATATCAGCGACGCACCGATGATAATATCAGCGACGCTGCGTCTGGTAAAGGGCTTATTTGGGGACGAGCTCGCGGCGGCGGCAGTGGTGGGAGCCACATGGCGGCATCAGACGACTTCCTCTGTGGGGCTAGCCGGGGGGGAAACTTGGGGGGGAGAGCTGCGCGTGCTTCGCGGTCCCCTGAGCGTTTGGCCATTTTAGGTGCAAGTTTGGGGGCTCGAGGACACCCCACGCTCGCACGTTGACTTCGGAGTGAACGAAATAGCACGCGCCACTCAGAAACGAGCTTAAATTTTACTGTCCGTGTAAAGGCATTCGGCGCGCATTCCGTAGCGGCTCTCGGTCGGTCGCGCGCGCAAGTCCCACGCATCGGAGCGTCCTGGCGGCGGAACGTACTTGTAAAGGGTTCTGGAGTTAGTAATGGCAGTTTGGAACGTGAAACTGCCATGGGTTTATAGAAATGTAATAAAAGTTTTTCTCAAGACTGTGTCCTTCTTTTTATTTTTGAATATATTATCATAGCTTCTTAGCTATCGAAATGTTCACTGTTCATCCGCAACAAAAAATATAATCCTCTGGTTGGTTTTCATGTAATTCTCTCAATTTGGGAAATGATTAAAACGCCTTCTATACATCTTTACCCACAATTAGGCCAGCTAAGGCTATTATGACTACCGTTGAAGCGTTCATCATGAAGTAGTATGCAGAACTTTTGTCACCTAGGGACACTCCACGCGCCATTCCGAAGTGTTGCCAAAACTGACGAAATGCCTTTAGAAGTGTGGTTTGATGCGTCAGTTCAAATGATAACGCATCTTAGCGCGCACTGAAGTGCGATGTCAAAAACGCTATTTTTAAACGAAAGGTTCGGAGCGCGTCCCAAACCACCGGTTTAGAGCGCACTCTTGCGCGCCGTTTGGAACGACACTCCACGGAGCGCGCTCCAAAGTGTACGTTTATGGCCGCTGATTTGCCAAGGAAATAAGTATTTGGTTGCCATTCCAGAGTCCAGACCGTTTCTCTCAAACACACATTACAGAAACATTGATAAAACAGTTTTAGAGTTAGTTTTCATCATATTATTGTTTGCCCACAAAACCGCAGCTTTGTTGCTTGTTTTTTAATTACTATTTCAGCTGTGTTCTACAGTGAATTTTAATTAAAAAACGTGTACAATTTAAACATTAATTAGTGTGTACAAATGGTACTCCAAAAGTTTGAAATACGTGCCACAATAGCGGACTACAATTTCTGGATAAAAGCTTCCGGATTGGTTTTAGTAGGAAACGCTTCGGCAACTTGACTTGGTTCGAAAATATACATACACATTTACATACTGTAAAATATTTAATTAACAAAAACTATCCGAATGGGGAATGACCCTTACATTTTTTACGAGTTCGTAGTTTAGTTCGTAGTTACGCGGGCGTCAAAAAATTCGTCTACATTGCTGTCGACGTGAAAAGTGCTCAAAACTCTGGCAACATTGCCACGCTGGATGTCAATGCTGATTCTCTGGCCGAAGAAAAGCCCAGCACTCTGGTCACGTGAAGAGTCGACTAACCGTTTGCTTACATCTCGAAAAATTCGATGAGCACTTGGACCCCATGGACCTAAAATTTCAACCCCAAACGGCAAAATATGTACCTTCTAATAAGTTCGGAAATGTTATTTTCATTTGTAGTAAGAGCTCGTAGCTACATAATAACTGCCACACGGATTAAGCAATGCCTGCCGAGGTCGGCACGTTTATGGGACTATGAGTATATAGACAACAAACTGAGATTCCTCCGTGCCTCGGAATCGGAAAGCACGTCAAGCTGTTGGAACCAATTATAAATACATACAAAATGCTTTGTCCTGAATGACTGACTGACGGATCAACGCAGCACCTAAACCGCTGATCGTAGAGACCTGAAACTTGGAGAATGTATTCTTTCTATGACGTAGGCATCCGATAAGAGAGGATTTTTGGAAATTCTACCCCTAAAGGGGTATAAAGGGGGTTGAAAGTTTGTATGAAAAATCTTATTCCTTCGGCAATTTTTCTTGAAACTTGGCACAAATAGTATTCTAAGTAAATGATAAAGGTTTTCATAATTTTTAATTGTTCAAAACTGCCCCCAAAAGACGATTTATGGGGTATTCAAGTTTTTTTGAAGGATCTTATTTCTTGGATTAATGAACTTGAAACTTGACAATAACACCAATCTAAGTAAACAATAAAGGTCGAAATTATTAGTTTTTCGAAAATACCCTCGAAAGATGATTTAAGGAGAGTTGTTTTTTTTTTTGGTATGAATACCAAACAAAGTAAACGATATAAGTTGTCATTATTATTTTTTCGAAACAACCCCCAAAAGACGATTTAGGGAGTATTGAAGTTTATATGGAAGAATTTTATTTCTTGGGTTAATAAACTTGAAACTTGACATAAATATCAACCTAAATAAACAATAAAGGTTATAGTTTTGAGGAGAACAACCCAAGAATTATATTTCTTGGGTTGATGAACTTGAAATTTGACATAAGTACCCATGTAAACAATAAAGGTTCATTATAAGTTTTTCGAAACTAACATAAGCTAAGAATCTTACTGGATAGGTTTTCGTTTTTGACATGGGTTTCTAAGGGAGCACCATAAGCAGGAACTTTCGGAAATTCAACCTTTTACCTTTCCTTGGGGATTAAGTAAATAATCGAAATTTACATAAAACTTTTTATAAAATAACCCCCAGATAGGAAAAAGTTTTTTTGAGGAATCTTACTGCGAAATCTTACTAACATAAACGAAAATTAAAAAATAGAAGAATATTTGGATTGTTCAAAACTCGACCCTCAACGGGGCAAAATGGGGTTATTTCATCATCAAAACGGGGCAAAAGTTTTTAGGGGAAGATTTTACTTTGTGGCGGTAATCTAAAATTTATTATTCTTTAAAGTCAAATAACGAATCATCCCAAACCAATAAACTCTGTATATCTACGATACCCCATTTTTTATTGATTAAATAATAGCTCATTTTTGGTCGCCTTCACTAACTGCACATAATATTATATAAGTAGTAATTTATAGCATAAACGAAATCACGCGAACGAAGTCGCGGGCGAAGTGCTAATCTTATATACTGAGGTAGATACGTTTTACTGAGGTACAGTATACATATTGCCGCGCAAACCTCAGTCACAGAATAAATATGGACAAATAGTACGTAAACTAACCTACAAACGCTCGAAACGGCACACTCACACAAACGCGTGTAAAATACTAGTACAAGGAACTAAGGTGCATCAGTTTAGACTGTTAGCCGTCCCCAGCATAGTTGGAAAAGAAAGAATAGAATAGAAAAAAATATATATATTCCAGAGTATAATCTAACTCTGTTCCAAATTTCATCCTGAATCGTTCAGCCGTTCTGGCGTGACTGAGTAACAAATATACATCCATCCATCTCCCCAAACTTTCGCATTTAAAATACTAGCTTCTGCCAGCGACTTCGCTCGCGTGAAAAGTGTTTTCTTATCCCAGGGGAACATTACACTGGGATGAAAAGTAGCCTATGCGTTAAATTATGCCTGACTATAATCTACCTCTGTGCCAAATTTCATCCAGATCCGATCTATTGCTCTTGCGTGATTGAGTAACAAACATACGTCCATCCAAACTTTCGCGTGTATTAAATTAAGGTTCCCCTAGTCGACGGTACGAACTATTTTATGCGCGTGGTTAAAATGCATGCTATCTTTCCGACAACACGTGCGAATGCGATAGAAGATGTGATGAGCAGTAAGAAACTAGTTAGCGAACGAATTAGCTCTTTTGCAAATTTTTATCGAAATGGATTATGATTTAGGACGAAAACGAGCGCGCAAAATTTTATAAGCAGTCCTTTGGGAGTCTAGATATCATGATAAAACGACTAAATGTATATTTTCAAAATAAAATTATTTTCATTGTTAAATTACTAATTTATACCTGTAGGAGGCCTTTTGCAATTTTCCTTCCTCTTATGATATTTATTACCGTCCAAAGATGCGTCAAAATTGGTGTTGAAATATGTAACTTTCGACGCTCATAACTTTCAAATATTATTTTTTTTACTTTTTTGTTTCCATACAGAGCTAGATAATGATGAGACAAATTGATATCATTTTTTATTTTGAACGTACATCGTCAAACAGTGTAGTAGTCGCCAGAATACGTTTGTATGGAAGAATGATCGACTAGTGTTAACCTTTAGTAAGATTATTTAGATGGACACAACATAATAACAAGAATGACAAAGTAACAGAGAAGAACAGAAAAAGACTACGTAGATTGATTGGGTTTTATGATAATGTCATAAATTATAAAAGTCCAATTAGAAAAATGTCCAAAAATAAAAATGTCCAAAACGAAAAACCATTATAATATTACCATTGTATTTCATAGAACAGATTGGATTAGGTACTATCAACTAACAGTTAGGGAACATACATTACATAGGTTGAAACTCTAATGTTTTCCAATCAGGTTTGTTTTCAAATATTCGGTTACCAATTCTCGATACACAGTGTTCCAATTTCCTTCCTTACATTGTTATGTGGAATCAATTTCATAATATTTTCGAATGAATAGCCAATGCTTTGAGGAAGTGTTGGGTAAATATCATCGGTTAAGTTATAAGTTAGTTTTATAAATTTTCTAAATGGGCCTATAAGTTTCCACGTAAAAACGATTTAAACAAATCTTTGTAAGATAACACAACACACTAATATTATGAAGGTATATAGTTAGCTATGTGGAGGTGTTCATGATTTTCGCATGATTTCACACTCGGTATGGAAGTAGACAGTAATACCCATTCCTATCTAACAGAAATTGAAGGACAACTTTCGATTTCAAAATAATGACAACCGTTTACTTTGAATTGCGTGAAACATTTCTGTTTTTCTGTGTTTATTTAAAGGATTTAGTGCATGAATATGGCATCTTCAAGTACAAAATACACTACAAAAATCTTTTGTATTAATTTTTAAGGAAGATTTCGACAAAATGTACGGAAAATCTGCTGGAAATGGGGCGCTCTTTTATTATGATTTGAACTCGTGGAGTTTTAGTTTGATATTAGACAAGGTGTTAATGTATTTGCTACTGTAATCTAGAGATCATAAGAAACAAATTAACATGCTTTTCATTACTGTTCAGTCATTACGGCCTGGTGCTAAACTTAAAACAAAATGGATTATCTCATGGTAATAAGATTAGCGATTCATCTTACTATTTATCCAAATAAAAGATCGTTGGAATAACTATTTCCTTTGAGACAAGGAAATTATTTGAAATAGAGTCCCCTAAGACATTTTTGGTAGGTACCAAAAACAGAAGTCCTGTGTGTCCACTTTTCGGAAGGTTCTTTATACAGATACCTATTCAAAATTCTTCGGTATCGGAACAGGAGCAGACTTATTGTTTCTAATTTAGTTCATCATCGTATAAGACATGAAAGCTTCTGCTACTCAAATGGTGGTGCTAGTCGGAGGCACAAAATTCGATTTCAAGGTTCCGTACGTCCAAATGAAAAAAAAAAGAACACTTACACTGGTGAGTCTGTCTGTCCGTCTGGTAATTTGAATTGGTACAAAAAACAGAATTGGTACAATCATGAATATCTGTGACACAAACACTGATGTAGTCGTATAACGTAGATAATAAGTCAGGATATTTTCTGTAAAAACTTAAGCATAATTAGTTATACAGTTGAGCTTCGTTAATCCGGTCCCCACTTATGTGATGAAACCTGAATCAGGTATTTAACAATAGAAAATCAATTGTTTCCTAATTAACACATACCACAGTGTAATCACAACGGAATATGGTGGCGAAGTTTTTGAATAGAGGAAAATCATAAGCAGAAAAGTATTACAGACTTATTCAATAAGAATCAAACTTCTGTTTCTACAAGGTTTTTATTAACTAGCAATGTGTGTGTTTGTATGTATGTTCAGGTCAAATCTTGCAACTGAATTAAAGCAGTTGTCCTCAACCAATTAAGATGTAATTTTGCATAAACGTTTGGATGACAATGCACGGTAAGTTAAAAACGACTCGTTAATTTTTTTTTTTTGTCTTTGGAAAATATTATTTTAGCATCATTTCAAACCCGAAGAGTTCTTACATGTTTTAATACTCTACACGTACCAATTATTTCTGTCTTGTCTTACTTGTAATTTTCAATAATCAATTAAAGAAACTAAGATTATAAAATGTGTTATTTATCATTTAAATATTACATAATATGAGGTTCTTCTTCATCAAAACAAAAACAATTTTGTGAAAATTCTTATTAAAAAATAAGTTCCTTGATAAGCCTAGCATTGCCTTGACATAATTTTTAGTTTTATTAATTGCCACTAGTCATAAACTTCTGTTTATTTCTATGTCCACTACTTGTGTTTCTACACAAACAGTCTGGTTGTAAATTATGTTTTACCGAATTAGTCACCCACTTGATTCCATGAAATTATAAAGTACTTATGTGGTTATAACTAATTTAGTCTATTTAGGAGGCATGTGTGTCCCAATTTAGAACCTAGGCTCAAAAGTTAGGTTAATAGATGTCTAGATCCAAAGATACACAACCAACTCCGGGGACAACTTTAATGAATTTCTAAAGCCACCAACCAGTCTAGATCAGAAAGTTTCTGATATCTGTAGCTTCCACATTACCTTCGTCACGAACGAATTTAATTAAATTATTATAAACTAGCTTTAGTGGATCGTAAACTATACTTAAACCATTCATAGCTCGTAATTCAGATATCCCACTTTTATTACTTTTTGCTCTTGTAATAAACTCTCTCTAAACTTTCCAAAACCACAAGTTATAATAGCTTAACACCTAAACGATACTTAGAACAAACTTTCATAACTTGTTATGGAGTTTGAATCATCAAATAAAAATTTACCCTAAACTTTAACGGTCCTATAACTTAGTGATGGACTAACATCTGGATTCGCCACCAACCACAATAAAAACGAAAGTAACCGAACTCACACGAAGTTAACCGATAGGCAGTAAAAGTAACAAAAATAAAGCTTGCCGCAGACTGGAATCCAACAAAACGAATGCAGAAGTGCACGTGTGCTCTGCCCCGGTCTTAAAATGGACAGCGGTGAAAATAGATACCTACCATTCGCATATTGCTCTATTTGTTTCAATGTGACGTCTGTATCGATCCTATTATTGTGAAGCATTTGCATACAGGTCTTTTATTTTTTATGTGACGCCATTTCTCACTGTGACGTCAGTATCGTTTGATTTCGACAATGATAAAAGTTGACAACGAGTTTTAACAAGCATGTGGGTTGGAATATATTTCTACGATATAAATAATTGGTTTGCGACTCCTGGTTTTTTGAGGGAGCTGTTTTTGATTGAGTACTTTTACCCACGTCGGAATGGAGAAGGTGTCGTTCAGAGTGATAGGTTGTTCATTTTTTCGTCTGTTTATTATAAACAAACTTATATTCACCTAGAAAGTTTTGGTTAATTTCAAGGTTAGGAATGGAAACCCCGAGCGGATTTTCATATGAAGTACTTTTAATTTTTATCTTTCGTTACTTACGAAAGTAAGGGATTTTTGAAATGGTGATTATCCACATAAAAAAAACACACTTCAAAGTTATTGTAAATGGCCAAAAACAAAAAAAAAATTCACACGAAAGTTATTTCAACAAGTCTTATCTAAACATTAACCAACCTAATGCCGCATTCTGATCTGGATGGAAACCTTCAAGGTAATTGTTACCGAACATGAAAGTCTAAGGGTCAATTTTTGGATCCAGGTCAATCCAAGTGCTTATAAAACTGTCTCCATGTCCTCGTCACGACAAAGTAATTAAAACTGACGAGATAACCCACTTTGATTGGAGTTATTTTTAGGCCATCAAATTAAGCCAAGGTTTAGTACAAACAAACAGTATTAAATTAATTGGCTTAGATGCAATTAATGTTTTAATTCATTACTCACGTAAAATGGGGACAAGTCGTGGGTGTCTACAGACTACGGATAATTTAATTATGTCAAATTTTAATTAACTCAGTGCTGAAATTGACTATGTCAGGCCTGAAAATCTGTTACGTTGTGAAATCGTGTTGTTATTTCTTTTAAGACCTTATGCGTCTTTGTTTATGGTAACCCTATAACACCGGTCTATAAGAACTAGTCTAACATAAATTTGTAGAAGCTTAATAAGGACCGGTAGTTTCTTAACAAATGTAATTCTTTTGCCGTGAAATTGTTCCATTTTCGATCTTCTTCGATTTCCGATCAACTTTCGATCACTCGGGATAGTCAGGATACGACACTATTTTTATGTAACAACCCCCCCAAATGTCAGTTTAGTCTACGAAATTAAAAATCACAGTATAGGTACATAGTTTACTTAGCGAAAACGGTTTGTACTACATATCTCTACCTACCCCATTGTATAATACTGGCGTAACATAATTATATTTAACCATAGCAATTTCAACAAGCGGAAATACCTCAATGAAAATCTTAATAAACTCGAACGAGATGCAAAATCTGGTTCTCAATAAACGTATTTTGCCTGAAGTCGCAATTTCTTACATTCAGCATGGACGGACCAGGCTTCATGAAGTTAAGTTGTCAGCGAATGAACGAAGCTAGCGACCTTTGAATAGGAAGCGAGAATTCAATTCCGAATACTGCAATATGTAGATGCAGTAAATCCAGTCCAATGAAAATTTAGTTACCGAAAATTTCTTATTGTTTGATGTACTTTTGTAATCACAGAAGTTATAAGAAAGATTTTTTTCGTAAGCCCATCAAATGTCAGAGAGGCCCTAGACAAGTGACATTCTATCATCGAAAGAGTGGCGATAGCGATTGTCAAAATTGTATCGGATTGACAAGCGATAACAAAAAATAAATTTAAATTTAGAAAACCCCCAATTTAAAAACCTCAAAAAAGCAAAAAATAAGCCTCGTACTCGCGTCGGGGATCCGCCAACGTTTACAGCAGTTTATTTTATTTATGCGGTTCCCCGACGCGAGTACGAGGCTTATTTTTTGCTTTTTAAAGGTTTTTAAATCGGGGTTTTTTTAATTTTAATTTAATTTTTATTTCATGCTTTTTAAATTATGTATTATATACTTAGTAGTAGACATGCTTCAATCGATAATCTATCGAAACACGTAATTATGATATGATATCTTGCCCAGATTCAAAGAGTAAAATTCGTATTACTTTTGGATGGTTGAACCGATTTCAATCAAACATAGCTAAGAACACTCTCGACAAATACACCTTTCAAAAAGAAAATTAAATCAAAATCGGTTAATCCATTTAGTAGCTGTGACACCACAGACAGACACACAGATACAGCAACACACGTCAAACTTATAACACCCGCTTTTTCCGTCGGGGGTTAAAAATCACGTAATCAACCCCTTACATTTTGACATTTCAACTATCGCCTTCGCTGACGTCAAAAGCCACTTGTCTAGAGCCTTACTGTAGAAAAGTTTTGACTGGTACCATTTAAATAATTACTTATGCTTTTGCGCTTATAACGGTAACCTAGCGTCTACTCATTTTAAGGCTAACAAAAATTGAAGCCTGTAAAACAATCATGAATACCCTGACACGCAGTTTTCTTCATTGACTTTCTGCGTACTGGAATTTTTTTTTTCAAACTCTTACGCTGTTCTGATTTTTTTCTGAATAATTTCGCAGCAGGTTCCATGACAATTGAATGGTTGCTCCGGAATTAGTCGAGTTTCTTTTCCTCGGCGCTTATCTGGTGGTCCACTGTAGATTTTGACTTTCAGGAGTTAAAGTTGAGAATAGTGTTGTGCGTTTGACCTTCTGATCATTCTTCTTTTATGACAGTACTTCGAGCTATCCAATATGTGTCCAATATCTTTCATTGTAAAAGACGGTTCTGGCCTACATTATTTGCAATAACATCTTTTTCTGTAGTCTATTGTAATGGTAAAGCGGTTTCAGTTATATTAGAATCTTTTTAAGAATTCAACTCTCTCGTATTACCTTACCTTTTTCAATAGATCTAGACTTTGATTTGGTAACTTAATCTTTAAATATTTTTTCGGCATTTACACATAATGATGTAAAAAAATATAGTGTAGAGAGTTTAGTATTATTTTATTATTATTTATTCATATCCTCGCACTTGAATGCCTTGCAGCAATTACACCAGTGGAACATAAACTTATAATAAACAAACTGTATAAGTCCAGGTTTCCTCACTATGTTTTCATTCGCTGTCAACGATGTCCAAGATAAAGTCCAAGATAAAATTGAAAATCCACATTGGTACTTGCCTAGATTTGAACACACGACCTCAAGCACGAGAGACGACGTCTTAGCCACTGGGCCACCACGACATTATGCGTATGAGCATTGTTTCGTGGTTGAAGACAATTTTATCACAAAATAGTAGCCCACCACGGCTTTGCCGAGTTATGTATCTATCAAAAGAATATCGATGGAAATCATCAATTCATATAATAAATCTGTAGAAAAGTCGTTTTCGTACATTGAAAATATTGCCAAAAAATAGCGAGGGTGTTAAAGGACAACCAACAGAACCCATTGCCAGCATTTTTGGAATTTTTGTCAGTTTATTTGTGCACGCATCACGTTAAATGTACGAAAGCAATGAAAATATTTTGTATAGTTATAATTGTGCGTACCTTGAAGTATTACTTAGTTTTTGTTTCATCGCAATCGGTTAACTCTATCAATAGTTAAATGAATTTAAAGTGTTGAAGAAGTAAAATATCATAACAAACGCAATTCAGTTGAACTCCATATTCGATAGATGGTGTTGTGCATTTGTCATCATTTTCTGAATAGCGCTGTTAAGATTTGCCGCGGAAGAATGACACTAGGATAAATATTGGTAGGTTGGTAGGGTAGTTACCTGCCGAAGGTAGCATGGCCAAAAAAAGGAAGGCTTTCTTCTAGGCAAGCGTGCTTCATCGTCGACCACATCATCGTTTACCATCAGGTGAGATAGTGGTCAAGCGCAAGCCTATAATCAAAAAAAAATAAAAAAAAAATAAAAGGTATGTACATACGGTTGGCAGTTCACGGGGGCGAAGCCGCAGGCATAGCTAGTTTAAATAAAAGCCATAGTGCCGGAGATTACTCTCCACACGTACACAAATTCACAATATTAGCAGTCTCTCAACACATGAGTTAAAGTTGTTGTTACACTACGTGGAATCAAAATGAAAATGTATTTTCATTCCTTTACGGAAAGATCTTTTAATAAACCGCTCTTCATCAAAAAGAATATTAAGCTCTAATGAGGAAAATGAAGACGAGAAGATGGGATAAGGATTTTCCTAAGAATTAATGTAACGTGCTAAATAGAAATAGATTTATGAATAAAGAAAATAATGTTTACTTTATGATTTTAACTCTGAAATTATCTCTTTTAGTTGCTTGCATTCTGTTTTTTTTTTTAATTTTGTCATTCATAAGACAATTTCTTTACAGTTAAGGTTAAATAAAGTAACTTCAACAGGATAAACGAAACATTAGAGACAGGTCTTTACTTTACGAGTTCTCTGTAAAAAAACGGAAAAATATAAATAAATTGTCTTGCAAGTTTTCATACCTAGTGATATTTTATTCACCATTTCGAAGAACAGTCGTCATCGCTTACCAAGAGGTGAGATAGTGGTCAAGCGCGAAACTAACAATAATCATAAAAAATAAGTGTATTTCTAAATTGGAGGTCTTTTTAAAATTAGGTAGCACTTAAATTTTTGTCTTTATTTATGAACCACAGTGTAATGTAGGGTTGCATTACCATTAATCATAAGGCTATTCTTGCTTCAAAATAAGGTACCTAAGTAGGTGTCCTAGTTGCTACGTACATTTCAACAAACTGCACTTTCATTCGAGTCTTAACGACCAAAGTTTTCCTAAGTACTCTTTGGTATACCTTACCACCTGACGGCACAATAACGGACTGTGCAAGTAGTACTGTTTCAAGCAAACAAACATGTCTTATAACTAAAAAAAATAATTTGCAATTTCTGGAAGAAAGAAGGATGACTTTTGGGTCACACCACATGTAACTGAAACTGATACTAAATTCAAATAAGTGTTCAAAATCAGCTAGTACTTGATATATTTTTTCCAGCCTGCATACTGTTAGGCCTTGCTCCCTACAGCAATCAACCTTCACAGTACCTACTCTACTGTGAGTATTCCCAATCAATCAACACAGGTAGGCATCAAATGAAAATTCTTCATTAAATACAAAACGTTCGTAGAAATCACAATGGACCAGCAGGTGTGATACCAATAACAAGCGGTAATTACGGGCCGTGGGAGCGCATGAACTTATATACCAGTTAAGCTGAATAATACAGAAGGTTGACTCAATATAACACGACTAACGACGAATATATGGAGGTTTATATAAAGTTTAGTTTGGCATAACTGGCCAAAGAGTAGATCGACGTACAGTTGTTCTATTTCAACAATAATATATTTTCTGTGTGCGTAAGCGATGTCACGGGATCCCAGGGAAATTTGGTTCAACTAAATCTCAGAGATGGCGCTATCACGCACCGATCTATTTTTGAATTGGGTGTAAAATTAACATTTTCTAGAATTGATCATACAATTTTACTGTTTTTTTTTATCATCTAAGTTCCAAATTATGGAATATTGGGCTCTTAATTCACATTTCAAAGATTATTTGAACGGATCAGTTATAATTGATTTCAATAGATGGCGCGGTTTTAAATTTCTGTGGCATGCCATTCGATTTTTTAATTTGTATTGTAACACATTTTGGTTAAATGAAACTTTAAAAACGTGCAAAAAAATACTATAGAACAAAACATCACTGTATTTAAAAAAAATTGTCACGAACCGAGAAAACCCTAATTGCAAGTCGCTGCTAACAAAATCTATAGCCATGGAACGGAACCGAACGCGATCGAAGTACTTATAAAAGTAATCATCTTAATCAGACGGAAAACGCTAGTTACGTCGGCACGGTTTCTTTGTGTGAGATGAGACATCTGTATGCTAGTATTATATTATCTGTGGCGATGCCGAGCGCTCCCGAGCTAACGCACACAGAAGCAATCTGCATGTGCATCACACACACGACTAAGACCAACCCGCTGTCGTGACATAGAACAACTGTACCATCTAATGATATCATAAAAAAAAATTAAGCCGAAGTGCAAACAAAACTTTATTTGTAGGTCTTAAACTTGTTTTTTACGAAAAAAAAAACATAATATTCACATGGCTGCAAAATAAACTGCTAAAGAGCGCATGCAAGTGCACTCGCGTCGAGACCCGCGGCTGGTATTTGTTTTAGAACACCGTTCGGACTCGACTATTTTCGCTCGTTGTATGGAGTCGAACTTCTGAAATTATGTATCTTGTTTGTGATATGAACTTCTGTTCCAGTGATTAGAGAACATATGTTAATTATGAACACTGAATCATAATTATTACAATTCACTGTTTATTGTGCTTGTAACGCAAATTTGAATTTAAATAGCTAGTTTGGGCTTCAATTGGGTTTTGTTTATTCAATGGGCGTTAGTACTTTAGTTCTGGCATTTTAGTTGCGTTTTGGTTATTTTCCAATACTGTCCCGTAACTTTAGTAGTCACTAACATGGCTGCTGAATATAGTGAGTATGTGGTCGTTTGTTTAATTCCCAGGTCACGCAAAGCTATAAGGTTTATCACCAGGATTTTTTCAGTAGGAGTCCGGAGTCTGGCTTGAAGCATAAGTTAAATCGGGCTTTATTCCCAGTCAATATCATATTATACTTGCCTATTGCCTAATCTATTAACATGAGATTTAAACATCTGTCTCTTTGCCTAGCCTTATTTCATTCGGTCGGTTCACTTCTTTATTTTACGCCATCCGTGAAGGTATGCGTTGGTTCGACACGGAACTTCATAATTGGTAAAATGTACGTGTCTTCAAACTTACAAGTTGGCTGTAAGGTCACTAAAATAGTTGCGAGCCACCATTCCCAACGATGTTGCGAGCCACCATTCCCAACATCATTATCATCATCATTTTTGCCGAAAGACGTCCACCCCTGAACATATACCTCCCCAAAGTGTCGCCACATTGACCGGTCCCGTAAGTCTTGCATCCAGCGAATTTCTGGAACCATGTCACCGGTCCACCTAGTGGGAAGTCTTCCAACGTAGCGGCTTTGCCGGTTCGAGATCCTTTCAGCCCCATCGACCATCCATTCTACGACCATTACCATTCCTTTTAAAAAGGTATGCAAATTCAGTTTACCCGTGAAGATTGAATGGGTAGGAGCTTGAGTTTTTTAAATAGGTCACAGTATTATAGCTTCCAGACATTGACGAGTTTTTAGGGCGTGGGAGTACTGTTGTTGAACGAGTGTCTGTAGATGATCTGAAGTGTCTCCTGTGTTGAAATAAATAAAATGTGTGAGACAGATCTGCTACCGTATTGAGAATAATAATTATTTGTTTAGTGATGTTTGATGTTGATGTTTGTGTGTATTATTTTTGATTAAATTGTTGTTTGCGAATATATAAATGTATTGTTATACTACCTTTTCTTAAATGCCTTAATTGTTGTGTGTCTCTAAGATTGCGCTAAATAATATCTGTTTCTGCTTGTAGATAAATGCATAGTTCAAACATTGTTTATGAACACAAGTATTAAACTATAATACTAACCTTCACAACCATCTTTTTCACTTGCAAGCAACAGGGATATTTCCTGGGTAGAAAAATGATAATTCCATTTAGTCCGTCAGTGAGATTATCAAATATTGATGGACACGTATTTTTTGCTTTACCAAATCAATAAAAATTTACTGAAATAAAGCGCATCAAAGTTCAGGATTGGGGGCTTTTGACGTCACTATGTCTGACATAGTGACGTCATGCCGATAGTACTTTTACTTACTTACGTACTTTTATACTGGCATAGTATGTCAGTATAAAGAGTACTATCGGCGTGACGTGAAACGATATTGCAACACATTGTATCGTCGTCATTTTTTGTTTACGTGTCAAAAGAAAAATACGTGTCCAATATTTTTTGATAATCTAACTGATGGAGAAAAACAAATTTTCAGTTAACGTCCCTGTTATAATTACATTATTTATTGTTGTGTTTTTATCATTGATTGTTCATTATTATTTGTTACTTTTCCTTACTAAATCAAAAAAGGGCAATTAATGATAACGTAAATTATGTTTGAATTTTATAGCCCAATCGAAATTCGCCCACAGAGGCACAGGCTTCCCTGGGAGCCTTTTACGATAGGAGGTCTTAGTTTTATGAACCTCAGATAAAAGCTGGTCTTTATCACAGCTTGATTCATGGCCCAGAACTAATTTTGTTTTTCGCTTCGAAAGGAACTAAGTGCCTATTGAATTAAATTTAAATTGCTCCGATAGGATTTTGAGAAATAAGTGTTTTACGACGCCGAAGCTCTATTTATGAAAGGCGTTTGAGTTTTTTTGTAATTAAGTGATGCTACGCCTCCAACACGGCTTACAACGGCATTAAATTTAAAAATTAAAATGTTGTGTGTGTAAAATATTAGTATTTTGATTTGCATAAGTCTAACTATACCATAAACGAAATTAGAAATTCGGTACTATAAAAAAGTAGTAAGACAGAAAGTCTTACTACTTCTACTGTGAAAGTTGTAAAAACTACGATTTCCATTAAGCATACGACAGAAAAATACAGAATGTATTAGCTGATTGATGCCATTTATACCTGAAAATGGGGAAAGGGCAAATAAAAAGATCTTTCTTTTTATTATGATTTATTTGTGTTATTAGGTCTAGGTATTAAAAGGTATACGAGTATTAATGTTACGTAGTTCTATGCAGGATATAAAATTCGCCATAACCAACAAAGAGGACTACGGGTTCTAGACTGTATCTCTTGCGGGTCGGCTTAGCTGCAGCCGCTTATGCTGTTGTTGATAAATAAGGCAGTTAACAGATGTAGAAACCCCGCATTTGGTATATTTTTTACGTAGTTACGAAAATATGTCTCTTTAGTAGGTATATTACAAATTAGATGATTGTATTCAATATATGAATGCTTGGCAACATGCTGGTCCTGCTCCATAGGACAACCTTTAGTGTAGATGAAATCAAACTGGTTGGTTTTTAATTCATAATTACTAAATTTTTATTTTATTTAAGACATTGACTCACACATGGTTCCACTGTTGTTGAATTAGGTAAGTTACCTATGTATATATGTTTCAATATTCGTAAGTGTTTGAGAACCATGTTCCTATTTATGAAATAAATGAATTTACTTGTTATTGCTAATTAAATTTCATAGGTACCGGTATACGTAGTATAGTAGAGTAATACTAGGTGCATCGTCCTCCCGTATCTGAATTAGTATAATTATGTATGTGAATATTGTAAAACACTGTTTTTTCAAAGAGGAAGTGTGCAGTTTCTTGTCCGTTCTCCTCTTTAACAGTCTACCTTTGCGAATAGAAAATAGAATCAATTATTATTATTTTTTAATTTAATTTTTTGACTTTCAAAGCACCGCATAATGGCTTAATTGAAATAAACAATTTTGACTTTTTGATTTCGACAAAGTGACATTATAATGTTGAACGATAATAACTGTCAGAAATCCAAAATTTACCACTGACATTTCTATCGCGCATGACAATCTCACACATTTTGCTTTTTTTGATTCGTTTTATCTGTTAGTATGACAACTTGTCTAGGTTCTGACAACAAGACTTTGTCGAATCAAACTGTATTTCAGGTAAAAGAAACGACATAATTATATTAGGTACGTGCCTACTTCCACATTTACTCGGCCTGTCAGTAAACCAATTATTTTTCAAAACAAAATAACTCCAAAACATTAAGTACGAGAGAATCAAACGGTGCTCATTAAAGCGACACCTGATTTAACCTAATTATAACATAATGGCCATCATTAAATACCTGAACTGAACATTTTGCTACATTGAGCATCTGAGTATATTAATTAATAAGCCGAGTGTGCATGAAAATTGTTCTCCAAAGCTTAATTAATTGAATGAGTTCCAAATGTAAATTATAATTATGATGTCTGGAATATTTTCAAACGCGTTTTGTCAAATGGAGTTTAGAACATAAATTGTGAAGGCTGTCGCCCTAAATGTTTTACCTTTTTAGGTAGATATTTTTTTAAATTCACAATGAGTTCGTTCTTGACCTCAATTTCGTTTGGTGTAAAGTAATGGTCTAAGATGTGCCCAGAAGATGCCTGTTCACTGTTGCTTAAAAGGATTTATTTTAAGGACGCCCTAGAAGAGCCGAGAGGAGCTCGTGGCTCAATAATAACAGCCGCACTGGTCGATCATCAAGGATAAGCAACGCTTGACGAGGTCGCTCCGTGGATGGGTGACCATGTTGAACATACCGAGTTTCCTCCGTGCCTCGGAAAGCACGTTAAGGCTTTGGTCCCGGCTGTCATATGGAGATCTTGGACAGTCCTTACGGGTAGTCAGAAGTTTGAGATCTGACACCGGTCTTGCCAAGGGGTATCGTGTTACCCAGTTACTGGGTTGTGGAGGTCAGATAGGCAATGGCTCCATGTAAAACACTGGTACACAGCTGAATCTGGTTAGACTGGAAGCCGACCCCAACATAGTTGGGAAAAGGCTAGGCAGATTGATTTTAAAGACGCCCTAGATAAATCAATAGGGCACTGTGGTCCACTATGAGACTATGTGGACATCCTGAGTCTTGCGACAACCTTGGAAAAGAGTGTATGTTTATGTGTTTTATGAGTTAACACACACTTATATTAGTTTAACGAAGATGATCGTGCAAATAGTTATCTTGCACTATGCAACCAATTTACATAAAATGTGGTAGTTCAAAGGCTTTTAATTCCACGTCTATAAATGTACTTACATGTACCTATATAGACAGAGGATATCCTATTGCCCATTTCTAGTTCGCCAGTGGCTTATTTCGATTACATCAAATGTAAGAGGGTTAGCCCATGGTTTTTTATCGGGCACATTCCATTATCGGCCTTTCTGAAAAACCTGAAGAACTCCTCTGATACTGTTTCGAATTGGGATCAACCGTAACGACTTACTTTCATTGCTTACTTGATAATATAGTTGTTACGTTTTAGGGAGGTAATGGACCTCAACTACTGTTGCCCTAGTATCTCTTCGTAGAAACCTGAATAATAAAATACGTGTCTATATAATGAGTAAAAGTAAACACCATAAATGTCTATTCGAGACGACTTTATATCTACATTAAAAAAGCAAAATATGTAGATTGATCAATGACCTCTATTGCCATATCTACTGATACAGAAATGGTGTATGGCAATGATGTAACATTTAAATATACTGAGGTAGATACGTTTTTACGGCAACACAAACACAAACTGACCAGCTTGAGTGAACTCGGTCAGTCCTGAGTATGGCCGCGACACGAACGTAAATTCGTATTATCTCTTTCTGACAACGGGGCCCTATTTATATATATATAAAATAAATAAATAAAAATAAAAAAAGCCTTTATTTGATCAAGCTACTATCTATCTTAGTTACTAAATTAATTACTTGCTAGTTGCTAGGTAAACATACTTATGATTTTTTTCTTGCATTTACGAATAACTATAAATACAAATTACTTATTTCTAGTTATCTTATTAATAATAATATTATGCATTAAGCTAGGTCCCCAGATTGGGTAAAGGCCTTCTCCAAAGCTGCCTATTACTCCCTATCCTTTGCTATTTTCCACCAATTTGGGCCAGCGACTTTTTTGATCTCATAGTCCCATCGAATAGAGGGTCTTCCCTCCTTCTATTCCCTTGCGGTCCTCTCCTTATGGTGGCGTTGAAAGTCCATATTTTGTCTTTAAGCCTCACTATTTGGCCAGCCCACCTCCATTTTAACTTTTGTGCGTAGCTTAAAGCGTCAGTTGCTCATGTTATTGCTCTTATTTTTGTGTGACGGATCTTATCTATTTTTTTTACCTTAAGCATGCTTCTCTCCATTTTTCGCTGGCAGATTGAGATTTTTTTTTTGCCAATTGCCAAGTATGACACCCATAAGTCAAGCATGGTAGAATGATAGAGTTCAGTGACCTCGATTTCAGATCAAATTTATACATATTATTATATATAGACTCGCGCTTAACCACTATCTCATCTGATGGTAAGCGATGATGTGGTAGACGGTGTAACACGCTTGCCTAGAAGTAACCTATTCACTCTTGACTTAAAAACCCCGAGGATCTCTGTAATCGTTTAACCTTCTCAGTGATATAAATAAAGTTCCAAGTCCCGTAGATCCTATGTAGGTAGCTAAAGTAAAATATCGCCATGTTTTTATTTCTTTATAATGAGTATTACACCTCTATCGGTAAAATCTCAGCGATAGATCCCCAATGGCTATGGTCAAATAATTACAGCTTCTATTTTCGTCTAAAACTCATTACCTTTCTTCGTTCATCGTAGCAACAGATATTTTTAGTTCTTTTTCCATCCGTATATTCCCTAGGCCTACTGAAATATTCCACTGTTTTAGATTCAACCTTTTTCCATATTTTCCTGTGGGTATTGTGAAAGTGAATAGTTTATTTGTTGTGAACAGGTTACAGGGTCATTCGAGAGAAAATGTGAGCTTGTTAGATATTGTATCTTGAATACTAGTTCCTTAATTACACACAATTCTTAGAATGTACTCTGATATTTCCTACCACCTGGTTTTCATTGTATTTAAGATAATATGAATTGTATAAGTCTGGACGATTAAAGGTTTGTTTATCGCGTTAACATCCGAATGGATTTGAATGAAACTTTGCATTTGGGTAGACCATTGGGTAACTGTCAACTTTCGCGCTGCTGAAGCCGCTGTCTGGCAAAAGTTAGTTGCACACAATAGGGTTTACTTCATGATTACGACATTATCATATCTCACAAACTGTGATTTACACATGTATCCGAAACTAACGAAACAGAGCATGTCGATAAAATAAAAAAAATATTCTTGTTTCGAGTATTCATTCATCTTTTTAGTATTAGGGAACACATTGAGAACTTATTCATTTAAATATGTACATTATTTACAATCTAATATTAGAACTAAAATAAGAATAAAAATATGTCAAATTACGGGGCTTCAAAAAATTCGTCCACATCGCTGTCAACAGGAAAAGTGCCCAGAAGGCTGGCGGCATTGCCACGTTGGGTGGCAATACTGATTCTTTGGCCAAAAAAAATCCTGTCCACTGGTCTCGTGAAGAGTCGACCAATCGCATGGCGATATCCCGAATTATTAGGTGTGCACTCGGACCCGATGACCAAGTGTTTCAATCCCAAACGGCTCAAACACATAACTACCAATTAAGTTGTTGTATTTGCGCCGTTTGAAGTTCAGCACCTGCAAGGGGCTGTGCAAGGGTGTCGACGCAAGTTGCATCCCACACCAAAGACCTACCCAACTTCAATGGCATAATGGTCATACCAGCTGGTCTCTACCCATCAAGGCGTGCCAGACCATTGAGTTCTAAGACAGCTGGCGGTGGCAAGAGCACGACGGATGAGATCATTAATGCTAGTCGAGTTGATTAACTTAAATCTAACCATAAATAGTCAGATTTTGTCCTGAAAGTATACAAGAATTCACCCGAAAACGGAAAACAAAATAAAAAGTTTCTTGCTGCCTCGTAGATATGTCATTTATGACACTTTCCCATTTTATAATCATCATTAATTATTTTACGACATCTTTGTTCCCCGCTCGAAAGTCAACAGCCGACGTGTATTGTGTCATAAGCTACGCACATGGGCTCTTAGAGCAATTAATTGCTTCAGCAACTGTCACTCAAGCGTCTTAAATAACATGCCATGCTTGACGGTAACCCGTATCAACCCATAAAACAAAATAAGAAAGAGTTTTTAGGGAGATGCCAGATGCTGATAAAAAAAAAGAAATATGCGATGATTTCGGTTAGATTAGGCGGGCTTACAGTTTGAATGAAGAAATGGTTTTAAATTGTTGTTTGGTCATTTGTATTATCACCAAATTAATTTTATTATGTGCCATTTGTATTATCTTGATCATCATCGCTTTGTCGGTAAAAAATCAAAGAATGGACATAAGTAAGCTTAAAACAATTCCTATTTGCTACTTTTAGACAGTTCCTCAGAATCCAAGTCCTTTGCCTTATATCTGTATCACAAAAAAAGGATACTCCCAAACAAATAATAACTGCTTATGCCAACTAAATTGATGATAAAGGGGAGAAAAGCCACTAGAATAGACCAAATATAAGCCGATTTATTCATTGACATAAAAGGCACAAAATAACTTTAACATGGTCACCCAGAAACATTGCGAAAAATAGAGATGTTTTTCGCAGAACTCATTAAAAAAAAACGTGGTTGAATAAAATTATTGTAAGTCATGTGTTTACAAACAATGAGTAACGGTATAAAGATAATGTATACGATGTTCATATCACGATCTATTGTCACGTGTTTTGTACGAGACCATGGGTTGCCCTATTTTTTGAACGTAAACAAATGTATGGCGCTGGTGATGCGCTGCTGTTATATATATGCAAAAGCAAATAATACGCCGGAATTAGTTCAAGTAGTTTACACATAACTCTTCCTGTCTTTATGGTATGGATGGTACCGAATAACCAAATGTTTAACGAAATAAAATACGTTTTATTCTAAATCGTAATGATAAATGTGAGTATCATTGTAAGAAAAAAATCCAGAATCAAACAATCATCTCAGTTACAATCCACTGTTTGTAGAAATAAGAATACTGGGAGCCTTCAATTATTGTAGGTAAGTTTATAACAGGATTTTAATTCTTCTAAGCGTTTCGGTGGCGAATACATTTTTTAAACATTGTGTTTTGACTCAGTATTCAGCTACGGCAACACCATTTGCTGACGCAGCCATTAGTCCTCACATAGTATAGCCGTATAGGTTACAGGGCATGAGGCTTTTATGTGTAAAATAGGCATAATGATACTATCTTTTCGTGTTGTGTGCAGATTTAGTGTCCTGTTATCATACCTGAACAATTTTCACTTTAACTATCTTCCAATGATAGTTATTCATTTATTTATATTAACAAAAAGTGCAAATAAAAATGAATTCCTGTGCCCTCAAATAAGTGCGGATGTACCAAGAGCTCATAAATCAAGAATAACTATTACGAATGCACGGCACTAACGCCTCTTCGCGCCATTTGGACGAGACAGCACCGCTACCCATCGATACTGGCCGGTCAGAATTAATAAACCAATGAAACTATCTGTGCGTGCGACTCTGGTGCGACTAAATATGGAACTAAAATGGAATGTAATGGATTTGACAGCTTTTTGACAGCTTCGCTCTACAAGTAGCGCCACCATGACATGTATTGAAAGGTTTGTCGGTCTGTAGGCATGGTCGGAATGTATTAGTAAGAAGAGAGTACCATTAGATGCCCTTTAAAGACTGTTGGTTAGGCAGGTTCTAGTACATGTTTAATTATTCATTTGTGATCCAATTCTGTAGCCACGTTTTGGCTTCTTGGTGTTCCAAACTAGGAATATACTCGTAGGTTACATTTTTTCCACCGCAGGAGACGCCCCGGGCGTCGGGAGTCGCAAGCCGATTCCCGGCCACCGTAGGCGCGGACTTGCGGACGGCGAGTAATGGTTAGCTCGCCGTCCGTCAAGGACCAGGCCCGAGTCGACGGCGCGTAGTGTTCCACGCGCGCCTCAAAGAGATGTCAGCAAAACTGACGGGGTCCGCTAGGGACGATGCCTGTCTGAGTCGCGGATAAATTTGAAAGAGAGTTTTAGTCAGTAAAAGTCTGACACGCCCTTCCGCTTCACCCAGAGAGCGGGAGAAGTCATTGGATGATTTCCCAACCAAAAAAAAAATAAAAGGTTCTACATTTTAAAACCGAAATATGTATAATAATATTATTTTATTTACAAGTATTCATACTTGATTGTATACTTTAATATGTATTACGAAAATATGGAGTTACTTTGAAGTTATAAAATAATATGGAGTTCTAAAATTCTGCTTTTAGACCTACTAAAAGCAGAATTTTAGAACTAGAATTTAATATAAAATAAACATAGCGCTTGATTTACATTTTAGTTATGCTTTGTAATATTGTAGTTTATTCATGTTTAATGAAGATTCAAATCTGTAAAGCACATCAAGTCTTTTGATGTGAAACCACACCGAATATATTTAGATATTTTACTATATAAAACCTCACCAACAAGTAATAGGTTTATTATTTTTGTGTTGTTCCAATAAAGTAACGCTTATTAATGGGAGAAAAAACTCATAAACAGGTACACGGCTCAGAATAATCACAAAACAGAGGACAGCCAAAAAACTTAACCTAATTTACATTGAAGATAAATCTCGGTACATCTAGAAGAACATGTTACAAAAGCTTGTAAAAACGTTTATACTACCCTCGAGAGTCGCTGCTTACATTTAAAACTTTACCGGAAAAAATTACAAACAAAATGTGCCAACAAAAAATAGAACAGCTAATGTACACGTCGTAAAACAATAAAGGTACTTTTGCTCATACAATAGAAGTATTAAAAAAGAAATTAAACGGACCATAAAAAAGTTGTAAAAGACTGACCATATCTGGATATTTTTCCGCGTCCGTATTCACCTGAATAAAACTAGTGAACCAGGAACCCAATTCTGGAACCGTTTTCACTTTTATACCACCTACGGCGAAATCAATGTACGTTTTACGATGTCTACATAAATAAATCGGAGCCACAGTTCGTCGTAAAATAACCCTCTAAATAACCAAACCTAGATTTGAAATTGACAAATTAGCTTAGTTGTAACACGAGCTAGACTTTATCAGAGAGGATTTTTAACAGACAAGAATAAATTACAGCATATTTACTACAATAAATAATCAGTTAGACTAGTTTTTGCAAAGACCAGAAAAAGCTATATTTCTAAACTACAAAATGAGCTGCGTAGATATTAATTCATTAAATAAATAAAAAAAAAAGAATATTTTTTATTCAAATTAAACAACAAAAACTTTTGTCTTTATTTACATTTACGCTGACAGATTATATTACCCTGTTACACGAAACGAAACCACGGTCCATATCCAGAGTAAATCTACGCTCATAATACCCATGAGTACTCTCAAACAGTGAATGAAAAAACCCTTTTCGATAACACATTGATAACTTCCGAGAATGTCGGATATATGAACAGCCACGTCCCATCGAGCCTGCCGAGTCTTTTTGCTCACGAGTCTTATGTGAAAAATGGTTCCGGCTACGGCGCAAAGGAAAACCTGCATTTTTTGCGGCATACTTTTATCTTTTCTTCTTTTATTCGGCGTCCCTGAGGACCAATTTGAGGATCTTTGTTCACAAACGAAAAAATATGACATCGTATGATGGAAAAAATTTAAATTTATACTTATTTGTGGAAGTCCATCATTGTGTAACGACAAATGAATGAAACACTAATTATTTAGAGAATAAAATTTAAGCAAATCTGGAGTAAGACCCGCATGAAAGATCATACCAAAAGAAATCAACGATGACTGGCGAAAAATTGCAAAACCAAACCATTACTTAATTTATTACTTGCAAAAAAAGTATAATCACCAGCAAACGATGTCAGGCTATCTGTTCGAAGATATTTACGTCTTTTCCATTGTAATATTTTCGTGAAAGCCCCATCTCCGGTCCGATAGACGATTAATCATATTTCCATACTAATTCATACCCCGCTGAGCGCAGACTGAATGTAATGCCGACTCACAGCTTTTCCTTATCTGTTTATTTCTTTAGCCACAAGAGACTAACCACTGTTCAAGAAAAACTGATCTCTATCTAAGCTACACTGTTGTATTTTTTCTCGAGATTTTTGGCATTAGGCCTAGCTCTATTGTCGTCAAATACTTCACTCGATATTATAACAAAAAATGCCTTAAGGACCCAAGAACACTTTCTTCTCGCCTCGTTTTTGTTTAATCATTTTAGAAGATTTTCTTTTTGTTTCACATTACAAGTGAAAGCTGGATTTGTGGAACGCCAACACAACGTCACAGTGTGAATTTGTTTAAGCTCAACATTGTAGCTTCGTCATTTTGCGAGGAAAATTACGCTCATTGTGCTTCTCATTGTAGAAAATTACTTTGTGAGACCAAGTTTGCTGAGCCTCTGAAAGAACTTTTTCGAAAGTATAATTGCAGAAATCGCGGAGCCTCAATGGCGTTTAAGCTAAATCATCTCCCATTTTTAACCGACTTCAAAAAAAGGAGGAGGTTATCAATTCGTCGGAATCTTTTCTTTTTTTTTATGTACGTTCTCCGATTACTCAAAGACGCCTGGACCGATTTGGAAAATTCTTCTTTTGTTTGAAAGGGTAAAGGCAAAGACTCCAATTTCGGAAAAGAAACTTATGTTTCGCTTTGCAGTGTTTTTTTTTTGGAAGTTGGTTTGTTTTTTTGTTAAAAAATTTTTGCAGTCCATATGTAGTCAGTCCATTTTCTACCAAGTTTTAGACTGTCGTTGAAACCAAATTTCAGGTTCTACCATCACTGCCAGCGAACCGAATAATTTGAAACTTATCGTATTACTTTGTCTGTTGAAAATATTACCTACTCTCTAAGCAATACAACCAAATGAAATTCTTCACTAATGAATTTTGCTTCAGCTACACTTTATATTACATCCTCACTCCTACGTTATAGATTAAGATTTACACTCTCTTTATTTAAGGTTTAATTTGTGTCCATGTTTACCAGAGTTATTTTCTCGATCCTTCTAATCCCTTTATTGTAATTACTATAAAGTGGGGAATGTGAAGGTATAGCGGGGCGCGTGTTTTAAAATTTAAACATCCAAGTTTGAACATCAACATTAGGGAAAGCTGTTTGAACATTATATTAGTCACTACGTAATTAGTCTTTTATTATGGAAGGTGTTTCTAACAAGTGTTGCTCTTGTCTTGTAATTCAAATTTAAATTATAATGAGGATGATTCCTGGGTAGAAAAATGATACTTCTATTTAGTACGCCAGTGAGATTATCAAATAATATTGGACAATTATTTTATGCTTTATTAAATAAATAAAAATTGACAAAGATAAAGCGCATCTAAGTTCAGGAGTGCGGGCTTGTGACGTCACTTTGCAGTACAAAGTGTAGTAGGGCGTGTCGTCACACGATATTTCAACGTACTGTATCGTCGTCATTTTTGTTTACGTGGAAAAAGAAAATATTAAAATAGTAATTTATGCAATGGTCATATAATCGGGGTTATTAAAACACGAGCGTGGGTTTATCTTCACTCATACAGTTGAAATAAAACAAAAGTGGAAACGGGAAAAATATGTGCTATGGCAAGCAATTTATATTCTCATTGGGTATGACAGCGCAGCTCGCGCATCCATAGACACTACTTTTCTACATTAAGTCAATGAGCCTATACGCGTTAGTATATTTAAAAAGTAAAAGTGTGCTATAAAAATTAAAAAGTTATTTTATGATGCAGCTGTTTGAAAATAGAAGGAAATGTTGCACTGTAATGGTTTTTTTTTTTAATTTTACCTATCCACGAATATAAAGTACGTGTTTATGTATGATTTTTTGAATTCATTATTGGAACATTACGTTGTGAGTGTAGATAAAAGATTTTTTTTGTCATCACCCCAATTACCTTATGTAAAAAAATACAATTACACTGTTTACTATATTAACTAAGGCCCTAGGCTCAACAATAGAAGAAGGGATCATATTTTTGCATTTTGTATTTTAGTATAATATTAAAAATATACAGGTGATGATAATAACGCTAAAGAATAAATAGGCCTTTTTGTAACGAACGGGACCGGAAACGTAATATATCTCATGACATCTGAAAAACACGCGATCATTATCGAAAATTGCCAGAATCTACTTCGTCCAATTCCCCTACTCCACATTCATTACAAGTCAAGCCTCCACGATTCCAACAAAAGAACAAAATTAAACACTCATAAGGAAAATTGAGCCTAACTTTGTAAAGGGAATCGAAAATTGGAAGACAAAATATAAAATTCAGACCTAATGACCCTTAGCAGAAATACAGCATCAACGTAATTTATTTGGGCAATACATGAAAATGACTAAGTGGCCATAAAAGGCACATTAATGCCGTCGCCGCGACCAGATCTGGAATCTTCTCAATTTCCTAATGCTTCCATAACAAATGTCATCAGGATGGCCAGACGAGTTTCGTGCGAGAATGGACCGACCTATTAATACAGCCAATGTACTAGATGACAGGGTACGACCTAGATTTCACACTGTCTGGACGTGCTAACAATATTTCATATTTTACGAAACTTGACATTGTGTAAAAAAAGGTCTGTTCTATGAGTGTGCTCTTGTCGCTGAGTAGATTATTACTGAGACCTACTTTTGTTATGAGTACCTACTACGTTCGAAGTCAATTCAATTTTGGGAGAAAGACAATTTGGAACAAAACTTGTAATTTTGTGCTTCTGTGCCAGATAGAAAATCAGACGATTGTACTAATTAGACAACTTTAAGAACCGATGAAACTGCCAACTGATTAACAAAATTAAAAATGATAGTTCTTAAAATATCTTAAAGATTAGCATTACAACAGCTAGGGCCGGTTCTTGAACTGATTATTTGGGGTTAAGAACGTGTCAATTTAATTAAGAAATTGGGGGATGGAATCCCCCGCGGGTATTACAATCAACGTAAAAATAGATATTTAAATATACGGAGAAACCCATGATTTCCTGATAACATTTTATCTATACTAATATATAATATTATAAAGCTGAAGAGTTTGTTTGTTTGTTTGAACGCGCTAATCTCTGTAACTGCTGGTTGGAATTGAAAAATTCTTTTTGTGTTGGATAGCCCATTTATCGAGGAAGGCTATATAACATCACGCTACGACCAATAGGAGCGGAGCATAAATGAAAAATGTAGCAAAAACGGGAAAAATATTCCTTTTGGAGAGTTTCCGTTGCGTGCGCTGCGTAAACGGTTTAGATGGGAAGGTAGGTAGCCAGTTGACGGGAGCGAAGCCGCGTGGGACAGCTAGTTTATACATACAACTATTTACAGTTATGTAGATTTTGTTAATATACAACTGTTTACCAGTTTGTTACAAAATAATATTATACAAATACTTCACAAGTGGAAAATATAATATCTGTACCTTTATAGAACCTTCATTTTTCCCCACTGTGTCAATTTAATGAATGAAACTCCCACGACTTAAGTGAATATAATCACAACGGCTACCCACGAGAACATTATTCTCATAAATATATACCCTTTTTTATTTCAACGCGGTGAGTGTGAAATTATGCGAAAAGCGTCCGTCCTCATTTATTTTTGTCACATAACACAGAAACAACGGTCTCTTACTATACAATCCAAGCGTGTGAGTGACACCGTTTACCCATAGAGACTGATGGTCCGTGACAATTCTAACCATTCCTGTGACAATTCGAAATATACCTGTGACAGTTACGAGTACTATTTGTAAGCTTGCTTTGATCTTGATCGTAACGCACAACGCTGCGGTATGCAGTGCCAGACACGTAATGCTGCTCACTGCTGACGCATACTGCTACGGAACAAAAACCATTCTAGATGTTTTTATGCGATTGTGTGTACCGGCACCGCATACCGTAGCGTTGTGCATTCCGACCAAGATATTAAGCTTTAGTGAGTATCATAGAAACTGAAAACCCGTGATTGTAACTATGCCTGTAATACATCTGAAATTTGTCCTCAACGCAAGTTGCGGGGACACGAATATTATTAGCATTGCCATGGCGTCTCTAGTTGCTACTGGCACGGCGATTCCCTGATCCAAATTCTTTTTTTTTCAATCTGTGTGATTAAGATCGGAAAAAAATATAATTTTAGATAATGTCACATTTACAAAGTGGCTCATCAAATTGGAAGGAGCGTAGGGTGGTAATAAAATTAACATAACCTTTTATAGCTCGTAAGCAATTTGGCCATTTTCATGTTAAAATGTTCCTGTTTCCATTGGAGGGTATAAAATAGGAGTTTAAAACCCTATAAAAGTAACTGGGATTGAGGTCGTGTGTATAATGTGTGACGGGGCATAGGAAAACAAGAAGGCTTCGGGTACGAAGGCTTCCGGAATTTACCGAATCGTTCACCGGGCATATAAGAGAACTTTATTGCAATTAAACGGAACAAAAGTCTACTGTTGGATTAAGAATCGGGCAGGTTTCGGAAGTGAACTAAGCTGTTGAAGTTAATCCCATTTTCGTTGCTCCATTTAGAGCCCGTTGAGAATATTCCAAGCCAGTGAGTGTATCGGGATGTAGTGTTTGCCGTTTTCGTGTCTCGGTTAATAGTTCCCGAATTTAAATTCGGCTTAATGAGTTTTGGATTGGATTCGATTTGGATAGCAAACTTCAATTTAATGTCTTGTTTCATGTTAGCTACATAATGGAATAAAACTAGTAAATCTAAATTGAACTGTTTTTACCCGACTGCGGGAGGGTATTTTTTTTTCGATCGTATGTATGGGCACACTCTACAACCCAATCGACTTGACAAATTATGACATAATGAGGTGTCTTTGGATTCATTTCAATTGTGGGAGTGATATTTTATTTTTTATTATTTATTTATCCTATGTCACTCCAACCAACTTTTTTCGTTATCATTACAGTATATATCAAATAAAAGCTACTATTTAAACCATTCCTGAAGTACATACTATTTTAATGTTATGAACACTCATTTGACACGTATTCAAGATAAGCGTAAGTTAGATAGCAAAATAAACAAGTAAATAAAACGGTCACATAGATACATTTTTTTTTATTCACTGAAGCCATATTATTAATTATTCATTAGTTATTTGTTATACAAGAGTGCAAAGTTGATTTTTAACCGCGTGCTCAATTTTGATGACCGAGCAAGCGAAGGATTCAAAAATTAGAATCCTGAGCGTTAGCGAGGGAATCAAAAGAGCACGAGGTGAAAAATCTTTGCACTCGAGTGCAACACTTAACTTTTCATCCCATCTCAGCGAGGAAACGACGAAATGCAAAAAAAAAACAATCACAAGAGACTTTTATTTTAGTTTAGGTATTAACTTCTACATTATTAAAGGTATGTATCTATTACAGAATAATCTTTAAATTATAATAAATAATACTTAGATATAATTAAGAAAAATTTAAAGTAACGTTGCTACAGTTACTTAAGTTGAGTGTAATATTTTAGTTAGGTACTGTAATGTTGGTGTTAGTGACTTGTGTACTGTTTTTCGGTAAACTATCTGTCATACATAATAGTTGTACCGATTCATCGGATTCCCTTGGCGTAAATGTTGGCGAGAGAGGGTGATAGTAAGGTGTTTCGTAACCGCTAATCCGCATTTTTGATGTAGAAGGGCCAGTCAAAGAATCTGACTGAGACTCTTTCAGTGTAATGGCGCCTGCGATGCCTTTACATATTTTGACTTATTTTTGATGAAATCCTCTACGTATCCCTCTACAACCGCATTGGACTTGCAGCCTCCATGGCGCTTAAGGGACACGAGATCAGCTCCTGAATCGGCCAAAAGTGTGGCTGAAGTTCGTCGGAAACAATGACCCGTGTACAACAGGGGTTCTGAAAGTTCAAGAAATGTTGCTATTTCTCGTGGGATACTGCCAATTATATTAGCACCCATAAGCTGTCTAACACACTTTCCGTTGCGATATTGTAGAAAAATCAATTGATTGGAGTGTTAGGTGGGCGTAAGGCTTGATATTTCTCAACAATTGTTACGTATTCCTTGCGAATGACGAAGTTGCGGTCTCTTTTTGTCTTTGTATTAGGTAAATTAATTATTAGTAAGTCAGTCAGATTATGTTAAGTAGTTGATTTATATACTTAAGTAGATACTGAATGTGCAACTGACTTACTTTTGCCGCCAAATATACGGAATCAGGTGCTTCGTTAAGAAACTTTTCAATTTCATATGCTGTGAAAACTATCGATTTTTTTGGTTGATGACAGATGAGGCTCTTTTTGAAAATGCCACTAATTTAAGATAGGTGTCGATATGTATGTCGTTTTTCATCTTTATTGTTGCTTTTAGCATTGAATACGTACTCCATAGAGCGCTTGATTTCTTAGTCTCGGATAATTCACTAAAATATGCCAGCGAAACATTTTCTGAAAAAGTTTTGATTTCTTTAGCTAGTCGCACGCGTTAAACATATCGTACTGTTTCAAATACTGCTCGCGTGATTGTTGAGGGAGAAAGCTCATTTGCGCATTATTAACATTTTCAGTCAATTCTGTTGCCGTCAAATAAACTTTCTCGTCGCTAGAATTACTCATTTTAGGTTTTTCATTTGTTTTCAAGTTTCTTACTTTTAACCTTAACTTTTAACAATATGGTGTGAAAAGTAAATGGCGTGTGCAAAGCAAATGAAAAAAGAAGCAGGTACACCAGGAAAATCCGAGTCTGAGTTTTTAACAAATTAAAAAAGTTTGTATGATAAATTCGTCACCATTGAGGTAGAAGTAAATAGGTTTAATGATGTTTTGAATTCACAAACTTTGTGCACAGGATGTTATAAATTCAATTCACTTTATCCTCTAGCGGATAAAAACGGCTTTTTCACTCAGATATCGAAGAGCAAAATAATAGTTTATTTTGACACAATTGCTCGAGGGGTGGCTCAAACAAGGTCGATCCGTTTTACGGACACCTAATCCTTTAACCGTGTACCTCAACATAAGGACAGACATCACAAAAAATCAAACGGATTACTCATAAGCCCTTACAAGTTAAGTTCAACAGGGATAAATCTCCTAAAGTCGGAACAAGAAGGGTTATTCTGCAAAAAGAAAATAATGGTTCGAGGGAACATCGTTAGTTAAAGGACTATTTACTTAAGGCGAATGCTTTTAAATAGCCAGCGATTTTTATAGGTACATTTTGTCATTGCGACATATATTGAACTAGGTCGTTTCGCTCTATGGTTTCGCTCTTATATCCTATACCACAGAAACCATGCATTTTATTTTTTCATGATAAAAACAAGCATATACGAGTACACTCAGCGATAGAGTATAGTATAGTGAAATGGTTGTCGCAGGGGTTGAGCGATCGGCTGCTGCGCTGCGTGTTGCGGGTCTGATTCCCACACGGAACAAATATTTGTATGGCCTACATGTAGTTGTTCCGGTCTGGTTGTTTTAGTGTCCGACCGAAAGTTCGGTTCCGGTTTCGGTCTAGTACCGGCAAAAAGACGACTTTCGGTTTAGTTTCGGTTTCCGCGGAAAACCTACCGAAACTACGACCGAAACCTAAAACTACATTCGGGAGTTCTCGCGCTGTGAACGGTCATATTTGGCGCGTTAAATTCCATCCAAGCGAATAAGCGACGACGAAATTTTGTTGACGAAACATGTCGTGACTGGCTTGTGTTTGCAGTTCGTTTTGTTTGTTTTGAGTTTTCGTGTGATTAATTTTTAATTCGGTAATTTTTATTACGTGATATAGCATTAGAGTAGGTAGTAAACATCAAAAAAATGTCTAAGACATAGCTTTGTGATTTGAACATAAAAAAATAAAGACTGACTGATTACAATAACGTTTTCTTTATTTTCCCGGTTGATTTCGGTTTCGGTTTTGTGCGAAACTGAGAATATTGCCGAAATTCGGTTTCGGTTTCGATCGTAAAAACCAGTTTCGGTCGGACACTAGGTTGTTTCTGTATGTGAGTTTATATGTTTTGAAATGCCTAAACCAGGAGAAATTCGTAGCACGGGCAATGTTTTAAAAACAGATAAGAAAGAAGTACCTTTCTATCAGTGAACAAAATGTCGTAACAATACAAAGTCATTTGTTTGAATTAACTGCTGTATAAAAGATGATAAAAATTAACACAATGATACATTTCGCCATAAGTGGGCATGCAAATATTAATCTACTAGCTTCTGCCAGCGACTTCGCCCGCGTAAAAAGTATTTTCTTATCCCAAGGTTAATTGTACCGGGATGAAAAGTAGTCTATGTGCTATTCCAGACTATAATCTATCTCTGTGCCAAATTTCATCCAGATCGGCTCAGCCGTAATGGCGTGGTTGAGTAACAAACATACATCATCCATCCATCCAAACTTTCGCATTATAATATTAATTAGGTAAGATAAGGTGATTACAACAAGCAAATCTCTATACAATACCCTACACCTAGACATTTATTTTTATAAACATACGAATATTAACAATTTCACCTATTCCTTATAATACGTTAAGCAATAAACGACCTTATATTCCCATTCACATCACACACATATTTAGCCTATTAATGTTCTCACTGCTGGGACACAGGCCTCCTCTCTATGAGAGGAAATGGGCCGTAATCCACCACGCGGGGCCATTGCGGGTTGCTGGATGTCACATGTCTTCGAATTTTTGGTTCAAAATCATATTATAAAGTCCTAAAAATAGGTTTTTTACAAGCATATAATATCGATAAGCCTGTGGAAATGTTTTCGCCTTATAATCGGCTGTAATTTGCAACAACTTGCAGCCTTAATTTTCTCGGGCTATCACAGAGCATCCCCTTAACGACTGTTGACTTATCAGATCTAAAGTTTGGACAAATTTCAGCCATTTGCCACTGACATTAACTGACAGGTCAGGGCAATAAAGCTGTTAGCAAACACAGAAGGGACGGACAGAGGGCCCAGTGAATAATGTTATGTGTTACCGTTGTGTGCTTAGCATAGTTAAGTGATTTTCTTTATGTGCTTGACGTGATTCTGATTTCTTCGATAAGATTGTGATTGGAGATACGTTTTTATCTATACTGATATTATAAAGCTGAAGAGTTTGTTTGTTTTTATGAACGCGCTAATCTCAGGAACGCGGAATCTCTTCTTCATCACGCTACGACCACATAGGAAACGGGCAAAATTATTCGTTTTTGAGAGCTTCCGTTGCGTACGCTGCGTAAGCGGTTAAAGTTACGCAACAATCATGTATGCAGTGTAGGTACGGTAGAGTAGCTAGGGTAAATGTGTAGGTAGGTAGCCAGTTGACGGGAACGAAGCCAGCAACTAGCTAGACAGCTAGAAAAAGATAAGATTCGTTTTGGAAATAATTTTATTATGCGTAAAGCCAGTGCAACTCCCTGCCGGAGTCTATGTTTCCCGTTAGCTACAATCTAGGGGTCTTTAATTCCGATGTCTGTCTGGGTCGCGGATAAATTTGAAAAAGTCTGACACGCCCTCCCGCTTCACCCAGAGCCGGAGAAGTCATTGGATGATTAACACACAAAAAAAAAAAAAAGATTTTTCTAGGCAAGCGTGCTTCACCGTCAGGTGAGATAGCGGTCAAGTGCGGGCCAATAGATAATACAAAAATGCCTTTAGGTTTCTAACTACTGGGCCTCTGCCTCTGTTTTCGAACAATGCTTGAGCGTTAGGTATTTAAATACACCTTTAGGTAGATTTTGAATGATCGGAGAGCGTCATCTTTTGGTAACTCCTTGTCTATGGAGCTATTATTATGCGTGAGACGTACATACATTTTGGTGAAAGGTGTAATGTCTTAGTGCCATGGCAGGCCAATCTTGCACATTAACATACGTTTGACTGTTTATATAAATTGTTTTATTTGTTACAGATTGCGTCGATTGTCAATTGCATCTGAATCTGTTTCAAATGTAAGTATACTGTTAATTGAACACATACATCAATAACATTTTGAGTGAAAGCTTTATATTTTACACTGAACATTGGTAAAATATTCAACACAAAACCTATCGCCGAAACGCGTCCCAAAAAAAGGAAAAAAATACAATCAAAATAACCACGATTTCGTAACAACGCCAACATTGGCATCTTTATTTGTTTTTAAATGAATTATGTGACACAACTATGACATATATTGGCTCCACTCCGACCAACGCCGCCCTATTTACATAGCAAGCAGGCTCTCGAACTCGGCCTAGATACAGAAGTAATTATGTTTTATATCGCCAGAGTAAATTACTTTTATGGTATAAAAGACGGTTAATTATAAGGATTGGTTACTATGGTAACCGATTTGTAAAGCAGCGTTTAGAGTTATTTGAAATAGCAACAAAAATGTGGTTGAGTTCAAATAGAACATAGTTTACACAGCAAATATGTGATATCTGCGTTTTATTGACTCCGTATCTAAAGGTCCTATTGTAATAATAATGAGCTGATCGTCCCATTCTCAAAATTATCTAGTAGCAAAACGTCCTATAAACAAAAGAATGAGAATGGTACAGTCATACCACACAAATATGAGATTTTAAAAGAATATTTTTATTCATTTTCTTGAGACTATAAAAGAATATTAAATGCAGAATCCAAATGATATGATGTGTTGTTTTTTTGCTTTCAGTTCGAAAGCGTAAATTGCCACTATAAGTTATAAATTGGTCCAAGAGTAGAAATTCTTATGGATGTTCTCCGCACTGGGGCAGGCGGAAGAGTCTGTCAGACTCATAACTTTGACCTGGATGCTGGAATCCTTGCGCAATTCATCACACTTCTTTGGCCAGGTATGGGCTGCCATGTGCTGATGCGGACCCGCCCAACCTCTGTGTTGTAAACAGTCGCAGTTCCTCTTGGGAGGAAAGAGCGGAACACGGCGCGGTCAGTTGAGGCGATAAACTCCCCTAGTTTGTCATCTACGGTCCAGATCTTGTGGTGGGCTGGCCATCATTTCGCGATCTTCAGTGCCCGTGCGTCTGCTACGGATAGAGGGAAAGGTTTTCTTCCCTTGCTTCCTTTTCGCCGCCTCCTCTGCAACCATCCCTTCCTCGCAGAAGGGGTGACTGCGTCCCACGAACTGTTACTTTCGACCATGGACTGGACCATGCGAGCGAGTCGTTATTCGCAGCACCGATCGCCGCGGCGAGATCACGAAGCTACACAACCGATGCTGGTCACTTCTCCAAGCGATTTCGCATCCACTCTAGAGTGTGAACCCGCATTAGAGTTTTCTGTTCCATCGAATCTTTCATCAGACCGGATATCTTTTTCCCATCATCATTAGACATTAGGATAA
Organism: Orthosia gracilis; assembly: GCA_947562075.1. Taxonomy (NCBI): domain Eukaryota; kingdom Metazoa; phylum Arthropoda; class Insecta; order Lepidoptera; family Noctuidae; genus Orthosia; species Orthosia gracilis. The sequence goes on along the minus strand of OX387265.1, from coordinate 39,131,753 downwards.
TAGGTAATTTTTAGAATAGGTAATTCTGCTCGTATGTCGTTTTGCCAATCGGACGTTTTGATACGGAGTCATTTTAGACTCCGTATCAAAAGGTCCTATTCGCTGACCTAATAGCAAAATGTCCTATTAACAAAAGAATGGTACAGTCATAACACACAAATTAAGAAAAAAATCAAATATGGAACAAAACTGTCAAAGAAATATCATTCAGCGAGTTCATAATATTGTTAATTAACCAAAATTTTCGTTTAATTAACTGTAAATCAACAGTGTCAGACAACTTTCTTTGATTTTAATTTATTGAAATCAAAAGCATAATTATACTGAAAAACGTAGGCTTAATAACGTTCACCAATCTGAAACTTTGAAACGTACAAAACAGGATAAGTTTTAAATAGTAAATAATTTTCTCGTGATAATCAATTTTACTGAAAGATGAAAATATACATCTTAAAATAAACTTTGTAAGCAGCACCTTTTTTTAAAAAACCCTTTAAAAACTACTTATATTCCTCTTGGTAAAGGTTTTTAACGAAGTTTTGAACCTAATGACCGGTCAGCCATTTGATAACACGTTAATATCGCCGATAAAATGGGTCAACACCCGCGGGAAATCTTTTTATAGGCAGGTAAGCCAGCCGAAATCAAAATCTGCTTTCATGTCATCCTTTTTCGAGGGAACAAATTATGCGAAAGGTATCACTAATTTTAGGAATATTCAATATAATTTTTGGAAAAGGAGAATCAATTGCTTGAACCTAGTTTAAACCAGCGGCTTTGCACGCGTAAAATGTGATGTAAGATGTTCCTTCCACGGGAAGGAACTACCGAAAAGGTATCAATCACATGGCTTATTTAGATCTTTTTCTAACAGACCTGTGTCCTACACATCAAAATCCATTTAACCGTTGAGACGCCTCAGCGGATTGATAAATAAGCATCAAAATCTGACATGTTTCTTGAATAAATATACATTTTGGGAATCACAAATTTTAGGTGGAAGTGAGTTCCACAATCGTACTGCATGAACAGAGAAGGAGTGGTAATAGAAATTAGTACTATGGGATGAGAAGTTTAGGTGATGCTTAAGGTGGGATCTACACGGGACATCGGCAGGGCGAGTGAAGGAGAAGTGATCGCGCAGATGTTTAGGTAAGTAGGGTTAAACAGGATGTTGAAGAGGAGCCATAACACTCGAGTGTTACCTGCGAAGGCAGATAGGGAGCCACTTGAGATCCTTGCGGTACTGAGAGACATGGTCGTATTTCCTCAGACCAAAAACAAAACGGATGCACAGGTTTTTTAAGCGCTCAAGCTTATTAAAGAGCTTCTCCGTGGCATCCAGATAGCAGGCATCAGCGTAATCGATGATCGGCTGAATTCGAGTTTGAGCTAGATAGATTTTAGTTTTAAAGGGCAAGAGGCTTTGAAAGGATTTTAACGAGTGAAAGGAAAAGAGCACCTTACGACTAACCTCATTTACTTGAGCTCGCCAAGAAAGATTACTGTCTATTAAGACACCAAGGTTCTTAGCAGTTTCAGTGTAAGCGATGGTCGAGCGGTCAAGAGATAAGTAAAGGCGTCAAAGTGGATATGTCATTTAAATTAATTTTGGAGAAGATTTTCTACAATCCATAGATAAATCCAGTCAACCGACAGTTGACACCTACAAAGGCTCTCTAGACTTCTCAGACCAACTTGACAAGTCCAGATTACCTCAAAATTCAATTAATTTAACATTCCAGATTCCAGTCTACGAAAGTGTTGATAGTTTCAACCACAACCAAGTTTGAACATTAGCACAATCAGTCTTTGACAAAGCACTAAGAACTTACTGAAATTTAAAATCGCTTCACTTATTTTAGAGTAAGGAGAAACTTTTCGGGCCAAGACTTTTGGACTTGCCTCTCTCTGCACGGAGACTGACATTGTTGTTCAAAGTTATGCATTTTGATTACCTTTCTCTGCACAAAGGTGCACTCACCAGCTTCATAAAGTTTGTTACCAATTATTTCAAAGACTTGTAGTGAACGTATTGAATTACCTCCCTTTTATTTTGTAACCTCTGTAGGGTAGTTCGAAAAAATTAAACGCGACTTTTTTTTTCTCGCGCTGAAAAACTTGAGTTAAACGTAACGTTCGTTTTGCATAAGATAATCGATGTAATTTACTCTATCTCACTTTTTAGAACTTAAGTTAAACCATAAGTAAGTAAGTTCGTAAGTTTTACTTTTGCTTACAAGAAAGTCAGTGTCATGAGCGTCGTGAATATAAAGAACTTTATTTTAAACGTAACTCCGATTTATCTTTTCATTTTTTTTAGATGAAGAAAAGTGTTTTGATGTTATCAGAATGCAATATTTTCTGGGACTTTTATCTCTACAGATGTATCATCTTATTTCTATTATATTTTAGTCGCTATTCAGTGGTAATAAAGTTCATAATTCCACAGCTTCCTCAAAGATTAAGCTATTAATGGAGGCGTAACTACAAATTACCGGGTATATTAACATTGCAGTGACCATTTCATTATAATTATACAAAATTAGTGCATGTTCTATATTCTTTAAGTCATTTCCTCCACTCGACCACAAAATAGAAACGAGCCGCCGCTTACGTACTTTGTGACTCGACTTAACCTTGCCTCAGCCTTTTTCAATCAAATTAACAGTTACCTTCCTTATTATTTATTGACATTAACGTCTTCGACTCGAAAGTTTGTTGGATGGCGGAGAAAGATTCCTCAAGAAGAAATTAGAACATGGAACTTCGCAAGATATCATACTCAAAAAGTTTTCAACGTAGAGTTTTCCCTCGTCAAGGAAATCGCCCTAATCACCACCACTTGAGACGTGTTACATAAGACCTATTTGTCTGATAAATGAAGTAGTCAAGAAATCCGAATGGCTTTCTGTAACTTCCAACACATTAGACAAACGAACGTCCATTAGCTCGGAGGAGCTGGAAGCTCAAGAAGGAATTACCAGGATATGTTGAAACTCGAAAATGTGATGCGAAATTTGTGCTTGTTTGTTCATTTAAGCCCGAACTTACGTTTTAAAGCTAGGCTTCGGTTCTGTGGGCTATTCCACACGAACTGTGTATTTTCCGGCATACAGCAATAGCGAAACGTTTTGTTAATTAAATGATTTTTGTGATCGAATCAGTTGTGCCTGAGATTATCTTTTTCCAAACCTTTAACCTCTCGAGTTCCCGAAACGTGGATCCTCGCGAGACACAATGCTTTTTTAACTGTTTCGGTAATTACGGTATTCATTCAGTTACTAAACAGAGCATAAATAAAAAATATACAATTGTACCTCTTTATAATACTCGTTTTGATCTCAGACGAAACCTAAAAACGAAACGAAATAGTTCCATTTAGATTCCGACTTAGTACCAAAATTGCACTACTATTTAAAGCAATAAACGTAATGTTATCCATATCCACTGGGCATATCGCAAAACAACTAGAAAATAGTACTATACCTGGTTATCTGCTTTTCATATTCACTTTGCTCTACTGTACCTAGCAACATAGGAAATAAAATATAATAAAGATGGTGTCAGTGCTGTCTATACTTCTTTTAGTCAAGCGATTTTATTTTTGTCGAGGCTCGGCTTTCAGTCCTGCCAAATATGTTTCAGCTAGCTTCTGCCAGCGCCTTCGCCAGCGTATATGTCGAAAATTATCTAAAGGGAACATATTCTCGGGATACAAAGTATTCTGTGTGCTATTCCAGACTATAATCTATCTAAGCGCCAAATTTCATCCAGATCGGTCCAGCCGTTTGAGCGTGAAGAAGTATCAAACATACAAACACACACACTCACAAACTTTCGCCTTTATAATATTGGTATGATATATTAGTAGCGATGATCTGGACAAGACCGCGGGAGTCCGGTGGATGCGAAACGCACAGGACCGATCAGTGCGGCGACACTTGGGGGAGGCTTATGTCCAGCAGTGGACGTCTTTAGGTTGAAATGATGATGATATAGTAGTGTTACGAGCTGGGGTTCAGTCACACTTTATTACAAAAACACTTATTAAACAATTCTATTACTTCGCACTATTTTCCTTTTCTGATCGCTCTGTGTCGCTTCCAAATCGAAACTGTCTCACCAAGAACCCGACCGCTCTTTATATAGCACGGAAGATGTTTCTGGAACGTTCTATACGGTTCTAGATAATTCGAGAATCTTCCAGAACAATCGACACTCAAACTCACTGTTCCCGAAGCGACAAGAAACTTCGAGAAGATCAGTTCCGCTATTCGATACTAGATGGCGAAACTAGTAACTACTTAGTTCTTCTTCTCGACACGAGATGGCGTTGCCTTACTTGTAAAGTAGGATCAATATTTTACACTTACTCAGAATATCTAGAAAGAAAGAAAAATATTTATATGATGATAGTTTTAACAATCAAACTAGGGTAGGATCAGAATTATAACAATCCAACCAGTCGCCAGACCTCAAGGCTTTCACCCTTAATCAGTCAGATATTTGTAAGACTACCGGGATTGACAAGGGAGAATGTTTCCTACAAGTAAGATGGATTCTATTCACTTTGTACCTTCCCAATCTCTGTCACATGGGGCTTTGGATTTAATACCGTCAGAAATGAGGGTACCTATATTATTATAGTACATTTCCGGGTAACCCTTTGGGGTTCATGGGAGTGACAGTTATGTAAAGTGAGCCATACATAATGGATATAATAGAAAAACTTACTAAGGGAAGATTATTTGAAACTTTTGTGGGGCAACTTTTTATGTGAGTTGCAGGGAGAGTATGTCGTTTATATTCCTCACAAGGCCTAAAGGTGCTCCCATGTATGTCAGGTTTGGTCGCCATGTTTAATTGAATACAAAAAAAAACTAACAAATATTCAGCGGAATTCTTTTTACCAAAATATAATATTTAAAGGTAAGATGTATAAATAAAATATGGTGACCAAAACTGGAATTACTATCGGAGCCTGTTGTCAATCTAAATTATAAGTAGATGTTAACCTATTTTGTCAAATCCTGCACAAGGACAAAAACCCCCGCATCCAGCGTATCCCTGCAACCTTCATCAAGTCATCGGTCCACATGGTAGGAGACCTTCCAACGCAATGTCTTCTAGTTCGCCGTCGCCATTCCAGAACTTTTCTGCCCCATCGGCCATCCGTTCTCGAAGCAATGTGTCATGCCCGCTGCCACTTAAGTTTGGCAATTCTTCTACAGTCTGATAACAGCTTATAAAATTAATAAAGTGAATAATGTTTCACAGAGAAGAAAAAAAGAATTATCCCCGCTCTGTAAGTATATTATGAAAATGAGTTTTCTTTCGTGTTTATATTGCCTTCGATATCTCATATTAGGAAAGTGTTTACTGAACTATGTAGCTATCAAAATTGTTTTTCGCTTATCCGAGTTTGCTTATTGACTTTACCGTATTAAATTCTGAAGGCACTTAATACTTTTCGGAAAGTATTAGATATTGGAATACATTACACAATTTACAATGAAAATATTTTGATACTTTGTTGCCCGTGCCCTGAGTTTTATTAATTTTGAGTTTCATTATTTCCGTATGCAATGTAAAAATAGGTATGCACCCACTGTTTATATTTTCAGTAAACAGCTGTTTTTCTATGAAAACTATAGTGAAGTGGGCTGTTAATCCACGTGCTGGTCTATGGACTGACTGCTTCTTCACACTCACTTTTCTACTGTTATTCTCTTTGAGATTTTCACTACAACTGGGCCCGTACTATGAGCTCATAGAGCAATGTTATTTCCATTGTGCATAAGGAACAGATGTATACAAGTCAGATACATCTGTCCCTTACGCACACTAACCTATAACCTTGCTTTAAGCCCTCATGGTAAGGCCACTGAAAATGCATTTTTCAGTGGCCTTACCATGAGGTTACTGATTATTAGTGACTGATGTATCTAATGACAAAAGAACTTCAAAAATAACAAACAAACCTTAATTCGAAGGACCAACAACACATTATCTTATTAATTAATTCTATAATTATTCTTCCTTCCTATCAAATCACTCGACGATTTATTATCGATGGCTAGAGGTGAGTCAAAATAAATCGATATAGGAACTTAGTGCAAGCGCAGAATGCAAAGTACTAAAATATATTCGCTTGCATATAAATGCCTCATCTGACTATGGGCACGGATGTGACATCACTCACATCGAGATATGAATGAATGTTTGATTAAAATGTAAATGTGTTATTAAACTTACGCTGCGAAAAATATTTTATCGTTTTAATATTTGCAAATGGCTTACAGAAACACTACTATCATCTGATCGATACCGGCTTGGATGGATGGTGTATCCTACTTCCTAGTAATAATATAAATATTAATGAAGACTTGTGGGTTCGGATGTTTGAATGTTCATTAATCAATCACACATTAACAGCCAAACGAATTTGCATGAAATACCAACCTGGGGTAGGAAATCATCCAATGAGTTCTCCCGCTCTGGGTGAAGCGGGATGTGAGAATTTTGCTGACTAAAACCCGTGTTCCTTCAGTTTCTTGTGCCAGGGCCCGCGGTAACTCTTTTTCAAATTTATGCGCGACCTAATAGACCAAAATGGATAAGGCCAAAGTACTTTTTATATCGGTAGTACATTCCCGTGAGAAAATTTCCGAAAAACACGCGAGCGAAGCCCAAAAGCAAAAGCTAGTAGTATGTACTCTTTATGCAACGTTCTTTTATCGTTTTAATATTTGCAAACAAAAGCCCGTTATAAACATTAACTGTCGTGAAATTGATTTCGGATGTCGTATTGCATATTTATAGATTTGAGATGTCCGTATGAAACATATGTGTTTCTTTACAGGATGGATGCCCATAAAAGCGTAAAAAAAGACAGTAACGATGTGAACACTTGTCACTAAGTGTGAGTCATTCAGCCATTCAGAATGCATAATAACTTAGTTCTTTCCTAATGCGTACCAAAATAGGAGTTATTAATGTGTTAATTCAATGACGGTTGCCTTAGATATTAAAAAACTCGATTTGGTAGATTTAAGAAAAGTGAACAGACATTATTACTCGTCTACTTGCATTTCCATATACCATTTAAAATATAATTTTAATAATTTAATTTCTTTTGGGCGCACGGTTGGCGCAGTGGTTGAGCGATTAACTGCTGCGCTGCGTGTCGCGGGTTCGATTCCCGCACGGAACAAGTATTTATATGACCTACAGATAGTTGTTCCATCTCTGGGTGAGTTTATATGTTTGTAAACGCACCCACGATACAGGCAGAAATTCCTAGTGTGGGGCAACGTTTTTTTAAAAAACAATTATTAAACAATTATTATTACCATTTAAAACTACCGAGAGAACTTCCACTCAGATCATAAAGCTACTGAAAAACCAATAATAAAAATTCTTGTTCAGTAAGTAGCCGGTGTGGGGTTTTGTGACCATTTTTTCAACAAAAAATATCGAACGCTCCAAAATTCCTCGTAACTTGCCGACCAAACTCAAATCATGTCCACGCGAGCTTCATACAAATTACTTTCCGGTGGCCACAGAACACGCAAACGTCTCAGCAGTCATTGAAAAACTACACATTCGACATCACCTTCCATACAAACCATGCGTGGCAATTTGCGTCACCAGTCGAAAGAAACTGATGACCCGAGACAATTTTATTCCAACTATGTTTTTATCAGCATTCAGCGCAACTTGCGCTAGCACATATACTATTAGTAGAGATGGACTGATTAATCGGGAAAGCCGATGAATTTAATAGTCGGAGACTAGTCTGCACTTAGTCAGTTACGGGGGAAAAAAGAAATAAATTGCCTGTGTCTAGAACAAGAAATCAAGAACCGTGCGTACTTACTATTAGATAAAAAATTGTCATTTTTGTCATCGAAAGATAAACGATAGTAAACAAAAATCAAAAACAAAATAAATAGATAGAAATCAGTTGGGGAAGCTGGCCATATTTACAGTCTGCGGGTAGTCAGCTGGATACTCGGCCAATACAGCACCAACTAGTCGGCCAAGTGCATGGTCATCCTACCTCTAATAATATAATTAGTATGTAATATCCTCTTTAGTTGTTGCCGGCACATTCGTTCCGTACTCTGTGCTGCTTACCCATACAAGCGAAAAAAGGTGTGTAAAATAAAGGTTGATTAAAATATCTGGGAAATTCCGAATACCATCATTTATTATTATTGAAGGCACGGCTGTGAATACTCTTGTTGAGCGTAATAACACAAATGAAATGTATTCATATGAGTTCGGAGGAAAAATATTTTTTGTTGAACAGAATTTTCGTTTGTGATGTTTGTCTACCGGTATTATAAGCAGGGTTTTGTTCGTCATGTGAGTTTTTTTTATAATGCGGAAAGAAACATGTTAACAAATGAAACTCCTTTGGTCACCAGTCAGATGTCTACAGCTGACTTATCTTTTCATAACGAAAATATGAGTTATTTTTGTATAACACGAGCGCAGAAGGTTCGGTATGGAATGTTTAAAACATTCAGTACCTATCCAGTATAATTGTATTTTCTGACAACAGAGTTTAGTGTCTAGGTACTGTAGCACTTAAAGCGCTACAGGACTAGGTCACAAGATCTTCAGCTGGTCAAAACATAAACGCACTGCTGACTTCATAAACATTTAGTCAAATAATTGTTTTTTTTATTACATAACTAGCTGTGCCCACGGCTCCGCACCCGTCAACTGCCTAGTGCCTACTCTGCCTACATTACCCTACCTACTTACCTACCTACCCCACATACCTACCTGCGTATCCTACTTGCCTTGCTACCTATCCTACCTACCTAACATTTATTTTTCTATTGTCATTTTGCTGCGGAGAATCTTAATACCGCCATTCAGAAAATGACATCAAATGTATGCTTTCTCGTAAAAGCACTAAACCTTGTTCCACACTAAACAATCGACAAGTTCTAGCCAAATTCAGATGGGATTAGTTTTGTTATTGGGTCCAAGTGTTAGATGTGGCAGTTAGTTTTTAAAATCATCAGTTTTATATTGATTGTAACTTTGTAAGCGTCTAATCTAGAAATTGTAAACACCTAAATATATATAAATTTTCGTATTGCCTGATTTTGCCAAACAGGGGGCAGACCAAACAGTTACAGTAGTATATAGTGTAACAAGACTTATCTATGTGAGGGTAGATTTATATTAGTAAGATTATGTAGCAAACAGTCCATGGATAAGCTTGTTATAGTCGAGTTATGTTTATGTCATTTTGATGGCTTCAAAGTGTCACTGTCAGTTATAAAATTATTTTGACATTAAAGTGAAGTCAGTTTAAGAAGTGTCTGACATAGTTCAGTCTTGAACGAGGCACCGGAGTTTAAGGTTAGTAAAATAAAGTGATATGTACTGAACTAGACTTAATAATTGATATTAATACATTGTTATTGCGTTGATTTATTCGTTGTTTCAATTCCATGATTCCCTTCTGAGGTATGATTACATCTCAGAAGTGGGACACGCGAGACATTTTGTTTTGTGTTGAACCACCCCACGAGCTCGACCGAGATAAACAAAATTTGATTCATTTTAAAAACGGAAAATCAACGCAACTACACTAAGAAAATTATGAAAATGTGTGGTTTAGCATTACATTTCAACATAGTGAACGCCAATTTGGCCGATTAAAGCGGATGCATTCAACAGTTACTTTTTGAAAAATTACTTTGTTAATTGTCATAATAGGTCGGTAGATGGATTAAATGTGGAAATATTGGTTTAAACTAGTAATCGTGTATGATTAAAGTCAAGAAATGATAAATTTTTTACAAAATGATTAACATTTTTCGTGATGAAAAAAGATTAAAAAAAATAATAATAATAATTGGTCAACTGTTTTCGTTTTCTGTAATCTATGATTTTTGTGTACCCTCATTGGAAGTAATTTAATAGGAGTAGAAATACAAATTTAAAATAGAAATAAAGTTAACGAAATTAATAAAAATGAATAAAGAATCTCAAAATGTGTCGCCATATTTGTGATGCATACAGATTATAGAAAATACAGATTAGAAAAATTTGTAGGAGAGTTAGAAAAAGTAAATAAAAATAAAAAAATGCAATAATTTATAATGGACTGAGACTAACAAATAGTTTTGAAATACCTACTTTAAAATTTAAATTCAGTGACTGTGTTGCACGATTTGTACACAATACATTAACAAAATTGTTTGAGTTTCAGAAAAATGAGCGACAAAGAACCCAATACAGATTATCGACGCACCAGCAACCCTTCTTGCAACTACGAAAGACAGAGGATGCATAGTGAATCATCTCGTAGTCGGAGGCGAGACCATGGGGAAGTCGAGAGGCGCAGTCGTAGCCGGAGTCGTAGTGGCCGTGGTGATGGCCAACAACTAACGCAAGGGTCTCGGAGGCGCAGTCCAGCTCGTGACCGTCGGCACAGCAGCACAACGCGACATAAGCTGAGAAGCCGAAGCACAAGCAGCACGCGAACGCTACTCGAGCAGGAACGTGAGCTGTCCAGGGAGAGGGAAAAATTAAGAACCCTCGAAAACCAGGTACGCAAAGGACGAGAGAGATTAACGGAACGGTATAGATCACGTAGGCGTTTCGAGACTCCTAAACCTGGACCGAGCAATCTTGCGCAGACAAATGCTGGCAATAAAAGTCCAACTCGGTACCGCTCTTTAATCACTCCCGCTAAACGACACACGCCCAGTGTTGAAAAACATGAAGCATATGACAGCAAGAAAACTAAATATATGACTACGGACCTGTTTGAAGATTTCTTTTTAAAACTTTTTAAGTCTAAAGCAGGGGATCGTGAATCGTTTTCTAGCTCAACTTTGAATAACGTCGTTCCAGACTTTGACCCTATGTCGAAAGAACAGACTATTCATATCTGGCTCGACAAAGTCGATGAATGTTCTGAGATTTATAATTGGAACGATAAGCAAACGATTCACTATGCCCTGCCTAAACTCACCGGACTGGCCAAGACATGGTTCCAGGGTCTGCCCTCTATTAAGCATACTTGGCTTGAATGGAAGTCGATGCTAAAGGAATCATTTCCTGCAACCGAAAATTATGCGGAATTGTTGACAGATATGCTTAATAGACGGGTACGCTCTTTAGAATCTTATGAACTTTATTATTTTGCGAAAATTAATTTACTGAACAGATGTAAGATATTTGGGAAGCAAGCAGTGGATTGTTTACTTTATGGGGTTGAAGACAGGGGAGTTCGCGTAGGTGCTCAAGCAGCTAAATTTGATAAACCAGAAGATGTACTTGAATTCTTTAAAACCATTAAATATCATAATAGAAATCAGGCGGACTTTAACAAAGATTTTAATAAGGATAAGCGCCCTAGCAATATATCGTTTAGTAATAGCTCTGCAAAGAATAAAGATAATACGGCGTCAAACAAGAATAGTGGCGTAAGAGGTCATATTAAGTGCTTTAACTGTCAGGATGTCGGTCACCCTAGTTTTAAGTGCCCTAAACCGATCGTCAAGTGCACTAACTGTCATTTTATGGGACACGAGAGTTCCCACTGTCCTAGACTAAAGAATCAAAAGAATTCTTCAAAGGATAAGGAGGTCCTTGAGGTCTCCTTCACTGAAAATAGTAACGACAAATACAAGGTTATGACAAATATTAACGGCATCGCTACAGTGTGCCAAGTAGATTTAGGTAGTGAGGCAACATTAATTCGTGAAAATAATGCTTTAAGATTAGGGTTGAACTGGGAAATCGTTAATGGCCCATATTTGAGAGGACTAGGGAATGTACCATATTTACCGCTAGGGCGTGCTTTAGTGAATATAGATGTGAAAGGTATTTCGGAAAAGAATGTCGAGGTGTTTGTTGTGGATGATCACTTAATTAATTATGACGTGTTGCTTGGCCATAGCTTTACCGAAAGACCTACACTTAAGATCATTAAAACCCCAACAGATCTAATATTTGAACGGGTAGGACTAGATGACTATTCCAAATTACATCTTTATACAACTTGTGATGTTACAGTAGACATCGGTGAGATGATATCAGTCCCTGTAAGGTCAAATGTTGCTTGTACTGGAAAAATCTATGTAGGTGGATCTGTTAGGGGCTGCGCAGGTCATGAGTACTATCTGTTACCGGGAGAGTATGAAATTCATAATTCTGAATGTCGTTTATTAGTTCAAAATGTTGGTTCTAACCCTGTACACTTCAAAGAAAATACCCTCATTACACGCGCTCAGTTTGTAAGATCGGGGAATTTAGACCTACACGTTTTAAAAATTACGGATAGTTTGAATAATCACGTCTCTGTCACTCCTAATTGCGGAAAACAGCTGTCGGAAGGTCAAAACCGTCAATGCGTTGAATTGCTGGCAAAATATAAGGACTGCTTCTCTACTGGTATGCACGACTTAGGATTTACCAACGTTACAGAAATGGAAATTCACCTTAAGGATTCCACTCCTGTCGTTTATAGGCCGTACCGGCTACCTCACTCTGAGCGTAAACTAGTTCAGGACATGGTCGGTGATATGATCGACCATGATATAGTGAGAGAGTCTAACTCGCCTTATGCTAGTCCAATTGTCCTAGTCAAAAAGAAATCAGGCGAAAAGCGTCTCTGCGTTGACTACCGCGCCCTGAACAGCCGCACCAAAAGAGATCACTATCCCCTGCCGAGAATTGATGATTTGTTGGATCAGCTTTCAGGTCAATCATTGTTCACGTCACTTGATTTGGCCTCAGGCTATCATCAAATTGCCATAGCCGAGCAATCTAGGGAAAAACTGCATTTGTCACACCCGACGGGCAATACGAGTACAATCGTATGCCCTTCGGGCTAGCAAATGCCCCAGCAGTTTTTCAGAGAGCGATCCACAAGATCTTCAGTAAGGCCAAAGTCGGATATATAGTTATATATATGGATGACATTATGATTCCCTCAAGGAATTTTGAGGAAGGACTAAAACGCCTCGAAGAAGTGTTAGACCTCCTACGTGTGGCAAGGCTCACTCTTAAGATGGAAAAATGCCATTTCTTCCAAGAACGAATCGATTTTCTTGGATTCGAAATAGATAAAGATGGTGTCAGACCTGGTGTGCAAAAAATTGAAGCGGTTTCCAGGTTTCCTACTCCTAGAAATCAACATGAGGTTAGGAGGTTTCTTGGACTCGCTAGTTTTTTTAGAAGGTTTGTGAAAGGATTTGCAATAATTGCTAGGCCTATGACAAACCTTTTAAAAAAGGACACACCTTGGAGCTGGGGAGATATACAAACGGAATCCTTTCAGTCCATTAAAAAGCACCTAACTGAAAGACCTGTCCTAGCTCTATACAACCCCAACGCTGAAACACAATTACACACTGACGCGAGTAAATTCGGGGTTGCAGGCATCTTATTACAGAGAAAGGATTCCGATCCCTGGAGGCCAATAGCATACTTTAGTCGCCAAACATCAGCGGATGAGATGAAACTGCACTCATTCGAGTTAGAGACACTTGCAGTCGTTTGTGCCTTGAACAAATTCCGCACATACCTTATTGGAATGAAGTTTACTATTATAACCGACTGTAATGCGTTACGCTCCACATTCACCAAAAGAGATCTCATACCTCGCATATCAAGATGGTGGATTCAATTTTTAGAATTCGACTGCGAAATTGAGTATCGTCCTGGTGAAAGAATGTCCCATGTAGATGCTCTCAGTAGGGGCCCAGTGTCAGTACCATCTGAAGACATTCACGTTCTAGACATTTTGTCGGTTAGTACGGAGGACTGGATTTCTACGGTGCAGTCTTCCGACGAAGAAGTTAGACGTATTAAAGATGTTCTAGAGGATCCGGAAACATCTAAAATTGCAGGTATTTACAAAGAGTACACAATTAAAAACGGACGAGTGTTTAGGACTTTAGGCGAGGGTGTTACCAGATGGGTGGTCCCAAAAGGTGTGCGGTGGCAGCTCTTGAAATCCAACCATGATGACGTAGGTCATTTTGGCTTCCAGAAGACATTGGACCGAGTTAAATCAATCTTTTGGTTCCCGAAGATGCGAAAATTCATAAAAAAATATGTAGCTGCATGCCTTGAGTGTGCTCACCACAAATTGCCTTCGGGAAGCAAGGAGGGATTACTTCACCCGATTCCAAAAATAGAGTTGCCATTTCACACTTTACATGCGGACCACTTGGGTCCTTTTCCACGAAGTAAGCGAGGTTACACCTACATACTTGTAATAGTCGACGCCTTTACAAAATACGTCAGCATTACACCTGTTCGGAGTACGAAAAGCAAAGAGAGTATAAAAACAATGAAAACTCTCTTTAGTTACTTTGGGTCTCCCTCGCGTCTCATAACAGACAGAGGCACAAGTTTCACAAGCAAAATCTTTAAAACATTCGTGCATTCGATTGGTGCAAAACACATCCTCAATTCTGTCGCCACACCGAGAGCAAATGGGCAGGTCGAACGGTATAACCGGACGATCCTGGCATCCCTAGGGTCCATGGCTCACGGTATGAACAAAAGTTCATGGGACGAACTTCTGCCGGACATTCAGCTAGGACTAAATACTACCGTTCACGATGTAACACGGAAAACGCCTACAGAGCTATTGTTAGGTAGGACGGTGGCGAATCCAAGCCAAGGCATTTTAAATGACTTAATTGATGACATAGGACAGAGTAGTAATCAAAGTTTAAAAGAAATTAGGTCTGAAGCGAGTGAACGAATTAAGAGAAATCAGGAGAAAAATAAGAATCGGTACGACAAAAACAGGAAACCAGCCACGAATTATATGGAGGGCGATCTGGTTAGGATAGCTAGAGCAGTAGTATCAACGCCGGGCCAATCTAAAAAGTTAGAAGCAAAGTTTCAGGGTCCATACAGGATAAAGAAAGTCTTGCCAAACGATCGATTCCTTGTTGTAGACACCCCTTTGACTCGAAAAGGGGCCAAGTACGAATCGATTGTTGCTATTGATAAAATTTATCCATGGTTGAGTTTCAATGCCCCTGCTTGCTCGTCCAGCGATGAAAATGACAATGAGAGTGATAGAAATTAAAAGCAATAATATCGTTATTTAACTGTGAGAAATTTTTATGAATTGTTAATCCACTTAATTTATATTTAATTTAATTTATGATTTGGGATTTTTGCAATTTGTGATCTATTTATTATTATCTATTTAGGCTATATTATATGGCGTCTGGCATATGAATTTGTCGGTTGCATAGAGATAAGTGAGGGTACTTTGAGTCGGGCAGGATTGGCGATGGGATTCGCCGCCCATGATTGGCTCAAAGTACTGCTGCTGATGGCGAAGTGATGGTGAAGGAAGTAGCCTCACTTCACTCGGCAATAGACATGACGATAGATTGAGTGAGAATGGTTGAACTGGGCAGGTTTGGCGTATGAACTCGTCGCCCATGAGTAGTTCAAACATTGCGGCTGAAGCGATGTGAGAGTGAAGGAAGTAGCTTTCACATCGCTCAAGCTATAAAATAAACGATAAAGATGATCTAGAATATTGGGTGCTATGAGTCGGGCAGGATTGGCGTTGGGATTCGCCGCCCATGATTGGCTCAAAGTACTGCTGCTGATGACGAAGTGATGGTGAAGGAAGTAGCCTCACTTCACTTGGCAATAGACATGACGATAGATTGAGTGAGAATGGTTGAACTGGGCAGGTTTGGCGTATGAACTCATCGCCCATGAGTAGTTCAAACATTGCGGCTGAAGCGGTGTGAGAGTGAAGGAAGTAGCTTTCACATCGCTCAAGCTATAAAAGAAATGTTAATGATAATCTAGAATATTTTTATTTATTTTCTAAGAATTGAGACTATTTAATTTGTTATCCTTATTAAATAATACCTAATCCAATTATGTTTTAGGGTTATCTTTTATAATTGTTATTGATTGATAATTATTATTTGATAGATAAAAATTACTGACAAATCTATAACACACTCTTTATACAATAATAAGGAACGAAGGGACTCGTTCTTGAAGGATGGCCGACTGTAACAAGACTTATCTATGTGAGGGTAGATTTATATTAGTAAGATTATGTAGCAAACAGTCCATGGATAAGCTTGTTATAGTCGAGTTATGTTTATGTCATTTTGATGGCTTCAAAGTGTCACTGTCAGTTATAAAATTATTTTGACATTAAAATGAAGTCAGTTTAAGAAGTGTCTGACATAGTTCAGTCTTGAACGAGGCACCGGAGTTTAAGGTTAGTAAAATAAAGTGATATGTACTGAACTAGACTTAATAATTGATATTAATACATTGTTATTGCGTTGATTTATTCGTTGTTTCAATTCCATGATTCCCTTCTGAGGTATGATTACAATAGTTGTAGTATACAGTATCTAGAGATTTTGCCAATGACAGTTGTCAAATCCACCATGCTTCTAAATTACAAATATGGAGACACGACAAAACGCCAAATGAACCCACAGAAATCGAAGCTAAGGTTACAATGTCGCTACAGAAGTAAAAATGCACACTCTGATAGCAGCGCTAAAATCAAGAATATATTGAATTTTTTTCTTATTGCTTGAGAAAATTACGTCACCCAAAAAGTAGCCACGTTAAAATGGGACTGGGCCGTACACATCTGCCGCATGTCGAACGGTTCATAGGCTAATAAACCAACCACAATGTGGGTCCCGGTAAATGTCGGCGACATCGTGGCAGACCCAGGAGAAGATGGTAGGACGAGCTTGATGCCTATCGACAGGTAGACATATCGCTGAAAATAAATAAATAAATAACTTTCTTAAGCAAGATTATCGTGCTATAATAAATGTTTACGCCGCTATAACAGACTCATCACTGTTACTGTATGAATGACGTAAGACTTGGTATAAACCGTTCTCACGTGTGAAGTAATACTAGGACATTATTTCCTCACGTTCGACTACAAAGACCTTTCTTGGGAATTGTAAACGTCTACAAATAGACACTGTTTGATCATCTTTATCAAAAGATTGACGTAGGAGAATTTAATGTAAATAAACAATTTTAAAACTAACTTTGGTATACTCATAACTTTCAGGAACAATAGTGTATGAATTATGATGGTGACTTAATGGCCTTGAAACTTTTTGGTTTACAAACATATGTAACTCATAGAAAAAAAAAAAAACTACGTCTTTTCTAGTCCTAATACGGTCTTTCAATATTGCATGCCATGGGCTTACGTTTTGATATTTGCTCATGCTACAAGCAAATACCTATTTCAGCAACCTTTTTATTAAAAATTGCTAAAATAAATTTTGATTTGAATTTTTGATAAAATTCTTCATAACAAAACCAACCTTTCCTGTCACGGCACCACATCCATAGAATATCACAACATTGTTAGACGCTCTCCTACGGTCCGCAAATCTGGTTTAAAATTGTAGAACGCTCTTATTGTTACATTGTGGACTGCGGACCCCTAAATACATAAAGGATACAACCCTAATGGAAACAAATTAAGGTAAGTACGGTTAGCATCAGAAGTTTTGAAACCATTTCATAAAAGAAAACGTAGACCAATTTATTCAATAATTATTATAAATTGGATTAGGAAATCGTTAAATTACGGCACGATTAAGAATTTGCTTCTGTAATAATATGAAAATGAATAAATTACAATGCTGACCGTACCATCGACCACAAATAAGTTTATTCCTACTAAATCTTGGGTACGCTTACCGAATGTGAATTGTTCCATAATTAATATAGGTTAAAGGTAAAATGGTAAATGGCATGCAAATAATACATGATTTATTATCACCTTTCCCAAACTAAAGTGAGAAATTATTGAGAATTTATTACCTTATTCGAATTCAGATACTGGGTCTGATCATTAGGCACGAATTTATTACTTAAAGCGCTTAGGAAGCTTCATTAAAATAAACTCTTGAATAATTGGAGCTAGCTTAAAGTAAATGGGAAAATACTTAGGTTCTTTCAAAACCAATCTAGAAGCAAGAAACTTCCACTTGTAAGAACAATTTATTTTTGGAAGCACTTTGAATCCTATTTTTATATTCCTTTTAATCTAATATGGCCCCCCGCTCTAGCTAAATCAGATTTTAGTGAATGATGACCCACTCTGAGGTACAATAGTCATATCTTCATTTTAAATTACAAACATGCACATATCCACGCAATAAATCTTTTAACAAGCCATAACTTCAACAAAACAAAAGAAAACATAAACGCACATGACGAGTCCTTTTATAGTCGCCATATAACGGCAAGATTTCAAGCATATCAGAGTATATATCCGTCCAATATGTTCCACATATGATGATCGGTAAAAAGGAACAAAAGAACTGTCCTTTTCAGAGAACACGTGGTAGCAGTGGTGTTGACGCTGAGAAACGAGCACGACAGTACTGTGTGGGTAGGGTTGTCACGCAATTAAGGAAGGAGTGATGAGTAAGTATTTCACCAATATATTTTTACTCCTTATGAATCGATTTTCATTTAAATATGGTTAAGTTAGGTATGGAAATTTTATGAATGGTAAAATTTAATACTTTAGGATCGTCAATGTCTCTCTGATGTTCGAATCTCGCTGTTGGCTCACGAGGTAAACGCGGGGTGCCTGGCGGGTTTTAGGGAGTTGGACAATTTAGGTGCTCAATTATCTGGACCGTGCTGTATTATATACAGACTTATTATAATAAGTCTCAGTGGGAACGAGCCCTTAATCCCCTTTATTTTCGACTATTGACAATCGTAACGCTCATAGACTGTTATTTAATCTAGTTCAATATCTCGGCTCGAAACCTTCTAGATGAACATTTAGCTAAAAATAGGTGCCACAAAAGAAATAATTCTTCCTCGGTGAAACTTGTTACATCAGAAAAAAGGTTTTTCAGAATCATACTAAAAGTATTTTATCATTTCGCGAACAATGAATTGTATTTTAATTGTGTAACAGAACTCAACACAATTTACGAGTCACTTAATCTATTCAGTTCTTGAAAACGTGAATAGATAGGTAACTCTTCAACTCAACATTTGTTCTCCGAGTGCCATTGTTATAACCATGATTTACTAAGCCCGGTCTCCGGCAACCGTCATCAGGCCAAACAAAAAGCGGAGAAAATATTTCAGCAGTAAGAAAGGCTGCTTTAAATCGCTGGCCGTATTATGTAAAATTTGATTAGGCCTTACCATTGTACCATTTCAATGAGGGTAACGAGTTGGCGATGTGATTGAAATGCCACAGATGTGATGAAATGAATGACGTTAAAACAAAACTTCTGAAATTTTAT
The DNA here is from genome assembly GCA_947562075.1 of Orthosia gracilis. Taxonomy (NCBI): domain Eukaryota; kingdom Metazoa; phylum Arthropoda; class Insecta; order Lepidoptera; family Noctuidae; genus Orthosia; species Orthosia gracilis. Next base: position 39,112,437 of record OX387265.1, on the reverse strand, counting down.
TTTCAAATAACTAAACTAACAGAATCCATAAACCCCGTAGGCAGCTGTAGTTACTTGAATTTTTTTTTTGTTAGTTTTATTTTTCCCTGTACATACTATAATGGCACTGCCGCCGCGACTGCGATATTTTGTGTACCAAAATGAGACAAACAACCACAGCCATCTTTGGATGCGATAGGACAATCTAACGATTTAACTCTGCGTGGCATCCTTGACAAAGGGAAGCGAGACAGTTTGGCTCAGAGCCCGTGACTGTACCAGTTACATGACAGATTCCCGAAGATAAATCATACGATTTCGGCTTACTACAGAATATCTTGCTACAAATAGCTAAATATTCTTTAAATTTGTACGAGTTTTTACGCCTATTTCAGTAATCTATTTTTAATCCAGTCTAAAGTTAACTTAGCGTATATTTTTGTGCGATTTTTCTTGTCACTGAAACATGTTATCAAATACTTATTACAGTAACGGAAGAGAAAATCTTCTTAGGGGGGTGCAATTGTCGAGAAGAATGCAGTGGACGATTATAAGTTTGACACCCATGCTATTATTATTTTGATACGTTAACAATAAAAAGGACATCCAACAGTTCGATAAGGACTGTCCCATAAACATTAGCAAGAACATTAAGGTATAAGAATAAGAATAATTGTTAATTTTTTTTATTTTGTTCTCCTACCAAAGGACACAACAGTCCTTTTTAACCCAAAGGTTGACTGGTAGAGAATGCCGTGCTGCATTAAGTCTGCCTATGTATCATATATTTCTAAAAAAATGGTATAAAACTGCTTATATGTAAACTATAACTAAAATATTTTATTACAAAAGCAAGATTTTAAACGAGAATTTCTATTTTTGGTAGGGACCTGCCCGATAACGTGACTATAATTCGTATCACAAACTTCGAGTAGGTAACTACCAAACTAAATATAAAATAGATTAAACAAACATCTATCACCGACTACCTCAATAATACCGGATATTACAAACTGTAATCTCATTAACAATACGCTAGAAACTGCGACGTAGAATTTATTTTCAAAGGAAAATTTTACATCACAAAACAAACTGGACAGAGATATTTCCTCCAATATGGACACATAATACGTTGGCCAAAGAACAAAAGCTATTCATTACGGCATTCTTCCATGCAACATGATATATCTGACTTAATATTGTATACTGAGATTGCTCGTAAACTGGCTTAAAGCATTGTTCATTTGACCCATATAGCGCAAGATAAACTGCCCTCTTATTTCTTTACTATGTCAATGTGACGACGGGCCAGGTTACACTGGCGGCTTTCTCGTCAACATGTGTGAGCCAATGACCGCTCCAATTCGCCGCCGTGTATCAGGAATTAGACACATGTTACATTTTTAAATACCCGTTCTTAATTAGCCGGAGCTTAGGTAAATAGGTTGCACGAAAATAACGTATGACTTCGATATACAGATGTGATTTTTTTTTTATTGCTGTGAATGTAAACAGGTGGCGAAACGATTCGACGATTGATCTTGTTTAACTTTTTGGTATTACGTATGGCCCACTGATATATTAATACTTTTTGGTATTAATATATCAGTGGGCGGGGTTTTACGTTTTCATACGATGTAAATACAGTCGAAAGTAATTAAAAGTTTGCAATTTTGCAATATTAAATCTGAATATTAAATCAGAGAAACACGGCGTGCCACCAAACTTGTGTGTTATGAAAACCAAATTTTATGCCAGATGTTGGAAAGCCTAATAAAACGTAACAATCTGAATGTAAAATATAAAAATCAGTAAAATCATAAAGTCAAACCTCGTCTTCGAGATAATTCTTAATTAAACAGAATCATAGACTACCAACTAGTAATTAAAGTAAATTGATTTGTCTTATGAAAGTCAAAGCTATGTCAATATTTAAGCAAAATAAATATTTATTTTGATACCAACAAAAATAATTGAAATGTAATGGGGATTATTAATAAAATCTATCCACCTAATAGTCAGTTCAATATATTTCTGGCAGGAATTTGATATACCTAAAATAAGAACACGATAGATAGAATATTCTTTATTCTAAACAAAATAGTTTTACAAGATAGATAAAAAAATTATATTGTACACCTACACATACCTTAAAAGTCCCATATTTTAAAAATAGAATAAATAATTGGTCGGTCTAGTTTTTTCCAACTATTTTAGTGTCAGATTTCGCCTATCTCTGAACTCCACTACCCTGTACCCTGAGACTTGTTTTTAAAACTGGATTAGAAGTGTAAGTATTCGGGGCGGGCAGCCTAACTCGGGTCTAATCGGCCAGCGAGGTGATTCGAGTTAGATTGCCCATTGTGGGGTTATTTGCATTTAGAAGTATGTCCGTAAATGCCAGAAATCTAAAATAAAAACACTGTTATTAATGAATATATGAAAATATTTTCAGTCCGGATTAATTTCCCGGAAAAAGTGAGACAAACACGTGTTGATTCACAGCACGCATAAAACAGATTATTTACTTATAAAGAGGTTACTTAAAATGAGCTGTATATCATTTTTATCAAAAAAATTACAAACACAGAAAGCAAAAGTTGTAGACGGTAAACCCTTTAAAGATCATGCTCAATGTTCCATAACTACATACAGAATATTTCACCGAGATATTATTTCAGTAAACTCCTTTATTACGGGCAGACTAACTCGGGCCACCACGGCCAGCGTTTAGGGGTAATTTGCATTCGAAAGTCCCTCCGTAAATTTGGTGTTCTATCGACTATTGCGGTGTACCTGAGCTAACGGTAAGGATTTAGCATATGTAACTAATGTTTAGCTAAACTTTGCCCAAATAATTTAATCTGGTTTAGTATTTATGAGTCCTAAGCCTATGGTTCCACAGATTTAGTTGTTGTGTGTTTAGCTTTGTTTGCGTAAGTGCTTCTGTAATCTTTATTGATTTGTGTGACTAACTTTGTATGTGTTTATCTCATTCATTTCTTTCATGTACGTGTTCATCTCTTGGTGGTTCTTCTTCTTCTTCTTCTTCTTCGTCGGTACACTCTTGGCAGAGCGGTCGTGGTCATCATGTGGCATTGAGATTTTGGGCTGCCATAATTTGCCGCCATCCCTTTCCATCATCCGATAGAAAGGGATGGCGGCTTGTTCACTCATGCAATGGGCCGCCCACAATCTGGTATTTCTGTTGCATGGGTGACCTGCCGCACGATCTCATTCCTTCCATTCTATTCTGAACTACAAGCCGTTCGATAGAGTCGTTGCCTCGTCGGGACACATGTCCAAAGAACTGGAGTACTCGAACATGGAATATAGCCAATAAGCTGCCTGATACAGAGTTCTTAAAGGATGGATAATTTGGTGCGAAACTCGGTCCATGACGCTAGAAGCATTTATCTTATGCCACATTTCCAGAGCGTTTATTCTCATCTATTCTTTGGTGGTTACCTCTATCATGTCATCTCTTATCTCAAACAAAGCTTTAAGTTCATCTTCATGACACACATTCTAGATACTTGATATCATCGGAGAATTTGAAACTTTTGATGCCTGAGCATTCCACTAAGTTTTACGACAAATCGTTTACGATCCAGGCTGCGATTGTGGAATGAGTTGCCGTTGCCTGTTAGACAAGCCCAGTCACTGTCTTCTTTTAAGAACCTAATTAAAAACCATATCCTTTCTCTCTAACGCTTTTATATTTGGATCTTATTTCTTTTATTATTATTCAAAATACTTTACTTACTACTTACTTTTTGTCCCTCCTTTCTTTGAATTTGTTAACATGTATATATGTAACATGTTATGTATGTATATATTTTAGTATACTATTTTAGTATAGTTACGTATGTAAATATATGTGCTTATAAGTTTATGGATAGTATTTTTTATAACAATAAAGTTTCGTACATGTTTAATGTAATAGCAGTACACCACAGACTACCCCCTTGTTCATGTTCATTCTAAGTTCTTTTAATCCATCCAAAAGTTGTCTGGTAGATATCGTTGTCAGCGATAAGACCGCCTTTGTATCCGTATAATTAAGTTTTTCTTATAAAATAGATGTGTAATTTTTATTGTGTACTATAAAGTATATTCTATTCTATTCTATTTTATTCTATTCTATACTATTCTATTCTATTACATCATATGCCTGCCCCTATCCTATACTTATCACTTGAGGTCGGTACAACGCATTTTCTTGATTAGTTCCCCCTGTCATCCATCACGCTATCATTCACTCCCGTTTCTTTTTTCATATAATTGTCACACATTCCATCTATTATTTCTTTGGCCTTCCTCTAGTAGTCATTAGACTTAATTAAACCATACAATTAATTTTTTCGAGATCCAGTTAATTAAGGCCTGATGTGAACTGAAGTAGAACTTGAAATCTCGACGTTTAAACTTTCGTTTGAAGTAGATGAATCCACTTATCCAAGCATTATGAATTGATATTTTAAACAGATAAAATCTGCTTAAGAACCAATCTTAAATTTATTTCCATATAATAAATTATATAGTGTGACCCATTTACCAGTATTTGAAACATTAGTAACATCGTCTTTGATCTTACAAGTTCTCAGAAACGCATGAGTCAGTTCCCGCGACACGAAAATCAAATCACACGTGTGAGTATATAACAATGTAGTTTTACTTTGATTTAATTCTGGAAACTTAGTTCTTATCCTTGAAATATTTAGTTATTTATTTCTGATCTGAGAGTGAATTTTAAGTGATAAGACAATTACTCGCTGTGTCTTATTTCAACTTGCTCACCTATCCCAACACTTAGCTTTATAGGGTGTAAAGCAAAGTGTTGGGACTTATTCTGTTTCAATTTTCGACCGTTGCCTTGAGCTGTGCTTCCTGTTCAGTTTTACTAACCGCTCTCAATCACATACTTAGTCAAATTAATCGCATACTACTTTAGGTCGTATCACTGCGAGGTGGCCATGTACCGTATGTCCGTTTTCTCTTCAGAAGAAGTGCACCATCCTGCTGTACATTCAGCTCTACATTTTAAAATTATGAGATGGTTTCAACTTCTAACTAATTTATGGTGTCAACTATAAGCCTCTGGCCTGCTTAAATCTAATCTAATACCTTTGAACGAGCAATTCTTGTGAATTCTGAATCTCGGAAACGGCTCCAACGATTTTCATGAAATTTAATATGCAGGGGGTTTCGGGGGCGATAAATCGATCTAGCTAGATTTCATTTATAGGAAACATCGTTTTCTCTACGTACTATTTATTTATAAGAGACCAGTATATTTCCATCAACCGAGCACAAATCTCACTCTGTGCTGCTACTAAGAAATTTCTGATGAAAAAATCCAATAACACTCTGTCTGACCCGATTTTTTATTTATTGAGATATTTTGATAATTTCGGCCTCCAAAGAAAGGCGTAGAATCATGTTATCCGTTAAAATCATGTAAATCGGTCCACGCGTTTATGAGATATTAACTCAATACTGAATGCCAAGTGAAAGGGTCAAAGACGCCCCTTACCGCGACACGTTTGTTTTGATCGCGTTAGCGACACGCCTTTACATTAGTTTCGTATCGTTTTGAATATTGGATTACATTGGTAGCTGGTGGAGAGCAGTGGTGACGGTAACGGCCGCGACTGACAAGTTGTAGGTCGTGAGTTCGAACCCAGGCAGGCGCTTTACTTTGTGTAAATTCTTCCATCACTACTATTTCAAAACGGTGAAGGAAAACATCATGAGGAAAATAGCATGTCTTAGAAGCAAAAATTAGAAGACATGCGACAGCTCATGGCTAAATAATAACAGCCGCACGGGTCGATCTTCCACGTAAAGCAACGCTTTACGTATAAGATCGACCGAACGAGGTTGGTTCGTGGATGGGTGACCATATTAACATAGCGAGTTTCTTCCGTGCCTCGGAAAGCACGTTGAGCCGTTGGTCCCGGCTGTCATTTGAAGATCTTGACAGTCGTTACAAGTAGTCAGAAGCCTGTGATCTGACGCCAGTCTAGCCAAGAGGTATCGTGTTACCCAGTTACTGGGTTGTGAAGGTCAGATAGGCAGTCGCTCCTTGTAAAACACTGGTACTCAGCTGAATCCGGTTAGACTGGAAGCCGACCCCAAAATAGTGGGAAAAAGGCTAAGCAGATGATGATGGTAGCTGGTGTTAACGACTTTTATTGTATTCTTGTCTGTCGGTGAATTTAGGATATTCACAAACGATGAAACGAGGCGGTCAATCCATCAGAACTGTGTCACTAAACATACGAGTAACATAACCGTCCACCCAATATAGAGCCCGATCATAATGGAAGACACGTGTTAATCGGATATCAGGCCACGTGGCAGCATATGATCTAAATATGCATAATGCATCAGCAATGACAGATTGTAAGCAATCGCTGAACAACATTAATAACCTAAATTCCAGTACGTTTTGGGATGATAAGTTTATATAGCTGGGCTCATTTTGAAGCTAGATTGGGCATTTAGACTTTTAGATGTACAGATGAATTTGATGTGAATGAGTCGTAGTGCCCAGTGGTTGAGAACCGCGTGGGTTCAAATACGGGCACGTACCAATGTGTCTATTTCAATTTTATATCTAAAGTACTTCTGAATTTATCTTGGACATTGTTGACAACGGTGCCTACTCTATATGACAAGATTGAGAGACAGTTACAAGCTGGTATTAATATTAATACCTGGACGACCGAGCTCTGCTCGGGTGAAAATAGAGAAAACGACTAGCTAGATCGATTTATCGCCCCCGAAACACCCTACATACTAAATTCCATGAAAATCGTTGGAGCCGTTTCCGAGATTCAGATTACATATCTATATACCTACATGTATACAACATTTTCAAGTTCAAAGGTATTAGATTAGATCAGATAGATAGATTATATATAGACGAATTTGATTTGACACCGCCACATATATTGGCACGCGTGTGTGGGGATTGGCACATGAATAGCGTGAACTATGAATGTCCTAGCTGTCCAGTCACTTGCACCCTGGACGACCTGTATAGTACTTCTGACGCTGCAATTAAATTAAATAAAAAAATAAAAAAACTTTTATTTCAGACAAAGTCCATAGGAACGCAATAACCATGGCCACTTACTGGGCCCAAAAAATCTAATTAAATGTGCCATCGAATCGAAAAGAAGAAGAAGATGCGAGAACTATGTCCAGAAATAGGCGAAGTCAGATTATGAATGATGATGACAATTATCCCAACATTAATTTTGGAACTCACAATATGCCTGCCTACTTAATTTAACGTACCTGTGCGTAGGTAGGTAGCTCAATTATCCCCATGTTCCCAAAACCCCTAAACAGGTATAACAAAAATAACTACAGTAGCAGGTAATTTGACATTACCAGGAACTATTATTTCATTAACATTTGTGATCCAAAATGGTAATAAGGAAATACCTTTCCATCCATGTGTATATCTCATCAAATATTCATTCGGTAGACAGGGATGTACAAAAACTCCGCGAGGTGATATTTCTTAATAATCTTTTGCTATTTGCTTTTACATCCTGAAAAAAATAATATGATACTAGCTTGTGTCCCTCAACTTCGTTCACTAAGTAAAACTGTACAGCTTTATTTATAGTTTCATAAGTGCTTTCCTTAATTAAATATGTAAGTTTTTTTTTAAGTTAACCAAGTCTTTACCAAATCTTCAAAACCCGATTTACAGCTTTTTACCCGACTGCCGAAGGAGGTTAATGTGTTTATCAGTCTATGTATGTATGTTTGTTCCTATGTGGCGTTCTAGAGACCAAACGCGTTGGCCGATTTTGATGATTATTAGGTCAGTCGATTTGCCTTAACCCAGCCAGTGTCATTGGCTACATTAAAATAGGAAAATAGAAAAATGGCGGCTTTTGGGCGCCAAATTGTAGGGGCCTAATTTATTTTATTCTTCCAAACCCAACGTGTAGAGTTACAAAATAAAGGGTTATATGAGGTGATTTGAAAAAATATATATCCCTTATATGTTTAAATGAACTAAATTCGAAAAAATAATGTTCCCAAAAAGTTATAAATAAAAAAAACAAGCAGTCGGGTTTTTTGATTTTTGAATGCCTTTTTTTGTTTCAATTTTAAAAATGAAATCTAATGAGATTTTTAAAAATAACCTTCCCAAGCAAAAAAAAATGGTGTCTGCAAATGACGATAATAATAATACACAAAATAAATACTCATCATGTTTTATTTCAATTTAATTAAATTTAATAAATAACTGCGATTCCAATTTCAATTAAGGCATGGAAGCCAGGTTTACTGAGAAACGTGAAACGTTGTAAAGGAAACGGTTTAATATTACGGTGGAAAATTGTTTCCGCTTTTTGAAATATAGTTCAAGTACAAGTTACAGGAAGTTTGTGGAGGTGAACGATGTTATCGTGAGTTTCGATCGCTATGTTTCACAACAAGCCTACGTACCCGTTATAAAGTTTGGGGAAGGTACCAATATAATTGGTTTTAACCTTGGCAACAACTATCCAGTTAAGGGTTAAAATTCTGGGAACTAAACCCGGGCCTGATATGACCTATTTTCTTTTATGTAGGTACTAGCTGACCTTCGCGGCTTCGCTCCCGTCAACTGGCTACCTACCTACCACCCACCTACCTATCCTACCAACCCTACCAACCCTACCCTACCCTAACTTCCCTACCCACGCTACCCTGCCTAACATACCCTAACCTACACTACCTACCCTACACTAACTACCCTACCCTACCTGCCCTACCCACCCTACTCTACCTACCCTATCCTACCGACCTACCAATTTGTTAAACTATTTATTCGAATAAGAATTATACTAATTCAATACGAATGATAGCAACTTTTGTTTCTACCGGCGCCGATCTAATTTAAATTTAGAACATAATTTATTTATTTTTATAAATTATGTTCTAAATTTAAATTAGATCGGCGCCGACACTCAAGAACAATGTAGCTTTCTATTGGTGACAGAATTATCAAAATCGGTTCAGTAGATCTAGAGATTACCCCCAACTACGTCACAAACTCACAATCTCACGAATTCACTCACTAAAGTGAGTGAGTTTGTGAGATTAATAAACCTCTTTATAATATTAGTATAGATATAGATATAACATGACATATCTGAATCGATAGTGCACTGATAAATCACTTGGTCCATGGACCAAGTGATTTATCAGTAGACTATGTATAATGCCCGGGCATTATGAATCAAGTTAAGTCGAATCGGGCAATGTAATGAATACTGATTTAAACATATATACAAGGCAAGGCAACGGGTTATACCCCATCAATCAATCAATCACATAGACGTACTCGTAAATCCACATCGCGTCTTTCATCTCGCATGTGATTGGTCGATCGATGGGGTCAAACCCCTTTGCCTTGCCGAATTCAGTCACGAAACTTGGCTGCTGGTCATTATAAATAATATACGTAACGGTTGGACAATTCGATAGTTATGGTCAATGAATTAGTCCAAGAGCGAGCGAAGCGAACTCGGGGGCTTAGGGCACCCCTAGCTGAGAGAGCAAAGTTACTTTAGACCATGCAGACAGAAATAGGAGCGCCGTGCAGCGGGGCTCCGTCGAATTTTTTCGTAATCGTACTTAACTATTCTATATCAAGGACAATGTCAACATTAAAATAATAAAAAAACAGCGTTAAAAATGATGACATTATTCAGAACACCCGATCAATGCAATTATTTCAATAGTTTTTAGCATATTGCCTACTCATGATGGCCATTTTTCAAATTGTCTGGGTATTATGAATAATGGCGTATTAATCACTTGGTCCTTAACATAATACATATTATTAATACTAGCAAATTATTCCGAAATTGTCATCAAGGTACTGTTTGTTATTGTTGGTTTAGTGACTAGTAACAACCGAAATTCATTGAATTGACACGAACTTGCTAGGAAGATGATAATAAGCATCATAATAACTTTGTCCACTTGACCCTACAATTGTGAATTTTGCAATAACAGAAATCAGCCTTAAATTAGTGAACAGAAGACTAAGGAGGTAAACAGGGACTTTCTAGAAAGATGTGGTTATAACAATTGTATATTTTTTCCTAAATTTTATAGATTAATACAAATGTTCATCTAAGTATGCTCGAAGTTTAGAACTTCTCGCTTATTCAAATGAATACCGCTGTATAAAGGAATCAAATGGAAGAAGTTAGTAAACATATAAGAATAAGTTATAAGAAACTTATTGTTATACTACGAAGTTGAAACCAAAATGGAGGATGAACTCTGATACCTACTGAAATTGCGAAATCCATCATCACAATTCATTACTGAAATTCAACCATTAACAAGCACTTTATTTTTTCAATATAATAATAATAAAACCAGTCTGTTACTATCCCACTGCAGAGCAAAGACCTCTTCTCATACATAGGAGGCTCGAGCAATGATCGCCACGCTTTCTCAACGCGTGAGATGGCGATTTTAGACTTATGTTAACTATAAGTTCAAGTTTCCTCACGATGTTGCCTTTCACCGTTGACAGCGATATCCAAGATTAACTAAGAAAGTAAGAAGAAGAAAGTACATAATGAATTTGAATAAGTCACATGGTACTTGCCCGGTTTGAAATCACAACTTCAAGCACGAGTGGGGAGGATCACTAGGCCACCATGACGTTTTTTCGATAGTGCAATATTATTTACCTGCGTCACACCTGCTTCCGTACCCTGACGAGACAAAATATTCATAGTTCGACAGTAAAAGAAGAACAGTTGTACATCTACAAGTCATATACATCTGTCTCTTACACACACTCAATAAAACCTTGCCCTAAGAGCTTATGGTCACCTCTCCTGCGCATATAAGATGATATCACACTCAAATTATAAAGGCAAAACTTTGAGAGTGTGTTAAATAGTTTGTATGTTTGTTATTCTTTCACTCAAAAACTACTGAAAGGATCTGGATGAAATTTGGCACAGAGATAGATTATAGTCTGGAATAGCACATAGGATATACAGACTTTTTATCCCGGTAATATGTTCCCTTGAGATCATTTTCGACATTCACGCAGGCGAAGCCACTAGCAGAAGATAGTAACTTCATAATTCAAATAATTATTTTTAATAAATCTCTACCAAAAATGAATTTCCATTCCCACGCAAATGTGACGCTTCTATTAAATATGTATCTAGTTATAAAAACCTGCAGAGTTCATCAAGCCAGCTGTCAAAGAAAAACGTTATAAATTTTGTTAGGGACGACCTTAGTTTTACGTCACAACCAGTCATATTACGACATAGCAGCTAATCGAGAACATTCCTTTTTTTTTTTTTGTACAAGTCGGTTGATTTTTTCTGTAAAGGAAAATATTTTCACTTTTTAGTAGGTAATGGGCAAGTTCTGTAATACCAATAATGCCCAAAGTAATGCCAAGGTGAACTGTACACATCTGCGTAGCCCTTTAGAGCTTACTGGCGTGATGTTATGTTGTGACATGGTGTAATTAAAACAATGGTGTAGACATGCGATTGCAGTAATCCCAAGAAATTTGCCGTCATTTATTGAAGAGTTCTGCTGTATATAGCTCCAAAGTTCTTCATCAGATCGTCACTTTAAATGGGATCGTTCCGACACTAAGAAATTTCAAAATCGGTTCATAATTGATGGAGAAATCGGTGAACAAACACAAAAAAAAACAGAAAGCCGAACATAAAACCTCCCAAAAAGGAAGCTTTTTGGGAAGTCGGTTAAAAATACTGTAGCTTAAATTTATACAAAGTCATTAATTAGGAAGGTAATTATGGACGCAAAGCGCGGTAATCAGAAAAAGGTTTTAAAATCAAGTATTATATTAGTATGTGTTTCGGTTCCCCCACAGTACTGAATGAATACCTGCCTGAACATAATTCCCTACTATAGGGAAGGGCTATTTCTCATATAGAAGGCACAAGTTTTGGGCTGTCAATTTTATAATTATACTCGTACCTATTAATTTATAAGTCAAGCACCCTGCTTCATCTGTTTAACAGCACGGAGCACAATCCTTTCCTTTCATTTTGGTAACTCAACAATATTCATTGCGTGTTTTACGCTGTCAAGTAGACGGATTTTTGAACATAAGAATTAATGCAAGGGAAACAATCCTAACCCTATTCTTTGAACTTACACAATTAACGTCAAGTCTCGTCACGATGTTTTCCTTCACCGACGCCTGTGATATTTCTAAGATAATGTTAAAAAAAATATATTTCGAATGAAACTGAGATACTTAAATCTTTTTTCAATAATAAATAATAATTTCATTTTCTTATCATATCACAATTTACATCAAACAGAGAAGAACCCATACTTAAACTTTTTTATCAAGCCGCATATTGCAATATATTGCGATCCGTGGACCGCAAACTATGTTTTTTGTTACGAAAGGACTACCATCGCCCAAGCCATAAAATGTACGTTTATGTAGATAGGGCCTGAAGGGTCCACTCTTCTTTGAAGCCTTTTGATATGAGGGTAACCTCATAGATAGGAGAAGGGTAGTAATATTGCAAAGAGGTTGTTGAGTAATTTCTTATTGAATCTGCTCTACTATGATTAAAATTGGTCTTGTTTTTTTCTAGGCTCTGTTGTGTAGGACCTACTCACTCCTCAAAAAGCTCTATAGGCATCTCAGACCCTGATATAAGGTGATATTTCAATGTTTTTTTTTATTTAACAAGGCACAATAACGACTCATTTATACATGAATACTAGAAAAGAACATTCAGAAGAGATCCTGTGTAAGCGAACTGTCTATTAAATTAGGTAATCATGCATTTTAATTCAACAAAAAGGTTTTAAAGTCCTACACTCGTTTTAGCTGCGACCTACTCGACGCCACTCATATTAAAACCAAACAACTACTCAACAACAGTATATTAGGCACGTCGTCCGCATAACCTTAATCATATTAAGTTAAAAACTCATCGGCTTACTGGCTTAGACGTTCCATTAAAAACGTCATCTGTTCGGGACACCCTCGAGGAAAATTACAAAAAAAAATTGAGGGCTCGTCCCTGACCCGAATACTTCAAATATTTCCATCCATCGACAAAGTGTAACGGACCGACAGTTTGTTTTATTAATTATATGCAAGTTCCGGTGCAAGATCGTTCGCGGTTAGATTTCATAGCTGTCTGACGTCACATCCCTTATTTAGTAGAACACTGGGTAAACTACTATCTATTATTGACCCGAAGGAAGGTTTATGATTAAGAGGATACGGACCGAATTTATGTTTGTTTGTAAACTGTGCTGGAATCAATTTGTTTATAGATGTTGTTTTCATCAAGTTCGTGAAAATGTTTGTTTGTTTTGGAAGGGATGTTTGCAATATTTCGGCAGATTTATTACTTTGGCAGTTGCCTGTATCCACACACCCCATTATCTAATATGTGAAGTTTGTATGTGGTTCTATCTGCGTCAGTATTCCTTTTGTTCTATTCTATAATCCTAGCAAACTAATGCGTCCATCCGCGATTACGTGATTGAACTTTCACGTTTATTAATTTACAGTTGGATGACTACCAAAATATTCATACCAGAAAATTACCTATTTAGTTTTGTAAACAGATGTTCTAATATTATGTTAAACAGCAACTAATGCCAAATTGTGTGATATTAACCATGAAAATATAAATAGATATTGCAATGTGTACGCAGGAAATTATTTACAAATTAGTGTTTGATTTATTAATTTTGATTTCTTTCATCACTGTTTAGACATAGATTTCAGAAATCAATAAGTTATTTCGCTACTTAAGGATGGAAATATGAAAACTGCCAGTGACTGTGTTCCTTTTTTTTTAGGGAAAATTGGGGAACTATGCTCCGTCTGGGTATAACGGAGGGTTATGTTGGACACTGACTAAATCCCCACAGTTCCTACCACCATCGTGAGTCGATGGCCAGTCATACAATGAATTCTTTAACCTTTGACTGGTATCGACCCACCATTGCTAGAGGTCATCAAATATGAGCATCAGTGTTCGCTACCACAACCTGTCAGCGTCTAAAGTAAGAAGGTACATGCATCTTCTGGACTCGTTCCACCGCTTTCTATCAGGCCTGATTGAGGTCACAAGCTGGCTCATCACAAAAAAAAAAAAATACTAATCATTTCAGATCAAACGTTGGAGAAATCGAGACACATTCATCAGAAAACCCTAGATTTTAGAATCAAAAGAAATTGGTTTTACCTCACTACGCAGTGTAAATATTTGTATCTACATAGCAATTACTAATATCTACCATACCGCTACTACCATAGATTAAAACACTCTCACAGATGCGAAACCACAGATATAAATCTTACTAGATAACGCAAGTCCCTCCATCTGTATGAAAAGCAAGCATGCACTTTTTCACAAATAATTTAAAAACAAATTTACTTACCAATGAAAGAAATCGCGTCATCTAGTTAGATTTATATCTGTGAGCGAAACTTATGTAAGTACTTTCATAAACGGACACTCAAAATGACGTCAGTTTTCATTTTGACAAATCAACTAGGTTATGTTTGTTCGCTTGCTGTTAAGCTGACGAATTTATCAAACGCTTAAAGCAAGGAACTTTGGTGTCTAGTCAAAATAAAAGAAATAGGTATTCGGTCCAAAACCTGTAGGTTTGTTTTTAATGATACAACCGACTTACGATAGCAACTGTGAGCCTATGAAGCATCCTAGGCATTTACAACGCGTAGAGCTGAACTGTCGCTTCCATTAATTCTTATTCTATGTTAATATTCAAATCAGTTCAATTACTACTACGGTAAGTAAATACAGTTTCAAACGCTTTATATACCAACCAGGTACATAAAGACCTAACACCATATTGAGTAATCGGCTATTGTAACCCTCGGTCGTAATGTATTGTGTTTCCAGTAGAACTTCAAAGGAAATAAATCAATAGTCCTACAGAGAATTTATGTAGGTTTCCTTTTTTGTACAATGATTTCCTTTTTGTGATAGTAGGCAAAAGAAAATAGATTCATTTGTGCGTAAGAATTTGTGGACACAAATTCTTACGCACAAATGTATCACAAAGCACAAATATATTATGTAGACTAAATAATTATTTTCTAGTACCTAAAGGTCGTCAAACGTGAGAATTCTGTTTCGCTTTCATTAAATTAATGCGTGACTTCATTCTTTGATCATTTATATTTTAGCAAAGGCTACAGGATATTATTGTACCGTATATTATTTTTAAGACCTTAAAATGTTTTATCTTTTTCGTCAAAACATCTTAACAAAATCTCAAAAGCCTAAAACGAACAACAAATAAACCGAAGTAAGTGGTTTTTCTTCAAAATGCGTTAGTAACAAAAATTACAACCGACTTCCAAACAAAAACACTACAAAGTAAAAAATAACTTCAATTTCGGAAGTCGGTGTTTCTGTTTTCATTTCTTCGTTTTTTGAAACCGACTTCCGAAATTGAAGTTATTTTTTACTTTGTAGTGTTTTTGTTTGGAAGTCGGTTGTAATTTTTGTAGAAAAGTTTTTTATTTTCCACTTTTTAGTTGTGGTACATAATAGACCAGTTCTATAGGCTAGGTACCTACGCGTATAGTGCCCAAAGTGAAGCTAGAATAGATTAACCCAAGACATGAAACTTATACAAAATCGGTGCAATGAAAGTATACCAGGGTGAACTGTTCACACCTGCGTACCCCTTTAGAGCGTATCAGTGTGATGTTATGTTATGAAATGGTGTAAACAATAAACAGACATGCGATTAGATCTATCCCGAGTGATTTGCCGTCATTTATTGAAGAGTTCTGATGTATTTCTCCGAAGTTCTTCATCAGATCTTGATGAAAATTAAATGGGACCACACGACAAGCACCAGCTTTCAATTAAAAAAAGAATCATCAAAATCGGTTCACCCAATGAAAAGTTCTGAGGTAACAAACATAAAAAAAAAAAAAAATACAGTCGAATTGAGAACCTCCTCCTTTTTGCGAAGTCGGTTAAAAATGACCACATAGTGTATTGTGGGGTGAATTATTGTGTACCGTAGTGTAAACATACCTTCTATAATCTTACGCTTAGCCTTGCACAATATCATGAGAGAACAAACAAACATCGGTAAAGGAAGCTGCTTCAAAGCTATTTTAAACTTCGTTTATTTACGTTTCAAAACAAATACACGGAAAACGGTTTTGTGAACCCTTTATTTAAAAACAGTTGACTTCGAGAGTCGACGGAACGAATAAACTTTAGTATGTAGTAAAAAGGTTATGTAACTCAATATTTTTACTTGCTACGTTCAAGAAGCTTATTTTTCTACCAAAGACGTAGACTCTACCCACTATGAACTATCTGTTTTCAATGGTTGATTGATAGCTCACTTCAAATTCACTTCAGTGAGGTAAGTTTGTACACAGAATAGAAAGTTACAGTTTGAAAAAACTTCAAGCAAATATTTATAATGTGGAAATGTAAATGGGTTATATTTACAAGTTTACCATATTCGTTTTTCAATTGTACATAATGTTAATGGTATTAGATACCACTGCATATATCTGCAGGTATTTTGTGTTTGATGAAACTTGATTTTTATGAAAGATTCTTGATAGTAGAATAGATTACAGCAGGGCTGCCTGACCCCATCTGGCTGCACACAGTTTTTTTTTTTTTGCTTTGCCCGTCTCTAGGAATTTCTCCTGTATGAGGGGCAGTGCGTATGAAACATCACCTCTCTCACAGTTAGTCGCCATTCATGTGTTACCAGGTATACCAAGTAAACTAACAATCCAAAGGCTGTGGCTAAGTGAGAGCCGGCAACCTCGTATCTTCCTATTCTCTACATCACTTTCTTTCAAATGAAGTTGGATTCACTTGAAAAACTTATATATTTGGGGTTAACTACCCAACATAAATTTAAATTTATTTGCTAAAGGTACCTGCGGCTAGATATTTCCAGGCAACTCTACATTAATATATTCTACTTTTAAGTATCACTCATGAAAATTAAGTTCAATCAAAAAAATTGTTTCCTGCAGAATTCTGCAGTCGGATCTTGGGCTAAAATGAAATCGTACTCAAATGTTGTTAAAATTTCAAAGCCTGGCTGACAAAGACATGCGTATTTCTCAGGAGAAAAAGATTTCCTGTTTCTTATGTGCTAAACCTCAAACTTATCTTTACCATTAAAGGTAGCCACAAATAACAGCAAAACCTAATTACTTACACCGATAACTTATTGGGTGTTTATCACAAAAGCACAAACAAAAATCTATTCTCATTAGACTGCCAAACATTAAATCAGAAAGCCCACCAAATGAATCTATTTGTGCAAATCCGCTAATTCTCAGGCAATTTATCTGGCAACCTCCGATCGGGAGAAAAGCTATGCTAATAGGGACCAAATAAGTTGTAAGCACTTGGTTATTTATGGACACTCCACTAGAATAACAGGCTATTAATCAGGATTACAGATAGATCTGTACAAACAAAGGTAAGGAAAGTTTGGCAGCAGGTGAAATAATCACATATCGCTTGGTTACCCTTGTTTTTAAAGTAGTGATGTAGTTACCTCCTAACAAAATAACTTGGTTTTCTGCCTATTTTTGGATAGACAATTTCTTGATATCCCATAAACGAATTGTTTGAAAATATCCGCCAGATAAACCAGTCGGAACCTATTTTGAGAAACAGGCAGTTGGGTATAAGATAATTTGCAGTAACCTGATTTATTCGCCACCGTTCATAGACAGCAATATACCACCGACTTCAAAAAAGGACGTTATTCTATACATGTATTCTCGACTTGAGAGAGCTCCTAAGTCTTTGAGAGTGCAACAGCTGCAGTAGATATGCTGTTTAATTATTATTTATCGCTTCCGGAATGATCATACAGGATGATGTGTATACCTAATAGATAATTACTTACTTTGTTTTTACTCATTACTGTTATGTATTTCCTACTTACAATGAACAATATCACTCCTAACTAATATTAATTATCTATTTTGATTTATTGAAGTTTAAAAGCTGTCTCAAACGGGTGCGACGTGATCAAGTGATAATGTAACAGTGATGTGATGACGTGTTTTCATATGTTCTTTTCTAAATAAATTTATAGATGGGCCAACTCTAAGAGAAATCGTGCTCGCATTCCTCGCCCTGTCTGTGGGAGCCTTTACTTCCAGCCATGGGCGCCGGAAGGGCGGAGGTGCCTGGGGTTGCAATTGCACTCCTCTGGCTTTCAAATATTTGAAAAAGCCCGCAGTCGAATTTCGCAAGATAATTCGGCAAAGCGACCGCTAACAAATCGACCAATCACATGCGAGATGAATGACGCGATGTGGATTGGTCGATTGATAGCGGTCAAACCCTTTGCGTTGCCTTATTCACTTACGCAATAAGGCTGTTAAAGGGCGGGGTGCTAAAATTTTCTAGCTTGTGTCGCTCGCTCTTGAATCCTGCATAATTCGACAAACTTCTAACTCAAATGAGCAAACAAGGCATCCTAATCGAGGCAGAGTGCTAATGCATCTTCCAGAAAGTAGTTCTGCCGGCGCCCAAGCTTCCAGCTCAATATTTTTTCTAATCCAAGCCAAATTGACAAAAAATTGTCCCGATCTCTAAATCATTGTAACCAGGCAAATTCGGCAATTTTCTATTTCAAATCGAACCGATCTTAATCTCAGATCAAATATTTCAGACAATGCCTACGTAGGCTCGTTAAAAAGTGAAAAGAATTGAAATCGAAGCACTATTGAATGGAAATTGCTCAAGCAATTGTTACATAAAAACAAAAGAACGAAGTTCTCTGAAATGAAACCAAATTAAATAGAATTATTAATTTATAGCTGTAGGTACCAGCCGTGCGCCCGATAAAATTAACAACTTCCACCCGAAACTTTCATTACCTATTTAACACCTTTAGGGGATGAATCAGCAATAAGACCGCCTTTGTACCCGCATAATTAAGTTTTTTCTTGTAAAGGAGATGTGATACTTTTATGGTGTACAATAAATTATATTCTAATCTCTTGTGCAAAGTTTCATCCTACTAGACTAAGAAGTCTGTAAGTGAATAAAACAATGTATTCAATATTGCTACTAGTAGATGGCAGTATTTATGAATTGATTGACCCGGGTATCAAACTCTGTCCCATAAACTCAAAAGTAAATCAAAATACTAACGAGATATTGTCTATACTTTTTAGTGTTGGGTAAATTATAGTAAAGAAACATCAAAGGGTTTCTGAATTGAGTATTAAGACTTAAGAATGTTTCATACCTTATTTTAATGCCAAACTTTGACAGGTTGTCGGGCTAAAGTAGAGATTGACAAATACTGAACTAAAAATTCTTAAATTAGAAATCGGGGGCAAGAGATAACATTATAAAACATAATAGTACAAATTTAAGGCACGCGGGTTAACTGTTTGCGGCTTCCCCATATTTTACTAGTTCATTCTCTTCTTTCAAATGATGTTGTTGAGAAAAACCCTATGACAGCCGCTCTCATCGATTTCCCGACAGTAAAGTTATGAACGACGCGAAATTACGCAAGTTTCTGCAAAACTCGCTTGTTATGACGTGAAAATCTGCAAAGGAAGCTTCACTCGACTGATTTATTTGCACATTTTATTGTTTGTAACCCTCTTTAGGCCTTCGCCAGAGAACTTTGGCGCGATGACTATGGATTATAAAGGCGCGATTTGGTGGTACAGGTAGAATCAAACCCAAAGGTGGCTCGAAATGCTCTGAAGTCGCTGTGCAGTAGCCTAGTAACAGTAGAACTTCACACGTAATTAACTTTGAATTAATATATAACAAGCAGTAACGACCAGTATGTGTTGCCAGTTATGACACATGACTCTGAGACGTGGTCACTCACAATGGCCCTCATCAGAAAGCGTAAAGTTACCCAAAAGGCAATGGAGAAATGGGGCAGAAAAGTTCTGGAGTGGCGACCGCGAACTGGAAGACGTTGCGTTGGAAAGCCTCCCACCAGGTGAACCAATGACCTGGTGAAGGTTGTGGGGGTCCACTGGATGAGGGACGCACGGGACCGGTCAATGTGGCGACGCTTGGGGGAGGCCTATGATGGTGATGAGTGCAACGTGAGTTGTTGTAGCAGGCAAAAGAGGCTAGACGTATTTCCTCAGGCTCTTGCTATCTAAATCGTATTATCACGCCGCGCTAAGCTCTCGCCATAGTCACTTCAAGCGCGGTCCCATTGAGAATGAGTAATTTCGTAATTCAAGAAGAACTACACAAAAATTAGTTTGTAAAGTTACACAGAAATGATTACAGAAGTAGTAGTAGTTTGGAAGTATAGTAAAGTAGCTTGCGATGGGCATGTCCTAGAACCAAAAATTCGAAGGCATGGTGGGTTACGGCCCACTCCCTCTCACAGAGAGGAAACCTGTGTCCCAGCAGTGGGAACATTAAAAGGACAACGATGATGGGACCGCGCCCAGACGCCAACGGTGGCAGCGGTTTCACGTTTGATACTTCGTGCCCGCTTTAGCATCCGCTCAAGCTCCTCAACCTGTTTGAGGCCTTAGTTAGCGGAGTTTCTCATCATATTTTACATTATTATTGTAATCCACGTTCAGCGCACAATATTTTTGTAAGTTCCCTCTACGGGAATATTTTGTAAACTGATAAATTGCTTGCCGCAAATGCGAGTTTTACTATTTTAGGGTGATTCGGCTTGCGGTTATGAATATCAGTTAGTTGAACTGATGTTATCTATATACCTAGTATTAAATCTTTATCAATAATAAACATTTCTTGAGTGATTGTATTTAGAAGGATCATCTTAGGTTTAGGTATTATTATTGAAGAAAATTTCATATTTGGTAACCTAGAAAAATGTAATTAAAGAACTTAAGGGTGTCCTAGCCGGTCATTCTTCCATACAAACGTAGTATGGCGGTTACTCTACTGTTTGACAGTCTACGTTCAAAATAATAAAAGATATCAATTTGTCTCATCATTATCTAGCCCTGTATGGAAACGAAATGTAAAAAAAATATATATTTGAAAGTTATGAGCGTCGAAAGTTCCGTATTTCAACACTAATTTTAACGCTTCTTTGAGCGGAAATAAATATCATTCTTATGATATTTATTTCCGCTCAAAGAAAAACCGCTGATATTTATTTCCGCTCAAATTGAAAGACAATCCATACGGGGATAGCCTAGTAGTTTAAAACGCAAATAATTTTATTTTGAACATATATAAATACAAATAGTTTTTTCACGATATCCATCTTATACATATTCCCAAAGTTCTGTCTATAAAATTTCGCGCGCTCGTTTTCATTCTAAATCATCATCCATATATACCATGAGTGTGTATTCGTACGTGCCCTAGCTTCTTACTGCTCATCACAGCGTCTATCCCTTTCGCACGTTGGATGAGATAGCCATCGGATGACATAGCATTTTAACCCCGGCTACAAAATAGTTCGTGCCGCCGACGAGGGTATGTTCTTGTAAAAGGAGTCTATTCGTCCTGAATTTATCGGCCTCTCAGAAAAATTATGTTTTCAACGCGTCATAAAAGAGCTTCAGTAAGTAATCCTTTGTCAGAAGTAATGATATTGACAAAGTTTATATCTGTTCATTATATCAGGGCTTTAAAGTCTTCTTTCAGCTTTCACGTCTCGGATATCGACGTTCTCTCATATTTCGAGCACTTATTTTTAGCTGAATACGATCATGTAGTCTGAAACCGTCTAGACACGAATTTGTTGAACAAAACTAGAGCGAAATTATTACAATACACGTAACACAAACACAATTAAAAGCCTATTCCGGGTTGCAAACATTTTCATCCGATTATAGCAGAACAAAAACATTGTTCCTTTGTTAAAATCACGGTTCACGACTATTTAACAAATGTGTTCTGTTTTTGTATACCTTTTTGGTAGGTATTCGTTTATTACATTTTAGTTCAGGCAAAGCAGAATGAACGCAGAATTTGATTAAAATTTTGCAATAAAATATAAACGGACAGCATTTTCCTGTCTCTCTTGTAAAAGCTGAAAGCAATAAAGTTACTGCAAACCGTAATTTAAGCAACTTATCAAACGGAATTACAAAACTCGCATGGTCATAAAAAAGTACCGGCCGCTTTTCATATCTGCTACTAAGTCCTACTAATTTGTCATCGAAATAAAAAAAACTACAATCATAAAGAAAATTCCAAATAGACATCCCCAAATGTGGTAACCGAAACCCTAATAGCAGCTAACACGAACCATAGGCATGATAAATGTTATTTAACCGCGTATTCTCGTGAGAGATCACCCCCTGTCATGGACGAATACCGCTGTAATCCTTTACTTCGGCTCTAACCTGCACGAAACGGTTATCAACTAAGCTCTTTAATCTTTCTGTTCTATAAACGGCTAAGACCATAAACTATTATATTTTTGTTCTGTTATATTTTCACTTACTTTGGCATATTACATTTGCCAGAAAATTCATTTGAACATCACAAATAACTTTCTAATTACCTGCAGATCCGATTACAATTTGAAAATAGATAAAAATTTTTTTTTACAAAAAAGTACTATCGACTTCCAAATACTCGTATAAAAACGACAAACTGAAAAATAACTTTCTTTTTGGAAGTTGGTGTCTTTCGTAGGTACCAATTTTTTGCGTTATGGACACCGACTTCCAAAAAGAAAGTTATATAAGTCTGTAGTATTTTTTTGTAAAAAAGATTTTTTATGTACACTTTTTAGTTGTACCTACTTAATAGGCAAGTTGTTTAGTAAGGTACCTATAATGCCAGAATAGATTACCCGAATATCATAAAACTTGAACATAACCGGTGAAATGAGAGTGTACCAAGATGAACTGTACACATTCGCACAGTGCACAGACATGCGATTGCAGCAATCCCGAGAGATTTTCCGTTATTTATTGTAGAGTTTTGTTGTATATCTTCGAGTTTCTTCATCAGATCTTCACCAAATGAAAATGGGACCAATTCCGGAACATACTTTATCAAAAAAAAAACAATTTTCAAAAAAAAACAAAGTCGAAAGAAGAACCTCCTCCTTTTTGGAAAGTCGGTTAAAAACTAATAGAAAGCTGCTATCGCTTGAAATAGGCTACTTTTATCCCGGGAAAAAAGGCACGATCTTTGTAAGATAAAACTCACAGAAAACAATAGTTTGTACATAAAGCTGGTCTGCTAATTGACTGTCGAAAACAGACAGGTTAATTTTTTTATTAAAAAATCCAAAACACCCCTTAAATGATCACCTCGATTAACAAAATGTCAATAGTTATCCTAGGATCCAACAGTTAAGGGTATTTTTTAAGAAGAAACGGGGCCTGTGAGCACTGGTTTGGTTTTAGTGAAGAAATAAGCCGGGGTTTCCCACAGAAAACAAAAAAGGTCCACCAGAACAGTTTTCTCCACACACTTTACTTACTTAAGATGGGCAATCCCTCCATTGAGACGGTTAAAACAAAGTGTAGCAACAACGTAATTTATTTTCTCTTGCAACATTTTTATTCAACGCGGTTTTGGTAAAAGAGTGAAATATTTTGTTTTCTGTTTGTGATTCTACGCACGTTTCAGGAAACAAAATAAGGTTGATGAATATCGTTTTACTATGTAGGTTACTACAGATACAAACTATGTGGCTGAGTTGTTTGGGTAAGATTGTTTTTACGGGTTGTCTTTGAGGTTTTGTCAGGAGGGTTTCGGTCAGCGCTCAGTACTGGGCATTTTGTTCTTATCTGCATAAAATCTCGTTAACAGATCACAGTGACTAGTCCAGACTTACGGGACGTAGGTCGAGTATTCAAATTAGAATCTATGTAGACATGCATTTGTTTTACTTTGTTTCTATCACAATTATATTATGTTGAGGAATACCCGAACACAAAAAAGATGCATGGATTGTGTGAGGAAAGATATGAATGAATAAAACCGGCCAAGTGCGTGTCGGGCCACGCGCAGTTATAGTCCGTAGTTGCATAATAATGCCGACTAAGAAGAGGATTTTTTGTTGTTACATGAACATTAAAACGGTTTCAGCGGCTCACAACGTCTAAAAACGAGGGCATTTGTACAAAAACTTTACTGTTCCAAGAACATTTTATAAGTTGGTCGACTATTACTCCTAAACTTGTAAAGCCTACTTAGCTGTGAAAGTTTTCCTTTTAATTTCGTTAACTACTGCCGTGAATCTTTTCTCATATTCAAATGCAACCATTTCGCTGGCAGGGGGGGGGGCTTAACTCTAACAAAGATTTGCAATTTAAAGCTTAATTTTACGCAAACGGATCTCTGATTCGAAAACTGGTTGTTCGAAAAATATTTTTTAATGGCCTATCCAACTATATTCCACACCATGGGAAAGACGAGAAAAAAAAAACATCCCTACTTTACGTCTTTAAGAGGTATACGAAAAAATTTTTTTTCTGGTTTTGTTTTACCACTTTGTCGGAATTATTTATACGTATATCCATGCCAAATTATAGTTTTCTAGTACTAAAAGTCTCTGAGCCAAGCTGCGGACGGACAGACGGACATAGCGAACACAAAGGGAAGTACAAGGGTTCATTGTTGACTTCGGAACCCTAAAAAGGAGTGATGATAGTATAACAGTTGACAGGAGAGAATGGAAGAACAAAATGGCCCCAAGGATGGGCAAATATAATCAATAAAACCAACTTTTGATATTTAGTGCTGTCAATCCGAACTAGACCCGCGTGGTAGATACTCGTACGAACTATGGCCAACTTTCCTCTCAAACCGAGCTTGCAAAACTTGCTTACTTGCTTTAAAAAAAAAAAGATTTTTGGTAGCGAATCAAGTTAATTTATTCCAAAAACATAGTTGACTGGACTATAAATAGTAATCATCTATACCAACGTCTCGGTAACGTGCTTGTAAATCAATCAACTTGATCGACACGTGACACTGACAAACAACTGAATTGGATTATAAGTTCGATCACATTTTGATTTTCATTTAGAATTGTGCTTTACCCACACCAATATTATACATGCTGAAGATGGTCGGTCTGTTTCTTACGTTTTCAGTAACAATTGCATGAATTATTATTTGGTCAAGCGCGAGCCTATAAAACATAAAAAATTGTAGATGGATATAGGACATTTCTATTAATTTCTACAAAATGTCGATGGCAGCAAAGTAAAGAAAGACATCTACGAAATCGCAATTATACCGGAGAGCACATTAAGTAAAAAATAGCGGTCATTTTGAGAGTTATTGAGCGATTATTATTAACATGAAACTTTAAAAGATGAATTAAAATAGTATTCTTTACTGATTATAACAGGTTATATCTGTTTATAGTTTTTTTACTGAAATAATGCAGATGTCTTTTTTTACTCCTGAAAAACTTAGACGTATAAGAAGATATCTGCCAGATATCTGTTTATATGTAGTGATGATTAAACTGATCGTTTTATCTAAAATATCTAATAAAATAAAGAGAGAGAGATACAAATATTTTAAGGATTCATTAATGTTTAAATGTGTTAAACATAAGAATTTAATAAAAAACAATGAGAACACAACCGGCACGCCAAAGAAAGAGACAACTGACCGATGTCTTTATTGACGTTTGAATTACCTGTCAGAGTTGCAAATGAATGGCGGCTAAATTCAAATGTCCGTTTCTACTGTGATGGTTTTTGAAAACGAGTATAGATGTTTTCACTTACGTGCTAAATATTACGTATTATTATGAAATTCGGAATAATTTTAATACAGACTTGTAGATAATGTTTATCTTAAGCTAATTTTGAGAAAAAAAACATTTTCGCAAAAAATGTAGATAGAACAAATGAGAAAAATATATCTACTTTGCTGCCATCGATATGTTGCCAAGAGTTTAAATGGGTAGATAATAATGGAAACTTGAGTGAAAACATTTTTTAACAGATTTCAACTTATTCCAATCTCGAAAACTTCTCAAGTGGGTTAATCAGAAAGATTTTTAAAAGTTCTCTTCAACTTTCAGTCTGTCACAAACTGTATCATCGCTTTTAAACATTAAGACAAGTTCTACGAATTTCTTTTTCTAGCAGACAATTCTTCCTTTTCCATAATCTCTATAACTTTTATTCAATGTATTATTCCAACAAATCATAATTATATTTGTGCAGCTTTTGTGTACTTCTTACCAAATTTTATATAGTTGTTTCGTTTTAGCATGACGATAGCGATCATTTCTGATCACAAATATCTCTTACTAGGAACTCGAAACATAAATTATGTAATGTTTTTCATTATTAAAATTTAAGGAACACGATAAATGAAAATAGAAAGAAAGAAAGAAAGAAAGAAGAGTGTGTGGAATAACTGGTAAGTACATCTATCTTTATAAATTAAACCAAATGCGTTATTCTAATGTATAAGCTATATTACAGTAAAGTTTGAGTTTACCATCCTAGTGAAAGGATTGGTCAGCTAGACTCTGCGTTGCCGAGTGCTAGCTGTCCAGGGTGCCCCGGGCATTTGGAATCGCAGTGCAATTTATGTTAACGCCACTCGAGGTGGCTCTTTTCATGCGACTGACGCTGCTATTGGTGTTCCTGCCTACGGGTCCCAAAATATCTAAAGAGTTTGCCATCGACTCGAATAGAAGAAGAAGACTGTAAAGTTTAATCAAAATCTGTTCAGTAGTTGTTGCTAAAAGAGTCATAAATATCCATCCATCCTCGAAAACATAAGGAGGAGTTAGGTATTTGAATTTCAATAAATAACACTTTAAAATTTTAAAAACCCCTGACACATTTTATTTCATGCTACATAATTTATCTAGTAGAAGACACGCTTCAATCGAAAATCTATGGGACACGTAATTATGGCACGATATCTTGCGAAAACACCCCGATTCAAACAGTAAAACGCCCAAAACTTTAGAACGGTGCACCGATTTTCATCAAACATAAACATATATAAAACATAGGTAAGAAACCTCCCGATAAAGTCACCTTTCAAACAAAAAAAGCGAAATTAAGATTAGTTTATCCGTTTAGGAGCTATGATGTCACAGACAGATCCACAAATACACAAACACGCAGGTACACACGTCAAACTTATAACGCCCCTCTTTTGTTAAAAATGGAGAATTTAGGTATAATTAATCAATTATCCTACTCCAACACTCCTAATCAGTTGAGTAGAAAGGCTCTATCTTTGGAGACTTCAGTCACCCAGTCAATAAACGTTTCAAACTCCTTAAATTCACCGCCGAGATAGGCACTTACATTAATAATAATTTTACAAACTTCGTTGACGAAGTTATCAATTGTTTATATATCATCTGTTACATAATTACGGAAAACCTATTATCGCTACGCCTACATTTAACAGGAGTGCTTAGAACTTGAAGAAAATGACATCGAAATTTAATATTATAATTAAAACGCGAAAAGCTTTGGTACTGGCTTTAATTTATTTCTAAACAGGTTTTACAAGCGGTTTCTCTCGTGAGATTTTCGATAATTGACCCACTACCCAGATAAAAATATCGTAATGTTCTAATAAAGACCATGATCTACTCATGTTCCAATTTCGTATAACATTAAATCATGCTTTCTAAGATAATCGAAGGAAATTCCTGATTCTTTGCTTCATATGTTTAAAAGTCTGCTCGATAACAAAAAATAACGCAATAAAAATACTATTAAATTGTCTAATGAAAGACATTGCCATTGATCATGTAAATTCGCCGCCGTTCAGTTATTAGAGCTTGATTGATTTACAAACATATAACTTTCACATTTATAATATTAGTAAGACGCCTAGACACATAATTGGAACTTCAGACAGAGTAGGCGTTATAAAGAAAGACAATCATTTTCATCTAGAGACTCTTCATATAGGTCATACATATTCTTGGAATTAAGTAAAAGATCTAGGTATCCTCGGGCTGGTTGTGACCTTTGAAAGTTGTGTTATTGAAATGTTTAACATCCATAACTTTAAGGTAAACAAAGTTGCTGGAAAAGTTAGCACTTATTTGGGTCGCAGACTCTTAATTCGGTCTGTAGTGAACAAAAGTTCATTCATCATCATCATTCTCTTCCAGTCATCCAAATGTATGTGGATTCAGCTTAAGGTTCCCCTAGTCGAGCGACGGCACGAGCTATTTTGTGCGCGGGGTTAAAATGCATGCTATTTCATCCGACAACACGTGCGAAAGAGGTATAAATGCTGTGATG
Organism: Orthosia gracilis; assembly: GCA_947562075.1. Lineage (NCBI taxonomy): Eukaryota > Metazoa > Arthropoda > Insecta > Lepidoptera > Noctuidae > Orthosia > Orthosia gracilis. Next base: position 39,084,188 of record OX387265.1, on the reverse strand, counting down.
AGCAGTAAAAAGCTAGTTCGTGTACGAATAAGCAATTTTGCAAGTTTGTAGCAAAATGGATGATGATTTAGGACGAAAACGAGTGCGCGAAATTTTATAAAAGGACCTTTGGTAGTCTAGATATTATGAAAAAACGACTAATAGTATATTTTCAAAACAAAATTATTTGCATTCTAGAACTACTAATCTATCCCTGTATGGTGGCCGTTTTGCAATGTTCCTTTTTCTTATGGTATTTATTTCCGCCTAAAGATGCGTTAAAATTTGTTTTGAAATATGGAACTTTCGACGCTCATAACATTTTTTTTTTTTTCACTTTTTTGTTTCCATACAAGGCTAGTTAAAGATGAGACAAATTGATATCATTTTTTGTTTTGAACGTACATCGTCAAACAGTGGAATAATCCCTAGACTACGTTTGTATGGTAGAATTATCGACTAGTGTAACCTTAAGGTATCTTCTTCTTCTATATTTCTTTATCAGTCCTTCTTCTCTATTCTCTGGCCAACATTAAGGTACAAATATTTACTAACAACGGACGCTGACAGCTCCATCAGCTGACACGGTTCGCTCTAATCTAATCTTCTAGTCCTATGACCTCGGATATTTTATTTTCTACAACTATCTTTTATCAGTACTAACTCAGTTAAATCGAAGTACAAACAACAGATACAAAATTCTAGGGTAGACCAAAAAATACTGCTGTTTTACTTTGTTCGTAAACATTGTATCTTCAAAATGGCTGGCGTATAGCTATATCTATTTCACGCAATCCATCCAACCATGGTTCCCCTTCTTTTATAGTTATTACCATCCATAATCACAATTTCAAAAGTAAACATCAATAATATCGCCTATTGATTGACTGTGGATACACAGTGTGACTGTGACTATGTATACAGCATAATATTTATTACTAATAGTCTATGTGATGGCTTGGGAGACCTTTGGCATCTGCCTTGCGAGATTTGCTATCGTAAACCGATAACTCCCCGAGGGTGCCACACTAGCAGGCTCGAATATGTGCATGTGACGGCTTTACCTCATTAGTTGTAAATTTTGAGTGTTGAATTTTGGTTTTCTTACTACTTTGAAAATCATCTCCATTTTTGGAGCACGTTATAACCCGCAACAGCCTAGATATCAACAGTGTATGTTAGACTGGATATTTGGAACACTAGTGGCCCCCAAGAAGGCAAGAACAACGGGAATCTTCTAGCATCTGTAGCGACTGACCCTGAAGCAGCCTCGGTAAGCGATTTGAAATTTTCTCGTCGAATGGTCCCCATGTCTTTCCCATAGGCTACATACAGACGAAGTTGGACTTGCACGCCTCCACGTGTCAAGCTGTTATAAGTTCTCATCCCGCCCCTAGGAGCACGGCTATTTACACGTCTGCAGACTGTATTCAAGATTTTTATTTAATACAAATTTAACAAGTTATTTAATTAATGTGTATCCCATTAATACATTAATTGACTATTATATTATTGGACTACTTTACTAAATCTATATGTATTTCAATTACTACTAATGATTGATTCATTATAATTGTAAAAAAGGTACTTGAATTTAAACAGTTATCAATCCACTAATTTATCATAAGCCTCATTTGGAAAATTTCAATGTAACGAGGTCAATTTAACATTCAATAAAAACTTGATGGTTTAAATATGGCTACAGGAAACATTGATTGACAGTGGTTTTTCTAACTTGTTGAATGACAAGTATTAATACATATTCATTAAAAGTCGATCATATACTTATCACAATAATGAAAAAAGCGACAGTGTCTCTGTTTGTCTTTCTGTTAAGATTCCTTGTCTAAACAATAGCTGAAACCACTGAAAACGAAAGAAACTAGGCTTAAATAAATGAATCTGTAGGCGATGTGTAGGAGTTTTCTGACGCCATATTTAAGACTACACTGATCTTCAAAATTTAGTACCACACTCTTGAAATTGCAATTTCTCCTAAATTATAGAAGTCAGAGTTTTAAAATAACTACCGTTTTATAGAAAACTTCATCAATTTCCTTTGAAAAGGGTAAATATTAGTAACGTTTTTAAACTCTTACTAAAAGTCAGAGTTGTTTAGAAGAAATTGCAATTTTAAAAGTGTGGTACTTAGTTTATTTTCAGGCTTAGTTAGTATTTTTTGATTTAAGAGTATATGAAGCATGCAATTATCTTATACACTGCGCACATGTTGATCCGTGTAAATAAACATACCTCTAGGCTACCTGTGTTTGTGTATTTGTGTATATGAGTATTTGTGTATCTGTCAGTGGCATCACAGCTCCTTAACGGATGAACCGATATTCATTTAGTATTTTTTGTATGAAAGATGACATTATCGAGAGTGTTCTCAGTTTTGTTTGATGTAAGTCGGTTCAGCCGTTGTAAAGTTATGGGCGTTTACTGTTTGAATCGGGGTATTTTCGCAAGATATCGTGTCATAATTACTTGTTCGATAGATTTATTTATTATAGAAGCGTGTCTACACTAGATAAATTATTAAGTGTAAAAAGAGTGAAATAAAATGCTTGAGTTATTTTAACAAGTAAAATTAAAACGTTCAAAAATCCCCCGACACATTTTTATTTCATTCTGTTTAAACTAGATAATTTATCTAGTGTAGTCACGTTTAGGTCGATATAAACATACATCTAGGCACAGAGTACACTTTTAACCCCCGACGGAAAAAAAAAACGTGTGTTTGTGTATTTGTGTATCTGTCTGTGGCATCATAGCTCCTAAACGGGTAAACCGATTTGATTTAGTTTTTTTTTTCTAAGGTGATTTTATCGAGAGTGTTTTCAGCTATGTTGGATGAAAATCGGTTCAGCCGTTCAAGAGTTATGGGTATTGAGTATTGGGTAGTTGGGTGTATTGTTTGAATCGGGGTGTTTTCGCAAGATATTGTGTCATAATTACGTGGTCGATAGATTGTTGATCGAAGCGTGCCTACTACTAGACAAATTTAACAGATTAGAAAGCAGGATATAAAAATTAAATTAATATTTTTGAATTCAATTTGCTTTTTAGAGGTATTTTGTGTCGGAGGTTCTATAATTTTTAATTTGTCTTCTACCAATAGCTCTGGCGAAGCTTTCAGTAGTAGAATGTCACTTGTATATCAGTTTATAAGTAGGTCAATTAAATATGATGTTTTGTATGGGCAAAACTGTAAAGCGAAGTCACGGGAAAAGATTTTCGCTTTTGCTGCGACTTCGTCCGAGCGATGAAGTAAGCTGTTTCTAGATTCTAAGAAACTGATATAAAATTCAAGTTCCCATTTATTTTAAACAAGGTTTTCTCTAACATGCCGGAGTCAATATTGGTATAAAGTTATTAAAATAAATTTCCTTTATTATGTTGTTTTCAACATCCAATATTTGGTATTATAACATGAATGTTTGTTTTTGTTTCGCGATATTCTGCGTAGCGTAAGTCACAGTCTAGTCAAGAAATGGACAGGATATACAATGGTCCAAGACAATAATGAAGTGGTTTAGAGGTGACGTGAAACTGAAACGGGGTTGGCCTTTAAGGAGATGGGCATATAATATAAGGGCTGTAGCAGGCGCTATATTGACAAGAGTTGCTTGTCAATATAGGGCCATTGTTGCTTGACAAGAATTTAAAAGATATTCCGTAAACTGGAAAAGAAAGATATATACTTTGCCCCTATGTTTTTCTTTTTGCATTTATAGTTGTTAAATTTGTACAAAAAGCCTCTGTTGATAGCGTAATATTGAAAAATTTTGGAGGATTCTAGTGTTTCTAAATTAAGTGAAATAAAAACATAAGGGCATAGTATTAAATCTTTTTTTATCAGTTTATGGAAAATCTTATAAATAGGTCCAATATTGGAGGAGGACGGGACAGGAGACTTTTTACTTAGGATATTTAGTCGGATCTCTGCGACCGCATGTCAAACTTTTCTGTCTATGTATTTTGAAATCCTCCAAGTCAGCTTTTACTTATTTTATTCCCAACGTTGTTAAACCCAAACCAAATGAAATAGACGTTGTTATACGTGTGCCGGACGCATTACATTGACCATAAGGAAGCTATAGGAAGACATTCGTTCCACAGGAGTATAGGCGAAGAGAATCAAGCAACCCGAACGTAAGTATACCCCAAGACGTCTTGTGACGAATCGGACCAGCTTCTTCGTAACACCTTAGGTTCTAGGAAATAAGTACGAGATTTGAGTAAAGTATTTCGAATATAATATTGAAGTAGAGAAACATTATTTACTCTGAAAGTCATGTTGTTGTGAACACTGTCAAATCATTTTCATGGGTTACAAATAAACTTAATTAGCTTGGAAACGTAAATGTTGATTGCTTGCCTGTAAATATTTTGATTTAGTCTATATTTTGTGGATTGATTTTTATAGATTTGATTTTATGTTATTATAAAGGCCAATTTTCCGGTTTCTCTAACACAAAGTGACCGTAAACGAGTTCTGCACCAACGCTCGAATATCTATGTATTTATGAATGTATTTAGGTGTTGCTTACTATAAGAGAATACGTGAATAACCCCGAATTTCCCACCTTAGTGGTTTGGTTTGGTTGAATGAATTTTCAAGCAATCACAGCAGATAACGCGTGCTTGACAATTTGTCACATTAATACTGCGATAATTTTAAGGTGGGAAACTCGGGGTAAGACTATAAGGCCTCGCTAGCGGAGTTGCGGGGCGCCGCGCGGTGCGTGCTGTGTGGCGTCTAGAGGCGCGTTGCTTCTACGTTAACACCATCTCCAGAAACGAGGTCTAAGTCTTGTGGTAGACTACGTTCTGATGATGATTTTGCATGAAGAAGATGATTACAAACAAGTAACACACTACCTAACTACACAAATATTAATGAGACATAATTAACTCCAGCGACATCATACTACACTCAGATTAGTCACATAATCTCTCTAAGATCTTCTAAAAGCGTGAACAGAACAATTTCCTAAGACAAATTATACTGAGCATTTACATAATACAGAGACATTACATAACATTCCAGGCGACATATACAATTTTCCTTCATATTAAGTTTGCGTAAGTACCCAACAATGTACCTATTAGGCTCCACTATCATTGTCCTTATTTATGTTTCTAATGCGTCTTTTGCGTCCTTACATTTAAAGCCAGTTTGAATGACACAAGTTGACGGTATGACAAAGATCTTGAGAAAGAGAAACATAAGCGTAGGTAGTTACGAACGTTTGTGTTTGTGGAACTATTTTTGGGGAAGTCCCGACTCCCGACCCAATTTTAAGTTTTAACAAGTCCAACAAAAAGTTTAAGCTGTCATTTTCGCTATTTCTTGATCCGGGTAACTTCTGGCAGATCATTTAAAACCAGATTTGATCTCTAAATTTAAAACTAAATTTTGCCAGTTCTGGAAAAATAATTTTGATGAAAAATCGGAAACAAAAGGAATTTGGTATAAAAACGTTCAGCATGGGCCTCCTCGTTATCTGTGGTTTGATGATGGCAAACTATGCAGATAATAAGTGAAAATAGCTTTAAGACTGCGATCGGGACACTTTCCATCGGCAAAATTTGCGTTCTTGATGAAAAAAGTCGAATCACCAAACCGCTAATATGCATTATTATTGTATAAGGTAGGTACAATGGAATTGACGTATCCTTGTGGATAAAAATCCCCAAACTAATAATAAAGATTACAAAAAAAACATTTAAAGCTTTATTCTACCTATATTGTCTATAAACCATACATTAGACGACACAGTTGGCGCAGTGATTGACAGCTGCTGCGCTACGTGTTGCGGGTTCGATTCCCGCACGGTGTTAACAAATTTGTATAGCCTAGTTGTTCCGGGTCTCTGGCTATTTGTGTATGCGAGTTTAAATGTTTGTAAACGCATCCACGATAAAAAATAAATCCCTATCCCACGATAGGAATACGGGAACACGGACAAGTTTAAAAATAACAATAACTAGTCTTGCCCACTACTGCAGGACAAAGGCTTCAATTTCTCATTTAGCATCACTACTTTTACTTCCCTTAATTTAATGTCCGACTGAAAGTTCGGTTTCGGTTTCGATCGAGTTTCAGCAAAAAACGATATTCGGTTTTGCTTAGGTTTCGGCGGCAAATCTGCCGAAACTACGACCGAAAACGAAACTGCATTCGGGAGTTTTCACGCTGTGATCGGTCATGTTCGGCGCGTTCAATTCCATCCAAGCGAGTAAGCGACGAAGACATTTTGCCGTGTCCACGTGCCTAATCTTGTCGTGATTGGCTTATGTTTGCAGTTCGTTTTGTTTGTTGTGTGTTTTCGTGTGATTTATTTTGAATTCGTTAAATATTATTACGTGATATAACATAAGAGTAGGTAATAAACATCAAACAATAATTCATTATAACAAACTAATACATAGATCACAGTAGAATCAAGTTTAACCTATCTAAATATTTTTTTGGTTGATTTAACTCTCTCGCTAGTGCTATACCTAAACAAAAATTAGTTGTAAGGAAGTTTCGGTTTCGGTTTCAGCCGAAACTGAGACTGTTGCCGAAATTCGGTTTCGGTCTCAGCCGTAAAAACCAGTTTCGGTCGAATACTACTTTAATTACACCCACACTAAATTAAAAACAGTAAGTCTATAACATTTATTTGGTTGAAGGTGGATACCTAGTGCGTTACCTATGAATCAAATCCTTAGCTGTGTTTCAATAGTAAGCTACAGTACCTACTTCAGGAGCAATTAATTGCAACCGCAGATGTCCTCAATCTGGACACACGTCAATAGGTACTTCTTTATGGATGGCATACAATGTCGTTACTCATAATCTGACTAATATTATAAATGTGTAGTCGTACGGACCTTTTTTCTAATTAAAATGTTGCCCCACACTAGGAATTTCACCTGTATTTGGGTGCGCTTACTAACATACACAATCAGCAAGACTAGCTGCCATATTGCGTTATGAATTCGGCAAGGCAGAGGGCAAAGAGTATGAACAATTTAACAATTGATTGATATACCTTGGGGTATTGGAAATGTGTTCTTTATTTGGTAAGTAAATTTGTTTTTAAATTGTTTGTGAAAAAGTGGCACGCTTGGTTTTCATACAGATGGAGGGACTTGCTTTATCTAGTTAGATTTATGTCTGTGGGGACAACTATATAAAGGCCATACAAATATTGATCCTTACGGGAATCGAATCCGCAAAACTTAGGTGCTCTTACTAACTTCAGGCTAAAGTTACAACTATTATTTACTAAGGTATTAACCCTTAAGATTTTTCGATGTTCAAATTAGGCGTAACGTTACTCAGCGCTTAACCAATCAACCCGCAACGGCGCGGTGATGAAATTTGGACCACGGGTAAACCATGACTTGAGACTCCTAAGCCGTGTCATTCAATGACAGGCGATGGTCAAAATCCAAGGTCACGTGACATTTCTGAAGCGCTTGGCAATGCTATACATTTTTGACATTTTCGACGCTTTTGTTGATCCAATAGGCAAGTGACATTCTACTACTGAAAGCGTCGCGAGAGCTAGTGAACAAGACAAGTTAAAAAATTATAAAACCTACTAAGCAAATTGAATTGAAAAATATTAATTAAATTTTAATGTACAACTATGTATTTTAAACTACATAATTTATTTAATAGTAGACACGCTTCGATCGACAATCTACTGAACATGTTATTACGACACGATATCTTGCGAAAATACCCCGATTCCAGCAGTAAAATGCGCATATCTTTTGAACGGGAGTACCGATTTTCATCAAACATAGCTAAGAACCCTCTCGACAAAGTCATCTATCATAACACTTATAATATCTTATCTATCTAATTATCATATAATAACACTATCCTTAAAAATGAAATTGATATTGGAATGTAAAATAAATATTCTCAGTTTCATTATAATACTCGTATAAATGACGAATGGAATTGCAAAGATTCCCGAACCCGGCTTGTCGAGTTTTACAAAATTAAATTCCAGCTACTGTTCATGACCTCGTCAAATTAACTAACTTCAATCACAGGTATCATTATTCACAGTTTTCACTGCGCAGTTATTTTGCTATAAAATTCTTTATTTTTACTTTTATTTGAATGAGAATGTCCTCTTGTCGGATAATAACATTCTGAAACTGAAATCAAATTTTTATAAAATATAATATAAAATAAACTAAAATATTAATAAAATATATAATAACATATAAAACAAAATATATCAATCCTTGTATTTACTAGAAAGAAAACACAGTTTATTAACCCTGAATGACTTCATTCATGTCGGTTCTTACCAAAGTATCATCAAAAATACTGTCCTAACCAAGTTTCTATTAGAAACAACCCTTAAAATTACCTCGTAAAGCCAGGAGTAACGCCATAATATCTATTTTTGTGATACGATAAGGGTAATAACAAGGATGTTCGTAATACCCTTAATAACAAAGGGCAAAAGGCGATCAGGACGGGTGATGAAAATGAACTCCCTGTGGCTATACGACTCAATTTGTTTGTACAAACAAACATGATTCTCACGCATTTACAGAAGCCTTTATGAAGGCGGAATAGTATGTAAACAAACAACTCAGCTACAATTATGTTTAATTAGATATTCGGTGTCTTTCATTCATTTAACTCGGCGAGCATCAGGTTCAAATTTGTAACACCAAGCGTCAGGTCGGGTTATTTTCACCCGTAATTCTTTCTTAAGCCAACTTTTTTGTTTTAATGTTTTTACAATATTTAATTCTATAATGTATTTATTTAGTCATTTATTATTATAACACCTTTATAGAGATCACCTAAGCGATGTTATAACGTTACAAGATATTCCAATACCATAATCATTATTTAAATGGTCAGACATTTTCCATTAAATTTTAAATACAAATAATATATTAATCTTATATAATTTTCAGGCAGGTAATTAAAAACCAGAAATAAAACTGTCATGTTTTGTATAATTACCATTTTTTGTAAAGAAACCTTATTCGCAGCAATTTTGACGTAAGACACTTTATTCTCGTTTATTGAACGAAATTAAAAAAAACTTCTTTGCATTTTTCATTAAAACAATGCAAATTACAATAGTCTTAATCTTAATTGATTATACTTTATTTTTACCCGACTGCTGAGGAGGGTATTATGTATGTATGTCCATTTCTTTGGCACGCTCTACAACCCGAACGGCTTAAGGGATTTCGACATTATGAGGTGTCGTTTGGTCTTTTTTGGCAAGAATAAACTAAAAATATAGAAAAAACCTACCAAAACTTCGTTTGTCACCGCTGACAGCTAGCTCTTCATAATTTTTAATGTATATTTTAATATATTTCATTAATTTCTTGTATAAATTTGTCACCAAACAATATAATTATTATGGTGCATTCTAGATTACTGCATATAATTTAATGAATTATACCTAATAGGCACTTGTTTTTCTCTTTTCAGTTAACATTTTTTTAGCAGTCTGGTTTTTTGTTTTTTTAATAAATTATTTTCATAAATAGTAACATAAAGCGCTAGGTGGGTAAAACTCACCCGCCAACCACTTTGACGTCATCTAAGTCGACCAATAGATAACCAAATCACTGTATCTTGTAGCCTCATTACATCCATTACTCACGCAGCTACTGAGGAGCACAGAGTTATTTAGTGCCTCAAATTGAAATTATCGAGCAAAAGAAATTAGCTTGGGTGAAATTCACCCAACCTGACGCTGAGGCTACTCGTATAATTTTCAGTCTATAAAGTTATAATATGTACTTATGAACATTTGGGTACTAGCTATTTTGAAAGCGAGGCCCTTTCACGGGTAGCAGGCACGTCACTCTTGGTCCATAACTCAAGTTATCGAACACAATAGCAATTCTAAAATGAATTCACTCTTGTTTGAACTTTATTAGTTTTTTTACTTTCTTTCTTATTTTTTGGATATTAGATTATGATTTACAAAACATTGACTTCGTTGACACACATCAACATGGTAATGGTCACTTGATTCCCAAACATTATCATGTTATGGTAAAATAATTTGACCGATTTTGATCTTTCCAACATCGAATATATAATATAATTATATTTTTTACATATTTTAGGTTTCTTTTTTATGATGTTTTTCGGGACCACATTTACTACACACAATAGACAGGATATTTTTATTAATACCGTTTTGATAACGTAGTCAAAGGATGTGATAATAAGAGCAAATCACAAGGATCCCGGCATTAGATCAAGGGATTTAGGCCTGCTTACAAATAAATGGGAAATACGGATCGCGCAGCCTTCCCTGTCCTAGTTTTAATGGCTTTGGGAAATATTAGGGTTTTCCTGAAAAATATATTTTTTTTGTTAATATTTTTGCATGAAAACAGTTCATAGAAAGGTATTTCTTTAGGCTCTTTGGTTTACGAAAATGCGAAATAAGAAAAATCCTTCAGAATCCTTCTAATCATACATAATCCTAGCTTATAAAAGTTGTAACTACTGGAAGAGCGGAACATCCTAACACAAGTATATTTCTTACTTAAATGGAAATGCCCTAATAACCAAATGTATTCTTAAGTTATTGAAATAAACATTTATTATTGTTATTATTTATTATTATTAATCCTACTTTAGTATGCATTCCACGAATTAGCCTTAGTGATATGATTGATATAGATGTAGAGGAATATTTATTTATTTATTTATATACATTTTATTGTACACCATAATATACAAGAAAGAAAGAAACTTAATACTAAAACATACAATGGGCGGCCTTATCGCATTCCGCGATCTCTTCCAGGCAACCTGGAATAATACTTACTTAATACACAATGCAAATTAATTGTTATTAAAATTGATTATGTTCCTGTAAGATACCGCCCCAAAACAGAGGGTAGGTATTGGAACAAACAAGAAAAATAATAAGTGAATAATGTGAAATGTAATTAATATCGAGTTTCATAGACATAAAAAGATATTTAGAAAAATAACTCATAAATATTGTAACGTTACGTTTAGCTCAGATGAGCTAAACGTAAGCTACGTTATTAAAATAATAGATAAAAAAATAAGAAAAGGTAAAATAAGAAAAAGGTAAAAATAAGGCCGGCTTCATACGACGCAGATGATGGTCGTCAGCCAGGCAGGCAGCAGGTAGGAAAAGGGGCCGGCCTCGCACTTCGTAGATGGTGGTCGTCAGCTAGGCAGACAGCAGGTCGGACAGGAACTCTTCTAAGTGGTGGAATGCTTGAGGAATGCAGGTGAGCTGGCAAAACAGACAGATTACCAGGTAAATAGATTGATGAGAAGGTTGGCAGTAAGGTAAGACGAAGCTGGGCTGTGGCGTCTCAGGCAGACGGATAAAAAGGTGGGTTCAGAACCTGCGCGTGCTGCTGGCAGGCACGCGGTTGCCTCGCGCTACTCTGAAGGCTTGACTGATGCAGCTCATGTACTTTTTACCGGACTGGCACATCAATTTAATTATAAGTTAAAGTATGTCCAGGCTATTAATTTATTATATATAAAGATTGTTTTACACAGCTGAATATATTACAGTTTAAGAGTTAAAGTATACTTGGTTATCTCAAGTAGTCAACCGACTTTCGGCGTTCTCTGGCCAAATCTCCTGTTAAAAAAAGCTGACGCCCGTTTTTTTCCTCGTTCTGTCATTTCTTCTAAATTTTGAATTCAAAATATCAATTACTAGCTTCTGCCCGCGGCTTCGCCCGCGTAAAAAGTGTTTCAAGGGAATACAAACTATCATATGTCCTTCTCAGGGTCCCAAACTATCTCCATGCTAAATTTCATCTAAATCGGTTCAGTAGATCCAGAGACCGAAAAATGTTGCCCGTTTTTGCAACATTTTTCGTTTATGCTCCGCTCCTTTTGGTCGTATCGTGATGTTATATAGCCTTTAACCTTCCTCGATAAATGGACTATCCAACACAAAATAATTTTTCAATTCCAACCAGTAGTTCCTGAGATTAACGCGTTCAAACAAACAAACTCTTCAGCTTTATAATCTTCTACTATATAAAAATAAGTCGGGTTTTCCTTCCTGACGCTATAACTCCAGAACGCACGAACCGATTTCCACGGTTTTGCATTCGTTGGCAAGGTCTCGGGCTCCGTGAGGTTTATAGCAAAGAAAATTCAGGGTAGGGTAGGTAGGGTAGGGTAGGTAGGGTAGGGTAGGTAGGGTAGGGTAGGTAGGGTAGGGTAGGTAGGGTAGGGTAGGTAGGGTAGGGTAGGTAGGGTAGGGTAGGTAGGGTAGGGTAGGTAGGGTAGGGTAGGTAGGGTAGGGTAGGTAGGGTAGGGTAGGTAGGGTAGGGTAGGTAGGGTAGGGTAGGTAGGGTAGGGTAGGTAGGGTAGGGTAGGTAGGGTAGGGTAGGTAGGGTAGGGTAGGTAGGGTAGGGTAGGTAGGGTAGGGTAGGTAGGGTAGGGTAGGTAGGGTAGGGTAGGTAGGGTAGGGTAGGTAGGGTAGGGTAGGTAGGGTAGGGTAGGTAGGGTAGGGTAGGTAGGGTAGGGTAGGTAGGGTAGGGTAGGTAGGGTAGGGTAGGTAGGGTAGGGTAGGTAGGGTAGGGTAGGTAGGGTAGGGTAGGTAGGGTAGGGTAGGTAGGGTAGGGTAGGTAGGGTAGGGTAGGTAGGGTAGGGTAGGTAGGGTAGGGTAGGGTAGGTAGGGTAGGGTAGGTAGGGTAGGGTAGGTAGGGTAGGGTAGGTAGGGTAGGTTAGGTAGGGTAGGGTAGGTAGGGTAGGGTAGGTAGGGTAGGGTAGGTAGGGTAGGGTAGGTAGGGTAGGGTAGGTAGGGTAGGGTAGGTAGGGTAGGGTAGGTAGGGTAGGGTAGGTAGGGTAGGTTAGGTAGGGTAGGGTAGGTAGGGTAGGTAGGGTAGGTAGGGTAGGTAGGGTAGGTAGGGTAGGGTAGGTAGGGTAGGTAGGGTAGGGTAGGTAGGCTAGGCTAGTAGGGTAGGATAGGTAGAGTAGGGTAGGTAGGGTAGGGCAGGTAGGATAGGGTAGGTAGGGTAGGGTAGGTAGAGTGGGGTAGGCAGGGTAGGTAGGGTAGGGTAGGTAGGGTAGGGTAGGTACGGTAGGGTAGGTAGGGTAGGGTAGGTAGGGTAGGGTAGGTAGGGTAGGGTAGGTAGGGTAGGGTAGGTAGGGTAGGTTAGGTAGGATAGGGTAGGTAGGGTAGGGTAGGTAGGGTTGGGTAGGTAGGGTAATTAGGGTAGGGTAGGGCAGGTAGGGTAGGGTAGGTAGGGTAGGGTAGCTAGGGTAGGGTAGGTAGGGTAGGTAGGGTAGGTAGGGTAGGTAGGGTAGGGTAGGTAGGGTAGGATAGGTAGGGTAGGGTAGGTAGGGTAGGTAGGGTAGGGTAGGTAGGGTAGGTAGGGTAGGGTAGGTAGGGTAGGGTAGATAGGGTAGGGTAGGTAGGGTAGGGTAGGGAAGGGTAGGTAGGGTAGGGCAGGTAGGGTAGGTAGGGTAGGGTAGGTAGTGTAGGTAGGTAAGTAGCCAATTGACGGGAGCGAAGCCCCGGGGGTCAGCTAGTATTAGTATAGATGTTGATAAAACTCCTTCGCAAATGAACAAATTTGATTTCCATAAAAAAGGTTATAGTGAGTCAATCTTAAAAGATAGACATTGCTGTCGCGGACTTTTTTTTAGAACTTTTAAAGAGGAACAATTCCTTCATACATGATTTTTGCGTAACTTAAACCGTATACGCAGCGCACGCAACGGAAGCTCTCAAAAAGGAATAATGTCGCCCGTTTTTGCAACATTTTTCATTTATGCTCCGCTCCTATTGGTCGTAGCGTGATGTTATATAGCCTATAACCTTCCTCGATAAATGGACTATCCAACACAAAAAGAATTTTTCAATTCCAACCAGTAGTTCCTGAGATTAGCGCGTTCAAACAAACAAACAAACAAACTCTTCAGCTTTATAATATTAAGTATAGATATGACCAGAACGAATAAAAACGGTTTACAGAGGGGGCAGTCTACGCTGCCCTTATTATAATGTACAACTAGCTTAAGGAAGGTCTAGTCCATGGTATATTATGTCTATGGCTTAAGAAAAATAAATTGGAGAGACAGATGTCAATTCAGATAAACATGTCAGAGTATAAAAAATTACAAGATTTTACAATTTAGCGATATAAATAAGTTATGGAATATTAAAACAATCAGAGATAACTAAAAATATGCTTTTCAGGTGTTAACAGTAACAAAGAATATATAAAAATGAGACATAGTCGATAAAATATCAGAAGATATGAAGGTGAGATTGTATAGAATTTATGAAACTGTAAATAGACTAAAGACGTGTGTCTGCACAGCAGAACACCACAATATAAATAGTTCATTCAGATAATGCTTTCTACTAAATAAAAAATAAGCCTTGTTCCATGATTTCCCTGTAGTCTTATAATATTTACTGAAACTTCTTTGATTTGAAAGCCTGTTAGCAAATTCAGCGAAATATTCAATGAATTTGCTAACAGGCTTTCAATAACTTACGATGAAACAATTACTTTATTTTTAAACTTGTAATTTTTTTTTTTTTATTCAGATAATGTTTTCTACTAAATATATCGGAAAAATATAAGCCTCGTTCGATGATTTCCCTGAAATTGTATAATATTTACTGAGATTCCTTTGATTCGAAACCCTGTTAGCAAATTCAGTGAATATTTACTCACGTTGAAACAATATTAAAGACCAATTTAGTCTTGGGTAACTTAACGTACAACAACAATACAAATGAATCAAGCTTCTTTTACCGTGCTGGTCTTCATGCTGATACCTAAATAAACTAATTACCTATTGTGGTGTTCTACTCTACAGACCCACGTTTTAAGTCTATTTACATTTTAATAAATACTTTACAAAACATACCTTCATATCTTCATACAACACACAACACACCTCATATCTTTTTATATCGTATCAACTCATGACTCATTTTTATGTATTCTTTATACTGTTGCACCTGAAAATCATACTTTTAGTTATCTCTGATTGTTTTAAAATGCCTCAACTTAATTTATATTGTTAATTTGTAAAATCTTAGAATATTTTAAACTCTGACATTTTCATGTGATCTGACGTCTGCCTATCTATTGTATTTTCTTAAGCCATAGACATAACGTACCATGTACTAGACCTTCCTTAAGCTAGTTGTACATTATAGTAAGGGCAGCGGTAGACTGCCGGCTCTGTAAACCGTTTTTTATTTGTTCTGGTCATATAATTGGGAATTTGAATTTAAAATTTAGAAGATATGACAGAACGAGGAAAAAACGGGCGTCAGCTTTTTTAGAGTCAGTTTAGGGCACGGTACGCCGAAAGTCGGTTGACCTCTGATTAATATAATACCAAGTGTATCTTTTTATTCTGAAAAACTCTTTAAACTGTATCTTCTGCCTATTAATGTTACTGTGTGTGCATTAAATATTATTTACTGTGTGTTTGTGAACTTTCAACACTCGTGTATCATTTTGTCCGACGCCTTGCCTATCCTGCAGGAAGGTTCGCTGTTTGGCGTATAACGCCACCAGCCAGTTCCTTGACACTCCTTGTTGCTTGCCTACAACCTACCTACCGGACGTGGTGCATGAGCCGCAGCTACAGCGCGCCCGCCAGCAGTACACGCAGGTTGCGCACGCTGATCACGAGCGCCCACAACTCGCGGTAGCGCTCTTCCAGCCGCCCCATCGCACTGTATCACGCCGCCCTGGTCTGCGGTTGCCCCTTCGCCGAAAAAAAGAAGACGCGGGCGGCACGTCGTGTGAAGCCGGCCCTTATTCTAACCTTTTCTTGTTTTATCTTTTATTTTAAAAGGCACGTCGCGTCAAGCAGCCCCGTCGTGTGAAGCCAGCCCTTATTCTAACCTTTTCATGTTTTATCTTTTATTTTAATAACGTGACTTACGTTAAGCTCGTCGGAGCTTAACGTAACGTTACACTATGCATTACATAACAGCTGACATTTAAGTCTATTACGTCATTATATGTAAATAGTGTAGAGACATTCAAATAGTCTCTGTAATTGGCAATATTGAAATAGACTTCCAGCGAAACTTAGGCAGTCTACCAGCGACCACATCTCTAAATGACTATACTGACTTATATCGTAAATATATTTACCTAAGTGATTTAAAATTGTTATTAAATAGTAATAACATAATTTAGAGTTGGTTCATGGTATAATTTAACCGTTATTAGATTTACACTAAGAATGAACGAGATAATATCATGAGTTTAGCGATAGGTACCGAATTGCTATGAATTATTATCGCTTCAGTTTCATAAATGTCACCATATACATTGCGATTAAATCTTTCTTAAAGGTCTTCAAGCAATCCGATCTTTTGTATTCAAAACTTGATTTGCCTCACATTTCGTAACGGTGACTTTTTCCACGGGACCCGAATTTTCCGGGATAAAGATTGAGTCAAACAAATATTGAGTTTTACATTTCAAAATAATAGTTTAGACCAAGTGAAAAGATCATAATACAAACCTAACGACATCATTATTACTACTGAAAACTCAGTCTACTTCAATAATTTGACTTACATACAGTACTATTTTACTCAAATATTATTGAACTAGGCTTACTAGACTATTGAGAATTGGCATTTCAAATACCTACCTAAACCCAGATACTATAATAATATATGATATCAAGATCCCTCAAGGCCTGTAGAATATTTACTTTATTAATTCAGTATTAGACCACAATAGAACATCTGTAAACTGAATGCCCGTTTAAAACTCGAACTCTCGACGACGAATGATAGTTAAATTGTAAGTCATTTTTGTTATGGTTTCTAAAAGTGGCTAGAGAAAGCACCCTGTGGCTCTACATAAACAGCCCAAAATTTAAGGCGCTGACCATGTGTCACTGTGTTAAGACCCTCTGGGAGTTAGGGCCGGTATATAATCCTATAATTTAGGAAGCCGAGTAGAATACTTATCGACCAATATACCAACAATCAAACGAGTAAGTTCGTGACAGGAAGATTACAGATCAGCAGGCTTTCAGAAAATCACACTGCGATACGAATGCTGCTACAATGTTGTAAGGCAATTAGGTAATCGCGGCCTCTGCTGAAAATCTACTCTGTGGCACAACTACTATACTATGACCATATTTTTATAATAAGCTCTAATAAATTCTGAAACCATGTCGGGCTGAAGTCTCCAGAGAGACAAAATGGCACAGACCGTCTGCAAGTTCATTGCTTTGTGAAATAAAAATATTGTTTTTGTCAGCCTGGATTATTGCTGTCAACGGCTAGTAAATAATAATGATACGCATTTTGCTTACTACAGTCGATTTTACTAAATCTAATAAGCCCGTTAGTATTTTTACTGTCAGTATTTCTATCGGTTATGTTTCGGGGAGTGCGCGATGGAATTGCATGATCTGATTCCGCCTAGCCCGTTCATCATTTTTCGTATTACCAAACGTACTGCGATGCGCAATTGGTACATGCTGCATATCCCACCCATACGCACTAAACATTTTGGGAACTTATTGTATTATGTGTACAGCTAAGGGGTGTAATGCCCTGCCGATGCCGGAGTCTGTGTTTCCCGATAGCTACAATTTAGGGGTCTTCAAGTCATGAGTATATAGTTTTTTTCTAGGCGTTCTTCACCGTCGACCACATCATCGCTTACCACCAGGGGAGGTAGTGGTCAAGCGCGAGCCTATAGTCTAGAAAAAAAAAGTATTAACCAAAGTGTGGACCAGAGACAAGGCCATTTTAGGATTCCAGTAATAAGAGTTTATCATCCTTTTCTTTATGTATTGGAAGTTGTGTTTCACTAATATAACGTGTGATCCCACTTCAGAACAAAGGTTTTGCCTCCGTTCCTCATTACATTTTGTTTACTGCATAAGTTTATTAAAAAAAAATTGGTTGTTTGTAAAGTAGGTTTACGATCGAGATGTTTACGTGATAACGTCTTACCTACATATAAACCTATGTTATGATAAACACATTTTGTTTCACTGTTAAACATTCAACGAAAACTTAACCGCACGAGAAAATCTCCATTCGTTTGTATGCCGCTAGAGTGAGAGAGACGGAAGATCGGTCCACTCACTCGAACGCTATGCCAGCCTCCGCTCGTGAGGATTCCGCGTGACTAGTTTCACGGAATGACTGGCAGCGCTCGAGATGAGACGGGAGATCGGTCCGTCTCTCTCTCGTTATACCTGCGATCAGTGTTGCCACCTTGGTGATTTTGTCACTAGATCTGGCGATTTTTCAGAGCTCTCAGCGATATTTTTTCATCGTTTAGCGACTAATAAATTTTTAGCGATTTCTGGCGATTTTTCAATATGGAATTTGGCAACACTTATTTGAGACGGAAATTTTAAAAATACCTCATTCTTATGCTGAAATTGAAAGAATTTTCAGTGTTATGAGCATCGTTAAAAGTAAATTACGAATCAAAATGGCCAGTCCACTACTTAACGCCATAATTTTTATTACAAACAGATTGAAAGTTTTGAAAATTAAATGCTTCAATTACGAATTGCCTAGCGATGTCATTGTGGTTATCGGCAAAAACGCAAAGTACTCATTTAAAGATCTATCATAACCAAAAACATCTTCAGCGCCAACGTCGGCGGCGTTTATGGATGTTGAAGATATAATGGAAGATAACTATCATATTTCAAAATCACGAATTTTAACCAAGTCTGTTTTTTCCCTTTTGACTGTTACAAAATTACTTTTTTTTAATATCAGACATTTAAAGTACTTAATTTTAATAAAAACATTTTAGCGAGAACTGGTGGTTTTTTTTCAAGCCAAATTGCCAAAATATGGCGACATTTTACACTGCATCTAGTGAAAAAATAATTTTTGAGGTGGCAACACTGCCTGCGATCGCGCTCGTGAGGTTTTGGTGTGACACAAGTTTCTGAACATGTCACCCGACTAAAACGATTTTAAAGACGTTATCACGTCAATAATTAAAAACATAATTCAGTCCTGATATAACGCAGATTAGGAAGGGGAGGCCTATGTCCAACAGTGGACGTCTTTCGGCTGAAATGATGATGATGATGATAACGCAGATTATCAGTGTCGCGCTTCGTTTAGAACATTGATTAGGGGACCAATATGACTAGTTATACCAGACTGTTTCATAATAGATCTCCCAGGTACAATAAGCTCATCACGCATTCTAGCATTCTGCATCATCTGCCAGTGATAAATCACCGATATTTTTAAAGATTGCAACCAATCTTTAAATTAAATCCAATCATAGAGTCCCAAATAAGCATCAAATTATGTATAAGTATTTTAGATCAAATAATTCTTTGTTCATTGGTCCTTCCGAGAGCATGACTCCGGAAAAACTAAATCCGAGTTTTAGAATTTGTTGGCAAACTGTATGATAAGCCTTCAAGTTCGATCTCGAAAGACCAAATAAGTAAAAACATGGTAAATAGCCCGTTTTATACTATCTTAAATCTTATGAGACGAGAAAAAGAGGTCATTACAGAATAGAATAGAATATACTTCATGTGTACACCAAAAAAAGTTACACATCTCTTTTACAAGAAAATTTATTTCTACGGGTACAAAAGCGGCGTTATCGCCGACTGCGATATCTACCAGACAACCTTTGGATGGACCTAAAGAACTTAGAATGAAACAGGGGGTAGTCTGTGGTGTACTGCTACATTAAAATATAAATACATATATAAAAAAATATATTTCTATATTAAATAAGCCTATATATAAACATACATACATAATATTACGTGTTACACATATTCATATGGAAAAAGAATGAATAGAAAAACGTTTGAGAGAAAGGAAATGGTTTCCAACCCGATTCTTAAAAGAAGCCAGTGACTGGGCTTGTCTTAATGGCAAGGGCAACTCATTCCACAATCGCACAGCCTAGACCGTACACGATTTGTCGTAAAACTTAGTGGAATGAGCATGCATCGAAAGTCTCAAATTTTCCGATGATCTCGAGTTTCTTGAATGTGTGTCATGAAGGAGCTAAAAGCGTTCTTTGTGATAAGAGGAGGTTCTAGGAATAAACAGAATACTGTAGAGTAATGATAAAATATGGGCATTACGGCGAAGGTGGATTGACCACCACTTGAGCTTAATAGATCGTTAACCAAATATGAATCTAATGCAAAAGTTTTGGTGTCTCTCAAGCTTATCTAGCTGCACTTCAGTTAGATCTAAATAACTGACATCGGCATAATAGAGGATAGGGAGAAGAAGGGATTGGGCGAGCGCAGTCAGAACGCATCATCATGATCATCGGTCTTTTTATGTGGACACAGGCCTCCTCTCAGGGAGCGAGGGAATGGGCCGTGGTCCATCACACGGTGCAGGTTGGGTGGATGTCATATGTCTTAGAATTTTTGGTTATAGGGCATGCCGGATTAATCACGATGTTTTCCTTCACCGTTTTGCGAGCAGTGGTGATTAAATAATTTACACAAAGTAAAGCCCCTGCCTGGGTTTGAACCCACGACCTGAACCTTGTAAGTCTCGGCTTTTACCACTGCGCCACCTGTACTCTAAAAAATCGGCCAAGTTCGAGTCGGACTCGCGCACCGAGGTTTCCGTACAAACCTCAGCTTAAAATATTATAGACCTGAGTATTTGATATGAATTTCAATTTAATACCTCTACGCGTTCATGAGGAAACGGGTAGTAAGTTTAAAATTATTAAAAATATTTTTAATATATGATGTAACTAAAAATTTACGGAGTTCACATTTTTTTCGGAATATAATTCGGATTTTTCTTTATCTGTCGTCTTTATAAGATGTTGCTTCGTACCAAATTTCAAGATTCTGAGTTCACGTGAAGTACCGTGTAGGTTTTAATTCCCTTGCGAGTGTCGAAAATTTACGGAAATTTGCGGCTTAAACGGCTGTATCTTTTGATTGCGTTGGCTTAGAAGTTTGATTTTTCACAGCTTTAAGGGACAGCAAATCTGACTATTTGATATAAATTTCAGCTTGATACCTCCACTGGTTCCTGAGTAAAAAGTTTCTTGACAGACAGACAGACGGACAACAAAGTGATCCTATAATGGTTCCGTTAATTACTTACGAGGTACGGAACCCTAAAAAGAGATACTTAATCAAAAATTGTCAAAATAAAACTTCCACAGTGAAAGAAATAAGGCCCACAATACTTTATTCATACGCCAGAAAAAGAAACAGACCAAAACAAATCATGTTATCGGGATAGAATCACTTTTCAATGTTAATATTAATAAATTGTATTTTAAGAGCAGAGGGTATTGACCCCGATATAAGGGCGTAGAAAATCCCTGTTTCAGGCGCCGATGTGTCGATCTCAGCGGGTGCTAAGATTCACTGGACGTGAATGTACACAGCGTGAAGTTCACGCCTTGTACATATGAGTGGTAAAGTGGATACATGCTTTAAATTGGCCGAGAGACGTGATAAGGCTTGAAGGTTTATGTTGGCGATGAATTATAGCGATGACTAAGAATAAAAACTTAAGAGATTTAAGTTAACAAGTCTAATTTACAATCAATCCTTTTCCAACTATAACATATTGCATAAATTATTTCAGTGCTAACTGCCAGTCGAACCGAACGAAGCTATATGACAATTTAACACGGATTGACGATTGTCTTTCTGACTTTCATCCAGTGACACTACAGTTCTTGGCAAGCTCAAATCAAATATCAAATCAATATATCAAATGTATTTATTGGAAAAAGAAACGGTTTACAAAAGTTTAACAGCCGCATTAGTATGGAGTACTGTGTCGCGGCCATTAGCGCCCACCTCCAAGAAAGGAGACGACAGCGTTCCAAGCATATATATTAATAACAAAAAAAAAAACAACAAAATATACAGGGTGTTTGGAAGGGAGCTGTACATACGCCTAGGGTAGAAACTAGGGATAGTCTGCTACCTACCCCCGCCCATTATATTGACCTTGGCCTCAAGGTTTTTTTTTAATTTATTTTTATTTTTTATTTGACTTTTTTGTGATTTTTTGACTAAAACTACCTGTAGCTCAAAATCTATCCATGGGACCGGTCGGCTAATGGTCTTGTTTTAATCGTTAGAGTCTTAGGGTCCTGCAAAAAATTATTTTACACCAGAAAATTGTGGAGAAGAAAAGTTATGGGGCCTGAAGTACCGTAGTAAGGTAAAGAAATAATTTTAAGGGCAACTTTCTATGGGGTTTAAAAAAAAACTAACAGGGTTGGAGTTCTTCTGATTTTTTTAAAACATCCTCAGTCCATGCCCTTTCTAACGATATGCTAAAAGTGTAATTATCACTTTTAGTTTTAAAGTTATTAATTAATTTCCGCAACTAGGGCACTTTTACCACCACGAGTCGACATTTGTAAGACAAATGTAATTTCCAGAATTTAAACCAGTTTGGCCTACAGTTGGCAAATTTGTTGTCTCACTCTTACACGAGAGCAACATGTAAGAGACAAAACATGTCATGTCATGTCTCTTTCGCTCTTGGGTCGACGGGGCCGGGCAGGTAACTCGTTGGGGTCTTTGTTAGTCAGTCGAGATTTACCCATCTTAGCTAACTTACGTACTTGCCGTTACGACGCTCCACTGTTTTCGTTAATTTTGTTGAGTTTGTTATTACTTCGTTTTTGTTAAGTTTTGTTATTTGTTACATTGTTGTTGGCAAAATGGCTGGATTTACCAGCTGCTTTCCTAATTCTTGGATTGGTCGGGGTGGGCCAATTCCCTGGCCCCCAAGGTCGCCTGACCTTACCCCACTCGACTTCTACGTCTGGGGAAGGGCGAAAGAGTTGGTGTACGCAGAAGAAGTACCAACAAGGGAGGTTCTAATTAACAGGATCCACGCCGCATTCGATACAATGCGCGAGGAACTGCTGCTTAGAACGGTGACCGTGGAGATGAGGAAGAGGTGCCGAGCATGTTTACAGGTCAATGGTCATCAATTTGAACAAAATTTGTAATTAATTAAAATTAGTAATTAATTAAAATTTGTAATTTAATGACATTAGTCATTACCAAATTTTTTGTTTCATTTGCCATCCTTTTACGATCGAACACATTTAATTTTCATTAGTTGAAATTTTTGCTTGAAGTGCCCTAGTTGCGGAAATTAATTAATAACTTTAAAACTAAAAGTGATAATTACACTTTTAGCATATCGTTAGAAAGGGCATGGACTGAGGATGTTTTAAAAAAATCAAAAGAACTCCAACCCTGTTAGTTTTTTTTTAAACCCCATAGAAAGTTGCCCTTAAAATTATTTCTTTACCTTACTACGGTACTTCAGGCCCCATAACTTTTCTTCTCCACAATTTTCTGGTGTAAAATAACTCTAACGATTAAAACAAGACCATTAGCCGACCGGTCCCATGGATAGATTTTGAGCTACAGGTAGTTTTAGTCAAAAAATCACAAAAAAGTCAAATAAAAATAAATTAAAAAAAAACCTTGAGGCCAAGGTCAATATAATGGGCGGGGGTAGGTAGCAGACTATCCCTAGTTTCTACCCTAGGCGTATGTACAGCTCCCTTCCAAACACCCTGTATAAATATATGTAAGATTTTGTGGAATAACAATACAAAAATATACAAACTACTTAAAATTGTATACCAACAAAATATAAAAAACATAAAATAAAAAGTTAACAATAACATTACCCACCTGTAAACATGATTGAATATAACGTGCTGGTATCTCCCAACTTCTATCAAATATTACGCAATAAGTCCATCATATTCCACGAGGCATCCGCAGTTTGCTTTCCACAACCCCTTAGTAAACATATGCTTTCAAAGATCAATTAACTACCCAACTTTTGAACAATCAGTAGCTATAACATAGTAAAATAAACTCAGAGTTTTCATTAAAATTAAAGCAATCTAAACTCCATTTTTAATAACATTAGACATGCTTCCAAATCTTTTTACAGCCCGTTCAATCGAATTTGAGTTCTATACCGTAAAAATAAGGATGACAAAAAAGCATAAACCTGTTACCAAAACCAACTGTTTACTACAGCTACCATTTGTCGTATCACCAACGCAATAGAAGTCAACATCGGTTGAACGGGCTGTAAAATGGGCTAATTTAAACGTCTAATGTTATCGCAAATGGAGTAAATTTAGTTTACTCTCCATTGCAATGAAAAGCTAACACTAACCTAGTTAGTAATTTCCTCTAGATATTGCTATATATACTTGGTAATTTAATGTAATGGTTAAACAGTTAAACGGCTAAGTAGCTTTACCAATAACTAACACTTAAGCGAAAGCTAAAGTTACTGATATTTTATCCGTACCAATTAAGGGAACTCTAACCTAAGCAGTAAGGCGCTGCGTTTTTCTTCATAAGTATGAATTTTAATATAGCTAATGGGTTCTCGAAACGGTTTTTTGTAGAGTGGCGTTTCATGTTCACATTTATGCGTGTATTTTTATAAAAAATAAGTGCTCGGTTTTTGTTTAAAAAACGATAATAACCCATATTCAGTAGGCAATTTGTCATACTGTTTTCACTGGAAAATACAACTCATTTTTCACCAAAATACGACACCATTCATTAAATGATTTTATTTCTGTAAGTAGGTTTGTACAAAAACTTTTACAAGTCGATCATATTTTTTTAAACTAGATGAGGTCGGCATTTCCTATCTGACTACTCTGAGAAGAAAGGCCGAAACAAATTCAGAGGTCAGAGTCTCTTTTAAAGTCTCGACAAAATCTTGGTTAGATCATGTGAAGACTATGTAGAATGATGTCTGCAATGGTGTTTTGAGGATAGAACCAGCCAGATTGAATGGACCTGTCCAGTCAGTGCAGGCGTTTGTCAATAACCGTGCAACTCAACTCAGAATTTGAGGAGCTCAACGATTCAACGAACAGACAGAAAGAACAGACCATGATTAAAAAATAACTTAGATAAATAAAAATTAAAAACAAAAAAGGCATGATCCACATAGTCTCCACATTCACAATTAAAATAAAATAATATAATACTTTAAAAAGTAAATATTCTTGTCATTGCAAGAAAACCATAAACAAAATTTGTTTTTTTTTTGGTTTTCTTGCAATGATTAGAAGAATTTTTCACGGTGAATTTTGATTCAACGTGCAAAATATAAAAAAATCAAAATTAATTGGAGCAGCTCAATCCCAAGCCTTTTTGAACTCAACGTAATCTTTAATGGTATAAAACGCTTTCTGGCACACATTGCAGCATGACACTGCAACATAGTCCGTAAAACACTCAAATCAATTCAGTGCAAATCCTCTCACAAATCTTCAACTACCCACCTAAAAGATTCCATTAATCCTAGTTTACTGGCACTACTCCAACCGGCACAATAAGAAACATGCATGAACACGAATACTAGATTTATCTTACTAAAGAGCACAGAATAGAACAGAAGATCAGGTTCATATAACGACCAAAAATAGGTGCACTCACACATAGAGGCGTACGTCCGGCGGCGATCTCAATCAAATACCAGTCGCGAGTACGCTTGCACTCGCTGTACGTGAAGCTTGTCTATGTGTGCGCGCATTTTCGTTTGATGTACGGAGTCAGCCTTCTGTATCTGTCTACTCTATGTGTCTGTAGAGTAGAGGAGGAAACGGTAAAAGCTCCTGTATATAAATATATGGATCCTAGGCTCTCAGGTACGAGTATTTTCATTTTAGAAGAGGAATTATGTAAGGATTTGAGCTAATTTGGTGAGCTGAATAGGATGCTAGTGGTACGCGAATTGCCGAGATTGGAGAAAGATTTGTAATTTATTTCGCCGCGCTGACTATTTTAATTTAAATAGAGTTTCGGTAAAAGACTGCCGAAATTGGTTCGTAAATTAAAACTAGCTTAACTAAAATAGCTCACACAGTTCACTGTAATATAAGCTCGGTAAAATGTGAATTTGCGTAGCGGGTCTTTAACAGTTCAGAGAATTTACTAATAATACTGAATAGTATAATCTACAGAGTGCAATCTACATTATAATCGAACCCGAACTGGATTCCTCTAAAAGCATTAACAAACCATAAAAGTAATAAAAACCTCAATTTAATTTTCTCAGTGACGACACTCCACGATAGCACTTAGATATAAACCACCCTTTTCAGAGATATAATTCCCCGAAAAGTACAAGCTATTATGCTAAAATATTGTCCACACAAAAATCGCATCTCTGCGCGAAAAATATCATAAAAACCCATACAATCTTCCATAAAACTGGATAATATTTACTTTCAACACAAACTTATAGAGATATTTGTTATTTATATAAGTCCTATCCGTCTTTCAGATCATAATTGTAATCTAAGCCACAGTAATATCTGTTTGGACTCTGGTGAAAAGTTTACGCTGAAAATCTGGAACGTTTTCTTCGATAAATATTTGGTAAACGTGTTGAGTCGCTCGAAGTCCAATGATGTATCGGTTCCGTGGTTCGTATCTTTGGTCTCGATCGGTTGACCTAAGATGCATTGGGTAGTAGATAGAACATGTGTGGTTTTTATGTGTGTGAGGTGTTCTTTATGCAATTTCGATTGTGTTGCAGTTTCACGTTAATGTTTGTGTTATGTATTTGTAAAGCCGGCTGTACACTCACGCGCAGGAACCCACGAGGATGATTTACATTGCTCTCAAATCATGAAATATTTTGTTTAAAAGCTCAATGTACAGCGTTTCCCTCAGGCTCTCATACGAGAGTGTACAGCCGGCATAAACAAAAGGTAATTACTACACGTACAAATGTCAACTCGAACGTCAGTGACATTGACATTTCGGGTACCCAATTATTTTGACCGTATTGTAAGAGTTAGGTTTACTATTATTTCCAAAGTTTTTAACAACTTCACAACATTAGAAAGAAAGAAAATACAGAAAGATACTTACATCTATATTCAAAGTAATTTCCTCCACTCGACTCAAGTATAGCATAGAGCTTGATATTTATTGACATAAATCGAGTGTTTGTTTAGGTTATTAGTCGACTAAAGTAGAGGAAGCTTACTTCAAAATTATTCCTAAGCCTCAGGGTGGCAAGAACTTTCTTAATCTTTGTTGATCTATAAACATTAAAAAAAAACACGAGAATACCGCTTTATATAACCCAAACCAACTTTCCCCACTCGAACCGAACTTCTAAAAACGTTGACCTTAATCATTTCAAACCCTACCATTTTGAACCGAGTCCCTTGACGCAAACGAGTTCAGTTCTTAGTTAGATGACGCTCAATATGCCCCAGAATTACAATTGCAAATGATGTCACCTATTCACAGTAATTTTAATCCGGGCTGCAGAACGAAGTCCCTTCACCCACTCGTGTACATAAACCTAGTATTGTTTATAGGACAAGCGTCACGCTTGTGACCTAGTAGGATAAGCAGGGGCGTTTGTGACACTCCCACGTTACTTGATTGTATGTCTTGTGTGTTTGCTCGTGTTCTGACTCTAGCGTAATTACAAACCCTTGCTTAGATAGAAAACAGTCCCAAGTCTTCACTAAGTAATTATGTTTCACTGGCTATTACGAGCGGGTTCTCTCGCGTGTGTGTCGAAAATTATCCTACAGGAACATACTACCGGGAAAGTATTATATGTCTTAATCTAGGTCATGGTCTGTCCCCATGTTTGAAATTACATCAAATTCCGTTCGATTATTGAGGTGTAACATTCAAACATACAGATTCCAGACTAATTCAAATCAATAATATTATTAGTATTTCTTAATTCTTATATTTCCTTGCAAAGGTTGTTGATATACAAGGAAAAAAAATGTAATTAAGTGCCAATAATATCACACCGCAGCGAATGCTCGCGTGCAAGTTATCGTGTTCGTGATATCGTTAGCACTTACCATAGATTCATAATGTTTCTGGTGGGTACCTACGTACGATGATATCTGCAA
This sequence comes from Orthosia gracilis, assembly GCA_947562075.1. Classification (NCBI taxonomy): domain Eukaryota; kingdom Metazoa; phylum Arthropoda; class Insecta; order Lepidoptera; family Noctuidae; genus Orthosia; species Orthosia gracilis. The sequence continues at coordinate 39,056,252 of OX387265.1, read as the reverse complement.
TGTAAATAATGTTTTTCCTTTCAAAGGATTGGAAATATCCTACTAGGTATACATATATATAATTATTTACCTAACTGAATAATTAAAATCAGCGCACAGCGTAAGTTTAAAACTATCTCGAGAGATTTATTAACTCTCCCTAAATTGTGAAAATTTTGATAATATCCTACTTTTCACTTATTTCTACTAATTTTATAAATGCGAAGGTTGATGTTTCATCGAGCCTCAAGTGATGGGTGTATTCGGCTGAATCTTGCCACATAGGTGGGCCATGTCCTGGAATAGGATACTTATATATTAGGTGCTATTTTTTATACCAGGAGTACGTGGAAATGCGGTCGCAGACGTTAGACTGAATATCCTAACTAAAAGTCATAATTCGAAGTTTGAAAATAAAAGAAGTTTAAAAGATATTTCACAAACTGAAAAAGAAAGATATTTTTATATTTTTTTATTATCGACAGTCCTGCGTTTGACCACTATCTCGCATGATGGTAAGCGATGATGTGGTTTACAAACTATCACTGTGGTCTATATACTGTGCCCCTACGTGTTTTTTTTTTCATTTATAGTTGTCAAATTTGTACACTAGGCATCTGTTAACTGTGCAATTTCGGAGCATTTTATGAGGGTTCTAGTGCTTCTAAAGATAATGTGCCATCCAAAAAAGTTAATTCAAAAAATCAAAAATCCCGCTGATTAAGAAGCGAAAAAAAAGACGTAAACAAGAAGAAAATGCTGTGCAGTCGGAGGATACATATTCGCGAGCTGGCTGACCAATACCAGATATATTCTCCGTAGAGTAGCCGGATTTTTGATCGACTTTCCTTTTTAACTCCTGGCGATTTCAGTCTCATAATATACGATTTATGAAAAGGGCTTCTTAAAATATCGCCTTCCATTTCTATTATTTTAAAAAGAACGTTTGCAGCAGGCAATTGAAGTACATCTTGTAGATTTAAATTCTGTAATAAACGTTCTTATCTGTCTGGAGAGGTGGAGTTTTAATACTTTTATATTCCTAATAAATTGGCAACATTGCCCTTTTATAGTAATTGCCTCCGTGCTCCGGAAAAGCCCATGAAAGATACAGTAATGACCGTTAAAAGACATTTAGTATTCGAAAACACTAAGCATGAGTGAAAATGGGGGCGATCTGGACAATCCTTGAGAAAATCTCTATCTAAAAACAATACTGCCTCACTCCACGAACATACAAAAGCAGCAATTTTCTTACCATCCTTTTCCATATTGAACCACTTTCACCGGGTCACGAACACTTGGAACTGTTTTCTTTGCGTTTCCACTCGATTCATTTGCTGCAACGATTATCGATTCTCCGATGAATGTGCATTGAACTGAACTTGATAACTTTTAGAACCGTTGGAAGCGAGTTCTTTTTTAGGGTCAAGGGGTAAAAACGGGACCCTGTTAATGAGACTCCGCGGTCCATCTATCTGTCTATCTGTCTGTTACCAGGCTGTATCTCATGAACCGTGACAGCTAGACAGTTAAAATTTTCACAGATGATGTATTTCTGTTGCCGCTATAACAACAAATACTAAAAACAGAATAAAATAATTATATAAGTGAGCTCCCATACAAAAAACGTGATTTTTGTCGTTTTTTGCGATAATGGTACGGAACCCTTCGTGTGCGGGTCTGACTCGCACTTGGCCGGTTTTTATTTACTACTGGCCGTATTCAATGCATATTTGTATTTATAGTATTTTAGTTTTGCTTTCATATTTCCTTTCATTTATGGAGTTCATAATGTGTGAATAGGTTAAATAGGAAAAGTGGCAATTTCCGTATTTTATAAAACTTCCGCATCGCAACGCAGTCGCAATCAATTTGCCTACTTTTTGTCAAGTTTTTGACATTGATTTTCGCTGATATGATTAGCCTACAGTAAGAAGATTTAGACGAAGTGATATTCTATGGGTAAGCGATATCGATATTTATAATGCCAAAACGTAAAGGTTTGATCACGCTTATTCCAGATGCTCATACTCGACTCAAAATCAAAATCGGCCATCACCAATCAACTGTCAACCAATCACAATTCTTGAATTTGGCATATGACTCATTAGCTTGACATATGTGCACTCAATAGAGCAACAGCCCAGATGCTGCAAACGTTACTGAATTCTTTCTACACAAAACATGTGGTAGGTATTGAATGAAAATGAAAGTCCAGGTTAGAAAGTACGATACGTTTCAAGCGAATGCTTACACTACTCAATTCCACTGATTTTGTGTCAAAAGAATTCGGTAACGTTTGACGCGTCTTGAATCTTGGCCTTGAGCACGTTAATGTCAAAAAAACCGGCCAACCAATCACAACTGTCCATTTCTAGTTTGAGTTGAGTTGAGCATGAGCATGAGCATCTGGAATACCGACTATGCTTGTCAACCTCATACATTGGTGACTGTTTGACAATTGCTGTGGTCACGCTATCGCTGATAGAATAACACTTGCCTCAGAAGTACTTCACCGGAACCGTTATCTGGTTACTTTATTATTTATCTAAGTGCATGAGTTCAAATTGAGCAGGAACTATTTTTCTGCCCGCTTTTATGCTGTTCGGTTCCCTTCGGCAGGCAAATTTTACAGTACCTACCTTATTGCACTTTCCTTCCCTATAGGTAGGTTTATTTGTTTGATTTAAACCATTTTGTCCTTGTTTAGGTATTTTTGGTTTGCGGTGCTTTCGAGCTCTGATCGCTCTTTCAGAAATACCTATTTAACACATGGGTATTTTTTGACAGGGAAAAGGTCACTGACTCGCGAGCCGGAACCATATTCCACCATTACTCATACAAATTTTAATTCTCATTTTCTCTTCGATTAACGTTAATTTAGTAACTTCTTGGTTTAAGTAAGTAGGTACACAAACAAGGTAGATAAATTCCTAGTTTAAGTAAGTACTTATGCAAAGGCCTTAGGGTATTATCACACAGAACATCCGTATTTCCAGGGTCGTTTTTAGTGGATCCGTTGGTACTGGAGGTGATGTTCACACCGCATTTACAGTACCGTTTTAACGGATCCGTCGCTACTAGGGTTAATGTTCACACCACTTTTAGTCGGTGTTCCCCGCACCCACGTGACATGCCCCGCGTGGCTTCGATCCAATAAAACGGATCAGTATTTTAATACTGTTATGTGTGTGAACTCGCTCATACAAATACTTACGCTAATGCCGAATAAAAACGTTATCGTATACGATTTTATTCAGCGGACCTGTAAAATGGACTGCTGTATATTTTGTCGGATCGGTATTTTTTACTTGATCTGGAATACTGTCATGTGTGTGAATTCGCTCATACAACTGCATACGTCAGCGCCGAATAAACACGTATAAGACAAAGCGGACCTGTAAAACGGACCTCTGTGTGAACGAGCACTAAGGCATCGTCCTAATGTAACGCGATCAACGCGCCAAAATGCGAAAATTAAGGCTTTAGACATGTGGCATATTATAAACGAAAGTGTCGCCGTAGCGATTGGTAAAAAACCCGGCCAAATGCGAGTCGGACTCGCGCAAGAAGGGTTCCGAAAATTTCAACTGTCTAGCTATCACGGTTCATGAGATACAGCCTGGTGGCAGACAGACAGACAGGCGGACCGCGAAGTGTTAGTAATAGGGTCCCGTTTTTACCCTTTGGGTACGGAACCGTAAAAAATGCATGATGATGTATGTGATGGACCCTATCGAAATATCAAATTGTTGTCACGCCTGTTTGTCCAAGACTCAACTCACATACAAATCTTTTTCTCATTTTAAATTCCTTTCGATTCGGCTAAATACAACAACTTCCCGGTTTAGTATTTGCATGCGTCGGATATATCGACTAAATTACTTTCTACCCAGCGTGTGGTGGCATAATAATGTCGTTGATAAGTTCGCACATTATCATGGCAACTTGGCTTTTTCAGCGGTATAGGGTGATATTTCTGTAAGTGGGAAATGCTCGTTTAAATCTTGTCTGTGTAGTTGCCGGTAAGTAATTGAATTTAAAAAACGTTTGTTTTAAAACTAGATTTTGCCATAGCATCCATCCGGCCTATCAAACAGGAACCGTGCAAAATACACTTACTGCACTATACTTGGCCAGTTACTATTCCTATTCCTTCTCTGTCCATGCTGTAAGATTGTGGAACTCACTTCCGCCTAGCATCAGAGATTTAAATACTATCTCACTATTCAAAAAACGTTTAAAAGAGCATTATCTATCCTCTCAATTCTGATCTTTATTTATATATGTATTTATATATTATACATAAGTATCTATATATTTTACAATTATGTATTTATATTTGTATATATCCACCATTACACTATTTGTGTAGGTGCGCAAATTTTTTTTATTTTCCTGTTCTCACACACTTTTGTCTACATTTCTTTTTCATTTTTCCTTTCCGCGGGTCTGCTGGCAGAAATTTCTTAAGAAATAAGCAGTTCCCTTGTACTCTATTGTCTTGATGTATTGTCTTTATGTATTATACTGTGTGTGTAAATTAATTATTAAATAAATAAATGAAATTTAGGCAATGCAAAACAACCTTACTGCTATTGAAATAAAGTTCATTTTTGTAATAGCAATTTGAAACAAATATTTGTACAAATACGCCAAGTACAGTACCATTGTTGGGATAAAAATATAGCTATAATGTAGCTCTGCCTATTTATAAAAGAATTTCCGAAACCGATTGTCTTCTACTAACAAGTAAATAATTTTGTCTCCAATATCACTTAGGATAAATTGAAAAAAAAACTTGCACAAAGTCAGTTTAATACAATATTAAATTACCTACAGAATTTATATGCTACACTTTGAGAACTAGAAAAATATTATAATTCATAAATGATTGTGCTCTGAAATCAACGGTTGAGTCGATCCTGAATGTCTCCTTTAATGAAGTGCAGTGGGGGCAGGCGACTCTTCCTGTCCGGTACGGGGGTCTTGGGGTGCGGTGCGTGCGGGATGTGGGCCTGCCGGCTTTCTTGGCGTCGACACATGGGGTGGCTGACCTCGTCTCTGTAATTTTAGATTTCAATGGTGACAGGGCTAAAATACCGTTTATGTTTGATGCCGGGTCCGCTTGGTCTGTTCTCAGCATGGGAGCAGCGGGTCCTGAAGCAACACATGTTCAGCGCGCGTGGGACGACGTCACGTCTAGGCTGATCCAGGAACGGATGTTGGTGGGTTCCTCGGGAGCTGATTTAGCCAGACTCAGGGCTGTGTCGCAGCCGGAATCGGGGGCATGGTTGCACGCGCTTCCTTCGCCTCACCAGGGCACGTTGCTTGATGACGACTCTTTGCGGGTAGCGGTGGCCCTTCGCCTGGGCTGCAAGGTGTGTGAACCCCACAGATGCACCTGCGGTTCTATGGTGGAGGCCGATGGCCATCACGCTTTAAGTTGTCGTCGTTGCTCGGAGAGGTTCCCGCGTCACCATGCGCTCAACGATATTGTGCGGAGGGCATTGGTTTCGGCAGATGTCCCCTGCGTCCTGGAACCTCCGGGTCTGTGTAGGACTGACGGCAGAAGGCCGGATGGACTGACCCTGGTGCCTTGGAAAAACGGCAAGTGCTTAATATGGGACGCAACTTGCGTCAGCAGTCCTCTCGCCGTCAGCAGCGGCGGAAGACGCCGCTGAGAAGAAGAGGGTGAAGTACGCACCGTTAGAGGGCCGGTACCATTTTGTGCCCATTGCTGTTGAGACAATGGGTAGTGGGGCACTGAGGCCAAGAGGCTCATTCGTGAGATAGGGCACAAGCTCCGTGACAAAACGGGTGACTCCCGTACCGGCTCGTTCTTGGTGCAAAGGTTAGCCATTGCCATCCAACGTGGCAATGCAGCAAGCGTTATGGGCACCTTTGCGCCGGGAACAGTGAGGGGTGGGTTATTAGACTAGTTATAAGAAAATGCTGTATGACGTGTCGTTGTGACTTTGACATTTTTTCTTATTTAACGCCTAATTATTATATTAAATAAAATTTATATATTTTCATTCATAAATCAAAAATAACAATTATTTCAATGATAATAAATTTTCTTATCTCAGTTCGCCATTGACTGTTCCTACACGCGCCTACGTCCTGTATTTTACTGTAGATATAATGGGTATTTACTGGTATTTACCTTAACGAGACAAGGGAAAGCCCGACAAAAAACCGGGTTTTGTTTACACCTAATCCATTCATTCTGTCGCTCATTTTACATACCAGTTGCTCCAGTTAGTGAAATCTCACTGAAGCAAACAATTTTTCACAAACATCAATTACAGGCCCACGCAACAGAATTTCCCTTACAAACTTCCCTCACATAACAACAAAACGTAAATCAGAAGACGTATGGAAGTAGGTACAAAACATACTAGGTACTGATGACGTCACTCGACAAACGGAGTCATCTTTTACAGCCTAATAACGGCATTGGTATGGTAAACAATAATTCATTAACACTGCTGGCTCTCGACCTAAAAAGCTGGAATTAGGTCGGTGGACATCCCTAAGTGCAGGCCCCGAAATTAGCGTGATTTATAGGGTCGGAGCCAGGCCGTGACGCGGGCGCTTACATGTAAAAATTGTGGTGTAATGTTAGGGAGTTAATGGCCTGGTTAGGATCACTGTTATTTGTGTTACGTCTCGTGGTCTCGTTCAAAACTGGGAATAATTTTAGTTATTATGAAGATAACTGACAGTTTAGTTTAAATTTCTAGGGAATAATCTAAGATGCAAATTGCGACACATACACTTACTATAGACACAGATAATATAATACTAGCATATTATAGATGTGATGGGTTAAAATTGGCGTAAGTTAAGAGTTAAAGGTAGTAAAAGCTGTTGTAAAGTACGAGTAGTTAATAATAGGTATTTACTTTTGTTGGTTTAACATAATTGTTTTCAAAGAAAGTAAAAATTATTCATGAAAGAAAGAATGAAAATGCTAATCAACACAAAAAGCACGATTAAGTATCGGTGTTAAATAACTATCTACGGGCATCATGGATATAAACTCTTCTCTAGATTATATAACTTCCGCCAGATTCCAGGAGCTTCAGTCCAATATTAGATCTCACCTGACCTACAAACGCTCTCATCTTAACCTACACCATTCCAAACTATGTAAACGTTTACTTAATAAGCAATACTAACACCTACATAAAAATATTTAGGGTGCCGAACTCCTAACTTGTGTAATAAGTATTAATAATATAATATATACAACCCAAGTAACGCCAACACCAAACGCCCAGCACAAATTGGAATTCGGCGAAAAACTGAACAAAATTCTAAATGTACCGATTTTGACAGATGATTGACAGTTGCCTTTACAACTAGCGCCACCACGAAATGCCAAGTAATAATGGTCACGCTATAACGTTAACCTACTCTCAATATAACAAAGCCTTATTAAACTTGAGTTTATATCTTAATTACTGCCTAGTTATAGCCCGTTCACCTACTTTAGCCACTTAACTACTGCTGCTAAGTAGGTAATTGCTAAATAAACAAGGTGTTTAAACTAAGTTCAATTGTTTTGATAGCTGGCTGTTCAGAATTTCAACGCTTCGAAATTCAACGACCATTTTAGCGACAAAAACTATTCGCATATCTGGGCAAAATGCTCAAATTAATTCAAAAGCAAAATGTTCATAGTATATCTAATTGGAAATTTCAAACATTGTTAGTGAAATTTTGTTTTGTACCTATCTTAGTTCTTCGTTGTACCCATTCATTTCTCTTAGGTACAAAATATTTTATCATGAGTCAATGTATTATTTTTCTAATTTGGGACTCTAATTTTTGCCACGAAACAGTATGTTTCTTACCACCAATGAGACAAATACACACACCGTATTTTTTATGAAAAACAGCCACTTAAAAAAGGCCATAAAAAGATACTTAACCAAATTCCGTACCTACATCTACTGCACTAATCTTTGTTGCAACGTTATCTTCTCAATCACTATAACAATCCATCCTCTTACGTCTTAAATCCGGCCCCATAAACCCAAGCCCATCCACGCTTGTTTCATGGCCATAAAATTTACAAAGACGAAATACAATGAGACCGTGATAATGTTTATAGGCATACAGGCTCTAGTTAATACACCCCACGCATTTTTCCCCGTGCCTAATTGAAAACGGCTGTCCCCTGACTTGGTATGCTCTGTTTCACGTCTAATTTTACGAAACATTTGATGATACTTATAAAGATGGAGACAGATGTTGATTTTTTTACGTAGATGCAATTTGGTTTATGGCCTTCATTTAGCAGTAGTAGGCCAGCCAACGTAGAGTTAAGCGGGGATCCCTTCTTTTCGCATAATGTTCTTTATCCTAATATACTTCGGCATAACGATTTTGGCATAATTTGTTTTGGCATAATAATACTTCGGCATAATTTTTTTAGGCATACATTTTATGTTGGCATAATCATCTTAAAGACTAATTTGTTTTGGCATAAATTTGATTCTCATAACGTTAGTAGGCCTAATGGCTATTAGCATAACGTCAGTAGGCCTAATGACTATTAGCATAATAATATTTAGGCATACAATTAATATAAATAACAAAAACAATTTTCATGCGAATGATTTATTATACATAACATTATGTAACTTAAACGATTTTTCAATCTCGAGATAACTTTTATCTGAAGAATAGATGTTTTGACAGTTTTTGTATAAAAAAATATGTCAATCAGTTAACTTTTATTATGAGAAATAAATATGGCGGTTATTCCTCAGATAGAAGTTAACTGATTGAAACAGTGGTCCTTAATTATGTATAATTATTTATTTTAGGTGTATGTTTTTAGCAATTGCTTGTAAATATGCTAGTTTAGAAGTATACTCATCTTTTTTACTAATAATTTTTTCAATTCTTTTGGTTTTGTCCGTGAATTTATTCTTTTTTTTGGTATAAGTGATGTTCCGACATCCAGTTTATCTATTTCAATGGTTTGATGTTTTATTTCTTGAACGATCTTTTTTGCCAAAAAATAAAATCCAGGATGGTGTTTTCCCACAAAATGTGCAAATCTATTGTGCCATGCCTCTGCATGATTTTGTGTCCTAGATCTATTTTCCTTTTCTAGTAGATACGTACTCCAGACTTTGGGTGGAAATGGTGGTGGTGAACTTGTAGTGCCCCATACATAATTCTGATCAAACCAATTTGCTATAGTTTCTGTAACAATTAAATAATATTGTTGGTTAAAAATTTAATATGATGTGCAACAAAAGTTAGTGACAGAACCGATTTGCTGCAAAACCGACTCTACGTAGTCTTGTTTGTCCTACCCCTAGAGTGTAATTTAAAATCGCGTAGGCGCGTAGGGGCGAGGCGGCCACGGGCTGAGGAGCAGGCGGCTGCGAGCGAGGCGCCGCGGCTGAGGCTGGCCGGCGAAGCCGGCCAACAAGCCGAAGCTGCGGTGGTGAGCGAAAGCCGTCTGCGACGATTAGCACGCGTGGGGCCGCCGGAAGCCCGCAGCGCCGGAGCCGAGACAGAAACCCTGCCTGCTGCATGTTGCCTGCTCGCTTGAATGCTGCATGCTTGCTTGCATGCTGCATGCTTGCTTGCATGCTGCATGCTTGCTTGTTTGCTGCATGCTTGCTTGTTTGCTGCATGCTTGCTAGCATGCTTGCTTGCATGCTGTATGCTTGCTTGCATGCTGTATGTGTAAATAAATTTATGCTTTAGGATATTATGCGTAAAAAAGTTATGCTTTAGAACTTTATGCTTAATAAATTTATGCTTTAGAATATTCTGCTTAATCATTATTATGGTTAGAGAAATTATGCTTGAAAAAATTATGCGTAAGCTGTTATGCGTAATTATATTATGCGAAAATATAATTATGCCAAACAAAATTATGCTAAGATATATTAGGTCTTAAAATTTTATGCAAATGGATAGGGAACCAGTTAAGCGTTAGGTCGAAAAAATGCACTGTATCTCAGCAGTTTAAGGATTTGTTGGGATACTAGCTGTACCCCACGGCTTCGCTCCCGTCAACTGGCTACCTACCTACTCTACCCTATTCTATCCTGCCTACCTACCTATCAATCTACATACATCTCTACCCTACCCTTCTACCCACTTATCTACCCTACCCTACTCTATCCTACCTACCTACCCTACCCTACCTACCTACCCACCCTACCCTTCCCTACATACCTATCCTACCCTACATACCCATCCTACCCTACATACCTACCCTACCCTACAAACCTACCTTCCCTACCAACCCTACCTACCCTACTTCACCTACCCTACCTACTCAACCCTACTTACTCTGCCCTACCCTATCTACACTACCAATTTTTTTTCATTCTTAATGTAACCTATAACCTTTCTCAGGATACCATCTGAACGGAAACATTGAAATTTGACAAGAAAATTGTCAAATTTCAATGTTTCCGTTCAGTTGTTGGGGCGTGAAAAGGTAACAGACAGAGTTACTTTCGAATTTATAATAATATTAGTATGGATTATTAGTATAGATATAGATTATCCAAAACCAAGTTCGCAGCTTCGATAGACCTGTGCTAGCTGATCGGAAAACATCGAAATTTTCGTCAGTTTTTCAGGTTTTGGTTTATAACTTTTAAACGATGCATTCCACGGAAGAAGTTGTTTAAATGGAAAAATAATATTAACATGAAATAGGTAATTGTGTCTTTTTTTTAATTTCCGATGTAATAATTTCATCAATGCAATGTAACACTTATAGGATGAATTCTCCAATAAAACAGAACGCGGTTAAGTAGGTAAACATTGAATTTCAGAATTGACTTACTGAAGAACGTGTCAAACCAAAATTGCCAAATTTTGACAGGTTTTAAATTTTTAAGTAGAGTTTGACAAAAACCCAACTACGAAAACTATGCTAGCTATGATACTCACAGCGACATTTTGAATGTCTCGGAAGGATATTCAAAAAGTTTCGAAATAGTTCCCTGAGTATCATACAGAAAAATCAAGACGGATGGACAAAGTATAGTTATGTAATTTTTTTACGACCTTTGACGTGTCTGGTATAAATAACTGCCGAATGATAATGCCTGGCAGTGGTGATTTCGATTTTCTAACGTTATTCTGTAAAGGATCCATGATAATGAGCTCGGATACTTCATTTAAAGCGAGTACGATTTTTATTTAGATACCTTTAGCACTTGATAGCTGAAAATTGGCCGTCGCCGTCGGCCCAATCTTGCAAGTATACGTACGTTCAAAGTACATACTACCACTACTAAATCCCACAGTTTTTATGTAGAAAGCGATGAGTAAAGTCGGGAGCTTTTAGGATCTCCATCTATACTATAGGTAGGAAACTTTCGCGAAGTGCACATGAATTGAGCTATCAATCATCCAGTCACAGTGACGGTGACAATTCACTTCAAGTTCTATGTGTCACGGTGAGATGTTTACAGAATAGATCTGCTGCCGTATTGCGTAAGTGCGCAAAGAGTTTGACCGCTATCCAATCGAGGCAATCACACAAGACGGAAATTCACATCGCGTCATTCATCTCACATGTGATTGGTCGATTTGGTCGGTTGGATAGCGCTCAAACTCTTTGCGCACTTACGCAATACGGCTGCAACTGTTTCAATAGTGAAACTTGCGAAGTCAGCGTATGTATACCTTAACAATCAGTGGCAGTCTACAGCTGAGTATTTTCCAGGAAGGTACTTAGATATAAACCACCGCTTCTCTTCCTTCTCGTGTCAAATGAGGACGAATTAATGCGTATGATCACACTATTGTCTACATTTATTTTATTTTATTTATTTTTGCGGGTCTGCTGGTAGAAACGTCTTAAGTAATAAGCAGTGCCTTTGTGCTCTATTGTCTTTATGTGTTGTCTCTGTGCATTATATTGTGTGTACATTAATTATTAAATAGATATATACAATCAAAAAATAAAAAATCAATATAAAATTACCTTCAAATCTTCGCAAATCGCAAATTGTTGCGATTACGGCTTGTTTGCATTGCAGAGGTCTAACAAGGGGCCATTCAGCGTTTGTTACTTATGTTCTGATATGATGATACACATCCGAATAGGTACATAACACTTGGTGATATGACAGTACAAAATTATTTTCGTCGTCACATCTAAAAATCCTTATCCTCAGCGAATTTTTGTTGACCTACAAAACAAAATGTTAACATATGACGGCGGCTCATGCTGACATGCAAAATTCTACTAAAAATAACCAGAATTGTGTGAACTTTGTACACATAATTCCGTGTACCTATTTGTCTAGATTTAGTCGTAAAAACAAAGTACTTCAGGAACTGTATCAGCTCATATAATTAAGAGGAAAACATTAATGCTGACGTCAGTAAAAATAATAATGCTAATAAACCAAGGTGGGTTCTACATGGTTGTTGCTAATAAACCATGGTGGGTTGTAATATGGGCTACGGTAGGTATTTGGTCCAGTAGATTCTTAGCAAATGATCTGTGACAGACGGACAGACATATTCACAAGTTTTGTTATTTTTACTCTGCGGGTTTTTTTTTTATTTTTCCTATCGTATATCCTGGTGGAGCAATGGAGGTTCCTATTTTAAACCAATAAATGCAAAATAAAACAAAGTCATAAAAGTACATTTTCCGTAAACACTCATCAGTGGCGTAATTGCGGCTTAATCGCAAAACGCACGATAAAGTCACAGAGTAGAAAAATAATAATCATAAAAACGCAATCAGCTACACATTATTCTTACAGCTTTTTCCTTAAAAACATTTCCTTTTTTTTGTAAAAACATAGCATTGTACTGGTAATCTGTGGTCCTGGTTTTTATTTTCCGCTTGCATTTGCCCCTGACATCGTTATACTGCTGAGGAGGCAGTTATTGTCCTGCTCATTTTTACAGCCTATAAAAAGCAGATGCTCTGAAAACATTATTTGTATGATGGCGAATCTGATAAGGAAAAGTGACTGCCGTAAGTAAACACATAACAGCCTATTGTTATGTGTTTACTTATGTAAGTTATTTTGTTTCAGTAAAAATAACATAATCATGCGGAATGAATAAAATAAAATGAATAAGATATTATCTTTTCTCAAATAAATGCATTACATATAAATTTATATATTATGATATCCAAAAGAAAGGGTAACTTTCTAAACTGTTTTAATAAGTTAAAGGCTTTAAAAAAAATGCATGAAAATAATATAATGTAGGGCTCGGATAGGGTTGACTTTTGACAAAGAACAAGTTACAAGGTGGCAGACTACTATTTTACTGTAGTGCTTGTTCCAAAAAATACAGCAGGTGGCTAGTCACCCATTCCAGATCATGGCCCCCTTGTAATTACGCTACTGTCTGGTATTCATTCCTTCTTATATACCTAATTTAATTAATTTCTCAAATACGTCAAAACTAGCAGCTTATTTCATAATAAAAACTCGAGCTAAACACTGGTCTCGCTCACTTAATGAGCAAACTTTATAATACATTTTCTGCGGAATTTAATAGTCTAATAAACTCTTGAAGTCATTTATTCTGATAAAGACTTGCTTTTAACTTTTTATTTACATAATATATATTCTTCTATTTACATTTTTTATTTTTAGGGCGCACGGTTTGCGCAGTGGTTGAGCGATTGACTGCTGCGTTGCGTGTCGCGGGTTCGATTCCCGCACGGAACAAATATTTGTATGACCTATAAATAGTTGTTCCGGCTCTGGGTGTTTGTGTATATGAGTTTATATGTTTGTAAACGCACCCATGATACAGGAAGAAATTCCTAGTGTGGGGCAACGTTTTTTTTTAAAACAAAACAAAACTTGATTAATTAGTAGTTCAGAGAGTTCTGCATCGATGACAGTATTGATAACACATGCCTAATACTATGGATTCTGTAGAATTTAGGTTTGGCAACAAGTTCTTAGCAGGCGAGACATTGAGTAAAGACCGGACATGCCAATCGCAATATTGACATAATAACAAAATGGAAAACCAGCCCCGGGCGCTCTGTCCGGAAGTAGCCTGGACCCTGTTCCCGATAACGGTGGCCAACAATGTTTTTATTGTTTTTACATAACACACATAACGTCATGCATAATATTCCCCGAAGATTAGAGCATTTGTTTTTAATAAATTGTTTTATATTCAAACATGTATCTATTTAAAAAATGTAATTTATATGAATTCATTAATGAACAAGCATAAATGGGTTAAATAGTCTTAAAATAAACTAAGATATTTTAAAAATGTAATTTGGATTTATTAGTACAAAATGAATAAATGAAATAACTCATATAATATCTTATCTTATTGTATACTAAAGGTTAGCTCATACTAGCAGTAATTGCAGAAATAATGTCCAAAAACAATAAACGCTATTATTAAATCCGCAAAAGCCTACATATCACACTCCAAATCGTTTAGAATATCCTATAAGCGAAACGCTCTGGGCACGGCTATTTTTTTTTTTGTAATTCCAATTGTAATAACAATTAGACAAAACCATTAATTGGATAACACCATCTGGCTAACATATCTGTTGGTGAAATTAAATGACTCACACTGAACCCCAAATACTGTAATAGAATCATAATTATTCTCTCTAAATCCTTTTTATATCAAAAACAGTAAATGCATTTGTTCACAGTGATAATAGTCAATAAAGGGCTTTACCCAAAACATTAAATTATGATTCCTTCGAGTAACAAAATAAAACACAAGACATTTTGTCTCAAAATAGAAGATTTCATTTTGTAGGGCCATTAAATATTTTTGCGGGACCAAAACGGATCTAACAAAAAACTTGTGCTGTCAAGGAAACAAACGTAAGCTAATTAATTTGGCCATTAATTAAAACTGTCAGTTTCTGTGACAAACTCTCTTCGTCAGAAGATGTATTTGATAAAATACGAAAACTTCTTAAAGTTTAGATGTTACATTATGATTTTTTAGAATCAAACATTTTACTGACCTATTTTGCAGGTACTATCAATTAAAACACTGACTGAGTTGTATGACTGAGCCGAAAAAGACATTTTTGCAACTAAAACCAAAGAAAATAAGAAATCTTCGTCACAATCTCTTCTATAACCTTGAAAATCTCAACTGCAGTATACATAATTATAGTCCTATAGATGAGGTACAATAATATGACATGATTAGCTACAAGATATGTAGCTGGTAGCCGCTGGATTAGAGTTGCCGAAAATTGAAATAAACGGCGTACAATTGGAGAGGCTTAAGACCAGCAGTTCACTATTATAAGCTGATTATGATGATAATGATGATGAGATGAGCGACACATCCTACTACTATTATAGAAGTGAAAGTTTGTGAGGATGGATGGATGAATTGAATGAATTTCTTACTCTTTCACGCAAAACTACTTTACTGATTTTAATGGAACATTACAGGAATTTAGTTAATACAGCAAAATAACATATTCATCATCATCATAACATATCGACATAGCCCGAAGAATTGCCAAAGTTAAGTGGCAGTGGACAGGGCACATTGCTCGCAGAACGGATGGCAGAGTTCTGGAATGGCGACCGCGTACCGGAAGACGATGCGTTAGAAGGCCTCCCTACTATTATAAACGCACGGGATCGGTCAATGTGGCGACGCCTGGGGGAGGCGTAAGTCCAGCAGTGAATGTATTTCAGCTGAAATGATGATGGCCAAACTAACACATAAAAGGCTATGATATTGGTCAAAGTACTAACTAATACAACGTGCACGGAGCCACGGGCGGCAGCTAGTTGCAGTACAAAAGACGATTTGTGTTTTTCCAGCCTGTGAAGAAATACCACTACTACCTAATTCTCGAGAAATCCTTAATTCCAGTCAATAATTACGTCTAAAACAAAGAAGCCTTTACAAAAGCCTTCAGACACTCTGAAGCAGCGTCAAATTAGTCGAATTCGATTACTCCCATCTTAATTCGATCACATCTCAATTAGTATA
This sequence comes from Orthosia gracilis, assembly GCA_947562075.1. NCBI lineage: Eukaryota > Metazoa > Arthropoda > Insecta > Lepidoptera > Noctuidae > Orthosia > Orthosia gracilis. The sequence continues at coordinate 39,040,277 of OX387265.1, read as the reverse complement.
TAACTATAGACTGCGAACACACTGGATCTTGTTGAGCTAGGGTTGACAAGTTAAGAGCTTGTCGTGGGCGAATGTTTGAATGAATTGTGTGGGAGGCGACAGTCCTGTCAATAAACTAAGTAACTGCGTACTACCCTTTTGGGGGCATGCAATTTATTACATTGTTTTCAATATAAGAACTATATGCCTCTGAGGTGTGTCTATAAGTACCTATATTGTTTAAAAAAATATCGTTATACTTGTAAAGTCATGCCAAACAAAAGGTAACTTCCTTTACAATTGGTATGATTTTGCCTAGAACAATAGTCATAATTTGTGGTTACCGACACAGTTCTATCTTCTGCGAAACTTGTGAATTACCTTTCAATTAATAAAAAAGTGTGGAATCCTGAAAATTCTTGCAGGAATTTTTGAGTTTTAAGCCTCCCGGTAGACAGACTCACATGCGTCGATTATTTTTCATAGAAATTGTTACGGCTCTGTCGCAAAATGAGTCTTAAACGCGCCTTTATTAGGTAAGTAGAGAGAGCATCGTGGATACAGTACAAGCTCTGCGGGCGACCATCCACAAGTAATAATTTTAAAAGCAGGATGTGGAAAGGAATGACTACACAGGGTTCTCAGAAGCTCCTGGTCACTGTGGTTTTAATTTAATAAATTAATTGTAACTCCTTCCACAAAACTACGATACTTCCTACCATTAACAACTTCAGTAGATTTCTACGAAAGGTCAATTCAATTGACTTAGAAGCCGGTAAGATTTATATGTCCGGAAGGAATCTTCTGATTACATTTCCTATGGGAGGCCTCATTTATCCGTGAAGGTAGTCGGAACTACGTAATATGATAAATTGGGTTACCCTACTGCCAACCCACCTTTGAAATTTTTATGTTTAGTCTGACTTCCTTTCGTGAATAAACCTTCCACACTGCTACATTGGTCTAATGTTTTTAATAAATTTAGGTCTTAGGGAGCGATCCCCCATTGAGAGCTCAACTGTGACTAGAGCTGCACTAGATCTAGCTACATATAGTCTACACTACTACAAGATCAGACAGAAATGGCAATATAATTACTAGTTTGGTAGTACATTAAACTACCTAGTAGTACTCAATGGGGTCCCTTATTCTATTCTATCTTCTCTCTCACAGCAAAATGAGACAAACCCGATTTTTTTATAAAAATTCTTCCTGCCTGGACCCATAAAACGCTGGTGAACATCAATATTATTAAAACAGAAAGCACATCTACAGTTAACAAAAAACGATTAAAGTTTTCTCTAAACTAAAACATTAACAGCAAAAAAGAATATCTTAGCAAAAAATGTGTGAAAGTCTACATTGCTTTTCATTGTATGTTCCACTGCACTCCGAGTTCTCTTGCTACCATCATTACTGACAAAACAATGTTATGCACTAGAAAATGAAAACTGAAACCAAATTATATTAGACTAGCTGCCGCCCGCGGCTCCGCCCGCGTGGTATTAGTACGACTCCCAATATATTTAGAAATTATAGCCTTCTTGTTATTCTGATGTATAAAATATATTTCTGTAAAGTTTCATCAACATCCGTTCAGTAATTTTTGCATGAAAGAGTAACAAACATCCATCCATCCATCCTCACAACTTTTCATTTTTATTATAATAGTAGGATTTTTCCACTACAGTGTACCTACGTGGGATTACGGCAATTGCTTGAAATGAAAAGAAAATAAATTGTCGTTTAAAAAACTAAAAAGACACGCTTTAATGGTAAATTGAACTAAAAAGTAATTTATCACTTTTTAATTCAATTGCTAGTATTGAAAATCCTGATAAGGATAATAAGACAATCTATTTAAATTATTGTATTGTCATCGGTCCTTGATAAGTGTGCAAAGTTTCAAATTAATCCGACGTTTTGAAGGGGGTGAAAACCACGTTCAAAGATTCCGTTACATAGATACATACATACCAAGCTAATAAAAGCGTGTTAAAAGTCGTATTTGCTTGGTTTTAAAACAATAATGTTGGTTCTAAAACCAAACATTCGGTGGGTGTTTCCATTTCCATTTGTCGTAAATACACACATAAATTGTGGGAAAACGATTACTTTGAAGTACTTCATTCATTTTCAAGAATTATCAGACCTGGCGTTTACTGTAAAGGGGGATTAAGAAAAACGTAAGGCGTCGATCTTAGTCGTGAAAATACATCTCTAAGGAGTTTTTAATCATTTCTTAACGTTTATGCCTCAAGGGGAATATAGATATCAATAACGAGTAATGTTATAATCGATTTGCCTATTAGTTTATTAATTCTACACAACCCTCGCAAGTTACACCGCAAATATCGATAATTTGAAGGAGTCCTTTTCAATGACTCAATATACCCGCAATCTCAAATAAGTGCTTAGATGCAGGCATTGACCGGGATCGATTCATCTCAGCCCTTCATATTTTAAGTACATCTCGGGTTACGACATTTATTAAAAATATGAACGTACTTCGAAAATCTTAGGCCGTTCTGAGGATCCTCGATTTAAAAACTCTTGATATTGGATCTTCACGCTGTCGTGAGTTGGATTTCGAGAGACATATATATTCGTGTCTCTCGAAATTCAACCTAAACAAATGGAAGATTTTAGCTTGAATGCGTTTTATCGAAGTTGTGGTGGCGGACACCTTGTATATGCCAAAGCTTCTGCCAGCGTGAATGTTGAAAAATAACCGGCGGGAAATATGTCCTTATCCAAGCCACGGTCTATGTGTTCCAAATCCATTTAATCTTTGAATGATTGACTAACAAACATCCAAATTCCTAACAAGATATATATATACCATATTATTAGTTAAATAATCAGTAGCTAACAATACTAATATATTTTTCATAGGCTCGCGCTTGACCACTATTAATGAAGAATTCAAAACTAAACCATTGTTAACCACAGTTAACACAGCCGAACTACTACGGCATCAAATAAATACTATTATTGGCGGTGCGGTAAAAGCGAATAAAGTATTCAACCTACCCTTGCCGTGAATTTCATATGAGTTGGATACATTTAAGTGCAAAAGCCCCCGCATTCTAATAACTTCAAAATGTTGGCTTTAATCTGTCTGTCAAAGCATCAAGTATTGATCGGGCTGAAGCCTAGTTCTAGCAGTTGGTATTTAATTTAGAAATGGGACACATTTGAAACTCTACAAGTAGTTGACAAAAAATAATAATTTAAAATACCAAAAAACCCGACTGCTTAAAAGCGAACTTAAAAGACCTTAACAAGAAGAAAATCATGCTGTGCAGTCGGAGGATACATTTACGCGCGAGCTGGCTGACCAAAACCAGATGTATGCTCCGAGTGCACAGCATGATTTTCTTGTTGTTTACCTCTTTTTAGTTGGCTTTTTAAGGGTTTTTTGTATTTACAACTTTTTAGTTAATATTTTTTTTTAGAATTAGGTACATTAAAACATATAAGTTTTATATATTTTTGTAATCACCTCTTAAAACCTCGCATGAGATTGGAAGAAAAGAAAAATTTGGGCTCCCACAATATGGTGCCCAAAAGCCGCCATTTTTCTATTTTCCAATTTTATTGTAGCTAGTGACACTCGCAGGTAACCCTGAGACACACAGAAGACATAGACATATACATAGACTGATAAACACATTACCCTCCTTCGGCAGTCGGGTAAAAATAGAATGCAAACGTTAGTCCGCTTCAAGTATACATATGCATATGTGTCAATTACCTACTTAAACAAATATTTTAAAATTCAGAATAAATTAAAAGGAAAAAAAAAAAAACAATTTTTAAATAAGGAAGAATAACTTTATCTAAAATAAATAACAAAGTCGTTACACAAATTACAATTTATTATCTCCAACGCGATAAGAAGTAATGTAGACGCAATAAATACCGAAACCGACAATGGGTACAACGAGCCCCATAGTCTCACAGACAATCACCGACTCACTAAACAAACACAACATTATCTTCTTTTGTTAGTCTCATAACTGTATCTACATTGAATTAATAATAAACGAATACCAATTTATCTATTCAGATACCGTGGAACCAGCAGCCGGCGAGATACGCGCGCTTCCTGACCAGCTGTGACCCTATAACCTCGCACATCGACAAAATGCCTTATCACCAGCTCACGAACAACTTATTGACCGGCGCGAAAGTTCGCTATCAGTCGCCGACGAAGCCCGACGCTGTAAACATGGACATGAAATAAGTGATGAGGTCTTACTGTGAATGATGTGTGAGTTGTTACGATGGGTGATCTGCTACCAAGTATCCCGAGGAGTACGTTCGCGAGTGAGGTAGACGGGGGGAACTACAGCGTGGAGGCTGCGGGGGTGACGGAGTACGGCTCTGATGCGGAGCTGGCGGCGGTGGGGCTGTTCCGCGACTACCCGGAGCCTCTGCTGCGTTTCGCTTCCGTGTGCTGCGTGCTCTTCATGCTGGTGGGGATCCCTGGCAACCTCATCACCATCGTTGCGCTTGCAAGGTGTAAGAAGGTCAGTAGTTGATTTATTCACACCTATAAATTACATTCCCCGAATGAATAGGCAGATATATTTTTAAACCCATTTTATTAGCCAGCCCATACATAACCATTATGTCCAAATCCCATGCGACAATTGTCAGTTTTATAATAACTTCACCATGTATTACGTATTACCTAGGCTATAAGCGTTTATAGTTTTACCGCAGATATTTACAAAAAGCAATTAAAAGATCATAAAAGGTGAAAGGTGACCCTCATCCTGATTAGATCTTATCTGAGTCTGCTATATATCAGATAGGTTGCTTAGAAATGATCCAAAGGCAGACTTGTTATCAACTCCCTGATCTGTACGTTTTTTCTAATACTTTTTCAGTAGTGGTATTTTACAGGCTGTTATCAAATGTGAGACCAAACAATTTTTAGGCTAAAAAAACAACTGTCTTAAAATTAACATAGATAACCTTTGTACCACTAATTTTTTATACAGATAAAAACTGAGTAGGTATTCTGAACAGTTTTGGCCTATGTGCCAACACAACAATTAATATCTTTCAAATGGATGGTTTCATTGATTTTTATTTTGTTACTGTAACATTCAAAATAGATATAACCTTCTATATGGGCAAACAGAGTTTATAAATTGCTCTTATGTGTCTAAAATATCATATGCCCAAATAGCTTGGCAAGGCGAACAAATTGAACTGCGTTCATTTCATTTATAAACTAGTTCATTAACCAACTAAGCAAATACGTTTATTCAAGTGTACAATAATTGCACATTCTCAATAACATACCAAATGAATGAGAACAAGGAAATATTCAAAACAAAATAATTGCATTGTTATAGGTAGTCAGAACTTTCCCTCCTTCCTTCCACTTCTCTCGGTGTTGAGTTTCATCTCACCATTTTTGAGGAAGTCATCCAAGGCGTCCCGCCACCTTCTCCTCAGTCTGCCACGACCCTGTCTAAGACACCTTCCTGACCGGCAGACTAAATGCGTAAGTGAATTTAGCAAGGCATTTTGTTTGACCCCATGAAATAGTATGACAAATTCTCTTTGAATAATTAGGTATTGCCAAAATTTATTGGACGCTTGCGTTGGTGAAAATACTCTTTTCGATAGAATTCAAACTTTATGAAACATTTTCGTTTATGTACCGAATGTACTGAAAACCACGTGTATGCGCTCAGTAAAGAATCTGTACAGATTCAATGCAGAATCGAAAATGAAACGAAAACGTACCGACCCGGTCTGAAAGGCGCCTAACTGTGTCAGGCAGAGCTCCCCTCTTGTAGTAAAAGGGCCCTTAGCTTTACAATTCCAATTATGTCATTAGATAAGATGTAAGTTAAATGTATATATTTAAATTAAACTGTTATGATGGTCAGTTTTTTTAACTGACAAGCATATTTGAAAATATGTTCCTAAAAAAGATGGTAGTAATCCATTTACAAACGTGACGACTTATATAAATATTTGTGTTTCACTGATAAGTAGTCAAGATTACTCGTACATTTTACTACGACTAAGAAGTTCCTGGAGTTAACAACTTTTTTTTGTAATATTACCGGTTTAATTACACACATTTAATAAATACAGAAGACCTGGGGTTACACCTTGAACTCTTAGATCAAAGTCATTTCTATTCTACTTAACACAATGCAGTTTGGCTTTAATAATAATAAATCCAAAGTTTAGTCTAGTTCCTTTCAGTATACAACCTTATTGTTTACCGGAAGTTACCTTAATGTGTACGTACCACAGATAATAATAATATAATACTAGCATTGGTTATAATTATTGTTTGATTTTAATAAGACATCAATATAGGTACCTACCTCATCGTTTTAATAATAATACGATCATGACCAAATAAAAAGTCCAAAAAAAACAAAAAACAAAAATGGAGCCATTTAATTTTACGAGTTAAATTATGTAGCACGCTCCCTAGAGGATCACTTATATAGGGAATTTCAAAATTTAATTGATCCTTCGGGGATGGCCCTCAAAATTGCAGCGAATTAATCAAAGACTTTAGGTTTTAGGTAAGGTCGAAATCCACAGACCACAGAGATACCGCGGCGCATGCTACTAGATACGATATTGACAACACTTTCCATACAAATTAAGCGTGTTATCATTACCCATATAAACTTCCCCCACATAGGGTATCATCCACCCATGCCAAACACAGTGCCCGTGTGGAGCACATTCACAGGACAAGTATCCTTTGCAGCCTGCCGTGTACAGTCTCCTGCACCTTCCAGGAATTGACGAGGCCGATGAAAGAGTTTCATATACAGCGAACAGGTTGCTAAATACAATCGACACAAAAATAATAAGAGGACTGACGGTCATTACAATCCTTAATTTAATCAAGCTGCTGACAGTTGAAACATACGCTTAGCGCAGCTTCTCGGACACATTAAGCGATGCCATATCTATTTTTCGATACTACAATTTCATGCTCTGTGGGAAAATCAGTACCAATCGTTCATGATCATCATTTACATTTCGATTTATGTCCCACATAAAGTCTCAAATTAATATTTACTATTTGACTATCAATAAATAGTTTAGTACACTCGTACTATTGGATATTTCTCAAGAGATAACTGATATTGACACTCACAGATACGTGCACAGCCATTGACTAATTGTCTTCGCTGTGTTTAATAAACAATGATATAACTTACGAATCGTGAATCATAATATCAGATCGTAAATGTCTTTGGATGGACGTTGGCCCCTGCCTAATAGACAAGCGTAGGAGATATATTTGTACCCAAAGTAAACACGTTAGCTGAGTGTAATATTTCGTCAAAGATATAAGATTGAGATATTAAAGTAGACTTATCATTTGGGTGATATCTGTATTGTCTCAGGGCTTGTTTCACGATGTCCGAATAGCCACTTCTTAAAGAGTAAATTAAAAAACCGTGCATGTCGGGCTAAGCGCAGTAATAGTGTTCCGTTGTTGCACAATAATGCGGACTAAGAAGAAAGCTGTTTATTGTTTCATAAACATTTAAACGGTTTCCGCAGCTCGCAAAGTCTAAAAACAGGCCCACATAGGACGATTTTTCAATGGAATTTGTACAAAATTTTTATATTTCCAAGTACATTTAATAAGTTGGTCGAGTATTACTCGTAAACTTGTAAAGCCTACTTGGATGTGATAGTTTTCCATTTAATTTCGTTATAATAGGTAGGGGAAAAAGTTTCTTCGCATTTTTTAAGAAAATTCAAAACATTTTTTAATATAGTTTATTTACATTTAACTAAAGTATTTAGGTACCATTTTGTTCGATAACTTTTTGCCATCTTGTAGGTAGGGACATGATCCCATTGCTATAGAAATTTTGGGACTTCTGATCAAAATACCGCGATAAGTGGTTTTGGCAGTCTTCTCGTGATGTTAACCTGACACTGCCTAAAGAATTCTGAAGAGACAGGTGGAAATCTGAAGGTGCAAGGTCAGGACTATACGGCGGATGCATTAACACCTCCCAGCCAAACTCTCTTAATTTTTGCTGAGTGGCTAAAGATGTGTGAGGTCTAGCGTTATCATGATGAAAAACCACACCCCTTCTGTTGATTAATTCCGGCCGCTTTCTCTCAACTTCTTGCTTTAATCTCATCAGTTGTTCGCAGTAGAGTTCAGAATCGATAACATGCCTGCCTGCCTGCATGCATGGGCCTGGTGGTAACAGCTCATAATGAATAATACCCTAATTCCAATCCCACCACACACAGCATCACCTTGTTGCGAGTTAACCCGGGTTTCGCCATAGTCTGTGAAGCCTGACCTGCCTTTGACCACGACCTTTTTCGCACGTTCTTGTCGTACGTGATCCACTTTCATCACCAGTTATCAGCTTCTTTAAAAATGGTTCGGTTTCATTATGTCGTAATAAAGAATCACAAATGAGTACACGGTTCATTAGGTTTCTTTCAGTGAACTCGTGAGGTACCCAATAATCGAGTTTTTTTGTGTACCCAGTTTTTTTCAAATGCACTAAAACTATTTTGTGGTCAATTCCCAGTTCTTCAGCTACGTCGTAACTACTAATATCTTGCTCCACTTTTTCAAAAATGGCATCGATTTTATCCGTAATAGGGCGACCAGAGCTATGTGCATCTTTGACATCAAAATTTCTGGATTGAAAACGCTTAAACCAAATTTGTGCTACTCTCACAGACACTATATCATATCTATCATACAATAAACATCGCAATTTTTTTTTCGCGGCTTGCGTTGCATTTTTACCTTTTTTGTAGTAAAATTTTAAAATGTATCGAATTTCTTCATTAGATTCACTCATCTTGACAGTGCGATAAACAAATGAAAATCACACATTTTCCTAATTTGAATTTGGAATTATGTTCTTTAAAATTTAAACTTTCAATGATACCAAAACCAGCCAGATACAAATAGTATAGCCAAAGAGATTTTATTACAAGTTCATACATACTACAATGCGAAAAACTTTTTCTCCAACCTAATATATACTACTACCGTGATTTTTTTCATATATCTAAAAGCAATCATTTAGCTGGCTGGGTGGGGGCATATGATCTAACAAAAAATTGCAATGTTAAGCTTAATTTTACGCAAACGGATCCCTGAATCGAAAAATGGTTTTCAAAGACCCGTAATATTTTTGAATGGCCTATCCAATGATACCCCACATGATGGCATATGCCAAATTATAGCTTTAAGAGTCTCTGAGCTAAGCTGCGGACAGACGGACATGGCGAAGCTATAAGGGTCCCTTGTTGACTACAGAACCGTAAAAATGGAACAGAATTTATTTGAATTTATTTTCCAAATAAGTTAACGGGGACTTGATTATGACTGGTGAAACACGCCCTAAGATTTAAAAAAAAATTAAAGGACAAGTGCAGAAACCCATACATTGTTTTAGCTGAGATTAAATTTCTACGTCTTTAAATGAAAAATATCTGGTTTAAGTCAGAGTGATGTTCTGAATTAGTTTGTGCAAAAATTTTTGTTCGAGTACGCTGAAATAATAGATATTCAGTCATGAGCTTTTGTAGGTTATGTTTGGGTAATTTTTAATAATGTTTTTAATAGGCAATATAATTTAATTTCGTGGAATTAAAGGGGCAGTATCGCATTAGTATTTCCTTACCTAGTTATTCCATCATGAAATGGAAAATATACTCTTTGGAAAGAGTGTATTTATTTATACTAAGCGTCTTTGACGTGAATCACAAGGTCGTCGTCAACAGCTATATTTTTTTAAGTCTTGGATATTAGTATTTTTGCCTACCATTAATAGAAAGTAAGTAATTAAATTATTTCTACTACACTACAGTATTCTTACCTACCTGCAAAGAACACCTACACTAGTCATAAACTGTATTGCTAATTCATTTACTCCGTTATATTATAGTAACAAATACAATAAAGATTTACTTACTGCAATTACTACTTGTCACTTGACAGAATAATTGTAAGATGGGAACATTAAGCTAATAAAAGTTAACGAAATATCAAAAAACTTTCTTTAATAATGTTTTTTTCTTATCCGTGGTGAACCAGTTAACGTTATACTTTGAAAAAAAAAACGTAGATAATTAATGGCATTTATTTCGTATATAACTCACTTTCAGACGCTTAAATTTAAGTCAGTTATGATTTCGCCATTGTTCCTTAAAATCTGAATTTAAAAATAGAAGGCGTTGCGACTAACGTGTCTCTTTTCCCGACATTATCTTTTAGTCGCGCAGACAGTTACACATGTGTCCGTATCTGGCATTTTCTAGCGACAACCAAACTCACGTTACCAAACAGTATTAAACAAATCATGTCCCTTTTTATCTGCCTCAACACGCACGTTTCATAAAAAGTATTTATTATGCAAAGATATCATTTTTATGTCAAGTACACGTAAATTTCATGTTCCACTTCCGATGCGATAAAAAACGATAATTCTACCTAAAGTAGTGTTACAACTTAAGTCTAAAAATAGTTAAACTGTACTACCGAGTGAAGACATGATTAATACACCACTATATGAGATAAGAATGACAATAAACGCAATGAAATATTGCCCTCTTAACGTAGGTCAGTGATCGCGAGTCTCCCATTATAAACAAAACTAACTGACTTAATTCACTTCTATAATACGTTTATGATAATGAGTTAAACTTCAAACTTGTCCATAATAAAATTAGCGAGTCAATGAATTTTTAAAGTGCCGTTGAACTGAGCAACTTTGTTTGAAAACTTTGTGAAATAAGTTGATTGAACAACATCAGCACACCTGCCTAAAAGCTGCCATTGTTAAACTTGAAGAACTAGCTAGACTACTATAGGCTACTAAAATAAACACTGCTGTTGAAATTATTCTGAACTTCACAGAAACACAATATTATTTTCCTAAATTATAATGCCTATATGCTTTAATAAAATTATTGCCATCTCCAATTTAATAGTTTAGTCATCATTTTAATACAATTACAAATAGAAAAGATAGCTTATGTTTTGCAAGGAACTCTTGCGAAATATGAAATTAAAATATGCAAGAACAATACTAACAAGAATCTCCTTTTTGCAGGTTCGCAACGCAACAGCTGTGTTCATTATGAACCTGTCATGCTCCGACCTACTCTTCTGCTGCTTTAACCTGCCCCTCGCTGCCTCAACCTTTTGGAGAAGGTCCTGGGCACATGGCAGGATCCTCTGCCGCATGTTCCCTCTCGCCAGATACGCGCTCGTGGCTGTCTCCCTCTTCACGGTCCTGGCCATCACCATCAACAGATATGTCATGATTTCCCATCCACGGCTCTACCCCAAGTGAGTATATTCTAATAATACATTTGACTTAACCATTGTTTATGACGTCCTTAAAATACAACGAGGAAATCTTGAGTCATATTTCGGTATTGTCATCTCGTACTAGGGAATTAATTAACAATTCCGCGGTTGTTAATTGTTATTTAGTTGTTCTGATAACAGGAATCTGACGGAATTGTTTTGTCAACAGGTTGTACCGACGCCAGTATTTAGCAGTAATGGTGGCGAGTACCTGGGCATTTTCCTTTGGTGCGCTAATAGCCACGTGGTTGGAGAAATGGGGCAGATTCGGCTTGGATCCCACGATAGGCTCCTGTTCAATACTTCCCGATAAAAATGGTCGCTCTCCGAAGGAATTTCTCTTCGTAGGCGCTTTTATGCTACCTTGTCTGGCGATTGTTATATGCTACGCTCGGATTTTCTGCATTGTTAGAGAAGCTGCAAGAAAATCTCGAGCTCCAGCTCGAGGACGATTAAGGCCGGGATTAGAAGATTCCGCAGTTGGATCAGCTTCGACAGCTCTGGAACGTTCGCCTGGGCCAGAAAATGGGATTAACCACGTGGCTCCGCCTCGAAGGGCACTACTTGCGCCGCCTGCGTTGCACTGTCCTCCAACTCCAGGACCTGAACGCTCGTCCTCTTCTGGTGTTGATACATTAGACGGACACGATGAGGAGTGCGCTCTTGACGCTAAACCTAGAACACCGAGCGGCGGTGAAACAGCTAAACGTCTGCGACAGGCAGCCGTCGCGCTGAAGCGATCGCCTGCCTCCGTGAGACCACCTCGTCTCACGCCAAAAGACAGAAAGTTATTGAAGATGATAATGGCAATAATGCTGTCATTTTGGGTGTGTTACTTACCAATAACTCTGACGAAGATATTTCGTGAGTTCACGTCGCATCCAGCGGCAAATATAGCGGGTTACATACTGATATACTTGACAACGTGTATAAATCCAATTATCTACGTGGTGATGTCGTCGGAGTACCGGCAGGCGTACAAGAACCTGCTGATGTGTCGCCGCTGGGCGTGACGTTCGCCCGGCGATGGCGCCTCCGAGAAGCGCCCGCCGTGACTAGTCGTAAATCGCTGGACAGCCTGAATAACTGCAAATAATGGACACTCAAGTACATGTGTATAAAAGATAAGTGACCATAAACTTGTGTACTGTAGTGACAGCGGCAGCGTTAAAGTTATTTGTGTATACGTGGAGGACGTTCAGTTACGATGACAATTTTGTATAACGCGAACCGTCCGTGATTGTGCTTAGGGGAAGAAAGCAATTAGAATGTTTTTTACTGGATTAGATTAAATAAGATGTTAAGATATCTAAACTAATAATCTCGTAAAATGATACTCAATAACGGCCAGCAGGATGCCAAAAATGATACATCCTGTTGTCGTATTATTCATCTCATTCATGTATTTAGTGTGATTTATCATTAAAATGATGTTGATGAATCATTGTTCATATTATCTGTGTGTATATTGTAAAACATTGTAAAGTATTATGTTCGGCACTTAGCAATAAGTCGACGAATATGAATTAAGTTGTAAAGCAATATTAAAGTAACGAGACGCGTCGGGTTATGGCAAACTGCGGTCTGGAGTGTAGTGTTATCAATCTCGGGCGTACCCATGACAGTTAAATTGACTCATTAAGGAAAATAGAATAAACAAAAGTTAGCAACAATTTAGTTACTGTATTCATTTGTAGTGGAATGTTTGCGATTGAGTGACGTGCTTTGATTTATGTGTTGAAAATGGGTGGTTCTTCAATTTGGCCTAGTAGTGACAACGTGAGTGGTATAAATGGCCTGGATTTTTATCCGTCTGACGAGGACTTGGCAAAGGTGAACCTGTTCGAAGGCTACGACCAGCCTTTGCTGCGCTTCGCGTACATCAGCTGCATGCTGTTTATGCTCATCGGCATCCCTGGAAACCTCATCACCATCGTTGCACTGTCGAGGTGTAGAAAGGTGAGTTCACGCTACAATTAATATTTTTATCATATTTTATTAGCACTTAGAAATTATTTCAACATATAGGTATTACGAGAAAAATGAGTGCAAATGACTAGGTAGGTACTTCGTAAGGATACATCTCCATTCCTGGCACAGTGCAAAATACTAGCATTGACTTTTATAGATTCAAAATGGCGGAACCATTTAATATTTAACTAAATCTGAATTAAAATCTGTATTTGAGATTTTTGCTGCACTAGTGGCTAGTTTATCATTAGACGAAGAACGCAGTAATTATCGTAAGATATAGATTAATTAACGGGTTCAAATAGACAACCACGACAGTGCGAGAACCAGAGTCAACCAGCTTTGAAAGTCGTAATCAGAATAGTCGTATTTCTTGTATGAAAATAATGCCAGTAGATATTAGCGAACTTTGAGAAACACGACTGTTTTGTTGCAAGTGCACGCGCCATCTTTGTTTTGAAAGAGCGATTCTGCCAATACAGCATCTTGACTAAAGTCGAGTCGTAGTTAACTAAACTAATGGTTAAATTTAGTAAACAATCCTCGCTCAAGTAAGTTCGAGAGTTAATTATTTGATCATTTATTACTATTTTTTACCATTAGTTGAGTTCATTAGTACGGATCAGAACATTGGGCCTTTGGGCGTGATCTCATTGACAAAGATTACTTTTGCAGTTCAAGAAGAGCCAACTGCAATTATATCTAAAGGATTAGTCAGAATTAGTAATGGAGTAATCATTAGTTTTAAAGTAAAGTAAAGTAGTTAAAAGCTTACGATGGGACCTTGCACTTAGTGCCACGTACTACCTGATGACGTATACCTACCTACGTCAGCTGATATTTCTTTTATTCCCATTCTATAATGGCAAATGGACTTCCCACGTTCTGGTTCAAAGCAATATTATTTAGCCTTGTCTATGACAATAATAGGTGTGCCCACAGGAAAATTGTATTTTAATGTAAAACTGATTTACTGAAGGGATCTGTAACAACACGTACATGTTTTTCAATATTTTTAATACTTACTTTTGACGTAGGTAAGTTCAGGTGGTTAGCCGCTATGACCTTCACTTATTTGGTACCTAGGTACCTAATATGTATTTTTGTGTTCATTGTGTGTCATAATTTTAGGTTATACTAACGTTATTTTTAAAAGGATTTTTATACAATATTCAATTCAATAGGTATTATGTAAAAAGACTTAAAGTAAATAATAACAAAGGCATTTTTTACATTTATTAAAATGTTACTGAATCTATCTAACAGCTCCAATTAATTAATGGAACTTTTTCATACTTCTGAGGGTTAAAAAGTAAAATATGTCATCAATCTTTTAGCAATCGACTAGATTCAGCAACCAGTTAAGTTATATTAAAAACTATCACCACAACCAACCAACCAAATTACCTTAAGTAAATCAACAAAAAAAAAAATATCCGAAAAAAATCCGTCGTGTTTTTTTATATTGATCCTAAAAATTATAAGGGCGGTTACGCACTACTTTCGATCCGTGTCCGAGGACTTTCAGTACCGTAGTAGCCGTAGCACTTTTTGTAGAGAAGCTAACGCACTACATCCGAATTACATCCGTCATAATTAGAGAATACAATGGGATCCCTACCGTTTTCTGGCCTCGAAAATCCCGGGACTGTACTTGGCTAATATCGGGATTTTCGGGATTGCCACAAAACAAGTCTAATTTGTATTCCGTAGACCGTTTCGCCTTGACAATAACCTAGATTATATTAATAGCATTTATTAAATAACGACAAAAAACAACCCTCAGATACGCCGTCGAACGATACGTAACTACTATACACAGAACACACTACATAGGTACTGTAATAATATTTTACACACACACAATATTTTTAGCTGCTGCTTATGTTGACAATAAACTACGAAGCAGGCGTGGAAGTCAAACATTGGATGCTTTGATATTTCTGCAATTATATTTTCGAAATTCTAAATAGTTTCTTTTTGATTTCTTGCAAAAGTATAGTTTTTCCTTTTCTTTTCTTATTATATTGTGATTTGTGTTGTGCAAAGACATTAAAAACATTTTGTTTTTTATATAATTCAAGTAGTTTTTCATTTGAGCCCAATTAGAAAAAAAAAAAAAAAATAATAAATAAATGGAATCCACATAGTCTTATCCCGGGATAGGCCCGGGATCTCGGGATTATGCTTCAAAAATCCCGTAACACCGGGATTGAAAACATGCTCGGGATTGTACTCTCTAGTATACATATATCACAGTACAGAACATTTTGAACTCGGAACTGAAATAATGGACACGGACGTGTAGAGCGTAACCACCATAAAAGTAGGTTCCTACCAAGTATTACAGACAGGTAAATACATAAGGCATGTGACTACTGAATAACTAACATTTGCTAATGAGAAAATAATACTACTAAGAACCTATCTCTGAAACAAAAACGGTAGCTGCCAATCGTCACGTACTAATTTTATGCACCAGTATTGTACAAAACCAGCTTCTACCAGCGGCTTCGCCCGCGTGAAAGTTAGCAATAATCCTAAGGGAACTTATACCCAGGAAGAAAACTATCAACGATTGGGACATGGTCTACCTGTGTGCCAAGTTTCATTTAAATTCGCTAAGACATGAAAAGGTTCCCTCTAACAGAGAGGAGGCCTGTTTCCCAGCAGTGGGAACTTTAAAAGGCTGACGATGATGATAATGATGAAAAAATAACAAAGAGGTAGACAGAGAGGGTTGATTTCGCATTTATAATTAGGGTTTC
Organism: Orthosia gracilis; assembly: GCA_947562075.1. Taxonomy (NCBI): domain Eukaryota; kingdom Metazoa; phylum Arthropoda; class Insecta; order Lepidoptera; family Noctuidae; genus Orthosia; species Orthosia gracilis. The sequence goes on along the minus strand of OX387265.1, from coordinate 39,024,185 downwards.
GTACCCAAAGGGTAAAAACGGGATCCTAACTAATACTAAGACTCCACTGTCCCTCTATCTGTCTATCACCAGGCTGTATCTCATGAACCGTGATAGCTATACAGTTGAAATTTTCACAACAATATTAAAAACAGAATAAAATACTTAAATGAGGCTCCCATACAACAAACGTGCTTCTTGGCGGTTTTTTTGCGATAATGGTACGTGCGCGAGTTACAAACCATGGTCTATTTTTTTTTGTAACTCAGTCTGTCTCTCTATCTGTTTGTTTGTTCCACACCTAAACATCTGAACCAATTCGATGAATTTTGATATACATGTAGATAGATCAGACCTTGGAGAACCTATGTAGATACTTTTTATTCCGCAGCTACGTTCTCTTATGGTAATTTTCGACATTCACGCGGATGCAGCCGCTGGCAGAAGCTGTACCAAATATTGGATTGAAAATAACTATTTCCAGCATTTACGTAATTATGTATTTCCTGTAGGAAAATAGCCCTGTAACCTAATAACAGATCGAAAGCAAACACTAACGGCTTACGCAGAACGTGTTTGTAAATAGTAGTGCTTGGAAGATTACAATGTAACTTTTCTGAATCGGTAATTGAGACATATACCTAAAAATAAACTAATAGGTACAGTGACTGATGCCGATTAAGCCAAGTCCTTCAATTCCCCTTTCTGGATTAAGAATTTGAAGATGAGTATTTGTAGAACTCTACTTTAGTCTGAAAACGTATATGATGTCTCTAAAGGACGTGAAATTCTCAATAGAAATAACGGCGATTAATTCACCAAACAAAGATGAAAGTGATTGCAATATTTAACAGTTTTTTTCCAACCGGTGCCCTCAATACCTTTCTCTGTAAACCTCTTCAATCAATTTTAGACCTCATACCCACCTTTTTTTGCGGTGACTAATGCAAATGCATCCTGTGCTACCACGGGGATATAGCGCAGTTATGTGAGACTCCAACCCACTAAAAGTCCAAGGCGTTCTCCTGTGCCGCTTATTGCGGGAACACAGGCACGCGTTAGCACTAGTCCGTGAACCCGCTGCGGCTGTCTGTCACCGGACCCTCCTCTGGGGAGTACTCCCCATCAGCGGCGCAGCAGAATACATTGCACGCCGTGACCATCCCGTGGACCAAACCAGCACATGGTCGCCAGACGCCACGCATTTTTTTTTATCAATGATATTTTAATACAGAGTTGCTACTTAATTTTAAACTCGCCAAACTTATACGTTGTATGGCCCCCATGTATGGCCCTTGGTCCCCCTGTGACGGGTTAGGTCAGTGGCCCCGCCACCTACCACTTGGATAAGCTTGCAGGGATAGGGAGAGCGGCCAACGCTATACCGACTATCCTCCTCTCCTGTGGCCCCACCGCGTCCGCCATCAGATGGTGGCGATCCCGTCCAGGCCGCGGAAGGTAGGAAGAGTAGAGCACCGCAATACCGGCACTCCTCTCCCGCCGCGATCTCCTACCCTCAGCCGCGATGCCTCCCATACGACATCGCGGGCGATGCTCAGTTGCGATGTCGCCCAAGCGGCACCGCAACCTACTTGTTGGCCGCTACGTGGCAATAGCCCCGACCAGCGGCCCCTCCTCGGTTTCCTCTTCGCTTCACCGCGGATTACCTGGCCACGGCTACTGAGCGCCTCGACAATGCGGGAACCCACCGGGGGTGACCTTATACCCGCCTATATGTTAGGCCAATTACATTAGTAAGAACAATTTTTTCACCAGTCAAAGTACGTATTTTATTTGCACTCATTAGTTAAGCTTTTAAAGGCAAAGTCTGATAAACACTAAGTTTATTAGAACCTTGAACAAATCAGTAGTTGTTAGAAGCGGTAATGAGTCGTCGGAACCAATTAGCTTTATTGTTCATCTTTATCAGACCGACGTGACGCGATGAACGTGTTTGGTCCATGTTTCCCTGTCATCTTATACTGTGGTAATAAGATTAGAGATACGTAGGTAGCTGTGCTGAGGGGTTTCACCTTGAGGTTTATTAAATACTTGAAACCACCAAGCTCTTTATAAAAAATGGTTTAACAATTTAATTGTGACACTGTAACTAACAGATACTCGTAGAGGAACAACAATAGCCAAACAAATAATTTGATATTATTAAATGTTAAAAGCATAGAAGCAACGCAGTATTACCTTTTCTGGATGCTTCATAACTGTATACAAAATTACAATCAAAATATAGGTAAAATATACTTTTACCTAAAACTTTTTATGGCCAGTGGTCAAAGTCCCGTGATGGACGCATTTTAAGTTACATCACATATTGCTGCGTACTTAATTCAGCTACCACACATACGGCTTTTCCATAACTTCAGCTATTTACGTTTACCTACACCTGAAAAATATGTTTTTTTCCTTTCATTCTACTCGTGAAGGAAAAATACGGCAAGCACACATTTTCTTTTTTTTTTTTTTTTTTTTTTTATTTGTTATAGGCTCGCGTTTGACCACTATCTCGCCTGATGTTAAGTGATGATGTAGTCGAAGGCCTTTTATTTTCATCAATAAAAAGGAAACTATAATTTATAGCTAGGAGTAAGTGTATAAAGCTAAAGATTTGTAGAATTGGTACGTCTTTTTTATAAATAGGCATTTTAACCGAATTTCGATTATGGCTACATATGGCGGTCAATCCCAGTGGAGACCAGTCAAAGACGATGCGGGAGATATAATAATGTACAAATGACTGCGCCAAACACAAGCGCTCTCTACTCCTTCACTTTCTTTCAAAATCCTCAATGGAAATAGTTCGAAAATTAGTAGTCTGAGACTTGGCAAGCACGATAAACCGTCCTACAATTCATCTCTCTCCGGTCACATCAGATAGGATAATAATAAATTATATGATTTATTTTGAAAAATCCCGATTTCAATTACGTGTTTTATCAATGAATCAATCATTCATCAATAAATCATACCTACTTTAAACAAGTAGCTATGTACTACTACTGGTTTAAATCGTTAACATGAATCGTAACAGGGGCATTAATGTAAACATAATAAAACCGCATAAACACGTATGATGACGAAGGATTTATTGTGTCTTGTATGACCAATATTGGCCGTACAATTGACGTCATGATTTCATTCCAATTAGAAATACTGCGTAGGGATATTAACTTGCAGTACATGGCTACGTAAATAAAATTAATAATTAATTATTTACTTGTTGCGATAGTAAAATCAACTGAAATGAAGTATTTGAGTATTCATTTTCTTTTTCAATTTGGTGATTTAACAGTTTGACGATAGGTAGTCCGAACTTTATTTTTTTAATCATCAACAGAGAAGCTTTTTTCAGAATAACGAAGAATTATTTTTCTTATAAAAGTTTCAAGCTTCTTAAAGATAAAGATATATTTATTTGCTCAAACACGTGTATACATGCAAGAATAAACAATAAGTGCATGCAGGATAACATTAAAAAGATACAAAAAGTTCGGACATGTTTGCCACATACTATGGCGTGCAAATATTTTAGAAGTTAATATCCATGAACAATTACGAAAATTAATTTTATCACAATAATTAAAAAATGTCAAACAATAAAAAAATGCATAAAAATAATAAAAATGTCAAATAAAAACTAATTTCAGATAAAGATGTACGTCAAATCTATGTGAAATATCAATCAAATAAACAATTACTAAAATGAATTCAAAGTTCTTATTATACCTCATATGACTTTAAAACGCCTGCACTATTGGTAGACCTATAACAACTTATAAAAAAATATCTTCTATCTTTTACAGGTCCGCAACGCAACCGCAATCTTCATCATCAACCTGTCCTGCTCCGACCTGCTGTTCTGCTGCTTCATCCTCCCTCTGGCTGCCTCCACCTTCTATAACAGATCTTGGGCTCATGGCAAAATCCTCTGCCTCATGTTCCCCTTCGCCAGATATGCGCTGGTCGCTGTATCTCTGTTTACGGTCCTGGCCATCACTATAAACAGATACGTCATGATATCGCATCCCAGTCTTTATCCTAAGTAAGTATCTTTGTAAAAGGGCAGTTTCTTCCTTTCAATATATCTGTTAAGTGTATGTGGTGCATGTAATAGTAGATTATTGCATCGAGCAAAAAGTAATTTATTATTGCACCGAGTGCCTGATTTAGTGCTCTAATCTAACAGGCACGAGGGCAATATAAATTACTTAAGGCGAGGTGCATAATCTGCTTTTCTTTCAACTATTACCGATAGGAATAGTAGATAAAAGAAACTCATATCAAACAGTTAAAATAGAAGTTTAATTATTGAAATTAAAAGTTATACTTGAACAATTATTAAACGTAAGGTTAAGAGTTTTGTTGGGCAAATTTATATTTGTTTGTTTAACTTGGGACTGAATAATATTATCAGACGAGGTAGATGGGCAACATGTTGTCGTGAGTTTCTATATCGTCAACCGTAATATTCAATAATTCAGAGGTTCTACAAGCACCACTAACGCCAAAAATTTGAGCAACCTGGAAAGATAGATAATTTTGTTTGTATATTCATACATTCAAATAAAAAATAATATTAAAATAGTAAAATAAAAATATTTGTTTTTTTCGATAAACATACCTTTGTAGCCAAATATATGTCATCAGGGGATTTATTTAAAAACATCTCTACGTTTTGAGCTGTAAAAACTTTAGATTTTTCCTTTTGAACATCCGATGATCGTTTCAAAAACGCTGTGAGTTTTGAATATTCTTTGATATGCACATTGTGTCTTGTGCTAACAGTGGATTTTAGCATTGAGTATATGGACCACAACGAAGATGGCTTCATTTTTTTCGATAGTTCACTAAAGTTAGCCAAAAATACACTCTCTGAGAACGACTTTGCTCCATTTCTATCTTTCCAATCAATAAATTTCTCATAAGATTTTACGTATTGTACTCGAGATTTTAAGGGTAAAAGATTTTCTATAACACTGTCGGCTTCATTTAGAATGTTTTCCGGAGTTAATGTGTCGCTAGATGATTCCATTTTAATTCGAAGCCGAAGCACTCAAAATCAGATAGTATCACACTTTATCGTTTCCAAAAATATTGTCAAGCAAAATTAACAAAGTTCCCGCCAAATCACTTTTTTAAATTTCTTTCATTTTTAAATCAGAGTTAGCAGCAATCATTTTTTAAATTTGGAACAAGTAGGATAGAAACGAATAATACGTACGTAAAAAAAAAGTATTGATATCGGCTGGCTGAATAGAGCTAATCCATTGAGATTGGCACCTTTTGGTGCGATTAAAAAACAAACTGTGCAATAATGAAATTTCATTCATTTTTATTGCTCTAGAGCATTAAAGACTCGCTTTGTACTGAGTTTTTAGTGTGATTGTGATGAAATTAAAGCATAGTTGGAAGAAAAACTATTGACAAGCTCGCCATACAATAGCGTTACTTACTAAAAATGGTATATGTGATATTATTGAAGGAAAGAAAGAAAGAAAAGTTTATTTGTCAGAATGTAGTAGGTTACCATAGGTGTTTTATGGTTTTTCAGGGTATCATACATTCTACCGAATCGGTGTACAAATATTAAGCTTATTATCTACTTATAATTATATTTTACTATCTAATACTATAACAATGTTATTGTCATCGAGAAATTCTTTAGTAGAATAATAACATTTATTTAACAGAAAATCAAATAATTTCCTTCTGAAAGACGTTATTTTAAGATTCTTTAGGTCATTTGGAAGTTTATTGTAAATTCTGATAGCCATACAGAATGATTTTTTACTATATAATGTTGTGCGTTGGCTTGGTACGGATAATTTATTGGGGAATCTACTATTTCTATTTGTTACACTAATATTTCTAGTAAAGAGGCCAAGGTTTTTGTAGACAAGCATGGAAATTTCGTATATGTAGAGACAGGGCAATGGCAGGATACGTTGTTTTTTAAATAAGGGTAAGCAGCTATCTAGGTAGTCAGCACCACATATTGCACGTAGACACTTTTTCTGTGCTCTGAATGTTCGGATTAAATCCACAGAATTCCCCCATATGACTATTCCGTAGCGTAAAACTGAGGAAACATAACCGTGGTACGCACATCGTGTAGCATTGGGAGTAGCTACTAACTACATATTTGGGTTGGAAACATAAACGAAATTCATATACAGGGTGGACCATAATGGTGTTGGCGGTTTAAATATTCGATTTAAAAAAACTACGAAACATAATACAAATATATTTGTATTGTTAAAAAGTAGAAGCATAGGAATTTTTAAGACTTAAAAATAATGTTGTCCAAATGGCTTCCCTCGGCTGCTTGGCACTCTTGGAACCGAAGTCGCAAATTTTGGAAAACTCGTTGAAAAGTTGTTCTCGGTATTTTGTTACTTTCCTGAATAATATTCCTCTTCAGCTGCTCTAAATTGGTCGGATTATTCTCGTAAACTACCGATTTGAGGTAGCCCCATAGAAAATAATCGCATGGAGAGAGATCGGGGTTACGTGGGGGCCATTCAATATCCTCCCTTTTCGAGATGAGTTTTCCGGGAAAAACATTTTTCAGCAGCTCTATGGATACCCTAGCCGTATGAGATGTGGCCCCATCCTGTTGTAACCACATACTCGAGGTATTGCCTTGAAGTTCTTGCAAAGCTGGCACCAAAAAGTCTGTTATCATGTTGCAATAATTGTTAGCTCTAATCGTCATCGCTTGCCCTCTTTCGTCCTCAAAAAAGTATGGCCCAATAATACCGGTTGACGTTATCCCAGCCCACACGACAAGCTTAGGGCTGTGAAGTGGACGTTCATGCAAGCGTCGGGGATTAGTCTCGGACCAGAACCGACAATTTTGCTTGTTCAAGAACAACTTTTCAACGAGTTTTCCAAAATTTGCGACTTTGGTTCCAAGAGCGCCAAGCAGCCGAGGGAAGCCATTTGGACAACGTTATTTTTAAGTCTTAAAAATTCCTATGCTTCTACTTTTTAACAATACAAATATATTTGTGTTATGTTTCGTAGTTTTTTTTTAATCGAATATTTAAACCGCCAACACCCTTATGGCCCATCCTGTATATTTTGTTTCAGAATTCCAATTATTTCAACCAAATGCCATTAATGACAAAATTGGTCATACTTCCTTATTAGTCACAATAACGAATTTATTTACTTTCGATTTATTCAATGGATTTTTTTGTTGTGTCAACAGATTATACACGACCAGGAACATATGCTTGATGATGGCAGGCCTCTGGATATTCCCTTTCGGAGCATTGATACCTACTTGCCTCGGGCTCTGGGGCGAGTTCAGCTTGGATACCATCACTGGTTCATGTACCATCGTCCCCGACGATAACGATAATTCACCGAAGAAATTCCTCTTCATCATTGCCTTTCTACTCCCAAGCGCAGCGATCATCTGCTGCTACGCCCGAATTCTGTGGATTGTCAGAAAAACCGAAAAAAAATCACACAACAATGCTACCCAAATGAAAAATTTAAGCATGAGTACGACGACAATAGCGACAAGAATAGTGGATTTGGACAAACGTCCGTCCAGAAACACAGTGCCCACTTTCCCTATGAGTTGCTTCATGCATACTGGCGCTGAACTCTCTTCATCTACCGAAAGTACTCATTCCGATCCTGAGAGGCAGTCCACAGCTCCTGAAGTTAAAGGGCGTTCACTTGGCGATAGTGACAAAAACTTTCGTCGCAGTTTCATAGCCACGATAAGATGGACCACAGCGCCAACGAAACCACGTCTTCCTACGAAGAAAGACAAGAAATTACTTACCATGATAGTGGCTATCATGGTCTCATTTTGTGTGTGCCATCTGCCAATCACGTTGATGAAGACAATATTCTTCGAGACGACGACGCATTCGGTAGCAAACGTGTTTGGGTACGTACTGATATATTTCACGACTTGTGCGAACCCCGTCATCTATGTTGTGATGTCCAATGAATACAGACAAGCATACAAAAATTTGTTTAAATGTAAGCGGTGAGATTTTTTTAATTCTCCATTGACGTAAATATATTCAATAGGCTGAAATATATAAATTTTGTGGAACAAATATTTATGAGTCAGCCGTGACTGATGCTAGGCAGAATTAAGTTGTGGATCAATTCAAAGTATTGGATAAAAATAATTTAAGTGTGACAATGACATGTTAGTACCATTGTACTTGTTTCTGTTATTACCTTTTAAATTGTGATACATAAAGTTCTCTCTATTTAAATAATATTATTGAAGATACTTTATCATATCTACATACATACAAATACAATTTGAGAATTAATTATTTCGAAACAAACTGTTACATTCCGATTTCAAGCAATTGCTATCAGAATAACATCCATTACATCCAGCTGTTTATGACGACATGAGTCTATCCTATTACGTCATTTAATTGTACATAGTTAACTAAGCTTTAGCAATAATGTATAGCGAAAAACTTTAAATAAAATAACTTTAGAAAGCAATCAACTTACTCAGGTAGTGTATTACTATATCGACGATATTAAAGTAGAACTTGGAAATAAAACTTGATATAATAATAAATTTTTCGCAGTAATTGTTATATAGAACGGTTCTTGTTATAAGATATGAATGAGATAATCGAATTAAAATATAAAATACAAAGTATTTGAAAAGTATTTGAACTTTACCAATCAATGCTTAATCAAATGTATACAAAATTTAATTTAAAAAGGAACTGAAGCTTAATACCTCTATGTAGTTTATACAAACTAATGATATTCAAATCGAAATCAATACGATTACTCACTCATGTATCTACTATGTATAGTAAGATTTATACGATAAATAATACCTATTCGTATTAAGTATTACAATAATAAATCTAAACATTTATAAACAAAATTAAACGAAGAAAACAATTCGGGTTATAATTAATAAAAATCGAAGACCTCTTAATTAAAGGTGACGATTGTTTGTCCCGACCATAATGACGTGTTCGTGCAGTAATCGCGGTTCAATTCTACGTAACAATCATAGAAACTAGACCACTTATTTTTCAACTCTATTCCAAAGGAATAGAATTCAAAATTGATTGAAGGAACAAAGGGGCTGATGGCACATTATTTCCCTATTTTTGCGGTTAACGCATGAACGGTTTCTTTGCCGAAGCAAATAATAGTCACCTACTAGAAAAGGTGTTTCGTACTAGTGTACAATATCAATGTGTGATATTATTGTAAATAAGGAGGATGTCAAAGACATAGAATTAAAAAAAAAAACGTTTCGATAACGATTAATATTGAATCGAAGACGGTGCTGTTTCGTTTGATTGAAACGGAAAAATTGAAAATGGAAGTTTCAGATGGTAATAAAGTTAATCTTAATAATGTTCGTAGATCTAAAACTGAGACAATGTCCTTTTATTTGCAACATTTTGAGAATCGAATCTCATTAAAATATGGCAGCATCGCTTGAACATTTTATTAGTTAAGTCATTAATTAAAATAATATATCTAGCTTGTAAATTACAAATCATCGCTTTGATTGATTCAATAAAAGGTTAATATTTAAAAGACGACCATTCCAAATGATTGTCAGTTTTCGACGGAATATTAAAATGTTACTAGTGTTTAGAATTAAATGTTTTATATGATAGATAAGTATATATGTTAGATAAGTCGTAACCGAAGTTTTCCCAAAGATATGTTATAAATTGTATAAAGGAAATTTATTTAGTCAATAGGCGATCTTTACTGTATTTTTTTTACTTGGTATGTAAAGCCGTACAGATTTTCAAAAGTTTACTGTGAGTCGGAGCAAATATTATGGAATCTTGAAATTAATTGAGCGGAATTTCCGCTGGTTGAACGCAGAAGCTCGAATACGTATTTTGTTTGATAGCAAACGAATGTAGGATAAATACGCTGTAAAGTTTGACATGGGTCTGATAGGATAAAACTTTGTTACGATTTTGAATAAAAACCACAGAAAATTTATCCACTTGAATTCCTTTGGTTTAAATGAAAGAGTTTTCCCAGTAAAATGAAATTACGAATACATGTTCCAAAACTGTCAATGCAATTTCGAACGGTTGAGTAAGTTTTTGTGAAACTGTCAGCCTAAAGCTTGGATTCCACCAAAGAACTAAACTATATGAGGATTAAGCTATGATACCTGTCAACGTTGAAATGCAAATCGTTAAACCAGAGCGTTTGGCGAAAACCGCGCTTATAGACAAAAAATTTATTACACAAACCGATACCAAATTAAAGTATCCAAAAAATTGTCATGTAATGTAGCTAAAAATGTGGTCAAAATTTCCTTATTTAGAATAATATTGATTAAGTTTTCATGTAGATACCAAACGAGTTATTTGTAAAATATTATTTTGATACGAATTCAAATAGACTTATTACGCCTATTTATTTGTTTCACAAGTTAAATTAGAATCGGGCTGTGACAAAATCATTGGGTGAATAGGGAATTATTATTTCTTAGAAATAAACCTTCATACAAAACGAACTGCTGTTAACTTAAGAACATTAGTCATCAACATGAATTTGAATAAAGGAAATAAACCGAATGACACAAGAAATTATTCAGTCCTTTGTTTGAGAACTCATTGTTTTGTTACCGAGTCTATGTAACAACGAATTTCAACAGTGAAACTGAAAGCAATCAGCACTTCTAAGCAGATTAAGAGCTGTTAGTGTTATAATTGCTATGGAATATTAACAGCTCTTCTAACCTCATTTGATGTGGTGATAGCGTTCAGTCGGTATATTTTATAAAAATGTCCCCGTGAAAATTTCGGCGAAGTGAGTGTGCAGTGTAATCATTCCACCCTAAAGCTATGCCAGCTTACTTCACCTCAGTTTTCACGGTGAGTTATTTACAGAATAATACTAAAGATTCGTTAGTAAAATTCACCCTTAATCTTATGTAAAAATTAGGTCGACTATATGGTCTTGAATGATATGGAGTCATCAACTAATTAGTTCATTATGCTAAAGGGGGCTAATTTTAACTTTAGTGTATCGTTCCCCACAATGATTCAGTCACAATCCTACAAAATCGTATAGAACTGTAATAATCACAGACATAAATCTAAATAGATATCGCAAGTCCCTCCATCTGTAAGAAAACCAGGCGTGCCACTTTTTCACAAACAATTTAAAAACAAATTTACTTACCAATAAAAGAAAATATTTCCAATGGCTCGGCCAACTTTTTCTATACATTCTTTACAGCTCAATATGGCATAAAAAAGCATTTTTCTAGTTTCCGGTGCCGCCAATGCTAAATGAAAAGCTCAGATTACGACCATTTTTTCATTCACCACAGTTTTTTGGCACGCGAAGCACATATTACAATCGCGTCATCTAGTTAAGTTTATGTTTGCGGTTATTATGAAATACTCTTTTGTATTGCGTATGAGAACATAGCAACACCAAGACGTAGGTACCAAAGAACCAACACCAGGGGCCATAACCCTTTAGCCATTGTACTTACCAAAGATATGATTAAAAATAAATTATAAAATATTACAATATTTAATAGTTTTATTTTACCCGAAAGTGTGACTTACCTGATGGTGATTGGTCAAAACTATCTATGAGTAACTGCGACAACATATAATAACAGGAACGTAGTAATCACAGAGACAAACTTGTTATTACGACCTGAAATTACTTAGGCACCCATACCCTAGAAAAAAAACCGAACAAGTGCGAGTCGGACTCGCGTACCAAGAGTTCCGCAAACAGCTACATTCACCAAAATAATTAGGTAACATTACTAAAGTTCATTAAAATTTTAAAGCACCAAACATTGCTCTAAAGATAAGAAAAACTCGATTGAGGAACAAAAGTATCTTTGGCATTGGAAAACTGTTGGCACCATAAATCAGTCATAGGTGACCGATCAGTTTATCACTACAAACTTATGGTTTTCGGCTTTATCCTTTACTTGTGCAAACAGACATTGCTTGTTCCTAAACTCCTTGCACGCAGGCTTTCCATCGCGCATGGAACGCTGCTGTTTAAGGGCCTACATGCGCTTTAGTGCCGGTAACTTTCTAAAGCATACTCCTAAGTAACGGCTAGGTTAAAAGGTTTGAAAAAAGATATATATTTATTATTGTTTCATGTACATTATTTTTTAAACATAGTTTTTTCGTATAACAAAGAGTTTTGCTTTAACAAATAATTAGCAACACGACATTTTTCGCAACTTTTGGATACTCCTCCAAAACGACGTGGATATTTAAAAATATTTTTACACATAAAGATTGATGGCTGGAATTTCTCCATAACTGACATGTATGGAGTATGCTTTAGAAAGTAACTGTTTTACGGCACTAAAGCGGATGTAGGCCCTCAACAAGGTAATTTCAGTGGCTCACCTTCTAAAACGATAAACCATTAATAATTATTCCTTCAAATATCACCTGAAAGGTGTGGAAATGGTTAGAATATATAACTCCCTCCATACGTAGCCTACCTACGTTCGAATCAGCTTAATACATGAACAGAAAATAAAGATGAAAGCCGTCACGTAACCGGGTCAATTAATTTGCCAATACCGAAATAGATTTTTTTTCTCTACTTACTGGGATACGTGTGGATGTAGGGCGAAATTGACCTGACCAGAAAGGCATTGAGTTTCGCCTCTAATGGACTGCCCTAGGCCGAATACGGCAAATGCCATGTTTTATTTATTAGGTATCTGATGGAACGCACTGACCTTTAAAATGTATCAAAAATGTTGGGAGTATGTTTGTTGATATCTAATATTTCACAAGCGGGTATTGAAATGCCAAAAAACAGCAAACGATAAAATTATTTACTTATTAAATTGAATAAAACGATGTCATCATCATCATTTCAGCCGAAAGACGTCCACTGCTGGACATAGGCCGCCCCCAGGCGTCGCCGCATTGGCTCATCCCGTGCGTCTCGCATCCAGCGCTTTCCCGCAACCTTAACCAGGTCATCGGTCCACCTAGTGGGAGGCTTACAACGTATCGTCTTCCGGTTCGCGGTCGCCATTCCAGAACTTTTCGGCCCCATCGGCCATCCTTTCGAATAAAACGATGTAACTAATGAAATTAACCTACAATTACTATGGATTTGCACCCTGGAAACAATTTTATTTAGTTTGTGAACTATAAATATAAATAATAAATAACTATAAATATTATAATATTAATTTGGCAAAATTATATCCCACTCGGATAATTTAATTGATTTCAGTTAATTCCCGCAGTATTTATTTGAATAATTTATTTAAGTAGTAGGTATGTATCATTTATTTATGTAGTTAATTAGCAATATGTTCTATAACTGCAATAAATTCCAATTTACACGGAATTACTACACCATTTTATCGTAGCTTTATTAATTAAAAGCTGTGCTCGTGGCTTCGCTCCTGTTAACTGCCTGTACTACCCTACTTACCTACCTACCTGTATCTATTCTACTTATTGTTATTTTTTTTTTACTATTTACTCTAGGGAAAAGAATATCGACTTCATACAAAAAAACGAAGAAAACGCACGCGAAGGGTTCCGTACCATTATCGCAAAAAAACGGGAAAAAAATCACGTTCGTTGTATGGGAGCCACACTTAAGTATTTATTTTATTCTGTATTTAGTACTTATTATTATAGCGGCAACAGAAATACAACATCTGTGTAAATTTCAACTGTCTAGCTATCACGGTTCATGAGATACAGCCTGGTGACAGACAGACAGTCTTAGTAATAAGGCCCCGTTTTCACCCTTTGGGTACGAAACCCTAAAAAGTAACGATGGATTTGCTGCGCGCCATCTAGTAGCTCTCTAGAACACCACCCGGAAACGAAAATATAAAAAAAGGTTATGCGATTGCAGCAATCCCGAGATTTGCCGTCATTTATTGAAGAGTTCTATATATCTCAGAAGTTCTAAATTAGATCTTCACTTATTTTAATGGGACCAATTTGGGAACACACTCTTTCTTATTTTTTTCATTTCAAACAAAAAATATTCAAAATCAGTCCACAATTGAAGGTGATATCGGTGAAAATAAACAAAAAGAAATTCATCCCTGGGACTCGAACTCGTAACCGTAAGTGTATTAGGCCACCACATTTACCATTAGGCTATTCAGACGGGCTAGAGCGGCAGCGAATTACGAACCACATTGCACGCACGTCAACGTCATTAATTCATTATTGACATTAGTAATGTAATTAGAAACCTAAAATCTCTTAAAACGTATTATTTTAGTCTCGTGCATTAGATCCCAAATTATTATTTTTGCTCTAGGCACACTTGAAATAGCCCTTGAAGGTATGTCGTTGATTCGGCATAGAGAGTTGACCCCCCTGGTCCGCTGCGTCCCCGCACAAGACCATGGCGGGCGGATTTTAGGGACCCTAATTACCTACCTTTTTTTTCTATTCCATTATTGCCATTCTTCCGCGGAAAATCTTAACACACTCCATTCAGAAAATGACGCGTAGTAGTATGGTTTAGCGTATGTTGCGATACTTTATTTCTGGAACACTTTACATTCATCAAACTTTTGAGAGTGAACCGATTGCGATGAAACAAAAACTATGTAATACTTCAAGTTGCATTTTACGTGATGCGTGCACAAATAAACAAACAAACAGACAAATATTCCAAAAATGCTGGAAATGTGTTGATTCTCCTTTAACACCCTGGCTATTTTTTTTTGGAAATATGTATTGATTCTTCTCCGAATTTAATTAATTATTTTATCATAGACTGTTTTCATTCTGTATAATTGTATTAGATTAAACCTATTTTGTATCTCATACACACAATCATAATATACTTAAAAAACACAAAAGCTTCAGAAAGTGTTGACTTGTTAGTTGTTGTAGTTACCAATAGGTAATTTATCCACCTATTTCATTACCATCGAATGTTTGAAATGGCACAATCAAAAAGTATGTAAAAATAAGTTTCAAATGAAAACCAAAAAAATAATAGCATAACGTGTTACTTTATTGTACACCAGATTATAACAAAGAAAAGGAAACTTGAAACTAAAATACATACAACGGGCGGCCTTATCGCATGCTGCGATCTCTTCCAGGCAACCTGGAATAGACAGTGATTGCCTGGACATAAAATAGGGTTGTCATTGGTGTAACAAATAAAATTAGCAATATTGACTGATAGTCGAGTCTTTTAAACACGAGTACAAGTAGCAACTGAGCGCGTTTTATTGAGTTGGGCAATGCATTCCGCAGACGAGCAGCCTGGACAGTAAAAGATTTAGAAGTTGCAAGAAAGTGGTGAAATGTTTTGGCATTTTAAGTCGCAAATTATCTGTTGACCTAAAAAAAAAAAGAAAAAAAGAAGTAAAGTTTTCGTGTGTGAATCACAGATAAACTGAAAACGATCCTTGAGGTAAAGAGGAGTGGAAGGAATAAAGAGCACATTATATAAAAGAGAAAGAATATGAGCATTCTAACTAATGACCTGACGTCACACAAAATATTGTATCACACAAGAAACGTCTATGGGGCGATTTGAACACAAAGGTACAATAGTCAGCCGTTGGGCAGTTGTCCGGACCATTTCTTTGTTTTGTTTTTTTTTTGCGTGGTAAAATGCTCATGCATACTGGGCTACCACGGAGAGTTAGCGCAGTTATGTGGGACTCGACGTCGTGACCGCTCAAGGGACCAAACCAGCACATGGGTGCCAGACGTCCCCATGTATGGCACCCGTGGTCCTCCTGTGACGGGTCTGGTGAGTGGCCCCGCCACCTACCACTTTCAGCCTCAGGGGATTGGGACCTCTTCTGCGGCCCCACCGCGTTCGCCATTATACGGTGGCGACCCCGTCCAGGCTACGGAAGGTAGGGAGAGCGGCGAACCGTAATACCGGCACTCCTCTCCCGCCGCAGCCTCCAACCCTCAGCCACGATATCGTATGGCTCCATACGACAACACGGCCCGCCTCAGTTGCGATGTCGCCTCTGTTACCAAGCGGCACCACAACTTACTTGTTGGCCGCTACGTCGTCGGGTTAATCGGATCAAAAGCCCTAACGAGCAGCCCCTCCTCGGGTTCCTCTTGGCTTCACCGTGGGTGACCATGCCATGGCTACTGAGCTCTCGTACTTCGACGATGCTGGTACCCACCGGGGTGGAGTTGCCCGGACCAGACACAACCAACCAACCGACTCACCTTCAAAATCAAAGTTCGCGAACTCATTCGCAAGAAATTGGCAGCAGATACCGTCACAGCGCATTTTTTTCAATTGTATTTATTGATTATTTAAAGCTTATATTTATGAATTGTCTAATATATATTTAAATCCATTCACTATCGTTAGTAAAACAACGAGCACCTACCACTATTTTCTCTGCATCACCCAAAGGTTTATCATCATCATCAGTCTTTTAGCGTTCCACTGCTGGGACACAGGCCTCCTCTCTGTAAGAGAGGAAATGGGCCATAATTCACCACGAGGGCCCAGTACGGATTGGTGGATGTCACATGTCTTCGAATTTTGAGTTGTAGGACGTGCCGGTTTCCTCACGATGTTTACCTTCACCGTTTTTAGGGCTGTGGTTCTACACGTAAGTCGGGGCCGTAACCACTGGGTCACCACTGCTCCCATCCCATGCAACCCAAAGGTGGACTGGTAGAAAAATGCCTAAAGCATTAAATCCGCCTCTGTTCATTTGTGTACTTAAAGTATTAAATTAAATATATCCACTCTGTTCTAAAAAAAATGTCTCATACGTATTTTCAACAGTCTACTGAATAAACTCCATTTTCTTAGTATAAGAATAATAAACAGACCTAACTATCCTACATATTGCTAAAAAAAGAGAATTCGATGATCTAAATAAGGATTTAATCCTGAGTAAAATTCTCGGATTCGTATTCTATCATTTATCACTGACCTAAAGGGAAAAAGATGAATAATCATAAATGTCCGTCCATCAGTATTTCTACATATCTACTTATTCCAAAGGATGGTATATATCGGGATGAAAAGTAGCCTTTGTGCTATTCCAGACTATAATCTATATCCGTTCCAAATTTAATTCCAGATCCGTTCTGCCGTGATTGAGTAACCAATATCACATCCAAACTTCAGTTATAATATTAATAAGATTATTTGTTCAGTGAATTACCATTTCAGTTGCGTAGGTTTTGGAACATATCTAAAGTAAACAGTAATATATCCACATTTTGTGTAGAATAATACCAGCCTGTAACTGTGCCACAGGTTTGATCTAAGGCCCCTTCTCATACAGAGAAGGCGCGAACAATAACCACCACAAATACTCAAGGGGGGTTGACAATTTCAGACTTAAATAAACCTCATACGATTATAAGCCCAGGTTTCTTCACGATATTTTCCTGCACCGATGTCAGTGATATGAAAAAGTCACATTAGTACTTACCCATATTACCACTGAGCCAGGCCTTATTGACTTGCTGGGTCATCACCACTTTATGGACATTGGTTGGTTGTAAATTACTTATAGGTAACCAGCTGTTGCCCGCGACTTCGTCTGCGTAGCATTAGTGCTTCGAATAGCCATGTTTTTTATATCGCGCAATAATATTGCAAGTTTTCCATGCAAACTTCCACCCCCCCCTTACCACAAAGGGGTCTCAAACTAACATACAAAAAAATTTCATCTAAATCAGTTCAGCGGTTTAAGCGTGAAAAAGGTAACAGACAGTCAGACAGACAGAGTTACTTTCACATTTATAATATTAGTATGGATACGACACCCATTGACAAGACTTTTGTCAAATTTTTGACATCTGACTATCCGTAACGACTGTCAGAGTAGGTCTAAATGACAAGCTGGGGCATTTCCGAGGAACAGAGAATCATTATGACTGTATTATATGGATGGCCACACTTACATGCATAAAATAAACTACAGTATTATTCCTCATTTTTCTCTTTTTACTTATTCCCTGTTTCTATAATACTTAACTAAAAATAACCACATAATATACACTTAAATAAAAAAAAATAAAAAAAACTACGAATTCATATAAAAGGGCCGTCAAAAAATTCGTCCACATCGCTGTCAACGTGAAAAGTGCCCGGAACGCTGGCAGCATTGCCTAGTTGGATGGCAATGCTGAGTCTCTGGCCGAGGAAAAACCCAGCCCTCTGGTCACGTGATGAGTCGACTAACCGTTTTCTTACATCTTGAAATACTCGATGAGCACTCGGACCCCATTGACCTAATGTTTCAACCCCAAACGGCTCAAATATATAACTTCCAATAAGTTTGTTGTATTTGCGCCGTTTATTTTTTCCTCATTTAAATATTGGTTTTATTTAAGGCAGTATTATTTAATATTAAAATATTTTTAAATAATACTGCCTTTTTTTGTCCAGATGACCGAATAATTTAATTTGGTTTCTACTGAGGCGAATTAATTACACGAAGTAAAATGCGGCAAATGCAAATTGTTTAAGCATCTTTTCCATTAATATTGGGTTTTCAATTTTGTTCCGTTAAATGTGTCGTCAACCGGCGAACGTTTAGGCAATTAATTATTATTTAAACGCTGTATTAAAATTAATTAATTTCATAATGTTCATCTCATTAGTGCGCTGACCTGTCGCTGCCGGCCGTAGTCGAGTCTATGGTCGGTAGCAAGGAGTCCTGGGACGCGGTGGTATCCTTCTGCGAAACGGTCGTCTCGCAAAAGGAGGCTGCGGAGAGGGAAAGGGAGATTTCATCTGCTCACCCAATCCACAGCAGACGCGCCGGGCGTCGGCCGAGGGCGGACAACGCCCTCTTCCGGCCCCCCTAAACGGGTCCAGGGCACTAATCAGGACCCGAGGTGGTGGCGCGTAGTGTTCCACGCGCGCCCCTCTTAGATGTTGCGGGGGGAGTCAAACACCTCACTTCCCCCCAACCTGAGATCGAGGCCAGCATAGGCGGGCCGGTACTAGCTGGTGGTAAAAAAAAAATGTGTGGACGTTACTATCCAATGACGTTACGACGCGACGACGATGCTCCCGTCAGGTGACACCTACCAGCCCCGCTCCCCGCGCACCCGCGCACCTTGGGAGTGTCGCGTACGAATTTGCCAAGCTTTAGCGATATCATCTTTCACACAATCGATGCATCGTTTCTTTTGTCTACTTCAATTCTTATAACCCACTTTAAAATTGATTTGAGCGAGATTTTGTTCCGAATTCCAGGTTGGCTGTAAACAATCATGCCTTTGGAAATTTTGCCATAGGCATGGTAAAATAACTTCAAATTATAGCAATATTTAATGAGTTAAGAGGATAATATGTACGCTCACTATCATTTTAAATGGGATATCGGACCTATGCGGAAACCACAAAAAACTTCACTTATCCTTTTAGGCTTCCGTAATCAACAAACGCTTATAGTTTCGCCATGCCCGTCTGCCCGTCCGTCCGCAGCTTAGCTCAGAGTCTATTGTACTAGAAAGCTATAATTTGTCATGGCAGTGGCATAGCCGACAAAGTGTTAAAATTAAATCAAGAAAAAAAGAAATTATCGTCTATCCCATAGTGGGGGTATCGTTGGATAGGCCATTCAAAAATATTACGGGTATGTGAAAACCATTTTTCGATAGAGGTATCCGTTTGAGTAAAATTAAGCTTTAAATTGCTAAGTTTTGTTAGAGTCAAGTGTTCCCCGCCCTGCCAGCCAAATGGTTGCTTTTAACTAAATGAAAAAAAATACGGTAGTAGTATATAAAGTATATAACGAAATTAAAACGAAAACTATCACAACTAAGTAGGCTTTACAAGCTTACGAGCAATAGTCGACCAACTTATAAAATGTACCTAGAAAAATAAAAGTAAATCTTTTCGTTAGAGCAATGTTCAGTGCTTTCATTATTTAAGTACTTCAGTTTTTTTACCAAATTATGTTGGTGAATGTTTGAACGACTCGCATTTGGCCGATTTTTTGTCATATGTATGGTTAGGCATATACATATACGGTATATGATATACGTAATATTGGCAGACGAGGCATTCATTAGGTATTACTGAAAACTAAATGATGACAAAAGTAAATTTTAAAGAGTACACCAGGGCTTTTAGTAAATAGTTTTCAATTTAAATTAAAAAAATATTAACATCAAACCGATTTTTTTTATTTTTTATTTGTTATAGGCTCGCGTTTGACCACTATCTCGCCTGATGTTAAGTGATGATGTGGTCGAAGGTGAAGCACGCTTGCCTAGAAGTAACCTATTCACTCTTGACTTGAAGACCCCTAGGTTGTAGCTATCGGGAAACAAAGACGCCGGCAGGGAATTCCACTCCTTAGCTGTACGCACAATGAAAGTATTTTCGAAACGCTTTGTGCGTATGGGTGGGATATCAACCATGTAACGATGGCGCATTGCCGTACGTCTTGTAGTCCGATGATGGAAAGGGCTAGGCGGAATCAAATTGTGCAGTTCCATCGCACACTCCCCGAAATGTAACCGATAGAAAACCGACAGGCTGGCAACTCGTCGTCGGTGTTCAAGGCTCTGGAGCTTTGAGTCGACCAGCGCATCATTGCCGATAAGTCTCCTGGCCCGTCTGTCAATCGACTCAAGTGCGTCAAGTTGGTACCTGGCAGATCCATCCCAGAGGTGAGAGCAGTACTCCATGCATGACCGAACTTGCGCTTTATACAAGTTGAGCAGCTGTTCAGGCGTGAAGTACCATCTCACCTTCGCAAGGATCCCCAACTTTTTTGCAGCTAATTGAGCCTTTGCCTCAATGAAATGACCAAAATTGAGGGTCGATGTCAACGTAACACCAAGAAGGTCGAGATGGTCCGTCACCGGCACGGTTACACCACGGAAGGATGGAGCCGGGTGGAATTGGCTCTTTTTTGCGGAAAAAAGACACGCCTGGGTCTTAGCAGCATTGAATCTGACTAGATTGGCATTGCCCCATTCGGAGACTGCCTCCAAAGACAGGTTCAAGCGCTCAACCATGGCCTCCCGAAGAGACCGGACTTGAGGCCCAGTAGCCCGTGCGCCAGACACGTATCTCTCAGCAACAGTGCTGTCGTCTGCATACCCAAAGGTTCCGGGTTTTAGCAGATCATTAATGTGCAGCAAGAACAATGTTGCCGAGAGCACTGACCCCTGAGGGACTCCGGCGTTAATACCTAACTGACCGGACGAGCAGCCATCGATAACCACTCGGATGGACCGATCCTTCAGGAAGTCTGCAATCCAGTCACACAGACCACTAGGCAGACCGAAGGAAGGAAGCTTACCAATAAGGCTCTCGTGCCAGACCCTGTCAAAGGCCTTCGATATGTCAAGGGAGACAGCAAGCGCCTCCCCGTGGTTCTCGATGGCCTCACTCCAGATGTGAATGGCATACGCTAGAAGATCCCCAGTTGACCGGTTTCGGCGGAAGCCGTATTGGCGGTCACTAAGAAGGTCGTTGTCTTCTAGGTATGCCAGGAGCTTATTATTCAGTACACGTTCCATACTCTTACAGAGGATGGACGTTACTGATATGGGTCTGTAGTTGGCCGGGTCAGCTCGACTACCCTTCTTGGGCACGGGCTGAACGTTAGCTTGCTTCCAAGCCTTCGGCACTTTTCCAGTCACCATCGAAAGGCGATATAGGCGTGTCAAGATTGGAGACAATTCAGGCGCACAAGTTTTAAGTACAATTGCCGGGATCCCGTCCGGGCCACTAGCCTTGTTCACGTCAAGGTTACGCAGCACCCTACAGACCTCCCTCTGATGGATGCGAATATCCGACATACTCGTCTCACATCGAACAGCAGAAGGAGGGGGCCGCATGCCATCAGTATTCAGACGCGAAGATTCCGCAAAGAGGGAGGCAAACAAGTTTGCCTTGTCCTCAGCGGAGTGGGCCAGCGACCCGTCAGGTCTCAGCAGTGGTGGTAGTGAGGGGCGACAGAAGTTTGATTCAACCGATTTAGCCAGGGACCAAAACGCCTTGCTACCTGCGGGGTGTGAAGCAAGTTTGTCCCCGATTCTGCTAATATGGTCAAACCGTGCCCTTCGCATCGCCTTTTTGCAAGACTTGGCAGCCCTGTTGAAGGCTCTCTTCTTCTGACTCACGTCATTTGCCTTGCGCACACGAGCGTCGACCCATGCTAGGTACGCCTTGCGTTTAACCGCGTTTGCGCGGTCACACTCGGCGCCAAACCATGGACGGCCAACGCTGGACACCGTTACGTCAGAGAACGGAATGTAGTACTCCATCCCCCGACGCAACACATCTGTCACTGCGTCAGCGCATGACGATGGGTCATCCGAAGAGAAGCAAGTGGGCCGCCAAGGATAGCATGCGAAGAAAGAACGCATACCATCCCAATCTGCTGACTTGTACCGCCAAACCCGCCGGGTGCCTCTTGGGCTGGGATCGGGCGGGGAGTAGACGGATACAGACTTCACCAGACAGTGGTCGGAACTACCCAAAGGTGATGAAATCGACACTGAGTATCGGTCTGGATCAGTTGTCAGCAGAAGGTCCAAGCAATTGGCTGTATGTTAATCAACATCCGGCACCCTAGTAGCCCCTTGGACCAGCTGGGTGAGATTTAGCGCAATCGAAAGATTTCGCATCTCTCGTCCAGCATGGTCAGTGCACTGGTATGGGAAGAGCCACTCCTGGTGGTGGGCATTAAAGTCCCCCAGTAACACTAGTTGGGCGGAGGGATACCGTAGCTGAGCCACATCTGCCGCCTCACTCAGGTACTGTGCGAGCCTGGTTGTCTCCAGATCACCGCTATGCGATCGGTAGACACAGACATAGATGATCTTATCCAGACCTGTGTCCACCAGGGCCCATAGCACTGAATAGTCTTCAAGGTCACGGAGACGCCGATAGCAGATATCGTCCCGGGCGTACATGCATACACCAGAGCGTGGCTTGAACATGTGCTCCAGGGTAAACCCCGGGTAAGACAGGTACGCCACGTCTGACGGGCATCCGATCTGCGTCTCCGTAATGAACAAAAGTGCTGGTTTCTCAGTCTCAAGGTGGTGATGGACTGCGACAAGGTTAGAGTGCAGACCTCGGATGTTGCTGAGGTGCACCTTATGTGAGAGTGAGTGCTGCCGCTGTTCAGCTTTTTTTCTCTTGTTCCTTTGCATTATTGCTGTGAGTGAAGAGGAGGGAGAGGAGAAGGAAGTGAGATGAGGTTCCACGCTTGCAACCTACAGACACGCGCCGATAGGACGCCATCATTGGGGGACTGGTCTGGAGACTGCGGGGACGCCCGAGCCCCCCCAGGAATGTCCATCGGGCACTCTCGTCTGGTCGCCAACCAGCACGATGGCGCATTCCGGGATTTTTCGACAGTTGGCGGGGCAGCCTTTCATGTGGGGCTGGCACACTACTTGGGCCCCCAACTACCTGCGGTTGGCCAGCGGCGCACCGTGCCTCGGATCCCGCTACCCTCCGCGACCAGTCTTCCGATACGTCCATAACAGCGCGAGTCAGGCTGGCCTGCCTGCTGTGGAACAACTACCTCGACCCAACTCCTCTAGTGGCTGCACCGAGCATCATACCGGAACACGACTAGGCCGCTTGGCGGTACGTCTTTGCCCGGTGGGTGGTCGCAAGCCTTCGGCCGAAGCCTACCACCAGTTTGTCACCTGATTTGCACCACCCGGGGACCACGTGTAGGGAATCGAATGGGGTACATTCCTACGGACGCGGGTGACTCAGCCCCTTAAAAAATTAGGTATATGATAAAGGTTTAAAAAAAAAAAAAAAAACAAAAAAAGGGAAAGAAAAGAAAAATTGGCAGTCGAGGCATGCATTACCTACTACTGAAAGCTAAATGATGTCTAAAGCAAATTTTAAAGAGTACACCAGGACTTTCAGTAAACAGTTTTCAATTTACATTAATAAAATATTACCATCAAATCGTTCAGGCATCATTTTATAACAATCAATGTATTCTTGATTGCGTCTATGTTTTATTTTTGCTTGTAAGACAGGTAAAGACTCTTGCACCTCTTAAATGAAAATGGAGCTTTTTGCACCTGTAACGACTGCGCCAATGCTGTTTTAAATCTATAATTTTTTTTCCTTGAGTCTGGGGAAAACCTATAACTAGACAATTTTTTTTTAAATGTTTTAAGCCGTACTTCTTGGAATAAAAAATAAAAATCGATTTCAACTATAAAGCAGGCAAAATTCGTGTCGTATACTCGTGTTTAGTTAATCTAACAAAGAACGTCTGGAAGACACCCCGCCCCAACAAGATCTAGTACCTACACTATCGTAAAAACTTACCTTTAGGACATAAGCGAGGAGGAGGCAAAAAATCTCTGAAACTGATTTATCTGAAACTAAATCGCTTAACATTTGCCCCGTGCGTGAAAAAATGGGCCCGAATTTATTTCGGACAGAAATAACGGCAAGAGTACACCTCACGGATTTCCGATTGATGAAAACATCAGTCAGGGTAATGTGTCGCTCTGTCATGTTCGCGTCATGTGAGAACACGCACCAACAATTCAAATAAATTGGTCAATTTATTTTCTCAAAAACATTTTCTCACCTATTATGAAAGGTGATTTTCGGAAAACAGCAGTTTCCTGGCACACCTTCGTTAATAAATCTGATGGAAATAATATGGGAGTTTTATTAATGGTGGGCATTGTACATGGCTACCGAGTCACGCATAGCTGTTATGTTAATTCGGGTCAATATGCTAAGTTCAGGAAGTAGTGTAGCTACTGAACGCAAGCTGTTGCCCAACATATTGAGCCTATAAATGCCAGTGTGGATTTAGTGGATACAATGTGCATAGATACAGAGTCAATATTATTATTCAGTTCAGGACATCTGCGATAACATTGTTACTATTCAAAAATGAATATACGAGTACATTGGTTGTGTATGGTTGGATCATCATCTTCCTGCACTTGGCCCATGTTACTTGGAGTCGGGGCAACACGTTTTCTTCTTCATTTTTCTTTCATATCACTCCTCACACAGTCCATCCATCTTTTCTTTGGCCTTCCATCTCTATCCATCCACATTTATATTAATAACTCTTTTTGTAACATCTGTTCATCCCTCCTCATCACAAGAACATACCAGTACAAACGGTTTCCTTTCAACTTTTCTGTCACTGGCGCCACTTTCAATCTTCCTCTAATATACTCATTTCTCATTTTATCCATGCTCGTCACTCCGCACATCCATCTCAACATTCTCATCTCTGCTAAATGCAATCTATTTTCATCCATCTTTTTCACAGCTTAACAATCTGATCCATGCAGTACGACAGGTCTAATCACGGACTTGTAAGTTTTCATCCATCTCGAGTTGATCCGGTGAGTGACGTCTCAATTTACCTCGCCATCCCCTTAGGTAAGCGATTCTAAATAACGGAAGTCGGAGTAGATCGGAATGGGTGTTCCAGCGAGAACTATAGGCACGAAACTGGAGAGACCGCCAAATTCGCAGAACAAGTATTCTGTTTTAGTTTTGCTCAATTTCAAGCCAACACTCTCCAGTCTGCTCTGGACCTCTAGGCCAGTCTCAGCATACACCAGGGTGCCTCTTCCTGTTTGTCCGACATCAGAAAGATACCTGGAACTCGACCAGTATTGTTTTCCTGCCCATATTGGTAATTTGATATTTTATATTTAAATTAATATTCTAAAGATTGCTTATTCGATGTTTGGAAGTAATGATCAAACTTCGAAAACTATTTCACTTCTACACTATCATTGAGTGTCATACTTTTTATACTGGAATCAAGCACAGTTCGTGTTAAAGCGAAACTGCGGAAAAAGTTTGTTTCTAATATGACGCAAATTATTTATTTTCTAACACCAAAAAATAATGATAGTGGTCACCAAAAAAAAAAAAAAAATGCATCATTCTTCATACATGACAATTTCAAATTAAATAATTTTACGCAGAAATCAGAAAGGCAAGAACTCTACAGGGAAATTCATGTTTTCAGGCGACAGTATTAAATTAACGAGGGTTGTTCAAAATGGAGCGTGTGAGTTGAAACAGGTCACATCGTAAATATCAAGATAAACTCGTAAACATCGAACGCTAAATTTATAAAAATTTCCAAAGGGAAAAAAAAACTGAATGATTGCAGATTGAACAACGAGGGACCTTCTTGATGGCGGCAATTTAAATTCCGTCGATGGGACACGTATTTTCTAAGAAAAATTCATATGCAAATCGTTCGAATTGGATCGCATTGAATCCATGTAAACGTACTTGTTATTACGCTTATTGAAATCTAGCTGTTTCCCGCGACATCGTCCGCGTCAAACAAGCATTTTTTTTTTTAAATCGAATCGCGTCAATCCATCAAGAAAGTCGCTAAAATTTCAGCTCTTCGTAATAAACTAAACTAATCTTATAACCAGGAAATCTCTTTGTTTATGTGAATGGAAATGTAATCTCTGAAAATATTGATCCTATTATGAAAATTATTTCACTGCGACAAAGTTACACTACCGTCCAGTGTCATGGGCTTTTCATGTCGTAAAAATATACGGTTCTTGTAGACCGGAGCGAAGTCAAGGGAAAATGGTTGTAAGCTGATAAAAGTCGTATTTTAACAAACACCATGAGGTTTATGGTTCCTTTTTCTCGGAAACGTAACGACTGGTGTCATAATGGCTAAGTGGTAAATGAAGTTAGACGTAAGGTTCATTTTTCCTTCCCTTCTTTAAAAACAATTCTACGTTTTCTGCCCTCCAAAACTTAAATTTATTTAGCTCAAACTTTAATTCAGCCGATCATTGATTTCGCCGATGCCTGCTATCTGGATCCTACTCAGGAGCTCTTAAATAAGCTTGAGTGCTTGCAAAACCTGTGTATTCGTTTTGTTTTTGGTCTTAGGAAATACGATAATGTCTCTCAGTTCCGCAAGGACCTCAAGTGGCTACCTATCCGTCTTCGCAGGAACACTCGCATATTATGTCTCCTGTACAGCATCCTTTTTAACCCTGCATACCCTGGCTACATGCGCTTTTCATTTACCCGCCCTGCTAATGCCCTGCGTAGATCCCGCCGCAAACTCCATCTCAATTTCCCATCCCATAAAACTCATTTTTTTTTCCACTCCTTCTCTGTTCATGCAGTATGATTGTGAAACTCACTTTCGCCTAAGATCCGTGACGCTAAAAGTGTCTCTATTTTTAAAAAGCAATTCAATGAACACTATCTTTCTTCTATTCTATTCGATTTTATATACTTGTATTATAGGTATGTATATTTTTTATAGTATAATTGTATATTTTCTTCATCAATATATGTATGTTATTATATTTAGGTAGGTACTTATTATAATTTAATATAGTTTGTATTAGTTTAGTTTTATATCCTATTACCTTTCCTCGTACTTATGCACACTGTGTCTATGTTTCTTATCTAATTCTTCTGTCGTAGGTCTGATGGAGACATTTCTTCTCTAGAAATAAACAGCACCTTTGTGATATTCTGCCTTTTATATGCACTTTCTTTCTATTTAAAGTGTTTTTTTTTGTACATAAATAAATAAATGACTAATAATAGTGCCAAAAATGCATTCTAGAAAAAGGTACTTACAATACCTGTTAAACGCTTGACTGCCCGAAACGTGTATCCACGTGAAATACACTGGCCTTTTAATTGTTTTGGTTTTACCGCATTCAACCACTTAATGGAAATGTGGCAAAATGTAAGCCTTGTGAATAGGACCTCACTCGAGGTAGCGATATCCATTAATTAGACATCAAATTTTATTTAATTATTAGTTATTTTTCAATATTCCGTAAATCATACATAAAACTCACCGCTCAGGTAGAGAAAAGTGAATAATGGTTTTGCGCACGCTTACCACTTGTTACGTCTTAATTGGCCGTCGGCCCAAGCTATGAAATAATTATGCGAACGTTCAAATTACCTACCAACAGAACTCCCACACATTTTGTATAGAAAGAACTCAGTAACGTCTCGGGCTTCTGGGATCTTGCTCTAACAGATTATACTAGCTTACTTGTCCATCTAGTCAATAAGCGGAACATTTCCTCAAACTATGTAGGGTACCTCCCTATATAGTTTGAGGCCAGCCAGTATCTTGCAAATTAGATTTGATGGTTGACATTGTAATACCATTATTGGCACAATGGGATTTCAAATGGTCACCTAGCTAATTAAAAGGTAATCTCTGCAGCCTTAGTAAGGCTTTTGGTGTTCGGGAGATACCAATTTATCTTTGGTATACATTTACCTTTATGAAAAGAAGGTTCATGACATGTTTTTGACAAAAGCACACAGTTTTTTTTTTTGCAAGAATTTCTCGGGTAACTAACAGCCGTTTTCTAATGTTTTTAATGCAGTTTTTTCTTTAATTTCTAATGTCCCAAGCTACTTTTATTCAAGGTACCTGAAAGCAGCAGAGAACAGAGTAGGTAATGAGGAGTCAGTATTCAGCTGTGGAACCCATAATTGCTCACGGGCACGGCTGAATGCCTCCGCAGTCAGACGCGACGTGACAACAATGCAACAACGCGTTTTCATAGACACTTCTACAAAAAATGTTGCATGCTGTCGCATGCAACATTTTAAACATTCATACATGTATGCAGGAGCCCTAATGTTAGTTGACCACGAAAATACGCGACAACTTATTAATGTTGCTAGCAAAAATCATCTCGGACAGAGGTAATTCCCAAAAGAGAAGTATGTAATATCCACAGTAGTCACCTCACTTCATAAGTAGTACAATGAACCCAGCCCAACCAGCCTTTTCCCGCTCATAATAACACAAGCGACAGTCGAGACTCACTTTATCTACCTCAAGAGTATTTTTCCCTTCGTTCCGCAATAACAACCGATTTAATATCTCGAGTAGGTACCTGGCAAACAGTCCATGACAAATATTACCCCGCCTGGGGGCAGACGGGGACTTAACGCCCCCAAAATGTGTTGGGGGTCTGATGCGATCTCCCCCAAACGATTTGTAAATTGCTCTATTAATTTAGAATCCTGTGAGATGTTATCGTTCCTGAAATATTGGAGGTGGCACAATTTCCTGCGAGGATTTTCATCGGTTTCATGTTACCCTGTGTTGACAAATAATCAACTAAGCTTGGAGTAATGTTAGGAGATAGCAGTATTTAGGTGTCTACAGTTCACGGAGAGACCGTATTTTTCATTTTCAGTTCTGTTTAATCTGATTGAAATGATTTTGTGTACAAGTAAATCATCTTAAGGCACATCTTAGTTCGATATATCGTAGACTGAATATATATATAATGTATTGATATATCTATTTCTGAATAGAGCATATGAAGTTGAGTATTTGTAAAACTATTGGTACGAGTGATCATGACAAAGATTTTGGTCTCATCGTTTTACGGCTCAAACCAGATACAATCGATAAATTTGGTTATTCTGATTACATAAATACTGATTTTAAAAAAAAGTCGTCTCAAGTCTGACCCGACCGCATTTTTAAACTTAAAACAATCGCATTTAAAAAAAAAAAATTACTGACGTGTTTCATAACAATCTGTCAGATTTTTTAAAATATAGTTGAACGATAGATTTTAGATACCGATCAGACACCAGTAGTGTCACACTTACCAAAGGGACCAATTGAAAACCATTCAAATAAGACAAAAAACAACCTACAGCAAATCGTCTGGAAATCATGTTTTCAGGTGAACATTGGCTAGTTGATGAGAATAATTCATTTTTCAGAAGAAAGTGTGAGCATTCTATGTGTTGAAAGCAATTTGAAGCGACTCCGAACAGTTCTTTTCACGTTTAAAATGTCTGAAAACAATCTTTTGGTAATCTTGACAGCTGTATAAAAGATCCAAAAAAAATTGGACCAAATTTTTAACATCTTTGAAAATGAGCTCAGGTCACATATGAATGTGACGCGCAAACTGTCTGAAAACGAGAACACTGGGCCGTTTTTAGCCGGTTCTGCCACCTATCTGGGTTCAGATTCATCTAATCTACCGATTATATAAAGGTTTCGACCGTAAAATTATTTGACAAGGTTTTAGTCGTGGGCGCTCGAACTATAAGCCTGAAAACTTGCCTTAACAAGCACTTAACTCCAAATAAGGAAATCAGAACCTATAACTCGTAACATTGGGAGGAGTTATGGTAAAAATTGAAAAATATTTACATTGATATTTACTTTAACTTATATATAAATATTTATATGTTAGAGTATGTTGTATATTTGAAAAACTACCAAGTGACTGAAAAATAAAATAATCTCTTTAAACGCAACTTAAAACAATACAACAAAGATTTTGTCTTTCCCTTTATTAGTATTCAATGAAAGAAAAGTTAGGACTTTTCTGAGGAAAATAATTAATCCAAGTGAATCGTTATTTTCTTTCTAATTTATACCATTCTCTCCCAACATTTAAATCGTTTAATCAAGCAGAAGCAATAGAATTAATTTCTTAAAAGCTATCCCCGAAAACAATATCTTTACAGAATTCTGATAAGTCTAATTAAACCAGGACTATGATTAAATTTACATCCTTCGTTTTTGTATTTAATTACGCTCATAAATTTAGCCTAAATTCTAATCATTTTAGTAGTCATAATATACTAATATGTAGGTAGAATATTCTTCCTCTTCTTAAATAATTATAGACACAATCTGCTTGTAGTCAAGTATTTTATTGTACAAATTTTCCGTTATAATAAATAGTAAACGGATTAAATTATTCATTATAACTTCATATAAAACTGCATGTTTAAGGATCATCATCATGATCATTAGCCTTATAGGTAATCTTCCCACTGCTGGGATACAGGCATCCTCTCTGTGAGAGAGGTAATGGTCCTTAATTCACCACGCGGGCCCAGTGCGGGTTGGTGGATTTCACATGTCTTCGAATTTTTGATTCTAAGACATCGGCCGGTGTTTCCTCACGAAATTTTCTTCACCGTTTTAAGAGCAGTGGCGATGAAATAATTTACACAAAGTAAAGCGCCTGCCTGGGTTCGAACTCACAAAGGCCCATACAATCATGACAAGAAAAAAAATCATGTTTATGAAAAACATAAAAGTAGTACAGAAACTAGAACTCACAAATTCAGGAAAAGTGGACACTTCTGTAGCGTCTGCAAATTATGAACCAACTTATTTTTATTCTCATTCAGAAATGGTACCGTATAAAAAGGTGACTTTAACAATAATTTATCCACAAATTATACAGTTTTCCTCAAAAAATTATGTTGGTCTAACTTTATTTGTCCTCCTTTTCATTTTAATTTCAATGTTGCGGAAAGAAACGAATGAATAAAACATTTTTGGTCAAATATTTGCAATAAAAGGTGAAGCTTAGTTCTTAAGGCTATGAATAACAAGCGTACCCGAGGCAAGCCAGTCACTGCCCACTTTATTTTCATGTTCAATTTATTTTTCCAATTAGGCGATCTATTGTTGAATTTTCTTTCAAAAACAGTCTCTACGAGACAGTTCGTCGTTCAGAAGTTTTAAGTCAATATTGATATGTCAAACAGCTCCTAAAAGTGAGTATACACTAGAGCATTTTCGCAAGCATTACAATGTAATGGAAGGTTCTTACGAATGGTACAATACAGACAAATGCTCAGTTTCCTAAAGCATTTCCATGTAATGTAACGTTCTTGTGGATGTTCGACGCTGCGTTCGACGATATGGTCACGGCGAGTGAGTATGTACCTGT
Source organism: Orthosia gracilis (assembly GCA_947562075.1). Taxonomy (NCBI): domain Eukaryota; kingdom Metazoa; phylum Arthropoda; class Insecta; order Lepidoptera; family Noctuidae; genus Orthosia; species Orthosia gracilis. The sequence continues at coordinate 38,992,485 of OX387265.1, read as the reverse complement.
AACATTTCTTTGTATCTTGTACTACTACGTTCATAATTGACCTCACTCCACGTCACCCTTGCTCGTGCCTTTGCTCGATAAAATTTTACACCAAATCGCCCGTTGGTTTTTAAAATCAGGTTGTAATAAAATATTGAGCGTCATGTTTGGAGTGAGGTTCAAGTTAATTTCAATCAAAAAACAAAAAAACACGCTTTATTAGAAAACCAAACTATAAAGTAGGTAGATAATAATTTTCAATAAATTTAAATTAAGAATAGTGTTATTAACAAAAACATCTATTTTATTGTAAAAAAACGCGGAGTGCTTTTTCAATAACTGCCAATAAAATATTATAACAATTGACATCAGGCACCCCACGCTTTTTTAAATACATGTTAATAGTATTATTAGCAAAAACATGTATTAATAAAATGCATGTTTTAAGGATCATCATCATGATCATTAGCCTTATAGGTAATCTTCCCACTGCTGGGATACAGGCATCCTCTCTGTGAGAGAGGTAATGGTCCTTAATTCACCACGCGGGCCCAGTGCGGGTTGGTGGATTTCACATGTCTTCGAATTTTTGATTCTAAGACATCGGCCGGTGTTTCCTCACGAAATTTTCTTCACCGTTTTAAGAGCAGTGGCGATGAAATAATTTACACAAAGTAAAGCGCCTGCCTGGGTTCGAACTCACAAAGGCCCATACAATCATGACAAGAAAAAAAATCATGTTTATGAAAAACATAAAAGTAGTACAGAAACTAGAACTCACAAATTCAGGAAAAGTGGACACTTCTGTAGCGTCTGCAAATTATGAACCAACTTATTTTTATTCTCATTCAGAAATGGTACCGTATAAAAAGGTGACTTTAACAATAATTTATCCACAAATTATACAGTTTTCCTCAAAAAATTATGTTGGTCTAACTTTATTTGTCCTCCTTTTCATTTTAATTTCAATGTTGCGGAAAGAAACGAATGAATAAAACATTTTTGGTCAAATATTTGCAATAAAAGGTGAAGCTTAGTTCTTAAGGCTATGAATAACAAGCGTACCCGAGGCAAGCCAGTCACTGCCCACTTTATTTTCATGTTCAATTTATTTTTCCAATTAGGCGATCTATTGTTGAATTTTCTTTCAAAAACAGTCTCTACGAGACAGTTCGTCGTTCAGAAGTTTTAAGTCAATATTGATATGTCAAACAGCTCCTAAAAGTGAGTATACACTAGAGCATTTTCGCAAGCATTACAATGTAATGGAAGGTTCTTACGAATGGTACAATACAGACAAATGCTCAGTTTCCTAAAGCATTTCCATGTAATGTAACGTTCTTGTGGATGTTCGACGCTGCGTTCGACGATATGGTCACGGCGAGTGAGTATGTACCTGTAACATTTCTTTGTATCTTGTACTACTACGTTCATAATTGACCTCACTCCACGTCACCCTTGCTCGTGCCTTTGCTCGATAAAATTTTACACCAAATCGCCCGTTGGTTTTTAAAATCAGGTTGTAATAAAATATTGAGCGTCATGTTTGGAGTGAGGTTCAAGTTAATTTCAATCAAAAAACAAAAGAACACGCTTTATTAGAAAACCAAACTATAAAGTAGGTAGATAATAATTTTCAATAAATTTAAATTAAGAATAGTGTTATTAACAAAAACATCTATTTTATTGTAAAAAAACGCGGAGTGCTTTTTCAATAACTGCCAATAAAATATTATAACAATTGACATCAGGCACCCCACGCTTTTTTAAATACATGTTAATAGTATTATTAGCAAAAACATGTATTAATAAAATGCATGTTTTTGTTAATAACACTATTCTTAATTTAAATTCATTGCAAATTGTTTTCTACTTTTTAATTTGGTTTTCTATTAAAGCGTGTTTTTTTTGGTTTTTAAACTATTATTTATTTTTTAGTTTAATCGCTAATCCTGAAGATCTGGTAAGGATGGTAAGGACAAACTATTTGAACTATTGCTATATTTACTAAATAAACAGGTCTTTCGACTCCAAGTCGCAAAAAATACTGGGAAATACTTCAAGCTCGTACGTCTACTCTAGTTTTACACAAACCTGCGGTGGACAGGTTAGAAAATTTTATTTTTTCTATAAAAAATACCTTGTCTAGAACTGACAGTACTCGTATATTTTTCCACAAAACACCGACGTAGTTAATTTCATGATATTATATATCTATAATACGAAAATGACGTATATACTGCTTTCAGTATCTAGGAGAACTACGGGTAGCCAAAAATTTTATCCAAGCTGTATGAAAACAAGTTACGCACCAATTTACATGCTAATGTGGACTCAAAGAAAATAAGGCCAGGTTCACAACGCGTAAATGATTGGGTCAACTGCGGAAGAGAAACTCGAGTCAACATGTATGTCACCGCGATGAGCGCCGTGCGCTGCGCATGCCTCGCAATGTCTGTATCCGCCTTAGAACAGACAACACGCAACAGTACATATATATACAAATTGTGTTCCTTATCGGATCTCGTTCCAGCCAGCGTGTCTTCGCTCAAGTCGTGTCTTTTGTCCACGTGATTGATTACTCCAACGCCTACGTCATACCTTACAACTTCTGTTATATTTAGGACGCACGAGTTTTGGCCAAAACCACACAGCTGGACGCTTTGTTTCTGTCACAATGTTTTTTATTCTAAAAATCATAATGACTTTTATCCAAACCATTCATTTTTCGCATCATGTCAACATCGCAGAACAAATTGGTCCCTGAATAAAACCAAGTAGCAGCCAACCCGTTGCAGATAGCCTTTCGTTTCCAATTGTGGTTCAGTTCATGGTCGGGAGCAAGAGAGTGCGTGGCACAACATCGTCTTCTTCTGCGAGAATGTGGTAGTCGCAAAGGAGGTAGCGGAAAGATAGCTTCTGCTATGGAAGTTAGGTTGTACCCTTCTGAATACAAACTAACTCCCTATCCACAATAGACCTAGCAAACGCTAGGGGGTGCAGAATGATCTCCGTCACTGATGATGTTGTAGCCAGCAGGTGACAGACACGAGACCTCGACGTGCTTGTTCCATGCGAAGACCTTTCAGAAGAAATAAGGGATAACGGGGTTCACATGGAAATCATACGGGTCAATTCATGGCCCAGCTTGAAGAACTGCGCAAATATTCTAGCACCCCTGGCAAAGATAGTTGAAGAACATCATGGCGGTTTTATTCGATAAGAATCTGAATGAACTTTCCACCAAAAAAGCAACAGAGCAATCTTATAAATTTTCCTTTTTCTTTTTGAGGTACTGAACCCTACAAATAAAAGGGCGACCCGCCTACAAATAATGTGGATATTTGGGTGATATAAACTACTGTGTCAACAACATAACCGCTTTTATGACTATCTCGGGAAAAGTAACAGTTCATTTACACTCAGAAATAGAATTACGACTGAAGTATGACATATTCAGCAATAGTTTAAGAGAAAATGAGAGGTTACTATCCACGGGGGGATAAAAGTTTGTAATGAACCACAGTTGAGTTTAGTCTGAGTTGCGGCTTTTTATAAATAACCTTTTTAAGGTAAAGGAAATATTTTAACCACAATAATAATATGCTCAAAATAAAAAAAATATGCGTTCCCGTTCGTAATCTGCTGTTTTACAATTACTTTTTGAAGACCTATTAATTATTCATTAATTAAATAAAAGATGAAAATCGGATTTTATCAGATTGTCAAATTGTTGTGCCGATTAAAGGGTAACATTCATACATACATTATTTTTAAGCGATTTAGAAGAAATCACAAAAAAAAAAATATACTTTTGGCGCAAATTACGTAAGTCTACTTTCTATTTTGTGCTTTTGGCCAGCAGACGACGATAACATTGTGTGGAGAATCTATTTTATTGGCAATTGCCTATTACTTCCTTGGAAAAAGTAATTCATATACATGGGCAAAGTAAGTTTTTAAAATATGATGTCACCTTTCCGTTACACCTTTTAAGGCCCTAAATACACGTGTGGTTTGTAATATACACGCTAGGACGACACTCAAAGGCGCCCAGCAGGCAATGCAGCCAGTACGAACATTTTAGACAGCTTATTTCACTTCACTAAAATAAACCACAAAAAAAAAATATACTTTTGGCGCAAATTACGTAAGTCTACTTTCTATTTTGTGCTTTTGGCCAGCAGACGACGATAACATTGTGTGGAGAATCTATTTTATTGGCAATTGCCTATTACTTCCTTGGAAAAAGTAATTCATATACATGGGCAAAGTAAGTTTTTAAAATATGATGTCACCTTTCCGTTACACCTTTTAAGGCCCTAAATACACGTGTGGTTTGTAATATACACGCTAGGACGACACTCAAAGGCGCCCAGCAGGCAATGCAGCCAGTACGAACATTTTAGACAGCTTATTTCACTTCACTACGTGGCTCGTTAAATAGGTTCCAGGCTCTTATCAAGCTGTTTTAGGGCCGATTTTGAACTCAGTTTATGCAAATACATCGTTCTGATAATTAAAAAACTGTATTTAGTTGCACTATTCGCGATTAGTTTAATTGGAGAAATCGCTACATACACACACACCAATGAAGGAGTTGGCTTCACATCGATTGAATATTACAGCCAGTACAAATATTTGGTTAGAAGGAAAAAATGGCTGGTCAGACATAAAATAACATCCAAAATCAAAGGAAACTTTCGTCAGATCAAATAGTCTACCTCTTTCAGGGAACCCTCGTAAATTACTCACGATACAATCAAAGGCTTTGCTTAGGACTAATGTTTTAGAAATGAAGTTCAAGCAAAATAGACCTTCATATAAACTAGTTTTTGCTCACGACCTCGTCTATGAGAATTTCGTTATTTCCCATACTAAGATTTCAAGAAATAGTAGCCTAGTGGCTAAGAACTCGCTTTTCGTGCTCGAGTTCGTGATTTCAAATCCGGGCAAGTACCAATGTGATTTCTTCAATTCAAATTTAGATTCTAATATTAATTTAGATATTGTTGGCAACGGTGAAGGAAAAAGTCGTGAGGAAACCTGGAGTTAGGTTAATATAACTTTGAAATCGGCCAACTGCTTTCATTCGAGAAATACCTCCCTCAAGATTCAATCGGTTCAATGATTCAGCGATGAATACGTAACTAACATACAGGTTTACCTATATTTTCATAAATTTTGGTTACTCTTTTATGGTCAGCTACCTCAGAGCTTTTCAAACAAACCTAACTAATTAACAAAGGCAAGGGCAAAATTGTTACAAAAGGTTTTACCTATAGAATTTGTCTTACTGAATTCGGTCTAATTAAGTTAAATATCTGATCACAACCAAATTTTGTCGTTAATAAGAATCTCTGTAATTGGAAAGGGACATACCTAAATAGTTTACTGTAATTGTGTTTTCGATTGGTCAAATACATAAGAAAGTTCAAGTCCTTTTTTTTTGCAGGTAGACTACTAAGGGCCTTAACCCGAATGATCCAAACGGACGCACGGCTACATATTTGCAAAAGTGCTAATTCGTACACGAACTAGCTCATGCTGCTCATCACAGCATCTATCTCTTTCGCAAGTGTTGTCGGATGAGATAGCATGCATTTTAACCCCACGCACAAAATAGTTCGCGCCGTCGACTTGGGCAAAAGTTGGTCAAATTCGTTAGTTTTCGCAAGTTTGGTCAAATTCCTAAACAAGTTGTGGTTCTTTCTTTCTTGTGTAGTAGTTTTCCCACAAACAATTTCCACCAGAGGATGGATTTTCTTTATTTATGTTTTTGAAAACCTAATAAACTCCAACCTATTAATATAACTTCACCTGTTTAAGTTAAAGAAAATGTAGTTCAAAAATCAAATAATTATAAAAACAAAAAACCCGACTGCTAAAAAATAATTTATTGAAAAGGAAAAACAAGTACTAGGTATAATTTATACATATAATATTATGAGGTGCTGCCAGAGCGGTGACAAAGGAAGTTTTGGTAGGTTTTTCTATAATTTTAGAAATTTGTATTATTTCAGACTTTTAAGTTTTATTAATGAACTAGTTCTCCAAATTAGATCTGGAGTAAAAAAAAAAAGTTTGTTATCAAATTTACGCTTATCTTGATTTAGTGCCAAAATAGTAACATACAACTGTTACGATATATATTTTTTTGGAATGGTCTATTTAGTAGCTTTCATTTGAAACACTTATTGTAATGACAACGAAAATGAAATGTGTCCTACTCCGTTTTTGGGGGAACATTTAAAAAAATATATGGCCTATGTCATAATCCGTCCAGCCGTTTGGGCTGTAGAGCGTGCTATAGAAATGGACATACATACATTAATACGTTCGAAAATCATTACCTTCCCGCAATCGGTTAAAAGTATGAAAGAAATTCCGAGTAACAAATTCATTAATCCCTTTTCAAATTCTCAGTCTTTTCCTTCTAATCTGACCGCAAATACAGTCGTTTCTCACAGACAACATATTTTCCCACTTCCTCCAATTCCTTTATTTCCAAAAATTACAAGCTCATTCGAAATCCATTTTCGCACAATACGCTATAATAAATAATAAAAGGTTTCTCAGAAGACGTATGAGAAATAAAAGTAACATTAGGTTGTAATCTTGGCGATCACGCTCGAGTTCTATTGTGACTGCGAGGATGCCCACCCGTCATTCTGTCCGTCATGCGAAGTTCATTGGTCTGGTCATAGAGTATGAAGGACGTGGAAGGATATAATATAAATAAATGCATTATTATTGAAATTTTTGTCAACCCTTGCCTTCTCATCATCATAACCTAACTACAAGTAAGAGGACTGCCTCTTACAAAAAACTATGATTTGATTTATATTACTGGATTACTATTGATTGTATCCAATTTTATACTTGAGTACTTACCTCGCTGTGGTACCTTTAGGGAATATGCGCCAGCCATTTACGCATTTTGTTACAAACCAGTGATAAAGCGCCAGACGCCTTACGTCTGGCGCTTTAGCCAAGTATGTATGCGTTTAGGTTGGTCCTTGCAGTCTTCCCGATCCCGTTAATCTTTCAAAATTCATGTAAGTATGGTCACTCCATTTACTATATATCCTCCATGTTTGCTGGCGCCATTTATCAAAGTCTGAGACCACAGCGCAGCTTAATTACACGATAAAATACAAGGAAAATAGATTATCATCGCCTAATGTTATCATAACATACCACATATGAGACGAGTGTACGAGATCTTCATTCATTCTTGGGTAATAATATTATGTCTTATAAAATGTTGGTAGTACTACAATCTTTAAAGTAGGTATACTTACTTTATCCTTTGTATTAAAACACCTGTTTTAATTATTTACAACAATACAATAAAATCAAGGAATTAGGTAACAATCAAAGTCACAGATTTTTGCAAAAAAATAATTATCAGAGAAGGAAAAAGATGTAATGGCATTACCCAATATTTTTACGATCTTTTATTTAACTTGCAATGTATGTATGTATGTAATTGTGTTCGGGTCAAATCTTGCAACTGAATTTTAAAGCAGTTATCCTCCACCGATTAAGGGGAAATATTGCAAACACGTTTAGTTTGGGTGACAATGCATGGTAAGCTAAGCGATGTCATTCTAAATCCAAAATGGCGGACGGCACAAAATGGCTGGGAAGGATACGAAAAAAGCTTGTTTTAAAAAAAGTTTTTGTAATAAATAATTTTATTTAAAGTTATGCTAACAAAACTTGAATGAACAGCCGTTTACTTATTAAAATTGTAACTAAAACCTGGAAATTGGATTGTAACAAATCTGGCTGTTTATTTGCGTTATACAATAATTTCCTTTAATTTTACTTCTTTCTTTTTCCTTCCTTCTTTTACTTCTTTCTTTCCTCTTCATATTAAATTCCGGTATCCATAAACAAAGTTGACACAATACGATGTAACTACACCGATAGTTCCAACAAATCTTATTTTCATATCTTATTTTACTGATATGATAAATGTGAAAGTTTGGATGTGTGTATGTTTGTTACTCAATCACGCCAGAACGGCTGAACGGATCTGGATAAAATTCGGCCTAGGGATAGATTATATTCTGGAATAGCACATAGGCTACTTTTCGTCCCGGTAAAATGTTACTTTGGGATAAGAAAACACTTTTCACGCGGGGGAAGCCGCTGGCAGAAGCTAGTAAATATTATAAATGCGAAAGTTTGGATTGTGTGTATGTTTGTTACTCAATCACGCCAGAACGGCTGAACGGATCTGGAATTTGGCACAGGGATAGATTATAGTCTGGAATAGCACATAGGATACTTTTTATCCCGGGAATATGTTCACTCAGGATAATTTTCGAGCGTCAGGCGGGCGAAGCCGTTGGCAAAAGCTAGTGTGACTCCGCTCCTAAATTCGGGGATAACAAATAGTGTTTAATCCTACCGTGGAGATTTTGTCTGTCGCATCAGATAAACTTAGGAGCCTATTCCTAAGTTCGACTGACCCAAAACAGTCTTATCTGGACTTGTTTACTTTAGATAAAAGGAAAAACTACATTTTCTGTGCTTGGGATTGTACTTAAAATGTACGAAAGGTATTTTATAGTACTGTATATTGTTTATACTAGGGATTTGTAAATAGGTTGAAGCGAAACAAGCAAAAAAAAAAATTTTTTTCTTTTTGTATGTCCTGTACCGCTAATCGATGACCCGATAGGAAAGGTTCGGTCGTAGATTTTTCGTACGACTTGACTTCCAGATGAGGCACCGTAAGTGAAAACTTACATTTACAGTTCTAAATATTAACGCAAAATTTAAATAGTTTCGTAACTTTTTTTCATAAAATACTACTTTTACTTTATTCTTAGTCGTATGTCACGTATAAACGTATAATTTTGTAGAAAAATAGCAATAATTGGTTTTGACAATATTAGAATATTACGACTTTTTCTTAATAATAGCTCCCTACTGAGAAGTAATCTTTATGTTAAATAGTCTATAATAAAAAAGATCGACAAGAATCGAGTAGAATCCCCGGATCTCAGATATGCTCCACAATTTCACCTGGTACGATCCATCAAACTTAACTAACAACGATCCAGAAAAACTGTCACATTCTCAATTGTTAACTTTCACAAACAGGATACTTCGTTTATGTAATTAGATCTGCTGGACCGACAAAAAATTAAAAGGAACTAACCACTTTCATCATGAATGCTCCAACCTGGTTTATTATGAAGGTAAAATCGTCTTATAAATATGGTCCGCTTGGCGAACAATGGCAAACAGCAAACACTAAACAACAAATGGATGGGTGTTTTTTTGTGTTTGCTTGTTTTTCTTTGTGTTTGCCCGTGTTCGGCATCGTGAAAGGGTGTTTAACAAACATGTTTGCGATGTATCCAGACGCTTGTTCATTTCAGAATTACGCGCGAGCTTGCGGGCGGCGGACGGAGTTAATAGTGGTGGTCAAATTTACGAATCATGACATTTTGTAAACAAAACTAAACTAAATTGTAACGAAAAATATCTGATTGATCTGAGGAGTTTAACCCGAAAGTAATCACTGCCACAACAAGCTCGTCGTCTGCCAAACTTGCCAATGCAAAAAAAAAATACTAGCATGTTCGGCAAGCCTGTCAGTGTTTGGCATGTGTTTGGCGTTCGCCACTGTTTGTGGCAAACAACAAGCGTGTGAAGGCAGCTTTGGTTTAATAGATTTGTAGAAAGAAAAGGTTACTAAACCTCCAATAACAATGAGATATACCGATACAGAAATTTCAAACATTTCCTCAGAAAAGTATGCTCCTTGAAATTGAAATGTATCCTTGTCACACTCTGGCAGTGGAAAAGTGCTTGTAGCTCGTAACAGAGGCTTCATTATCTATTTGCGGATCAGTAGCAGGAGTTAGTTTTATGTGTATGAGGATAAAAGCCAAGTAAGACATACCACTTTTCGACACGAAATCTCTTCAAAAATATGGTGCTAAAACTTCCGATTTAGCACATTATAACGTAATTTTGTGGACTTATTTTTCATAGTTATTCGTTGATTTAGTAATTTTAAGTATCAATATTGTATAACGTTTAATTTTTTCTAATATTCAAACCTCATGCGCTACCTGAAAATATTGACTAAAGTAACTGAAATTTTTCGTGAACACTTCAAATACTACGTATGATCGATTGGTATTAAGGCATCTAAACATTTTAAAATCATTTTTTTCACTCCATCCTACTGTACAATATTGCCAATAAATGTTTCTTTCTTTCAAAAGGGTACCAATAGGAACTATTTTAAGCTGACGCTGTCTGTCTGTTTGTAGGTCCGTATACTGTCACAAAGTTCTATTTATTTTATGTTTAACAGTTAGCCTGTTGATTTTTTAACAGAACACATTTTACTATGACTTATTAATGCCGTAGTAAGAATTAAAATAAAGCCTGGGATGCCACGCTCTTACGTTTGCGACTGTGAGACATAACAATACACACAAACGTAGTTTGATTGCGAAATAATCACCAATTCATTAAATCTACGAGACACTCTTTACCATACAATTATTGATGTTATAATCATCATCATGACCATCATCAGCCTTTTAATGTTCCCACTGCTGGGACACAGGCCTTCTCCCAGAAAGAGAGGGACTGGGCCTTAATCCACCATACCGGGCCCAGTGCGGGTTGGGGGCTAATAAACTTATATTTGCTTTCGGGTCGAATAACGATTTGACAATAATAAATTAAGTGTTTTACACGAATTTATTCAGTTTAACACCTTTTTAAGTCTGTAGGTATCTATCTTAATTTCTTAGCCGAATCTTGGGGGAAGAGTTTTCGTCCATTTCTCATAATACGATTTTACTGTGTTTAATAAGTTCTGATGACAAACATGTAAGGGTAACCCTGTGCTAGGGACGCACATTGTTGTCTCTGTATGCAAACCTTGGTAAACAAGCCACGTGCGTATGAGATTTCCCATCAGCAAAAAGCTTCCATACAATCTCTCGTTGCCTATTTATCTATTTATCACGACCTACGAAACGAAAGTCGGGGCCGTAACCACTGGGCCACCACTGCTCTCCCTTTTCTCCCTGTTATAGTCACCATCATCATTTCAGCCGAAAGACATCCATTGCTGGGCATAGGCCTCCCCCAAGTCTCACCACAATAACCAGTCCCGTGCGTCTCCTATCCAGCGAATCCCCACAATCTTCACAAGGTCATCGGTCCACCTAGTGGGAGACCTTCCAACGCAAACGTTTTATGGTTCGCGGTCACACTCCAGATCTTTTCTGCCTCATCGGCCATCCGTTCTGCAAGCTATGTGCCCTGTCCACTGCCACTAAAGTTAGGCAATTCTACGGACTATGTCGGTAACCATGGTTCTCTTGCGGATCTCTAAATTTCTGATTCGAGCACGCAAGGAAAGTCCCTCATTCTAAGGCTCTCTCCATTGCCATTTAACCATTTCTCATCCATTGATATTATGATGACATACGGTAATCCCTAAACCCGCATCCGATATCTCTCAATTAGCCAGATTGTTACTGACCAAATCGGTCAAGCACGACTGGGATTATGCATCGAGGGTATTCTCTCCGGCCTTATCCGAGCTATGTCAGCTATTGCATTATCTGTGCCCGAACCTAGTAACCATGGAAAAACAACCGAAATAACAACACATCAGCTATTCAGAAACAAACTTATTGCTTAGTGAATTACTGTTTGTGGAAAAGGGGCGAGGCAAAGCGCAGCAGTGAGGCATAATAGGCTAATTTGATAAATAGATAAATAGGCAACGAGAGATTGTATGGAAGCTTTTTGCCGATGGGAAATCTCACACGCGCGTGGCTTGTTTTCCCAGGTTTGCATACAGAGACCACAATATTCGTCCCTAGCACAGGGTTACCCTTACATGATTGTCATCAGAACTTATTAAACACAGTAAAATCGTATTATGAGAAATGAACGAAAACTCTTCCCCCAAGATTCGGCTAAGAAATTTCGATAGATACTTAAAAAGGTGTTAAACTGTATAAATTCGAGTAAAACACTCAATTTATTATTGTCAAATCGTTATTCGCCCCGAAAACAAATATAAGTTTATTAGTAAAGTACTAAAATTTAGTGTCTATCATCGTGAAACTTAATAATTCAGTTTTGACAGGTAAGCACTTACGTAGACTCCGGAATGATGTAAAGATTGTAAAGATAAAAAGTCTATTCACCAATTTAGACTGAAATATTGATTCAGGAGCGTTCGCACTTGATTGAAGGGTGATGAGGGTGTCAGCGGTAACCCTAATTGGTGGCTCCGAGATTCCGTGACACCCACTATTGTCGGACTCCTAGTTGGCGGGAGATTTATGACGATCAACTTCGTGTTTAGAGCTGTTTTTAGATAAGGAATCCCTTTCTATTCGACTTGTTTGCAAAAGAAATGGGTCTTATTGTTTTCAACCGTTAGACTTGTTCGAAGATAGATTTTTTGCTAAATGACCCAAATACCGCCAGCGATTGTAACGTTGACAAAAAGTCCGCTTGGAAAATACATTTTGGCTTAATAGAATCTTATTCATCCCCAAGTATTTATTCAGATATAGCCAAAGCCTTATTACGAAAAGCCGCGTAACTTATCTAATAATATCAAAAAAAGCCGTTTTATTACAGTCTCGGCGGTTATATTTTCTTCGCTTACAGGAAGTCATAAATACTCCGATATCTGCGCTCGGTTGCTTTGAAACACAATTTATTAAGCGGCACAAAGCGACTTCTGAATCTATGACACTTATCTGGCCAGTTTCATTGAGGTTCACAACGAATAAGCTACTGAACCTCCTGGGAGGTGGCTTACTTCACTGATTTACTGCTCTTGTAGGGATATAGTTTAACACAGCAAAGTTGTTCGCAAGTATTTATATAGTCATCGCATTAAATTAAATGTGAGGTTACGGAAATTAATATTCATTAGCTGGATGTTGTAACGCTTGTGTCTATTAAGTGAATGCTCGTCGGATACTCTGGGTCTGTATGTACACGTGCAGTTGTAAATGTAATTAGATCCCACGTTAGCTGACTTTTTATTGCCTCCCTGTTCTTGGAAACCAACACCTACTCTCGCAGGCTTTGCATTCCATTTAATGAATTTTGTGCGAAAAGATTGCTTTGATTAAGATTTTGATTGAAGTAAGATTAATGGTAGATAAATATGTATATGATATTAAGTAGGTGAAGGTATCATTCTTCTTAGAATAGAACTGTTTATTAGGTGAACAACCCCTTGAAGATTATAGTATATATTAGCCATGATATTTCAATCAACTCACCCTATCGCAGGACAATGCTGGACAATGAACATAGAAACTTCCCAAATAAAACTAAATTAATTTTAAAGACAAAATGTCGGTGTACATTGCAAAGAAACATCACCCAATAGTTGCACAAAAATAAAGATTGAATTCAATTCGGTTAATACGAGTATGGTAACAAATTGTCCGATCGTCACCCGACCACGGGTCAGAAATATTTGATTCGAATGAATACCCACATTTATTACTGGGAATTTAATCTCGGGACCTTTACGTGAGTTGAAACCGAAAAAAGGGTTGTTCGGATTCATAATTATGTGCCAGCTATCGAGTTTGTGTGCGATATTGATGGGCTTCACGACCTCATTATAGACGAAAAGTATTATTTTATTCACTCTCAACTTTCACATTTAGGCCGACTTTCTCACCTCTAAATTATCGCAGAATTAATGTGACAAATCGTCAAGCACGCGTTATCTGCTGTGATTGACTATTAAAAATTCATTCAACCAATCACAGCAGATAACGCGTGCTTCTTAGTTTGCCAGAAAACGAGGTCGGAGTTGTATTTTCTTTCCTTGTCAGCGATTTGATTTTGTCCTTAGCTATTAAATAGATAAGAGAGTTTTAGAAAATAAATGTTTTTTTTTCATAATTGATATTCTACGAGTCTTCTCTATTAACTGAGACATTAGCGTCTCTATATACGCTGACAGTGTCATATCAAGAACGTATTCATATTTAACCGACTTACCAAAAAGGAGGAGGTTCTATGTTCGACTTCATGTTTGTTTTTTTTGTTTTTTTTTTTTTGTGTATGTTCCTCGATATCTCCGTCAGTTGTGGACCGATTTTGAAAATTCTTTTTTTGTTTGAAAGAGTATGTTTCGAAATTGGTCCCATTTTAATTTGGTGAAGATCTGATTAAGAACTTCGAAGATATACGACAGAACTCTTCAATAAATATCGGCGAATCTCTCGGGATTGCTGCAATCGCATGTCTGTTTATTGTTTACACCATTTCATAATATAACATCACGCCAGTACGCTTTTAAGGGGTACGCAGATCTCTCATTTCACCGGTAATGTTCAAGTTTCATGATATTCGGGTTATCTATTCTGGCGTTAAGGTAACTTACTAGACAACTTGCCTATTAGGTAAGTACAACTAAAAAGTGAAAAATAAAAACTTTTTTACAAATAAAAATCCACCGACTTCCACAAAACTACAAAGTGAAAAAGAACTTTATTTTTGGAAGTCGGTGTCTTCATTAGTAGGTACCATATTTTTTGCGTTATGGACACCGACTTCCCAAAATAAAGTTATTTTTCACTTTGTAGTTTTGTGGAAGTCGGTGGCTTTTTTTTTGTAAAAATTTTTTTATTTCAGCTTTCTAGTTAGCACTGACGGTGAAATGTTCTATTATTTGAAATAAATATTGCTGTCAGGTGAACTCTTTATTGGAAGCGATTTTTTTTTATAATTTGGTACAATTTAACAATAAAAGTTATCAAAATAAGCAACTTAAGTACATTGGTGACATTTTTTGAAAGTTTTCTATGGGATTTTCGTTATCTTTGAATCGTCGGATTAGCCATATTAGAGACTTATTGCAAATCGGAAAATGTGCCCAAAAATACCAGTAATATGTATACTATATAATATTATAAAGACGAAAGATTTTTTTGTTTGTTAGTACCGAATAGGCTCCGAAACCACTGGACCGATTTAAAAAATTCTTTGAGCAATAAAAAGCTATATTATTCCTGAGTGACATAGGGAATTTTTCATCCCGAAAACTGGTCCTGTGGGGTGGTCCACGGGAGCGAAGCCGCGGGGAATAACAAAGTTTAAAGTTTCCTGAAGGATCAGTCCCTAAAGTTACAGTGTAAGCTCTTAAGAACTGTCTTAAGTATACGGCAAGCTGGTTTTACATTACTTACCTAAAGAAGTTTAAAACTTCACCCTACTTTACTTGATAGTTTCATCGAAGAATTAATTAATGTCTAGGAATAAAACTTACGGAAAAAAATTTGTAACTTTTATTATATTGCGAGAAGGTAATATTTAGATACCTTTTATTATTCGGTTTTATTTGGTTTTGTTTGGAGTAATCTTTGAAGTTTTAGATCACTGGGGATGACCAGATTCAGGTAGATCATTCGAATAAAAGTACAAAGTTATAAAATCTATTTAGAGACCAATTTGAACCAATACTGTCCAACAATCAGTTGGCCGCGAGGATAAGAACGCTGCTTTTTAACTGTGCTTCAGTGTATGGGAGTTCAAATCCCAGTTTGGCGGCAGGACTTTTTGCAAGTTTCTTTAAAATATCATTATAATATTATGGATTCCTTTGAACATAACATTTCGGTCAAAACACCGCTTTCAATCAGCTTCTCTGCACACATTTGCACTGACACTTGTTACTCAATCACGCCCGAACGGCTGAACGGATCTGGATGAATTTTGGCACAGAGATAGATTATAGTCTGGAATAGCACATACGCATCGAAATACTGTGACCCTGGTATAATGTTCCCTTGGGATAATAAAACACTTTTCAAGCGGGTGAAACCACGGGCAGAAACTAGTATCGTCATAATTGTGGGAACTTTAATTCCATTATCTCGGCAACTTGGCTTTTACAGGTGGGTGGTCACGGCACATTTTTCGATTGTTCAAATGACATTTCAAGTACCGTTTAGGTTACAGAGTATGGCCACAGATAATATAATACTAGAGTATGGCCAATGAAATTGACATTAGTAAACTCCAAAAGCATTATCCTCCTTCTGGGGCAGTCGGGTAAAACAAATAAGACCCAACTAAACAAGAGATAATCATTTTAATTAATAAGCTCCGTATTGTTGTTTTTCCTCATACACGTATAATTAAGTGTTTTATACCGGAATTAACAGCTGAACACATAAAAAAATTATTGTGATAAGATAACACTGCACCACACCATAATCAGTAGGTACTGTATGGTATAATAGTTTCAACAAACAAAACTTTAATTAGAAGTAAATAAAAAATACTTTGTGATTTTATTATAAGTTTACGAAAAAGTTTCTCAAGTATTTGTCGAAGCTGAAGCTTTTGTAAAGCGTCATGTGCTCTCATGTACATGAAACTTTCTGTTACAATTATTGGACCAATATATTTTTTCATTGTTGATATGCTCGCGTTTGACCACCCTTGATGGTAAGCGAAGATGTGGCCGACGACATGTAAGCACGCTTGCCTAGAAGAAGAGGAGACTCTATTGGGCCTTTCTCCATAAAAAAATATTCTGCTGTTTTCTTCGTGAATAATGCCTCTAGAGCAATTATTTTTTCCCATAAAATCAAGGTCTAATTAATACGTGCCCCTATCATTTCCTTTTTTCGAAAATATAATCCCTAAAAGAAATAAGACAATACAAAAAACAGAAAAAAATGCCAGTTTTTACCGCCATGTTCAGAGGACTTTCAGACAAAATTGATAAGTTTTTAACAAAAAAGAAAATGATGGAAGCATAGATATACTTTTTCTCTAAATTAGATCAGTCCAGATTTGAAGAAGAAAACAGCGGAATACGAAACGTCTTTTGGTCAAGATTTTTGTAGGTAAAATCAGACTGAGCTGCAATTGTCCTTTTCGCACTTTACGGGGGGAGGTTGGAGGTGAAGGAGGGTAAGGCTTACACGTACACTAATAGGGAAGCGGTAATTGTCGATATTTTTATCGATACTCTTGTAAGGACGGGAATAGTAAATAATTGAAGAGATGTTGATTGTTCGATAAAACGTTTATTATTGCTCTATAATTATTGAATACATTTCTTATATTAGACTTACCACTACGTCACATGCCCTTCCAAAAAAAAAGAAAAAAAAAACCTTACTATGGCTATTTTTTTTTTGAGTCATTCATGATTGAAAGGTAGGTATACATAATAACCACTTATGATTAAGATTATAAGATACGAAAGATTATAAGATTATATTAATGAACATAGCCATCTACATGATTAGAATATATTTTAGTTATAAATCATAGCGAGTTACAAAATAATCTAAGTACTTATCCAAAGCTGTGTGTGCCAGGTCGCTGCCCGTCCCGTATGCTACCTTGCAGTTTGCGCACGTAGGTTGTTTGCCGTCCGCTCGAGTGAGGCAGTCCCTGATAGTCTGCAGCTACTGCAGACTTCTTTTGCAGCCCTGCATATGGACTTATTGTGTCCATATGCAAGGCACTTCGTGCACTGAACTAGTGGGGACTGGTCCTCAATCGAGCATCGCTTGATGCCCACATGGACTTTCTGGATAGAAGTGTAGGATTTTCAGGATGATGTTGAAACCCCCTCGTTACTGTAGTGCCTCGGGGACGTTTGCCCAATAACGTACAGATGGTTTCCATGCTATCATACGAAAAAGGTGGCATCTCTTGTGAGGAGGACTCGGGGGAGTGGCAATAGCATACTAAAACTCGAGGCAGACACTGGAATTCCAAAATAAAACAATGTATCTATAAATTTGTTTTGAGTACTTACTACGCAAGGGATCTAATTCTTCACACATCTCTACTCCCCCAATAAATAATACCAAACAGCAACGAAAAATAAGATGCAAATATAACCGATTCACAGTACCTTTATTAAAAATAGGGACATAACTCAATTTTGTCAGGTCAGCTTTATACTTAGACATTTCTTCAATGAAACTATATACAAAAGTTAAACATAAAATTCCTTTAGGTAGGTAAGTAGTGTAAAACGTGTGTTCTATAACAAAGTTTTTTTTCCAAAGATACATAAATAGGACACAAGATCGGCTGACGACAATATTTACTTCAAATAATAGAAAATTTACCGTCAGTTGTAACTGACACCAGGAAATTGGAAAGCTGAAAATATCGTTCACAACAACGTTCTTGATATTACACTGTCAGCTTATATAAAGGCGCTAAAGCCACAGTTAAAATAAGGAGTCGAAGAAATTCAATACAGTACGTTGAGCTAAGGACAATAACAACTCGCTGACACTCCGCAAGCTATTGTAAATCTCAGAGAAGGAAATAAAAGAAAACTCTGACCTCGTTTTCTGGCACACTTGAGAAAGTTGATAGTGAATAAAATCATATTTTTCGTCTGTAATGAGGCCATGAAGCCCCATCAATATCGCACACAAACTCGATATCTGGCCCATATGAAACAGATCCACCCCTTTTTCGGTTTCAACTCACGTAAAGGTCTCGAGATCAAATTCCCAGTAATAAATGTCGGTATTCATTCGAATTAAATATTTCTGACCCGTGGTCGGGTGACGATCGGACGATTTGTTACCATATTAACCGAATTAAATTCGCTCTTTATTTTTCTACATTAATTGGGTGTTGTTTCTTTAAAATGTAGGTATATCTACATTTTGGTTTTACAGCCTGAACTGCGATAGTAAGAGTTGTTTAATGCCAAACTCTATAAGGCGAACCACCTCCTAAACTAAAAACAACTATATTCTGAGAAGAGAGACATACTTATATTTACTTAATACGTATATGGGTATTTATCTTTCATTAATGTTATGATTGCTTCGCGCATAAAATTCATAAGATCGGATATAAAATCCTGCGAGAGTACCTATTCATTGCCAAGAATATGGCGGTAATAAAAAGAACAGATAGCCAAACGTGGGATACAAATACATTTCCAGCTGCACGTGTAGACAGCCAGACCATCAGAGTTCACTAACGAGCATTCACTTAATAGACACAAGCGTTAAAACATCCACTTCATGAACATTCATTATTGAAATCTCACATTTATAAATAAATACTTGCGAACAACTTCGCTGTGATAACTTTATCCCTACAAGAGCAGTAAATCAGTGAAGTAAACAACCCCCCAGGAGGGCGTTCAGTAGCTTATTCGTTGTGAACCACAATGAAACTGGCCAGATAAGTGTCATAGATTCAGAAGTCGCTTTGTGCCGCTTAATAAATAATTGTGTTTCGAAGCAACCGAGCGCAGATATCGGAGTATTTATGACTTCCAGTAAGCAAAGAAATTATAACCGCCGAGACTGTAATAAAACGGCTTTTTTGGTTATTATTGGATAAGTTACGCGGCTTTTCGTAATAAGGCTTTATATCTGAATAATACTTGGGGATAAATAAGATTCTATTAAGCCGAAAAGTATTTTCCAAGTGGACTTTTTGTCAACGTTGGAATCGGTGGCGCTTTTGGGTCACTTAGCAAAAAATCTATCTTCGAACAAGTCTAACGGTTGAAAACAATTAGATCCATTTCTCTGCAAACAATTCGAACAGAAAGGGATTCCTTACCTAAAAACAGCTCTAAATACGAAGTTAAGCGTCATCAATCTCCCGGCAACTCGAACCCCGACAATAGTGGATGACTCGAGGACTAAGAGTCACCAATTAAGGTCACGTTTCAGCTCCGTAAGCACCCTCATCACCCTTCAAACAAGTGCAAACGCTCCAGAATCAATACTTTAGTGAAAATTGTTTAATAGACGCTTGCATAATTCCTGAGACTACGTAAGTGCTTACCTGTCAAATCTGAATCATAATGTCCGTTCAGGTAGGTATATACGATCAATATACGATTTGGCATTTTGGCCATGTATGACATCAATTTACGATAAAAGTAACCGAGTGATTCGGATAGCTGATGAGATCGAAAACTTCTGGAATGGCGCCCGTGAACCGGAAGACGATGCGTACCCTCCCACCAAGGTCCAAGGCCTCCCACTAAGGTGGACCGATGACCTGGTTAACATTGCAGGAATCCGCTGGATGCGAGATGCACGCGACCGATCAATGTGGCGATCGCCTGGGGGAGGCACATGTCCAGCAGTGGAAGTCTTTCGCCTGAAATGATGACAATGATAGTGATGAATATTCTGGTCCGTATGTGTAAGATTCAAACTTACATACAAACTTTTAAGCCCTGTTACATTCAGGAGACTACTTTTCAATCACCTTTCGCTAGTAGTCACCTCCTGCAAACATTTCATGCTTCTGGACCCAGTGGTTTAGCAATACGTGATTTGTGTTGAGTAGATATTATTACTTCGAAGTTGTCTTCTGATAACTGTCCTTCTGCATGTATGTTAAACTTCAGCTCCATTTTTACATGTTCAATAGCAGCGAATAAATCCGCAAGCGGAAACAATACGAGTTCCCGCAACAATTTATATTTCGATACCATTATAAAAGCTTACTTCTTATCTTTGTTCTTTTATGGCTTTCCTTCAACCGATCATGCTACTGGATTTTGCCCAGATCCTATCACTTATTGGGATCCTTCTAATATGTAATTTCTGTCAAGGTCTAGGTCTAATATATCTTCTATATTTTCATAACCTTTAGTAAACTGTACCGTCCTATGACATTACTTGCAAAATATGAGTATTAAAGTCTTTATGAAGAAACTTTTTCACAGAAACCTACTTCGAGACACTATATTTCTGTATCGCAAAGGCAAAAATAATCTTTTTACGTCGTTGTATTTTCATGTTGCCTATAAAATATTATAATGGAGAAACTGTTCTCTGTTTTTGAAAGATTTTCAATATATTTTATCCGTTTTCTTAAATAAACTTAGCAAAGCTTCTATCGACACATGTAGCAACGAAATTAACATGCACTTTTGTGACTAAGGGCCATGCAAATACAGCGTTCTGATTAGTTGAGACCGCTAAGAAACTACCAAGCAGAACGCTGTAAGTGCATAAACTGAGTTTAGTTAAACTAATCGCGATTGGTTTCATTGGTGAAATCCGCCCTAAACCGAGTCAACGTGCGCCGGTTGAAAGGCACGTGCATGTTCCGTATCTCATATTTTACCATTATAACTGAACGAAGGTCGACTAAGAGGGTGGTTAATTAAACACTGGACTTTGTATTAAGCGCGTATAATATAAGTATCCACAGTGCTTGATGCTCACAAAAAAAAACAATTAGTATTTTTGACCTAGTTGAACGCCGGAGAATCTTAACCCCGAGATTCAGGAATCGGCGTTCAACTAACAACGCCATCTATTGACAAAAATCAAAACTAATTTGACCTAGTTGAACGCCGGAGAATCTTAACACCGAGATTCAGGAATCGGCGTTCAACTAACAACGCCATCTATTGACAAAAATTAAAACTAATTCGAAATGAACGAATATTTACATGAACATTCCGCCCACCAAGGACATTATGGCGAATGTCCTTAAAGACTGACTCCTATCACAATGTTAAATTGTGGACAGCCTGATGATCAATAATAATAATTAACAGTTTAAACAACTTATTAAGTACTAAACTTATTACTAACAATTTTAAACAACCCTTTAAGTACTAAACTTATGACTAACCACTGTATTTCTTAAACTAAATAAACTAAAATACATGTAAAAAAATAAAAACAATCCGTACATTTATTCTGTTTTAGGCAACAAACATAATTTTGAAGTAGGCCTCTTTATCGTGGACGAAGATGTCCGTAGTGTTACCACCCGGGTAACACCATCAGACCCGGGATGTTTTAGGGTTATCTTGCCTAACAACCACCTGCCAGGGGGCAAATTGTCCTCCTTAATTAACACTATGTCGCCGACAGATGGCTCCGGAATTTTATTTTGCCATTTATGCCGTTGTAAGAATTGGTGAAGGTAATCGTGCGACCATCGTCGCCAAAATTCCTGCATCATACGCTGTTGCAGTTGCCATCGCCTTAAGCTACCAACATTTGCCCTTTCATAATTTGAATCGGGTGGCAAAACAAGAGGTTCCCCTACTAGAAAGTGACCTGGAGTCAAAATTGTTAATTTATCCTGATCCTCAACATATGATAATGGTCTCGAATTAAGGCATGCCTCAATTTGAGCCAATACTGTGGTAATCTCTTCAAAGGTCAGAGTCGAATTGCCAATCACTCTTTTCAGGTGATGCTTTGTGGATTTTATCCCTGATTCCCAAAGACCGCCGAAATTGGGGGACTGAGGGGGAATAAAATGCCACTCCGTGCCATTATTGCCTAACTCCTCTGCTAATTCGGAATTTATTCCTGACTTTTCTTCATTGAACAAATGAAGTAACTCTCGCGCTGCCCCTACAAAATTTGTTCCGTTGTCGCTGTGTAGTTGCGCACATCGACCACGCCTAGCTACAAATCGCTTGAAAGCAGCTAAAAAACCCCTTGTACTCAATTCACTTACAGCTTCTAGATGCACCGCCCTTGTGGCCATACAAATAAACAAAGCTATGTAACCCTTGTAGGATTTATTCCCGCGACCCCTTGACATTCTAATACTTATAGGACCCGCATAATCCACACCGCTACTTAAAAATGGTTTATTCGGTGTAACGCGTGCGGTTGGCAACTGACCCATTAGTTGAGATTTGGTGGTAGCCGCGTAACGAATGCATCTGACGCAATTCCTTACATACTTT
Organism: Orthosia gracilis; assembly: GCA_947562075.1. Lineage (NCBI taxonomy): Eukaryota > Metazoa > Arthropoda > Insecta > Lepidoptera > Noctuidae > Orthosia > Orthosia gracilis. The sequence goes on along the minus strand of OX387265.1, from coordinate 38,969,765 downwards.
TTTGCAATCATCTTAATTCCGATTACCCAATATTTTGAACGCAAGTATGTCACCATAAGCTGCGGACCTCCATGCATTGTTTTACTATGCGCATCAGCTACCAAAAGGCTTGTCAAGAATGAATCCCTTGGAATTAGAATGGGATGCACCCGATCGTAACTAAGCTGCGACATCTCCAATCTGCCTCCAACTCTTATTATTCCATTGGGATCGAGGAATACATTTAATGATTGTAAGTCTTTTTTCTTGTTCTCTAAAGGCTTATTATTTCTTAAATTCATCAACTCTTCAGCAAACCCTTCTTCTTGACATCTCCTTATACAAGTTTTGAGAGCTTCCTCGATTTCCTGCTTAACTAAATATTTTGTTTTACACCTAGCTGACCGTTCCTTTAGGAGTGTTAAAAATCGACGACAGTAAGCAACTACTCGTACTAGCTTAAACAATGTTGAATACCTATTCCAAAACCCAACTTCAATGATAGATGGGTGCACCCTTACTTCTTCCAAATGAGTATTATTATTTTTTGGCTTCTTGTATTCAACTACTCGCTGTCTTAAAAGCTCTGGACCATCCCACCATATAGATGTGCCAACAACATCTGTAGGAGAAACACCACGCGATGCACAATCTGCGGGATTCTGCTTTGATGGTACATGACACCAGTGTTGGGCTTCTGTGATGGTCAAAATATGGGAAACTCTGTTGGCAATGAAGGTTTTCCAACGGCTTGGATGACTGTTAAGCCACGCCAAAACCACTTCACTGTCCGTCCACATGTGCCAGTCACTTTTTGGTATATCCATAACCTTGCCAACTTCGACCATCAAACTACTTAAGAGCACTGCACCACAAAGCTCCAAACGTGGAATGCACACCTGCTTTATGGGGGCAACCTTCGTTTTTGCCGTTACTAACGATACATGGATATTACCGGCATTATCTACGACTCTCACATAGATAACTGCTGCATATGCCACTCTCGAGGCATCTGAAAATCCGTGCAGCTCAGTCTTCACATTATTAGAACGCATGAGCAGCCATCGTGGGATTTTTAGATTTGCTATAGAAGCCAAATTATTACGGTAAGTATACCATTCCTTTACTAAGTTTTTTGGAACTTCTTCATCCCATTGCAACCCTGCTAACCACAGCTTTTGAATCAACACCTTTGCTATGATTATGCTTGGTGCTAGCCACCCCAATGGATCGTATAATCGTGCAATATCGGATATAATTTTTCTTTTTGTTACAGGTCCTGCTACCGGTTTAAGTTCTACAGAGTATTGGAAACAATCGTCACGCGAATTCCAGGTAAGTCCTAATATTTTTGATATATCGTCTATTTTTATCTGTAACGCTTCATCATTCCCATCCCTAATGCTATTTAATAATTCTTGGCTATTGCTCCTCCATTTTTGTAATGGAAACCCTCCTCTGGCTAACACCTTGGACAACTCTGTGTATATATTGAAACAGGTTTCTTCGTTTTCAGCTCCGGTCATTAAGTCATCCATGTAAAAATCGTTTAAAATGATACTTGCGATTTCTGGTTGATCCTGGCACTCATCCTGTGCTAATTGTTGAAGCGATCTTACAGCTAGATATGGTGCCGCTGCCGTGCCGAAAGTAACTGTTTCCAACTCATATTCTTCTATTTCTTTTTCAGGACTGTCTCTCCAGAGGATCCTTTGTAACATTACATCCTTCCTATTTACCAACACTTGCCGGTACATCTTGATTATGTCAGCTACGAGACATATCCGATGTTTTCTCCAACGCATAATAGTGTGACGGAGTTCCGGCTGCAAACTAGGACCAATTAACATATTGTCATTAAGTGACATCCCATTAGTTCCTTTGCAGGAAGCGTCAAACACGACACGCACCTTCGATGTTTCTTTATCCTCCCGGATGACAGCATGGTGCGGTAAGTAGATCGCCTTTTGAGGTTTGGTTTCATCTGCAACCTTTTTCATGTGTTTCAGCTCCAAATATTCTTCAAGAACTCTCGTATAATCTTCCTTGAATTTGTTGTTTTTTCTGAATTTACCTTCTAACGATCTTAATCTTTTTTCAGCGATTCCCTTCGAATCACCAACCATGCTGACCGGGTCTACATCACGCAACGGTAGCCTTACTATATAACGACCACTCTCCTCACGTTCAGTAGTAGCTTTGTAGAAAGCTTCACATTTATTTTCTTCCTCCGTTAGAATCTTTTTACTAGATGGTTCCGCTTCTAGTTCCCAAAATCTTGTAAGCAGATTATCTGTCTCCAGGCTTAAATGCATCACAGTAATGTGTGAAGGATTACTAGTCTGATCTACTTCAAAGGTTCCTGACAATATCCAACCTAACGTGGTGTCTTGTGCTAAAAGAGTTCCACCAACATTCCTTTTAATTCCCTCCTTAATAACTTGACTATATACTTCAGCACCTAATAAAACATCTATTTTATTAGGCCTGTCGTACTCTGGATCAGCCAAATCATCATCGCCCAAATCTACCCATTCTACCCGAGTTACTTTCGTAGCTGGGAGAAGAGCAGTGACTGATTTCAAGACGAACGCATTTACATTTATTTGGACAGTCGGATTTATTCTAGAGCTCAATTTAAGTACAACGGTTGCCTTTGCCGTCGCACTTTTTTCTCCGCCTACGCCTATCACCGTTTGCCTGGATGGCGTTTTGTGTAATCCTAAAAATTGGACCGTGGATTCTGTTACGAACGACCCTTGTGATCCTTGATCAAGTAAAGCCCTAACTACTCGATAGTTCCCATCTCTCGACTTCGCCTTTACTAACGCAGTAGTTAATAAAACAGTTTTGCGACCAGTTTCCGACGAGAAACACGCGACTAGTGGTTTACTTGACCCCTCCGCTTGCGCGGCTATTTCCTTATTATTAATTTTATTATCTTCCTTCATCACCGTTACAACGGCTGATGAGGTTTCCTCGTGAGCCCCCCTATTACCCTCACCAATTACCGACCCAGAAACACCTGTTTGGTGTAATAAAGAATGGTGGCGGCGTTTGCACACCTGGCATCTGAGAGTGTTTTTACAGTGTCTGGCAGAGTGGTTGTTGTGTAGGCAAACAAAACACAAATTATGTTCAATTGCAAAAGTACGCCTAACTTCAGTTGTCTCTTTACAAAATTTTGGACAACATGTAATCCTATGGTCGGCTGAGCAAAATTCACATGATCCTGACTTTTTATCTTTCGAAACATGGAATGAGTGAGTTCCCTTCTGATGTGTACGTTTTTCCCTGTTTTCTGACTTATCTAAATTTTCTAAACCTCTAAAACGACTATTTAAAAACTCTGAAAACTGTATAAATGTAGGTAACTCATTACTGGAATCAGAAGCCACTTTGAATTCCCAACATTTCCTGGTCTCTTTGTCTAATTTTTCGCTAATTATATGTATAATAATCAGATCCCAGGAAGAAACGTTCACTCCTAGATTACTTAACGACTCCAAACATTCTGAAGTGGTCGTAATAAGCCTTTTTATCTCGTTTGCCGATTCATAGGACAACGTCCTTTGACCAAGTAATCTTTTCATAATACCGTTTGCGAGAAACTTCTTATTATTGTACATCTTATCTAATTTCGACCATGCAAATTTATAGTTATCTGATGTTACAGTTATATTTCTTAATAGTTGCTCAGCCTCCCCACATAAATGAGCCTTCAAATAAAAAAATCTCTGAGCATCATCAAGAGAAGAATTCTCATGCACCAATCCCACAAACAAATCTCTAAATGTTTGCCACTCTGAATACTTTCCCGAGAAAGTAGGAATTTTTATTTCTGGCAACTTAACTCTGCTGAAACTTTTTTCACTGTGACACAACATAGACTTAGAATCCTCATTTAACGCCGTTGAATTTCCCCTAGATAATAATTCCCTTAATTCGCTTTTAAAATCCACATAAAATTCCTCGACTTCATCATAAAGCCCATTTTTTATATAACTAGAGTTAGACAATTCAACCTTTTTTATTGTACTTATTATCTCTTTATGAGTAGCTGTGAATGTACTCCATAATTGCTCCAAATTTTCTATACGGGTCTCCAAATATGTATGAGTTAATCGCTCTTTAGGCGCTTTCTTTAAATTGGATTTAGCCTTATACATTTTGGAACTAATGTCCTCCTGGATAGCAAGGTAAGACTCCATTTTGCAACAATTACGTAATACAGACTTAACCGAAACAATGAATATAACACAGATATTAAAATAACACAGAGAAATAAAACTTTAAAAGTAAAAGTTTTATATTTTTAAAAGTCTTTGTGTCACTTGGTTCTAAAATCGGGCATGGATTCCCCGTTAAAACCACTTTTCACATAAAATTTTACAAGTTCTAATTTTCTACTTAGCTATTAGTCTTCTGGTAATTTTAAGAGTTCAACTTCAAATGATGCACTTTTATTTGAGATTTTAAATTTATTCTTCCTGATTAATACGTAAAATGTACTCACGATTTTATTTTCTTTCACCAATAATTTCACTCACTGACACACTGCTGCACCACGGTATCGGCGCGCTGTACCACACCACCAGTGGCGCCCTCTGCCGCACGTCACCTCCTTCGCGCCGCTCCTCCGGCTGTCGCCTGCCAGTAGCGCTGCACCACGCTCCACTGACTGCTCCCTGCTCCAGGCTGCTCCCTGCTCCAGCCGGTTTCCACCTCCAGCTCCAGGAACACCTCTCACCTGGTGTACCCCGGTTGAAGGGGGTTTGCTCTGGACAGCGATCCACTGCCCAGTAATGACGCGAAGGGTGGTAGGATTCTACCACCACTGGAACCACCACAAACACTCCCGAACCAATCCGACTCGAAGGACCATGAACGAAGGTCGACTAAGAGGGTGGTTAATTAAACACTGGACTTTGTATTAAGCGCGTATAATATAAGTATCCACAGTGCTTGATGCTCACAAAAAAAAACAATTAGTATTTTTGACCTAGTTGAACGCCGGAGAATCTTAACCCCGAGATTCAGGAATCGGCGTTCAACTAACAACGCCATCTATTGACAAAAATCAAAACTAATTTGACCTAGTTGAACGCCGGAGAATCTTAACACCGAGATTCAGGAATCGGCGTTCAACTAACAACGCCATCTATTGACAAAAATTAAAACTAATTCGAAATGAACGAATATTTACATGAACAATAACACGGCATTGACTAGGGCATGCATACCGGAATTCCGGAATTTCGTAATTCCGGCATTCCGTAACAATTTTCCTGATATTTCAATTCCGGTATTGAGAGGAGTAATATCAGAATTCCGATATTCATATTTTTTTTTAAATTATTATTCATGAAAATATTAAGACTGAAAGGAAACATTGTGTGAATAATTGGGTACTGCAACACTTTACTCAGACGCCTAACATCAAACAACTGGAGGGCCTCAACTCACCTTCTCCGAACTACTGGCCTAGCACTCTGCTTCTTGGCTGACGAATTTGCGTGTCCAGTGTGGCACCGTTCCGCCCACCCCGAGGAAATAGATGTTGCTCTTAACGACACATGCCTTACAATTACCCACTGTCTTAAACAAACGCTGACCGAGCGTACTATGCTCCACAGCCGGGAACCACCAAATAGCACCAAATAGCACCGCTACACGTCCGAAGGGAAATTGCGACTGCAGTCGAGAAACAAAAGCAGAAACATGACACTAGACATCCACTATTTGGTGCACAACTACAGACGCAACGGCTGAAAGCAGACACAGCTTCCTGAAAACGATGGTTCCCCTGTCAGGAGACCCAGCCGACGCCCGCTGCAGACTGTGGTAGAAAACTTTTATACGTATGTATATGTACCTTCAAACGAGCATCTTCCCGCAGGAGATCACGGAAGGTTGCGTGGTTAAGATGGAAGTCCCTGAACCGCCTCAGGACTCAGGTAGTAAGGTATAACTCCAACCTCGCAAAATTGAGTTACTTCGACGGAACAGCGGCAGGGTCTGCATGTAGTACTGAGTCGCAAACCATGCTCCTCGTCTTGTCCGGTCCTCTGTGCCCCAAACCATACAACCAGGGTGATATTTGTGCTGCCATAGATGACGCCGTGGAGGTGGCTAAGTTTTGGGCCAAATAGATTTGAAAGACTGTCGTGTCAGCAGCGACACGAAGAAGAAGAAGATAAAACTTGTTGATTTTACGATTTAAAATGTTTTAATTAGAGTAAAAAGGGAGAAAGATGACCAATTTTTTAAATTTGTTACGAAAAATTATTAGAAGACTGATATAAATATAAATCTTGTTTGATTTGAAACGATCTTTAAAAGTTACCAGTTCCGGAACTAGTATCGGCATTCAGATCTCCTGAATTGGAACTCAGTTCCGGAATTGAGAACTTTACGATATTAAATGCCCTAGCATTGACCCATTTTCTTCCATCGACTCCTGGAACCTACTCAGTATAAAACGCGGTACTAAGTATTTTAACTCAAAACTTTTTAAACCAAAGGTTGACTGGTAGAGAATGCCTTGCTGCATTAAGTCCGCCTATGTACAACCATTGTACATGAAGTTTAAATTAATTAATTATTTTTATATTATAATAAAGAGAAGAAAAGAGGAACAATGTCGTCTAGAGATACCAGAGTTATCGATCCCTTGCCACTCTCAAGTTTTTTAACAATACCGTAGAGTCACGGTATATTTTAATTTAGTAGACATTTTTGATTCAATATCATATCTACTTGAAACACTTTTATTATCAAATCAGTCCCGAAATTCTAACCATTGCGTAAATGTACGAAAATAATTTAAAATTGTCGTTTTAAACTTTGTAAAACGGCCATTTGCATTTCATAAATCTACTGCAGATGAAAATATAAGTACATATTTCTCAAGTAACAATAGGTAACTAATAAAAAAAAAAGAAATTTGGTTAACAATAATTTCAAAACTTGAAACTTCAAATATAAATATGAATATCCATTCATGCACTTTCAACTTCTATAAAAGCTATTTAATGTAACATGAAATCTCTAAAAGCACAATTATTTATGTTTAGCCGCATTGTTGAATTCTTTGCAAGAGCACACACAATGCACGAATTTATATGACTTATTCTTATTGTCATTGTGGCATTATTTGTGAAGGCTTTTCAGTTTTGAAAGGATATACTTTGACTGAGGCGCATTTCAAAAGGAATGATGGATTCTCTTGCTGTCTTAAGAACGTCCTTGCAATTCATTTGTGACTCTCTTTCTTACAACTTTTCTGGTGAGATAAAGTGTTGAAATTTTTGAGAGATGAAATGGCATACTTACCTATTTGAGAAAGTTATTCATTTATTTATTCATTCACACTAACAAATGTCTTTACAAGTAAGAAACAAGCCAACAAATGTAGTCACAAATTGTCATACTCTGAGAGGCCCCTTAAAAACTGATCACACACATTTTCGTTGTCCTGATAAAATAAAAGGATATCTCTAAGTAAATATTTCAAGTAGGCATATATTTTAGGTCAAAATAGCAGAAAGCTCGATTTCTGGCAGAGGATGCCTTGGCTCGACCCATTTGAACAAAATAAAATTGAAGTCATCCTAACCTATTTCAGTCACAACAACGCTGAAACTTATTCCATCTTTTTCTCTGAAAAATAAAACAAACGGGAAATGCGTAAACCAATCCCTGAAAGTGGACCGCAAGAATAAATCAAAGTTCGGAACCCTTCATACAGATTTATTACTTTTATGGACATCACAGTCCCTTCACATGTCAGATATAGACCCTGGGATGTATCAATATACCTTAATCCGACCTAGTTTGTATTCGGAGCAACATGTCCAAGTCGTCGTGAAATTGTTTACTAAGTAAAAAGATATGTTGCTTTTCCTTTTGGAATACCTTAACGTTTGTGCCTTGTCACTTTGTCAATGTGATTTAAATGGGTCTAAGGAAGTTGTTGAAATTCTTTGAAAAAACTGATTTTCTTATTTTTTCTCTTATAATAATACCAATGTTTAACGATACGTTCTTGAAAATCGCTGAGAAGGAAAATGGTAGAGAAAGTTCAACACAACAAATGGTTAAACTGTTTATACATAATTAAGCCCAAAATTGCTTTTATCAAGATTTCAACATCGTTGAACCAAAATGCCGATCAAGGGAAACAAAAGAGGCTAAGTAGGTAAACAAAACAAAACAACGATAATACAACGTGTTATAGAAAGCGGTGGCCTTAAAATACAAAAACAAACTTTTTTAATAAAGAAATTAATGCTTTTATGAAAACGGAAAAGGTCGCCTCGTAATTTAGACGAAATAATACAAAACTGACGAACAATGTTCAATTAGGTCATTGGCGACCCATTTCCTGTGATAAGTGGGCGTCCCGTTTTTTCAACCTATTTTAAGTTTACCAAGTTGTATACTTTGCAGAATCACAATACGTCAAGCTCCGGTTACATTAAGTTTATTATCATCATATTTCGTAAACAAAAGTTTTATGTTAGGATTTCTACTGAATTTTTCTTAAGCCTTGTTTCAACGATTGCTTGAAGAATAAACTAAAAGTTTGTTTGTAAGATAAGAGAAAGAGTTGAATATGTATAGTTAAAAGTCTGAAGCAATTATGGACACATTGTGTGAAAGATGATATGGCAAGGAGATGACACTTAAGACGACGGCTAATAGAGATATTAGGATAAACAAACCAGCAATTGCGAGCCGGAATCGCGCACCCAGGGTTCCGTATAAACAGGTGCATTCAATTAAATAATTAGGTAACATTACTGACGTTTATAAACAATGAAAGTACCGAACATTGCTCTGCAAAGACACAAAACAAACTTTGTTTTCGGAAAACTGTTGTTCCCATACATCGATATAGGTTGCGGTCAGTTTACCAATAGCAATAATCTTTTTCTTTTGTTGCAGCTACGAATTGACGACTTTTTTCTTTACTTATGATATAAGACTATGCTTCTTGCCAAATTCCATGATTCTAGGTCAACGGGAAGTACTCTTTAAGTTTTGATTCCGTTGCGATACCTAAAACATGCGACAAAAAGCTTTATCTTTTGATTGCGTTAATTTAGAAGTTTGATATTTTCACAGTTCCAAGAAATTCCGGGCCTGAGTTTATCATATTAATTTTAACTTGATACTATCACGCGTTCCTGAGAAAAAGGTCTTAACAGACGGCATATCATTTTTTTTATGACGTAGGCACAAATTTACATATATCAGTTTTTTCCTTTACTTGTGCTCTAGGAACTAAGCAATGGCTTATTGCCAAATTGCATTATTCTATATCAACGGGAAGTACCCTTTGGGTTTATGATTCCCTTGCGATTCCTCAAACATGCGACATAAACGGCTGTACCTTTTGATTGCGATGAATTAGAAGGTTGATTTTTTACAGCTCCAAGAGAATGCAGAACTGAGTATATTAATTTCAACTTGATACCTCCAGGCATTCCAGAGGAAAAGGTCTTGACCCACGGATAGACAGAGAACGAAGTGATCCTATAAGGGTTCCTATTTTTATTTTGAGGACTGGAACCCTAAAAAGACGCAGCGCCGACCCCAAATAAATTGGTATAATATTGTATTGGTATTGGTTGAATATGATGATGAACTACTAAACAAATAAAATCTACAAACTAAGCATTTCCAGAATCATCTAAGTATCGCGATTTTGCATTACCTAATACAAACCCGGTTAGAAAACATATACAAGAAACTTCATTTAAGTAATCAGCATCCCGAACTAACATCCAAGAAACATCATAACCTGTAATATTTACCCTCCCACGTGAACCCGTTCTCATTCCCTTTTGTTCGACTACCTTACCGAACATAGGTTAGCTCTTAGCTGCATCTAAGTAACGTAATATCACGGAGTTAGGGACCTTAACTAGTTTTACTTCGCGAAACTTACTAATGCATTAATAGAGTTAATATCACCTGCGAACTTTAAATGGGTTCTTACATCCTAAGTTTGAGCACGGATCTAGTAGTTACCCTGGTGTGCCATCAGGTTAACCTACTACTCTAGAGAAAATTATACTTCAGTCTGGAATTTCTCAGTAGTAGTTCAGAGTTATGATTTGTGCCCGGTTGGTGGCAATAGGCTCGCTCGCCCCCTATGTATTGTACTCGCCAAACTTCTTGGCCACCCTGAAGTTGGCTACTATGGCTGCGCAGTAATAAATCTCATACAAAAAAGTTAAAAAAAAATAATAAAAAACTCAACTGCTTAAGAAGCATACTAAAAAGACATAAGCAAGAAGAAAATCATGCTGTGCAGTCGGAGGATACATACTGTTTAAAAAGCAGTCTTAAACTGTCGGGTATTTTGAATTAACTTTTTTTAGTTATACATTTTTAGTTAACAACTTTTTTTAATTAGGTACATTTAAACATATAAGTGTTGTGTATTTTTAAAATCACCTCTTAAAACCCTTTTATTTTGCAACCCACACGATGGATTGGAAAAAAAATTTGGCCCCCACAATATGGCGCCCAAAATTTTTCTATTTTCCAATTTTAATGTAGCCAGTGATTGTCGCAAGATTAAGACGAATACATTGAGGTAAGAATCATCAACTTCGGCCAACGCGTTTGGTCTCTAGAAGGCCACTCCGAAACTTCTTAATCGTCCAGTATGGTCGGTGTCTGCCGAGAACCAAACTTATAGTTACTCCATTCATGATCATGGCGAAACTTAAGCGGCCGTGGGCAGGGCACATTGCTTGCAGAACGGATGGCCGATGGGGCCGAAAGTTCTGAGATGGCGACCGCGAACCGGAAGACGATGCGTTGGAAGGCCTCCCACTAGGTGGACCGATGACCTGGTTAAGGTTGCGGGAATGCATTGGATGCAAGACGCACGGGATCGGTCTATGTGGCGACAGCTGGGGGAGGCCTATGTCCAGCAGTGGATGTCTTTCGACTGCAATGATGATGATGATTATTATTAACCATTCAACGATAGTTTTTCTTTCGCTAAGAATGATTCTATATTGCATCTACCAATATTATATAAGACCACCATAGAATTAAACTTTTTGTAAAAGATATGTGAAACTATTTTGGTGTATAATAAAGTATTCTATTATCACTCAAAGCGTAGCAACAATAAAAAAAAAGGGTTCGAGGTACCGCATTAATAATTCACAGCCATATCTAAGATAAAAGATTTTTAGTGTCTGTTACCCCACGAAATAATCCATCCAGTAAAAGATTAGAAGGCAAGTACAGACAGGCGGTTGGGTACACAATACACCTTACAAAGGATACACATTAAAAATGATATATGTATAACGCTATTTTTTCTGCACCGTAAGAGTATAAAGAAAATATTGATGACTTAAGCCATTACAGTTTACGATGCGTGGAAAAATAAACAATATGTCTATTGATACGAGTTTCCTTTCACCTACGGAAATCTGAAGTTACACGCCATTAATTTCTTCTTATAATCTTCGAAAAGGCAACAATACATAACAGCAGTTCTAATGAATCAGAAAGGTGCCACAGAGCAACTATATATCAGTAAGTACTCCAAGTTCAGAATTAACGACAATAACAAACTCGAGATAGTGCAAACGGCAGAATAAAATAAGCAGTTCGTCCTAGTTATAACTCTTGTGATAGTCAACTGTATTAAATTAGGCTGTGGTCGAACTAAAGTTACACGCTCACTATCTTCATTTCCGAACCAATAAAAAAGCAAATAATGAAATTTTGGTAAAAAAAAATAAAAGACGTTTAAAAACAATTGGTTCGACAGCATGGTAACACATAGCTTTTCTCCTCTCCTTTTCGTCGACTGTTGACGATCATTATTTTCCGAATTAAAATATCTCCATTTAATTTTGATGGAACAATACGTTCACAAGCACTTCCAGTTACTCCGTCCTTCCCAATCCATCTGCCTGAAACATGTTTATGGCTGACGTCTTTTTTATCTTTGATAAATTACATGCCCAGTGAATACATGGCACTGTGTACCTTTTGCGTGTGTTCGGTGTGAATGCACCGAAACAATAAAAAAAAATAAACAAAAATGCGCCCTGTGGAAAGTTTCAGATAATTTACTTATATTTTTCATTAATATTTTAAAAAGTGCATGTTCGTGTCGCGTCGCACCTCGCGCCTCTCTGTGCCCGCGTCTCAGTATGAGTTAACCCTTATATCTTCTAAATACGCAAAGATACGCATGTAGGTTGAACAGTTCGGCAACCCTTATATCCTCGCGCTCCAGTTCGTTCGTTATATATGATTGTCCGAAAACGTCTATCTATCGGATACGGATAATCAATTAACGGTACAGGGTAATCAATATAAGAGACGGATTCATTAGATTACATGACATGAAAGGACTACTGGATTGATCTGTTACAAGTCATCTTGTAGGCATTGTAATAAGGTTTTGGGAAAGAACTAAAATGATTGCTTTTTATTTCTTGTTTTTGCCGCACTTTATTTGAGCAATGGTGGCCGAGTGGTATCGGCCGTGACTTGCAAGTTGTAGGTCGTGGGTTCGAACCCAGGCAGGCGCTATACTTTGTGTAAATTATTTCACCACCACTGCTCTCAAAACGGTGAAGGAAAACATTGTGAGGAAACCGGCATATCTTAGAACCAAAACTTCGAAGACATCAACATCCACCCGCAACCCGTACTTGGCCCGCGTGGTGGATTATGGCTTATTCCCTCTCTCACAGATAGGATGCCTGTGTCCCAGCAGTAGAAACATTAAAAAGGCTGATGATTATGATGATAATGAAAATAAATACTACCTATTTATTGTGGTATTCTGCAGTACAGATCCACATCTTTTAGTCTATTTACGTTTTATAATACTATACAAACCACACACTTCTATCTTTTGAAATTGTATCTACTCATGTGACTCACTTTTATGTATTCTTTGATACTGTTAGCACCTGTAAAGCATACTTTTAGCTATCTCCGATTGTTTTAAAATCCACATCTTATTTTATACCGCTAATTTGTAAAATCTTAGAATATTTTATACTCTGACATTTTCATCTGATCTGACTGTCCAATTTATTTTCTTAAGTCATAGACAAAAAATACCATGAACACTTCTTTTTTTCGACCTTCTTCAAAGCTGGTTGTAAATTATAATCTTCAAAATAAGGGCAGCGGCAGACTGCCCCCTCTGTAAACCGTTTTTTATTCGTTCTGGTCATGATTACTTATAATTGAGATTTGAATTTCAAACTTAGAAGTTATGACACAGAACGAGGGAAAACGGGCGTCAGTTTTTTGGTTTGATTCCGGCGGTGAACGCCGGAAGTGATTTTTACCTAGAATTAGCAACCGTATTTTCTTATTCTGCAAACCCTTTTAAGATGTAATTCATCCAGCTTGTGTATGAGTGTTAAAAATCTTAAAAGACAACAAATGAAAAGCATTTGCACTCTTAAGTGAACTTTTTACTGTTTATATAAATTGTTGTGCCACTCCGGTACGTGGTGCATGAGCTGCAGCAGACTCCAGCGCGCGACCACAGCGCGCCCGTCAGCAGCACGCGCAGGTTGCTCACGCCGTTCATGTCAGCCCACTGCTCACGTTTTCAGTCCGGTAAGTGGTGCATGGGTTGCAGTAGACAAGTCTACAGCGGCGCGCACGGCCACAGCGCGCCTGCCAGCAGCACGTGCAGGTTGCGCACGTAGTTGGCCGCACTGGTGTGAATGCCCATTCGCCAGCCTTGAGTAGGTGGGCGCTTGCATCATCGGACACAGCGGTTCCCATAGTTAGACGTGGTGCAGGGGTGGCACGACGTTCGAAGCCAACCTTTAGTTCTGTAACCCTTATCTTTTTATTTAATTATAAAACTTTTCTTACGTTTACCTCTTTAGAGCTAATCGCATCGTTACATTATGTACATAATATATGTATCGAACAACCAAAACTGTAAATAAAAAAACATCTCCTTCATAACTAGGCGATGTAAAAAGTCCTACCGACATCTCAAGACAGACAAATATATAACCCAACCACTTCATAAACACCTAATATTTTGAAGTCAACAAAGGCATATTTCATCACGGAATTGAGTGCGACCCTAATACACGATAACAGACTAGACGCCAAAAGGAACCGGTATGTATCAATGACCTTCCCTTTTCACGAAAATGTTTCATTATTACGAGAGATTTAATATAATTTTAACATTATTTATTTGCGCGCTGCGCAGTCATGCGCAATAAGAATCTAAATTGGCCACCATACCACATATTTTTTCCTTTTCCACTTTTGTCTTATTTCAACTGTATGATTGAAGATAAAATAGTGTACGCAACGGTATATAATTAGGTATTTACCTATTTTACTCGCATGTTATTATTATACCTTACCCACGCTCGTGTTTTAATAACCCCTATTATATATTATGACCATTGCATTAACTACTATTAATTCGGAATTCTAGATAATTATAAAATTTTGGAACCACAAACCCTATGTCATACATCACAAAGTTCAGATTATATCGCAACCCATATTTCTTAAAGCTTAAAGCTTTGTGGCTATGGATTGAAATTGTCTCGATTATGTATCTCTAAATAAGTAATAAAGTCGCTGTCCGCGTGTTACGACGTCCCTTCTGTTTCTCCGCTAACTTCTTCTAAACCACGCAACGGATTTCGATTCGGTTTGCCATACTAGAAATAACGATAAATAAGGAAGGTTTCTTTTAATAATTTGTCTTGTACGATGCCGGGGTGGGTCGCTAGTTCAAGTATAAATGAAAAGCGATATACCCGGTAAACAAAATAATATTTGTGTTGTATTATGGAGGGTGTTATAATATCATAGAGGGGTAACTGAGCGGTTTTCTCAGAATCTTCTTTGAATATCTACAGCCATTTGTGTCAATCACGTTGTAGTACACAAACAAAACGGAGGTTTGGCTGAGCCTCTTTTATGTAACCCGTCAAAATTAATAGACTATCTAACAATGGCTCTATAACATAGATGTTTCAGAACCCCTCGTAGAAGTAATAAATTTTGTAGCGATTGTAGTAGGAGCCCGTAAAACGGGTGTAGTGCCAAGTTGTAAACTTCTACCATTTCTTTGTAGATCGATTCGTAAAGGACCAAACAAGGAGTCGAAAACACTTTAAGGTTTAAGTTGGTACCGGAGGCTGTATATGCAGATTTCCGGGTACATTTATAGATCTTCTAGACTAAGAGAGATAATTCTAAGATTTTTACTACAAAAACATAATAACACGCCTGTATTCCCCGAAGGGATAGGCAGGGTTGCACCTGTCCCTGAGCGTCGGGAGTCGCAAGCCGATTGCCTGCCTCGTAGGCGCGGGCTTGCGGACGGCGAGTTATGGGTAACTCGCCGTCCGATAAGGACCAGGCCCGAGTCGATGGCGCGAAGTGTTCCACGTGCACCTCAAAGAGATGTCAGCAGAAATTGACGGGGTCCTCTAGGGCCGATGCCTGTCTAGGTCGCGGATGATTTTGAAAGAGACTTACCGCGGCTCTGCCACAAGTAACCGAAGGAACAGGGGCGGGTTTTACTCAGTAAAAGTCTGACACGCCGCTTCACCCAGAGCAGGATAAGTCTTCGGATGATTTCCAAACATAAAAAAGGGATGCACATCAACCAATCGCAAGTTCAAACTCCGGGCGGCTACTAAAAAATTCCAACAGGAAAAACCCAATAACACTGCCTGACCCGGGCATCGAACCCAGGACCCTGTGCTGCTTGCAAATAAGTCTTAGAGGTACTTTACAATTGTCAAACAAAAAAAAAAGATGACTCTAGTTGCAAATCCGCAAGCATCAGTAGGTCTCAATGGAGAAGAATTTGCAAGAATCTCCACGGACACTCTTTTCTATCAGTTTTAATTACAAGTTTTTGGTTACATCATTCTTTTTGAAAAAAACACATATATGTGAGAACGATTTAAAAATTATGGGTACATTTTTACTAATGTACCCATAACATCAGCTACGTCTTACGTATCGCTCATGACCAGGACCAAAATGGTTTGGAATTGAATGGATAATTGCAATTAGTTTGAAGAAGATAAGGAGACACTGTCGCCCACTATCCATCTCTTAAACCTAAACCATAGTTGCCTTTCCGACACTCACAAGAAACATCATAAGGGCTAATGTTGCATGTTCTATGGCGCCCTTGTTACTGAGTTGGTCACTTTAAGTACTTCCTTTAACCCTCACACTCACATACAGTTAGTATAATGTTAAAACCTTATTCTTCTGCCGGCCGTTGCGTCTATTTAGATAAATAAAGGTAGATTTTATGGTGCACATTATGGTCTGAAAATTTCAACTTGAATTACTTTTCAATCGCATTAGGAATAATCCTCATTCCTTAATTGTTCGCAGATAGACAGATAACCAGAAAATTAATTTCGGTTTTGTAGGTAATTGTGGCTATGGGTAAATCAGCTACGTAAAACTTAAGAAAAGGAATCAACTTTTACAATTTCCCAGTGGTAAAAATACAATCAAATTTAGGTCTACTTGCTTACAATAATTATTTCAGAATTCAAGAAACGAAAATTTTCAAAGGCATTTTTTACGTAAAAGACAAAAGATTTACAAGAAATAAAATATGAAGTCAAACGTTCACCTCCTAAAAGCTATGTAAAAGTATTTATCCAAGTATAAAAGTAATAAATAACAATATCCTATGAGCTGTTAGTACACTCGCTGAATTGTACCTAATGTCTTGAACGAAACTTCGTACTAACTTCGCATGTAAGTACTTTAGTTCAACAAAAAACATATTCACTTACCACTCTATAACTACCAACTATTTGTAACATTAGCTTTATTGTTTATGGCGAGGTAATATTTACTATCTTAAACCAGCAAGACAGCATGTTCTATTTTTGGAGGCACTTATGTACGAGTTTTTTTGTAAGTGTAGTAGTGTGCCCACGATAAGGTTCATAAAAAAGATTTTCACTTCAGCCATTTTATGTCGTGATAATAAACACACAACAAAAACTAGCATATTAAATTCCTTCAATTAGTCATATTATTTCCATATTCGTTGTCTTCAAAGCAAGATAAATCTTGCGCAAAAAACCCATCCATTACCACCATTCTAGGCAATTACATTCGTGAATTTGGTTTTATCACCGATTCAATCCGACACACGTAACTCTGTGTGTGAGCCCGTCCATACCAATTTATTACCTGACACCGTTCCCAAACCAACTTCAATGTTGGAGCAGGAGTAGAAAGAATACAGAGACCGAACTTTATACCGAAGTTGTGTATGGAAATTCGTGGTTTATCGTAGCTGAGAGCAGCGCCACTCAATGAAAAGTCTTACACATAAACTGCTATGACAAATAGAAAATTGCTACGACTAACAGAAGATTGCTACGATAAATGGAAAATTGTTACGAGAAACAGAAGATAATTACGTCATAAAAGACACTGCAATGTCAAATAGAATGCCGTACAGAACAGAGCTAACACGTTTTATAAAACGTAGTTTTTTTGTTTAAACCCGAAAAAACTCCCTCTGCAAGTCCTTTTAAAAAAAAAATTGATAAGCTTACGTTTGATCACTATCGCCTGCAATGCTTAGAATTAACCTGTTCACTCTTGACTTAAAGAAGCCCCAGGTTGTAAGTAGGATTTTATTTATGAGGCTCTCTGTTGGATTTCTTTGTCCGTGCCTAAAAATTAGTTCCGAGAAAAACCGATTATATGTAGACGCTTTAGCTTTCAGCACAAACGGTATCGGTTACCAGGACCATTTGAAAAGGATCCGATAACATTTTATCCCTAATTGATCCAGTTAACGAATATAGCATAAAAGGCCGCTGGTGACCCCAATTATCTTGTTAAAAAAGCCGATAATTACATATTCATGTTATTTAATTGGGTTTTTTATTCAATTATATCAATTAAAATGTACATAGTATATAATACTTAATTAACAATAACTACCTATATATACGCTTAAATAAAAATAAATAATTGGACCGTTCACAAATTATAACAGACTGTGCTCGCATTTTAAAACTAGATAATTAATTATTTAATTTTCACATATTTCAAATTTTAAATGGAAAACAAAGTTGCAGCCAGAATACCTACAAAAAACCACAAGAGTACAAAGACTTATTACCACTTTACCCAATAGTGAAATACTCATGGCAATCTATCGCCCTAGACCATACGGTCTAGTGCAAGAAATGCAAACTCGGTGTATGCATACATATATATAGAGTTTGCATTTCTTGCCCGATTATTCACACGAACACTCATTTTATTTGTTTATTTATGTACACACAAAACACTTACTAGAGAAAAGAAAGAATACAGATAGAAGAGCACAAAGGTACTGCTTATTTCAATAGATTTTTTTTACAGCAGACCTGCGACAGGGTAGTTGGATACTAGAGGAAGACATAGTGTGTAGAAAGCAATAAGAAAACTTAAAATAGACTAACAACTATATAACTTAACTAATTATACATAATTATACCTTAACAAAATATCATCATTCATCATCATCATTTCAGCCGAAAGACGTCCACTGCTGGACATAGGCCTCCCCCAGGCGTCGCCACATTGACCGATCCCGTGCGTCTCGCATCCAGCGCCTTCCCGCAACCTTAACCAGGTCATCGGTCCACCTAGTGGGAGGACTTCCAACGTATCGTCTTCCGGTTCGCGGTCGCCATTCCAGAACTTTTCGGCCCCATCGGCCATCCGTTCTGCGAGCAATGTGCCCTGCCCACTGCCACTTAAGTTTAGCAATTCTCCGGGCTATGTCGGTAACTTTAGTTCTCCTGCGGATATCATCATTTCTGACGTGATCACGCAAGGAAATTCCGAGCATAGCCCTCTCCATTGCCCTTTGGGTGACTTTAAGCTTTCTGATAAGGCCGATTGTGAGCGACCATGTCACGGTCCCATAGGTGATCACTGGCAACACACACTGGTCAAAGACTTTTGTCTTGAGACACTGCGGTAAATTGGACGAGAAGATACCACGCAACTTCCTGAACGCCGCCCAGCCGAGTCGCATTCGACGGTTGACCTCTTTCTCGAAGTTGGACCTACCCAACTGGATCGTTTGTCCCAGGTAGACATAATCGTCTACAACTTCGAGTGTAGTCTCCGATCTTGATAGGAGTGGGTGCTACATAGGCGTTCACCATGATCTTGGTTTTGTCCATGTTCATTTTAAGACCCACTCTTTCGGAAGCTTTACTGAGGTCATCGAGCATTTTACTGAGGCTTTCCATGGTCTCAGTCATGACCACAATGTCGTCGGCAAACCGAAGGTGAGTGATGTACTCGCCATTAACGTTGATGCCTAGGCCCCTCCAGTCCAGAACCTTGAATACATCCTCCAGCGCAGCAGTGAACAGTTTCGGAGAAATGACGTCTCCCTGTCTCACGCCACGCTGGAGAAGGATTGGTTTCGAGGTCTGATCCTGAAGACGGACTGACATGGTGGCGTTTTTGTACAAACACTTCAACACCTCAATGTACCGGTAGTCGATCTGGCACCGTTGGAGAGACTGCAGTACAGCCCAAGTCTCGATCGAATCGAAGGCTTTCTCGTAGACCACAAACGCTAAACAGAGAGGCAGGTTATACTCTTCGGTCTTCTGTATAACCTGCCGCAGCGTATGTATGTGGTCTACGGTGCTAAAGCCTTTTCGGGATCCGGCTTGTTCGGGTAGTACATACATACATAGTTTTCCCCGAATATATAAGAGCTCTTAACAGCTTAGGTACAATGCAGCTAACTATTGATTATTAGTTCAAAATGATGGCGTGGTATGAAATCACTCAAAGTACTTTCTTTTTGTCTAACTTAAACATGCTGTAAATCCAAAGCGCGGGTGCGGCGACCCTCATGTTGCTGAATTTATTAAACGTAAGATAGCTTAGGTCCAGCCGTGGGACAAATATCGCCAGACAAAAAAGATTAGTGTGAAAATTCGGAATAAAACTCCTAGAAAAAAATGTCACGTTACCTCCTGTACAATAAATTATTTGGCACTTCAAAGATTATTTCCATTTTTTTATAAATATGTGTCTGCGAATAAAAAATAGACAGAACCACAGAAAATGTATTGGAAATAGATGATAGCAAAACATACCGAAAAGGCTTTTTACTTATTTAAGGCGTCAACGTGGAATATCAAATCTTGTTCTAATTTTTTTTTTGTGTAACAAAAAATTTTATGAGTCGTTAAAAATATTTAGGGTGTAAATATTTGGTAAACTGCTTTTTAAATACGTTTTCTACTTTAAAGATTATCGCGATCAGTTTTTAGAGCCAGCATTAGAATAATTTTTACCCATAATATCGGGTCATATTTATAAAATCTCTAGATCTGCAGATATTTATTTCGAACTTCTGTAAAAAAAAACATTTAGGGGCTTAGTAGTTTCTTAACAGTGTATATATTTTTATAAATAAAGGCGATGTTCATATATGCCTAAAATATAAAAAACATTTGAAGCACGATCTGAAAGTTTTTATTATTTCAAAGTAATACAGAGCAGGAAAGAGAAAAATAGAAAGATTGTTACCGCATCAAGTAAATAGGCATGAGTTATCAATAGCCTTTTCAGAGAAAATTACGAAAATACTGGCAAATTAGATCCTAAAACATTAGGAATCTTATAAAAAAAATAAAGACATAAATTCCCTCAACAACAACAACTTTATTCACTTAATAAACCTGAGTCTCCAGTTTATGACATTAAACATGATATATCTAAGAGAAACGACTGCTAACGTGAAGTGTAGTGATCATTTATAACACAAATTGCCTACTTTGTGGGTAATCCGTAAAATAAAGTAGCTGATAACCTTTGTAGACACTGACAAGTTTACCTAGTACCTAGGCACTAGGTAACCACAAATAATGAAGCACGAAAGGTTTATTTATGTTTTAGGGACCTGCCTGTTTTTTTGTTTAAAAGTCTTACAAACAAAAAAAGGTGTCCCAATAAAATTTATCTTACCTTAGCTAATCTATTCTGTGACAAACTCAACTTAGAAACTTAGATGAAGTCAGTTATCTGCGCACGGTTAGCACAGTGGTTGAGCGATTGACTGCTGCGCTGCGTGTCGCGGGTTCGATTTCCGCACGCAATAAATATTTGTATGACCTACAGATAGTTGTTCCGGTTCTGGGTGTTGTGTATGTGAGTTTATATGTTTGTAAACGCACCCACGATACAGGAAGAAATTCCTAGTGTGGGGCAAAGTTATAAAAAACAAAATAAAAAAAATGTAATGCAAGGAAGTTCACCTTAGCTTCCTCGGTGAATTTTTGCAGCTATTCTGAAAAAAATATGACCGAGAAAACTAAGGTGAACTTTAGATCCCATCCTCCGTTATTTTTATTTAATAAATCTTGAAAGACGTAAACGCAACGTAAACTTAACGTAACGTAAACGCAAACTAAACATAGCGTAACGTAAACGAAACGTAACGTTAACTTAATCGGTCATCATCGAAATAAAGGTTCGTAAACATTCTTAAGGCAATTCTAATACAATCCATCGATAGTGATCAAATCAAAAACGTAATTTGTCCACTAGTAACATTTTAAATTTGTGTACCCAGTAAAACCACCAAACGCTTCATTAACAAAATCTAACCAGAATACAAGAGGTGGTAAATACACCCGATACATTGTACCTCACTGAAGGAACCGCTTGTTCCATGAATGTTTACACTTCAAAGGTAAGCAGTACATTCACATTCCACACTGTTTGTACAGTGCCTATACGAAACTATTCAGCTAGCGGTACTAAAAGCCTCCGACACATCTTTTGAGGGTATTGTACCATCAATTTGAAGGAACGTAAGATGCGTAGTAAGACTTATCAATATTGATCTGTTTACACCTGCGGAAGGCGGAACAAATTGGATTGTTGGTTCGGAGAAAGAACATCGTTCTGATGTATGAATTTATGGAATATTAACACGAACCTTTAATTTGCACACGTTTTCAATGAAAATTAATTAAATACTTATTTTAAAATGGAATCATACAAAAGAGAAAACAACAGAAACTAGCATTCACCATACTTTTAATTTTTACACCCAAATTGAAACATATATAACATATACGTTCATGTATGGGTATATAGAACTTCATTTGGGTGCAATTGTGACGGCCGGTGGATTTGTCGATATTACCGAGCCATGTGGAAGAGATAACAGTACAGAGACAGGTAGTAGTATTATTAACAACAGTCTTTACAACAAACTAAATACAATTTTACTCTAAGTGACAAGGGACGAAAACAACAATATAATTCAAACGTCACTTATCACGTTCTGACAGAATATTTCATAGTGTTTCCTTGTCGAGAATCATTTTCATGTAATATTCACTGATATCAGGAATATATACAAAAGAAATATAAAGTAGTATTTCATATTGTATTTCCTCCCAGGAAACCATTTTGTGGAAACATGAATTTGTCAGATAAGAGTATTTGTATGAAATCTTATACATATTCTTCGCAAAACTCTTCATACGGAATTGAAATATAATCTTCAATTTATATTCTTTCTCGGAAAAAGAAGAACATAAATGATTGCTCCTTATAACCGTAAACTGTGAAGGAATCAGAGTCGGTTAAGTCTGGATGGTTAGTGTAAAGATGAGTATACACTAGAGCATTTACACGAACATTACAATGTAAAGTAACGTTCTTTCTAATGTAGACGCTGTGTTCGAACTTCGATGTAATGCTCACGGCGAATGAGCATTTACTTTTAACATTTCTTTGTACCTTGCGTTCTCTATTGACCTCACTCCAGGTAATCCTCGCCCGTGCCTTTTCTCAATAAAATGTAACACCAAAACGCTCGTTGGTTTTTGAAATCATGATTGTTATAAAACATCGAGGGTCATGTTCGAAGTGTGGTTCGAGTAAATTTAAAAATAACGAATTCTCGATGTTCTGTCACAAGTAAATGCTATAGTCTATACTCAATTTTAGATATTTGGTAGTGTGGGTAAACAAAATTAAAAATTTGAGTACAAATGAATGTAGACATGTCCACAAACGCAGTAAGTAGTTTTTGAGCTAAAAACTGCAAAACTAGAATCATTTAAAGACCACGATGTCACAAAAGCCAATTCACTCGTTCCCTTTGTAAACAACGTAGAAACTTTCATTGAGCTCTGAAATAGCGCTACAATAGAAATTGAAAACGCTTCAGGCAATGTTGTTGGTTCCGCAATTGTACATCCATACAACGAATAGAATAGGTGTACAGGCCTGCGCTAAACAAAATATTTATGGTGAAAATCGACTGGAATTGGAAATACTCTTTCAATCAGAGAAATAAAAACATTTTTGATTGAACGTTTGTGAATATAAAAGGCATGCGTGCGCCTTTTGTCGCTTGTTATTACAAAAACCTATATAAACCAATATCCCAGTTTAGTATTCTCTGACCAAGTATAGTACGGTTACTAAAGTTCTATAAAGCCTTAAATAATGAAAACCAACTTGTATGAAAGAAAATGAATACAACAATCAGGGATTAAGAGCCCATTATTTCTGGTCAAAATAATATATCTCATTTTCAGCCTACAATGACCTCATTCGATTTTGCCGAGTTCAAACAACGCCCTGAATATGAATGTTTGAAATTGGAAAAGCATTTATGAGAACGGTATGAGGAATCGTCGGTACAGCCGCGAGAAATTGATAGATTTATCACAGGCAAGGGATTGGTTACGGCACATTATTGATATCAACCCAAATTCGGCGTTGCCTTGTAGTATGAAGATATATGACCCACCCTGAGATATTGATTTATCTCGGAACAGACCGTCGGCAATCACGGGCTGGTATTTGCACATCACTCCAAAGAGGTATCAGCCCTTTTTGACGTCTATCCAAACTCAAACATTCCGTTATTAGAGGCATTCAAACAACAACTAGTCTAATAGGGTACAAATCGTAACCCTATACAAAAGGCTTATCCGCAAAATCTCCACAACAACGTAAAAAAAAGGGCCCGTTAAAAAGGTTGATTTGCAAAATCAAAAACAAAATGCTATCGTTCAAATCTCACTTCACATATATTATTACAGGTACAATATATTATGACGTTATGATAATTTCAATATTGGCGTCAAAGAAAAAAACCTCTCGAGGGACGGACCGTATCAAATACGAACATTATTTTGACTTCGATAGACAGATTTTAATATGCATTATGTACAAGACTATTTCGGATTTCATCGACACATTTTTTGAGCTCTGATTCCTAAACGATAACATATTTGTTAGAATGTTTAACTCCAGTTTCTTAGAAGTGATGAGAAAGCCATAACGACTAGGAAATGTCTACCCTTCACAGCGACTTTGCAATGATGAACTTGCAGTGCTCCAATACGCTTTGTCTTTTCACTAAGATGCGATTGACCACTTCCATTTCACTGAAATTATTCCAATATTTTAGAATCTGAGCTACATCTAGAAATCCTTTGAACTTCAAGGTTCAAGGTTCAGAATCCCACTCCAAAACACTTCTCCTATTACAAGTAGCACTTAAGTACTAAGAAAAACAAAGTCAATAAAGCACTAACGAAGTAAATGGGACGAATAACAAGAACAATTACGAAGGAAAGCGGTCCGTTACAGGATTTATGACTGGACAAATGTTAGATACCGCCTTTACTTGAATACTTCACGTTTGGATACTGAACGGGGCGATTTAGGCTGCTATCCCACTGGCGTTTTACGAGCGTTGGCGTTTCTCCAACGTCTCCGCAGCCGTCTGCCATCACTGTGCAGACGCGACGTTACCGTCGCGAGAATCTAGCGGCAAGCGTTAGCGCTGCGACTTAACAGCGTTATCGACGCGTCAACGCGACGTTAGAGTTGCGTTTTTTGGCAATAGGTACAATCTCACCGCACCGTCCCGCTCTGTACGTGCCGTATGGGCGGGGCCGGGGTAACGGCCGGTGACCATTTGCACGGTTGCTGCTTTAGCGAGCGTACGTCTTCAAGAAACGAGTTCAATATTGAATTATTTAAAAGTGAAATTCAAAATCGTCCTGCGTTATGGGATATGTCAAAACGAGAATACAGTGATCGTGTTACCGATTCATCGAAATCCCAATTTATTATTTTTAATATTATTAGAGTACATTGCGAAATATTCACTTTCTAGACCCTACAGGATTGGAACCTATAGGATTTTTACAAAATTGACGTTGAGACTTTCTTTTCCTTTTACGTAATTTTCGTCTTAGTAGCAAAGCCAACAGTAGTGTTTCCTCGTCGGAATCCATTTTGTGTCTGATTACGCCTCAAATTGTAGCATGAGAGCGACGTTAACGTTGCGTTCAGCGGATGTAATGCTTGCCAATAGAGTCTCGCAACGTCAACATCGCGTCTGCGCAGCGTCATAGCTGCGCAGACGTTGGAGAAACGCCAACGCTCGTAAAACGCCAGTGGGATAGCGGCCTTAGACTTTGTAAATACGGATTAGGTTTTAAAAGTCACTCCTAAAACAAGAGATAAACGCAAAGCTACTAAATAAACCCGTTTCAAGCAACTCAAAATGTCAGGAGAGAGCAGGGAGAGAGTAATTAAAATGAATTTTGTACATTTGTGGTTTGCGTATTTGGCTAACACTTGTTGTGAGTTTGCGAAAAAATACAAAACGCTTTGTTTTCAATATTTTTAGGTATTTAAGTAACCAGAATAAACATTTACTGTTTCCTATATTTTGTCGGGATATTTTTCCTTTATTCAGATTTTTTTTCCGTATTTCGTGTTTTTGATTGACAACTTGTCCCTGTTGTACGATTTTTATATATAAAGCAAGATATGATATCTTCAGTAGGTCAAAAAAATTCACTATTCGAAAAGCCTACACAATCTTGCAATAAAGATAAAGCCCAACCAAAATATGGTCTAGATACGTCCTACTTCAACTCAATGAAGAGGTTAGGTACAAATACAGAGGAGATTGCATTTGCCAGTAAAATGAGACAAGGTGCATCCTTGTGACTACATATTGCTGTTCAACCAAACTGCGAACTAGGCCATGCATGTGCTGATACATTTGAACTTCTGTCTGTTTACGTATGGAGGAAACCATTGCATTAATTGGGCACTGACATTGAGACACTTTAAAAACAGAAGACCCACTTATTTTTTTAACTTGGGAGCCATTCAGTGGCTTGAAAATGTGCGAAAAGAACCACCGAATCATCATCATCACCCTTTTTAGGGTTCCGTACCCGAAGGCTCCAAACGGAGATCATTGCTGTCGCTCACGTGTCTGTCCGTCTGTCTGTCCGTCGTCTGTCACACAGGTTTTACAAACAAACGCTACAGTTTTGTTGACCCAAAGCCAGACAAATTGCTGGCGGCCGCGGCCCTATTTTACTGTATATAAATAAAGCAAAAGACGGCCGCGGAATACAAAGATTAACCTACCTCACCGAGTGGGATATCTTTGTTTAGAGCTCGTTGAGAAGATAAATAATTTAATTTGTTTTTCCAAAAATATTGGCAAACAAAGGAATGGGTGGCCACCAAAAACAACTTTTTTGTACAAAATTTTGTTCCGAAGAACGTTTTAACTTTCCATTGACCTATGAACTTGATATTTTGTAATATTGTTTATTATTACGTATACTTACAAATACCAATATATTGATAAATCAGATTTTTCTTTGAATTGCCCTCATTTTACCTTTTACAACCAGCCTCTCGGTTTTCTATCGGTAACATTTCGGAGAGTGTGCGATGGAACTGCACAATTTGATTCCGCCTAGCCCTTTCCATCATCGGACTACAAGACGTACGGCAATGCGCCATCGGTACATGGTTGATATCCCATCCATACGCACAAAGCGTTTTTAAAATACTTTCATTATGCGTACAGGTAAGGAGTGGAATTCCTTGCCAGCGTCTTTGTTTCCTGATACCTACAACCTAGGGGTCTTCAAGTCAAGAGTGAATAGGTTACTTCAAGGCAAGCGTGCTTCACCTTCGACCACATTATCACTTAACACCAGGCGAGATAGTGGTCAAACGCGAGCCTAAAACAAAAAAAAAACGTTTTTGTACGGAGCCTTAAATGTGCGAAGTCTGACACGCACTTGGCCGGTTTTTTTTAATGTTCCTACTGCTGGGACACAGGCCTCCTCTAGGTAAGAGTGGTAATTAGCCTTAAACCAACACGCGAATCCAGTGCGGGTTGGTGGATGTAACATGTCTTCGATTTTTGGTTCTAGGACATGTCGGTTTCCACACTGTATCTACCTATACCGTTTGGAACAACCGAGTGGGACTCATTAAAAGCTCGACGACACTGTGTCAGATCAAATCGAGGATGATGGGAACGAGCTCGACTCCTACCTAAAGTACTAGCACTTTCCAGCACTAGCGGAAAACGGAATTGTATTATGCGGAAAATTATAAGAATAGTATATAGAAAAGGGAGGCGTTTTCCCTGCAATAGAACAATATAAGTAGGCTAATCGTGGTGACCCAATGGCTGAGACCTCGCCTCTCGTACGTGAGGTTCAAATCTGGGCAAGTACCAATGTGATTTTTTCAAATACATGTGTACTTTCTAAGTTTATCTTGGTCATCAGAGGCAACGGTGAAAGAAAACATCGTGAGGAAACCTGGACTAATATATAGTTAATGTAAGTCTGAAATAGCCAAGTCAGAGGGGTTCCCAGAGGCGGCTTAGTTAACTCTGGCACCAGAGATGGCCACATCCTCACATGAAAAAGAAAGAAGAAGTAGGCTAATTGAATAGTAAGACAGGATTGGACTATAACTTAGTTATAAATTTTGTTCTTGGTTTTCTTTAGTCAAGATAGATTTTACTAAAGTCGTGCTAAGATAACGGATTTGACGGCTATAAAAATACGTTTTATAAGTTACTTGTCCCAACGCCGGCGACGAAGCGATTAGCTATCGTTTATTTTCTCGCTGAATAAACGAACAAAAGATACAGATCCCGTGTCAATAAAAGAGACATATATTATATATTAATAGTTGATCGCTGGCTGTTCACACTGCCGGCGATCACTCTTTCAGCACAAGTTTGTCGCAGCGACAAGAGCTATCAAAGACAATACTCGCTCAGCGATACTCGCTTATGATGCTCGCTTAGCGGTCAGAACTCTCGCCGAGAGACCAATTATCCAACGACGCCGACGAGTGCAGGACTGACCGCCCGAGCGAGTGTTGCGAGTAATCGCCCGTCGCAGAGGTTCTAACTCTACTTGCTGCTCGCTGATCGTCGTCGATGGGACAAGTACCTTAAACTTGATGCTCACGGATGATACACGTTGTCATAGTGTATGGTGTAATTAATAAATTAATTAGGATTATGAGTTTGATTTGTCGTAGACGTTCATAAAAAGTTAAAGCGGCATGTAAAATGCAAAACGTCATCGAACTTCTTAGATTGTCACGATTTCAGGTCATATATTTTACCTTCATTCCACTACCGATAGCTAGAGCTTATGTCAGTTAAGTTTAATTGGGTATTTGAAAGTTCCTCCGCGTGAGTCGAAACTTAATTAGCTTTGTGCACCAAGATGCTGGTATTCACCTGGTGTCTTTGAAGCATCACACTGAGTGCAGATTTCTGTATAACTTAATGCTGATACATTGTAAAAATAATTTATGTAACACTTATAGAAGGTCCACAGTAAAACACGGTTAGGTACATTTTTACCGTTATTTTTACGGAAATTGCATGTTCCGCCTGAGTGAACATGACATTAGACCAATCATTGACTTTTTTCTTTATTGTAAGTAGTTGACCTGTCAACAATGCCCAACAATGGACTTTGATGATACATCAAAGAGACATTGTACTTCAAATAAGAACCTGTTTTGTAAATATCGTGTCATTAGTTTTTTACCGGGTTAAAGGACTTTTGGTAGGGATGATATTTAAAAAGGCAGAATGCTTGATCTTTTTTATTTATTGGATCTGTAGGGCAACGAGATATCTTAGATCTTATTAAGCAAATACGATTCTTTTATTTTATTCGTTATGAAGGATATTTATAGAATATAATATCTTGATCAAGATAAATGGAAGCTTGACGGATATCTATGTAGATTAAACGAACCTCATTCGTTGCCGACTAGCTCATTCGTTCGAACATTACAATATTGTCACATACGATTTTTAATAATCACCATCATCCTCCTTCCGTTCTCCTAATTAATTTGGGGCTGGCTCACCAGGTTTTTCCTTCCATAAGTATATCTCTATTTGTCGTCATCTGAAGTCACCACCTTTCTATAGCCATATCTTTTATCCCAAATCTATCGTTTCCTAAGTCTTCCTCTGTCCTCCCTCGCTGTACACTACTAACGAAAATTAATACCTAATACATAACATAACTTAAAATCTAGGTAAAGAAAAAAAACTAATAGTATTACAGACATATTTATAACTAGTAACGAACGATCACAACAACAGATAGTGTACAAACAGTTAAGCTCCCCTCCCATCACATTAGGGCTTATATTGTCGTCGCAGATCTGCGGTACCACGATAGTGTCCATTTCAAATCAGCTTTAAGTAGGGAGATTATGAAGATGAGAGTTTCTACAGCATTAAAGTTAATTTGGTAGTAATATTCCGAATGCATACTTTATTATTGGGCAGACGACATTGTTGTAATCACGGGCAGAACTTTGATGAGGCTGACACAGAAACTTGGGGACTGGCACAAGAAAACAGAGCTTTATACCCAGCAATGGGCGAAGTCAGATTGTGGACGATGATAATGGTGATGATACTTTATTACACAAAAGTGAGTAGTGCAGGTTTAAAGCTTGCCAAGTTGGAGATTCATAGACGTCCCCGTCCTGGGGTGTGAATGTGGTGGAATACCACAGACAAAGTGGCGCTTATATCGTGTCCTGTTGCCTGCACGATACAGGAACTAGGATCATGATCAGCATGATGCCGGTGTGAAAGAAAGACGGAGCTATATAAAGTGAAGAGCGCTTTTTCACAAATTAATTATAATGACATTGTCACTTTGTAGTACGACCCCAGATGAACGCTACTGATGACCTCAAACTAGTGGTCGAGTTCTAAGCCATGTAGATTACCATCGACACGCTAAGAAGAAGATTGGTGTTATTTTGTATCAAAATTAATTCTTAAGATCATAGCCGGATAATTACCTTCTTGTGCCTTCGCCAAAAAATTCTAATGAAGATTCTTGCCAAAACGTAAGTAGTTAAACTAAAACAAGGCAAAACAACTAATTTCGCATAACAATATCTTTCATGCTAAGTAGCTACAAAACTCCAAAGGAATAATTCTCTTACACCAAAAGTTGTACGAAAAAAGTAATGTATCCACTTACTGCGAGCAGTGAAGGATCACCGCAGTTGGGCAAACCTAGGCCTTGAACAGAGTGACTAGGGCGGGTGCGAGCGCGATAGCGGGCGCGACATGGCGGTCACAGAGCATTTGCCGTCACAAATCGCGGGTTGTTGTAACGGCATTAGAGGCTGACGTGTTTTATCTCAGTAAAACAATAGACGATCGTTCGGTAGTGAGCCCACCCAGTCTCGTCGCTCTAAGCCACCACAATTTTGATAATTAAACAGTTATCATTGACTATTTTACGCTGTAGAGTTAACGAATTTTTAAACATATATGCAATGAATGCAATTTGCTTGCATTCATTGCATATATGTTTAAAAATTAGCAGGCGCGCGCGAGTTACGCATTTTTTTTTTAAATTTGCCCCACACTAGGAATTTCTTCCTGTATCGTGGGTGCGTTTACAAACATTTAAACTCACATACACAAGACACTGAGATCCGGAACAACTATCTGTAGGCCATACAAATATTTGTTCCGTGCGGGAATCGAACCCACGACTCGCAGCGCAGCAGCCGATCGCTCAACCACTACGCCAACCGTGTCGTCATAATTATGTTGCAGTATGCACGAAAAGGGCGATTTCAAATACTTAATACTTCACTCTTACTACTAAGTGTTAGCACCCGAGCAAGCTTATCACCCTGTCCGAACCCTACATTAGTCCGGCCCACACGTAGTCATTACCGCCGAGATTCGTCCGGAGACAGTACCTAAATTTGTCTTCAACAACAAGCCAACTTCGTAACGAGAGTTGTGTTACAAGTTTCGCGATACGAAGGGGTTTAGTTTGACAAAACACGATCCTTTTGGTTTACAGTGTAATGTTACGCTAACCAAGAGTGACCCGATCAAAGTTGATTGATTTTTGTATATCAGCTATCTATAAGATTTATGTTTTTAACGTTGAAAATGACTCCGTATCAAAATGTCCTTTCGAAAAACGACATATGAGCAGATCCTTCTATTGTCAAAAAGACCTAGTAGCAAAACGTCCTATATCGTCATATATTCTTATGGATGTTCTTCGCCTTGCAGCGGGTGGAGGGTTTTATCAGACTCATAGATTTGACTTAGGCTTTGGAGTGCTTGGGTAATTCATCATACTTGCTCGGGCAGGTATTGGCCCGCATGACTTGATGCGGACACCGTCATCTTCTGTGGCCGTAAACGGTCGAATCTCCTCTCGGGAGGTAAGCGTGGAACACGGCGCAGTCAATTGTGGCGCCAAACGACTGAAGTTGGTCACCCGCGGGTCACACCGTATGGCAGCTGGCCATCATGTCGCGATTTTCGGTGCCCGGTGAGTCTGCTGAATAGGGAGGAAGATTGTATCCTCTCACTCCCTTTCTGCCACCTCCTTTGCGACCACCACTTCCTCGCAGAAGACGACTGACTATGTCCGAGCGCTGTCACTTCCGACCATGGAGGATGAGGTCACTGCGCTGCACAACCAAGGCTGGGAACTTCTCCAAGCGGCGTCGCCTCCACCCTCGAGTGTGAACCCACACCCCAATTTTCTGTTCCATCGAACCCTGAAGTATTTTTAACACCATCATCAGGTATTTGACTCGCCATAATGCTATAATGCTTTGATTCTTATTTTTGTTTCAATTTTACTTTTAAAATAGATTATATAATTAGCCATGACGACAAATGGATTGTTATTTTTAGTATAACTGTACTTTGACAGTTGGACATTTTGCTAATAGGACGATTTGTTTCTAGGTTATATTGAGAATATGACGTTCTGCTCATAGGCCCTTTTGCGAATAGGATGTTTTGATACGGAGTATGTATAGATACCCGGCAGGCCCATAGAAGCGAAGTTTGTCGGTGAAAAGATTCAGCTGATTCAACACCGGATTAGAATTTTACTATGCGGAAATAATCCGGCTCATGGACAGAGGTCATGTACTTTGTAATGGGCACACAGTCTGCCGCCTTCATGTAATCAAAGGATCTGGGCGAAAGCCCAAGAAATAGCAGAGCGATGAAAAAACGGGGCAATCCAAGCTCAAAAGCGAAAATCTGTGATCCTGTACAATAATTGATTCTCTATAGATAACGTTCCGCTCCTTTTTATTTACACAATGTAAGTGGAGCGAATATTCTCAGAACCTTCAGAATTCTGAGAACTTCGTATACAGAATTTTATTATTATATTTTACGCGTGAATATAATATGGCGGCACAATAATTCTCGCCACAAGACCCACTTAGTTTAACGAACATTTTTCGTCATGTTACCCGCTATTGTGTTTCCGGTTGTGTGTTGAACAATACGAGTACGCCTTTCAGTTCAGGCTCGCTTATTTTATGAATTTCATTATTTCCAACGATTTATTTTTCTTTTCCATGGAATTTAAGCCATCTACGTCGCGTCGCAGTGTTTTTATTTGGCATTTTATTTTCGTATAAAATTCCATTCCGAACACAAACAGTTATGCTAATTCATTTATACTGTTTTAATGTGCATAATACTGCATTAAAATATGTTGGTATTGTTAAAATATTCAATATAAAGGCACCTAGGAATCCACGTATGGTCTAAGGTCGTTGGTGACGTTTACGCCTATGAAGTCAACCACCCAAATTTTTCTATTTAATGTTTCATATCGTTTAATCCGCAGATTATTTAAATGTATTTATCATTATACATCAACCCCAACTAACTAAACTAACCATTTGTTGATGTTAACTAGAATAATTTCGCCATTTTGGCGTGTTACAGCAATAAAATCCGTAGAATAGCTCTCTAGGGATAATAAAATGGCGGTCCTATAACTGTCACAAATGTCAAATGGGCTGTGGAATGGTCCACTATCGCCCTCTATGTGCAACAGACAGAACGTGATATGTTTTATGTTTATGGCCGTTTTTATCCAGAGAGCACAGGTATACGACCTGACAATAGACAAAGTGTGGGTGCCAGTCCTCTTTTTTTTAGTCTGGTAATAAAATGCAGCAGATATTGAAACTGGGATTGAGATTATACGTGTGGTAGCTATTTTCATTTGATTTATGAAAGAGGGTAGTATCTTAATATGAATGGAAAAAGCTGTTCATGAATATTTAACTTTATTTTCAAATATGAAAAAAGCAAACAACTCTAGGAGTCAGACGGGACGTAAACATTAATTTTCAGTCAATAAAGAAAGCAAATGTTTAGAAATCTAGATCGCTAAAGTTGTTGGGGAGGATATTAAAATCTATACAGCGGCTCAATTAGAAATATAGATGCTATAAAGCTGATCTTTGCGTACCTACTTAGATCTTTTTAATTCTTTTGATAAAACTAATGCTAAAAACTTAATAATTTTTCTAACATAATTGCCTAGATTCTTAGAATTTACTTAAAGTTTAGGTAATCTCTTATCGTATCTTCGAGGCGGTGTGGTACTTTCTAGTAATACCTATGTATATTATATGTTCTTACTTGAATTTAAAAATAACACGACAGACTGTGACAAGCCTTTCCAAATTTTACTTACCCTCCTTCCATGTATATTGTAGGTATGTCTTATTTTCATGACAGTTTATCAATGTTTTCCTCTTTTGCCGACAGTTACTTTGACGAACGTTTTTCAAAGAGCCTTTCTATTTACTTGTTCTATTTACTTGTTCTATTTACTTTTCAGATGCGTTTGCGTACT
Source organism: Orthosia gracilis (assembly GCA_947562075.1). Classification (NCBI taxonomy): domain Eukaryota; kingdom Metazoa; phylum Arthropoda; class Insecta; order Lepidoptera; family Noctuidae; genus Orthosia; species Orthosia gracilis. The sequence goes on along the minus strand of OX387265.1, from coordinate 38,935,665 downwards.
GTTATTTACTTGGAATTGGTACTTTCACTACGCTTTTCGGTTAAATTCTCAAAATCCGGATAAACAAATCAACCTGCTTATTTGAGCTAACATACAACGTAAAAAGATAAATAATCCATTAGCACTTCGTTTGTCTGTCTTAATGTTAATTATGTTTTAAATCCGTTTTCTCTTTATTGACCATCAAAAACACGTAATTTTGATGGTTCGAGGATGTCATTATTATCATGAACATCAGCCTTTTTTTAATGTTCCCACTGCTGGGACACAGGTCTCCTCTCTGTGAGAAAGAATGGGCCGTGATCCACCACGCGGGCCCAGTGCAGGTTTTGTCACATGGCTTCGAATTCCTTCGAGGCGCCGCGCCGGCTAAATGATTTATTCCGTTCTAATACCAACTACTAACCACTGGTATTTCTTTCAACTCATATTTATTTTCAATTCCAAACGAATACCACTCTTTAAATAATTAAATTTAATGTGCGAACGAATACTACTCGTAACAACTTGAATTTGGTACAGCCAGGTCAGTCAAACCTAATCGAAATATTTATGTATGAGCGTCGGCATAGTTATCGAATTTAATTTACACTAATGAATGAATGAATTTAATAGAAATGTATAAATAAAAAACTCAATGATCTCGTCACGACCACAGACTAGGCGAAAAATCAATAAATAGTAAAAAGTAGAATAAATATGAATGACTAATTTGAATATAAGTACAATAAAATGATTTTCTATGATATATTGCAATTTTTAGATTAACCTCGAGTTTCCCAGCTCAAAACGGCCCTGAAATGTAATCCGACCAAAAATAAATGCATAAACCTATGAATGAAACTGTGTGTGTGTCCCTTTTATTACACTACATTACGATACGTATTACTTTCTGGTCTTTGAATTTTTAAGATGACATTTCATTTTAATCGTATTATGTTTGTTTGCATCAATCGTTCACCAGCGCTATTAGCCACCACAATTTTTTTTTTCGGAAATATATTTTTTTCTATTCATTATGTAAGTAATGGTGGTAAGGCTTGGTGTTATTCCTGCTTCTGGTTTGTTAAAACTTTCAGATATAAGAATTCAAATACTGTAACTTCATCAAATAATTGGATTACTTTGTTATCGGCTTTACAGATCATCTCCAATTTTTCTGATACTAAAGATCCACAATCCTGCATAGCTCAATGGAGATTGATGGCGATTGGCTGTCCCATAGTAGTCCATGGGCTGTCCTTTCCTCGTTGACACCGAGGAAAAAGACCAGAATTAGCCAATGAAAAATAAACACAACTTTTTGTCCGGAATTCAGCATTGAGCTACTTACAATGAGAAATATCAAGAATTATAACAAACTAAAAATGTAAATAAAATCTAAATAAAAATTAACATGTTTTATGGTATAGATTTAACAATCATTAATATTTGTTTTTATACAAACATCCGTAACAACCATGTTTTAAAAGAATTCAAGACTTACTTTATTTAAAGAACGAAAAATAACTAAAAATATGTGCAATATTTATTTTAAATTAGCATATGAATTTTCATCAAGCTAACACGTGTGTGCAAAACTTTCGCTCTATCGATTGGGGATACTGCTTTAAAATTCGGCTACAAGACTTGACTCTAACATATTAACAAGGAACCCTTAAGATACGACTTCATTTGTCTGCCACAGCTGCTTTTTTAAAAGTAGGAACACCCATCTTTGCAAAGTACCTAAACAATACTTTTCATTCAGAATAAGAAATCTTTTCTAGATCATTGCATTTTCTAAATCTATGGAATTTGTTAGTGTTACTCATTCTTGGTAACCCTACTACCTACTTATTTTGTGCTGTTCGTACTCTAAGTGCTCGCTCACACAGGGGTCCATTTTACAGGTCCGCTTTATCATATACGTGTTTATTCTGCGTTAACTTATGTCAGACGTAGTTGTATGAGCGAGTTCACTCACATGACAGTATTCCGAATCCAGTAAAAAATACCAATTCGACAAAATATACAGCATTCCGTTTTACAGGTCCGCTTTATCGTATAAGTGCTTATTCGGCAATGACGTAGGTAAAAGCGAGTTCACACACACAACAGTAATAACATACTGATCCGTTTTATTGGGCGTCCATGATTGTAGAAAGTTGGTTGGTGTACACATTACCCCCAGTAGCGACGGATCCGTTAAAAACGATCCTGGAAATTCGGATATTCTGTGTGAACGTACCCTTATGTATATTAAGTTTCTACCTATCAATTGTATAAAAATCTTACTTTTTTGTAATATTTTTTTCTGGGATAACTTTAGTCATAAAGTACCTTACTTTTTACTATCAGTAATAGCTTGTTTACGTTAATATCGATAGCCGTTATTATGAACTGTAATAAAATGGTGTGTTCTTCACAGGTGCTAAACAGGCATAATTCCGACCTGAAAATGCCCAAAAAATTATAATTTGTGTTATATTAATAGGTCTCAAGTGATCGTAAGATTTTGTAACACGGGTTAACAGAACCCTGAGAAGGTTTTAAAATAATTTTAAGTAGTGGGATTCAGCAATAACGTAACTTTTTATAGGTTTCTTTATCGAGGCGGGGGCGGCCGTGGCTTGGTCACCCACGGTGAAGCGAAGAGAAACCCGAGGAGGGGCTGCCCGTCAGGGTTTTTGCCGATTAAGCCAACGACGTAGCGGCCAACAAGTAGGTTGCGGTGCCGCTTGGGCAACATTGCAACTGAGGCGGGACGCGATGTCGTATGGGGCCTCCCATAGCCATACGATATCGCGGCTAAGGGTTGGACGCCGCGGCGGGAGAGGAGTGCAGGTATTGCGGTGCGCCGCTCTCCCTAGCTGCCGTGGCCTGGACGGAGTCACCAACGTCTGATGGCGGACGCAGTGGGGCCGCGGAGGTCCCTATCCCCTGCGGCCGAAAAGTGGTAGGTGGCGGGGCCACTGACCTGACTCGTCCAACCAAGGGCCAAGGGACCAAGACCAAGGGTGCCATACACGGGGTCGTCTGGCATCCATGTGCTGGTTTGAGCCCTGGTGTGGTCACGGCGTGCAGTGTGTTCTGGTGCGCCGGTGATGGGGGAGACTACCCAAAGGAGGGTCCGGTGACGGATGGCCGCGGCGGGTTCGCGGTGAGTGAAAACGCGTGCCCGTGCTCCCGCCATAAGCGGTACAAGTGGACACCGTGGAGTTTTAGTGGGTTGGAGTCCAACATAACTGCGTTATTTTCCTCGTGGTAGCGCAGTTTGAATGACCATTTCAACAAGACAAAAAAAAAGGAGGTAGGTACTTTTAGAGATAATCTTTTAAGTTTGAACCTGTCCTTGCAGGCAGTCATCGAATGGGGCGATTTTTTCCGCTAAAAAGAGCCAATTTGAATAGGCCCCAACTTTCCGAGATGTGACCGTGCCAAGAACGGACCATCTTGCGCTTCTTGGCGTTACGTTGACATCGACTCAAAATTTTGGCCCTTACACTAAGGCAAAGGCTCAGTTGGCTGCCAAAAAGTTGGGAATCCTTGCAAAGGTGAGAAGGTACTTCACGCCGGAACAGCTTCTCAATTTGTATCAAGCGCAAGTTCGATCATGTATGGAGTACTGTTCTCATCTCTGGAATGGATCTGCCAAATACCAGCTCAACGCACTGAAGTCGACCGAAAAGCGGGCCAAGAGGCTCATCGGTGATGAGGCACTGGTCAAATCAAGGCTCCAGAGCCTTGAACACCGTCGCCGAGTTGCCAGCTTGTCAGTTTTTTATCGGTTACATTTCGGGGAGTGTGCGTTGGAATTGCACGATCTAATTTCACCTAGCCCGTTTCATCATCGGACTACCAGACGTATGGCGATGCGCCATCGGTACATGGTGGATATTCAACCCATACGCACAAAACGTATTGGAAACACTTTTATTATGCGTACAGCTGGTGAACAGTGAAATATCCTGCCGCAGCCGGTGTTTCCCGACAGCTACAATCGAGGAGTCTTAAAGTCAAGAGTGAATAGGTTATTTCTAGGCAAGCGTGTCTCACCGTCGACCACATGATCGCTTACCAACAGGTGAGATGGTGGTCAAGCGCGAGCCTATAATACATAAAAAAAACATACAAACTAGTTTTATTCTTTATAATATTAGTTTAGATTAAGGACACGTAAGCTAGAATATCTAGGAAGTCTAGAAACTTAAATACATTTTTATGGTGACAAAATTGAGTAGTTTCGTAGCTCGGCGTGGGCGATACGTATCTCGTAACCGTAGCAGGCAGCAAATAAGTCGGCGTAGGCAGTTTCAGCGCTACGGCGTAGCCATTCGTAGCAAACATATTGCTGCGCCACAGAAGGCTAACTTGATAAGGAACTGAGAAATGGGAGTTTCTACGTAACTGCATGCAATTTACATAATTAAGAAAAGCCTTGAACTACTGCGCTTTGTTTTAGCAATTAGTATATTTGCTCGACAACGCTTTCGGAAATATGCCAAAGAAAAAGACATTCGTATGTATGTACATACAAATGTCTTATTCTTTGGCATATTTCATCTTTGGCTTTGTATCCTTAACGGCTTGATGGATTTTGAACCATGTGTTTTCCAGATGTGGTAATTATGGATATGTTACTCGTACAGATAAAAACAGTTTTAGATAGAACGCGTTTTCCCTAGTTACGAGTAGAACTAGTTTTTACTAAATGCCTTTGCTAAAACTAGAATTAACTAATGCTCAAAATTGAATATCAGTTAAATGCCCAATATGAATAGACAATGTGATAAAAACTATTATAATGTTATAATTTAATGGTGTCATTGGTTTTAATATAAAATAGGTCAAGTACGATTACTATTTAAGCAACAAAGTCGACGGAGCCCCGCAGCGCGGGGTTTCTATTTCTGTCTGCAGGGTCTAAAGTAACCTAACATGAAGGGGATGAAGGGAGCTGAGTTCGGTCTATTTGCTCGCTCACATCAGCTCCCGTCATATCCTTCGAACCTAACCTATCCGTGTCGGGGTGCCATAAGCTCCCGAGCTCGCTTCGCTCGCTCTTGGACTAATTCGTTGAACATAATAACTATCAAATTGCCCAACCGTTACGTTACTCTATTCTCGTATATGTGTATGTTCACGTTACAACTCCAAGATTTACGCAAGCTAAGCAAAAGAACATCCGTCTCTCGGATCTTCACGGTCCTATCGTTTTCTAGATTCATATCCTTGTAGTGCTCACGGGTTTTTAAGTAGATTTTCATTTGTGTCTTGTTTTATTGTATTTTCGTAAGTGTTTGCTTATGTGGGAAATCTTGTGTTGAAGGTAATTGCATCAGAGGGGTGCTTCGTTTTACATCTACACGTGAAAGCATTAGTGGTCACTTTCTTAGTGTGGTTTCTGCCCATAGTAATTTAAAAAAAAAGCCGGCCCGGTGCGAGTCGAACTCGCGCACCGAAGGTTCCGTACAAAGAGCTACATTCTCCAAAATAGTTAGGTAACAATTCTGAAGTTCATATACAATGAAAGCTCCGAATATTGCTCTGACGAAAATATTATGTAAAGTTGATTGAGGGACAAAATTAACTTTGCCGTTGAAAAACTGTACATCGTCACCCCATAAAAAGTCTCTAAACCCCATACATCGACAAAAGTCTCGCAGCCTATTTGCTTAAGAGAGGTCGGCAGGGCAAAGGGAACACTTCATGAAAGATTATGTACTCGTTCCTTTAATTTAGAAGATGTGCGCCTTCCACCCTATAAGTTGAAGTCCCTTTCGAGTGTATTACACAATACGAAAGTTGTTATTTAAGCGCCTAAAAATTAAGAGAATTTATTTATATCTACTATACCTAGTATTGCTGTACCTGTTTCTTTTTACTTCAAAAGGCGCCTGGACTTTTCGGGAAAAGACCAGGGGTGTGGAATTTTTACCTCACTAAAATCATCCCAGTGCACCCTCTACTCTATGCAACGACTGTTGGGGTACATCCCTGGGGAGACTGAAAAAGCTGCACCTATTCTATTAGGCTCACTCCATATTAGATCTTATTGATCGCTTACCATCAGGCGAGACTGAGGTCAAAAGCGGACTCATCAGGAATAAAAAAGCGACCTACATAGCGTAGGGCCTTGTAGATTTGTAGTGATTGTACGGCATGTCTAAAGGCTATTTAAATAATTGGTGCGTAAATAACAAGGGGATGATGGAAATCCCTAGATTGTGGACTGTATTTTTTGATAGGTGCTGATTGACTGACTCGTAGTTGTACATTCAATTGTACCTAGGCTTGGACGTACCTGCATATCCCGAAGGCGAATGCTCCTGCCAGCACTTTCAGGAACCACAGGCGCACAGGTTTGATATCACACACAGTCTTTTAACGTAGAATCTTCAGAAAAAACAACCGAAAATACGGGAGCTCCCGGAAGACGCGTTAGCTCGCGCGCGCCGACATTAGCACTTTTTTTTCTCTTATTGGTTGATGATGTATGACAGTTCGGGGTTCGCAATCCAAACGGGCCAATGGCGAGCAAGGGTCACATTAACCCGCGTAACATACAAGCATCCAAACCAGAGTAATTTTGACATAAACAACTATGAGTATTTATTACAATTTCAAAATAAAAGCAAATAATTACTTCGATAAAACTGGCGTAACCAATAATGCTTGCCTTCAGATTCATATGTCTTCTACACCTACTTCGAAATTACAACGCAGGTGTTCTGTTTGGCTGACTATAATCGTTTACCTAATGGAATATCGACCATCATAATTTATATGTACGAGTATGTAATAGACGATGCTCTCAGAGGATCCTTCTCAATTTAATGAGCTCACATTTGTTGATCGTTCTCTTGATACCTTCTGTCGATATATCTGATCATAAAGGCTTTTATACATGATCGGCAGAGTAAAGGCATAACACGAATTCACACAATTAAGCGCAATGCCTTTCGTGTTATCCATTAAATAGTTTGGGCGCACGGTTGGAGCAGTGGTTGAGCGATTGACTGCTGCGCTGCGTGTCGCGGGTTCGATTCCCGCACGGAACAAATATTTGTATGACCTACAGATAGTTGTTCCGGCTCTGGGCGTTGTGTATGTGAGTTTATATGTTTTTAAACCCACCCACGATACAGGAAGAGATTCCTAGTGTGGGGCAACGTTATTAATTAAGAAAAAAAAAAGTATATATTCCGTTTTCCACAAGATTCTCTAAATATATGAAGCAATGATCTTGGAATTAGTGTTTATGTTACCCAGTTAGGGCAGCACCTTAATTGCGTGACTTCAAAAAACGCGCGCTCACAGGGGCTTCATTACTTTATATGTTTTGAAATCAATCTACTGGACAACTTAAAATACGTAATGAGTTCTGTTTAATTTGCAAAATAAAATCATGCGCGCGTTCTTCAATATTTTATTTAAAGTTACGCATTTAGGGTGCGGTGTTACTTCAGTGTGCATACCTACTTCAAGTAAATCTTTAGACGAGACGGTTTTGTCTGTCAAGCCAAACTGTCGCAGGTTTGTAGTTTGGCTTCTCGATGTATGTCCGCAAGACAGAGATACATCAATCACTTCCCACAAATCCCTTCTTGAATTTATTAATAAGTTTAGTGTAAAAGCCGTTTGTTAAAGACAGATGGCGCCACCATACTGTTTACGTAGGCAGCTCCAGAAATTAAACTAAACGTCTGAAAAGTTAATAAATATAAAAGGAATTTATGAATTGGGTTTTGCCAATTTTTTGTAAAACTTTCTAGACTGTCTGGTTACGCTTTCGTTTTAACACGATTAGCAATATCTTTATATTCGTAAGTCAAATCTGTTCTTGAAATCTTAATTAGTTCTGTAATTGTTTACCTAATTGTTCAAATGTTAGTCACAATCGTGATAGAAGGTCTTTTTTTTGTATGGATGAATGCCCATGCATACTGCGCTACCACGGCATGCTTATGACGGGAACACGGGCATGCGCTAGCAGTCACCACGAACCCGCCGCGGCTGTTTGTTACCGGACCCTCCACTCGGGTGTACCCCCAATCACCGGCGCACCAGAACACAATGCACGCTATGACCAGCCCAGGCACCAAACCAGCACATGGGTGGCAGATGACCCCGTGTATGGCACCCTTGACTCCCCTGAGTGTGGGGTCCTGGGTTCTATTCCCGAGTCAGGAAAAGTGATGTTTGGTTTTTCCTTTAGGAATATCACAGTACCAGCCTAGAGTATGGAAGTTTGTGGTACCTGATCTCTTGGTCATGTCAGATTGCCGCCATAGCGGAAAATGAGAGAACAACAATCAGAGACTTTAAATTTCTATTCAACAACTGACCGAAATTCGGCTTGTTAGTAGAAGGGGTGGTCGATGGGACGAAAAGTTCTGGAGTGGAGTTCGCGTACAAGAATACGTTGCGTTGTCAGGGCTTCCACTAGGAGGAACGACTGACGATGACGATGACCTGTTTTATGCTGCGGGAATCCGCTGGATGCGAGGCGCACAGAGCCGGCAATGTAGTGATACTTGGGAATATTCGTACGTTTTTCGGCTGTAATTTTGGTAATAGGATGACACGACTCTTTTAATGTCATTAGGTCTTGGCAAAGACCTTATACGTATTTCGTAGTAAGAAGTATAAGGTCTTTGGGTCTTGGTCAACAAGACGGAGTTGAAACACTGTCTCAAATCCATATATACAATAATTCCTCTCTATAGTAGACATTTATCGTCCTGTCAAATTTTCCTCAATTTATTCTCGAAGTAAAATCCCTAAAGCCAAAGCATGTGGAATAATTTATAGGCTTAAAATATTGGCGACGGTTAAAAAGCATGCATGTAGGTAAACATTTATGTCAGATAATAATCCATTTTGACTTTTTCGAACCACTAAATAAAAGCTCAAAACAGCTTTATCTAAGGTGACATGATGTTTCAAATTTTCAAAGGTATTTTTAGAGAAGACAATATAAAGCTTTAGTCGATTCTCGAATGAATTCAGGTCAATTCAACCAGCAACAACTAAAATAATCCGAATATTATAATACAAAAATCTTTAATGAACCTTGGGTGTCCAATAAAAAAATCATCACTAAAAAGTTTCTAATAAAACAGATTTTTTCAAAACTGGCTGATTTGCATAAAATAATTAAGATTCAGCTCTTAAAATATGAAAAACAAACAAATTAATATTTTTATGGGATTTTGGGTTGAAGTGGTCAGTATCTGATATAATATTTTCATTTTGAGTAAAGAGGTTTGATACTTAACTGAAGTACCTTCTCATATTATCGACTGAATATTTACGATTTGGAAAAATTCTATGTTATCAATAGAAAGCTAAATGTCTACACTTTTAACCAAAAGTTGTTTCTGAAGGCAATGGATATTCTGCACGTTCGGTGGTTTTATTGAAAGTAATTAAAAACTATTCGAAAAACAGCCAGCCTTTTAGAAAGACTGCTGCTAGTCTATTTGTCGAATTCAGATGCCCGAATTGCAGATAATCAACTCTATTTTACGAAATGCTATAGATAAATTTCTCAGTAAGACTGATTGGAGGACGAATTGTGCGTTAACCTACATAAATGGTGAAGGAGCATTTCCTTTCTTTGTAACTATTCTTCTCCTTTCTCTGCCCAATTTTTTTATATTTATTAGTATATTTTTTTATTTGTATGTATGTATTTTATATTGTATCTAAGTAATATTATTTAATATAGTTTTTGTACACTGACAGCCCTATGTCTATCTCCTCTAGTTCTGTCCATCCAAAGGTTGTCTGGAAGAGATTGCCCTGTGCGATAAGACCGCCCATTGTATACTGATCTTTATAATGTTTTGCCCTGTAATTATTTAAGTGGTGTACAATAAAGTATATAATAATAATAAAATATTATAATATACCTTAAAATACAGTTGTTCAGGCGTAAGGTAAGACTGAAAATTTACACCAACATAGCCTTTTACAAGTTGATGATAACAATTTTTTACCCCGATGGTAATTTTCCGTGGTATAATTTTCAAAAATTATACCACTTTTTACACATAAAATTATACCACAATTATACACTAGCTGCTGGTAGAAGCTAGTTGTGTTAATTACTATTTACAGTGTAGTCTAAATCTAAGCATTCAAAAACAGCAAGGTTACCTATTTAAACTTTATTTCTGGCTTATTTTTTTTTAATTTGACTTATCTTCAATGAATTAGCACCAGGGAGCTTAAAGATTTCTGTGGCTGTATAATTTCCTTTTAAGTTCATTATTCCCAGATGACTTATTCCGTATTGTGTTTGACTATTGGCTCAATCAATCGTCTCTGGGGGATCAAACAGATCTGTGTGTGACAAGAAGTAAAATAATAGATAAGGATATTGGATTGTGATCGGAGATTCAAAACGTCGCTTTTTGTCTTGCGGGTTTATTTTATTGTAAACCATTTATACGTCTCTTTTTAACCCCCGACGGAATCGTATCTGTGTCTTTGTGTGTTTGTTTATTTATATATCTGTCTGCGGCGTCATAGCTCCTAAACGGATGAACCGATTTTGAATTAGTTTTTTTTTGAGAGTGTTCTTAGCTATGTTTGATAAGAAAATCGATTAACGCTTCCAAAATGTGTGTGCATTTTACTTTTTGAGTCGGGGTATTTTCGCAAGATATCGTGTTAGAATTATTATGACCACATAATCGCTTACCATCAGGCGAGATAGTAGTCAAACGCGAGACTATAGTTAAATTTAAAAAAAAAAAGTATTTTAAAGAGATATTTGCGTCGGGGTTCTTTTAAATTTTACTTGTGTCTTAACTTCTTGATTATTTGAGCTTGTTTAGGTTGAATCTACATTTTATTTTTGGTTGCATTTTTAATCTTGCCTTATTTGGATTTGCGTGATTGCTTCCAAGGTTTATAAAGTTTGTAAAGTACAAAGGGTAGATATAGCTACCGATCGAATAGTCGAATAGTTCCTGTTCTGTCTTTTGCAATCTTATATAACAATAAAAAAATATAAATCTGTCAGATACACAACACTGTATCATTTAAGCCTGTCTTCCGAGAATCTCATAAATATACCCCGTTAAGTAAATAGCAAAATATTTTCTTGTTTATAAATTGATTCTCATATTGTGATACGATCAGGGTCCTGTCTGTTTTCTGCTTAAAATAATATACGATATTATTTTCAATAAACATAGAATAGTTTATTTATTGTGTGTGTTTCCAGAAGGACGTATCCTGAATAGAGTCGTAGATAATAGATATTCTAGATAAATAGAAATAGAGAAACTAGTTAACATGAGTTGTTGTACGAGTATTTAGGTCAGACGGTCTAAGTATTAAACAATAGAAAGGTAAGCAACAATGTTTAATAAAGCCTTTATGTTATCCGTTTTACTTTCGATATTTTGGGTAGGTACTGTGAAGTACAGGACATTAAATGATCCTAAAATCTAACTCTGATATCACATTCATTAATTTATTTAAATCAAATAACTTAAATACAGCGTCTGTCAGTCACTGAGGCTGAAAAAACATTCGTAATAACCTGAATAAGGGCAGTCCTTGAATTTGAGTTCCAAGTTCAAAGTGTTCTGAATTATGACGGATTGAGTTCGGATGTAGTACGTAAGCTTCCCTACAAGAAGTAATATGGCTACTTCGCAACCGAAATTTTTCGGATTTGGATCGGAGGAAGTGCGTAACCGGGCCCCTTAGGCTCTTAGGGAAAAATATGAAAAAGTTACTCGAAAAATCCGGACAATAGTGGAAGTGATTTTTCCATGTTTTTTTGTATTAACTTACAAATTTGGACAGAACAACATCTGCCGGGTTAGCTTCTAAATAATTACGGAATAGTCTTTGTTCCACAATGCGGCATAATCTTATGAACATCAGAGAGGTTGGTTAGCAAGCTATGTAGTAGAGTCTATACTGCCTACAGTAGCTACCTACTTACATGCCCTCTATATGGCATAACAGAGGCAAGTTCTAAGGCCTAAATAATACCGCTGTCTGATGTTCTATAGCCTTGGTAGTAGACAGGAGATAGAGATAAGAAAACGTCACTGTTTTACGTTAACCTACCGTTCTAATCTTACAATCCTCCGTGTCACAGTCACTTTACGTGGATCGAGCCTTAGAGTACGACACAACTTAAATGTTGCTTCGATGTAGGTGTTGAATATAAACAACCAAAACTAGCAAAAATAAATGCTTATTTTCTTTTCACTCACGGTCAACTTGGTAAGTGTTCCAACAATACGATATGAATTTTGTTTCGTAACTTTCAGGGGAAAAGCACTTTTAGGGTCATATCAACGGCATATCATTCCTACCTTCCTGAGTTTGTATGCGTGGTGTGTGAATTTCTGCTTGAGTTGAAAGTAGATATGCTTGGGTGATTTCCCCATGCGGCTTCTAATTTGTGTCGTCCTTACCGTATCAAGTATGCATGTGTGAGTTCGTTACATATATATTTTGTCATGATAATGCTTATCTACACGTTAAATAAATGTGTGAGTATGATTCAGGACGTTCAAGTACCAGGCATACATAAGGCTGAAGGGTTGACATGGGTTAACTGCAGTATAAATAATGTATGTAGGTATAGGAAGGAAGAGCTAGAGGAAATACAGTAAAGGAGATAGTGTCTAAAGGTTAAACATGAATGATTTGTCTTCTGACTCAACTTGTTACCATTTTGCGGGTAATTTGCAGTTGATTACCAGTGTATCTACAAGAACTAGATATCTGAGAACTAATCCTTTTTCCTTTGGAACAATAAACGAACAAGAATCAGTAGAACATTTTTCAGTCATAAAGTCTTCTTATTTATAAAAATCTCAACACTCTTTAGCGACAGCTATAGAATGTGCTACATTTTACATATATATTCATTTATTATAAAGAAAATGTTATTAAAGAATTTGTCAATAAGTTACTAAACAGCTCAGAGATAAACGCTCAAAAAGACCTTATTTATAAAAAATAAGGTATTTTTCATAAATAAGGAACTTGGCTAAGTTGAAAGTAGATTTTTTATTCAATAAAACGCAATGGCATAGGCACATTTTATATTAGAAAATTATCCTGGAGGCGTTGTATTTAATACAGTGGTGGCCTTTAACACATAAATGTCAGCAAGTTCTACTTAACTACAGCTAATAACTTTGTAAGTAAACGGATTACGCTCGAAAAGGTCATCAACGGCAGCACCCACGTATATACCTATCAAAAGAGATGCATTGAAGAATGGTTGAATTTTCATAAAACTGTACCAGCTTCCGATATGGAAGTTTTTTACGAAAAGATTCTTTTTTATTTTGGACTGAAGTTGTAACATAGGCCCGTAGATACTCGTATTATGATTCTAATAATTGATGGTGATCAATCTTCCAGATTTTCATATCCAATTTGTAAAAAAATACTAATAATTACTGATATTACTAATAATTTATCTACCGTCCTGGTTTTAGGTCTCCCGGGATCTCTTGCTGTGACAATGACCGTGCCAGGTGCCTAAGCAATCAAAAATTTGTCATAGAAGTTCGATTTAAAAATATTTCATACTATATTATCTCCCCAGCTTCGCACCCGTGGCATTCCACAGTAAACGAGCATCATTTCTGGATAACTAGCAGCCAAAGTGTAGCTTTATTTGTGATGGAATTTTCGAAATCGGGTTAGTTAGAAATCGGGTAGACATTCAGAGTTTACCTGTTGCAAACAATTAACATTAACTTTTTAATAGTTTAGATTTTTCCACACTGCACATTGGTAAATTGGTAACTCAACCAGTTTAGGTGCTTCCTTTATAGCAGAAAGTGGCAAAAATCACTCATTTCCAATCCGTATCAACGTGTATTGAATCCCAAGTAGGGTGAAAGATGGCATTATTTCAAAGCTTGAAAGATGAGAATCTTTATTTTATTTGCCCTTATCAGAAGATGTTTATACGTTGGTTTATTTTATTGAGGTCCTGTGAAAGTCCTATGATGGGTGCTTAGATTACAAATGCTGGGTTTTCTTTACAACTGATAATTAATGCCAATTCATGTTCTTGCACTAGACAAAGCGCTTATGAAGAGTACGAATTAAATGGCCACCCACCTACGGACCGACATCGGCATGTGCTGCTGGACTTTTGAGTTCGACCAGTGCGACCGTTATTATTTAGCCGCACATCCTCGAACGAATTCGAAGACATGTGACACCCGCACTGGGCCCGCGTGGTGGATTACGGCCCATTCATTCTCACAGAGAGGTGGCCTGAGTCCCAGCAGCGGGAACATTAAAAAAAAGCTGATGTTCATGATGATGATGACATCCTCGAATCATCAAAATCACGTGCTTTTGATGATCAATAAAGAGAAAACGTTTGTTTTAGGTTTCTTAAAACTGCATCATCGAGAAATTACATAATCGCCAACACTTACCAAAGTCACACTTGGGATGGGTGACCACTTTTTTTGGATCGCTTGTTTATGGAAGGGTTTTTTTATTGATTTGCTTGTTTTTGGATAGGAGACCCAGCATAAGTTAAGCAACAGTTACCAAGGTTAGTCTTTGGATGCGTGACAACTTATTTTTTGTTCGTTGGTTTTGGATGGCTGAGCCCGCCAGGGTAAGCAACACTTACCAAGGTCAGTCTTTGGATGGGTGACCACTTTTTTTTGGGTTCGCTTGTTTTTAGATGGGTGACCCCGCCAGGGTAAGCAACAATTATCAAGGTCAATCTTGGGATGGGTGACCAGTCTTTTTTGGATCAATTGTGTTTGGATGGGTGACCTTGGTAGATGTTGTTCAATCTAGCGGGGTGACTTAAGGATGGGTGACCAAAATTTTTGTGGTGATGGTCACCCATCCAAAGACTGACCCCGGTAATTGTTGCTTACCCTGGTGTGGTCACCTATACAAAAACAAGCGGGACAAAAAAAAGTGGTCACCTATCCAAACATTTACCTTGGTAAGTGTTGCTTTCCCTGGCACCAATCCAAAAACAAACGAACCAAAAAAGGTTGTCACCTATCCAAAGACTAACATTGGTAAGTGTTGCTTAACTTGTGCTGGGTCTCCTATCCAAAAACAAGCAAATCAATAAAAAGACCCATCCATAAACAAGCGATCCACAAACGTGGTCAACCATCCTAAGACTGACCTTGGTAAGTGTTGCTTATCCTGGCGGAGACAGCCATTCAAAAATAATTGTGTTTGATTATTGTGTCAAATTTTTATAATGTAATTAATTTAAAAAGTTTGTAATAGCCTATTTTTTTTTAATCTTGGTAATCTACTATAATTGATCCAATTAACATTTTTTTTATCTGAACCGATACCAAACATTTCGCCGACCCCTATTATTTTTGATCGTATCTAATATAAGCATTTAAGACATAATATTAATTTTAATCTGCGAATAATCGACCAATACCTAACAATTATAAATCAGGCTCGTCGACAAGAGATTAACATTGAAAAAGGTTATCAGAAACCCAAAACTACAGTAACATGTGGTTAATTCGAGAATTTTCTCAAATGTGACAAATTGTCAACCGCCTGTCACACAAGGTGTTGAGAAACTGAAAGTAGAATTATTCGGCGATTATTCGTCAATTACGTTAACAGCCTGATAATTGAGAGCTGGGAAACCAGGCGTAAGACAGACAAACGGAGTGCTAATGGATTATTCAACGCTCTACGTTGTATGTTAGCTCAAATAAGCACACAAAGATACGGTTGGTTTATTTATCCGGATTTCGAGAATTTTACCAAAAAGCGTAGTGAAAGTACCAATTCCAAGTAAATAACAGTACGCAAACGCAGCTGAAAAGTAAATAGAACAAGTAAATAGAAAGGCTCTTTGAAAAACGTTCGTCAAAGTAACTGACGGCAAAAGAGGCAACCATTGATAAACTGACATGAAAATAAGACATATCTACAAAATACATGGAAGAAAGTGAATAAAATATGGAATGGCTTGTCACAGACCGTCTTGTTATTTCTTAATTCAAGTAAGAACATAATACATAGGTATTACTAAAAAGTATATACCACCTCGAAAATACAAGAACATATTACTAACCTTTTAGTAAATTTTAGGAATCTAGGCAATTACGTAAGGAAAAATTTATAAAGTTAGTTAGCATTAGTTTTATCAAGAGAAATCATAAGTGAATCCAAACATGGTTCTAAAGTTAAATAAGTAAGGTTCTCATAAAGATTTTGGGTTATTAAAAAAAAACTAAGTAAGTTCGGAAAGATGGCTAGTATCGTGGAAAACGTTGTGAATACCTATAGTTAAAATATAAAATGCGAAATGTCTAATTTAAATCTCATAAGAAACTCTGTAATATCCATGTTTGATTGGAACTATGATTGGAAAAGAATTTTGGAATAATATTAAAATATGACGTTTTCTAGAACTATCTAACTGAGCCGCCGATGTTAGCATAAAGGAATTCTCATATCCTCGCCAACAATTTTAGCGATCTAGATTTCTAAACATTTGCTTTCTTTATTGACTGGAAATGAATGTTTATCTCTCGTCTGACTCCTAGGGCTGTTTGGTTTTTTCATATTTGAAAATAAAGTTAAATATTCAAGAACAGCTATTTCCATTCATATTAAGATACTACCCGCTTTCATAAATCAAAGGAAAATAGCTACCACACTTATAATTTCAATCCCAGTTTCAATATCTGCTGCATTTTATTACCAGACAAAAAAAAGGGGACTGGCACCCACACTTTATCTATTTTCAGGTCGTATACCTGTGCTCTCTAGATAAAAACGGCCATAAACATAAAACATATCACGTTCTGTCTGTTGCACATAGAGGGCGATAGTGGACCATTCCACAGCCCATTTGACATTTGTGACAGTTATAGGACCGCCATTTTATTATCCCTAGAGAGCTGTTCTACGGATTTTATTGTTGTAGCACGCCAAAATGGCCAAATTATTCTAGTTAACACCAACAAATGGTTAGTTTAGTTAGTTGGGGTTGATGTATAATTTAAATGATCTTTTTGTTGAATTCATAGGCGTAAACGTCACCAACGACCTCAGACCATACGTGGATTCCTAGGTGCCTTTATATTGAATATTTTAACAATGCCAACATATTTTAATGCAGTATTATGCACATTAAAACAGAATAAATTAATTAGCACATCTGTTTGTGTTCGGGATGGAATTTTATACGAAAACAAAATGCCAAATAAAATACACTGTGACGCGACGTGGATGACTTAAATTCCATGGAAAAGAAAAATAAATTGTTTGGAATAATGAAAATCATAAAATAAGCGAGCCTGAACTGAAAGGTGTATTGTTCAACACACAAACAAAAACACAATAGCGGGAAACACGACGAAAAATGTACGTTCAACTAAGTGGGTCTTGTGGCGAGAATTATTGTGCCGCCATATTATTCACGCGTAAAATATAATAATAAAATTCTGTATACGAAGTTCTCAGAATTCTGAAGGTTCTGAGAATATTCGCTCCACTTACATTGTGTAAAGAAAAAGGGGCGGAACGTTATCTATAGAGAATCATTTACTCTCGAGGATCACAGATTTTCTAATTAATTGTTTTCGCTTTTGAGCTTGGATTTGCCCGTTTTTCATCGCTCTGCTATTTCTTGTGCTTTCGCCCAGATACTTTGATTACAGAAAGGCGGAAGACTGTGTGCCCATTACTAAGTTCATGACTTCTGTCCATGATGCCGGCTAATTTCCGCATAGTAAAATTCTAATCCGTGGTTGAATCAGCTTAATCTTTTCACCGATAAATTTTGCTACTATGGCCCTGCCGGGTATATACATACTTATACATACTCCGTATCAAAATTCAAAACTTCCTATTCGTAAAAGAACCTATAAGCAGAACGTCATATTCTCAAAATGACCTATTAGCAACTCGTCCTATTAGCAGAATGTCATAATGTCAAAACCAACTGACCAATTGTCAAAGTACTGTTATACTGAAAAATTACTATCGATTTACCGTCATGGCCTTTTATTCAATTATCTCAATTAAAATTTACATAGTATATAATACTAAATTAACAATAACTACCTATATATACACTTAAATAAAAATAAAATAAAACTACGAACGTGTATAAAAGGGCAGGGGTCATAGGGCGTCAAAAAAATCGTCCACATCGCTGTCAACGTGAAAAGTGCCCAGAACGCTGGCAGCATTGCCACGTTAGATGGTAATGCTGATTCTCTGGCCAAGGAAAAGCAGCCCTCTGGTCACGTGAAGAGTCGACTAACCATCTCGAAATACTCGAAGAGCCCATGGACCTGCCTAGGATGTGCAGCTACGTGACCTTGTCGCGGCAGTCGTTGCTGCGGCAGAAAGGGGGCGAGAGGATACAATCTTCCCCCTATCCAGCAGACACACCGGGCACCAAAAATTGCGACATGATGGCCAGCTGCCACATGGTGTGACCCACGGGTGACAAACTTGAGGCTTTTGGCGCCACAACTGACCGCGCCGTGTTCGACGCTTACCTCCCGAGAGGAGCTTCGACCGTTTACGGCCACAGAAGGTGACGGTGTCCGCATCAGGTCATGCGGGCCACTACCTGGCCGGGCAACTATGATGAATTGCGCAAGTACTCTAAAGCCTAGGTCAAAGCTATGAGTGTGATAGAACCCTCCGCCCGCTGCAAGGCGAAGAACATTCATAAGAATATATGACTTTATATGTAGGACGTTTTGCTACTAGGTCATTTTAACAGTAGAAGGATTTGCTCATATGTCGTTTTGCGAAAGGACATTTTGATACGGAGTCATTTTCAACGTTAAAAACATAAATCTTATGGATAGCTGAGATACAAAAATCAATCAACTTTGATCGGGTCACTCTTGGTTAGCGTAACATTACACTGTAAACCAAAAGGATCGTGTTTTGTCAAACTAAACCCCTTCGTATCGTGAAACTTGTAACACAACTCTCGGTACGAAGTTGGCTTGTTGTTGAAGACAAAGTTAGGTACTGTCTCTGGACGAATCTCGGCGGTAATGACCACGTGTGAGCCGGACTAATGTAGGGTTCGGACAGGGTGATAAGCTTGCTCGGGTGCTAACACGTAGTAGTAAGAGTGAAGTATTAAGTATTTGAAATCGCCCTTTTCGTGCATACTGCCCCATAATTATGACGACACGGTTGGCGTAGTGGTTGAACGATCGGCTGCTGCGCTGCGTGTAGTGGGTACGATTCCCACACGGAACAAATATTTGTATGGCCTACAGATAGTTGTTCCGGATCTCAGTGTCTTGTGTATGTGATTTTAAATGTTTGTAAACGCACCCACGATACAAGAAGAAATTCCTAGTGTGAGGCAAATTAAAAAAAAAAAGATGCGTAACTCGCGCGCGCCTGCTTTGCTTGCATTCATTGCTATATATGTTTAAAAATTATTTTACTCGACAGCGTACAGATACCGGCACGGTTCTTGAGCGCTCGGCGGAAGAGTGGGGATCGCTTTGCGCATCGTACACTTATGACAAATAAAACGCACACTCGTTTATTATTTATTTTTTCTAAGTTACGGTCTACGTAATTTCTTACTTATAAGATTAAATAATGATTTATTAAATTGAGAAATGGAAATTGAGATCAAAAAAAAAGGTAACTAACAAAAGTATTTCTAATTTAAAATTATAACTTAGTTCTTATAGTTTGTCAAAAATTACTAAAAAATCTACAACGTACCTACATACTTTTTTTTGTTAACATTTTTGACCTCTAATTTCATTTGTTCATTAATGAAATGAAAAACAATATAGTTTGTAAGTATAGTAGTATAGTTAGTAATGAAAAATAATAGTTTTGCTATAATTACAAACTGACATTAATTTTTTTCCTGCTATATTTTCGATAAATATCACCTTTTATTATTATAACAAAGGTCTAATTAATAAAAAAATCACATAACATATTTGAGTTCTAACTTACCAGATAATTTAAAATGATGCAGTTTAAAAATTTGTAGCAATTAAATTGGCCGGAATTGTACTCGTCGTCGTGAGGTACGTGCAACAAGAGTAAAGAACGAATCACGACTCACGGCTATGACGCGATACGCTACGGGCCAATTACTGCACTTTCCCCGCCCCCGCGCCTCACTTCATACCACCAGAGGGACCCAATAATTCACTTTTGCGCACGTGAAGCTCAGCGCTCAAGAACCGTGCCGATGATTGTAAAATAGTCAATGAATACTGTTTAACTGTCAAAATTGTGGGGCGGGCTCAGTACCGAACGATCGTCTATTGTTTTACTGAGAGAAGACACGTCAACCTCTATTGCCGTTAAAACAACCCGCGATTAGTAACGGAAAATGCTCTGTGACCGCCATGTCGCGCCCGCTATCGCGCTCGCACCCGCCCTAGTTACTCTGTTCAAGGCCTAGGTTTGCCCAACTGCGGTGATTCTTCACTGCTCGCAGTAAGTGGATTCATTACTTTTTTCATACAACTTTTGGTGTAAGGGTATTATTCCTTTGCCGTCTTATTAATAAAAATGGCGTATTCCCAGCTTACTCCGAAGTTACTCTTGTACTAGCTAATCCCGGAGTAACTAAGGATTAACATAGATCTAGCAATGTTATTAATAAACATGGAATAACCTCGGACTAACTATTCATTTCTTAGTCTTGGACTTTCGCGTAAACTCTGGCAACCCAGTTGAATTTAAAAGTAATAAGAATGAACTAGTGAATGAAAATAAGCAAGTTGAAGACATTGTGTAGAAAAAAAAAACTAAAACTGACATCTGCCTTAGAGATTTGACAGTAAAGGTGAAGGAGGAAATTTTAAATTATCTTAATAGCTTTAAACTTAAAAATTACTTATAATGATGAACACTTAAAATATGATAACATGTCTTATCAAGGCCTACCTTAACAAATATCTATTTATTAAGGTGGTTGTCATTCAGGACCATAACTATGTGAGCGCCATGATAAGTCTATCGAGAGAGATAAAAATGGAAGAACATAAAAGGCGTATGGAGATGGCATAAGAATTACACAAAGAACAATTAAAATGTGCCTTAATACAAAGAGAAATCTTGGAAATCCGAAAATTTCGTGAAGAAAAACTGCTAACAAATGCATAAAACATAATTACATTAAATATATTTTTACATTTATTTTGCATTTTATTTTCGTGTTCATTCGAACCTTCAACTTCAGATTTCAATAATCTTAAAACCTTAATCAAATCAGTTAAAAATAGTTTAACTACACTCTTTTACTGTATTCAATTCAAACAACAACAATGTCCCTGGATGCATATAAATATTTAATAACCGGTATAAAAATCAGAGTCTATGTATTAATTGTGGTTGCGAGACTTTTTGGCGGGATTTTTTCGAGCGTAGTTCAGCGGTTGTTAATATTATTTGCAATTTGATTCCTAGTGGATATTGTGATATAAAATTGGTGTAGTTTTGTGTCTCAACTGTCTACACAACTGGACAATATGTGAAATCATTGACAGAAGCAATCTCGGAATAGTGGAGCGGAGAATTTTATTTTAGTATTGACTACCTCTGCAAAGTTTACTGGGAAGGCTGACTTGATACAATTTGCTGCCAAAAACTCCAAAAAAACATTAGAATCTGTTACATCCGCATTCTATATACTAAAGAATTCAAGAAGGATATTATGCACTGAAGACGAGGCGGTATGGTCCAAGACCTTAGCCTGCCCGAGTAGGGCGAAGGAAAAAAATTGTGGTTGCCATAGTTACACTACTCTTATTCCGACCTTAAACTAGCTGGCACCATGGTTTAACTTTTAGTCCGAGACTAGTGTCAGATTAGTATAATCCCTCCTTATTCCGTGTTTATTAATACGGAAATTTGTTAGTACCAACCTAATCCTTGGAATAAAGTTAATCTTACCTTAGTCCACGTTTATTAATAGGACGGTTGGAGTTTTGTAGCGTAAAATATATTGTTATGCGAAATTTGTTGTTTTGTTTTTTCTTTGTTTAACTACTGAGATTTTGGCAAGAATCTTCATTAGATTTTTTTGGCGAAAGTAACTATCCGGCTATGATCTTAAGAATTAATTTTGATACAAAATAACACCAATCTTCTTCTTAGCGTGTCGATGGTAATCTACATGGCTTAGAACTCGACCACTAGTTTGAGGGCATCAGTAGCGTTCATCTGGGGTCGTACTACAAAGTGACAATGTCATTGTAATTAATTTGTGAAAAAGCGCTCTTCGCTTTATATAGCTCCGTCTTTCTTTCACACCGGCATCATGCTGATCATGATCCTAGTTCCTGTATCGTGCAGGCAACAGGACACGATATAAGCGCCACTTTGTCTGTGGTATGCCACCACATTCACACCCCAGGACGGGGACGTCTATGAATCTCCAACTTAGCAAGCTTAAAACCTGCACTACTCACTTTTGTGTATTAAAGTATCATCACCATTATCATCGTCCACAGTCTGACTTCACCCATTGCTGGGTATAAAGCTCTGTTTTCTTGTGCCAGTCCCCAAGTTTCTGTGTCAGCTTCATCAAAGTTTTGCCCGTGATGATAACAATGTCGTCTGCCCAATAATAAAATATGCATTCGGAATATTACTACCAACTGACCTTTAATACTCTAGAACCTCTCATCTTCATAATCTCCCTACTTAAAGCTGACATGAAATGGACACTATCGTGGTACCGCAGATCTGCGACGACAATATAAGCCCTAATGTGATGGGAGGGGAGTTTATAGCTGTTTGTACACTATCTGTAGTTGTGATCGTTCGTTACTATTTATAAATATGTCTGTAATATTATTCGCTTTTTTCCTTTACCTAGAATTTAAACCAAGTATTTAGATTGTAAGTACTGTTATGTACTATTAGTTTTGATAGATTTTGGGATAAAAGTTATGGCTATAGAAAGGTGATGACTTCAGATGACGGCAAATAGAGATGTACTTATGGAAGAAAAAAACCTGGTGCGCCAGCCCCAAATGAATTGGGAAAACGGAAGGAGGATGATGGTGATTATTAAAAATCGTAGGTGACAATATTGTTATGTTCAAACGAATGAGCTAGTCGGCAACGAATGAGGTTCGTTTAATCTTCATAGATATCCTTCAAGCTTCCATTTATCTTGATCAAGATATTATATTCTATAAATATCCTTCAAAACGAATAAAATAAAAGGATCGTATTTGCTTAATAAGATCTAAGATATCTCGTTGCCCTACAGATCCAATAAATGAAAAAGATCAAGCATTCTGCCTTTTTAAATATCATCCCTAGCAAAAGTCCTTTAACCCGGTAAAAAACTAATGACACGATATTTACAAAATAGGTACTTACTTTAAGTACAATGTCTCTTTGATGTTATTATCATCAAAGTCCATTGTTGGGCACTGTTGACACACACTGTTGACTTACAATAAAGAAAAAAGTCAATGCTTGATCTAATTTCACGTTCACTCAGGCGGAACATGCCTATTCCGTAAAAAAAAATAACTGTAAGAATGTAAGTTCCGTGTTTTACTGTGGACCTTCTATAAGTGTTACATATTTTTTTACAATGTATCAGCTGTAAGTTATATAGAAATCTGCACTCAGTATGATGCTTCAAAGACACCTGGTGAATACCAGCATTTTGGTGCACAAAGCTAATTAAGTTTCGACTCACGCGGAGGAACTTTCAAATACCCAATTTTAAGTTTTAACTGACATAAGCTTCGGTAGTGGAATGTAGGTAAAATATCTGACTTATAATCGTGACAATCTAAGAAGTCCGATGACGTTTCTCATTTAACATGCCGCTATAACTTTGTATGAACGTCTACGAAAAATCAAATTCATAATCCTAATTACGGCGTTGGGACAAGTGCCTAACTTATATAACGTATTTTTATAGCTGTCAAATCCGACGTCCTAGCACGACTTTAGTAAAATATATCTTGACTAAAGAAAACCAAGAACAAAATTTATAACTAAGTTATAGTCCAATCCTGTCTTACTATTCAATTAGCCTACTTCTTCTTTCTTTTTTGTGTGAGGTTGTGGCCATCTCTGGTGTCAGAGTTAATTAAGCCACCTCTGGAAACCCCACAGGCCTCTGACTTGGCTATTTCAGACTTACATTAACTATATATAAGTCCAGATTTCTTCACGAAGTTTTCCTTCACCGTTGACTCTGATGTCCAAGATAAACTTAGAAAGTACATATGAATTTGAAAAAGTCACATTGGTACATGCCACATTGTTTCTATGCTTTTGTTTTCCTTTTCCGCATAACACAATTCCGTGCTTCTAGTGCTAGAAAGTGCTAGTACTTTCAGTAGGAGTCGAGCTCGTCCCCGTTATCCTCGCCTTGACCTGACACCATGTCGTCGAGCGTTTAATGAGACCATTCCGTGGTTCCAAATGGTGAAGTAAGATGTAGTGAGGAAACCGGCATATCTTAGAACCAAAAAATCGAAGATATGTGTCATCCACCAACCCGCACTGGATTCTCCTGGTGGATTAAGGCCAAGTGCGTGTCAGACTTCGCACATTTAAGTCTCCGTACAAAACCGCAAAATCAAGTTGGTTGTAATAGGAAAAATGAGGGAATTTTAAAAGAAAAAGTCTGATTTATCAATACATTGGTATTTGTTAGTTAAACATACGTAATAATAAACATTATTACCAAATTTCAAGTTTATAATTCAATTGAAAGTTAAAAAATTCTTCGGAACAAAATTTTGTAAAAAAAGCTGTTTTTGGTGGCCCATTCCTTTGTTTTCCAATATTTTTGGAAACAAAAATCACATTATTTATCTTCTCAACGAGCTCTAAACAGCGATATCCCACTAGATGGGGTAGGTTAATATTTTTATTTCGCGGCCGTCTTTTGTTTTATTCCCATACAGCAAAATAGGGCCGCGCCCGCCAACAATTTGTATGGCTTTGGGTCAAGAAAATGCTTATAATGTGAAAATGTTAAGACTGTAGCTCCAACCGTTTGTTTGTAAAAACTGTGTGACAGACGACGGACAGACAGACGGACAGACACGTGAGTGACAGCAATAGGGCTCCGTTTGGAGCCCTATATGCCACTGTTATGTACTTACTTGGTGTTCATGACAAAGCCTTCCAGGCGGTTGTTCGTTGCTTGAAAATATTGTCCGGGGTATCTTCACTTGTAATAATAATCAACGGTCAGTCAACTGTCAAGTGTCAACTACCCATCAAACACCACATGCCTTCTCCCATAGTCTCTAGATACTTAACTCATGTTACTATATTTTAAACCCCGGGGTGTTTAGTTTATTTAGTATGTGAGAATTTTAAATAATCAATGTTTTTTTAACTTGGAATTTTGTTGTGCACTTGGATCACTGTCCTGATACGCAAATTTCCTATAACAACTGGGTTTACTGTTAGAGAACCCAATTATGGTTAAGCTCGCCTTTCTACATAAGCTGTCCATTGTAATTGTATCTTCATTTTATGTTTTGTGTGCAATAGAGAATAAATGTAAGAGTAAGGGTTGATGATGATGATTCTTTTCGCACATTTTCAAGCCCCTGAATGGGTCCCAAGTTAAAAAAAATAAGTGGGTCTTCTGTTTCTAAAGTGTCTAACCAAAAGCCCAAGTAAGCGAGTGTGTGCCCAATTAATGCAACTGTTTCCTCCATACATAGACAGACCGAAGTACAAAATGTTTCAGCACATGCATAGCCTAGTTCTCAGCTTGGTTGAACAGCAATATGTAGTCACAAGGATGCACCTTGTCTCATTTTACTGGCAAATGCAATCTCCTCTGTATTCGTAGTAACCTCCTCATTGATTTGAAGTAGGAAGTATCTAGACAATGTTTTGGTTGGGCTTTATCTTCATTGCAAGATTGTGTATGCTTTTCGAAAAGTGAATTTCTTTGACCTTCTGAAGATATCATATCCTGCTTTCGATATAAAAATTGTACAACAAGCTATCAACCGAAAACACGATATATCCAAAAAATGAATTCTTAAAAAAGGAAATAAATATTCCGACAAAATGCAGGAAACAGTATTTTTTTATTCTGGTTATTTAAATACCTAAAAATATTTAAAACAAAACGTTTGGTATTTTTTTTGCAAACTCACAAGTGTTAACCAAATACGCAAACCACAAATGTACTAAATTCATTCTAATTACTCCCTCCTGACATTTTGAGTTTCCTGAAACGGGTTTATTTAGTAGCTTTGCGTTTGTTATTATCTTTTGTTTTAGGAGTGACTTTTAAAACCTAATCTGTATTTACGAGGTCTAAATCGCCCCGTCCAGTATCCAAACGTGAAGTATTCAAGTAAAGGCAGTATCTAACATTTGTCCAGTCATAAATCCTGTAACGGAACGCTTTTCTTCGTAATTGTTCTTGTTATTTGTCCCATTTACTTCGTTAGTGCTTTATTGACTTTGTTTTTCTTGGTTCTTAAGTGCTACTTGTAATAGGAGAAGTGTTTTGGAGTGGGATTCTGAATATTATATTATAGAAATCCATTGAACCTGGAAGTTCAATGGATTTCTAGTTGCAACTCAGATTCTAAAATATTGGAATAATCTCAGTGAAATGGAAGTGGTCAATCGCATCTTAGTGAAAAGACAAAGCGTATTGAAGCCCTGCAAGTTTATCATTACGAAGTCGCTGTGAAGGGCTCTGTCGCAATAAGCCTTTAAGGGTTGACACTTCCTATTCGTTATGGCTTTCTCATCACTTCTAAAAAACTGGAGTCCAAAATTCTAAAAAATATATTATCATGTAGGAATCAGAGCTCAAAAAATGAGTCGGATAAATCCGAAACAGTCTTGTACATATGCAGATCAAAAGCTGTCTAGCGAAGTCAGAATAATGTACGTAATTGATACGGTCCGTCCCACGAGAGGTTTTTGTCTTTGACGCCAATATTGAAATTATCATAACGTCATAATATATTGTACCTGTAATAATATATGTGAAGTGAGATTTGAACGATAGCATTTTGTGTTTTTGAATTTGCAAATCGACCTTTTTTACGGGCCCTTTTTTGTATTCAGTGGAGATTTTGCGGATCAGCCTTTTGTATAGGGTTACGATTTGTACTCTGTTAGATTTTGTTTGAATGCTTCTAATAACAGAATGTTTGAGTTTAGATGGACGTCAAAAAGGGCTGATACCTTTTTGGAGTGATGTGCAAATATCAGCCCGTGATTGCCGACGGTCTGCGCCGAGATAAATCAATATCTCAGGGTGGGTCATATATCTTCATACTAAAAGGCATCGCCGAATTTGGGTTGATATCAATAATGTGCCGTAAACAATCCCTTGCCTGTGATAAATCTACCAATTTCTCGCGGCTGTACCGACGATTCCTCATACCGTTCTCATAAATGCTTTTCCAAATTCAAACATTCATATTCAGGACGTTGTTTGAACTCGGAAAACTCGAATGAGGTAATTGTACGCTGAAAATTAAATATATTATTTTGACCAGAAATAATGGGCTCTTAATTCCTGATTGTTGTATTTATATTATTTTATACAAGTTGGTTTTCATTATTTAAGGCTTTATAGAACTATAGTAACCGTACTATACATAGTCAGAGAATACTAACCTGGGATATTAGTTTTGTATAGGTTTTTGTAATAACAGGCGACAAAAGGCGCACGCATGTCTTTTATATTCACAAACGTTCAATCAAAAATGTTTTTCTTTCTCCAATTGTAGGAGTATTTCCAATTCCAGTCGATTTTCACCATACAATATTTTGTTTAGCGCAGGCCTGTACACCTATTCTATTCGTTGTATGGATGTACAATTGCGGAACCAACAACATTGCCTGAACCGTTTTCAATTTCTATTGTAGCGCTATTTCAGAGTTCAATGAAAGGTTCTACGTTGTTCACAAAGCGAACGGGTGAATTGGCTTTTGTGACATCTTGGTCTTTAAATGACTCTAGTTTTGCTGTTTTTTAGCTCGAAAACTACTTACTGCGTTTGTGGACATGCCTACATTCTTTTGTACTCAAATTTTAATTTTGTTTACCTACGCTACCAAATATCTAAAGGTGAGTATAGACTTGAGCATTTACTTGTAACAGAACATCGAGCATACGCTATTTTTAAATTTACTCGAACCACACTTCGAACATGACCCTCGATGTTTTGTAACAGTCATGATTTCAAAAACCAACGAGCGTTTTGGTGTTACATTTTATCGAGAAAAAGCACGAGCGCGGGTGACCTGGCGTAAGGTCAATAATGAACGCAAGGTATAAAGAAATGTTACAAGTAAATGCTCACTCGCCGGGAGCATTACGTCGAACACAGCGTCGAACATTCGAAAGAACGCTACATTACATGGCAATGATTTAGGCAACTGAGCATTTGTCTGTATTGTACCATTCGTAAGAAAGTTACATTACATTGTAGTGGTAGTGAAAATGTTCTAGTGTACACTCATCTTTATACTAACCTTCCAGACTTAACGACTCTGATTCCTTCAAAGTTCAAGGTTGTGAGTAGCTTAGATATTTTCTTATTTTGCCGAGGAAGAATAAAAATTGAAGATTATATTTCAATTCCTTATGAAGATTTTTGCGTAGAATATGTATAAGATTTCATACAAATACTCTTATCTGATAAATTCGTGTTTCCATAAAATGGCTTCCTAGGAGGAAATAGAATATGAAATACTACTTTATATTTCTTTTGTATATGTTCCTGATATCAGTGAATATTACATGAGAATGATTCTCGACACGGAAATACTCTGGAATATTCTGTCAGAACGTGATAAGTGATGTTTGAATTATATTGTTGTTTTCGTCCCTTGTCACTTAGAGGAAAATTGTATTTAGTTTGTTGTAAAGACTGTTGCTAATAATACTACTACCTGTCTCTGTAGTGTGATCTCTTCCACATGGCTCGTTAATATCGACAAATCCACCGGCCGTCACAATTGCACCCAAATGAAGTTCTATATACCCATACATGAACGTATATGCTATATATGTTTCAATTTGGGTGTAAAAATTAAAACTATTGTGAATGCTAGTTTCTATTGTTTTCTCTACTGTCTGATTGCATTTTAAAATAAGTATTTAATTAATTTCCATTGAAAACGTGTGCAAATTAAAGGTTCGTGTTAATATTCCATAAATTCGTCTTCGAACCAACAATCCAATTTGTTCCGCCTTCCGCAGGTGTAAACAGATCAATATTGATAAGTCTTACTACGCATCTTACGTTCCTTCAATTTGATGGTACAATACCCTCAAAAGATGTGTCGGAGGGTTTAAGTACCGCTAGCTGAATAGTTTCGTATAGGCACTGTACATACAGTGTGGAATGTGAATGTACTGCTTACCTTTGAAGTGTAAACATTCATAGAACAAGCGGTTCCTTCAGTGAGGTACAATGTAGCGGATGTATTTACTGCCTCTTGTATTCTGGTTAGATTTTGTTAAAGCAGCGTTTGCGGTTATTACTGGTCCCACAAAATTAAAAATTTTCTAGTGGACAAATAACGTTTGTGATTTGCACACTGTCGATGAATTGTATTATAATTGCCTTAAGAATTTATAGGAGCCTTTATTTCGGAGATGACCGATTAAATTAACGTTACGTTTCGTTTACGTTGCGTTTATGCTGCGTTTATGTTGCGTTTACGTTGCGTTTATGCTGCGTTTATGTTGCGTTTACGCTGCGTTTACGTTACGTTGATGTACTTGTCACTGTCTACAAGGTTTTCAGCTACTTTATTTTACGTATTACCCACAAAGTAGGCAATTTGTGCTATAAATGATCACTATACTTCACGTTAGCAGTCGGTTCTCTTAGATATATCATGTTTAATGTCATAAACTAGAGACTCAGGTTTGTTATGTGAATAAAGATGTTGTTGAGGGAATTTATGTCTTTATTTTTTTTTATAAGATTCCTAATGTTTTAGCACCTAATGTGCCATCTTTTGCGTCATTTTCTCTGAAAAGGCAATTGATAATTTATGCCTAGTTCCGTGATGCTGTAACACTCTTTCTATTTTACAGGAGGATTTTTTTTCATAGTAATACAGAGCTGGAAGGATTCCAGCTCTGTATTACTATGAAAAAAAAAATCTTTGAGATAGTTCCACAAATGTTTTTATGTTTTTAATTTATCGTCGTGAGGGCACAGTGGCTAAGACTTCGCCTCTCGTGCTTGAGGTCGTGGGTTCGAATCCGCGCGAGTACCAATGTGACTTTTTCAAATTCATATGTTCTTTCCAAGTTTATCTTGGACATTGCTGACAACGGTGAATGAAAACATCTTAAGGAAACGTGAGTTTATAAGATTGTGCTCCACTGGTGTAATTGCTGCAAGGCGTTCCAATGCGAGGATAAACTTATAAATAAATTTAGACAGATATGAACATCGCCCTTATATAAAAATCTCTTCACTGTTTAGAAACTGTTAAGCCTCTAAATTCATTTTTTTTATAAAAGTTCGAATCTAAACATCAGCAAATCTAGAGATTTTTATAAATAAGGTCATGGTTACGAGACCATAAGGTTAAAATTATTCTAATGCTAGCTCTAAAAACTGATCATGATTATCTTTAAAGTAGAAAACGTATGTATAAAGCAGTTTAACAAGTATTTATACCCTAAATATTTTTAACTAATCATCAACATTTTGTGTTACATACAAAAATATTTAGAACAAGATTTGATATTCCACGTTGACGCTATAAATAAGTAAAAAGCCTTTTTGATATGCTTTACTATCATCTATTTACAATACATTGGTTCTGTGTTTATTTTGTCACATTATTTTATTTTGCGCCTATTATTCGCAGAGATACTTATTAAAAAAAACGGAAATAATCTTTGAAGTGCCAACTAATTTATAGTACGGGAGGTAACGTGACATTTTTTTCTAGGAGTTTTATGCCGAATTTTCATACTTATCTTTTTTTGGGACTGGGTCTGGGTCTAAGCTATCTTACTTTTAATAAAATCAGCAAAATGAGGGTCACCGCAAGCGCGCGTTGGATTAACAACATGTTAGACAAACAGAAAGTGCTTTGAGTGATTTCATACCACGCTATAATTTTGAACTAATAATCAATAGTTAGCTGTTAAGAGCTCTTATATATTCGGGGAAAACTACTAATATTGTAATTTTCAGTCGGTATGAAATTACTTTTTGAAATTCACGTTACCTCCTTTACCTAATATTTGGAAGAAATACGCTCAAGTTAGTTAAAAGGTCGAACATAATCGAGAATTAGGTTTTTAGAACGAAAAACCTATTACTCGATTATGTTCGATTTAAATGGGATATGCAAACAATTTTTTTTAGCTTCTGAAATTCATAAGACGACCTACTTGCTTGCAGTTAAAGATATCGTGGCAAGACGAAATATGAAATATGCTATTTTATCGTATACATGTTTAGTAAAGGTATAATTATGTGTAATCTATATATTATTAGTTATGTTACATAGTTGTTAGTCTATTTTAAGTTTCCTTATTGCTTTCTACACACTATGTCTTCCTCTACAATCCAACTATCCTGTCGCAGGTCTGCTGTAAGAAATTTCTATTGAAATAAGCAGTACCTTTGTGCTCTTCTATCCGTATTCTTTCTTTTCTCTGTTAAGTATTTTGTTTATACATAAATAAATATATGAAATGAGTGTTCGTGTGAATAATCGGGCAAGAAATGCAAACTCTATATATATGTATGCATCACCAAGTTTGCATTTCTTGCCCTAGACCGTATGGTCTAAGGCGATAGATTGCCATGAGTATTTCCCTATCGGGTAAATTGATAATAAATCTTTGTTCTCTTGTGGTTTTTTGTAAGTATTCTGGCTACAAATTTGTTTGCCATTTAAAAACTGAAATATGTGAAAATAAAATCATTAATTATCTAGTTTTAAAATGCGAGCACAGTCTGTTATAATTTGTGAACGGTTCAATTAAAACATTTTGATAAAATAATTAGTGAACTAGAATGATTAATTAATTTCCTATTGGGAAATTAGTATTTCAAAATCCAAACTAAAAATTTGTTTTTGATAGCCCAATCACCTGCAATAATATTCAATTAAATAACGTGGATATATAATTATCGGCTTTTTTTAACAAGATAATTGGGGTCACCAGCGACCTTTTATGCTATATTCGTTAATTGGATCAATTAGGGATAAAATGTTATCGGATCCTTTTCAAATGGTCCTGGTTACCGATACCGTTTGGGCTGAAAGCTAAAGATTCGAATCAATGAATCAAAAAAATTAATGAATAAAAGGTTTTTCTCGGAACTGATTTTTAGGCACGGATAAGGAAATCCAACAGAGACTCTCATAAATAAAATCCTACTTACAATCTGGGGCTTCTTTAAGTGAACAGGTTAATTCTAAGCGTTGCAGGCGTACTTCACCGTCAACCACATCATCGCTTACCATCAGGTGAGATGGTGATCAAACGTGAGCTTATCAGCTTTATTTTTAAAAGCACTTGCAGAGGGAGTTTTGTCGGGCTTACACAAACAAACTACGTTATACAAAACGTGTTGCCATGATCAATTGAGAATTGAGTTTCGTGACATAGCTCTGTTCTGTATGGCATTCTATTTGACATTGCAGTGTTTTTTTATGACGTAATAATCTTCTGCTTCTCGTTACAATTTTCTGTTCGTCGTAGCAATCTTCTCTTAGTCGTAGCAATTTTCTATTTGTCATAGCAATTTATGTGTAAGACTTCTCATTGAGTGGCGCTGCTCTCAGCAACGATAAACCACAAATTTCCATACACAACTTCAGTAAAAAGTACGGTCTCTGTTTTCTTTCTACTCCTGCTCCTACGTTAAAGCTAATGTTCTTTTTCAGGGTTTGCGAACGGTGTCAGGTAATAAATTGGTATGGACGGACTCCCACACAGAGTTACGTGTGCCGGATTGAATCGGTGATAAAACTAAATTCACGAATGTAGCCTAGAATTGTGGTAATGGATGGCTTTTTTGCGCAAGATTTATCTTGCTTTGAAGACAACGAATATGGAAATAATATGACTAATTGAAGGAATTTAACATGCTAGTTTTTGTTGTGTGTTCATCATCACGACATAAGATGACTGAAGTGAAAATCTTTTTTATGTACCTTATCGTGGGCAAACTAATACACTTACAAAAAAACTCGTAAATAACTGCCTCCAAAAATAGAACAGGCTGGTTTAAGATAGTAAATATTACCTCGCCATAAACAATAAAGCTAATGTTACAAATAGTTGGTAGTTATAGAGTGGTAAGTGAATATGTTTGTTGTTGAACTAAAGTACTTACTTGCGAAGTTAGTAAGTAGTTCGTGCAAGATATTAGGTACAATTCAGCGAGTGTACTAACAGCTCATAGGATATTGTTATTTATTACTTTTATACTTGGATAAATACTTTAACATAGCTTTTAGGAGGTGAACGTTTGACTTCATATTTTATTTCTTGTAAATCTTTTGCCTTTTACGAAAAAAATGCCTTTGAATATTTTCGTTTCTTGAATTCTGAAAGTATTATTGTTAGCAAGTAGACCTAAATTTGATTGTATTTTTACCACTGGGAAATTGTAAAATTTATTCCTTTTCTTACGTTTTACGTAGCTGATTTCCTCATAGCCACAATTACCTATAAAACCGAAATTAATTTTCTGGTTACCTGTCTTTCTGCGTACAATTAAGGAATGAGGATTATTCCTAATGCGATTAAAACATAATTCAAGATGAAATTTTCAGACCACAATGGTGCAATAAAATCTACCGTTATAAAATATCTAAATGGAAGCAGCGGCCGGCAGAAGAATAAGGATTTAACATTATACTAACTATGTGTGTGTCAGGGTAAAAAGAAGTACTTAAAGGGACTAAGTCAGTAACAAGGTTGCCATTGTACATGGAACATTAGCCCTTATGATGTTTCTTGTGAGTGCCGGCAAACAACTAAGGAATTATGTTTAAGAGATGGGTAGTGGGCGACAGTGTCTTCTTATCTTCTTCAAACTAATTGCAATTATATTATTTGCTTTCCACAGAGAGAAGTTATTAAGACCATTTTGTTCTTGGTCATGAGCGATACGTAAGACGTAACTTATGTTATGGGTACATTGGTAAAAATATACCCGTATCATCAGAGCATTTCTCAAAATAATTGTAGTAACCGTCTCTAAGCCCAGTCCCGCTTTCTTAAACTTTTTTTCTTTGTATAGAATAAAGCATTAATACTTTTTATTAAACTGTATAATCATTATAACTACTATAACCAAAAAAAACAAAAAACACGCGAATAACTTAAGAACTTTTTTATTAAAATAATATTTTAATAATCGGTCTGATCTAGTTTTATGAAAAGTGATGTGTCCTAATTTGAATACTTAACCAAACTATCGATTTTTTATTGATTGAATATGGGATATTGCAAAAATAACAAATGTATAACATTAATAACCATATTTCACAATTCAGTTGATTACCCTTTGTACATTTCTTGATAAATATATTTGTAATGAATTATATTAACTTGTCCTGTAAAACGTTCCTTTTGAAAATTCCAGTTTTTGTTACCATAATTTCGGTAATATCCGTTACTATATGTTAGTAAACATATATGAAAATATTGGCAAACACTTATTAAGCTAGATATCCATCTTGTTTTCATTTTGAAAATTCTCTTCTGTGCCGTATGCGGACATTGAAAGTCGTTAGTTAAGTTACCGGTCAGAAAAAAATCCGAGCTTTGTTACCGAGAAAACACAGGTAAATTCAGCTTTTATTGCTATTTCACTGAAACTACTATTAAAGCTCTTAATCTTGATTTCGTTAATCAAATCATAAACCAGATTAGCTTGGAGTTGCATGTGTTTACAATTTGAATATTTTTTTGTACTTGACTTGTTACCTCCTTTTTTGTTATTTTTGAGTGGTATCGTATAAATGGAAAAGAGAGTAACAAAATAGGATATTATTAGACAGAGTATTGACAGTCTGATTATGAAAATTAAAAATGGCTGTGGGTTTATTCCAGGTTCGTATAAATTTGCTGCATTTTGTATCCACCATGAGTGCTGAACAAACAATGATTAAATGAAGAAACTTTTGATATGATATTTGTGTTACAAAAAAAATATTAAAAGTTATGTACCGTGTATCGAATCAAACTATTTCTATGATTCTAATTATTTTTTTAAGCTGTTAAACTTATTTTAAGTTACTTCAATGTACCTACATCATATCGCAATCACATAAATGTGGTACGCAGAATACGCGCTTAGACGTGGAGTTGCGGACACCAGCCCGTCTTAACACATAAATGTTCTTACTATCTTTTTTTAAATATGTTTGAGTATAAATTTCCCTTGACAGCAGTATAAGCCAATAATTTTATTAATAATAATTTGAACTGCTGTCAACATTAGGCTTAAAAGATCCTAGTTTGTGACCAGAATTCTATTTTTGTTACTGTCCCATATAAGTGGACGGGTATTACTTTTCAATATTGTTATATTTTTTA
The DNA here is from genome assembly GCA_947562075.1 of Orthosia gracilis. Lineage (NCBI taxonomy): Eukaryota > Metazoa > Arthropoda > Insecta > Lepidoptera > Noctuidae > Orthosia > Orthosia gracilis. The sequence goes on along the minus strand of OX387265.1, from coordinate 38,900,111 downwards.
ATCATTTAGATATTTTTATGATAAAACACAGATATGTGTTTTATTTTCGCTTAGGTATACATATAACATATTATTAAACAACACCATAACTGCGTTACTGTAACTTTAAAACAGAGGTGTGGCCAGAAGGTAACGTAAAGGATCTATTAGCGCTTTTTAAGTAACGTTATAATTTAAATATTAAACTGATTTTCTTAAAAACACGTAAAGTTTTATTATGACATCCTTTTTAATCAATTATAACTTGTCGAAATTGATTTGGTGATATAATTTATATAATAGATTGAAAGTACAAAATAAGATTTTTTTTCCGACTTGGGTTTAGTTTTATACATTGCACTGCTTTTATACAAATTAAATCTTATATGCCGAATTTTTAGACATTTATCTATTACTTTAAATTAAAAAAATAATTTTATTTCAACATTTAAATTTTAGTGCATTTCTGATCTAAGATACATTTTTTTTTGAGAAATGCTGATCAGGATTAGAACAGGAACAGGAAAATTCAATAAAGATGTGAAAGTATCATTCAAATAGTCATTAAATTATATATTACAAGTCAATTAGGATGTCAATGTATAAAAGATTAATATTAAAGCAGAATGTCAAAGTACAAAAGATTAAAATTCAATGAACATGTCAAAGTATCATTCAAATAGTAATTTAAATTATCATAGCATTTATTACATAGCAACTCGTTTAGTTTCTTTTTAAATCCATTTAAATGTAAGTCTTTTATTGATTTTGGAATTTTGTTATAAACTTGCGGGGCTATACAGAATATGCTTTTCCACATTAAGGCTGTTTTGGCTCTTCGTCCGCGTAAAATATCATTCCGCCTGTTACGTTTAACAGCGTCTGATAGATGGGGAAACAAGTGTGCATTCAACTTAACAAATAAGGCAGCTTCATAAATATAAAAAGCCGGCAGTGTCAGAATTTTGTATTTTTTGATATATGGTACACAACTGTCAGTTATTTGTAGTCCAAACATGGCTCTGATGGTTTCTTTGTTTGTGGAATTACCCCAGGAAATAAGACCATATCTTAATACAGATGCTACAAGAATATGGTATGCTGTTAATAGTGCATCTGTGTTTACTGTTGGAATAAGTTTATACAGGGCATAGGATGAACTACTAATTATTTTACATAGCGCCTCAATGTGATCCTTCCAATTGAACTGCCTATCAATAATCAAAACTAGAAAATTTGCACTATCTACATGGTGAATTTTGTCATTTTGGTATTGTACTTCCATTTTCGCGCTGGGTTTTCTATGACCAAAATGCATTATTTGGGCTTTTGCCAAGATTGATTCTTAAATTATTATTACTAAGCCAAAAGATTAATGAATTGACCGTGTTATTGACATCAAGTTTATATGATTCAGGTTTATTGCAAGGTATTGTTACCGTACTATCGTAAGCAAGGGAAGCCTATGGCTTTGGGCAGGTCATTTATACAAATCAAGAACAGTAAGGGATCGAATACACTGCCCTGTGCTACTCCAAAATATACTGTGCGTTCTTAGGACAGGTATATAACCTCTTCTTTAGTCTTTAAATTTAACTCTGATATAGCAGTAATTTCTGTGAGAAAGGTAAGTGCATAATAAGTCCTGAATGTTACCTCTTATACCATAAACTCCATTTGAAATAATACTCGTATTAGACATGTTTCCAAACCTTTTTACAGTCCGTTCAACCGATTTTGAGTTCTATCCCGTAAAAATAAGGATGACATAAAAAGTATAAACCTGTTACCAAAACCAACTGTTTAGGTACTACAGCTACCATTTGACGTATTATTAAGGCAATAGAAGTCAAAATCGGTTGAACGGGCTGTAAAATGGCTAATTTAAACGTCTAATGTTATCGCCAATGGAGTATAGCAGTCAAGTTTGTTTCTTAGAATATTGTGATCAACACAGTCAAAAGCTTGCGTCATGTCACAATACACAGCACAAACTGGTGTTTTATTATCAATATTTGTCATAATTTTATTTAAAAAGACATTAATAGCCATATTAATTATCATATTCTTCCGGAAACCTTTTTGCCCGTTACAGAGAATCATATGTTTTTCAAAGTATGCGTATAGCTCGTTATAAATATATTTCTCATAAATTTCGGAAAAGATTGGCAAATGCGCAATAAGTCTATAGTTTGCTTGGTCTTTATCGGACGGCGAGCTACCCATTACTCGCCGTCCGCAAGCCCGCGCCTACGTGGCCGGGAATTGGCTTGCGACTCCCGACGCCCAGAGACAGGTGCACCCCTGCCTATCCCTTCGGGGAAAACAGGCGTGATATCATGTTTTTGTAAAACTAAAAATCTGGGACTTATCTTCTCTCGAATTTCTACTAATGTACCCGAATATACGGCCTCTGTTACCCTTTAATATTTAATTAAGTGTTTTCGGCCTCTTGTTTGGTCCCTTACGCATTGAAAACCCGATAGAAATGGTAGAAGTTTACAACTAGGTACTTCATCCATTTTACGGGCTCCAACCACAATCGCTACAAAATTTATTACTTCTACGAGAGGTTCTGAAACATCTATGTTATAGAGTCATTGTTAGACAATCTATTAATTTTGACGGGTTACATAAAAGACGCTCATTCAATCCTCCGTTTTTGTTTGTGTACTACAACGTGATTGGCATAAATGGCTGTAGATATTCAAAGAAGATTCTGAGAAAACCGCTCAGTTACCCCTCTATGATATTATAACACCCTCCATAATACAACACAAACATTATTTTGTTTACCGGGTATATCGCTTTTCATTTATACTTGAACTAGCGACCCACCCTAGCATCGCACGGGACAACTTATTTAAAAAAACCTTCCTTGTTTATCGTGATTTCTATTATGGAAAGCCGAATCAAATCCGTTGCGTGTTTTAGAAGAAGTTAGTGGAGAAACAGAAATGAAGACGCAAAACGCGGACTTTGTTACGTATTTAGAGATTCAGTACCTGGGCGCCTGAACTCTGCTCGTGTGAAAAACGACAAAAAATGAAAAAACCTAGCTAGATCGATTTATCGCCCCCGAAAACTCCTGCATACTAAATAATAACAAGAAAATCGTTGGATTCAGATTCCAAGACCAACTCACTACTACACGACGACTACGACACGACCGACGACGATGATTACGACTTTATAGTATTTAAAGTTGATTTAACAAATTATATTAAAAAAAGGTTTAAAAAATATGGGGTGCAATAGTATCTGAACTTTGTGGTGTCAGACTTAGGGTTTGTGGTTCCAAAATTTTATATTTATCTAGAATTCTGAATTAAAATAAATTTCGTTTTTTTTTAAATTATCTCGATAGTAATTTAATAGCATCATCATATTACGTGTTACCTTTGTGTCAAATAAACATTTTTATTTTATATTCCTTGTCACCTCTCGTAATAGGTGACCTAATATACAGGTTTTGTACCACACTTAGTTTAGGCACCAGTCTTCCACAAATTAATTGTACAATTGTGTCTGTAGACTATTTAATTTTTTGTCTGTAAAGTTGTGGTAAGAAATAAATAAATTATGTTAAAATTATATTAAATCTCTCGTAACAATGAAACATTTTCGTGAAAAGGAAAGGTCATTGATATATCCCGTTCCTTTTGGCGTCTAATCTCTTTTCGTGTATTAGGGTCATGCTTAATTCCGTGATGAAATATGCCTTTGTTGCCTACAAAAAATTTGGTATTTATGAAGTGGTTAGGTTATATATTTGTCTGTCTTGAGATGTCGGTAGGACTTTTCGCATTACATAGTATTGAAGGAAATGTTTTTTTTTATTTACAGTTGTATGTGTTTCTTTACATTACATTTAATATGTACATAAATAGGCAGTATTTATATTATACTTCAGAATTGTTTCTTTTTCACAAATATAAAAAAACTAGCTGACTCCCGGGGCTTCGCTCCCGTCAATTAGCTACCTACCTACCTACCTACCATACCTACTCTACCCACCTACCCTACCTACCCTACCCTACCTACCCTACCCTACCTACCCTACTCTACCTATCATACCCTACCTACCCTACCCTACATACCCAACCCTACCTACCCTACCCTAAATACTCTACCCTGCCCTACCTACCCTACTCTACCTACCCTACCCTACCTACCCAACCCTACCTACCCTACCCTAAATACTCTACCCCAACATCTTTTTTAACCTCCGGGACGAGCACAGCAAGGTGGAAGTCCTATATAGGAAGCGCGCCAGGAACCAGCTTAAGTGTCACGTAGTGTTGAGGGTCGCCACAGAGGTCTGGCGGCGTATGCTCGAGGTTGGAGCGGTGCACGTGGACCTCCAGCGGGTAAGGGTCGAAGACCAGTCCCCGCTCGTCCAGTGCTCGCTCTGCCTCGGGTATGGGCATAGCCGACGCACTTGCACGGAGACCGTGGCAAAGTGCAGCCACTGTGGCGGACCTCACATGAGGACGGAGTGCACGGACTGGAGCGCCGGGCTGCCACCGACCTGTTGCAACTGCATCAGGGCCAAAATTGATAGCACGCATCATCACGCCTTCAGCTCTGAATGTACAGTTAGAAGAAGATGGGACGCCATAGCCCGCTCATCGATAGCGTACTGCTAAGGGCACCCCGGGGACTCCTGCCCAGCAATCAGCAAGACCATACCGAGTGGCCCAAGCGAACCTTCAACGCAAGGAACTGGCAACCACCGAACTCTTTTTAGAGGCCAGTGAACGGAAGATCTCGTGGGCACTGATTCAGGAGCCGTATGTGGGAGGAGCACGAAGTATGAAGAGCTACCGTGGAGCGAGAATCTACCAGTGCGAAGTCGATGGAAGTGGGAGGGTTAAGGCGGCGATAGCCGTCTTTGATCATGACTTGGACGTCATACCCTACCCGAAACTCACCACAAACAACATCGTTGTGGTGGGAATCCGAACCAAAGCCTGGGAAATCGCAGTAGTCTCCTATTACTTCGAGCCAGACCAACCCATAGGGCCATACCTGGACCAGGTGACCCGGATCCAAGCGGAAGCGGCCAACGGTAGATTGCTGATAGGTGGCGACGCAAATGCGAAAAGTGCCTGGTGGGGCAGCATCAAAGAAGACTCCAGGGGAGAGGAAATGTCCGCTACCCTTGACGAACTCGAGCTTCAGGTGCTAAACACTGGTGACGCTCCCACCTTTGACACCGTCAGAGGAGGTAGAGTGTACAAAAGCCACGTGGACGTCACGGCATGCTCGCTCGACCTTTTTGACCTGGTGGACGGCTGGCGGGTCGACACAGGAGCAACATCCTCGGACCACAACACAATTTTCTTTAATGTGCATATGAAAAGGGAAAAAGGTGTTAGCATCACTAGAACAACTAGGATGTTTAACACCAAAAAGGCACACTGGGAAGACTTTAAGATCAAACTACAAGAATACAAAATTAGAGACAATATTAACGTAGAGACAATAGAAGAAATAAATAGCAAAATAAAATTAGATCAAACAGTAGTAAATTATACAAATATTATAACAGAAGCCAGTAAAAGTGCTATCCCAAAGATTAATAACAAAACTAAACTTACCTGTCCGTGGTGGTCCGAGGAGCTCACTGTGAAGAAGAGGGAGGTAATGACCAAGAAGAACCGCATCCGCAATGCCGCGCCGGTCCGGCGAGCGAGGGTCGTTGGCGAGTACCTGAAAGCAAAAGAAGAGTATGAGATGCAGGCTAAGAGTGCCCAAATCGCCAGCTGGAAGGAGTTTTGCCGGAAGCAGGATCGTGAGGGAGTTTGGGAGGGTATATACAGGATCATCGGTAGGACCTCCAAAAGACAAGAAGAACTGACCCTCTGCAGCGATGGTGCATTTCTCAATCCGAGTGAATCGGCCGCCCTACTAGCGGATACGTTCTACCCCGAAGACAGAGTAGACCAGGACAACGCTGACCACAGGCGAATAAGAGAAGCAGCCAGCCGAGTAAATGAGTGGGTCCATGATGAGCATCATGATCCCCCATTTACGACGCTGGAGCTGAAGTCCGCCGTGGCTGGTTTCAATCCCAAAAAGGCACCAGGAGGGGACGGACTGACTTCTGACATCTGCAGTCGAGCGATCCACCAGGACCCGGATGCTTTCCTTGCCCTTTACAACAAGTGCCTTGAACTGGCACACTTCCCTACCATCTGGAAGGAGGCTACTGTCGTAGTCCTCAGGAAGCCGGGCAAGGACAGCTATACCACCCCCAAGGCGTACAGACCAATTGGTCTACTGCCGGTTCTGGGGAAGGTCCTGGAGAGGATGGTCGTAGCGCGTCTGAAATGGCAGCTTGTACCGCGGCTTAGTACTCGTCAGTTTGGCTTCATGCCCCAGAGGAGCACCGAGGACGCCCTCTATACGCTAATGGGACACGTACAGGACAAGTTGAGGCTGAAAAAGCTAATTGTCCTGGTGTCGTTGGATATAGAGGGCGCCTTCGATAGCGCCTGGTGGCCAGCTATTAGAGTCAGACTGGCTGAGGAAAAGTGCCCGGTCAACATCAGAAGGCTTATGGACAGCTACCTCGATGGTAGGAAGGTCGGGGTTCGGTATGCCGGTGAGGAATGCACTCGAGATACTAGCAAGGGCTGCGTTCAGGGGTCGATCGGGGGTCCAATCCTGTGGAACCTCCTTCTCGACCCACTACTGCAGGACCTAGAGCAGCGTGGACTTTTCGTTCAGGCGTTCGCGGATGACATCGTCTTGGTCGTGGATGGGGACACGGCGACTGAAGTCTCGAGATCTGCCAATGCAGCCCTCGCCCATGTTCATGATTGGGGCGTCCGAAATAAGCTGAGGTTTGCACCGCACAAAACCTGTGCGATGACCATAACCAACAAGCTTAAGTACGACACTCCAATACTGAGCATGGCCGGGGTCGACATCGGTATGGTCAAGAAAATGAAGTTGCTGGGTCTAACCATAGACGAAAAGCTCACTTTTAATGAGCATGCCGCGAACGTCTGCAAGAGGGCAGCTGACATTTACAAGCAGCTGTCCCGAGCCGCAAAGGTGAGCTGGGGATTGAACACACAAGTGATACACACAATTTACACAGCAACGATTGAGCCCATAGTTACATACGCAGCCGCCGCCTGGGCACCCGCTGCAAAGAAGTTGGGTATACGGAAGAGGTTAGGCTCGGTTCAACGAGGATTCGCTCAGAAGCTCTGCAAATCTTACCGCACTGTCTCATTGAACTCGGCACTGGCCTTGTCTGGGATACTTCCTCTAGACCTGCGCATACAGGAGGCAGCCGCCCTGTATGAAGCGAGGAGAGGGTCATCCCGGTTTGTGCCAGGAGACAGGGAGATCGAGAGTGCGGTGAGGTTTGCGGAAGCTCCTCATCCGGCTACGCAAATGCCCCTGGACTTCATATGCCTGGCAGACCAAGAGTTACTAGACAGTAACAATGTGCAGACGGTGCGAATATTCACCGACGGCAGCAAGATTGAGGGGAAGGTAGGAGCCGCATTGTCCATTTGGGATAATGTAGGCGAAGTCCGGAACCTCAAGCTTAGCCTTGCCGCGTACTGCACAGTCTACCAGGCGGAACTCCTGGCCATTTGCAAGGCCACTGAAGTGATCCTCAAGCGGCAAGAGGCGAGCTATGGCTTGTACAGCGACTCAATGTCCGCATTGCAGACGCTTGCAAACCATGGCTCTCTCCATCCCCTGGCAGTTCGCGCGCGCGCCAACCTGGTTCACGCCCTGGGCCAGAGCAAAGCTGTGACTTTGTTCTGGATCAAGGCCCACGCGGGCCTGCCGGGGAATGAGCGAGCGGACGAGTTGGCTAAGGAGGCAGCGTTGTCGTCACGGAGGAAGCCGGACTACGACCAATGTCCGGTTTCATTTATCAAGCGACAGATCCGTTTGGAATCGCTTGATGAATGGAATCGAAGATATGTGTCGGGCGAGACCGCTTCCGTGACGAAAATGTTCCTTCCGGATGCAATAGCTGCCTTCCGTATTGTACAACAGGTGCGGCCCGAAGGCGTCCTCACGCAAGTTTTGACGGGGCACGGTGGGTTCTCCGAATACTTGAATCGCTTCAAGTGTAAGGAGAGTCCATCGTGCGTCTGCGATCCAGGCGTGGCAGAGACTGTCCAGCACATACTTGTAGAGTGCCCGTTATTTATCAGGGAACGCTACCGACTTGAATGTGAGCTGGACAGGAAAATAACGAGGGAGAGCCTGCATGGGCTCATGGACAAGAAAACCAGGGAAAAGTTTCTGGAGTACTGTATTAGAGTAGCCACTGCGGTTATACGTCGGAACAAAACCTGAAGCGCACCGTGCTTCATTAGTATTTTGTATAATATTTAAATGTAAGCACGGAATGCAGCCAGGACGCGTATAGCCGGCAGTACTTCATGTTAGTACCTAAGTTTAGTATGTGTAAAAATTCACTGTGATATTTTCTGATAACCGTGCTTGTGTGTTTTATCCCAACTGTATAAAAAATTGCAACTATTCTGCTGTGATAAATCGCTCACTGTATATCTGTGATAACCAGCATTCCGCTCTACTGCGATAGATAGCACTTTTTATAGCACATTTTAATATTGTTTTTACACATTGTTGTTATTTTTATAAGTAATAAATCATGCCCATAGACTAGAGTAAGTGGGACTCTTACCCACAGAATGAAAGATGATGAATAAAAGAAAGATTTAGTATGAAGAATGAATGTACGAGAGGCATGAAAGATTGACCGGAACGACTGAGTTTGAGCACATAAGGCGCCAATTATGTTGGCGGGGATTAGAGTTAAGAAAAAAAAAAAAAAAAAAAAAAAAAAAAAAAATACTCTACCCTGCCCTACCTACCCTACTCTACCTACCCTACCCTACCTACCCAACCCTACCTACTAATGTAGTACACATTTTTTATGTATCATATAGTTTTCTCAGCGCACGCCAAAGAATGAATTTTATATGCAACATTTTGCTACTTAGGGTTACATTATTGCAAATATCATAAGAATCTCAAATTTGTATGGTCATAGTGGCTTCCACATAAAAGATAGATATATGTTGTCAAGGACTTTTATTTAGAACTATTTAAGACAAACAATCCTACGGTACACTATATTTGTATATCTCCAACGGTTTAGGCAGTGCACGCGAAGATAGCTCTCAGAGAGCAGAATTTTTTCCCGACTTACTTGATATTTATCGTTATATTATGACCAAATTACAAAAAAAAACATTATAAATTGTAGCCTATGTGTTATTCTGATGTATAACCTATATTACTGTGAAGTTTCATCCAAATCCGTTTAGTAGTTTTTGCGTGTAAGAGTAACAATCATACATCCATCTATCCTCACAAACTTTCGCATTTATGATATTAGTAGGACAAAAAATTCTACCGACTTCTAAATAAAAACACAGCAAAGTGAAAAATAACTTTTTGTTAGAAGTCGGTGTCTTTGACTATTATTTTTTCGTTATGGACACCGACTTCCAAAAAGAAAGATATTGTTCATTTTTTAGTGTTTTTATTTGGAAGACGGTAATTATTTATTATTTATTTATATACACTTTATTGTACACCATAATATACAAGAAAGAAAGAAACTTAATACTAAAACATACAATGGGCGGCCTTATCGCATTCCGCGATCTCTTCCAGGCAACCTGGAATGGACAGAGATTACCTGGACATGACATGGGGTTGTCAGTGGTGCGACAATTCTAACAATGAACACAATATAGAATAATACTAACAATACTATATACAATAATACTAACTAGAAACGCAAATACATATATATGCTAAATAATAGATACATAAATATATACATAATTAATATATAAGCAATGAAAATAAATGATGTACGACATTCATAGCACATTATGTCAAAAAACCAAGAGCACATCACAGCGATAAATAATGTTCTTTGATGAGTTTTTTAAATACAGGCAACGACTGAGCACGTTTTATTGGGTCAGGCAATGCATTCCATAGACGAGCAGCCTGGACAGTAAAAGATTTATCCATGAAAGTTGTGGAATGCATTGGCATTTTAAGTCGCAAGTTATCCGATGACCTTAGAGATTTCGTGTGGGAATCGCAGATAAACTGAAAACGATCCTTGAGGTAAAGAGGAGTGGAAGGAGTAAAAAGCACATTAAACAAAAGAGAAAGAATATGAGCATTCCGGCGAAGGCGAATTGGCAACCACTTGAGCTTTACGCGAAATTCGGCAACATGGTCATATTTGCGTAAACCAAATATGAACCTTATACAAAAATTTTGAAGCCGCTCAAGTTTATCGAGTTGTTCTTGAGTAAGGTCAAGATAGCTGGCATCAGCATAATCAAGGATGGGAAGAAGAAGAGATTGAGCAAGCGCAATCTTAGTGGCAGTGGGAAGAAAATTACGCAGTCTCCTCAAAGTTGCAGCAGATGAAAACAACTTGCGGCTGACTTCTTGCAGTTGAGCAGTCCAAGAGAAGTTCTTGTCGATGAATATCCCCAAGTTTCTAACTTTATCACTGAAGGGAATAACTGAATTTTCAAAAAGAACTTGGGGAAGACACGTCCAGTCGATCCTAGAAACCATTCTAGAACTGCCCACTACAATTACCTGCGTCTTTACAGGGTTGACCTTAAGCCCATACCTCCTGCTCCAATCGCAAATGCGAGCCAGATCAAGATTGATGGTAGCTATAGCCTCAGATAGCTTTCCGAGTGGAGCTCGCGAGTATAATTGCAGATCGTCTGCATAAAGATGGTAGGAAGAAATTAGTTCATTCGAGATTGAGTTTATGAAAACTGCGAAAAGTAAAGGAGATAAAACGCCACCCTGTGGTACCCCGGCAGAAGTACTACACCAGGAAGACAACTTCCCTCCGATGTTAATACGTTGCCGACGCCCGAACAGGTAACTACGAAACCAGTCAACCACCGTTGGAGATACATTAAGAGAGCATAGAATGCCAAGCAAAACATCGAAATCAACAGTATTAAAAGCATTACTGAAATCGAGCAATGCCAGGACCGTCAGATTACTGCTTTCCATAGCTGACCGAATATCATCCGTAATGTTGAGAAGAGCTGTGGAGGTGCTGTGACCAGGACGGAAGCCGGACTGGAAGGGATTGAGGAGATTATTTTTGGATAGGAAAGTGCTTATTTGATTATGGATTAACCGTTCTAGGACTTTGGACAGGAATGGTAAAACAGATATTGGACGGTATTCAGAAAAGGATGTGGGATTGGACTTTTTTGGTAAAGGAATTATCTGTGCATCTTTCCATGAGTATGGAAAGACACCGCTAGACGCAGAAAAGTTAAGGACGTGGCAAATGACAGGAAGGATAACGTCCAGCACCGGGAGTAACATTTTACGGCTGATACAGTCACTTCCTACTGCATTGGAAGCATTGATTGCATTGGTAATTATTTTGCTTATAAGTTTTTTATTGTTCACTTTTTCGTTGTACCAAATAGGCAAATTCTTAAGTAAGGTATCCGAATTATTATATATTATATTAACCGAATATCATGAAACTTAAACATAACCGGTGAAATGATTGGGTACCAAGGTGAACTGTACACATTTGCGTACCCTTTAGAGCATACTGGCGTGATGTTATGTTATAAAATGGTATAAACAATAAACAGCCATGCGATTGCAGCAATTCCGAGAGATTTGCCTTCATTTATTGAAAAGTTCTGTTGTATATCTCCCAAGTCCATCATCAGATCTTCATCAAATAAAATGGGACCAATTTGGGAACATACTCTTTCAAACAAAAACAGAATTTTCAAAAACGATCCACAACTGACGGAAAAATCGGTGAAAATACACAAAAAAAAACAATCATGAAGTCGAACATAGAACCTCTTCCTTTTTGGAAAGTCGGTTAAAAACGGTAACACAGTAGGTGCGGCAAAAATAAAGCAGACTAACCACCAAAAACAATCATTTTAGTTCTTCTCTAAAACCTTGTTACAATGCCTACAAGATGGCTAGTAGATCAATCCAATAGTCCTTTCATATCATGTAATCCAATGAATCCGTCTCTTATATTGATTACCCTGTACCGTTAATTGATTATCCGTATCCGATAGATAGACGTTTTCGGACAATCATATATAACGAACGAACTGGAGCGCGAGGATATAAGGGTTGCCGAACTGTTCAACCTACATACGTATCTTTGCGTATTTAGAAGATATAAGGGTTAACTCATACTGAGACGCGGGCACAGAGAGGCGCGAGGTGCGACGCGACACGAACATGCACTTTTTAAAATATTAATGAAAAATATAAGTAATTTTATTTAACTTTACTTTCCGCACACGCCCGTATTTATGTTTTATTTTAATTGTTACGGTACGTTAATTCACACCGAAACACAAAAGGTACACATTTCAGTGCCATTGGGCTTGTTATTTATCAAAAATAAAAAAGACGTAAGCCATACACATGTTTAAGGCAGATGGAACTGGAAGGACGGTGTAACTGGAAGTGCCTATGAACGTATCGTTCCGTGAAAAATTCAATGGAGACATTTAAATTCGGAAAATAATGATCGTCAACAGTGAGGACTAAGGGACGACAAAAGAAGAGGAGAAAAGCTGTGTTACTATGCTGTCGAACCAATTGTTTTTAACCGTCTTTTAATTTTTAAACAAAATTTCATTATTTGCTTTTTATTGGTTCGGAAATGAAGATAGTGAGCGTGCAACTTTAGTTCGACAACAGCCTAATTGAATACAGTTAACTATCACAAGAGTTATTACTAGGACGAACTGCTTATTTTATTCTGCCGTTTGCACTATCTCGAGTCTGTTATTGTCGTTAATTCTGAACTTGGAGTACTTACTGATATATAGTTGCTCTGTGGCACCTTTCTGATTCATTAGAACTTCTGTTATGTATTGTTGCCTTTTCGAAGATTATAGGAAGAAATTAATGGCGTGTAACTTCAGATTGCCGTAGGTGAAAGGAAACTCGTATCAATAGACACATTCTTTATTTTTCCACGCATCGTAAGCTGTAATGGCTTAAGTCATCAATATTTTCTTCATATCTCTTAAGGTGCAGAAAAAATAACGTTATACATATATCATTTTTAATGTGTATCCTTTGTAAGATGTATTGTGTACCCAACCGCCTGTCTGTACTTGCCTTCTAATCTTTTACTGGATGGATTATTTCGTGGGGTAACAGACACTGAAAAACTTTTATCTTGGATATGGCTGTGAATTATTAATGCGAAACCTCGAACCCTTTTTGATAGTTGCTACGCTTTGAGTGATAAAAGAATACTTTATTGTTCACCGAAATAGTTTCACATTTCTTTTACAAATGTCTTAATTCTATAGGTATAATGGTGGTCTTCTATAGGTATATTGGTAGATTCAATAAAGCATGGTACTTAGCCAAAGAAAAGCTATCATTGAATGATTAATAATCATCATCATCATTATTTCAGTCGAAAGAAGTCCACTGCTGGACATAGGCCTCCCCCAGGTGTCGCCACATTGACCGATCCCGTGCGTCTCGAATCCAGTGCATTCCCACATCCTTAACCAGGTCATCAGTCCACCTAGAGGAAGGCCTTCCAACGCATCGTCTTTCAGTTCGCGGTCGCCATTCCAGAACTTTTCGGCCCCATCGGCCATCCGTTCTGCAAGCAATGTGCCCTGCCCACTGACACTTAAGTTTCGCAATGATTAAGAATGGAGTATAAGTGTTATGAGATACTAGCTGTCCCACGCGGCTTCGCTCCCGTCAACTGGTTACCTACCTACCCATCTAAACCATTTACGCAGCGCACGCAACGGAAACTCACAAAAAGGAAAAAAAAACTCTTTTTTGCTACATTTTTCATTTATGCTCCGCTCCTATTGGTCGTAGCGTGATGTTATATAGCCTATAACCTTCCTCGATAAATGAGCTATCCAACACAAAAAGAATTTTTCAATTCCAACCAGTAGTTCCTGAGATTAGCGCGTTCAAACAAACAAACAAACAAACTCTTCAGCTTTATAATATTATAATACAGGGTGGGCCATAAGGGTGTTGGCGGTTTAAATATTCGATTTAAAAAAAACTACGAAACATAACACAAATATATTTGTATTGTTAAAAAGTAGAAGCATAGGAATTTTTAAGACTTAAAAATAATGTTGTCCAAATGGCTTCCCTCGGCTGCTTGGCACTCTTGGAACCGAAGTCGCAAATTTTGGAAAACTCGTTGAAAAGTTGTTCTCGGTATTTTGTTACTTTCCTGAATAATATTCCTCTTCAGCTGCTCTAAATTGGTCGGATTATTCTCGTAAACTACCGATTTGAGGTAGCCCCATAGAAAATAATCGCATGGAGAGAGATCGGGGCTACATGGGGGCCATTCAATATCCCCCCTTTTCGAGATGAGTTTTCCGGGAAAAACATTTTTCAGCAGCTCTATGGATACCCTAGCCGTATGACATGTGGCCCCATCCTGTTGTAACCACATCCTCGAGGTATTGCCTTGAAGTTCTTGCAAAGCTGGCACCAAAAAGTCTGTTATCATGTTGTAATAATTGTTAGCTCTAACCGTCATCGCTTGCCCTCTTTCGTCCTCAAAAAAGTATGGCCCAATAATACCGGTTGACGTTATCCCAGCCCACACGACAAGCTTGAAGTGGACGTTCATGCAAGCGTCGGGGATTAGTCTCGGACCAGAACCGACAATTTTGCTTGTTCACATGGCCATTAAGGTGAAAATTATTTAAAATTATTTGTTCTCGTAATACGCTCGGACACAAAATGCACGCTGCACTCCCGTGTACGGCTCCATGGCGACTAAATTTCCAGGAAGCGGCGCAGCGAACAACATATCCCCCCGCCACCCCGCGCCGCGCGTTACCGAGAAATTGAAGAATTAAATCGCCAACACTGATATGGCCCACCCTGTATATATGAGATATTTGCGGGGTTCTCGGCAGACACCGACCATACTGGACGATTAAGAAGTTTCGGCGTGGCGTTCTAGAAACCAAAGGCGTTAGCCGATGTTGATGATTCTTACTTCAATCGATTCGTCTTAATCCTGCGAGTATCACTGGCTACATTAAAATTGGAAAATAGAAAAATGGCAAATTTTGGACGCCATATTGTAGAAGGGCAAATTTTTTTCCAAACCCATCTTGTGTGGTATCAAAATAAAATGATTTTAAGATTTGATTTGAAAAATACACAACACTTATATGTTTAAATGTACTTATTAAAAAAAAATTGTTAACTCAAAATTCATAATTAAAAACTCGACTGTTTAAGAAGCAGATGTATCCTCCGACTGCACAGCATGATTTTCTTCTTGTTTATGTGTGATTAGTATGTTTCTTAAGCAGTCGAGTTATTTTTTATTTTTGTTATTAACTTTTTTGTGTGAGATGTATTATTGCGCCGCCATTGTAGCCAACTTCAGGGTGGCCAAGAAGTTTGGCGAGTACAATAAATAGGGGGCGAGCGAGCCTATTGCCACCAACCGGGCACAAATCATAACTTTGAACTACTACTGAGAAATTCCAGACAGAAGTATAATTTCCTCTAGAGTAGTAGGTTAACCTGATGGCACACCAGGGAAACTACTAGATCCGTGTTCAAACTTAGGATGTAAGAACCCATTTAAAGTTCGCAGGTGGTATTAACTCTATTAATGCATTAGTAAGTTTCGCGAAGTAAAACTAGTTAAGGTCCCTAACTCTGTGATATTGCGTTACTTAGATGCAGCTAAGAGCTAACCTATGTTCGGTAAGGTAGTCGAACAAAAGGGAATGAGAACGGGTTCACGTGGGAGGGTAAATATTACAGGTTATGATGTTTCTTGGATGTTAGTTCGGGATGCTGATTACTTAAATGAAGTTTCTTGTATATGTTTTCTAACCGGGTTGGTATTAGGTAATGCAAAATAGCGATAATTAGATCTTAGATGATTCTATGCTTAGTTTGTAGATTTTATATGTTTAGTTGTTCATCATCATATGCAAACTTGTGAACTTATACCAATTTATTTGGGGTCGGCGCTGCATCTTTTTAGGGTTCCATTCCTCAAAAGGAAAAATAGGAACCCTTATAGGATCATTTCGTTCTCTACCTGTCCGTGGGTTAAGACCTTTTTCTCTGGAATGCCTGGAGGTATCAAGTTGATATTAATAATTATACTCAGGTATGCATTTTCTTGGAGCTGTAAAAAAATCAACCTTCTAAATCATCGCAATCAAAAGATACAGCCGTTTATGTCGCATATTTGAGGAATCGCAAGGGAATCATAAACCCCGTCGATATAGAATAAGGCGATTTGGCAATAAGCAATGTCTTACAGCACAAGTAAAGGAAAAAACTGATATATGTAAATTTGTGCCTACGTCATAAAAAAATGATATGCCGTCTGTTAAGACCTTTTTCTCAGGAACGCGTGATAGTATCAAGTTAAAATTTATATGATATACTCAGAGCCGCAGTTTCTTGGAACTGTGAAAAACTCAAACTTCTAAATTAACGCAATCAAAAGATACAGCTTTTTTGTCACATGTTTTAGGTATTGCAACGGAATCAAAACTTAAATAGTACTTTCCGTTGACCAAGAATCATGGAATTTGCCAAGAAGCATAGTCTTATAACATAAGTCAAGAAAAAAGTTGTCAATTCGTAGCTGCAACAAAAGAAAAAGATTATTGCTATTGGTAAACTGACCGCAACCTATATCGATGTATCGGAACAAAAGTTTTCCGAAAACGTTTACTTTGAGTCTTTGTTAGAGCAATGTTCGGTATTTTTATTGTTTATGAGCGTCAGTAATGTTACCTAATTATTTTATTAAATGCACCTGTTTATACAGAACCCTGGGTGCGCGAGTCCGGCTCGCACTTGGCTGGTTTGTTTATCCATATATCTCTATTCGCCGTCGTCTTAAATGTCATTTCCTTGCCATATCATCTTTCACACAATGTATCCATAATTTCTTCAGACTTTTAACTATCTATATTCAACTCTTTCTCTTCTCTTTTCCTTTTACCTCTATAGCCATCCATATTCAACTCTTTCCTGAACGAAATGTTCCACGGGTTAGTATAAAAGGTATCAACATGGAATACCTAGATGTATGTTTAATTGATACTCATCCTACCAGTTTTGCTCCTGAAATCTTACAAACAAACTTTTAGTTTATTCTTCAAGCAATCGTTGAAACAAGGCTTAAGAAAAATTCAGCAGAAATCCTAACATAAAACTTTTGTTTACGAAATATGATGGAAATAAACTTAATGTAACCGGAGCTTGACGTATTGTGATTCTGCAAAGCATACAACTTGGTAAACTTAAAATAGGTTGAAAAAATGGGACGCCCACTTATCACAGGAAATGGGTCGCCAATGACCTAATTGAACATTGTTCGTCAGTTTTGTATTGTTTCGTCTAAATTACGGGGCGACCTTTTCCGTTTTCATAAAAGCATTAATTTCTTTATTAAAAAAGTTTGTTTTTGTATTTTAAGGCCACCGCTTAACACGTTGTATTATCGTTGTTTTGTTTACCTACTTAGCCTCTTTTGTTTCCCTTGATCGGCATTTTAGTTAAACGATTTTGAAATCTTGATAAAAGCGATTATGGGCTTAATTATGTATAAACACTTTAACCATTTGTTGTGTTGAACTTTATCTACCATATTCCTTCTCAGCGATTTTCAAGAACGTATCGTTAATCATTGGTATTATGTTAAGAGTAAAATAAGAAAATTAGTTTTTTGAAAGAATTTCAACAACTTCCTTAGACCCATTTAAATCACATTGACAAGGCACAAACGTTAGGGTATTCCAAAAGGACAAGCAACATAATATCTTTTTACTTAGTAAACAATTTCAGGACGACTTGGACACGTTGCTCCGAATACAAACTAGGTCGGATTAGGGTATATTGATACATCTCAGGGTCTATATCTGACATATGAAGGGACTGTGATGTCCATAAACATAATAAATCTGTATGAAGGGTTCCGAACTTTGATTTGTTCTCGCGGTCCACTTTCAGGGATTGGTCATTTTTCGTTTGTGTTATTTTTCAGAGAAAAAGATGGAATAAGTTTCAGCTTTGTTGTGACTGAAATAGGTTAGGATGACTTCAATTTTATTTTGTGTAAATGGGTCGAGCCAAGGCATCCTCTACCAGAAATCGACCTTTCTACTATTTTGACCTAAAATATTTGAAATATTTACTTAGAGTTTTCCTTTCTTTTATCAGGACCAAGAAAATGTGTGCGATCAGTTTTTAAGGGGCCTCTCAGAGTATGACAATTTGTGACTACATTTGTTTGCTTGGGTCTTACTTGTATAGACATTTGTTAGTGTAAATGAATAAATAAATGAATAACTTTCTCAAATAAGTAAGTATGCCATTTCATCTTTTTTTTTTTATAATCTATAGGCTCGCGTTTGACTACTATCTCACCTGATGGTAAGCGATTGTCTCTCAACAATTTCAACACTTATCTCACCAGAAAAGTTGCAAGAAAAAGAGACACAAATGAATTGCGAGGACGTACTTAACACAGCAAGAGAATCCATCATTCCTTTTGAAATTCGCCTCAGTCAAAGTATATCCTTTCAAGACTGAAAAGCCTTCACAAATAATGCCACAGTGACAATAAGAATAAGTCAAATAAAGTCGTGCATTGTGTGTGTTCTTGCAAAGAATGCAACAATGCGGCTTAACATAAATAATTGTGCTTTTAGAAATTTCATGTAACTTTAAATAGCTTTTATAGAAGTTGAAAATGCATGTATGGATACTCATATTTATATTTGAAGTTTCTAGTTTTGAAATTGTTAGCTTTATTATTTGTACTTTTTTATTAGTTACCCATTGTTACTTGAGAAATATGTACTTATATTCTCATCTGCAGTAGATTTATGAAATGCAAATGGCCGTTTTACAAAGTTTAAAACGACAATTTCAAATAATTTTCGTACATTTACATAATGGTTAGAATTTCAGGACTGATTTGATAATAAACGTGTTTCAAGTAGATATGATATTGAATCAAAAATGTCTATTAAAATAAAATATACTGTCCTTCGACGGTATTGTTAAAAACTTGAGAGTGGCAAGGGATCGATAACTCTGGTATCTCTAGACGACATTGTTCCTCTTTTCTTCTCTTTATTATAATTTAAAAATTATTAATTTATTTAAATTTCATGTACAATGGTTATACATAGGCGGACTTAATGCAGCAAGGCATTCTCTACCAGTCAACCTTTGGGTTAAAAAGTTTTGGGTTAAAATACTTAGTAGGTACCGCGTTTTATACTGAGCAGGTTCGTCGATGGGGGAAAATGGGTCAATGCTAGGGCATGCAATATCGCAAGGTTCTCAATTCCGGAACTGAGTTCCAATTCTGGAAATCTGATTCTGGATTTCAGAAAATTATTCCGGAACTGGTAACTTTTAAAGTCTGTTTCAAATCAAATAAGATTTATATTTACATCAGTATATTAATAATTTTTTGTAACAAATTTAACATGTTTGGTCATCTTTCTCTATTATTACTCTAATTAAACTGTAAATCGTAAAGTCAACATTGCTTATCTTCTTCTTCTTCGTGTCGCGACTGACACGACAGTCTCTCAAATATTTTGGCCCAAAACTTGGCCACCACCACGGCGTCATCCGTGGCAGCACATTGATCATCCTGGTTGTATGTTTTGGCGCACAGAGGACAGGACAGGAGGAGGAGCATGATTTGCGACTTAGCATCACATGCACACCCTGCCGCTGTTCCGTCGAAGTAACTCAATTTTGCGAGGTTGGAGTTACACCTTCCTACCTAAGCTCTGAGGCGGTTCAGAGACTTCTAGACTACGGATGGTTAGATCCTGTAGGAAGATGCTCGCTTGGAGGTACATAATGTATTGATGGTGGAAAAGTTTTCTACCACAGTCTACAGAGGGCATCGGCCGGGTCTCCTGACCATCTGTCCCATCGCTTTAGGAAGCTGTATCTGCTTTGCAGCCGTTGCATCGGTAACTGTGCACCGATTAGTGGGTGTCTGGTGTCAAGCTCCTGCTTTTGTTTGTCGACTGCACTCGCAAGTTCCCTTCGGACGTGTAGCGGTGCTATCCCGGCTGTGGAGCATAGTACGATCGGTCAGAATTGGTTTGAGGCAGCCGGTAACTGTAAGGCATGTGTCGTTAAGAGCAACAACTACTTCCTTGGGGTGGGCGGCACGGTGCCACAGTAGACACGACAATTCGTCAGCCGAGAAGCAGAGTGCTAGGCCAGGAGTCTGGAGAACGTGAGGTGAGGCCCCCAGTTGTTAGGCGTCTGAGTAAATTGTTGCGGGACCCGATTATTCACACAATAGAAGTTAATATTAATTTTACAAAAGTCTCCTTCCAGTCTTAATATTTTCATGATTAATAATCAAAATATCAAAAACTTATGATTATCGGAATTCCATATTACTCCTCACAATTCCAGAATTGAAATATCAGGAAAATTGTTACGGAATTACGAAATTCCGGAATTCCGGTATGCATGCCCTAGTCAATGCCGTGTTATAATGGTAAAATATGAGATACGGAGCATGCACGTGCCTTTCAACCGGTGCACGGTGACTCGGTTTAGTCACAAAAGTGCAGTTTAATTTCGCTGCTACATGTTTCGATAGAAGCTCTGCTAAGTATATTTAAGAAAATTTTCGTGTCAAAAGGCTGTTGTTTTAGTTCTAATAAACTTAAAAGCAGCGTTGAAAGGCCTCACATTAGGGTAGACCGATGAATTCATTAAGGCTATGGGAATCTGCTGAAAGCGAGACGCACAGGACCTTCAATGTGACGACACTTTTGGGAGTAGGTACAACGTTTAGCATTGGACGTTTTTCGGCTTTAATAAAGATGAAAAGCTTAAAAACTTATTTAGTACAATCTTAGGAAACGTACTCTGTAATTTGTACTAAAAGCGCATACTGTGCGGCGCCAGAAGCACGTGCTAAAAGCTCATCACGTAGCGCAGTACTGCGGCCAGGAGTGCGGAGGCGGCGTGCGAGGGGTCCCTGTCCCAGTGAAGCGTCACGTTCGTCAGATGCTTAAGCACCGACAGGCACTTCGTTCTCTGATGGTCTACGGGATGTTAACTAGAAACTGGCCAAAAGGCTCATCGGCAAAGATGCACTGGTCCAGTTCAAAGCGAAAATCAACGCCGAGTTGCCAGCCTGCCAGTTTTTATCAGTTACCTTATTATATTTAGGTTTTGGTTGAGAGCTTGAAACAAAAAAATTAAAAAAAAATCTTATTATGATGATGATCTCTTCTTCTAATGCTTGTGACCATTTCAGCTTAAAAACTTATATTTCATTTTATTGCTAAACTGCTGCTTTGACGACACGGTTGGCGTAGTGGTTGAGGGATCGGCTGCTGCGCTACGAGTCGCGGGATCGATTCCTGCACGGAAGAAATATTTGTTTGGCCTACAGATTGTTTGTATTTTTTTGTAAACGCAACCACGATACAGGAAGAAACTCCTAGTGTGGAGCAAAGTTTAAAAAAAGGACTACTTAAAAATACACTTCCAGATGTCAGGTGAATGCACAGTCAAGCGTGTTCTGCCAATATACCCACGATTTCAGAATAAAGCATTTGAAGTTGAGTATTTGTCAAAATATACTTTAGCCTGAATACCTGTCAAAATTATGGCACTAAAGTAGGGGTTGACACGTTCTTAAACTCAAATACTCAATTCTGAATTTAGCCCTTAAAGCGGTTACGCACTACATCCGATCCGTATCCGTGATTTGAGCTCCGAGTTCAAAATATTCTGAATGACGGATAGAGTTCGGTAGCAGTGCTAAAAGCTTCCCTAAAAGTAGTAGTACGGCTACTTCGGAACCGAAATTTCACGGACGCGGATCGGATGTAGTGCGAAAGCGTCCTTAGGCATGCAAAATTATAATTAAAATAATGCGAGTGTGCGATGGAATTGCAAAATTTGACTATTTAGCCCGTTCCATCATCACATTGCATTATATTACTTATTATTATTATTTAATTCCCTGCCGGAGTCTGTGTTTCCTGATACCTTACAACCTGGGGGTCTTTAAGTAAATACTGAAAAGGTTTCTTCTAGGCAAGCGTGCTTACCTATCGTCGGCCACATCATCGCTTACCATCAAGGGTGGTCAAACGCGAGCATATCAACAATGAAAAAAAAAATTAGTCCAATAATTGTAACAGAAAGTTTCATGTACATGAGAGCACATGACGCTTTACAAAAGCTTCAGCTTCGACAAATACTTGAGAAGCTTTTTCGTAAACTTAACATGCCCATGAGCCACACAAATAAGGTCTGCTAATGTATTGTTTTCGCCACTGCGACTGTGAACCTGTTAAAATAAAATTACAAAGTACATATTTGTTATTTGCTTCGAATTAAAGTTTTGTTTGTTGAAACTATTATACCATACAGTACCTACTGATTATGGTGTGGTGCAGTGTAATCTTATTACAATATTTTTTTTATGTGTTCCGCTGTTATTTCCGGTATAAAACATTTTATTATACGTGTATGAGGAAACCAAATACGGAGCTCATTAATTAAAATGATTATCACTTGTTTTGTTGGGTCTTATTTGATATACCTGAAGGAGAAGGAGGTTAGTGGTTTTCGAATGTACTAATGTCTATTTCTTTGGTCATAATGTAGTATTGTATTATCTGTGGCCATACTCTGTAGCCTTCACGGTACTTGAAATGTCAATTCAACAATCTAAAAATGTGCCGTGACCACCCATCTATAAAGCCAAGTTGCCGCGATAACGGAATTAAAGTTCCCACAATTATTACGATACTAGTTTCTGCCCGCGGCTTCACCCGCTTGAAAAGTGTTTTATTATCCCAAGGGATGATCCCTTGGGATAATAAAACACTTTTCAAGCGGGTATATCGGGATAAAAAGTATTGCGATGTCTATGTGCTATTCCAGACCATAATCTATCTCTGAGCCAATTTCATCCAGATCCGTTCTGCCGTTCTTGCGTAATTGAATAACAAGTGTCACTGCAAAGGTGTGTAGAGAAGCTGATTGGAAGCGGTGTTTTGACCGAAATGTTATGTTGTCAAAGGAGTCCATAACATTATAAATATATTTTAAAGAAACTTGCCAAAAGTCCTGCCGCCAAACTGGGATTTGAACTCCCATACACTGAAGCACCGTTGTAAAAACAGCGTTCTTATCCTCGCGGCCAACTGGTTATTGGACAGTAATGGTTCAAATTCGTAACTATTTAGATTTTATAACTTTGTACTTTTATTCGAATGATCTACCTGAATCTGGTCATCCCAAGAGATTTAACACTTCACAGATTACACCGAACAAAACCAAATAAAACCGAAAAATAAACGATATCTAAATATTGCCCACTCGCATTATAATAAAAGTTACACATTTTTTCCGTAAGTTTTATCCCTGGACATTAATTAACTCTTCGATGATCACAACGATATCAAGTAAAGTTGGGTTAAATTTTAAACTTCTTAAGGCAAGTAATGTAAAAACAGCTTGCCTTATACTTAAGAGAGTTCTAAAGAGCTTATACTGTAACTTTAGGGATTGATCCCTCAGGAAACTTTAAACTTATTTATTACTTGCTTTTCCCCGCGGCTTCGCTCTCGTGAACCAACCCACAGGACCCATTATCGGGATTAAAAAATAGTCTAGTCACTCAGGAATAATGTAGCTTTCTATTGCTGAAAGATTTTTTAAATCGGTCCAGTAGTTTCGGAGCCTATTCGGTACAAACAAACAAAAAACTCTTTCCTCTTTATAATGTTATATAGTATAGATATTATTGGTATTTTTGGGAAGATTTTCCGATTTGCAATAAGTCTCTAATATGGCTAATCCGACAATTCAAGGATTAATAAAATCCCATAGAAAACCTTTCAAAAAACGTCACCAAAGTACATAGGTTGCTTTTTTCGATAACTTTTATTGTTAAAATGTACCAAATAATAAAAAAATTGCTTCCAATAAATTCTAAAGAGTTCACCTGACAGCAATATTTACTTCCAATAATAGAACATTTCGCCTTCATTGCTAACTATAAAGCTGAAAATATTAATTGATATGACACTGTCAGCGTATATAGAGACGCTAAGGCCACAGTTAAAAAAGAAGACACGTAGAATATAAATTAATAAAAACAACATTTATTTTCTAAAATTCTCTTATCTATTTAATAGCTAAGGACAAAATCAAATCGCTGACAAGGAAAGAAAAGACAACTCTGACCTCGTTTTCTGGCACACTAAGGCCGAGTTTCTCACCTCTAAATTATCGCAGAATTTATGTGACAAATAGTCAAACACGCGTGCTCAACAATTTGTCACATTAATTCTGCAATAATTTAGAGGTAAGAAACTCGGCCTAAATGTGAAAGTTGAGAGTGAATAAAATAATACTTTTCGTCTGTAATGAGGCTGTGAAGCCCATCAATATCGCACACAAACTCGATAGCCGGCCCATATGAAGCCGAACAACCCTTTTTTCGGTTTCAACTCGCGTAAAGGTCTCGAGATCAAATTCCCAGTAATAAATGTAGGTATTCATTCGAATCAAATATTTCTGACCCGTGGTCGGGTGACGATCGGACAATTTATTACCATATTAACCGAATTGAATTCACTCTTTGTGTTTTGTTTTCAAAATTAATTTAATTTGATTTGGGAAGGTTCTATGTTCATTGTCCTGCGATAGGGTGAGTTGATTGATTAATATCATGGCTAATATATGCTATAATCTTCCAGTTACCTACTTAATATCATATACATACTTATCTACTATTAATCTTACTTCAATCAAAATCTTAATCAAAGCAATATTTTTGCAAAAAATTCGTTAGATGGAATGTAAAGGCTGCGAGAGTAGGTGTTGGTTTCCAAGAACAGGGAGGTAATAAAAAGAACAGACAAGCTAACGTGGGATCTAATTAAATTTACAACTGCACGTGTACATACAGACCCAGAGTACCCGACGAGCATTCACTTAATAGACACAAGCGTTACAACATCCACCTAATGTATATTAATTTCCGTAACCTCACATTTAATCAAATGCGATGACTAAATAAATACTTGCGAACAACTTTGCAGTGTTAAACTTTATCACTACAAGAGCAGTAAATCAGTGAAGTAAGCCCTCCCCTAGGAGCCCCGTTCAGAAGTGAACCTCAACCAAACTGACCAGATTAGTGTCATCGATTCGGAAGTCGCTTTGTGCCGCTTAATAAATGTGTTTCGAAGCAACCGAGCGCAGATATCGGCGTATTTATGACTTCCAGTAAGCAAAGAAATTATAACCGCCGAGACTGTAATAAAACGGCTTTTTTTGGATATTATTAGATAAGTTACGCGGCTTTTCGTAATAAGGCTTTATATCTGAATAATACTTGGGGATAAACAAGATTCTATTATGCCAAAAAGTATTTTCCAAGCGGACTTTTTGTCAGCGTTACAATCGGCGGTATTTGGGTCATTTAGCAAAAAATCTATCTTCGAACAAGTCTAACGATTGAAAACAATAAGACCCATTTCTTTTGCAAACAAATCGAATAGAAAGGGATTCCTTATCTAAAAACAGCTCTAAATACGAAGTTGAGCGTCATTAATTTCCTGCCAACTCGGAGTCCGACAATAGGGGGTGTCTCGGAATCACGGAGCCACCAATTAGGGTCACATTTAAGCTCCGTGAGCACCGCTGACAGCCTCATCACCCTTCAATCAAGTGCGAACGCTCCCGAATCAATACTTCAGCGTAAATTATTGAATAGACGCTAGCTTTACATCTTTCCTGAGTCTACGTAAGTGCTTACCTGTCAAATCTGAATTATTAAGTTTCACGACGGTAGCCACTTAATTTTAGTTCTTTACTAATTAACTTATATTTGCTTTCGGGGCGAATAACGATTTGACAATAATAAATTAAGTGTTTTACACGAATTTATTCAGTTTAACACCTTTTTAAATCTGTAGGTATCTATCTCAATTTCTTAGCCGAATCTTGGGGGAAGAGTTGTCGTCCATTTCTCATAATACGATTTTACTGTGTTTAATAAGTTCTGATGACAATCATGTAAGGGTAACCCTGTGCTAGGGACGAACATTGTTCTCTCTGTATGCAAACCTTGGTAAACAAGCCACGTGCGTGTGAGATTTCCCGTCGGCTATCTATCAAATTAGCCTCTTATGGCCCACTGTTGCACTTTGCCTCGCCCTTTTGCGCAAACAGTAATTCACTGAGCAATAAGTGTGTTTCTGAATAGCTGTTTCTCCATATTTCCTGGGTTCGGGCATAGATAATGTAATACTGACATAGCTCGGATAAGGCCGGATAGAATACCCTCGATGCATAAGCCCAGTCGTGCTTGACCGATTTGGCCAATAACAATCTGGCTAATTGGGAGATATCGGATCCGGGTTTAGGGATTACCGTACATCATCATAATATCAATGGATAAAAAATGGTGAAATGGCAATGAAGAGGGCTATGCTCGGTCTTGCCTTGCGTGATTGACTCAGAAATGTAGAGATCCGCAAGAGAACCATGGTTACCGACATAACCCGTAGAATTGCCAAACTTAAGTGGCTGTGGACATGGCACATAGCTTGCAGAACGGATGCCCGATGGATCAGAAAAGTTCTAGAGTGACTACCGCGAACCATAAGACGTTGCGTTCGAAGGCCTCCCGCTAGGTGGACCGATGACCTGGTGAAGATTGTAGGGATCCGCTGGATACGAGACGAGCGGGACTGGTCATTGTGGTGACGCTTGGGGGAGGCCTATGTCCAGCAGTGGACGTCTTTCAGCTGATATGATGATGATGATGATTATAACAGGGAGAGTAGGGAGAGCAGGGTGGCCTAGTGGTAACGGCCTCGACTTACGTTTCGTAGGTCGTGGGTTCGAACCCGGGCAGGCGCTTTACTTTCTGTAAACTTATTTCATCACCACTGCTGTAAAACCGGTGAAGGAAAACATCGTGAGGAAACCGGCATGTCCTAGAACCAATAATTCGAAGATATGTGACATCCACCAAACCGCACTGTTCCCGCGTGGTGTATTAAGGGCCATTCCCTCTCTCACTGAGAGAAGGCCTGTGTCCCAGCAGTGGGAACATTAAAAGGCTGATGATGATCATGATGATGATTATAACATCAATAACAGTATGGTAAAGAGTGTCGTAGTTTTAATGAATTGGTGATTTTTCCCAATCAAACTACGTGTGTGTCTTGTTGTGTCTCACAGTCGCAAATGCAAGAGCTTAGGATCCCGGGCTTGATTTTAATTCTTAATAGGTTATAGTTTTTTGTTTAATAAGTCATAGTAAAATAATCCACTGGCTAACTGTTAAATATAAAATAAATAGAACTCTATGACAGTATACGGCTCTACAGACAGTCAGACAGCGTTAGCTTAAAAAAGTTCCTATTAGTACCCTTTTGAAAGAAAGAAACATTTATTGCCAACATTGTACAGTAGAATGGAGTGAAAAAAATGATTTTAAAATGTTAAGATGCCTTACTATCAATAGATCATACGTAGTATTAAAAGTGTTTCGAAAAAATTTCAGCTATTTTAATCAATATTTTCAGGTGGCGCATGAGGTTTGAATTTTAGAAAAAAAAAATTGGTTGTTTGTAAAGTAGGTTTACGATCGAGATGTTTACGTGATAACGTCTTACCTACATATAAACCTATGTTATGATAAACACATTTTGTTTCACTGTTAAACATTCAACGAAAACTTAACCGCACGAGAAAATCTCCATTCGTTTGTATGCCGCTAGAGTGAGAGAGACGGAAGATCGGTCCACTCACTCGAACGCTATGCCAGCCTCCGCTCGTGAGGATTCCGCGTGACAAGTTTCACGGAATGACTGGCAGCGCTCGAGATGAGACGGGAGATCGGTCCGTCTCTCTCTCGTTATACCTGCGATCAGTGTTGCCACCTTGGTGATTTTGTCACTAGATCTGGCGATTTTTCAGAGCTCTCAGCGATATTTTTTCATCGTTTAGCGACTAATAAATTTTTAGCGATTTCTGGCGATTTTTCAATATGGAATTTGGCAACACTTATTTGAGACGGAAATTTTAAAAATACCTCATTCTTATGCTGAAATTGAAAGAATTTTCAGTGTTATGAGCATCGTTAAAAGTAAATTACGAATCAAAATGGCCAGTCCACTACTTAACGCCATAATTTTTATTACAAACAGATTGAAAGTTTTGAAAATTAAATGCTTCAATTACGAATTGCCTAGCGATGTCATTGTGTTTATCGGCGAAAACGCAAAGTACTCATTTAAAGATCTATCATAACCAAAAACATCTTCAGCGCCAACGTGGGCGGCGTTTATGGATGATGAAGATATAATGGAAGATAACTATCATATTTCAAAATCACGAATTTTAACCAAGTCTGTTTTTCCCTTTTGACTGTTACAAAATTACTTTTTTTTTAATATCAGACATTTAAAGTACTTAATTTTAATAAAAACATTTTAGCGAGAACTGGTGGTTTTTTTCACGCCAAATTGCCAAAATATGGCGACATTTTACTCTGCATCTAGTGACAAAATAATTTTTGAGGTGGCAACACTGCCTGCGATCGCGCTCGTGAGGTTTTGGTGTGACACAAGTTTCTGAACATGTCACCCGACTAAAACGATTTTAAAGACGTTATCACGTCAAAAAAAACGATTTTTGGCTTGCAGATAGAACATTTTTACGACTCTATCACTACCTTTTATATAAAATTGATACTTAAAAGTACGTTTTAATGAACTAAATCGGAAGTTCCAGCACCATCTTTTTGATGAGATTTCGCGTCGAAAAGTGGTATGTCTTACCTGGCTTTTATCCTCATACACATAAAACTAACTCCTGCTACTGATCCGCAAATAGATAATGAAGCCTCTGTTACGAGCTACACGCACTTTTCCAATGCCTGAGTGTGACAAGGATACATTTCAATTTCAAGGAGGATACTTTTCTAAGGAATTGTTTTTGGAAATGTGTTTGAAATTTATGCATCGGTATATCTCATTGTTATTGGAGGTTCAGTTACCTTTTCATTCTAACAATCTATTAAATCATAAAGCCGCCTCCACATACTTGTTGTTTTCCACAAACAGTGGCGAACGCCAAACACGTTCCAAACACTGACCACAGGCTAGGCGAACGTGCTAATATATTCCGGATTGGCAAGAATGGCAGACGAAGAGCTTGTTGTGGCAGCGATTACTTTCGTGTTAACCTATTAATCCGACCGCCGCACTATGGGAAAATCGCGTATGTTTCGTCTCAAAACTCCGTATCTCAGTTATTTCAAAACTAAATGATCTGTAATTTTGCACACATATACGTGAAAGTATAAGGTTTAATAGAAAAAAGAATAATTTTGAAAATTATGTTTATTATTTTATTTAAATAATAAAACTTAAAAAAATACATGCATTTATAAGAAAAAATACTTTTTTTTGTAATTCACTTACATAACATAGAATTTAATATCATTGTATAAACAGCGTCTAACGGGAAAAAAATAATGTACAAAATTCAACAAGCTCCTACAGATTTTCGTTGACAGCAAGAAGGGACTTGGCTTCATCGAAAAGTTCTTTCGATATTGTTTCTGAGGTATTTCTCAAACTTGATATATATGGATCAGAAGTGTACAATAAGGTATGGAACACGTCTGTATTGGTAGCCGCTCTTGAACACTTTCTAGAATGATGAAGTCTAAACTTTTTGTAATCCTTGTTGCGGGATTCTTGAGCGTCTTCGGACTATTGTCCGATAGGTAAAATAGCATAGTACTCAATGATTTTTTCTCCGTGAATAAGTATTTTATGTACGGAGGAAGGCATATAATACCAATTATAAATATTTACGTACAGTTGGGCGGTACTATATGCGTATTCACCGAACTTTTTTAATGTACATCCGTTTTATAAGTTCTACGTCTACCTGTAATGTCTGCAGAGCAAGAGTAATTCTGAAAAAATCTCCGAGCTGTGTTTCCGTCATTACTATTTCCAGTGCCTTGTCGAGGATTATCGATATGCAGTCCCATTTCCTCCCTAAACCGCTTTTGTACCAGTTTTTTCTTTTCGCCTTTGTTTTTTTTTATTTTCTGGTGTAGTGGCTGACCACTTTTGGAAAGACAAGTTATAGGAAATGTGTAAAATCATCTCCATACTTCTAATCCAAGCGTGTAGTGTTGACAGTCCATATTGAAATGAACTTTCATTCACATATCGTGTCCTAACTGCCTCTAAGTTATTCATTTGCCGAGGAGTAGCACCACAAATTGTACAAGAAGCGCTCGAAGGAGTTTCAGTTAAAACTTGTGCTACTTTACCATCAATCATGGTTAAAAAAAGGTTATGAGTAATTTCAATTACTTCACCATTCTTATTTATCACGGAAGGAGACAGGTTTTTAATTTGATTTTTGATATCAGCCACAACAGACGCGGTTTTTTCAGGAGTTTCTTTGGCAAATTCTATCAATATAGGTCTGCAATATCTTACGGATGAGCAAGTTTCATTTTTCCAAATAACAATATTAATTGTCTCATCTATGAGTTTAATGGGTACAAGTGAAGCAATAAAAAGGTTCGCATCTGATATGAAATCGCTTTCTTCGGGCAAAACTTGCTTGTATTCACTTTGCCCTGATGACCCGTCACAACCCCATTTGCAGAATAGTTTCAACTGTCTTAAACCGTTTTTGTAAACTGAACCAATTAGTAACATACGTGCCACAGTATGATCCAATAAGTCCTGCAGATTGACTTTTGCACTTATGTTAGTAATGGTTATGCTCGAATCTGGTGGGTAACATATCTTCTTCGCTTCGGCTAAAGTTGGATAAGAAGGAAACACTGAGCAGTTTTGGTCCGCCAAACAAATTCGAAGTTTCCCATACTGTTCTTTGTTAAGGTCTAAGTCAATAAATATCCATAGTGCTTCTTCCTTTGTAAAAGGTGTAACGTCTTCAGGGTTCTCAGTTATGAATTTAAGAAACTTTTTCTTATCATTTTTTGACGCAGTTCGTATAATATTAACAATTGTGGCCTCCTCCGTCTCACCCATAGACCGCAACTCCTGAGCATATGCATTGAGCACACAGTCCAATCCGTACTCTTGTATTAATTCCATGTTTTTTCGTTTCTTTGCTTTTTCTGAAGATGCTTCGTATGGTTTCGATGGTCTGCCACCAGCACTGCTTCCAGACGTATTAGGGTCATTAACTGTGACTCGACACTCCAGTGGAACACGATATTCACCATTTAACCAGTCGACGTTCTTACTTTCAAAGCGTTCTTTTTTCCAGGATGCATTTCTCCAGCGTTCGTTACATTTAGATACCAAGTTTCTTTGAATGTAGGAGACCACAGTAGCCATATCCTCTGGTGACTAATTGAAATTTTCTTGCAAGTAGTCTTCTATATTATTCCCATTTATCAAAAAATTGCACAACTCTCGTTTACTACAAACAAATTAACCCATTATTTTCAAATCACATAACTTCTGTGAATATTTGAAAATAGGTATGCTTTTTTTAAGGCAACTGAATTTCTGACGAACAACTGTGGATGTTTCAGGGTTCGCCTTTCTTTTATAGACCAATGAAATAGTGCTATGTGCAAAAAGATAAGAAACTAATATTTGCACTCTTCCCATAACCAACCTGTTTTTTATTTGACCCTAATAGATAAAGTGACCATATTTTATCAAATAAGGTGGTCAAAACTATATCAAAACCACAAATAACTATTAATAATACTCATCACTGTAATGACCATTTTATCAATTTGACCTTAATAGATAACAGATGATATGTGAGAAGTAAAAAGATATTGGAAAAAAATAATTTATTTATCTCGCGATATGTTTTGGCACCGTGTCAGATAAGGCGCAAGTATGCGCAACTATTTTTCTCCTTGTGTAAACTAATGTATAAAGATCGTAATACAACAAATATCTCGACATCGGCAAACAGCGGCAACGGGTAAAAGTCTCGTTAAAAAAAAGTAACCCGAAAATTATACCATCTTAAACTATATTGGTTAATTTTAATTTATTTATTTATTATACATACTATTATTTAAGAAACGTTATGAGGAGATTATAAGCAGTAATGTGGCGTTGAATTGTAGTAATGTATTGTGCCCAAATCACATCATTGAACATGAGTTAGCTTTGATGCCTTTTTATATACATTATGGTTAGCAAAAATAATTAAAAAAATATAGAAAAGAAAGCTTATTTATAAGACTAAATTAATTAATTAGTTTTACTCCATAACAACGACTTTCACGTGAAACGGTTTTGAGACAGCCTTGTATGGGGCTTTCCCATAGTGCGCCGCCCGCAAGCTCGCGCGTACTAATAAACTGAACAAGCGTCTGGATACATCGCAAACATGTTTGTCAAACACCATTTGATTTGTGCACAAAAACCGACACCACTGCCGAATACGGGCAAAAACAAACAAAAACAGGCAAACACAAACAAACACCCATCCACAAGTTCGTGTTTGTTGTTTTGTGTTTGCTGTTTGCCATTGTTCGCCAAGCGTATGGAGGCAGCATTAAATACACGTATCGGACCATATTTATAAGATGATTTTGCCTTCGTATCAAACCAGGTTGGAGGGTTCATGATGAAAGTGGTTAGTTCCTTCTAATTTTTTCTCGGTCTAGCTGTCTAGCAGATCTAATTACATAAACGAAGTATCCTGTTTGTGAAAGATAAGAATTGAGAATGTGACAGTTTTTCTGGATCGTTGTTAGTTAAGTTTGATGGATCGTACCAGGTGAAATTGTGGAGCATATCTGAGATCCTGGGATTCTACCGGAATGGATTCAAATGCTTCTACTTTCAATTCGAGACACTTGTCGATCTTTTTTATTATAGACTATTTAACATAAAGATCACTTCTCTGTAGGGAGCTATTATTAAGAAAAAGTCGTAATATTCTAATATTGTCAAAACCAATAATTGCTATTTTTCTACAAAATTATACGTTTATACGCGACATACGACTGAGAATAAAGTAAAAGTAGTATTTTATGAAAAAAAGTTACGAAACTACTTCAATTTTGGGGAAATATTTTAACGTCTATCGCTTTATCACTGCTTTGTAACAAAATGCGTACATGGCTGGCGCATATGCCTTATTGATACCACAGTGAGGTAATTACTCAAACATAAAATTTGATAAAATCAATAATAATCCAGTAATATAAATCAAATCATAGTTTTTTGTTAGAGGTTATGATGACGAGAAGGCAAGGACTGACAAAAATGTTAATAATAATGCATTTATTTATATTATATCCTTCCATGTACTTTATACTCTATGACCAGATCATTGACGCACAGACAGACAGGATTACGGGTGGGCATCCTCGCAGTCACAATAGAACTCGAGCGTGATCGCCAAGATTACAACCTAATGTTACTTTTATTTCTCATACGTCTTCTGAGAAACCTTTTATTATTTATTATAGCGTATTGTGTGAAAATGGATTTCGAATGAGCTTGTAATTTTTGGTTAAAGGAATTAGAGGAAGTGGGAAAATATGTTGTCTGTGAGAAACGACTTTATTTGCGGTCAGATTAGAAGGAAAAGACTGAGAATTTGTAAGTAAAAAGGGATTAATGAATTTGTTACTCGGAATTTCTTTCGAACGTATGTATGTAAGTCCATTTCTATAGCACGCTCTACTGCCCAAACGGCTTGACGGATTATGACATATGAGGTGTCATTGGATTCGTCTCAATTGTGGGAGTGACATAGGTTATACATTTTTTTAAATGTGCCCCCAAAAAGAGAGTACGTAGTATAAATTTCTTTTTCGTTGTCATTACAATATGGGTATCAAATTAAAGCTACTACATAGAACATTCCAAAACATATGTATATATCGTAACACTTTTAAGTTACTATTTTGGCACAAATTCAAGATATGCGTAACTTTGATAGCAAAATAAATCTTTTTTTACCACATAACTATTTGGAGAACTCATTCATTGGTAAAACTAATAAAA
Source organism: Orthosia gracilis (assembly GCA_947562075.1). Taxonomy (NCBI): domain Eukaryota; kingdom Metazoa; phylum Arthropoda; class Insecta; order Lepidoptera; family Noctuidae; genus Orthosia; species Orthosia gracilis. The sequence continues at coordinate 38,865,960 of OX387265.1, read as the reverse complement.
AGTCTAAAATAAAACAAATTATTACAAAAAAAAAATTACCTGACTATTTAAAAACAATTAACTGAATAGAGAAAAAAAAGTTCTAGATTTAATTTATACATTAAATGTTAGGTGCTGCGGGCGGGGACGAGCAAAAATTATAGAAAAACCCACTAAAAATTCGTTTGTCACCGCTCTGGTAGCACCTCATTATATTTAATGTATAAATTATACCTATTACTTGTATTTCTCTTTTCAGATTATTATTTTCAGCAGTCGGTTTTTTTATAATTATTGGTTTTTTGAACAAAATTTTATTTTATATAAACAGCATAAATAGGTTGGAGTTTATTCTGTCGTCAAAAACGCGGATGAAGTGTCTCACTTTATTCTTAATTCTTTATTGTACACCAAAACAATACATTTACAGAAAGTGAAATCAATATTCATGTACAAAGGCGAGCTTAACTCCAAAATGGAGTTTTCTTCCAGCAAACCTTTGAGTGATAGAGATCATAATAATTGAGGGCAGTAATCCAGTGTACAATTTTGCAGTAAGATACTAATTAAATATATACATACATACATAAAAGAACTACGTTCATAAATACAAATATACATATATATATACGTATATATCTACTAATATTATTTATTGCGTTGAAAGAAAATGCTCCTTAATTTTCCTCTTGAAGACATCAAGAGATGGGCTATCGCGTAGGGAGTGTGGTAGAGAGTTCCAGAGATGCACTGCAGTAACAGAGAAGAAGCCATCATAGCGGCTGGAAGTGTGACGCAGAGTTCGACGAAGAAGCGAAGTGGCTGTGCGACTAGGTTTACCCCTCGGGACGAGGTACTCAAACCGTTCGCGAAGATATTGAGAAGAGTAGGATTGTGCAGGATAATATAGAGAAGGGATAGGATGTGGGTATCTCGTCGACGCCGAATTGGCAGCCACTTCAGTCTGGTTCGAAATTACGACACATGGTCGTACTTGCGGAGGCCAAAAATGAAATATATAATATTATGGTTGCTGATTATTTTGTGGGCACTTTTTAATAATAAAAACCGCCCAAGTGAGTGCCGGAACTCGCACATTTACCGTTCCGTACCAGTTTATCAATATATTAGTATTTGTTGGTAAAACATACCTACTTAACAACAAAGTTATTTATAACCAAATAGAATAATTCATTTACCACCAAATAATATTTCATTATCACAAAATTTCAAGTACATAGCTCACTAGGAAGTTAAAAAAAATCGCAATAAAATCGTGTGGCAAACGACAGACAGACGGACACGTGAATAGCAGCAAAAGGCCTCCATTAGGATCATTCGGGTACGGAACCCTAAAAACGCCCTTGAAAACATAAAAAAAGGACTTGAACTTTCCTACGAATTTGACCACTCGAAAACTAACACATTTTCAGTAAACTATTTAGGTATGTCCATTTCCAATTACAGAGATTCTTACTAACTATAAAATGTGGTTGTGATCAGATATTCAACTTAATTAGACCGAATTCAGTCCGAAAACAATCTATAGGTAAAACCTTTTGTAACAATTTTGCCCTTGATTTTGTTAATTAGTTAGGTTCGTTTGAAAAGCTCTGAGGTAGCTGACCATAAAAGAGTAACCAAATTTATGAAAATATAGGTAAACCTGTATGTTAGTTACGTATTCATCGCTGAATCACTGAACCGATTGAATCTTGAGTTGGTTGGGCGATTTCAAAGTTATATTAACTTAAGCCCAGGTTTCCTCACGACGTTTTTCATCACCGTTGCCAACAATATCTAAAATAATATAAGAAACTAAATATGAATTGAAGAAATCACATTGGTACTTGTCCGAATTTAAACTCACGAACTCAGGCACGAGAAGCGAGTTCTTAGGCACTAGGCCACTATTTTCAAGGCAAGTATTTCATAAAATCTTAGTATGGGAAATAACGAAATTCTCATAGACGAGGTCGTGAGCAAAAACCAGTTTATATGAAGGTCTATTTTGCTTGAACTTCATTTCTAAAACATAAGTCCTAAGCAAAGCCTTTGATTGTATCGTGAGTAATTTACGAGGGTTCCCTGAAACAGGTTGACTATTTGATCTGACGAAAGTTTCCTTTGATTTTGGATGTTATTTTGTGTGTTGTTGTTATGGCTAGCCTAGTTTTTTACCAGTAACAATTTTTTTGTACTAGCTGTAATATTCTGTCGATGTGAAGCCAACTCCTTCATTGGTGTGTGTGTATGTAGCGATTTCCCTAATTAATGCAAATACAGTTCAACCAATCAGAACGCTGTATTTGCATAAACTGAGTTTAGTTGAACTAATCACGATTAGTTTCATTGGCGAAATCGGCCCTAAAACAGAAACCCTGGAACCCTGGAACCTATTTAACGAGTCACGTAGAGAAGTGAAATAAGCGGTCTAAAATGTTCGTACTGGCCGCACTGCCTGCTTGGCGCCTTTGAGAGTCATTCTAGCGTGTCTCATTGGCCTTACAAGGTGTAACAGAAAGGTGAGATCATATTTTAAAAACTGATTTTGCCCATGTAAATGAATAACATTTTCCAAGGAAGTACTCGTAATAGGCAATTTCCAAAAAATTCAAAAAAATGGCATTTCCAATTTCCATGCATTTGCCACACAATGTTTTTTCGTCAGCTGACCAAAAGAACAAAAAAGAAAGCTACTTTGCGCCAAATGTATAGGAGATTTTTCATCTTCTAAATCGCTTATAAAATAAAGTTAATATGAATTTAACTCTTTAATCGACACAGCAATTTGGCAATATGATAAAATCCGTTTTTTTTCGTCTTGTATTTAATTAATCAATAATTGATAGGTCTTCAAAAAGTAATTGTAAAACAGCAGAATACGAACGGGAACGCATATATTTTATTTTGAGCTGTATCATATTATTATTGTGATAAAAACATTTACTTTACCTTAAAAAGGGTTATTTATAAAAAGCCGCAACTCTTACCAAAAGAAAGGTTAACTGTAGTTATAGTTATCATCACAAAGCTTTATCCCCCCGAGGATAGTAATCTGCCATTCACATAGTACGACATTTTCTCTAAAACTATTGCTGAGTATGTCATACATCAGTCGTAATTCTATTTCTGACTGTTAATGAACGGTTACTTTTCCCGAGATAGTCGTAAAAGTGGTTATGTTGCTGACACAGTAGTTTATGTCACCCAAATATCCACATTATTTGTAGGCGGACCGCCCTTTTATTTGTAGGGTTCAGTACCTCAAAAAGAAAAAGGAAAATTTATAAGATTGCTCTGTTGTTTTTTTGGTCGAAAGGTCATTCAGATTCTTACTGAATAAAACCGCCGTGATGTTCTTCAACTATTTTTGCCAGGGGTGCTAGAATATTTGTGGAGTTCTTCAAGCTCCCCGGCCATAAATTGACCAGTATGATTTCCATGTGAACCCCGTTATCCCTCAGTTCTTCTGAAGAGGCTTCGCATGGAAAAAGCGCGTCGAGATCTCATGTCTGTCACCTGCAGGCTACAACATCATCAGTGCCGGCGATCATTCTGTATCCCCTAGCGTTTGTTAGGTTTATTGTGGATAGGGAGTTAGGTTGTATCTAGAAGGACACAATCTAACTTCCATAGCAGAAGCTATCTTTCCGCTGCCTCCTTTGCGACTATCAGATTCTTGCAGAAGGAGACGATGGTGTGCCTCGCACTCTCTTGCTCCCGACCATGGCCTGAACCACAGCTGGAAACGAAAGGCTATTTGCAATGCTAGCTGGTACTTGTTTTTATTCAGGGACGAATTTGTTCCGCGATGTTGACATGGTGCGAAAAATTAATGGTTTGGATACAAGTCATTATGATTTTTAGAATAAAAAACATTGTGACAGAAGCAAAGCGTCCAGCGGTTTTGGCGAAAACTAGTGCGTCCTAAATATAACAGAAGTTGAATGGTATGACGTAGGCGTTCGAGTAATCAATCACGTGGACAAAAGACACGACTTGAGCGAAGACATGCTGGCTGGAACGAGATCCGATAAGGAACACAATTTGTGTATATCTGTACTGTAGCGTGTTTTCTGTTCTAAATATGTTGGATATTCATAAAATTGAGCACACGATTTATGTGGAATAACGGTTGCGAGACGCACCGCACCGCCACACTGATCGGTCCTGTCCTTGGGGGAGGCCTATGTCCAGCAGTGGACGTCTTTCGTTTGAAATGATGATCTGATGAATGGTTGATTGTGTCCATTGTCAGGCAGTGGGTGTATTTCAGGTGAAATGTTGATGATGATGAGTGCTGGCAAGCACGCACGCAGTTTCTGAAAGATTTAAAATATTTGCTTGGTAAAATTAAATGAGTTGCTTTATATTTGGATCCTGAAGACTGAAATTTTATTTATAAAAACATTGATTGATTAACGGAGAACAAGAAAATGTTGTGTAGAGTAAACGAAGGAGAAACGGCCACTCTAATATATTTGAAGTAAAGCAGACTTACAGTAATGACATACATGTTGACACCAGTCTCTCTGCCGCAGTTGACCCAATCATTTACGCGTTGTGAACCTGGCCTTATTTTCTTTGAGTCCACATTAGCATGTAAATTGGTGCGTAACTTGTTTTCATTCAGCTTGGGTAACATTTTTTGGCTAACCGTAGTCCTCGTAGATATACTGAATAAATTCGTATTAAAGATTTCATGAAATTATCTACGTCGGTAAGTGTTTTGTGGAAAAATATACATATACTGTCAGTTCTAGACGAGGTATTTTTAAAAGAAAATTAAAATTTTCTTACCTGTCCACCGCACGGTTTTGTAGAACTAGGGTGATATGAATATTATGCAGTATTATGTAGTAATATGAAGTATTTTGCAGTATTTTTTACGACCTGGAGTTGAAAGACCTGTTTATATAGTAAAGCTAGAGAGGTAGGATAACATTAACACAACGTCGCGCTTGTATTCATACCCCTGGGTTGGGCAGAAGGCCACCTAACACCCACATATCGCTAGTTATAAGTAAGTACGTATATAAGTATGTGTATATATAATTATATATATATATTATAACAATTTACATCAAGCACCCCACACGATATTTACAAAAAGATTTTTTTTTTTAATCACACTATTCTTAATTAAAATTTATTGAAAATTATTTTCTGCTTTAGTTTGGTTTTCTATTAAAGCCTTTTTAATAATTTCCTTGAACCACACTTCAATCATGACGCTCGATGTTTTGTTACAACCTGATTTAAAAAACCAACGAGCGATTTGGTGTATAATTTTATCGAGCAAAGGTACTTACGAGCGAGGGTGACGTGGAGTGAGTCCAATTATGAATGCATATTAAAGGGGAAAAAAGAACGGAAAGGTACAAAGAAATGTTACAGTCACTCGCCGTGAGCATTACGTCAAACGCAGCGTCGAACATCCGCTAGAACGTTACACTACATAGAATAGCTTTAGGAAATGAGCATTACATTGTAATGCTCGCGAAAATGCTCTAGTGTATACTCACTTTTAGGAGCTCTTTGACATATCAACATTGATTTAAAACTAGGCGTGAACATGAAAATAAAATGGGCAGGGACTGGCTTCCCTCGAGAACGCTGGTTATTCATAGCCTTAAGAACTAAGCTTTACCTTTTATTGCAAATATTTGGCCAAAAATGTTTTATTCATTCGTTTCTTTCCGCAACATTGAAATTAAAATGAATAGGAGTTTGGTACAAATAAAGTTAGTCCAACATAATTTTTGAAGGAAAACTGTATAATTTGTGGATAAATTATTGTTAAAGTAACCTTTTTATACGGTACCATTTCTGAATGAGAATCAAAATAAGTTGGTTCATAATTTGGAGACGCTAAGGAAGTGTCCACTTTTCCTGAATTTGTGAGTTCTAGTTTCTGTACTACTTTTATGTTTTTCATAAACATGAATTTTTGTTTCTTGTCATGACTGTATGAGCCTTTGTGAGAAGACATTTCGAAAGTAGTATATCTAGTCAAAGAGCATTATAAATGATTCATAATTTTCGTTAAAATTCCTTTTGAAATTTGTGATTTCTAATGTATTAAAAAATGTATAATTATTACCCGCTATCCTTAATCAGGAATCAGAGAAGAGCAGTGGTGGCGCAGTGGTACTCGTGTCGTAGGTCGTGAGTTCGAACCTGGGCAGGCGCTTTACTTTGTGTAAATTATTTCATCATCACTGCTCTTAAAATGGTGATGGAAAAAATCATGAGGAAACCGACATGTCTTAGAACAAAAAAATCGAAGACATGTGACTTCCACCAACCGCACTGACGGCTGATGATGATGATAATGATCTTTAATCAGGCAGTTTTATATGAAGATATAATGAATTGTTATTCCGTTTACTATTAATTTATTATAACGGAAAATTTGTACAATAAAATACTTGACTACAAGCAGATTGGGTCTATAATTATTTAAGAAGAGGAAGAATATTCTACCTACATATTAGTATATTATGACTACTAAAATGATTAGAATTTAGGCAAAATTTATGAGCGTAATGAAATACAAAAGCGAAGGATGTAAATTTAATCATAGTCCTGGTTTAATTAGACTTATCAGAATTCTGGAAAGATATTGTTTTCGGGGATAACTTTTAAGAAATTAATTCTATTGCTTCTGCTTGATTAAACGATTTAAATGTTGGGGAGAGAATGGTATAAATTAGAAAGAAAATAACGATTCGCTTGGATTAATTATTTTCCTCTGTTAGGACTTTTCTTTCATTGAATACTAATCAAGGGAAAGATAAAATCTTTGTTCTATTGTTTTAAGGCATTACGTTTAAAGAGATTATTTTATTTTTCAGTCACTTGGTTGTTTTTCAAATATAAAATCGAGAAAATGCCTGTAGAGTATCAATGTAAATATTTTTTAATTTTTACCATAACTCCTCCCAATTTTACTAGTCATAGGTTTTGGTTTCCTTATTTGGAGATAAGAACTTGTTAAGGCAGGTTTTCAGGCTACGAGCGAGCGCCCACGACTAAAACCTTGTCACATAATTTTACGATAAAAACCGTTATAATCGGTAGATTAGTTGAATCTGAACCCGGCTAGGTGGGCAGAACCGGCTAAAAACGGCACAGTGTTCTCGTTTTCAGACAGTTTGCGCGTCACATTCACATGTGGCCTGCACTCAGTTTCAAAGATGTTAAAAAATTGGTCCATTTTTTTTATACTGTGGTCAAGATTACCAATAGATTTCAGATATTTTAAACGTCACCTATAACTCCAAAAATGAAATGAACTGTTCGGAGTCGCTTCAAAATGCTTTCAACATATAGAATGCTCACACTTTCTTCTGAAAAATGATTAATTCTCATCAACTAACCAATGTTCTTTTGAAAACATGATTTCCAGACGCTTTGCTGTAGGTTTTTTTTTGCCTTATTTTAATGTTCCCAATTGGTTTCCTGGGTAAGTGTGACGATACTGGTGTCTGAAAATTGTCTAATCGGTATCTAAAATCTATCGTTCAACTATATTCTAAAAAATCTGACAGATTGCTATGAAACACATCAGTAATTTTTTGATTATGAAATTTTAAAAATGCGGTCACGTCAGACGTGAGTTACTTTTTATAAGAACTTATTATAACGAATAAGTTTTATTTACATATGTACATTATTTGTAAACTAAAATTAGAACTAAAATAAGAATAAAAATATTTAAAATTAGATTTTTAATTTAAATGTGTCTTACTATAGTTTACGTGTACATAAAATCATTTCAATCAGATTATACTTAACTGAAAATGAAAAATACGGTCTCTCCGTGAACTGTAGACACCTAAACACTGCTATCTCCTAACATTACTCCAAGCTTAGTTGATTATTTGTCAACACACATAACATGAAACCGATGAAAATCCTCGCCAGAAATTGTGCCACCTCCAATATTTCAGGAACGATAACATCTCACAGGATTCTAAAATAATAGAGCGATTTACAAATCGTTTGGGGGTGATCGCATCAGACCCCCAGTACCCCCTTTATGGATTCTCATAGACCCATCTCAAACACAGTGCACGTGTCGCAGGTCCCCGTCGCAGGATATGCCCCACCTCTTTGTCTGCCCTTCGTGCCCAGCCGCCTGCACCTTTCAGAATCTGAACTTGACAAATGACAGAGCTGTCACTTACACATTATTTCACTGGGACAAAACTACCGCCCAGTATCATGTGCTTATTTTGTCGTAAAAATATACAGTTCTTGTGGACTGAAGCAAAGTCAAGGGAAAATGATTGTAAGCTGATAAAAAACAACGCTGTCCATTCCTGTGTCCTTAACTCGTCTTTTAACAACCACCATGAAGTTTATGGTTCTTTTTTCTCGACAACGTAACATAACGGCTAAGTGGAAAATGAAGTAAGTTGTAAGGTGCATTTTCCCTTCCATTCTTTAAAACTCTTCAAGTTTTCTGCCCTTCAAAGCTAAAATGTATTCAGCTCAAACTTTTACTCAGCCGATCATTGATTTCGCTGATGCCTGCTATCTGGATGCTACTCTTAAATACGCTTGAGTGCTTGCTAAACCTGTGTATTCTTTTTGTTTTGGTCTTAGGAAATACGACGATGTCTCTCAGTGCCGCAAAGACTTCAAGTGGCTCCCTATCCGTCTTCGCAGGAACGCTCGCATATTATGTCTCCTGTACAGCATCCTTTCTAACCCTGCATATCCTGGCTACCTGCGCGATCGCTTTTCGTTTACTCGTCCTGCCAATGCCCGTGATGTAAATGGAACGCAATGTAGATCCCGCCTTAAACTCCATCTCAATTTCCCATACCATACATTTTTATTCCTACTCCTTCTCTGTTCATGCAGTACGATTGTGGAACTCACTTCCGCCTAAGATCCGTGGCGCTAAAAGTATCTATTTTTTTAAATAGCAATTCAAAGAACACTATCTTTCTTCTATTTTGTGATATTATATATTAAAGGTATGTATATTTTTTATAGTATAATATGTTTTTTTTTTTTCATCAACGAGCTGAGATGTCCAAAGCTGTGCCACAACTAGTGATTTTCAATGGCAAAGCGAGTTAGTAATGTCATTTAGTAATAATAATTGTATATTGTATCGAGTTAGTAACGGTACTGGTCTTTTACGTGTATTCACAACAAATCTTATGTTGCGTAACAATTTACAACCAAATCTAATCTAAATTTAGATCTGAATGCACTTGCTTACTTTCAAAGTAATATTATGATAGCAATAGATCTCGCGATCGTTTTCCTTACATAAAAACTGAGTTGTTAACTCGGATCAATGTCGTAATTTTCACGACATTGATCCGAGTTACGAGTAATTCGTGAAGCTCTTTAATATTATCAGTGTTAGTTGTTTCCCATTTATTATCCGTCAGTATGTTCCAAAATATTTGATTCAAAGGCGAGAATCTTGTGAGAAAGATCCCCGATCACCAAGTTCCTCGAGAATTAGACGTCATAGTCGATGTCAGTGTTAGTGAGACCAAATCTGAGAATAGCTAGATACGTCAAAACAAATCATAAGCAATTGTCAGCAAATCAAGAACAACTACGCTTTGGCGCGCTTTTTCTAACCACTTGCGTGGTGGGGACAGCAGAATTTGGCAGTTGAGTATTGACCGCCTTGGAGCTAAGACGTCTTAGAATCAGTGTCAACCCGTAATAGTAGTAAGTAAGATTGTAACTGAGTTGTGACTATTTTAATAAACCCAGAGTATCGAATAACTTGTGTGATTTCATTTTCACGACTGTACCCACTTATCTGCCCACACACAATGTCTTAACCTAAGCGAATATATCCTGACCACCCGATGGTTTGCATCTATCGGCCAGCCTTGATGCGACAAATATATATAGAATGTAGCACATTCTATAGCTGTCGCTAAAGAGTGTCAAGATTTTTATAAATAAGACTGAAAAATATTCTACTGATACTTGTTCGTTTGTTGTTCCAAAGAAAAAAGGATTACTACTTATATATCTTTCTAATTCTTGTAGATCTACTGTTAATCAACTGCACATTACCTTCAAACTGAAACAAGTTGGAAGACAAATAATTCATGTTTAACCTAACACTATCTCCTTTGCTGTATTTCCTCTAGCTCTTCCTTCCTATATCTACATACATTATTTATACTGCAGTTAACCCATGTCAACCCATCAGACTTATGTATGCCTGGTACTTGAACGTACTGAATCATACTCACACATTTATTTAATTTGTAGATAAGTATAATCATGACAAAATATATATGTGACAGACGCACACATGCATAGTTGATACGATAAGGACGACACAATTTAGAAGCCGCATGAGGAAGTCACTTAAGAATATCTACTTTCAACTCGAGCAGAAATTCACACATCATGCATACAAACTCAGGCAGGTAGGAATGATATGCCGTTAATTTGACCCTAAAAGTGCTTTTGCCATGAAAGTTACGAACCAAAATTCTTATCGTACTGTTGGAACACTTACCAAGTTGACTGTGAGTGAAAAGAAAATAAGCGTTTACTTTTACTAGTTTCGGTTGTTTATATTTAAATCCTACATTGAAGCAACATTTAAGTTGTGTCGTACTATAAGGCGTACGATACAACTTAAACGCACGCACGTAAAGTGACTGTGATACGAAGGATTTTAAGATTAGAACGGTAGGTTAACGTAAAACAGTGACGTCTTCTTAACCCTATCTCCTGTCTACTACCAAGACTATATAGAACATGAGACAGCGGTATTATTTAGGCCTTAGAGCTTGCCTTATAGAAGGGATGTAAGTAGGCAGCTACTGTAGCCATCATAGACTCTACTACATAGTTAGCTTGTTAACCAACCTCTCTGGTGTTCATAAGATTATGCCGCATTGTGGAACAAAGACTATTCCATAATTATTTAGAACTAGCTGACCAGGCAGATGTTGTTTTGTCCAAATTTCTGAGTTCATACATAAAATCTATAGAAAAACCACTCCCGGCTTTTCCGGGCAAATTCTTCATATTTTTTTCGCAAAGATCCCTACTTGGACTATTACGAATGTTTACATTCTGCCGCAGACGCTGTATGTTAATAATTTTATTTCTATAAATTAATATCTGTTTAGTGATCAGCGTTACATTTAAGGAGCATTTAATTCCTGTTATTTACAGTGCTTACCCAAAATATCGAAAGGAAAACTGGTAACAAAGGCTACACTACAATAAACACTGTGGCTCACTTTCCTATTGTTTAATACTGAAACCGTCTGCCCTAAACAGTGGTACAACAATTCATGTTAAATAGTTTCTCTATTTCTATTTATCTAGAATATCTATTATCTACGACTCTATTCAGGACACGTCCTTCTGGAAACAGTCACAAAAAATAAACTATTGTATGTTTATTGAAAATAATATCGTATATTATTTTAGGCAGAAAACAGGCAGGACCCTGATGGTATCGCAATATGATAATAAATTTATAAGCAAGATATTTTTCTATTTACTTAAAAGGGGAATATTTATGTGATTCTGGGCAGGCATGCTAATATGGATACATTGTTGTGTATCTGACAGATTGATATTCTATTTTACTGTAATAGCACTCGTAGATTGAAAAAACAGAGAGACATACTGACTATTCGATCGGTCACTTTATCAAATACGACTAATTAAGATTAGACCTTGTAAGTAACAAACTTTAGAAGCCTTGAAAGCAATCACGCAAATCCGAATTTGGCAAAAGATTCAAAAGGCAACCAAAAATAAAATATAGATCCTACCTTTACAAGCTCAAATAATTAAGAGGTTAAGAAACAACTAAAATTTCAAATTTAAAAAAAATCCGACACAAATACCTCTTTAAACTACACAATCTATCTAGTAGAAAACACGCTTAGATCGACAATTCATCGAAACTGGTAATTCTAACTCGATATCTTGCAAAAATACCCCGATTCAAAGAGCAAAATGCACATAACTTTTGAACGGCTTAACCGATTTTCTTATCAAACATTATGTAAGAACATTCTCGTTAAAGTAAACTTTAAAAAAAAAACTAATCCAAAACCGATTCATCCGTTTAGGAGCTATGATGCCACAGAGAGATATACAAAAAAACAAAGACACAGATACACACGTCAAACTTATAACACCCCTCTTTTTCCATCGGGGGTTAAAAAGAGACGAATAAATGGTTAACAATAACATAAACCCGCAAGACAAAAAGCGACGTTTTGAATCTCCGATCACAATCCAATATCCTTATCTATTATTTTCCTTCTTGTCACACACAGATCTGTTTGATTCTCCAGAGACGATTGATTGAGCCAACAGTCAAACACAATACGGAATAAGTCATCTGGGACTAATGAACTTAAAAGGAAATTATACGGCCACAGAAATCTTTACGCAGGGAGCTTGCTAGAAGCTAATTCAATGAAGATAAGTCAAATTAAAAAAAATAAGCCAGAAATAAAGTTTAAATAGGTAACCTTGCTGTTTTCGAATGCTTAGATTTAGACTACACTGTAATGTAATTAACATAACTAGCTTCTACCAGCAGCGTCACCCACGAGGAAGGCGAAAATTATCCCACGGAAAATTACCATCGGGATAAAAAATTGTTATCATCAACTTGTAAAAGGCTATGTTGGTGTAAATTTTCAGTCTTACTTTAAGCATGAATAACTGTATTTTAAGGTATATCACAATATTTTATGTAGATTTATTGCACAATTCGTCCTCCAATCAGTTTTACTAAGAAATTTATCTATAGCATTTCGTAGAATGGAGTTGGTTATCCGACATATATCTGAATTCGCCAAATAAGCTAACAGCAGTCTTTCTAAAAGGCAGGCTATTTTTATCAAAGAGCATTTATTGACTTTCAGTAGAACAGCCGAACGGGCAGAATACATCCTTTCCCTACAATCAACTATTTGATAAAACTGTTGGAATTTAGCTTTCTATTGGTAACATAGACATTTTCCAAATCGTAAATATTCAGTTGATAACATGAGAAGGTACTTCGGTTAAGTATCAAACCTCTTTACTCAAAGGAAAACAATACTCGTATATCAGCTACTGGCCAATTCATGTCAAAATTTAAAAAAATGATATTAACGTTTTCTTTTTAATTTGTATTTTTTTTTTTCATATTTTACGGCTGTATCTTAATTATTTTGTGCAAATCAGACAGTTTTGAAATAATCTGTTTTATTAGAAACTTTTTAGTGATGATTTTTATAATGGACACTAAGGTTCGTTAAAGATTTTGTTATTATAATATTCTGATTATTTTAGTTGTTGCTGATTGAATTGACCTGAATTCGTTCGAGAATCAACTAAAGCTTTAAATTGTCTTCTCTAAAGATCCCTATGAAAATTTGAAACATCATGTCAAAAGAGCAATATCTAATATTGCTCTTTTGAGCTTTTATTTAGCCGTTTGAAAAAGTCAGAATGGATTACTTAGCTTACCTAAATATTTATCTAGATGCATGCTTTTTAACCGTCGGCAATCTTTTAGGCCTATAAATTATTCCACATGCTTTGGCTTTAGGGACTTTGCTTCGAGAATAAAATGAGGAAAATTTCCCATACTAAGCTTTTCTTAACAACTTAGCTGATAAGTTATTTGACAGGATGATAAATATCTACTTTAGAGAGGAATTATAAGCTGGTATATGGATGTGAGACAGTATATCAACTCTGTCTTGTTGACCCAAGACCTAAAGACATTAAAAGAGTCGTGTCATCTCTTACCATACCAAAATTACAGCCGAAAAACGAACGATGTAAAACAGGTCATCGTTCCTCCTAGTGGAAGCCCTTCCGACGCAGCGTATTCCGGTATGCGATCGCCACTCCAGAACATATCGGCTCCATCGACCACCTCTAAAAACAAGCCTCTTATACTTAAGCGAAAATACGTTGATGAGAACAGTTAAATTAGGAAATATAGGTAATACCAACAACAACTTATTGAAACCGAGTTACTTTTTTTCCAAATATCAGGCAATTTTATTTAAATCTGTGACTGATTCAAACTCCGAAGTCCTAAGATTAAAAACTTAGGTACCAAAAACTTAAACTTTACGCGGTCGTAGAAGTTTTGATTAATTTAATCGTATCCTCATAGTTTTCACTTTACGAGTAATTTTAAACGACGGACAAACATTCACAGATATCCAGTTTATAGTTGTAGCTTCAAGCCAGACTTAGGCTAACAAGTCAGAATCTCTTCTCTCTTATATAGATATTATTGAGTACGGAACCTCGGAAACTCAGCAACTCGTCAATAAGAAACTTATGCCACGTCTGTTGTAGACCAAGTTTCGGCAAACTCGGGCGTACTTCGAAGAACTTCGGTGAAACGAAACGGAAAACAAGTTAATAGCCATTTAACACACGGTGCCGTGAGAGTTCAGCGAGTTTTTAAGTACTTTAAAAAGTTTTGCGTTTCTCGTCATATTTAATTTAATAAATTTTTGCTTTTCACCAGCTTTTCACAATGTTTTTGACATTTTCCTTGTCACTGGATGAAAATAACAAGTTACCTACGCGCAAGGTATGTTGATTCTAATTTTATCACGGAAACATGAAACACAGTAAATAATTAGGTCCCTTATGATAATTCTCCTGACCGAATTTCGGTCACGGAGTCTCAATGAAGAGTTGTTGAGTGGCGGTTGTTGAGTATTATAGTCTCTGTTTGTTGTTCTCTCATTTTCCGCCATGACGGCAATCTGACATGACCAAGAGATCAGGTACCACCAACTTCTATACTCTAGGCTGATACTGGGATATTCCTAACGGAAAAACCAAAAATTACTTTTCCTGACTTGGGAATAGATCCCAGGACCCCACGCTCAGGTGGACCAAGGGTGCCATACTCGGGGTCATCTGGCACCCATGTGCTGGTTTGGTGCCTGGGCTGGTCACAGCGTGCAATGTGTTCTGGTGCGCGGGTGATTGGGGTACACACCAGTGGAGAGTCCGGTGACAAACAGCCGCGGCGGGATCCCAGAATGCATGAGCATTCATCCACACAATAAAGGACCCCACGCTCATCTATCACGATTGCGACCAACAATTGAAGATTTAGGTAAACAATTACAGAACTGATTAAGATTTCAGGAAAAGATTTGACTTACGAATTTAAAGTTATTGCTAATCGTGTTAACACGAAAGCGTTAGCAAACAGCCTAGAAAGTTTTACAAAAAATTGGCACAACCAAATCCATAAATCCATTTTATATTAACTTTCCAGACGTTTACTTTAATTTCTGGAGCTGCCTACATAAACAGTGTGGTGGCGCCATCTGTCTTTAACAAACGGCCTTTACGCCAAACTTATTAATAAAATCAAGAATGGATTTGTGGGAAAGTGATTGATGTATCTCTGTCTTGCGGACATACATCGAGAAGCCAAACTACAAACATGCGACAGTTTGGCTTGACAGACAAAACCGTCTCGTCTAAAAATTTACTTGAAGTAGGTAATGGTTGCCAACTGAAGTAACACCGCACCCTAAATGCGTAACTTTAATTAAAATATTAGAGAACGCGCGCACGGTTTTATTTTGAAAATTTAACAGTATTCATTACGTATTTTAAGCTGTCCAGATGATGGATTTCAAAATATATAAAGTAATGAATGCAAGTAAAGCCCTTGTGAGCGTGCGTTTTTTGAAGTCACGCAATTAAGGTGCTGCAACCTAACTGGGTAACATAAAAAATCACTAATTCCAACATCATTGCTTCATATATTTAATAAAACTTGTAGAGAACGTAAAACACGCAATAAATACTATTTTAAGGATAACACGAAAGGCATTGCGCTTAATTGTGTGAATTCGTGTTATGCCTTTACTCTGCCGATCATATATAAAAGCCTTTATGGTCAGATTTATCGACAGAAGGTATCAAGAGAACGATCAGCAAATGTGAGCTCATTAAATTGAAAAGGATCCTCTGAGAGCATCGTCTATTACACACTCGTACATATAAATTATGATGGTCGATATTCCATTAGGTAAAGGATTATAGTCAGCCAAACAGAACACCTGCGTTATAATTTCGAAATAGGTGTAGAAGACATATGAATCTGAAAGCAAGCATTATTTAAATAGGCTGTAGGTATGCCATACAATCACTACAAATCTAAAAGACCCTACGTTATGTAGGTCGTTTTTTTTAACCGACTTCCCTTAAAAGATTAGGTTCTATGTTCGACTTTATGTATGTTTTTTATTTTATATACGTTCACCGTTATCTGCGTCAATTGTGGACCGATCTTGGAAATTCTTTTTTGTTTGAAAGAATATGTTCCGAAATTGGTCCCATTTTAATTTGACGAAGAACTTCGAAGATATACAACAGAACTCTTCAATAAATAAGGACAAAAAGTAGTAAAAAGTGAAAAATTTAAAAACTTTTTACAAAAAAATCTACCGACTTCCAAATAAAAAAAAACTACAAAGTGAAAAATGACTTTATTTTTGGAAGTCGGTGTCCATATTATAACCTATGAAAGACACCGACTTTCAAAAATAAAGTTTTTTTTCGCTTTGTAGTTTATTTTTATTTGGAAGTCGGTAGTATTTTTTTGTAAAAAGTTTTTGTTATTCCTGATGAGCCCGCTTTTGACCTCATTCTCGCCTGATGGTAAACGATGAATGAGATTTAAGATGGAGTGAGCGTAATAGAAAATGTACAGCATTTTTTGTCTCCCCAGAGATGTGGCCTAACAGTCGTTGCATAGAGTAGAGGGGTTCCGGGGAGGTCACGGGTCTACGGGCTGATGGTGATCACTGGGGAGGTTTTAGTGAGGTAAAAATCCCACTCCCCTGGTCTTTTCCCCAAAAATCCAGGCGCCTTTTCAAAATTAACAAAAAAAAAAAGGTACATCAATACTAGGTACCGTAGATATAAATAAATTTTATTAACTTTTAGGCGCTTCAATAACGACTTTTGTATTGCGTAATACATTCGAAAGGGACTTCAACTCATAGGGTGGAGAACGTACCCTTTCTAAATTATTTACGCAAAATCGAGAAAAAAAAGGGATCGTGTCATACTCTTTCATGGAGTGTTTCCTTTGCCCTGCCGAACTCACTTACGCAAGTAGGCTGCGAGACTTATGTCGATGAATGCGGACAACAGTTTTCTTAAGGCAAAGTTAATTTTGTCTCTCAATCCACCTTATATAATATTTTCGTTAGAACAATATTCTGAGATTTCATTGTATATGAACTTCAGCCATGTTACCTAACTATTTTGGTGAATGTAGCTATTTGTACGGAACATTCGGTGCGCGAGTTCGACTCGCACCGGGCCGGCTTTTTAAAAAAAAAAATATGGTCTAAAAGCACACTAAAAAACTAACAGCTATTGCTTTTCACGAGTAGATGTAAGACGAAACACCCCTCTGATGGAATTACCCTCGACACAAGTTGCCCCACATTAGCAAACACTTACGAAAATAAGATAAACCAAGACACAAATAAAAATCTACTATAAAACCCGTGAGCACTACAAGGATATGAATATAGAAGGCGATGCGAATGCGATTGGAACGCTAGTCGGGAAGATCCGAGAGACGGATGTTCTTTTGCTTAGCTCGTAAATCTTGGAGTTGTTACGTGAATATACACATATACGAGAATAGAGTAATCGGGTATTGTAGTTAATAAAATAAAACCGTAAAAGGCCACTTGCAGAAAGAGGAAACGAATTTCTAAAAGATTTGCTGTAATGGTTGAGAATAAATCTGTTCTCACAGGTGATCAGTCCTTTGTTTGTCTTCGGGATGTACGAAAAATAATACAGTTTGATCCACTTATGCATAATTTAAATAAGCTCAACCGGTTAAAAGAAAACGAGAACAGCATCGGGAATTCCTAATATCAGTCGAATAGTAGCTTTACCTTGTCAATCACATTATGACTGACAGTCCAAAAATATATGCTTTTTTTTCCGTTGGGGGTATCTTTCAAATGGTTTTTGGGGAAAAGACTAGGGGCTGTGGAATATTTTATTTATTTGGTTTACCAACAATTGTATACACTGGTATAAGCAAATTAAACAGAAGCAAAAAAATCAACAATCACTTACAGGTAACTCTGCATGCACACAAAACGTTGTCGTAACTTACAAGAAAAATAGAAATAAAAGACTACATTATCCAAGTTGCACTAAATTAAAACTATTAAATAAATTAAATTAAAAAACAAATAAACGTAGGTATTAACATATAAGAAACAATAAACAAATAAACTCAATATTCGGGAAGATACTTATAAAAACTGGCCTTCAATTTGCCTAATATCATAATGGAGGTCGATTCGATCACTGCAAGCTGCAACCGTTCCTAATCCTGCAAAACCACGCGTAGGGAGAATTAGCATCCAGAACCGTTCTTCTCTGCGGGGGCAGAGTGGCGCAGGAGTCAAAATTATTTAATATTTGCCGGCAGTCGATTTTATGAGCCAAAACTTTGCACACAAACATCGCGTCATTCTGACTTTGATGTTCGTCCAGAGAAACCATAACAAAATGTTTGAGCCTATCACTATACTAAATTCTTGATCAATCCGCTAGCATAGGCCAGGTGCCCACGAAAACGTTTTTGTACGGGTTCAAGATGCAATGACTGAGTAGCATAGTATGGCCTAGAGTGAATAGATTATGTACTTCGTTTCAACCCAATCAGAAAGCTAAAGGTAACAAATACTTCCTGAATAAATACATAAATCTAATGAAACAACAACCAAAACCCAAGGCACAAACTAGTATTTCAATCTAGCTGACCGACATCGTCAATAGGAACTCGGACAGTGTACCGTATACGAGTAATAAATAACCGGTATGGCTGAGCAAACAAAACATCACTCCGGGCCAGTAAAGTTGAGACATATTTCTTTGCGCAGCTTCCTTGTGGTAACACAATAGTGACACATCATAGAAATGGTATAAAAGGTCTAAATATTGCAAAAGAAAAGTGATCTTAAAATGAAGGAAATTTTCTTTTTTGTATTTTTTTAAATTCGTCTCTTCGAGCGGTATATTTTAAACTAACGAAGTTCTTTATTTTTCAAAATTCATGTATCCCACACATTTGGAAAACTCAGGGTTCATAATCCATCAAGCCGTTAAGGATACAGAGCCAAAGATGGCAAAGAAATAGACATTAATATGTATGTACCCTTCCGAGGTAGTCGGGCAAACATATTAATGGCTAAAACGCAGCGCAGTAATTCAAGGCTTTTCTTGATTATGTAAATTGCATGCAGTTACGTAGAACGTGCCCATTTCTCAGTTCCTTATCAAGTTAACCTTCTATGCAGTAATATGTTTGCTACGAAAGGCTACGCCGTAGCGCTGTAGCTGTCTACGTCGACTTATTTGCTGCCTGCTACGGCTACGAGATACGTATCGCCTACGCCGAGCTACGAAACCACTCGTAAAACTCAATGTTTGTTTGCAATTTTGTCCGAGTCTGAGATAAGAATGTATTTAAGTTTCTAGACTTCCTAGATATTCTAGCTTACGTGTCCTTAATCTAAAATAATATTATAAAGAATTAAACTAGTTTGTATGTATATAAAAGATTATCTCTAAAAGGATCTATCTGATAACAAAAATCATCACTGAAAAAAAATATTTTTGGCAATTTGTATGTCTTTGGGTCAACACTATGCTTATAATGTGAAAATTTTACAATTTTATTTTTTTAAGTTTTGGCAGGGAACCCTAATACTAATTAGATACGGTACGTGATTCTTACGAGATGGTAACCAAGATATCTTCATGGTAGAGATCACGTCTCAGTTTAAAAGCCTAATGATACAGGCCAGCTTATCTTAAATAATTTCTTATCTTGAGCTGCCTTCGTTGACATTTTGACTACTTACCTTCATATTCGTCGAGACCTCGCTCAAACCTGGAATTATAGTGGTTCATTGTACAGTTGAACAAGAACAAACTATTTGGTGTACAGGTAGCTGATTTACCTACATAAGTACAACTTTGAAAATGACAATTTTCTCTATCTAAGCTTGGGACTGGACGTGAGGGATGCAAACTTTGCCAATCAAGAAGCTTAACTTTATTTACGCGTAAAATATAAACGAATTACGGTATCAGAATAGAATAGAAAACGTTTATTCGACACAGACACCACACAACAGCAACAATCGCAAAATAACAGAAAATAATATAATTGTGTGCGGCAGTCCACAAAAAAAAAGCTATTCATTTGTAGAACTTTGACAGTTGTTAGTCGTTAGGTAAGGTAGAAGGCGACTTCAACATAGTTGGGACCAGGCTAGGCAAATGACGACGATATTGATACCAAATAGCTTGTTTGATTGTACCTACTTACCTTCGCTGTATCCCTAGATTTTATGATAATTAAGGAATGGTAACATCAACCCTTGGCTGGAATTGAATTAATATCCTGGGATTGTACCGCTTATAATTGTCAAAATTTGCTAGAGAAGATGAGCAGCATTTAATATCTGTCTGCTAATAACAAAATAATACGATTAATATGATAACTATGGCGATATTGCCTTATGATTGTTCATTGTTTCTAACAGTGGTCATTAATTGGGAACGATTCTATTTTCGTAAAGAATATTAAATTGAAGCTAGCAAGCCCATATGCGCTTGGACATCAATCAGTAGGTATTATACCTATTAGAAGACCAAGAACTTACCTGCTGCACAAAGTCCTAGAATGTCTGCAACAGCAAAGACCCTCTTAGACAAAAAGGTTTCACTTATTTGAACCTACTTGAAATGAAAGCCCTTGTAATGAAGAACCTCAAGATAAAATAAAAAAGGTCGTTATTATAAAGTTGATCTGAAATAAAGGCTCACTTCTCAATTCTATTGAACTATCAGTAGAAATTGATATCCTGTGATGATTGTAACTTGCCGAAACTTGTGCTCCATGGCACGCTAGGATCGTGGCCGGACGAATAGAGGTATCGTTCTCGCCAAATTTCAGTAGTATATCTCATACAAAAACAGCAACGATCCAGAAGTTTGGCGAGAGCTATATCTACGCTCTTCTTGATTAAAATTTTTCAGAAAATATAGAGAGAGGCCTCTATCAAAAACAGTAGGCAAGTACCTAATATTATTCAGCCATAATGTTAGAGGGTCAATTTGCGCTTTCAAGTAACACCTGAGTGTAGCTGAAAATTCGGGGAAATCCTGGGTCGGATTTATTGTTTCATTTAAAATAAAATATTTGTCAAATATTAAACATAACGGTTTCGAAAGTCATTAAAAAGCCCTAGAAACTTCCATTCTCTAGGCAGAACTAAACCAATAAGCCCAACAATGCGAATACCGAAACGACCAAATAACTCATAAACGAATTTGTAGCAAAGCCCTAAATCAAATGATAATATCTTTTTGAAAAGAGTTGTTAAATATTTCCGATTGTTCCGCCCGCGCTTGGTAATAAAACGAATAAGTTTTACTATTTAGGTACGATAACTTAGGTAGGCTTTAAAATGAACACGCCGTGTTGCCGTCGAATATCAAAGAGTACCTATCAGTTGTTAACTTCACACCCCATTATCAATAAAGGAACCCTTGTTCGCTCCGCTCAAATTGAGTTTTGTTCAGAAGTAGCGCCCGAGCCGGGATTGTTTTCGTACGATGTGATTGGTACTATTTCTTTAAAAGAAAAGAATCGATTTGTTTTCTGACCTTTTTTATCACAGTTCAGAAAAAAATCGTATTCGCTGAAGTAGGTCGAAAGAAACGCTGAAACTTTCTACATAATTAGCAACAAAGCATTATTTAAAATAAAAGATAGATACTGGGGATTGGGGCGATGATTCTTTTAGGAATATTTGCCTGATGCGCGGGTACAACTTGTTTTAATTCAAATTAAACTTTGGACTAGTTTAGGATAAAATCTAATCGTAATAATTGTGCTTTGAAAGTGCCCAGTCTTTATAAAAAAAACTGTTTCCTTGAGCTCCCAACCAAGAAGGGATATGAACCGAGTATTGACAATTGAGGGACGCCTGCTTGAACTGGAATGTAAGTCGCCCAAAATGTTTATTGATTTCATTAAAACTTCATGCACAAAGGTACAATGGTGGACTTAATGCCTGAGCACAGAATAAATAATAGTACAGTAGCCTTAGGCATTCAAATATCGAGGTATTATAACCTATTATGTCAATAATGTAACAGTTAGTTGCAAACAGCGCTAAAAGAGTTCCAGTGCATTTCAAATTCCGCTAAAACCAAATCGACCAATCACAGCACGGCATCTGCTCAACGTAACACAACAAACAGTATGGCGATTTTGTCAACAAAGTGAAGGTGTGCTGTCGGTTTTTTTGTTTTTTTATGAAGAAATAATGGATGATTCTACACAATTTGTTACTAAATGTGATCCTAAACATGCCAGGAAGAGAAAACGTGATAGATCAACATGGAAACGTACGACGGAGCAAAAGAAACGGTACGTAAAGTTTTGTATCAAACTACTTGTTTAAGTGAAGGGGATGGTGTTATGCAAAATTTTATCAAATCTATATTGTTGTTGTTATGTTTTATGAAATCAATAAGTTGTTTTATTAGTTGAACTGTTCCTGGGGTCAATTTCCTCTTTATTTGTTCTTGCATCCATTTCTGGGGAAATGAAATCGAGATTTTATGTAGGTATATTATAATACGTAGCTTACTTACTGTTTATGTTATATTGTAAAATCCATCCATTCCATCCATTATTCTGTATTTGTTTTATTAATAAATAATTGTCATACTTTAACCCGTATTATTAATTTTCACGATTCTCCATATCTTATAAAATAATGTAAATTGCTTCATCAACATTTTAGTATTCTTGACTGTGACTGTTGACTGCATAAAACCATCCACGTGTACAAATCTGTCAGTTGCAAATCCCGCTAAAACGAACTATGTTTATTTCAAACCCCGCTAAAATCAAATGTATGCATCAAAATTCGCTAAAACAAAAATATGAATGGTTATTTTTCCGTTATTTTTAATTATTCTCCCAGTAAACAAAGTTCTTAAGTATTGCCAGTCTCAATATAAAGCTGTCACTGTGTTTTTTTAAAGATGTTGTATAGAATAGTGATTTTGTAAGGTTTTTTACGTTTTACCGTTATTGCTCCTATTTTTGAAGATGCTTCTTCAAGAGCAACCTTTCATAAATCGTTAGATAAGTCGCAGCTATCTGGTTAACTTAGCCAGCTAATTGGACGCCTAGGCTGTAAATTAAACGCATCCAATTAGATGGCTGGAGGACAACTAGCCAAGTCATTGAGCGCAAATTTTAACCCAGAAGAGACCCAGGTTAAAAATCGTTATTCCTAGCTAACAATCGAAACCGTTGAAGTCCTTTGCAGTCGACGAAAAAACAGAGGTGTTATAAATTTGACGTGTGTAGTAGGTACCTATCTGTGTCTTTGTGAGTTTATGTATTTGTGTATCTGTCTGTAGCGCCTAAACGTATGAACCGATTTTAATTAAGTTTGTTTTTGTTTGAAAGGTCACTTAATCGAGAATGTTCTTGGCTATGTTTGATGAAAATCAGTTAAGCCGTTCAAAAGTTATTCGCATTTTACTCTTTGAATTGGGGAATTTTCGCAAAATATCGTGTTATAGTTACGTTTATCGGTGGATGTCGATCGAAGTGTGTTTAAAAAGTATGAAATAAAAAAAAATCGAGGGTTTGATTAGTTTCGATTTTTTATAAATAATTATTGTTTACTTGTATTTAAGTCCAATTATGACATGTGACAACTCGTGGCTAAATAATAACAGCCGCACGGGTCGATCTTCAATGTTAAGCAACGCTTGCCGAGGTCGGTCCATGGATGGGTGACCATCTTTACACAGTGAGTTTGTTCTTTTTTTTAGGTTTAAATATTTTTATTTCTAAAGTAGCATACAATTAGTAAATTATTCAATCATAAACAAAATGTAACAACTTTATAATGCTCTAAAATGAAAAAACTATTTAACATTTTTGTAAACGTAAACAATCAGGTAGGTAGGTGTACCAAATGTGTTTTTTTTTACGATAGGCTCGCGTTTGAGCACTATCTCGCCTGCACCTGTAGCCAAGTTGACAATCTACAATCGATAACGCTAGTAGAAAACGAATCAATTTATGGGAATGACACATTTGAACGTTAAGGTTACACTAGTCGATCATTCTCCCATACAGACGTAGTCTAGCGATTACTCCACTGTTTGGCGATGTATGTTCAAAATAAAAAATGATATCAATTTGTCTCATCATTATATAGCCCTGTACGGAAACAAAAAGTAAAATATAAAATACTAGCTGTGCACGTGGCTTCGCTCCCGTCAACTGCCTACCTACCCTACCTACCCTACCCTACATATCCTACCCTACCTACCCTACCCTAATTAATAATGGTAAAAGTAATGAGATAGAGTAAGAGATCTGGCCGACCGTAATAACAAACATATGAAAAAAAGAAAAAAAAAATAGAAAAAGTATCCTATGTCCGTCTCCTGGTTCTAAACTACCTCCCCACCAATTTTCAGCCAAATCGGTTCCGCCGTTCTTGAGTTATAAATAGTGTAACTAACACGACTTTGTTTTATATAAATTAGAAAGTTAAGAGTGTCGAAAGTTCCATATTTCAACACTAATTTTAACGCACCTTTTTGCGGAAATGAATACCGTAAGAAGAAGGAAAATTACAAAACGGCCTCCATACAGGGATAGATTAGTGATTCAACAATGCAAATAATTTCAATTTGTCGTTTTTTCATGATATCTAGACTCCCAAAGGCCTGTTTATAAAATTTCGCGCGTTCGTTTTCGTCCGAAATCATCATCGATTCGATACGAATTTGCAAAAGTGCTAATTCGTACGCGAACTAGCTTCTTACTGCTCATCACGGCATTTACATCTTTCGCACGTGTTGTCGGATTAGATAGCATGCCTTTTAACCTCGCGCACAAAATAGTTCGTGCCGTCGACTAGGGGAACCTTAAGTCACGTGGTGAGACCATATATAGAAGGCGTTAACGATTGTAGAAAGAGATTCGAAACGAAAAGTTTGTAACTTGGCTAAGGGGGCTGATGTTAAGCGATGATGTGGTCGACGGTGAAGCACGCTGGCCTAGAAGCAACCTATTCACTTTTGACCAAAATCAAAATATTGTTATTACGAGTATAAGTGAAAATTGTTGGTGAATATGGATGGGCGAAATTTTGGTTATAGAGTTTATTGTTACACTTATCAATAGGGTAACCTACCGAAATATATAATAATTATAGCGAAAATATGCTCCGTTTTTTTTTTCGTACGTATAGCTACCTCTATCTTCTATCTATATAAATATAAAAGCGAAAGTATGTATGTATGTTCCATATAGACTCCAAAACGGCTGGACCGGTTTTAATGAAATTTTCAGGCAATCTTTAGACTGACCCAGCGGATAATCCTGTAGTGGTGGCGATCGGAGCATTTTTTTTTTCCACGCGGACGAAGTCGCGGACAACTGCTAGTTTGTTATAAAACTGCATCGCAGCCATTAACGCCCCTCCTCCAAGAGAGAGATGACAGCGTTCCAGAATACAGAGGAGGTTAAAAAAGAAAGACAACAAATATTACAAAATTAAAATAGTAAAAAATAAGATAGGTAGTAAAAAATTCAAATACTAAAAAAGTAAAATAGTAAAAAATAGAATAGTATAAAATTTTAATAGTAACAATTAAAATGGGTGAGTGCTTGATGTTGTGCATGTGGGAATATTGTTTGTGATGTAGACGATGTAGTGCGTGTCTGTGGGGCGTAACTGTAGTGTGTGCTTGTGGAAACTCCCCATGAGCAAACTCTACGCTACGTGTATTTGGTATGCATGTAAACGGAAGAAAGATCTTTAGTGTTTGACTGAATTCTCCAATTCTTCGTATGTGAGAGTATGAAGCCATTTGTCAATATTTTTTTTGTAATTTAGCAGAGTACATGGATAAATAGTAAGCACTTTATTTACTCCATTATAGCACGGGACTACAGAAATGAACTGCCGGCGGGCAATTTCCAATGTATCAACTGATTTCAGGCAGACTCTGTCAGTTCTACGTCTTTGTTTTCTAAGCTCAGGTTCAAAAGGCAATTTTGAATGTAGCCGCAACAGTGTACTTAGCACAAAAGAGTGCCCTACTGTAGGTAGCTTCCATAGTGTGTACAGTTCGATGGTAGGGATGCGATAGGGTTTAGAGGCCATTACCTTAAGAACTGCCCTCTGCGCCCTCTCCATGCACAGCAGAAGATCTTTACCAGCACCACCCCAGGCCGAAATACATAATGTTAAAACGGAGTGGGCGAGAGCAAAGTACACAGTTCTCAGGGTAGAGAAATTGGCGGAAATAATTAATTTTCTTACCCTAGAAACCAGTGAATTGATTTGCTCACTCCATTTATCAACGCGCCATCGACCCAGACTCAAAGATATTTTATTGAGTCGTGCGCTTATGCGCCTCTGGACAGCCACAGGTAGCAGTCCTCATTGTATGGCACGCATAGGCTGTCAGACGGAAGGATGGGGCTGGTTGTGACGCTTTCCTTGGAGTAAAAGTGTTGAATCTGGTTTTATCTAGATTGAGGGTGAGCAAATTCTGTGTAAGCCATCTCATAGCAACTCGCAAGGCTGACTCTGCCTGAAGCCGAGCTTCGTTCCAGTCACTGCCACGAAGCAGGACAACAGTGTCATCAGCGTAAGCAATTACTTTGGAGTTTCTTAGATCAAATTTACAGAGCTCCTTTATGTAGACCAGGAAAAGGGTAGGTCCTAACTCCAAAGACACTACCTTGCGGGACTCCGTAGGTGAGGAATGCTTCCTTACTGGTATAATGCTGGTAACCTACTCAACTACCAAAAAGTAAAATCAAATTATTCAATGATAGGAACAAACAAACAAATAACGTGCGTCGTACGGACCGGTACTGCCAACGACTCCGCACACTCCAATGCGTTACTCGAGCTTAAACATTATTAATTTAGAAATCATTGACTTTGACAGTCAATTAAGGATGTTACGATTTTATTTATGTATATTTTTACATGGTTCAACGAAAGCCTCTACTGTGCTTTCGTTGACTTGGATAAGGCCAATGACAGTGTGTGGAGGGATGAACTGTGGTCGACCCGATCCGGGTAGGGCGTGGACTGGCGCTTGGTACGGGCACTGAAATCTCTATATAGGGATTCCAGTACTTGTGTTAGGATTAATGGGGTGTATACGGACTAGTTTACCATCTCAACGGGTGTTAGACAGGGCTGTGTAGGGTCACCGTGGCTGTTCAACTTGTACATGAATAGATGTCTGATCGGTTTGAAAGAGCATGAGTGCGGATTAAGGATGAATGAATTGGCTGTCAAATGCCTTCTCTATGCAGATGATCAAGCTCTACTTGCACAGGTAAACCTTTTTTAGGTTTTTTTTATTAAAACCTAAAAAAGACTAGACATGTAGGTATAGTAAATGTTTTCAAGTTAATGCAGAAAAGTTTCTTTATGTTAAAAACGTAGCTTTTTATAATTTTATTAAATGTTTCATAAATCATAACTCCAAATGACATTATTTTGTCTCATTTTACCCTGGTGTACCATGTATGGTACATCGAGAAAACCCACTTTTCCATGTTTGTGATGTGCTTCTGATCAAACTTCCTCCAAGGAAGTCATAGGAAAAACCAAAATAAAAATTTGATTGTCTAAACAAAATTGTCGTCAGCTGATCAAAATTTATATGGGAAATACATTTTTTTTTATATGCAAGTTGCTCCTGTTTTGCCGTTAAACCCGGTATGTAGGGGATATCTGTGGGGCTTTTACCCTTCTACCGCCACATACAAACAAAACACATTATAACACCACATACAAAACAGTAGTCATGTTACCACAGTTAAGAATCTACCCAGTGTATCATGGACAGCATCACATATTTTTGGCCATACAGAAGTGAATTCATTAAAACAAAATATTTAAATGCGTCATTTTATATCAAAATGTCAAAAACTTACATCCAAAATTAAAGACTAGATTAGTTAACATAAAAAATATGCGAAAAATAAGAAACAAAATTTTAATTATAAACCTGAGATTTGTTCAGATAGTTCACCTATCCACCAGAATACTAAACTATTTTCACTTTTGTTAGAATATTTCTCGTCTACTTCAGTAGGCGATTGTTCGTTTTCATGACCAGATTCATCTGATTCCTTTTCTTCTCTGACAACACTATTATCATTGACTATGTCAGGTTCCACTTCCCCCGTGGTCATTGGAATGACTCCAGCACTTATGTTTTTACTGTCACTGTTAGACTTTCTTGGTGAGGGTGGTGGATCTGGAAAATGGAATTGTCCTGATCCCGTCGCTAAGATGGGACGTAGAGGATGTATCGATATGCTGTTGCAACAATCGTTGTGGAGTGGGAACTGTAAAGAAAAAAACGTAGACATTAGTAAAAAATACTTCTTGATTTCAAGTCTAAAGTTCCTGCAAACAAGCATTACATAATATGAAGTATTATGGCCTACTTTCAATAAATTAAAAGGATAAAATCATTAAAAATATGAAGAAGAATCTAGACGAATACAAACCTTATAAGTAGCATTATCGGCTTGATCTTGAGAAGTATCTAGAGCAGATTTCCAATGGACTTGGTCTTCATCCCACACTTTTATCACCCCATCTGTACCACCGGATACCAAGTATTTGCCACAAGGCGAGATATCGAAATAAATTCTTTGATTGGTGTCCACTACACGGGACAGTATGTTAAGAGGTCTTCGATAATATCTAATGTCCCATAGTAGTAATCTGTGATCCTTGCGTGCACCTGATACGAGATGTAGACCGTCTGGCGTAAATTTTACTTGTGTGACGCCACCTGAAAACAATTTGTAGAAATTTATCAATATAAAAATGCTATGACCAGCAGCCGTATTGCGTAAGTGAATACGGCAACGCAAAGAGTTTGACCGCTATCCAATCGACCAAATCGACCAATCACATACACGGAAATCCACGTCGCGTCGTTCATCTCTCATGTGACTGGTCGATTTGGTCGATTGGATAGCGGTCAAACTCTTTGCGTTGCAGTATTCACTTACGCAATACGGCTGCAGGGCGAGTAATGCTCAAAAATGTATTGCCTCTACCGAGACTTTGAATCTTTTCTAACCAGTCTCACTTGAAAGGTTTCTGAGCTCTAAGCGGCTTTCAGACTTCGCTATAATATAATAGCAGGTAGTATATAGCTCATAGCACAACAATATCGCGCACCATGCATTGTTATGGACACGTTCACGCTATACTGTACTATATATTACTGGCTTACTATATGCTTAAAATTGGTGCGATGCGCTGAATTCATGCTGTGCTAACTCACGCGCCGCCCTCTTTCTCCTCCCTCACCCCCGGCCATCGCGGTCAACTGAGTTTGCGACTATAAATTCTTGCGATAATATCGCGTAATGTGAACGCCATGCTATAAAGTATAGCATTAAGTCCTTGTTTGCTATATTTTATAGCACAACAGTATAGCGTAGTCTGAAAGGCGCTTTACCGTGTGTACGTGGCTTTTATAAACACCATCTTGTTTGCTTGTTACTCTATCCTACTAGGTTCTGCCAGCGGCTTCGCCTGCGCGAAAATTGAAAATCATGAATGTATGTTCCCTTAGGATGGTTTTCAATATTTTGGGAGTATTCCCGGGATAAAAAGTTCAACCGTTTTGGCGTGATTGAGTAACAAACATACATCCATCCAATCTTTAGCATTTATAATATTAATAATAAGAAATAAGATTTCTTACCTCCATGGCCATGCATTTTCCCAACACTCTTGTATGCGCCCATTTCATTCACATTATACAAACTAATACTTGTGTTCCAGGAGCCCACTGCCAGTAGATTGCTGCTGGTATCAAAGCATGTAGCAGAGCTTTGAATTTTATGTTCAGCGAAATCTCTGCCTGGCCTGTGTGACCAATAATAATAAGTCAATATTTATAAGTGCACAAAATCCTTTTTTTTCCTGCTGGGCGAGGGTCTCCCATTGCCTTCCACTCTTCCAGGTGTTTTGCTTTCTACAGTTAGTCTCCCATAGATCCTTCTAAACTCACACAAAATACTGTGTATCATTATTTGTTAAGAAAACTATAAGGAGACTTTTGCCTAAGTCTGTGGGACAGAAAAGACTAACAAATAAAAAAAAACTTAAAGAAATACCTAATTTTTAACAAAATGTACAGACAAAGTTCCCTGTAATCATTTGTTTTTTTAAAACTATTTTGTACATTTTTCTCCATTGGTTTTGTATTAAATAAATATATGCAATGAGAGGTGACATTATTCTTTATAGTTAACTACATTGGTTAATGACTGCCACTCTTCGAATATCAGGTCAGATTATGCCCAATGAAGACTTAAATCTAGCTAGATAATGCAAGTGATGACCTCCATTTGTATGAAAACCATGCTTGCCTCTTTTTCACACATAATTCAAAACAAATTTACTTACCAGTGAAAGAAAACATTTCCAATGCCTCGACCAACTTACAGCTCAGTCAGTCTTTACAGCTCAATATGGCATGAAAAGGCATTTTTCTAGATTTCCGGTGCCGATAATGCTAAATGAAATGCTCAAATTACGATCAATGATTTCCATTTTTTGACAAGCAAAGTACATACAATCGCATCATCTAGTAAGATTTATATATGTGCCAATAACTTTTTCTAAAGAGAATTTGAATTTGGAATCTGCTAATTAGTGGTTTAACTGATAATATATTATGGTTAGATTTTTTTATAAAAATGACTGCTATGCTGTTTAGTGATTCATCAGAAATCTTTTTCAAGATTATCAAACAATAATTCTTTTCTGCTACCAAACCAATAGGTTAGCATAGAAATGAGCTTTATATTAATAAATAATTCTTATAATCAGCATGATTTTCTCACCTTGCTACATCAAAAGTTCTGATGAACTTCTTGTATCCGGCTATAATCTTACTACCATCTTTTGTGAAGGTCACAGAGATAGCTGGTTCCATTTCATCAACAGGATTAAATCCTCGGTAGGAACACCGCAGGGAACCATCAAATGCATCCCACATCTGGACTGGTCCATTCTGTCTCGTTGTCAGCCAGCTGAAATTGGTTTCATATTAATTAGAAACATCAAAAAATTTGTAAAATTGTATTTTCTATTGTCCTAAAAACATAATATAGTTTAGTAATATGGAAGATGAAAATGGATGATTGCAGCATATAAATAAATAATAGACTAGGAAGTTTTTTAGAAGTATAAAAGATACTAACCAACAACTTTCCGGTACAGCGCTATTCATCAGAGGAAACCAGCAGAAGTCATAAATCAACCCAGCTTCTTTGACATGGATGACAGAGTCCATTACATCTATAATCCGGTCTGCAGCAACATTACCCGTGTAGAGATCCCTTGATAGTTCCGTGATATGTACGCCGTCATTATTTACCACGCTGAGGCAGCATGTACCATCCGGCGACCACTTACAACCGCGCAAGTAAGGCTGCACATATTGATTAGCCCTTTTATGACGCGACCAAGAAGAACTTGAAAGTTCTATCAGAGTTTTACTCGTAAATAAACTGGGATATTGGTAAACAATCTCTTCTTGAACCACTTCAGTCACTGAATTTTCTTCATTTTCTGCGCCGTTGGTAGTGATTTCGCTTTGGTTCAATTGCTCGTCTGCTTCAACTGAATCAATTTCCATGGATGTTTCCCTCATTTTAATAGATAAATATAGTTTATTTCATACTTTTAAAGAAAACACCCGAGTGCGTCTTATTTTCCCGTAAGTAAATAGTTTAAAAAATTGACACTTTTTATGACTTTTGTGATTTTAATATTTGACAGTCCATCAGATCTCAGATGATATGACCATAGACTATATTAAAATGCTGTGTGGTGATGGTGGTGATTGGTGATGGTGGTGACTTGTGATGCATATGTAAACTCTCTGCATTGATTAAATTGATTTTAGTTTGCCTGAGTTGCCAGCGCAGAACAACTGCGCAACTCGCTTTCGATTACAGAACACATTGTCCCTAGCACAGTTGCCTAAGATGGCTTGTCACTGTTTACTCAAGTCAAGGCTCTATAAATTATGCATCTAGACCAAGACCTATTTATGTTGCCAACATCAATAATACGGAAAGGAAACCTAACAAAACAAAAACACTAAACAGCTGTCAATGTGTCATTCAGGAAAATTGACACAACGGAGACTTGACTTCGCATTCGCATGTCAAACTGTATTCAATACTCGATCGTAGATGAACGTTATTTTACAATCATAAAATTCACTTCAGTACTGTTAAAATCATCCGCTGAATGAAATAGTAAATAAAATAGTTATGATACAATGATAACAAAATTTGCCCGCGAACTATTTTGTAATTATATTTTCGTTTGGTATGAATTTTTTCTCTTTGCATAACAAATAAGTGCGTCAGATGTTTATAATAAAATCGTTGCAGATGAGGATTAAGATCTTTAAACGCGGTTTGCGTTTCGCGAAAGAGAGTTTGTCGAAAATGGCCTTTGCGGAGTCGCCGGCTAAGGCATCGCTGTGCTGTGAAGGGTCACAGGATGGTGCTCCCCCGACGTACGCGATGTACGAAGCACTGAAAGATTCGTGCCAAAACAACGCGACCTATTTTCAGCCGGACGACACTGAAAATGGCCAGAGATTGTACCAGGGCTTCATGACTCTCATGGATCATGTAGACACTGTGTGGCCTTTGGTAGATCATGTGAGAAAGGTATGTACACATATTTAATTCATAATACTCTTATGTGAAGGTATGCAGTCTATTGTTGCTTATGAGGTGAAATTGTTGTGTTCCTAATGCTTATAAGAAATTGTTATTCAAAAGACAAAAGAAATGGGGTCAGTCACAACATTACCAATTCTGTAGACTTTCTAATGCATAATTTGGCCCCACTTTCACAGTAAAAAAACAATCAGTATCAAGAATCAATAAAATTGTTACATTCAAACTAGATTATGAAAGTATTTCGTACTGAAATAATTATTATCAATGAGACTTCCTTGCGTTTATCTCCTATAGAAATTATAAATTAGAATATTCAAAGTAATCAAGCTCTTATCAGTATTATATCAATAATCAATCATTATGTTGGCATGGTTATTTTTATTATGATTGCCCAAGACTATTACAGTTGATTATTAGCTTAATTATTGTAACAAAAGTTTTGAGCCCTATTTCATGATTAGGGGAAAGCAGAGTGCAGGTTTTAATTAAAATATTATTAATAAATCAAGATAAAAATAGTACAGTAGGTACACTACTACACATACATAAGTTAGTTGTACATACTGCTCCATTTACTGTATCATCATAGAAAACATGTGTTCATGGTGTGTATTCCAACCAGATGCTCTAAACACACTATGATCACATGATCTGATAAGAACACATGTGGTAACTTTATTTCATAACTCAACATCAATATCTTAACAAAAAACATAAAGTCAGAAAAATGTTTTATTTGTGGGACAATCCGCAAAGGAGACCCAAGAAAAAGAACCAAACATTTAAAAAAAAGAACCCTGTGCAAGACCTATCTCAGCATGACAGACAATGCATGTGTGAACTTTGTACTTTATCTTACTCATTGATGAATCACAGGGAAAATACAATAAATTCAATCTGCAGCTGATGTAAACACCAATTTGCTTAAAATGTAGATGTTGTGTTTGTTATCAATTTATGTTGAACATGTGCACATAAGTTACATTGTTTATAACTACCTAAGTTACACTCAGAGGTTTTAATTAACATCATCATGACATGTCTAACTATAGCAATAGCTAACTATTAGAATATGTTGTGTAAAAGGGTGCTTGTTAATTTACCTGTTTTGTTAAATATTCTGTAAACATTTTTGCGGAGAGTCTTTATCATATATGATATAAACTTGGAAATGCATAGCTTTTACAAGCTACTATATCCAAAACCTCTAATTTAACTCATATTTTAATATCAAAACAATTAAATATTAGTAATTTAATATTTTGGTTAGCTTTAAACACTTTAGCCTGTGTTACTGAAGTGAGCAGAGATTGCTTATTGTGTTATCTAAAATATGTGGTTGCCATGTGTGAAAGAGCAAGGTTTAAAACCATGAAGTACCTTCAATCAATATACACAAAGCCTTTAAAACACATAAACCTACCTATTTTTTAGGGTTCCGTAAAAACGGGACACAATTACTAAGACTCCACAATCTGTCTATTGTATCTCATGAACTGTGATTGCTAGACAGTTGAAATTTTCACAGATGATGTATTTCTGTCGCCGCTATAACAACAAATACTAAAAACCGGCCAAGTGCGAGTCGGACTCGCGCATGAAGGGTTCCATACCATTATCGCATAAAAACGGCAAAAAAATCACGTTTGTTGTATGGGAGCTCCACTTAAATATTAATTTTATTCTGCTTTTAGTATTTGTTGTTATAGCAGCAACAGAAATACATCAGCTGTGAAAACTTCTACTGTCTAGCTATCACGATTCTTAAGATAAGGCCTGGTGACAGACAGACAGACAGACAGAGAGTCTTAATAATTGGGTCCCGTTTTTACCCTATGGATAAGGAACCCTAAAATTAGAATAAAATAAATATGTATGTGGGATTCCCATACAACAAACATGATTTTTGGGCTTTTTTGCGATAATGGCACGGAACCCTTTGTGCGCGAGTCCGACTCGCACTTGGCGGGTTTTTTTCTAACAGTATTAGTTACAAACTACAAAACTATGTCCAGCATGACAATCTTATAAAGTCCATCTTATCTCAATCATAATATCTAATCAGTGAATCTAAGATCTCATGGAAAAAAGATGCTTTAAATGTGGTACGCCTTTAGGATTATTTTTATAATATTTTCAATGATAGTTTTTTATTGAGAAAACATTATTCTAAAAATGGGGTTGGCAACACAAGTAAATGGTACCTATATTATGATAAGTGAAGTAACTAGTTTATTTAACTTGCAGCATATAATATGAATAATATATAATATATACTAGTATAAATATGAATAATAATAACAGTTGCCATGGAGTGTTTTCTCATTATGACATACAGATGTAAAACCAATTTGCTTAATTACAAAAATTAATCAGATTATTTTAATTGAATGAGTCCACTAGAAAAACCAATTGCATTAGACAAATAAAATACAACTGTCCAAGCGATATGGGCGTATTATACACCCCATAGTGCTGTTAATTGAAGTCTCTTTATTATTATATCTATTATATGTTTGTTTATTATAAGTTTAGAACTTATTTTATGTTTGTTTTAGGTGGCTCCTCTATATGACTTCGATGCGAAGTCTCCAGGCAATGGATACCGCAGTTTTGTTTCTGTGGTCGATTCCTGTGTGCTACACGGTTTAAAACTCAGCAGACAAGTGAATACCAGTAGAGATGCACTGCTGTTTCGGAAAGGACATTTTGTTAAGTAAGTAGCCATTTTTGTTGACTATTTCATCAATGTTTCAACATACTAAATCAGCAATAGACTTACTTGCTGCGCCACAACAACCGATTCTCATCCAGTCTGTCCGCATCCAGTCTGTCCTAGCCACCTTTTTACCCGACTGCCGAAAGAGGGTAATGTGTTAATCAGTCTTATGTATGTATGTTTGTTCCTATGTGACGTTCTAGAGACCGAACGCGTAGGCCGATTTTGATGATTCTTTCGTCAAATGATTCGTCTTAACCTTGCGAGTGTCACTGGCTAAATTAAAATTGGATAATAGAAAAATGGCGGATTTAGGGTGCCATATTGTGGGGGCCCAATTATTTTTTTTCTTCCCAACCCATCGTGTGAGGTATCAAAATAAAGGGTTAAGAGGTGATTTCAAAAATATATAAGATTTATATGTTTAAATGTACCTAATTCGAAAAAAATAACTAACAAGTTAAAAATAAAAATAAAATATTCATAAATTAAAAAAAACCCGACTGCTTAAGAATCGAACTAAAAAGACGTAAACAAAAAGAAAATCATGCTGTGCAAGCAGTTGGGTTTTTCTAGGACTCATCTACTCCACTGGCTATCTGTCGGTGGATGGAAACACTGGTTAGAAGTCCTTAGTCTTCAAACATTGCGGTATGGGCAACGATATTAGTCGTCGAGCATTGGTAGTGGTAGGTTGGGTAATTTTAAAATATTGCGCGTTAGCTACGGGCTCAGTCTTGGAGAAACAGATTAGCTTTTTATATCAAATATTAAGTAGACAGATGCCTCTTGCTAAAATAGAACTTAGTATACCATTTTATTTTAACCTTCAGTATTTTCCTAATGTTGTCGTACATCCCTATAAAAAACAGGGTTTTACGAAGACATAAATATCAGCAAGGTTCGATTTCAAGCTTTTCTGCTTATATTCAATCAAACTGACCTAAATAGCCATTGCTTCAGTAAATCCCAACATTCACTCTCAAAAAGGCATTTTATGTGTACGTATTCCTATTTCAATTGGTAAACAAATAGTGAAATTAACACCAGTTGGTAGTACAATTGACAGAAAAAGTAAATGACTTCAATCTAACATTGTAAAATCACTCACTCACTTTTTACCCGACTACGGCAAAGCAAAAGGGAGGGTTATGTTTTTTCTAAAATTAAAATAATGTCCGTGTTAACATCGAAATCTTTTACTCATAAAACAATTTTGCAACAATCATAATTTTAACGTTGACTGTTCCTAGTACCTACGGGCTAGATAATGTATCGTTATAAAAATAAAAACACTCAAAATTATGTTAATACGTATAATTATATAAAAGAATACAAAAACGTAAATAATATTATTAAAAATACAGGAAAAACCGCAGTAGTAGTAGAAAATGTATTAATTATTTTAAATATTTAGTAAGATAAAAACTTAGATTTGAAATTTCGGCAACGTTTGAAGGTATTAATCTGAATACACGTGCCTTTCCTCAACACAGTTGCAACTGGTTAAATTCGGACTTATGCATCCAGGTGATAATGAATCCTTAACGTCGTAGAACTAAGTTTTCGTCCGTGGAATTTAGGAAGTAGGAACTAAGAAATAAATACTAAGTTAATTCTAACACAAAATAAAAATATAATACTTCAGCCACTCTTGGGAGATCCGCACTGGACGAGAAAATCGCCTTCAGTAGAAGCGCTCCAAAACAGGATAACGAGCTAAGACTGAAACGCAGTTCTCGTAGCCACAGATAATATAATACTAGCATACAGATGCCTCATCCCATACAAAGAAACCGTGCCGACGTAACTAGCGTTTTTCGGCTGATTAATCTGATATTTTTTTGTACATCGAACGCGTTCGGTTCTGTTTCAAGGAGATAGATAGGTGTTAGCAGCGACTTGCAAGTAAAAGGGTTTATTAGGTTCGTAAATATTTTTTTCTTTAAATACAGTTAAGGTTCGTTTTATAGTATTTTTTTGCATGTTTTGAATTTTTTTTGCTCCAAAATGTGTAACAATGCAAGTTTTAACAATCGAGTCTTTCCGCCTCAGAAATTTAAAAATGCGCCATCTATTAGAATCAATTTTAAATGATCCGTTCAAATAATCTTTGAAATGTCAAAAAAAGCCCAATATTCCATAATTTTGTACTTAGGAGAGTTGATTAAACAAGAACATACAATTTTTATGTTCAATTCCAGAAATTTTTACACACATTCAATAACAGATAGGTGCATATCGCGCCATCTAGTGAGGTTTATTTGAACCAAATTTTCTTTCTTAGCAACAAGACCCCGTGTCGTAGCAAAACACAGGCCCTTGAAAAAATGTACGGAACCCGTTGTAAGATGTATGGAAGCCGGCGTCGGCCTCTATAAACTGATTTCTACAGATAAGGAATCGGAAAGTCAAAATAATGAAACAGAAGGGTCTGCAAAAACAGAAAAAGCGACATTCTAAAAAACAATTAATAGGAAATTACGATAAATACCAGTTTTCATAATATTATAACACTTTAGTTATCACCATTCGTTTTAAACAAGATATTGAACTTTGCCCAGAGAAACTGGTAAAGATTAGAGCCTTTCTGAACATCCTGCACGCTATTTTAAATAATGACGACGCTTTTGACAGCTGCTATTAAAAAACCGACACCGACTTCGGAAAATAAAGTTATTTTTCGCTTTGTAGTGTTTGCTTTTGAAGTCGGTATAATTTTTTTGTTAAAAAGTTTTTTATTTTTCTCTTTTTAATTTTGGTAGGTACGTAACTCAAATTACCATGAAAATCATTTATTGACAAAGAACCCAAAAAACCCAAACACGATTAGGATACATTGTTTTATTTCGGAGTACCAGTGCCTACCTTCCGGCTTCATCATCAAATCAGTTCGATGGTACCATTTTCATAAGTACTTACCAATTATTTATAAGTATTTGCTTCATCATAGTCGGTTATCTATTCGAGATATCATATACCCACGAAATATTTATCACTAAGGAGTTCCAGTGAGCCTTTGTGGTCTTCTTCATCAGTTCCACCACCAAATACTATTTTCAGAGTACAAATGCTTGCATTGTTGATGAAAATACCAAAATCGCTATACGTATGCCTATAACCACCACCACCTCTCAATTTAAAAACAACATTTAGAAACGTGCAAATAGAAGAAGTTAGTACATTTAGCCTACTTGGTATTAATATTGACACACACATAAATTGGAAGTCACACATAGAACATATAAAAACAAAACTTTCGAGATTCACTTACGCTCTTTTTCAAATTAAATTAAGCACTAACACACAAACAGCCATGGCTGCTTACTACGCATACGCATACTCATGGCTGAGATATGGCGTCATGCTATGGGGTAATAGTGTACATGTAGATGAACTATTCATAATACGAAAGTGTATAAGAATTCTAGCCCAAATAGATAATACGGAGAGCTGCAAACCATTCTTTATTAAATATCAGATTCTAACTCTGCCGTCAATATATATACTGGACATATGCTTATTTACTTTTAAAAATATCGACAAATTCGTTAAAGTAGAAGATACTCACAACGTCAACACTCGCCATAAAAAGAGGTTATGCGCTCCATCCTCAAGAATTAAAATGTTAAGTGACAGCCCATACTATATGGCAATAAAAATATATAATAAGTTGCCCAACACGTTTAAAACTGGAAAATCAGCAACAATTTTCCAAAAGAGGCTAAAGCTATTCCTAATCCAAAAATGTTTCTACTCAGTAAAAGAATATTTAGAGGCTAGCTTAAAATAACGATTATCTCTCATGTACAAAAGTGGCGATCTGTCCTATAAAACAAAATAAAATTAGTCTATCCTATTTACATTAATTTAAAATCATAGTTATAATTTGTAATAGGTATCTGAAACGGATGACATTAATATTGCTGAATGATTATATTGAATTCATAACTATTGACATTTAATTTTGACATTTTACTGATCTAAATAATATTTAATGCATGCTAATTTAGGATGAAAATTGCAATGCTTGTAAAAGGCTGCTAAGTCTTAAGTAACAACATAAAATAACATCAACATTGTACACTTAGTTCGCAATAAAATTTTGACTTTGACTTTATAATATTTAAAGAGATCCCTCGATTTCTCCAGGTTCCTTTATCAGATCCTGATCTGATGACTTCGGGAACACTTGGGAAGTGTACCCTTTCAAACAAAAGAAGAATCTTCCATATCGGTCCAGGCGTCTTTGAGTAACCGGGCATCATATATATAAAAACAAATCCGACGGATTGAGAACCTCCTCTCTTTTTTGAAGTCGGTTAAAAAATAATTTGGTTGAAGATTTCTCTGCCATCAATTTTGTATGAATGACATTCTGCCAGAAAAAAAAACTCTTTTCTTGACAAACGAAATTTGAAAATTCGATAAAAATGTAACCATCCCAGCCAGTCCGAGAACTCAAGAAGAAGGCTATGACAATAAATTCTTGTAGCAAATTGCTACAGTAGCTAGGAATCTACTTGCTTACCACAAACTAGTTATTTCTTATTTACTTTTTGCTACTTGTGGCGACTAACAGATCAAGGCTGATATTCTAGATACTAATAAATAATTCTTGGTTGATATTCTAAACGAACATTTTTTTCGTAGTTTTATAAAATTTTATATGTAAGTTAAACCTACCGAAAGATTGTGATTTTTTGCGTAGATAATGTTTTAACAATAGCATAATTTAATTTAGTTTATCCTCATCTAGGAACGTCATACAGCAACAACAACAACAGACAACAACAACTTTAACAGACAGGATAATAGTTTTGTTTAGTAGGTAGGTAAATTCTTCAAACTGTAACCGCAAAACATCACTACATGTTATAAAATAAAGTCCCCCGCCGCGTCTGTACGCGATAAACTCGAAAATATTGATTCATAAAATCAAAAATCGCGTCTGCGAAGCGGACTAAAAAGATGAAAAACAAGAAGAAAATCTTTCTGTGCAGTCGGAGGATACATATTCGCGAGCTGACTGAACAAAACTCATTCGAAAAAAATATAGTATCACTAAAAAGTTGTAAATAAAAAAAAGTTAATAAAATCAAAAAACCTGACTGCAAAGATGTAAACAAGAACAAGAAGAACATCATGCTGTGCAGTCGGAGGATATTTATAGTTTTGGCCATCCAGCTCGCGAATAGGTATCCTCCGACTGCACAGCATGATTTTCTTCTTGTTTACATCTTTTAAGGTTCGCTTCTTAAGCAGTCGGGTTTTTTAACTAACTTTATTTATATATAATTTTGAGTTAACATTTTTTCTTTCGAATGAGGTACTTTTAAACATATAAGTGTTATGTATTTTTGAAATCACCTCTTAAAACGCTTTATTTTGATAAACACACACCTCTAAACCTTGTTTTTACTTTTTTTACTATTCCTCTCTATTACTTTGTGATTCTTGATATTGTGTCTTTGTCGAATAAATGTTTTCTATTCTATTCTAAATCCGGCTCATAATGAGGATCGAGTGCATAAAATGCACATTAAAGTCTCCGCCAGATAACAAAATAAAAAATCTTTGATCCGACTTGTAACTTGAAAACATGATTTTTTGTTTATTGAGATAGTTTAAAATTTTTGGTCTCAAATGAAAGGTATAGGTGTAGAACCATTTTATCCGTTTAAATCGTGTAAATCGATCCACGCGTTTATGAGATATTAAATCATTACTGAATGCCAGTGAGGAGGACTGAAACAAATGTATCGCGGTAAGGGGGGCGTCCCCTTACCGCGATGCGTTTGTTTTGATCGTGTTAGCGACACAGCTTTTAATCTTTTTTGGTATCGTTTAGAAATATTGGAATACATTGGTAGACAGGTCTATCTAAGTATCTACCATTCTTATCGAAGATAGGCCATAGTGCTAGCGTACCGGCAAAAGATTTAAAATACACGTCGACGTGCTGCGATTAACTTTGATTTTACCTCTCAACTATTTAGCCTTGTGTTTCCTTATTACATTTTATCTTATTTAAATATAAAATATCTATCATAAAATAATCATTGATATTGCAGAATAAAAATATTATGTACATTTGTCTCTACTTATCTTCTCCGTCGGTAGGTACTCTTAACAGAGCGGTCGTGGTCACCATTTGTTTGTTTATCCTCGCACTGGACCGCCCTGCAGAAATTACACCAATGTAGCACAATCTTGTAATAAACTCACTATAAGTCCGGGTTACCTCACGATGTTTTCCTTCACCGTTGTCAGCGATTTTCAAGATAAACTTAGAAAGTACATATGAATTGAAAAAGTCTCATTGGTACCTACTTGTCAGGTTTCAGACCTACGACCTCAAGCACGAGAGGCGATGTCTTAGCCACTTGGCCACCACGAATTTTTTGCAGTGAGGCTTAAGGCTGCCATGATTCGCCTCACGATGCGATGCCATCCCTCTCGTTCGGCTATGACTCGTGTGCGCTCATGCATTGGGCCGCCTGCAGACGTGATCTGATCGGTCCATCGCATGGGTGACCTGCCGCGTTCTCGTTCCTTCTACCCTGACCACAAGCCGCTCAATAGATTCGTTGTTGTCTCAATTAGTAACTGCATTATTATCTACAAGACAAATGACACACAAATCGATTTGGCGAACACGTCTAGATATTTTCTGCCACATAATTATTATTGTTTATGAAAACCGATGCCAACTATGAACATTCTCTTGTAAAAAACTTGCTTATTTAATTTTGGAAAGTTAAAAATAATCGGAACACTACCATTATTTTAAAAAGAAGATTTAAAATCTAAACGGCCTTTTTCTTTCATTGCTTTTATGTCCTCATTTTCAGCCAAGCTTCAGTTTGAATTCACATTAAAATCTTTTAAATATTCACACGCAAATATCTGTGTCAATAAGTACCAACACGCCGATATTACTACTGGGAATTGAAAGTCGTGAGATGTTATTGTTGGCACATAAAACATAGAGCAAATTTGAACGCATCGGAAATCATAATAGCAAATATCTAGATAGATTATTAGACTCTCTGTTTGTTTGTGTGTGCGCGCGCGTATGATACCTTCCTTTACCACTGATATTTTGATGGACATCGTTGACGTAACAAAACGATTTACAGACCGATTAGTGTTCGCGGTATGTTATTAACTCGGAAAAGCATTCCGCCACTCGATTCTCTGGCGTAGGTAATCCATCAGATGCTCTGACGTCATTCTGTATTTTCGCGCAAAGAGAAATAAACAATTGAGGTGTTAGGAAACAAATGCGCGTGAAGACTGCAGAAGTCTTGTTTATGTCGCAAAATATTCGTTTTTATCATCATCATCATCAATCTTTTGATGTTCTCACTGCTGGGATACAGGCCTCCTCTCTGTGAGAAAGGGAATAGCGGGCCCAGTGCGGGTTGGTGGATGTCACATATTTTCGAATTTTTGGTTCTAGGACATGCCGGTGTTTTCGTTCTCCGTTTTGGGAGCAGTCGTGATGAAATAATTTACATAAAGTAAAGCGCCTGAATGGGTTCGACCTCACGACCTACGACGCGTAAGTCGGAGTCATTACCACTGGGTCACCACTGCTCTCTTCGATTTTTTATGGGATCATATTATAGTACATTCTGATAGGTCCAGTTTATTAAATTAACGGAGAAATAACTGTATCTCTGTGTTTTCCAGGCCATCCGTTCTCTAATTGTCATCATCCACAGCCTACGCAAATTATTACCATATTAAATTTTCTAGGGAGGTAGAATCCTGCGGACAGCTTCTAGCGTCTCTGGGCACTTGTCTTCATCACCTACACACGCTGCTATCTTGGGCACCACCTGGCGAACTGTTTCCAACGGAGCCTCATACTCCTGAGGAGCTGTTCGCACAAGCAGACACCATTAATCAGTATTGTTTCTATGGAAGATGTCTCGGGTTTCAAGTAAGTTTGAACTAGAAAAGTAGCATAGTAAAAGACACCCTTAGGGCGGTTACGCACTTCATCCGATCAGTGTCCGTGAAATTTGGGTTCCGAAATAGCCGTAGTACCCACTTCTTGTAGGGAAGCTTAAGCACTAGCATCTGTCAAAATTCAGAACATTTTGAACTCGGAATTCAAATCACGGACACGGACGTGTAGTGCGTGTGCGTAACCCTTATTTGTAAAAGCCTCGGAACTGTTTAGCAGGTTCTAAATTCAAATTCTCTACTGATAATTTGAAATAGAATCTACAAATTAGTAGCTAAAATAAGTCGAGATTTTTATAACTAAGACCCAGATTGTCTAGCAAATCGAGTGTCAAACTATATTGGCCGCACCTATCCTATATTCACAACACAACTGTATTTTTTTGCCAGTCTTCTATAATTACTATAACAGCGCAAGTTTCGAAG
Organism: Orthosia gracilis; assembly: GCA_947562075.1. Taxonomy (NCBI): domain Eukaryota; kingdom Metazoa; phylum Arthropoda; class Insecta; order Lepidoptera; family Noctuidae; genus Orthosia; species Orthosia gracilis. The sequence goes on along the minus strand of OX387265.1, from coordinate 38,821,951 downwards.
CTGGTCCATATGCTATACAATATATTTCTGTATTTTATATAATAATATAATTTGTCAAGCATGTTACAAACAAAATTACCTATAGGGAAAAAGTATTCTAAGCTTGTAAATTGTGGCTTTTTTGCTACAACTTTGGTCGAGTGCCAATCGCGAATTAGCTAAAGTCTGAAGTCCAATTAGTAAGTCGAATGAATTGCAAACAAGTTGTAATAGAATCGTTAATTGAGTAGAAGCAAAGTTCGCAATAAACTCGTCTTGTGAAGATGTTTACTTGAATGCGTTATAACTTTTTGCTCGTACTTTTTTTGCTTTCCTATTTAGCACGTTCCGGTTCATTCGAACTACCTAGTCATAGGAGTAGTATTTATCCTTTGTAACCGAGTTATTTGCATACCGTTCTCGTTGTAGTTAGAATAGAGATATTGTGTATTTATTGTGCAATATGATACATAATGCAAGATGAATGCACATTGAATACTTGAATATTCTATCATATCAAATAATTCGGCCCGTAACATTCAACCAGTCTGAGCTGACCACGTAAAACAGATCTCATCCAACAGCTGCCAAAATATAAATCGAAATCTGAATTTCATACATTTCATAGCATTGTATAAGAAACTGGTACCAATTACGAGATTACTTCTCGACTTAGACCTTCTCATTAAAACAAGCATTGAAATCTATGACTTCTTCTGGCCCTTTAAGGCCTTTTAACATAAAGCCCTAGACCGACATCTTACCACCTTCAAATCAACCTTTATCCTAATCTTAAAATTCTATTCCAGTTCTTACCATCGATGCGTGGCATACTGAAAGGCATATCAATATGTATGGCGGGCTTCTCCGAGGCGTATTATTGCCACGGCAATCTGATCAGCTCCGTGTGGACCGGTGGCCAGTATCTCATCGACCCTGAGATGAGAGCAAGGAGGATTGTTAACATCTCGCAGTCTGCGAGCATAGAGTTCTGCAAGGCGTTCTGGTTTTTAGCTGAGAGTGGTATGTTGATTTAGATTTTTACAACTTTTTAATCATGGACAGCCGAGTTAAAATGCAAAGGATTTTAGGTATACTCAATTTAGTGTAGTAGCCAAATATGACCAATAGGTTAAAAGGAATATACTCAAATAAACGAAAGAAGCAAAACTAGGATCACTGCAAGGTTAAAATTTGGAATTAAAACTTTAGAATGGAAATATCCACAAGCATTAAATCGTTGCTGTGGCCTTGGCATTGACGCAGAGCCTGACTCACAGCTGTCTTATATGCCGAGACATAAGGATGTTCGTGTTTCAGATCTAGATTACCGGTACAAATAATATAATACTAGCATACAAATGCCTCATCTATACTAATATAACAAAGAGGTCAAGTTTGTGAGGTTGTAGGGATTTCTCTGGATCTACTGAACCGATTTTGAAAAATTATTTCGCCAATAGAAAGCTACATAATTCCGGAGTGACATTGGCTATAAATTAGAGATCGTTATAAAAATTTCAATAATGTAACCCAAAATAGCAAAATGTTACCTATAAAATTCATTCTTTGGCGTGCCCTGAGAAAACTATTGATGATACATAAAAATTATGTACTACATGATTAAAGTTCTCATTATTACCTACAAAAAAGGTGGGATAGAATATATCTAACTAACATAGTAAAGTCACAATATCAGTTTTTATGTTCTAAATTTTATTTAGATCGCCGGTAGTAGTAGGGAGGTGGTAGACAGGTAGGTAGCCAGTTGACGGAAGCTAAGCCGCGGGGGTCAGATAGTCCCATACAAAGAAACCGTGCCCACGTAACTAAAGTTCTTCGTTTGATTAAACTGATTATTTTTATAAGAACATCGATCGCGTTCGGTTCCTTTCCACGGCGATAGATGGTGTTAGCAGCGATTTGCAAGTAAAAGGGTATACTAGGTTCGTGAATATTTTGTCTTTAAATACAGTGACGATTTGTTTTATAGTATTTTTGCACGTTTTTAAAGTTGCATTGTTCCAAAATGTGTATCAAAAATAATTTATAAAATCGAGTGGAATGCCTCAGATATTAAAAACCGAACCATCCATTGGAATAAATTTTAAATGATCCGTTCAAATAATCTTTGAAATGTGAATTAAGAGCCCAATATATATTATTTTATATGCCCATAATTTTGTGCGTAGGAGAGTTGATTAAACAAGAATATACAATATTTTTGATCAATTCTAGAAAATGTTAATTTTACACACAATTCAATAACAAATCGGTGCATATCGCGCCATCTAGTGGTATTTATTTAACCAGATTTTCTTTCTTAGCATCGGGACCCCGTGATACTACCGGCTATTCAAAACCAATCTGTATTTGTCAAAATCTACAAGCAACAACCCAAATGAAGCTGCGAAACCGACAAAGCGCAATTCTCGCCTACGTGCACTTAACAAAGCGATTTCCTCAATTGATTTTAATGACATTCGCTTGTCGGTAACGCAACAAATTGTTAGCCACATATTCTTCATTGGTGCTCAGTAATATGTCTGGTGACTGAAATATTACTAATATTATACATGTGAAAGTTTGGATGGATGTATGTTTGTTACTCAATCACCAGCAGAACGGATTTGGGTGAAATTTGGCACAGAAATAAATTATAGTCTGGAAAAGCACATAGGAAAGAAAGAAAAAAATATATTTATTTGTGACCCGCACAGGAGACACGAGGAGTAAGCAAAAACCAGCAAAAAAAAAGTACTATAATAAAAATAAAACCCCGTGTGAGACCAAAAAGGCTCCAATCTCAGCATGTGCTACTTTTATCCCGGTATAATTTTCCCTTGGGATTATAAACCAATTTTTACACGGGCGAAACCGCTGGCAGAAGCTAGTGTTATCTATTTTCGAAAGACGGTAACTGAGAATGTTTACAATTATGGTACGACCTCGTCATTGTGAGGAAGTAAATGTTTTGCACAATAATTGACGTACATTCGATGCGCCTTATGATGCTGATAGCTTGTATTATGCGTTTAATGTCATCGGTCCTATTATCAAATAAATAAATAATACTACTCATGCCTACTAATGTGCCACTGCAGGCCGAAGGCCTATTCTCATACTGAGATGTGAGCAATATTTATCAGTAAAAATCACACTAAAAAAAACCAGACTGCTTAAGAAGCTAACTAAAAAGAAGTAAACAAGAAGAAAATCATACTGTGCAGTCGGCGGACACAAATTTCGCGAGCTGGCTGATCCTCCGACTGCACACCATGATTTTCTTCTTGTTTACGTCTTTTTAGTTCGCTTCCCAAGCAGTCAGGTTTTTATGTTTTTTTTTTTTTATAACCTTTTAGTTAACATTTTTTCGAATTTGGTATATTTAAATATACAAAAGTCATATATTTTTGAAATCACCTCTTAAACTCACGATGGGATTGGAAGAAAAAAAGTTGGTCCCCCATAGTATGGCGCCCAAAATCCGCCATATTTCTTTTTCCAATTTTTATGTAGCCAGTGACACTTGTAAGGTTAAGACGAATCGATTAACGTAAGAATCATCAAAATCGGCCAATGCGTTTGCTCTCTAGAACGCTACATAGAAAAAAACATACGTACGTAGACTGATAAACACATTACCCTCTTTTAGTAGTCAGGTAAAAAGCATATTCTATTTATATTCCTGCTCCTGGCGGATAGGCGATTCAGACTCATATTATTAGTTAGTACAAATCACGAAGTTTTTCTTCATCGTTATAAACCAGTGATCTCCAAGATCAGTCATTCAGTTCTATTCTTCAGACAAAAGATAGGTACGTACATATTGCATGATATACTCTACCTACCTCCTTCAATAACTATATAATGATCGAAGACCTCATTTAAGAATTAGGCAACTATGTATTTCAATGATTTGTTAACTGTTAAGTTTATTAGATCAGAGTTCAAGGCTATTGATAAAAAATCATGACTTATTAGTTATCATTAAAGTAAGAATTGCTTCATCGAACGGTTTTATCAGTATGACTTGATTTATGAAGAGCACGTGTATTGAGATAGTAAGTCAATGACTGCTCCATAGAAATTGATACTTTAAATGATAAAGTTTACAACTACTCTAAACGTTTTATACTTATAGTTTGGCAAATTCGTACGTGACACTCGCGTGATTTGCGGGCGCGGGGACGTAAAACTGCGGGGGTGGTAAAACGTGCGCGCGGGAAAGGGGTCACATGATGTGAGCGTCGCCGTCATCACGTCATTTGGTAGTAACGTTCCCCGCCACCCGCGTGGACAATAGGAGTGTCACGCACGAATTTGCAAAGCTATAGACACAAACTAATTGAGTTGTTATACCGCTAATTAGTCACACTTATATGAAATTATCAGATCGACCTCTACGGATGTCTGTATAAAGTAGATATAATATCAATCAATCAAAGGAAATTAGTTAATCTTAAGATTAAACAAATCGGTCATTGCAAATTGGATGTTTTTGGAACACTAGTACCAGAAATGTACTTGTAAACAATGATGTTATATATAGACTGAGGTAGATACGTTTTACCGATGTCTGCGCGGCAATACAAACACAAGCTGACCAGCTTGAGTGAACTCTACTCAGTCTGTCCTGCGTCTGGCGGCGCCACGAACGTACGTTTGTACAGCATGCTTATCTCTTAAGGGCCTACATCCGCTTTAGTGCCGTAAAACGGTAACTTTCTAAAGTATACTCCTTAGTAACGTCTAGGTTCAAAGGTTTAAAAAAATATATATATTTATTATTGTTTCATTAGTTTTGCTTTAAAGAAATAGTTAGCAACACGATATTTTTCGCAACTTTTGGATGCTCCTCCAAAACGACTTGGATGTTTAAAAATATTTTTACACAGAAAAATGATGGCTGGAATTTCTTCATAACTAAAATAGCATATGTAAATCAAATAATATATTGCCAACCAAAACTGTTCAAAAGGAGGTTCAATATTAATATTTTGGCTCCGAGCGGGCGCACGGCCAGTACTGCGTTATCATTGGGGCGTATATATATCGCCTTAATGACAACGGGGTCCTATTTATAGCTCTGTGATCTTTTAAGCTACTCAGTGATAGAAATAAAGTTCCAATTCCCGTAGATCCTATGTAGGTAGCTAAAGTAAAATATCGCCATGTTTTTATTTCTTTATAATGAATCTATAACGTCCCGGTACTCTTTTTACATCTCATGATTCCAGCCTCGTTATTTAAGTTAGTCGATACTTCCTCATGATTATAATCTCCTGGTACTTAAATTAGTCTTTACCGGAAAAGATTCAAGCCTCGTAAGTACGAGTACTTCTTCATGATTCTGGCCTTCTGCTTGTTGGGGTATAAATGCTTATAATGTTCAACATCTAACTAATAAAGCAAAAGAGGAAGTTATATTTATATCATGTTATTATACTCTCTACTGATTTTGATCGAATTCTTGATTTTGTCATCCTTAAAAAAAATAAACATCCCAACATTAGTAGGTGCCAAATGTGGAAAAACAATTTTAAAATAATAAATTATTCCACTAATGGCACCTGCGAAAAATATCGATAGGTGCCGTAATCGAAATAACTCAGGTGCCGTTAAATCGGGTGTCCAATGTAGAATACGTCCTTTAAAATGGTAATCGTACGAACGAAGAATTTTATCATACCGTCCGTGCCGTTTCACGCGTATCAGATTCGTTTCCAGCATAATATATTATTAACTGCTTGTTTATACATTTTAAGCGTATCAGACGTGATTTTCCGCGTAAAATCACCTTGGTTTTAAGTACGTGTTCGAACATGAAACTCAGCTCAACATGGGGAAAATATACCTAAATACATACCTAAGCATTGTGTTTCAAAACAACACCTATTATTGCATATCTACAGTACCTTTAATAAATAGCAAATACGTAACATATTTGATTAGAGGTTAGCTAGAGTTAATGAAGTTAGTAAGAGGCTATCTGTATGGAGAATGTACCTACTACGGGATGGTGTATATTTTTGTAACAAAGATTAGGTTCGATTTCGGTTTAAACTAGAAATTAAAACACTAAAAAAGCAGTTCGATTTTCTCCAAAATCGGGTTCATGATTTCCTTCACGAGCAGTGGTGGCCCAGTGGTATCGGCCGCGACTTACAAGTTGTAGGTCGTGAGTTCAAGCCCAGGCAGGCGCTTTACTTTGTATAAATTATTTCATAACCACTGCTCTCAAAACGGTGAAGGAAAACATCTTGAGGAAACCGGCATGTCCCAGAACCAAAAATTCGAAGACATGTGACATCCACCAACCCGCACTGGGCCCGCGTGACGGATTACGGCCCATTCCCTCTCACAGAGAGGAGGCCTGTGTCCCAGCGGTGGGAACATTAATAGGCTGATGATGATGTGATGTCATATGTTTGTTTTTCGCCTGAAACTCCCATTTATCAAATTCAGAGCACCTACCATTGGCGTTCTATAGTTTCTGCCTATCCCCAGTAGGGGTCACAAAACAGGTTACATCGAAACTATAAAAAAACCGGGTTTTGACATCGTTTTAGAAAACGGGTTTATATTTTGAGAAAACTGAGATTACGACATTTTTCGATTTTGTTTTGCCTATTATAATAATTGAATAAACGATATGACATTTTTAAAATCATAATCATCTGCCTAGCCTTTTTTCCAATTTTTGTTGGGGTCGTCTTCCAGGCTTACCGGATTCAGCTGAGTACTAGTTTTTACATGGTGCGACTGCCTATCTGACCTCCACAACCCAGTAACTGGGTAACACGATACCCCTAGGCAAGGCTGGTGTCAGATATCAGGCTTCTGACTACCCGTAACGACTGTCAAAGATGTTCAAATGACAGCCGGGACCAACGGCTTAACGTGCTTGCCGAGGCACGGAGGAAACTCGGTATGTTGAAATGGTCACCCATCCACGGACCGACCTCGTCAAGCGTTGCTTAACCTTGAAGATCGACCCGTGACGCTGTTATTATTTAGCCACGAGCTCCTCCACACATTTTCACATTTACAATTATTGTATTGACAATACCAGTGGTGCGGTGCTGTCTTTGAAGACGTGGAGCATCACTAGCTGATTCATTCGTTAATTCTTTTTACATACACTGAATGACTGAACTACAGTGCAACGCGTGCCTAGGCGGAAGGCTTTCCGATGGCCCGATGAAATGGTCAGGAGGTATGAGCTTCTCACGCCAAATGTCGCATCTCTCAGAGGTGGTGTTACCATGCAATAGGCCCATGATTGCTAAGGATTTAACTTTTTCAGCTTTTAAGTATCTGATGTTCATCCTGTAGATTAGGGACCTATCCAATGTAATACCCAGAAATTTTGGATCGGGGCTGTGGATGATTAGCACTCCCTGCCACGAGATGTTGAGTGTTCGGCCCGCTTGTCTTATTACAAGGTGAAAGGCGCACGACTACGTTTCTGGAGGATTAGGTTTGAGAGCGTTCTCGGCATAATAACGACTGAGATCAGAAAGGGTGGCGGAAAGCTTGACCTCAATCTCCTCAAAATCAGTGGCTTGGCAGGATTAACCTGCTAGGTCGTCTGCATACAGGAGGGTCGTGTTACGGTTCGCCGGTTGGTCATAATTAGTATAAATGTTGAAGAGTAATGGAGCCAGTACTTTACCTTGAGGCAGCTCATTCTTTTGAACTCGCAACTTACTATTATAATCCAGGAGGCTTACTTTGAGTCGATGGCTACTGAGAAGTTCTCTGAGAGTTTGGAGCGACCACGAGTTAGCCGCGAAATTAGCCGAACTCACGAAATTAGCCGGACGCACGATAATTCACGAACACTGAGTATCGGTGCAGCCGAAACCGAAACTAGATTAACTGACTGAAACGGAAACCGAACCTTCGGTCGGTCACTAGTTATAATTGTGGTTGTTTGTTTAGTTTATTCACTCAAAATCAAAAAGGAGTTTTAAGTTTTATTATTAAACGACAAATTACTATCACTTACTAACTCTTAAAAATGTGTTCTCGGATTTAGCACTAAAGCTGGATTACAAGGACTGGTTAATAAAGACTTTTGAATCATAAAAATAGGATGTATTAAAAAAATAGAAATAAAGGAAAATCGTGGAAAACCGGTTTAGTGATGCAATAAGAATCGTCAAACCGGTTTTATAATATACCTGCAGTTTTGCGACCCCTAATCCCCATAGCAAAAGGGGTGAGTTTATAATTATTATGTATGTACTTACCATGTAAATGAAATAGGAGCGCCTCTGAAACAACAACGTAAATAGTTAATTGGATTACTTATCGATTCGTCTCATTAGGCTGTCTCGAACTCTTACCAGTAAATACTTTTACATGCCTTTCACAGACCTACCTATAATATTTCGAGCTACGACTGATGACAAGATTAAAATCAATCAATTCATATCACGCTGCTATGATCACTTGTTCGCATAAGGTGGTCCCGTAATATCTAGAAGAGTCGAATATAATAGACCATTATATATTTCATCATCATCATCATCAGCCGTTTTAGTGATCCCATTGCTGGGACACAGGCCTCCTCACTGTGAGAGGGCCGTAATCAACCATGCGGGTCCAATGCGGGTTGGTGGATGTCACATGTATTCGAATTTTTGAGTCTAGGACTTGTCGGTTTCCTCACGATGATTTCCTCCACCGTTTTTAGAGCAGATGTGATAAAATAATTTACACAAAGTAAAGCGCCTGCCTGGGTTTGAACTCACGCCCTACAACTACACTGCACTATTTTTGATTGAGCGATTTAAGTTTCGATTATAGATTAAGCTCTCGTAATTTATAAAGCTCTTTATTATAAATCGAGGATGCTAATGCGAATTCTTTTATTAAGGCACCATTTATATATACTTTATTTATTCTTTAATACTTTATTGTACACCAAGATAAGACAATACAAAAAGAAACATTAAAATTAAAACTAACATACAACAGGCGGCCTTATCGTGCTCTGCGATCTCTTCCAGGCAATCTTGAATGGATAGAGATAGTCTGGACACGACATGGGATTGCACTTGGTGCCATTTTCAAAACTTACACGTATTAGGTACTAAGTACAATTAGGTACTAAAAACAAACTACTAAAATAGATACATAAATGTATACATACATCTAAATAAACAAAGAAGAAAACAATACAGCAACTTACCTGTCTCTGTGTTCCTTTATAAGTTTTAAAGACAGGCAACGACTGAGCACGTTTTATTTTGTCAGGCAATACATTCCACAAACAAACAGCCTGGACAGTAAATAATTTATCCAAGAATGTCATTGTTCAGAAAGAGTAAGTAGGTATACTCAGAAAGAGTAGTTGAAATTAACAGTAGAGTACTAACAAATTGTAAGTACTCTACCGTGATAATATACCGTTATATCTACCCATGTACACCAGGCTTCTAGATATCATAATTCCGGCAACAATGTGTACTTATCCGGCCAAAAACAGCATAATGTTCCATAACGTGCCGGGACTCAGGTTTCCTTTCGGTAAGAGATATTAAATCGTAATCCATCAATGAGGCCCAGTAGGATTTTTTTTTTGTGTGACCCTTATTATGTTGTTAACTTTTTCGCCAAATAATGATTTTATTTATCTTTACAGAGATAATGAAGAGGGTACCCAGTCTAATGTCGTCGCCAGTCGCAGTGAACAAGCTCTTCACGATCCCTCCAGAACCCATCGTGGTGACCACAACCGAGGGAAAAGAACTCACAGTTCTACCCCCAACTGTACATATAGGATTACAAGGATTAAATGTTAGACTTATAAGTGCGAATAAAAGGATTGGCATGGTGAGTTATGTTTTGTTATAATTAATGTTAAAGTAACTATAGATTATGCTAGAAAACTTACATGGGAATATTTATCCTTCCATAGCCAAGTAAATATAAATCATTTATTGGGCTGAAAATGAACTCTTTCTGTGGGTCAAAGTTGTTTGAGCATTAAGATATTATAGAGATCTGTCTGATATAATTTACTATCACGATCTTGTCAGAAATAACATGATAAAAACCTAACCCCCTAAAATACAACACACGACTATACATTATCTCCAGTTGTCTCCAACCTACTTTTAATTATAATCTAAAAAGTTTTTCACAAACACTGCAGCTTCCCCCAGAGGTAAAGGTAAATAAATAATGTTATGCATCTTTAAGATATTAGAACATAAAGAAAACAACTCATTTTGAAGTTGGTTCGATTATAGTCCATGTAGCTTTGATTGTAGGTATGAAAATAGCATAAACAATACTTTATTAGAATCCCCTTTTTAATCCATATTAGTGTATTTCTTAGCGTGACTACTAGACCAGTTAGGGTCAACTTTAGCAAGTTATAGGCGCTGTCCTAATACAACGCGAATACGCGATCATCGCAAGTTCGTGCGAATTTTAGTCGTACGAGTCCGCGATCAAAAATACTAATGACGAATAGGTGTCCTAATTGGCAAAGATATGATTGAGAATGAGATGTTTGATAAATCTATTCGCGCGAACTAAGCTCGTACGAACGCGTGGTCAAATATATTGATGTCGAATAGGTGTCCTATTTGAATTCGCGCGATAATCGCGTTGTGTCGTTGAGGGGGGAGGGTGGTCGTTTTTGTAATCATCTCTGATCATGTTGCATATGTAGTGAAATGATTCTTGTGACATAAACATATAGGTACCTATCCAATCATAAAATGCCGACCCATCTCCTCGTAAGTCAAAATATTGATTGTTAAATGCGCCTCGTAATACGTCTCATTTTCGACAAAGCACTTAGCATCCTTCCCACATCTTTTCTTTTTTCATTGCTAATGAGATCCGCAAAATTGTCCGCATGTTTTCACACGTTTCCCGGAAGTAAAAACTGAGTGTTTTTGCCTATCTGCGTACCTGGATCCGCGGTCGCTCGCGTCTTTAATTCGCGCGATGATCGTATCGCGCGTTCGCGCGACCGTCGCGTTCATATCTATGGCAAACACGACCGTGTGGTCGCGCCGACAGATGGCGCTTTTCGATTTCGCCATACAAAGAACGCGACGGTCGCTCGAACGCGCGATTTTCGATTTGTATTAGGACAACGCCGGACATCCAGATTTTGTGATCACGTGACCACGCGTCTGTCGCATCGCTTATTCACATGATAATCGCGTATTCGCGTTGTATTAGAACAAGGGCAACGCCTCAGTTCCGACGTCCTAAGCATTATGGCATAGTTTTGAACACTTCGAATTCCCCTATTATCTAAATTGTGGTTCAATTTGGGTGACAGATTCCAATGATACGGAATTTCTATGAACACAAAATGCCGCCACTTAAATTGAACCCACATTTGATTCTTTTATGCGAAGATCTGACAGGACTAATATAAAGCCTTCGTAGATACAAAAGACCATGTAATACATTTTCGACCTTATTTACAAAACCCTATATCTATTCTTCCATATCTAGGCAGGTGAAGGCTCCTCATCTCTCCCACCAGCCGACGGAGTTCTCTTCCACTGTCACGGCGGAGGATTCGTGGCCCAAAGCTCGAAGTCCCACGAAACATACCTGAGGGACTGGGCCGCTAAGTTGAACGTGCCTATCCTATCGGTAGACTACAGTTTAGCCCCCCAAGCCCCCTTCCCGAGAGCACTGGAAGAAGTATTCTACGCGTATTGTTGGATGCTAACACATTTTAAGGAGATTGGTACTACCGGTGAGTGATTTAGTACTTTTATTGCCTTTGTATGTCCATTTCCGTTTAGAAAATAGTGTGTCATCGTTGTCAGCCGGCTCCTCGACCAATCGGGTCGTTAGCTTTCTAATTTGATGCGACCCGATTGGTCAAGAGCCCGGCTGACAACGATGGCTCACTATTTTCTTAACGCGAATGGACTTTAGTATTCATCATGCTGATCTTTCTGTGTCATGATACCTTGGAAAGTCCACGACCGTATTGTCAAGAGTGCACTGACTAAGAAAAATAGATTATTTCATGATCGTTAATATCACACATATTTAAGGGTTTCTCCTGCAGCCATATTGCGTTAGTAAATACGGCAAGCTAAAGGGTTTGACCCATTGGTTTACGTCATTCATCTTGCATGTGGTTGGTCGATTTGATATCAGTCAAACCCCTCGCTAGGCCGAATTCACTTGCGCAATTCGGCTGCTGGACTCGTCGAGCTTCATTGCTTCGGCCCTTTTCTAGTGTTCATTCCTTTTTACCGGCTTCCAAAAAGTAGGAGTTTCTCATTTCGGATGTTTATATTCTTTTTTATTCTAGTTTTCAGGGGTTGGGAAGTGTTTCAGGCTAGCCTAAAAAACAAAAAACATGATAATGGCACGCCTGCTTTTTAGTTGCTTGAATAATGTCATCAATATCGTCATATAGTTCAATATTTTCCCACCGTAAGTCTTTGAAATAATGCTCGTGGGTATTGTTTTAAACATTACATATAAATACGAGTAAAGGCAACTTTCAGTTCATTTGGAAAACCTTGAATACTACGTGAGAGTCAAATTGGCGGGTGTACCATAGTGAATTAAATTATACAAATTACCAAAAAAAATTACCTAAAATATACTATTTTGTACTTAGATCATAAAATCTGTACCTTCTTCAGAACGAAATTATTTCGAAATAAGGTACACCCGCCATAATGACATATTCTTTAATATTTTATTATTTAACCATTACTCATTAAATATAATTACATCAAAAATTGTACCTAAAAAGTACCTCAAGTAAAAACACACACTTGGTCAGTCAGATAGTTCCTGAGAAATAAAACAACCAAAATTTTTTTAACAACCAATTGCAAATTTTTTCAACTACCCGCATCATATTTTATCATAAAGTGCATTTACGAAGCTAGTTGCTAGTTTCGGCCGGTTGCTAGTAACTTTTTAATATAATAAATTATTCATGTTCATAAAAAACGTAATTAAAAAGTGACCTTGAAATATAAATATATATAACTACTAGCTGTTGCCCGCGACTTCGTCTGCGTTGCATTAGTACTTTGAATATCCTATTTTTTTATCGCGCAATAGTATTGTAAGTTTTCCATACAAACTTGCATCCCCCTTTCCACTCCGTTAAGGATAATTTTGTGGATAAAAACTTGTCCTTCCTAGGGTCTCAAACTAATCCATACCAAATTTCATCTAAATCGGATCAGCGGTTTAAGTTACTTTCGCATTTATAATATTAGAATGGAATCAATATTTCATGATAATTATAGTGTTTACACAAGACACGAGTGCTTTATTTCTCAGGAACTGTCCAACTGATCAAGTGTGTGTTTTTTTACTTCAGGTACTTTTTAGGTACAATTTTTTGGTGTAATTATATTTTATGAGTTAAATAATAAAATATTATAGAACACCCGACATCTTGAAGTCAATATGGCGGGTGAATCTCAATTACGAAATAATTTCGTTCTGACGGAGGTAAAGATTTTTTTGAGCTAGGTACAAAATAGTATATTTTAGGTACATTGTTTTTGGTAATTGGTATAATTTAATTATGGTACACCCGCCATTTTGACTCACACAATACTAGCTACATAATATCATTTCAGAATTATGTTTTCAGTGAAACTAATGGACTTATTTCCCGTCAACTACACGAAATAAAAGCAACCAAACATACATCTCACATATTCAGTCTATACTTTACCAGGTAAGCGAATAGTATTCGCGGGTGATTCAGCGGGCGCTAATCTAGTAGCCGCTTGCACACTCAAGGTCCTAACAACAGGCTTACGAAGACCAGAAGGCATGTTCTTGGCATACGCACCTCTCATGATCAGCTTCGTGCCCAGTCCAGCGAGGCTGCTGTGTTTGATGGATCCTGTACTGCCTTTTGGTTTCATGATGAGGTGTCTTAAAGGTTTGTTCAACTTTAGTCTTTAACAAGTAGGCATACGGTTTAGATTTTAAGAAGATGCTGTTATTTATTCTCTTATGGCCTTGTTATCACTTAGTTAAAATAACACACTGCTTATGCAGACATTATAAACCATGTGCCCATTTTTTTTAAATTATTGAACGTTATTAATTATAAAATAAATAAAAGTAATTTACTTCATCAGAAGCCACATTATTCCTTATTGCTGCCGGATGGTTGTTTAATATTGTTACAAGTCAAAGTAGTGTCATCTCTTGGCGAATAGTAAAAATTGTAACAATATAAAACAAATGTCGGGTAACCTAGGAATACATGGCATTTTTCTTTACTTTTCTATCAATATCACCGCCTGTTGACAGACTAAAACAAATGTATATTCGCATTTCGTATCCAAGACTCCACAATTTCAAATAGTATGATCGTTGACTAAGCATTATTACTTATTGTTTAATTATCAGCGTACGCCAGTCCCAACACAAAATCCGAAGGTGGGAAAGGTGGAAAAGATGACAAGCAGAACGGTGGGAACAACCAGGTTGTATCAAGTGCCACCACACCATTAGATAGTAACGGCTTCCTTAGAGTCAGTCCTTCACAAGGTAAGATATTATTAAAATTGTTTGGAACTGTACGTGATTTTTAGGGTTCCGTACACGAAGGGTCCTAACGGAACCCCATTGCTGTCACACACGAGTCCGTCTGTCCATCTGTCCGTCGTCTGCCACACGGGTTTAAAAGCCAAATGGCTACAGCTAATAATGAGGTCTTCAAATTAATTAATTTATTTTAAAAAAATATTGGAGAAGAAGAAGGAATGAGAGAGAGTCACCAAATTCAACTATTTTTTACAAAATATTGTTCTGATGAATTTTCTAACTTCCCATTGGCCTATGAACTCCAAATTTGGTGATAATTTTGTTTTTGTTACGTATATTTTACTAACAAATACCAATATGTTGATTAACAACATACTTAATTTTGCGGTCTGGTACGGATGCCTAAATGTGCAAAGTTCGACACGTACTTGGCCTGTATTTTTATTATAGATAAAGGCAGAAGCTTCTAAGTGTTTTGTTAGGAACTTTTAACCCACTGCCAAAAAAGGTTACGTTTTTAAATGGGCAAAGATAAAATTAAATTACAGAACTCCTAAATTAAATTACAGAACTCCTAAATTAAATTACAGATTCAAAATTTTTATGTAACAAAATTTTTAATCCATAATGCATCATACATTTTTCCTTATTGATACCTTGTACTTTATTTCTTTCCTTCACAGCCTTTTCATAACGCATTTTTTCATTCTTACATAATCGTGATATTTATATCTTAATTTCAAAGTCATTGATAATAATAAAATTAATTCACAGAAGGTATTAGCGAAGGCCCCTCATCATTCGAGGAGGTGTCTCCCTCGGATTTGGCAGAGCTCCAAGCTCACAAATCTGGCAGCGAACGGAGGCAGTCTTCAGACACTACCATCAGTGCTGCCTCACTGCAAAGTGAACATACCGCCACAGGTCAGTGATAAATATATTCGCAAGGGTCGAACTTCAAAGTTACGCAGGTTCGAAGTTGGTCCGTGAATGGATTACCATCTTAACATTAACATAACAAGATTACTTCGTGTCTATGAAAGCACATTAAACTGTTGCTTCCGGCTGTCATCAGGGGGGTGATCATAACCTCTTAGAGCTAGGTTATTTCCAGTGAGCGTAAGGGACAGATGTATATGACTTGTATACATCTGTCCTATTTTCACACTCGAACCATTATAGTTTTGACACGTCAAAGTACGGGGGCTGGTCGTCTTAAACAGTCTTTCGATTGTCAGAACGTAACGATAGTCAGAAGCCATATAAAATCTCGCATTAGCCTTGCCAAGGGGTATCATGTTAACCAGTTACTGGGTTGTGGAGGTCAGATAGGCAGTCGCTTCATGTAAAATAAATACTCAGCTGAAGCCAAAGCCAACATAGTTGAGAAAAGGCAGGTAGATTGCATTGTTATTAGAAGACTCACTTTTTACAGTTTTCTACGGTGTATTAGGTCAATCCATTAAGAGGAAATGTGGGCAGAGAGCTCCGACTGAATTTCCTTAGAAAAAAGTCATAATTCGAGGTTTGGCACTCGCCTATTTCCTCTGCCAATATTGGACCAATTTAAAAGATATTCTATATTCTGGAAAAGAAAGATATATACTATGCCGCTATGTTTTTCTTTTTAACCGACTTCATAAAAAGGAGGAGGTTCCCAATTCGTCGGAATCTATTTTTTTTTCATTTGTTTTAATCAAATTTGTACACTAAGCCTCTGTTGGGAGCGCAATTTTGAGCATTTTTTGAGGGTTTATTTATTTATTTATATATACTTTATTGTACACCAAGATAAGACAATACAAAAAGAAAAATTAAAATAAACTTACAACAGGCGGCCTTATCGCGCTCTGCGATCTCTTCCAGGCAACATTGAAAGGATAGAGATAGGGTTCTAGTGCTTCTAAAGATAAAATCATCAAAAAGGAAAAGGCATAGTATATATCTTTCTTTTCAGTTTATGTATTATCTTTTAAATTTGTCCAATATTGGAGGAGGAAATAGGCGAGAGCCAAACCTCGAATTACGAATTTTTACTTAGGTTATTCAGTCAGATGTCTGCGACCACATTTCCTCTTAAAGAGGCGTCCAGCTCATCTTCCATTACCATTTAGGCATGCCGCGTTGCCATTTCCTGCTATATGGTATTCTAAATTTCATCAATCTACATATTATATGGGCTTTTCGGGGGATAAAAGTAGTAGAAAATGTTATTATAGTACTCTAAAAGATACCCTATAATATTTGCCCTTCCTTAATCCTAATACCCTCTTTAACGTCACATACAGGATACTTTTACAAGTCAAATTATTCATTGCCAAGCTCTTCTTCGTCAAGTTTTTACAAAATACCCTACGCCTGCAAGGATGGAAAAAGTTGTAACAGTAAGTTTTAATTATTTCCATAACACAACAAGGAAAATGTAGGTCGAGGAAATAGATTTCATATCACTACGATAGATAAATGTTGATCTAATTTTGTTGCTACTAAAATTAGGAAAGATTTGTACTGAGAGCAAAAAAGCAGCAGTTCATCTGTAAGACCAGGGGTTCCCAAACATTTTACTGTCACGCCTCCCCACTTTCTAAAATGAAAATGCCCACGCCCCCCTTTTGTATTTATGTTTGTATTTAGGTATCTAACAGTCATGTTGGCGACCAGCTCGAGTTGGGTTTTTCGTTCAAGTGGGCCTTAATTATTTCATTACAAGAGGCACAGTTTCCTTTATACAATACTTTATGGTGTAATTTAAAGGTCAAGTAAAAGTCAAGTGATTTTAAGTATTTTTGTGAAAATAATTACGATCAAATTCTAAGACATAAAAATAGAAAAAAAGGCGTACAAACCTAAATCTCGAAATAGTTTTGGAATCGGCATGTGTTAATTTTTACTTAACTTACCTACCTAATTCTTGTAAGTTTCATTTGAGTGATTTTCTTGTGTTATTTGCACTGTATAACGCCTTAGACCTGTAAAAAAAACACGGATACTAAAATAAATTAACAAATAAATAGTGTCCGACTGAAACTGGTTTTTACGACCGAAACCGAAACCGAATTTCGGCAACAGTCTCAGTTTCGGCCGAAACCGAAAACGAAACTTCCTTACAAGGATCATGTTTTGAGAGAAAATAAAGAAATCGTAATTATAATCAGTCTTTATTTTTTTATCTTAGATAGTTAGGTTTAACTTGATTCTACTATAATCTATGTATCAGTTTGTTATAATTAATTATTTTTTGATGTTTACTATCTACTCTTATGCTATATTACGTAATAAAACTTACCGAATTCAAAATAAATCACACGAAAAGTCACAACAAACGAAACGAACTGCAAACACAAGCCAGTCACGACATGATTAGACACGTAGACGCGAAAAAATGTCTTCGTCTCGCTTGGTTGGAATTTAACGCGCTGAACATGACCGATCACACCGCGATAACTCCCGAATGCAGTTTCGGTTTGGTCGTAATTTCGGCAGGTTTACCGCCGAAAACGAATCTCGTTTTTCTGCCGAAACTCAACCGAAACCGAACTTTCAGTCGGACACTACAAATAAATAAATAAGTTTGTGTTCCCCATAACTCCTAATTTAAAGACCTGCAGGTGGTTTACAAAACAGTACATTAAAACAGTAATATGCAATATTTATGGCAAGATGGTATGCAACCACGGCTGTCCTCTTAATATAACTGTCTATGTACCTATTAAATTAAAATGTATATGTAAGTAGTCTACTTATTAGATGATAAAATGTTGAATTGTTTATTGATAAGAATGTCAAAAAAGAGTATTTTCTACTTACATACTTTTCCGAGTGCGATTTTTTCGGAGTTGGTAGTCCTCATAAGTCGAACTGTGGTATTGACATCTGGTTAACGTGTTATTCAGGTACCACACCTCCGGAGGATAAATCTCAGAAGTACGTCTCAGACTTCTTGGAGAGGTACGTGTTGGATAGCGACACGGATTCAGAAGGTCGCAGGATACCCGTCATCAAACCCTCGACCAAGACTTTGGATGAATCTCACAGGTACTGTATTAGCAAGAGATGTCATGTTTGTTTTTATGTGGAGTTCTTTCTGTTATGTTTAGAAAGTTTTTGTTTTGCAATCTTAAGCGGCCATTCTGCAAGCTAAGATGATTTGGTTTAGCTTTAAAACATTTACGAAATTGAGTCGTAACGCTTTTGTTTAAAGTACAGATTAATTCGGCTTGGTAAATATTACTTTTATCTAAGCTACATAAGGGTTACTACGGACTTTTTCAAAGTTCATGTCTGAGAGCCCGCTTACGTTCTGGCCTAACCACCAAAATAAGATAAAATAAGAAAGACTCAATTTCCTGAATGAAATTGTTTTAAAGCAGAGTACTCATATTTTTCATTGAAACTAATGTCATTTTATCAAAATGTTCAATAGACCCACTAAATGTTTTGGAAAATCCTTTCCCAAAAACTTCCTAGATCTGTGTTTATAACCTTCATGCAGTGTTGGTTGTTGTGCTACCAACCTTGACTTGTGCGTTGTTATAGGGAGCCCGAATCTGAAAACTCTAGTACATTAGTAGGTGAACCGCCCTTAGTGGAAGACAACGACAGTAAAGAAAATAAGAAGAGGATAAAAACCAGGTATTTGTCGATGTTTTAATATAACACTACGCATTTATTTACCTTACGTGTAATTGTAACTTGAACCGAGCGAAAAACGCCCTTACGGTGACGAAATACAAACGCTTTCAGTGTCTAATATTATATATCACATGTTATGCCAGTTCTGTCATAATACCAAGACATAGGGTTCACTGGATGGTCCCTAATGTCTTCTATTATAAAAGTGACATCAATTTGTTATAGTATCAGATCCCACTGCAAAAATCTACAGCTCGTTTGTTTTTGATATAATTTGATTTTTATGAATAATTTTTTATAGTAGAATCGATTATTGCAGAGTTGCCTGGCCGCTTCTGGCCTATAAGTACAGATTTTTGCAGTGGTATCTTAGGCTATTATAACAAATTCAGACGTGTGCAAATGGTGCTGAAGTTGCTTTTCGATAGCTGTTAAATAAGAAAATTTACTGATGTTTGGTCCTTTCTCATAGGATTAGCGAAGCAGCTACAGGCTTCATGGGTGCAATGTCGTCTCGGCTAGCGTACATCACGGGATCGAACGCGATCTCAAGACCGACGCAAGATGAGTAAGTACTTTGTATTAAACTTAGCTTTGACCTTCCTTCTAGATAGTCAAAGACCCAGCGGGAGTAGAAGACTGGAAAATTAAATAATCGTCTTAACGAACAATGTGCCCATGAGAGCCTTCTCGCGGTAGACCTTCTTCTTATTCTTCTTCACAATATTATTCTAGGATATCAGAAAACCCCTTGCTTTTTAATCGACCGTTCTACATGGGGCCTTAAGGTATATAATATGTTCTCGTTAACCATATTAACTGGCTAAAATCTGGAGCAATGCACCAATAACCGGAAGCTACTACATATGCAGCTCATCTTCAACCTTATCTACTTTATAATTCCACAGTCTAGCAGCCCGCACGAACCTGGACGCGTTGATAGCGCGCAGTCCGTCCGACGAGTTCATATTCTCAGTGCCGCGCGACCCGCTGCTGTCACCCTACTGGGCCGATGACCAGCTGCTCACCAAGTTCCCGCCTGTCAGAATACTGGTAAATATAACACCGCTATGTAGTACGAACCTGGACGCGTTGATAGCGCTCAATTCGTCCGACGAGTTCATATTCTCAGTTTCGCTTGACCCGCTGCTATCGCCCCACTGGGCCGAAAACCAGCTGCTCACCAAGCTGCCGCCAGTCAGAATATTGGTACAGTACAACTATTTTCATAACGTCCCTCGGCAATCATCGCATTTCCGAATACAAATGAATGCTATTTTCCATGTCCATCAATTATTAGATTTATCGTGTATAATTACTTATTTGAATTCAGAACTAAGTACTTTATTGTTATTTTGGTTTGATTTCCGTGTGAACTATATAGAGCTGTAAAACTATTTTCCTATTTTCCTTTAGCAGCTTTCCTCCCATTTTTTTAAATAAATTACATTAAAATTAAAAGAGTATTAACAACTCTATATACTTCCAAATTGATTGAGAGCGTCTACACCAAGTGCAAAGACAACTGATAGAAATCCGACGTCGGACGACACGAAGTTAGCCGAGAGGCATTAAGAAAATAGTTGTACTGTTAATAGCTATGAAAAATATTTTTGTGATTCTACTGGTTTTCTCAAATGCATCAGGTCTAGAATAGATAACGTAGTAGTAAAAACATTAGCCGATCAACAAAATAGCCTCATATGAGCCTACTACTTTTGTCGATCTGTCCAGAATATGACCCATTTGTTGGAGTGTATGGACAGGCCTGAGCCTTTGAAAACTTAATGAGTGCCTCTGATGCCCCCATAAATGTGGTCACTTACTGGGCCCAAATTGTATGAGAGCTAACCATCGTCTCGAAAAGAAGATGAATTAACTTATTGTTTATCTGTCTTCCAAATGTTTGAACTGAGTTTATTCTTTTAGACTGTGCACTTAGACCCGTGTTTGGACGACTGCGTGATGTTCGCCAAGAAGTTGAAGAGACTCGGCAACACAGTCGGCATTGAAGTGTTGGAGGGATTGCCACATGGATTCCTTAACTTTTCACTTGTAAGTTACTGTTACCCGTTACCGAATTCTAAAACCATATTCATATCAGCAAAAGGAACCGCAAGGCGTTGTAAGGCCTCCCACAAGGTGATGCGATGACCTGGTGAAGGCTGCAGCAATCCGCTAGATGCTAGAACCATGGGGCCGGTCGATGTGGCAACGCTTGGAAGAGGCTTATATCCAGTAGTGGACGTCTTCGGCTAAAATTATTTCTTAATTATGATTAATTTCAACTGTCAAACAAAGGAACAGATGTATACGAGTCATATACATCTGTCCCTTACACACACTCAAAATAACCTTACTCTAAGAGCTGAAGGTCTTAGAGTAAGGTTATTTTGAGTGTACTACCTTGGTGTCGGGAAATGTAGGTTTAGAAAAGGTTTTAATACAAGTTTACAACTGATCGAGGTTTACTTGTTAGTGTAATTTGTAAGTGCAAAAAGCAATTTTCCAACTCATAATTTTCCTTTTTCGCCAGATGGCCAAAGAAGCAAACGAAGGTTCGAAACTGTGCATTGAACGTATTAAACAGCTGTTTGACCTCGAGAACAGTGCAGGTGGCAGGGAGCAGGAGCAGTTATGAATGTGCGGCCTTTGCTGTCGCTCGTAGAGTAGGCCTTAGTACGTGCCCGAGCCTCACAGACGTAAGCACAGCGAGAAAACTTAGTAGGCCCACTACATGCAACATAATTATAAGGACTCTCAAACGATTCAAATCGATTCTCGTATCGATTCTTACAAAACTTTTTAGTCGAGTCAATGTGAAGTGATTGCGGTACCGAAAGCCACTTAATATTTTAGTCGATTAACATTTAATTGGCGGCTATTCGAATTGGCGGAATCGACTACTCAACTATCTATTCGTGTAATGCTCAATAAATTGGTGTAAAATATCGTCTATGAAGTCGATTATAAGCTTGTTTAGATAAAATTGAAACTTCCTATCACTTGTATGGTAGATGTATTTGTAAATTAAATGCTTAAAAAGCTCGTGAAACTAATCAGTTTCCGAGTTGAATCTAACTGTTCGCGTAAAGTTTCGCACTGACCAATTTGTAACGAATTTCGTTGGAGTTAGCAGTAGAAACTTGCAATGGGGCATAGAAGATAAATTCGTCCGTTATCGGCGCATAAGTAAGCGATTGTTCGCTAAATAACATGTGAAATAACGTACCAATTTGAAATTTTAATGAAATTAAATAAACTGCAAATTAGCAGTCTTTATTAACTGTAATAAAAAATGAAAATCTTAATGTATTAATAATGCCAAATTCCAGAATGGTACTGTCAATTTAAATAATATTATTAATATTTAAATATAAAAGGTGTTAAAAAAATAACTCTAAGAATTTCTTGAAGATACTCGGTATCTATAAATAAAACGATTACAAACAAAAAATAATAATTTTAATACTTCACAAAAATAAACTAAATTAAATATTTGGTATAATATTTTTATGCTCACCGTACACCAGGGTTGCGCCAGTGACCAGGGCGCGAGCGGCGCATAGCGTGTCACCTGCGCTACCCGCGCGCTTGTATACCCGACGTAACCCAACATATCGCATCTGTGGCATTTCGTAACTTTCGCGCTCTCGCATTATCAATAATGCTGTTAGACTAATCACTACTACACTAATTGCAAGTACTTAGACATGATAATGTGTTACATTAGTGCATTCGACATTGTTAAAAGTGACAGGGAGACATGTATAAGAATGAAATCAATGTGAAACGTTGTGAAAATTGGTACATTGAACTGGTGGTTGACATTCGATCGAAAATTTTCAATGTCATCAACGAAC
Organism: Orthosia gracilis; assembly: GCA_947562075.1. Classification (NCBI taxonomy): domain Eukaryota; kingdom Metazoa; phylum Arthropoda; class Insecta; order Lepidoptera; family Noctuidae; genus Orthosia; species Orthosia gracilis. Next base: position 38,798,936 of record OX387265.1, on the reverse strand, counting down.
ACTATCTACGTATTCCAGTACACACTGCGGTCGCGCTTTGTGGCGCGGGGCGTAGACCGCCATACCAGCGGAACACCTGAGCGCTGTATGGTGTGCAAATCAAAAATTTACGCGTAATACAAATAATAGCATATCTCTGGAACGGCTGCACTTTTTTTAATTTTTCTTCTTGATTATTTTTAAAATATTGGGTATATGACACAACTCCTTAAAATTCTTAGTTATTTTTTTTACACCTTATATTTTGAAAACACGCGTTAAAACTAAGACTTCGTCCTACTAACTGTGTAATGTGTCGCCGAGCTGTGTTGATGTTTGTACCGACGCGACGGTGCAGTATTGTATGTGCAATCAATAGTTCAGTATTCTAGGTAACAAGCTACTGTAGATACGTATTATTAACTACATAAATCACAATTAGATTGGGCTGAAATAAACCATTTAACCCACATTTAATCCATTTACGTAACCTTATAAAGGGAATCTGAATTGCAAACCTTATGTAGTTACACCATGTAACTTAATAATATTTATGGTCGTTTAATTTAATTAATTTTCGCCACAATTCTGTATAAATGATGGCAACATTGTATTAGTTGACATTATCTGTCACAATGTTGCCATATGTGATAACACCAAATATAACGGGAAATGCATTTAGTTAAAATTAATTTATAAATAATATTTAACTATTTACACGAGTATTATATCTCAACATTTCCCATTTCCCTCGCTGTGTTGTGAACTTTTAATTGGTCAATCATTGTGTTGTAAAAAGCTTTATCTATTTATTGTGTAGGAGTGTCAGTGATTGTGTTTTTATTAATATTTTAATTAGGTGTTTCTCTTTATTGTTATTGAGGTTAAAATCTTTTTATTTAAGTTTATTGTTTCACTGCGGATTGTTATGTGTGGTGATATGGAGCAACACGTGCTGAAGCTTGAAGGTCGCACGCAAAGACAGTGTTTACAAGCATTGCGTGTGGCCTCCTTTCGGGCCATATCGTGCACACATCTTACAACTTGCATTGTATAATATACAATGGTATTACCATCCGTAGCTACTTTTCAGCTAAGATGTTGATTTTTTGTGTAATATTAACAAGGTTTTATTTATTTGGCAATGTGAACAGAGCCTAACTTGTTTATTAACACCTGGCGTGGTAATAATGATAAATAATTTGTTCAAAACTGTTCCAAGATTTGTTTGATTTGTTATGATGCATTGGAAAAATAAAAACTTAATTACGTAAATTATTGAATTGCGAATGGAATTGTACTAGTAAAATAAATAGGTGCAAAATTCACTTAAGATTATTTGTTCTAGTAACACCAAAGTTTTGCGTTCGAAAAATATATTCTTATCTTCAAGGCTTGAGAGATAATTTTAGTTAGTTGTAACTTTTTGTTATTCTTAAAGCTTCTTGTCCCTTACTTTGTAATAAACAGTATGGACCATACTTAAATATCATGTCCTCCTTATCACCGAAAATTTTAAAATTGTTGAAACATTGAATGCTCAATTCTTCGTTGTATATTTTTGATAAATTTATTTTGTGAAATGAATACGTATTTTATATGTAATATTTAAATTTCAGGAGAATGTACTTGGTTTTAGAATCAAACCCTGTCTTCATCAGATTTTATCATAGTCTGTCAAAACCTCATTTTGGTATGTGTTTTGAAAGTACCAAAATGAGACAAAGGAATATGGGAGATGGAATTCACCGTAAGCTCTTTTCAATATTAAAATGTCAAGCATTTTTTCCACAGCTGTGTTCAATTATATCATTTTCTTAGTAGAGCTAGTATGTTAGAGTGTACTGCAACTGTCTTAAATCTGACGATTCTATAGAAATTAGTCTTAGAGAATGCATAGCTTTAGAATATGCCTAATATTTTGTTATGTTATAAGATACTAAATGTTTTCTTTGAATATCTTTTGGAATTTGATTAATCAGTAGAACTGTACCGACTTATTGCTTTGAATGTTTCTGTGTTAAACTTTAAAGTTAGAAAATATCCTTAATATTGTCAATGTATAGGTGATAAATGTTTTCTTTGCATTTTGTACACCTGTCCCTTGGGTACAAGTTTCGTTTCAAAAATGCCTTCTCTCGTATCGTTGATCGTATCAAAATTCGCTCTCTCGCTTCGACTTAGTTGTCAATGTATCAAGAACCGAGCTACAAAGTGAGATGCAATAAGAATGCAAAGTTAAACTGTGACTGTGATAGCGAATTGAGGCTTTTAGAAAGCAAAACCAACAGTATTCTAAAACACGAATAATAAGTACATCATGTTATATAATGTTGTCTGTTTGTGTATTTATTAAAATGTAATATAAAAATGTATTTAACAATATTTTTTATAGAAATAAAAGTATCCTTATAGATATGAACCTATGAAAAACTTGCAACGTTTTATTGTTAATAATATCTCTAAATAAATTTATTGGTGACTTTAATAGATGGACACTTGAAATTAGGCCTTATGGAAATGGATATAGATGTGAAATTATAATCACAAACGAAATAGTTATGGTCTATTGTCCATAGTGAAAATATACCAACTAGTCATTAATGACAATATTGTACAATATCTTATTTTATTTCAATAAATGAATGCAATTAAGTAATGTTTTTTATTAATTACTACCCTAAGTTCATTCAGTATGTATAGTGAGTTCCTGAGCCTGGAATACATGTACTATGTAGAAGGATATTGCTAATTTCTAAAACATCCTACCTAGTAGCAACAGAGGCGTAGCTAGGTAGTCAAAGTCCCTGGTGAAAATAAAACTGGGGCTGAACTGTATGTCATGTCATGTAAGTATGTCAAAATATAAATACTATAAGGATACGACAAGGATTTAATTTAGATTCTGACCGCCCAGGCTAACATCGAATATGCGCCGCTCCCCCAACTGTCCTGCCCAGCCCACGATTATATTTTTTTTTATTTGCCACGTTTTCACGAAGGTCCGACCCGGAAAGTGTATAACGAGGACGTCAGTGACAGACCGGCTCAAGAACTGAGCAAGTTCAAGCTAGCATGAGCGTAAGGAATGTAGGAAGAATTCTTACTCTCTTTCTCGTTGCCGGCTTTTGCAAAGCTTCAGAATCAAGAGAATTTAGAATTTTATAAAAACGCACGAACCGTAAGTTAAGATTTTCTTTTACCATTCACACCGACAGTTATAGAAGTCGATATATCAAAAAATCAGCTTATAAGCAACAGTACTTGGGATATAAACGCGAGCTCGAAAATTTTTCTTCATACGTTCATCTGTATCATGTTTCACTGATAACGTAAGTTTACAGTAACTTGTTGGGAATTCCCCTGTATTTCTTCAAATGAGTGGTTATGATTTAAGTCGTGTTGCAACCTATTTTATTAAGATTCCGAAGATGTAACGGCCGCAACTTACAAGTTGTAGGTCATGGGTTCGAACCCAGGCAAGCGCTTTACTTTGTGTAAATTATTTCATCCCCCCTGCTGTCGAAACGGTGAAGGAAAAGTTCGTGACGAAACCGACATGTCCTAGAACCAAAAATTCGAAGACATGTGACATCTACCAATCCGCACTGGGCCCGCGTGGTCGATTATAGCCCATTCCCTCTCACAGAGAGGAGGCCTGTGACCCAGCAGTGGGAACATTAAAAAAGCTGATGACGATTATGTAACTTGCTTTTTAATGTCATGACATTTTAGCCTTTAGATACTGCCCACAAAATTGACTTACAATGCGGCAATGCCAACTGTGGTATTTATTACATTTTCAGGTCACGCTACGATGAAAAGAAAATGTAATTCAATTTTATCTTGTTTTGAAACTCGTAAAATCTTAGGACTGCTTGTTATTCGATGACCCAGTTATTTTCATTTTATTTCTATCGTTTGTGGCAGCGATAATCCTTCAAGCGAAATTGGAGCATTCTCTGACAAATTTAATGGACTTGAAACATGATTTCCAAATACATAAATATATTCAATAATTCACGTGACCTATTTACCTTTTGCTTTTAGGATAATGGAGTGCGCGTTATCGCGTTTAACATCACGCCTGTTTCCCTCAAAGGGGCAGAGGTCTAATATGGTATTGATTGAACCATGAATGAACTGTAAAATGTAGGGATATTATAAGTAGTAGATAGGTATATCGTCATTATGATTAAAACAGTGCTAAGACAAAATAAATACTAAGCAGATATGTGTGGTGTGTATGGTTAAAAACAAACCCCAAATTATAATGAAATGAAACATCATAAAATGTTAATCATGTTTATTATACTAATAATGCTAAGGTTGCAGTGAACATGATGTTTAAACGTTATTGTTTACAGAGAAGACTTGACAGGGGTCGACAATTGACTTTTTGGTAACAATATTATGATAAATGACTACTTACAGATGCCTTTTACAAATAAAAAACTTTATTTATCTATTAGACCATGTAAAAATCTTAACAAAACAAAATTTCAGTACAACTCAACATTAAATTAAATAAAATTTATTTTGTCGTGCAAAGAATAAGCGTCGATAAAAATGTTTAGTTCAATAGTAGTTTATCAAAACCCACACTTTCCTCATAGCTTGGAAAACAAATGCATTGATATGAAATACCAATTAATTGCGAGGTGATTATTAACATTTCCGTTCTGAATTCGAGAACATTCGTTTAGAAACAGGGACTTCATGACTACAACATTAAATACCACAATATACAAGTACAGTAAAAAACTGACAGAAATTTTATGACAATATATAGTTAAAAGAATGTCTAGAGCTAAGCATTATCCATTAGGTACTTCACATATACTTATTCAAATCATGAAGAGTTAATTTACAAGTTGAATGCTATTTTATAAGTCATAGAGTCACTTGTAAAAAGTACTAGACTGTAATGCAAATAGTAATGTAGTCAATACATTTACTAAATATGCATGCATTATTATGAACATATTCTGTACAACATTATAATGATACTGAGTGGAATATCAGTCATTTCTAGTACTATATTTATGGCCTCATGCGTCCACAACCACAACTTATTGATAAACCCATCCGTTACAAATATATCTTAATGTAAATCAATCCTGTATGCACACAGTGTTTTTATTATGATCCTTACACATTATGTTATCACTTGTTTCACATTAACAACCGAGTTGAGGCTTTTACAAGTACAAGTTTTGGGTAAGATTGTGTATTCAATCATGTCCATTGGTTTTTGCATGGGGTACAGTGCCGTTGAGTAAAGGTACAGATGGTTGTGGTTGTCTGATCGTCTTCTGTAGCACGTGTGCGTCGGCTGGCTCTATCCTCTTGTAGTAGTGCTCTTTCGTCTCCACGATCTCGAATCCGAACTTCTTATAAAAATCTATTGCACCCTCATTGTTCACTTGAACATGCCTGAAAAAGGAAAAGTATTTCATCGTCATTTTATTATCAGAGCCTTGCTTTTAGTATCTGTGTTCACTTTGTTGACAACTGTCACCAGAGGAACTCCATACATCCTGGTAATTTTTTTTATTTATATTCTCGCACTTGACCACTATCTGACCTGTAGGTAAGCGATGATGTGGTCGATAGTGAGATACATAGAGAGAGCATAATAAATGATAGTCTGACATCTTACAACATTTACTGAACATCTCACTATTATAATCAAGTGAGTATCAAACAGATGCTTAAAACAAGCTAGGCTAACATGCATATCTGAACAGTGATAGATTGAGTTGATTAATTGATTGACGGGTGGTTATATATCAATTTAAGTCAAGTGTCTTAAGAGACAACGGCTGCATAGAAACTGTTGATTTAACAAGCAACTGCCACTCTATTTGGCGTGTTGAGTGTTTATAGGGACTTTGGATTGTGACAGATCCCGCAGTGATAAATGAATAAACAAGTAACTTCAGACAAATATCAAATCTCTCAGTTAATTTGTTTCTTTGTGTTCTCCTGCATCCTTCCTAATTTATTTGGGGTCGGCTCTCCTTGTGGGTCTCAGTTTATTTTTTTATTGTTATTTTATTTGTATTGTCTTACTTAAGAAGTAGGCATTTACTTATGAAGCTAACACAATAGCCAATGGTTCTCATATCTCTGGTTGTTTGTGTATGTGACTTTGTATGTTTGTACATGCACCCTGGCTGTTGAAAATTCATTCAACCAATCACAGCAGATAATGTGTGCTTGACAATTTGTCACATTATTTCTGCAATAATTTTGAGATGAGAAACTCCGGGTACGTCTGTATTCCCAGAAGGGTTGGCCAGAAGTGCACTGATAGTACATCCATATATTGCTAGGAATCTATAATTTAACAAGGGATTTATTATAGATTCCATAGTACTGTAAATCCCTTGACAAAATTCCTAAACAGCCAGAATATTAGCTTGTCAGTAAGATATGATATGTGGCTGATTGACCAGGATTTGCTAGATATGCATTTAGTAAAACTGCTTGTTGAGGTTATTTAAATGCAGTGATAACCAAGTTACCATGAATCAGTTTTGTTACATATTGCTTCAAGATTAAAATATTTAGAAAAAAAAAAGAAATAAGCTTTATTGGATACTAACTAAATTGTAAACACATTAGTTCTTCAGTATTTAGACTAATTGCGTTTTAATGAGCAGTTAACTTTTTGCCCTGTAATATGATGACTAACCTGCTTTTAGCTTCTTTAACAGTTTCAATTTTAACTACATTAGAAATTAATCTTCATTCATTTGAAATGTATGGTGGTAATAATAGTTTAAAAATGCCTTTTGATAAGTCTTAAAAACTTGAAGACTTGGAATCCAGTTCATCTGAGCTAGGGGCAAGCAAGTCTTCTATTTTACTATTTTACCCCAAGTTTCCCAGCTCATAATTATCTCAGAATTAATGTGACAAATTGTCAAGCACGCAATATCTGCTATGATTGGTTGAATGAATTTTCGAAAGCCAATCACAGCAGATAACGCAATTTGTCACATTAATTCTGCGATAATTTTGAGCTGGGAAACTGGGGTTAGTGTTATCTCAATGAGGTTTTTTTGACAATATACTTAAAACATTGATGTGTCAAAAAAATACGATTGTGAGACTACTAACGCTTACACCATTTATTTGTAATAGAAGCTTTAAAAGAGTAGAATAGGTTTATAGAGAAATTAAATGAGTGTCAGGCCATTGAGCACTTTTTTTAATTCTTTCTTTTCCTAGTATTATTCATACCAATAAACAAATCCATTATTTTCTCTGTTATTATCAATTACCATTCAGGGTTAGTGCAGAAGATTTAGAACAGGAATATTTTAAATGTGTAAGTCTATACATTTGTTAATCAATCACACCACAAATATAATGCTGTCCTGACTTCAGCTGTTTTGGGATTAAGTTTTCTCTATAACATAAGTAGGTACCTACTAACATTTGTTAAAAAGAATATTTTATATGATGTTGTATTTTTTTCCAATTATTCCACAAGTAAATAAATATATCAAGCAATAACATAAAATTGAATAAACAGTATGAATGTAGTCAGTTTTTCTTCTAAATATATTTCCATTCTAATGTATAGAAAGCTTTCATGGAGTTTAATCTATTGAATTTGTGTGTGCATGTCCTTGACATAATTTGGTTAAATGGATGGCCTAATAGCTTATTGTCAAACAATATTGGTCCATTAATTTTAACTTAGATTGTTAGGTAGGTACTATGAGAATCAATTTACTGATAGTGGAATCCTATTTAACTACACTGGCTATATTTATATACTGATAAACATAGTATAAAATGTGACAATGACTTGGTTAGCAGTACCTACTAGTAAAGATTCATAACCTTCAATCTATAAATATACCTAACAAAATCATATAAAATGCACAAAAATATATCTTTCAGTATCGCAAAAGGTACTTTAAAATGTACTTACAAGAAAATGCTGTCGAAATTGCCGTCCTGTTCAACGTACTTGAGCACATGTTCCACCATAAGAGTACCAATGCCCAGTCTTCTGTATGGGTACAAGCATCCCAAGGTCATAATATAAAGTCTTCGCGAGTTCTCCGAAGTGTCTATTCTACAGCACACTGCTCCCACCACGATATCATTATAATATGCTAACTTGGCCAGTTCACCTGCTTCTAAAACATCTTTGTAGAATTTGTCGTTGTAAGACACTGGAAATACGACTGTGTTTAACTTCTTCAGTTGCTTTATATTATGTGGGGTCACGTCGCCGAGTTCTATTTTAGCTCTGAAAAGGCAAACGTATTCTTTTATAGTTAAAATCGCATGATATTATGGACGGACATTGCGCTTCATTTTAGTACCATAAATCACGACACAAGTTATTTTTAGGAACGGGAGAGAGACTGAAATATGCGACAAATAGCTTACCTAGTCATTTTAATAACTATTCTAGAAATTAAACACTACAATTTAAAAACTAATCTAACACAGTTATATCACACGAGATCACTCCCGCCATCTACCAGTTTAGCTCGCTCGCTCACTCGCTTCGCTAATCTTCGCTCAAGCGACAATTTCGACAAATCGAGTTTTTGACAGATTAAACTTTAAAGTGTATTACTAAGCTATGATTAAAAAAAATACTATAATTAGAAAAAACAGGCAACAAAATTATTGATCATAGCAATTCAATTCATTAATAATTACGAAACTTGTAAGTACTACTCCGTATTTTTGGATTTTCCATCCTATGGGTTTTTAGGTCAGTTAAAAAAATTATTTTAGTAAAATTGAATCTACCAAAAGCAATACCTTTTTTTGACAGACAACACTGAAGTATACGTCCAGAAACCGTCTGGAGAACCATCCGTTTGATAATAATGTTCAGACGTTCAGAATCGTTCATGAGTCTTTCCCTAGAAACAAAATAACTGAGGATATTTTTTTATTACTTTGAGATAAAAACATTTTTCTATGTTATATTATGTATTTCATTTATTCTAGGTAATCGAGAGTATTTTAATATCACTTGCTCTCTATGTTACCAAGAGTTTTAAATCATAGACAAATATTTATCGGGCGCCAAATTCAAATAAATACCACTTTCCATTGTTTTTATTTGTCAAAAACCGTCACTCCGTAAAAGTAAATACTTTCAAGAAAGAGTAGTGGAAATAGCAAAAAATGTATCTAAATCAGTTTCGAAGCATTCAACCATTTATGAGATTAGGATTGGTTAACATCCAAAGAAGATGTTACGAAAAAGCTGCGTTGCATCGTCCGAAATTATCTCAAGAAATGAACATCGATGCGAACTCAGCCTCTGTTGGTGTTTCTACTAAAAATTCCTTAATAGCTGATATGTACACATCGTCGCGGATACCAATGGTGCCACATAAAGAACCCATCGTGTTGTCATTCGACGACGTACCTGGACCAAAGGCTTTCAAATATGTTTCTAATTTTCGTCAGTACATTTCAGAACTGGGTACTCAACTTACAGTGGGTATGCTCACGATGGCACTTAATGTGGGTAGGTATTTTTGAACGACCTTTAGACCATGTTTCTCACCGCTAAGTTATCGCAGAATTTATGTACCAAATTGTCACGCAAGCGATAACTGCTGTGATTGGTTGAATAAATTTTCAATAGCCAATCAACAGCAGATAACCAGCAATTATTCGTCGATTATATTAACAGCCCGATAATCGAGTGTTGAGAAACCAGGGGTTAGTATTTAATGGCTCTTCATTAAAGGAGAGAAGTATGTACTGCAGACATGTACCTGTTATTTTTTTTAATACCTACTGCAATGAAAATGTTATATTTTACAGGTTCTTATGTGAACACTAAAAAGCCACTCAAGAATCTTTCAGCCCTCTTCGACGAGTATGGGCCTGTAGTTCGATTTGTAAGCCCTGTGGGTGGGGACATAGTCTTGATAAACCACCCGGAACATATCCAAAAAGTCTACGCCATGGAGGGTGATTTCCCCATACGGTCAACTTTGGACTCTTTGGAGAAATACAGGGCGCGAACTAGAAACGTGTCTAATTATGGTGGATTGTTTTCAGTGTAAGTTATTGTAATCTTGAATAGAGCTAGCTACACTTTAACACAATAAGTTCAGCCACGGCGCCTACCCTAGTCTGCTAAGTACGATAGCGTTTGCTTTTACACCAGTGGATTTGTGTCTACTGCTTAAAAACTTTTACGAATCCTAATAATTTTACTTTAAATCTTTTGATATCATCATCTCCAACTGCATGCCATTCAACTCGATTCTCGGCAACTCCTATCCAACTGAACAAACAACAGTATGGAAACTACCTACAAACACTCGAAACGGCACACTCACACAAACATGCGCATAGACGAGACCCCTAAGAAGCGTTCGCAGTCCTGTCAGTAGTGCGAGCCTCTTGGAGGTCTCGTCGATGCGCATCTTTGCGTGAGTGTGCCGTTTCGAGCGTTTTTAGGTAGTTTCCGTACTGTTTGTCCATATTTATATTGTGCAACTGATGCCAGCCACCCTGCGAAAATTGTCGCTGCACTACGCTTCCAGATCGATCTCGACTCAAGAACACGTCTAACTCAACGGTTATCGGTTCTACGGCTAATATAGCCGGTCCTTTGCCATTTCCGATAACTTTTTTGAGCTAACATACTTAGTTAAAATTGCAGTCAAGGCGAACAATGGAGCCACCAACGGTCGGTCGTAATAGCTCCTCTACACCAAGCTGTAAAAAACCAAATGGTTGGACTCAACGATGTCTGTCAGAACTTTACACAGAAGATATATAAAATTCGAAACCATCAAGATGAGGTATCAAAGGATCTCTATAAAGAGCTTCACAAATGGGCCTTTGACAGTATGGGTAGGTAATCCTTAATTTCTGAGGAAAGTGTCGGGTCTTTCCCCAGCAGGTCTTAAATTATTTTAGGTATGTAGAGTTTTTTTACATACATATAACTGATAGCTTTGATGAAGATACATATTTTTGAGCAAAAGGAGCCAGTTGTGGTCAGCATCTACTTACCTATTACTACTATGGGTCTCGCGAAACTTCTTGGCCGCCCTGAAGTTGGCTACAATGGCTGCGCAGTAGTAAATCTCATACAAAAACAGCACCGTTTCATGCCTTGCGCATCGATAAAGCCAACTTAAGGGCGGCCCAGAAGTTTGGCGAGCACTATACTTACATATTATTATCCAGCCCAGTGGTAAAGCCTCCGCCACAGTATAAATATTGGCGGCGGTTATGGGGATGCTGTCAGTAGTGCGTGCCGCTTAGGGGTCTCGTCGATGCGCACGTTTGTGTGAGTGTGCCGTTTCTAGCGTTTGCAGGTAGTTTCCGTACAGTTCGTCCATATTTATACTACGCCCCCACTTACGTGTCGTGGATTCGAACCCAGACAAGCGCTTTTACTTTGTGTAAATTATTTCATCACCACAGCTCTAAAAACGGTGAAGGAGTTTTCCTTCACCGTCGTGATGAAACCGTCATGTCCTAGAACCAAAAGTATAAAGATATGTGACATCCTGGGCCCGCGTGGTGGATTAAGGGCCATCCTATCACAGTGAGGAGGCCAGTGTACAAGCATTCCCAGGCCAGTGTACATAAAAAAATCGGCCAAGTGTGTGTCGGACTTCGCACATTTAGGGTTCCGTACCAAACCGCAAACTAGGAAAAATGAGGGATTTCAACGAAAAAATCTGATTCAACAATATATTGGTATTTGTTAGTAAAATATACGTAATAATAAACATTATCACCAAAAAAGTTCGTCGAAACAAAATTTTGTAAAAAAAAAAAAAGCTGACTTGGTGGCTTCTCATTCGTATTAAATGTTTATATTTTTTTAAACAAAAAATACAATATTTATTTACTCAAGGTCTAAGCAACAATAGGGACTCGATGGGGTATCGTATCGCACTCCAGGTTCCGTTTGAACTCTTCGTGTACGGAACCCTAAAAAGGCTGATGAAGATATCTTAATATTGCAGGATTGGTACTATTCGCGAAAAGATTCACCATGCTGGACACGGAGCTCGTCTACAGTCAATGCGACATGTCATGGTTATATCACAGTTTAGAAAAGGCCACAGACGCTATCATCAAGTGCGAATCCGGACTCCATTTCTGGAAAGTGTTCTCGACGCCTGCTTGGAATTCGCTGGTCAAATACTGCGACAGCTTAGACAAGTGTGTACAAATTAATACTTTACTGTACTGCGAGAGTTCCATATTATACCTTCAATATTTGTTTTATTTTACAGTTTGATCGGGAAACATGTTATAGAGACAGAACATGCCATTTCTTGTGGATCCAAAGATATGCCAATGGATTTTAGTAAGTTTTATATTTGGACTCTGCTGGGGTTGATTCCAAAAGGCTGACCTTCTCCCTAGACGTGATTTTATTAGACAACTTTCTACGGGACGATTCAAACTTTAAAGCGGCCGTGACTGCGCTACTATAGTTCATTCGCGTTAAGAAAATAGTGATTAATTGTTGTCAGCCGGCCTCTCGCCCTTAGAAAGCTTACGACCCAATTAGTTGAGGGGCCAGCTGACAACGATGACTCACTATTTTCTTACCGCGAATGAAATATAACTAAGGATTTCCCCCAGCTGCTGACATATACATTTGCTATTTTGCAGCAACTCTTATATCGTGAGGGAACCTGCAGCCGTATTGCGTAAGTGAATACAGCAACGCAGAGTTTGACCGTTATCCCAATCACATGCGAGATGAATGACGCGATGTGGATTTCCGTCTGTGTGATTGGTCGATTTGATAGCCATCAAACTCTTTGCGTTGCCGTATTCACTTAGGCAATATGGCTGCTGGAATTATAGTGAGTTATTAAGATTGTGCTCCATTGGTGTAATTGCTGCAAGGCGTTCCATTGCGAGAATAAACTAATAAATGAATATTGTTCTGAGGTGCCATTCAGTTTGAATCAGACTGCAAATACATCTCTGAAACACACCCATAAAATCCATAACGATATTGTAATCAAAATGCATTATTTTCCTACAGATACCAATAGTTCTTTGATTCATGCCATGCTTACTGGAGATAACAAGCTGACTGCTGAAGATATTGTCACAGTTATTATGGACATGCTTCTAATTGGAGTAAACACTGTAAGATCACTTCTATGTTCTTAATATCCGATTGCTGTCTTAAAAGGCAAAGTGCTAAGCAGTGGTAGTGCTTTGCTGAGGCCATAATGGCCATGGGATAACTATATTTTTAACAAATTCGCGATACTGTTAAATTGACACGAATTAGCTACCGAACTGATTAGTCAGTTGATAAGTGATCAAGCCTACATATAAAAAAAAAAATTAAATTACAGATTACTTCTTCAATGTCTTTCCTTTTGTATTATTTGGCCAAGTATCAAAGAGCTCAAAAGATACTATTCAAAGAAATAGATGATGTCGGTAGGAATATCGACTTTAACAACATGGCGGAGATTACCGAACAAACGCCTTATCTTCAAGCTTGTATAAAGGAGGCTTTACGGTAAGCTGCACACTAATGTATAATTTGGTAAACTTATAGTGTGTACAAAAAGCTAAAATAGTTGAACATTATAGTTTAATCAATTACAGGTTAGCTCCCCCCATCCCAGTGTTGACAAGGATTCTGCCGAAAAATATAACAATAGATAGATATAAGTGAGTACGACATCAAATTATATTATTCTTAGGTGGTTTGACAGCTTTTGTATAGAAAGTATGTCAAACGGCCTCCTGAAGGCGGGTGGGAAACCGGTCCTTAAGGCCCTTCAGAAGCTGTTTGATTCCGATATACTCGAGGGTAAAACGCCACAAGCACGGTGCAGGGGTGTGGTTGGTACTCTTCTTCAAGAAGGCTACAAGAAGGGCGACAATGCCATGCCATGTTCTTAGCCATGTCTACAAGTTGCTTTCAAAAGTCATAACGAATCGTCTCGCTCGCAGGTTTGACGATTTCCAGCCTCATGAACAAGCCGGGTTCCGAAAAGGCTTTAGCACCGTAGACCACATACATACGCTGCGGCAGGTCATACAGAAGACCGAAGAGTGCCTGCCTCTACGTTTAGCTTTTGTGGACTAAGAGAAAGCCTTCGATATTCGATCGAGACTTGGGCTGTACTGCAGTCTCTCCAACGGTCCAGATTGACTACCGATACATTGAGGTGTTTCTACAAAAACGCCAACAGGTCAGTCCTTCAAGTTTCTGGACTGTAAGGGGCTAGGCATCAACGTTAATAGCGAGTACATCACTCACCTTCGGTTTGCCGGCGATTTAGTGGTCGTGGCTGAGACCATGGAGAGCCTCAATACAATGCTCGATGACCTCAGTAGAGCTTCCGAAAGAGTGGGTCTTAAAATGAAGATGGACAAAATCAAGGTCACGTCATCACCCACTCCTATCAAGATCGGAGACTCTACACTCGAAGTTGTAGACGATTATGTCTACCTGGGACAAACGGTCCAGTTGGGTAGGTCTAACTTCGAGAAAGAGGCAACCGTCGAAACCGACTCGGCTGAACGGCGCTCGGGAAATTACGCGGTATCTTCTCGTCCAATTTACCGCAGTGTCTCTCTATGACCAGTGTGTGTTGCCAGTGATAACCTATGGGATCGAGACGTGGTCGCACATAAAGGGCCTTATCAGAAAGTTTAAAAAGTCACCCAAAGGGCAATGGAAAGGGCTATGCTTGGAGTTTCCTTTCGTGATCGCATCAGAAATGAGGATATCCGAAGGAGAACCAAAGCTACCGACATAGCCCTTAGAATTGCGGAACTTGAATTATTGCAGTGGGCAGGGCACATTGCTCGCAGAACGGATGGCCGATGGGGCCGAACGTTCTGGAATGGCGACCGCGAACCGGAAGACGATGCGTTGGAAGGCCTCCCACTAGGTGGACCGATGACCTGGTTAATGTTGCGGGAAGGCGCTGGATGCGAGACGCACGGGATCGGTCAATGTGGCGACGCCTGGGAGAAGCGTATGTCCAGCAGTGGACGCCTTTCGGCTGAAATGATGATGAATGTTTTGTCCGTTTTATTTCTGTTTCCAAAGTTTAATACTTAAGGTTGCCCTAGTCGATCATTCTTCCATACAAACGTTGTCTGGCGATTATTCCACTGTTTGACGGTGTACGTTCAAAATAAAATGATATCAATTTGTCTCATTATTATCTAGCCCTGTATGGAATCAAAATAGTGAAAACAAAATATATTTAAAAGTCATGATAGTCGAAATTTTCATATTTCAACACTAATTTTAACGCATCTTTGGGCGCAAATAAATACCATAAGAAAAAGGAAAATGCAAATAATTTTATTTTGAACAGATACATTTAGACGTTTTTTCATGATATTCATCCTCCCAAAGGTCTGTTTATAAAATTTCGCCCGCTCGTTTTCGTCCTAAATTGCGAAATGGATTAAAAGCGAAATGGATGATCATTTCGCTACAAATTTGCAAGTGTGTATTCGTACGCGAACTAGCTTCTTACTTACCACAGCATCTCAAATAAATCTCTTTCACGCGTGTTGTCGGATGAGATAGAATGCATTTTAACCCCGTGCACAAAATAATTCGTGCCGTCTACTAGGGCAACCTTAATAAAAAAAGAAGTGATTTTTTTTTTGCAACATTGATATAAAAAACCATTTATTTCATAAAATACTGTCTAATATGGATAGAAATAAAAATAAATTACAATATGAGATCAGTTTGTTACAATGGTAACATAAAAATATGCTTTATTGATAGGATTCAAAAAAAACGATTAGTGGATGATACAGCTAAGCTTTGGCTATAAAATTTACCTGAAAAAGGTGGTAATCGGCCGGTACGCTCGAGGTCTAAAGTGGAAATTACGTCGTATTATAATAATATACTTACATTCCTGAATCTCAGTGGTCGGTGCGTTTATAAAGTTGTTTATGATGTTGCAATTGAAACGGTATGGTCTATAATTTGTATTATATACATTTGTTGAATTATTTCATTGCAATTATTTTTAAAAGAATGGATTGGTAAAAAAATAAACTTTAATTTGACGTATTGAACTCATGTTTTGGATCACTGTACGCTGAACTATAAATAAATTAGCTTCTTTTATTTCACTTGTAAAATTTGGTTTTTGATATTACCGCTTTATTTGCCCGAGGCCAGCGATTTATACAATTGATTATTCTAAAAAAAAAAAAATAACCTATATAAAAATTCAAAGGGGAGAAGGAAAAGGGCTCATTGTGCATCAAAAAATTCGTCCTCATCGATGTCAATGGGAAACGTGCCCAGAACACTGGCAACATTGCCACGTTGGATGATTCTCTAACCGAAGAAAAGGCCAACCCTCTGGTCACGTGAAGAGTCGACGAGCTTTATGCTAATTTCTCGAAAAACTCGAAGCGCACTCGGACCCCATGAACCTAATGTTTCAACCCCAAACGGCTCAAACATATAACTTCCAATAAGGTATTTATATTTGCGCCGTTTGAGGTTTTCTGCACCGGCAGCAGCCGCCTCAGCACATCCCGCCGTGCTAAGCAAGCGCAAGGGTGTCGACACATGTTGCATCCCAAACCGAAGGCCTACCCACCACCTGCCAAGGCATTATGGTCATCCCGTCTCTTCCTATCGTCGCGTGCCAAGCCATTGGGTTCTAAAACATATGTGGAGCTCCGCTAGGAGCAGCCAAATGCAGACATTTAGCGATCATATCCTTTTAAAAGTATCACACGTATGTTTTAATACCTAGTTATATGCAGTTTCATACACTACTTTATCTACACTCATACATTGGGATTGAACCTACTAAATAAAAGAAAAAAATTATAAGAGTAAGAATATTCAGTACAGGATAACGTATGAATGGCGCCAAAACCCAGCACATATTCACCGCATTAACAGCGCATGCGCTAAAGCGGGCGTTGCCACAGACAATATATTTCCTCAGTTATCAGTCTATTGAAAAATCTGCCTTTAAGAGATATGAATCATGAAAACCTTTAGCACCTCCGCAGTCACACGCGACTTGCCTACTCAAAAAAAAAAAAAAATTCAATTACTTTTGTAAATCCCCGGCTTGTAAGTTGGCAAGAGTCGTTAGATGCGCAGCAGTCGATTTTTTGGTATTATTGGTAGTGAAGCGGGGCACGGGGAACGTTTAGCACCGTTCTGAGCGCGCCGAACCATTCGTGTCGCTTCCACGTTCCGTTCGCTCTATACGGTGGTTGGTCAGTTCGCGGAATATGCGCGAACTTACCCCCACTACGAATAAACCTTGCTAACTTACGTGCCAGGCACTATAAACACAAAAAAATAAGACTGAACGATGTGCACGTCTTTAATTGACTTGTTTGCATGGGACCATCTTGTTGATGAATGTAAACACTATACGTATTGAATATGTTGTTAATGTGCCTTATTGAAATAAAAGAAAAAAAAAAGAAAAATCTTTCATAATTGGAAAATCTGTAACTCAATTTTATTTACAGTATACCACGTGGCACTTTAATTATTATGTCTACTCAAGATGCATCACTCAAAGAAGGAAACTATGACGATGCGGCAGTATTCTACCCAGAGAGATGGTTGAAGGATGATTCGAAAGAATACCATGCATTTGCCTCCATGCCTTTTGGTTTTGGTGCTCGGAAGTGCTTAGGCCAAAACATATCTGAAGTTATGATGTCTCTGCTAACTATCAGGGTAAGTTGATGCCTTGATTAAAATCTTGTTTGTGGAACTTTAGTAATATGAGCTGCGTAATTGTTGTAACATAATGTGTCTGTGACTGTGTAGGAGACCCAATAGCCTGTTAATTTTTATAAGAGTGAATTTCCAAAACAAAACCATAATTTGCAACTATCATTTATAAACGGTAGGAAATTGTCCAAGTCAGGAGACGAAATACACAGGGCAGTGCAAAAGGAGGAGCACTGGCTCTCCTCCTTCTGGGGAGCCCACGCCTGTTAATTTTTATAAGAGTGAATTTCCAAAACAAAACCATAATTTGCAACTATCATTTATAAACGGTAGGAAATTGTCCAAGTCAGGAGACGAATTACACAGGGCAGTGCAAAAGGAGGAGCACTGGCTCTCCTTCTTCTGGGGAGCCCACGCCTGTTAATTTTTATAAGAGTGAATTTCCAAAACAAAACCATAATTTGCAACTATCATTTATAAACGGTAGGAAATTGTCCAAGTCAGGAGACGAAATACACAGGGCAGTGCAAAAGGAGGAGCACTGGCTCTCCTCCTTCTGGGGAGCCCACCTTTCAACACTTCAAATGTAGGGCAATATTTTATTTTTGGTAAAATTACCTGCAGATTTTTGCAGAGTTCTCATACTGCAACTTAATAAAGTTTATTTCTTTTTTCAAACTTTCAGATTATCCAGAAATATAAACTTGAATATCATTATGGAGATATAGGATCAACAAGAAGTTTTATAGCAAAACCTAATAAGGAATTGAGAGTAAGATTTGTGGACCGCGTATAAATATGAAGTTTGCGCAAAATTATTGATTCATACTTTGCTTTCCATTGTGGCAAATTCGACAATATCTAGTTCAAGTGGTAATGTTTTTATAAAAAAAGCTTGGTAAACTTAGAATAGTTTATTAACATCTACTAATTTACATTAGAAGTTTTATAGCAAAACCTAATAAGGAATTGAGAGTAAGATTTGTGGACCGCGTATAAATATGAAGTTTGCGCAAAATTATTGATTCATACTTTGCTTTCCATTGTGGCAAATTCGACAATATCTAGTTCAAGTGGTAATGTTTTTATAAAAAAAGCTTGGTAAACTTAGAATAGTTTATTAACATCTACTAATTTACATTATAGGTGTTCTTCAATAAGTTTTTAATTAATAAAAGTTAAAAAATTACCTAGTGTTTAATTTTAGTATTATTTCCCTTTATTGTACAAAACAATACAGTGAGCCTGTATAGCACCTTATAGTCAGTATCTTAATACAAATTACATAATGTCACCTGCTTTGATTTATGTGATACAAGGATGTGCTTTCATTAACTTACAAATTATTCAAATATGAAACATAATAGCTTCAAAATCACTTAAATTCCAGGCAGTTTCACCAGTTAAATGATTAAAATGGGTGTCCTTTTCTGGATACCTGCTCAGACTTTTGGTACCTTTAGTCACTTGTCCAAGGAAGGTTGCTAAGATTTTTTTAATTTAAGAGATTTTTATGAATATAGTTTCATATAGCTTTAAATAAATCTTAACATTACCCTCAATATTTTTATTGAGACACTACCGCTGCCGCCTTGAGGAGAATATATTTAAATACTTTCCTCTTGTCATCTCCTTAGCCTCTTCTAGCCCGAGTTGGTATGCCAGGTCATGGAGCTTCTTGACTTCCATGATCAGACCACTTGTAGACAGTGACCCCAATTCTGTAAAAATAATTATTCAGGCTGTAATTTAAACATTACTGAACCTAATAGTAATAATTTCTTCCTAAAAACCAGGGTGTTAATTTTGGCAAATTATATTTTGTACATCAAAATGGCACTGTGTGAGATCTTATTAAGCATCATAATAGTATAAAATTGTTGTTGTTGTTAGGTCCTACTCGAAATCAACTGAATATATCAGAAAACTTGTGGTGGGCATTGAATGAACTAACGGATTTTTTAGACTGTTTAGTTGTCATCAACTATTCAACTGGTTTACAGTTCAGGGATAAACTAGTTTACTCATGAGCAAGATTTTAAGCATCAACTTGACTTTGCGTAGTCGATGCACGATGGAACGGTACGAGTGAAACGGTACAAAGACTGCCGAGCCGACTCACTATGTGAATTGTGAATGCTGTCGAATGGAATAGGTACGAATCTTTATTTGGTAAATAGTAAATGTTTTTGTATTTTGTTTAGGTACATTATTTCTTTTGTCCTGATTGAAAATATGCATTATGGTTTGGTTTAACAAACTCATTTAAGTCCTGGCTGAACAGAATGTTAGTTCTTTAATTTCAATCAATGGCACATGTCAAATTCAAATAGGTGCTGACTGACTGCTTATCATGTCTTCAGGCTGATCGAGTGTTCACATTCAGAGCTACTGGTTGTTATATTTTATAATATGTTTACTTGTTACATAAATATATGTTTGCCCACACCCCACCGAGTTTGCCCTTATAACAGTAAATAGTGGATTGTGTATGAGTGTATAAAGTACTAATCGACTAGTAAACAAGTTTTTAACTTAGAGACCTAATCCAAATGTCCGCTAAAGTGCGAATTAAACGCTGCTGTTCAGTTTTATCAGTCCATGATGTAAACTAGTCGAAAATTAAACTGTTTTATGAACTTGTTTATCGTAGACAGTAAACCAGTCTCGTTTCGTCGACTGTAAAAACGTCGACGACCCACCACTACAGAAAACCGAATTAAAGAAGTCTGAATAGAATGAACAGCAAAGACTTACGTTGCATGTAGTTATAATCCTCCTTGGTCGCCCCTCTGCTCCATGATGGTGGAGACTGGTTGCTGCTCGGTAGGGGGGCAAATTCCGAAACTCCAGGAACTGCAAACGATGAGGTTGAACTTTGGGAACCTTCGTCAGATTTCTCTACTTTAACATTATCGTCGCACATTGCAGATGAGGTTTAAAAACTGATCGTTTATAACCGAAATGCCAAAACAAAATAAATCAAAACCGTGAAGAACGGAGTGACAACATTAGAAACATAAATAAGTTTCGCGGCATTTTTGAAAACTTATTAAATGAAATTAACCAATTTCGTACATTCCTTATTGAATAGCATTAAAATAGAGATCATACTTTGCTCAGGCCACAATTCTGGAGAGGCACGATCCAGTTTTTCCGAGCTGAACAAGCTTTCTTCTAGCGACGTCAATGGAATATCATCAGATGGTGTTGGTTCTGAAACAACAAATGCGTTTGAAGCATAAACTCGTAAAGTAGCGACACTTATTAAACAATTTACTGAAATGTGATAATGTGGCGTTGATTACACACAAAATTAAATTGTTTGTAATGAAACAAAGTTATAAATAAACAATTTTTTACCTTCTTGAACAATGGGATTTTGTTTCGCGGCCATTTTCCAATTTTTTGACAATTCTAAGTCAGAGATTACAAACGCTAACAAAAACAAACCATAATCTTAAACTATAGACAATAAAGTCTCTTTTGAGCTTCCAACATGCTTTGTACGGATCCGACAGTCTGTCTGATTTTAACACCACATCTATTGCACCATTATTTTATGTACTAATAGCATAATCAGCCTATAATGTTCCCTTAGCTTATCAGGATAGGACATAATCCACCACGATGGTCCAATGCGGGTGGGAGGATGTCTTCGAATTTTACTAAGGTATATCATTTATTTAAAGATTTTTAGAAATTTACACTCTCATCAAGTGATATAGCTATGAAAGCCATCTCACGTATTTTAAAATGGGCTATTATGAAAAGCGTGCATTCCTTCATGTTCGACTTCAAACCGATTAATAGTAAACTCTAATTGTTAGTTCATTTAGCGTTAATGACCTTAATGTGGCAATAATTGAACACCGAAGTTAAGATTTTTATTAAAGTGACCAAAGAGTATGTAACACTACGTAAGTGACATTGAATTTACAAAAAGACCTGGTTAGCGAGTATTGTCTATATTCAAATAAGTAAAAGTCCAAGTTAATGAAATACCAGAATTTAATTGATACCTATCTAAAACTCATAATAAGAGCTCTGTTGCTACTCACTAATTGACGATCGAAAGAAGTCATCAGAATAAGAAATATTTCACGAGACGAGATCTATCCAACAACCAGTAAAACAACAACATCCATCTATCTATATTTCATAAAGTTGTCAAAAAATAAAAGGCCCGTTTTGATAGCTATAAAAATACTTAATAATAATAAAACTTGATGCTTGCGGATGATACTCGTTGTTATAATGTATAGGTAACATAGTAATTAATTAGGATTATGAATTTGATTTTTCAATTTCTTACGTAGAAAGTTATCGCGGCATGTAAAATGAGAAACGTCAACGGGCTTCTTAGATTGTGACGACTTTAATGCTATTAAGGCTTTGGGCAGGCTTAAAGTTTTTTCGACTGAATTGCCACATATGGTTGCCCTAGTCGATCATTCTTCTATACAAACTTTGTCTGTAAAAAGTGAAAAATAAAAAACTTTTTTACAAAAAAATACTACCGACTTCCAAATGGGAAAACTACAAAGAGAAAAATAACTTTAATTTTGGAAGTCGGTGTCCATAACGCAGTAAAATGGTACCTACGAAAAAAAGTTACCATAACGACAGAATAGATAACCCCAATATCATGAAACTTGAACATAACCGGCGAAATGAGACATCTGCGTACCTCTTAAGAGCATACTGGCGTGATGTTATGTTATGAAAAGGTATAATCAATAAACAGACATGCGATTGCAGCAATCCCGAGAGGTTTGCCGTTATTTATTGAAGAGTTCTGTCGTATATATTCGAAGTTCTTCATCAGATCTTCACCAAATTAAAATGGGACCAATTTCGAAACATTTTCTTTCAAACAAAAAAATAATTTTCAAAATCGGTCCATAATTGACGGAGATATCGGTGAACATACATAAAAAAAAAACATACTTGAAGTCGAACATAGAACCTCCTCCTTTTTGGTAAGTCCGTCTCATTATTCTCTAGCCCTGTATGGAAACAACGAAACAATATGCAAAAAAAATATATAAAAGTTATGAGCATCGAAAGTTCCATAATTCAACACTAATTTTTACGCATACTTGGGCGCAAATAAATATCATAAGAAGAAGGAAAATAGCAAAACAGTCATAGTTCAACCATGCAAATAATTTTATTTTGAACTTAAACATTCATTCGTTTTTAATGATATACATATTCTCAAAGGTCTGTTTATAAATTTCGCGTGCTTGTTTTCTTCCTAAATCATCATCTATTTCGCTACATATTTTCAAAAGTGTATATTCGTACGCGAACTAGCTTCTTACAGCTCATTACAGCATCAATTTCTTTCGCATGTGTTGTCGAATGATATCGCATTCGTTTTAACCTTGCGCAGAAAATAGTTCGTGCCGTCGACTAGGGCAACCTTAAGACATTGGCATCTATGTAGGAGGTCAATGTTTTAAAGAGAAATAAAGTAAAAACGAAAGTTAATTAATTGAGGAAATACCAGAATTGTAAAACAAAGATTTAATTACTCACATTTAGATCTGTAGCTCCTCGCCTTTCCACAATCCAGAGACGTCGTTAATATAAGAAATATTCACCTTGAAAAGATCTATCCAACGACATATTTCTTAACGCTGTTGAGGGTGGGGCAGGAATGCCCATTGTACCTTCATAGTTTTGCGGCATTTAGTGTGAGTTTAAATACTATCATTTTATTGTTGTGATTTTTTTCTAAATATGGCATATTAAGATAGCGGGTTTTACCGAACACTGCTATAATAGAGTTTTACGTATCGGAAAATTATATAGCAAATATTTTCGAAAAAAAAAAAAGTGTAGCACGAAACTGCAGCATACTCGATTTTATATTCAATTGCTCTTCTACGGCATTAGAAATGATGTTAATTCAAACTTTGCTTCCATGCGCGTAACAATGTTTAACAGCTATAGAGGACCTTATTCTCCAGTGGCGCCAACTGGTGGGTGAGCACAAAAACTAAAACCCTCATGGTACCTTCATACATCCAAATGAACCAAAATGGAATACCATCGACAAATTCTTTACAGTCTTGGGCTTGGTCAAAATATGTTCCTAGCTTTATTTCGCCACAGAATCTTTTTTACTCTGGTATTGCCAATGTTGCCAGATTTCAAGATTCCTTAACAATATGGTAGAAACGGAACCCTTTTCGTGCGACTTTGTTTGTCTATTCGTCGTTTACAGGAACAGCTGCTTATTTTTCAAACTACTAGCTTCTGCCAGCGGCTTCGCCGACGTGAAAGTTCACCTTTATCCCGAGGGAAATATTCCCGGGATAAAAAGTATCCTATGTGCTATTCCTGACTTTAATCTATCGTTGTGCCAAATTTCATCCAGATCCGTACAGTCCTTGCGTGAAGTAGTAAAAAGCACACTCACAAACCTTTTCTTGAACCTTTTTCGCCTTAATAATATTAATGTGAAATGTGATTATTGCTATAATCGCCATAATTCTATTGATCTTTAATTGAATATTATGCTTGAATATTATCTATACCAATATTATAAAGCTGAAGAGTTTGTTTGTTTGTTTGTTTGAACGCGCTAATCTCAAGAACTACTGGCTGTAATTGAAAAAAAAAATTTGTGTTGTTTAATCAATTTATCAAGGAAGGTTATATGCTGTATAACATTACGCTACGACCAATAGGAGCGGAGCATAAATGAAAAATGTTGCAAAAACGGGCAAAATTATTCCTTTTTCAGAGCTTACGTTGCGTGCGCTGCGTAAACGGTTTAAGTTACGCAACAATCATTTATGTAGGGCAGGTAGGGTAGATGGGTTGTTAGGTAGCCAGTTGACAGGAGCGAGTCCACGTGAGACAACAAGTTATTAATACTAAATTTATTGTTAGTTTAAGTGCATCTAAAGCCGAATAGGGAGGAGGAGGGCGGAGAGTATCCATGGCTCGAAAACGGTTAGTGAAATCTACGACTATTTTATTTAGCACTGACTATTATTATTAGGGTGCAGGACTTCAATGAGAAACACTTATAGGAAAAAGTAAAATTATATTATTTTCATCTTACATCTGAATGAAGACAATTTTGTTTTAGAAAGTGAAGTGACAGACATCAAAGTAAAATATTCAAAATTATATTCTACTGTCAACATTAGCTTTTATAGAACAGGGTACGGATTAGAGGTTTTATATCAAAACTCTAACACCCTCCCTTAATCCGGCACTGTATCTATAAACCAAGATTTGACCTAAGATTGTACACCTACACCCATAAGCTCAAGACAAAATAAAAGTTTCGGCTTCGGAACTGCTTTTGTTAATGCGTCAGCAGGCATGTGCTTAGTATCACAGTACTCTAGTTTAATTTCCCTATTTTTAACTAAATCTTTTATAAAATTGTATCGAATATTTATATGTTTGGTTCTCTTATGGAAATTACTATTTTCAACTAATTTAATAGCACTTTGACTATCTGAATAAACAATCACTGGACTAACTTCTTTGCTCAACAATTCATTTAAAAGACCTTTAACAAAAATAACTTCTTTAGCTGTTTCTGATATAGCGACATATTCAGCCTCAGCACTACTGAGAGCAACGCATTGTTGTTTGCGGGACTGCCAACTAGTCACTGCCCCACCAAGAGTTAAGCAATATCCAGTAAATGATTTGCCATCACTATTGCTACCCCAATCGGCATCAGAAAAAGCTTCTAACTTCATATTTCCAGTCTTTTTAAATACTAAAGATAATCCGGCAGTACCTTTTAGATATCGTATTATTCGCTTAAGTGCAACAAAATGTGTGTCATCATGACAAGTGTTAAATTGGCTGAGATAACTGATTGCAAATGCAATATCAGGTCTGGTACATGTTGACAAATACATGAGACTCCCAATTATTTCCTGGAAATCTCTATTGTCAGTTTTAGTGGCTTTATTTAATTTCAGCCCGGTTTCAAGAGGAGTGTTAACTGGCTTACAATCTTCCATTCCAGTTTTTTTGAGAATCTTCTTTATATAGTTCTCCTGGTTAAGATAAATTTCATGCTTATTCCGGTTTCTTGAAATTGACATGCCCAAACAATCTCTTGCTTCACCTAAATCTTTTATCTTAAACCGTTTACTAATTTGCGTGATTAAGGTACTTGCTAAATTAGATTTACTGGCAAAAATATAAAAATCATCCACGTACAGTCCTATAGCTAAAAATCCCTCTGTAACTTTCTTCATATATACACATTGGTCATATTTGGATGGTGTAAATCCTTACTCCAACAAATAATTGTGATTTTTTTCATTCCAGCAACGAGCTGCTTGCTTAAGCCCATAAATAGCTTTGACAAGCTTACAAACCTTTCCTTCATTGCCTTCATTCACAAATGATTCAGGTTGTTCCATGTACAACTCTTCATCCAGTTCCCCATTTAGGAACGCTGTGGTGACGTCAATGTGGTAAATCTCCAAGTTCATTTCAGCTGCCAATCCTATTAATAGCCGCATCGATGTAAATCTGACTACTGGAGCAAACGTTTCGAAATAATCTTGACCATAAACTTGCGAAAAACCTTTTGCAACAAGACGTGCTTTGTGTCGCTGTATAGTTCCATCAGCACCAACTTTAAGTTTGAATACCCATTTGCATTTCACTACATTCTTGTCAGTAGGTCGATTTACTAAAATCCATGTTCCATTTTTAATTAACGAATTGTATTCTTCTGTCATAGCTTTCTTCCATAAATCTCGATCTGTCCTTGTTAAAGCATCTTTGACTGAAACAGGATCTGGACTGATGTCATTAGTTGATACATGAAAATCGTAAACCATGTCATCATACCGATTAGGCCTCCTGACTCTTAATGGGTATCTACGCTCTTGTTCTGTTTCCCTTTCCATAACTACAGGAATACTATTTTCAGGTTCAAATATATTCTGTCGAGGTGACAATTCACAAGCAATAGGATTTGAATTCTCTGAATCTACATGCTCAATAGAATCATAGAAATTATCGACATCTTCTTGTTCTGGTATATCACAAATATTTTCCCTTTCAGCAGTAACAGGTGTATCGGGTCTTAAGTCGGTTTCAGAGATTGGAAGTAACACTACATCATTAACAGGAATAGGATTCTCTTTTATAACTGGCTTCGTTGGTGATATATAGGCTTTCAACTTTTGAACATCTTCGGGCCGTATATTGTCTACAAGTATTTGTTCTTCTGTGAATACTGCATCTCTGGCCACAATAATCTTTTTCGGATTTATAGTATCATCTACAAAACGATAACCTTTTTGTGTTTCGCTGTATCCCACCATCGTCAGCTCTCGAGATCTCTGATCGAGCTTCGCACGTTTACTTTTAATCAAGACATGAGCCTTTGATCCGAATATTCTCAGATGTGAGAGGTTCAGTTTCTCCATTGATCGGGTCCAAACGGCTTCTGGAACTTTGTCAGATAATGCTTTTGTAGGTGACCGATTCTTTAAATAAATTGCACAATTAAATGCTTCACCCCACCAACGCTTGTCTAAGTTCGCATCTTCCAACATACATCTAACCTTGTTAAAAATTGTACGAAAAGTGCGCTCCGATACACCATTTTGCTGAGGTGTGTGAGGCACAGACGTCTGGTGCAAAATACCATTCGCTTTCAAAAAATCATTAAATGGTTTGTTTAAATATTCAGTACCATTGTCACTGCGTAAACATTTCAATTTATAACCACTCTGATTTTCAGCAAAGCTTTTAAATTCCTTGAACTTACCGAATACTTCAGTTTTCGATGTTAAGAGGTACCCGAACACTCTACGACTAAAATCATCAACGAAAATTAAAGCATACTTAGCTCCACCCCAAGATGTTTCAATGGGTCCTGCCAAATCAGTATGTACCAACTCCAATAACTGCTTAGCTCTCCTGAATTTTCTGCGTGGAAACTTCTGAACACATTGTTTTCCTTTGCAGCAAACAGCACATGGATCCTTATTGATGGTATCAAATGAAAGGCCATTTACTAAACCCTTCAAAAGTTGCATCTGAACCCGGTTTAAATGCCCTAGTCTACGATGCCACAGTTCGTGTGCACTCAGCTTTAAATTACCATTCATAACCATTGCTTTATTTCCCTGATCTATCATATAAAGACCATTGTTAACACTACCTATCAAAATAGGAGTTTGACAGTTAGAGCTAATGTTTAAATCACCTTTAAAAACTTTGCAGCTATCTTTGTCAAAAATTATTGTATGACCTTCATTGGCCAACCTTTTAACTGAAATGAGGTTTGTTACTAGCTCTGGCATATAAAGCACATTATTTAAATTAAGTGCCTGCTTCTCTTCTCCTTTTATAGTAAAATCTCCTACTAGTTTTGAAACAATTTTGTTGTTGTTTGCAGTAGTTATAAGATTATTGCAAGATTTGACATTACGTAAATTCTTTTTAGATAATATCATATGGGAGGTAGCCCCAGAGTCAATAACCCAATTATGTGATTGCCTATTCATTGGTGAATGCATAAACGTACTGACAGCAGTTTCGTAAGACAGTAAATTAGCGTTACCTTTATTTGCCTTCAGTTTCCAACAGCTAGAAATAGTATGTCCTCTTTTTTTACAAAATTTACAAAACACACATTTCTTAGTGTCCTTAGTCTTAATAATATTAGCATTTGACACCATAATAGATTCACTGGTCATCTTGTTCATTTTCTTTTGTCCTTCCTTAAAAAGCGCCGACATCACTCCTTCCGAAGATATCTTTTGACCGGAATGCTCGATCGCCATTACAAGTGGGTCATAATCATCTGTCAAACCAGCTAGCATAATTATTCCAACAAATTCATCTTCTAATCCAGCTTGAATATTTTCTAATGCTTGCTTTGTAGACTGAACAGCACTACAGTAATCTTCAATATTTGAGAAATTCTTTAGTTTTAAATCAAAGAGCTTACGCAACAAGGTAAGTCTGCGGGTAAGCCCACTGTCTGCATAATTTGGCACAGAGATAGGTTATAGTCAGGAATAGCGAATAGGATACTTATTATTTCGGGCATATGATCTAATTTTTGTCACTTTTTAAACTACATATAATATACTTAGTAGTAGATACGCTTCATTCGGCAATCTATCGAAACACGTAACTATGACATTACAGTATTTGCGCCGCTTGAGGGCCTCAGCAGCCGCAGCAGCAGCTCCAGCACAGCCCGCCGAACTAGGAACATGAGATGGCGCAAGGGTGTCGACACAGGTTGCGTCCCACACCAGAGGCCTACCCACCTTCCACGGCACCAATGTCATGCCATCTGGTATCTTCCCATCGTCACGTACCAAGCCTCTAGGTTCTAATACAGCCGGGTCGTAGTAATTTTATTCGATTAGGTTTTTTCCCAGCACTTAAACGGTAAACAATAGACAACTCATAAACTCGTAGATACATGTCAATATAGTGCTTTCCGATGCGCGAGGCACTTAACGGTGCTGTGTATGAGATTTACCAAGAATTGCACAAATTTTAACTATAGAAATATATTTTGTTTACTAAAACATTGTACATGTAAACTTCGGCGGGCCTCTCTCTCGTTCGGTGACTCATCGTAACGTTACCGAGCGTTACACTTTTTCATAAGTGCCTCCCAGCCACAACCTAATTTTCTAGGAAAGTTTTCGTTCATCGTGTTGTCGCACCGATTTTGTGACACACAAATTGACGTACATACCGAAGTAAAGCCCGTTGAAGAGCTTTCCAAGTCTCCTTGGCAGTTTTTACATTTTGAATTAGTGGATAGATATTTTCATTGCACATTAAACATATCTTAGATCTTGCTTTGGCATTTCTCTTTCTAGCTTTCTCATCGTCCAAGTTCTCCGGTTCGTCTTGTATACAATCCCACAAATCACAATCTGTGAGTAACATTTGCATAGCAAAACTCCAGACATTGTAATTGTCCTGACCATTTAACTTACTGAATGTGTAAAGATTTTTATCGCCCATAACCTATTATTATTAGGGTGCAGGACTTCAATGAGAAACACTTATAGGAAAAAGTAAAATTATATTATTTTCATCTTACATCTGAATGAAGACAATTTTGTTTTAGAAAGTGAAGTGACAGACATCAAAGTAAAATATTCAAAATTATATTCTACTGTCAACATTAGCTTTTATAGAACAGGGTACGGATTAGAGGTTTTATATCAAAACTCTAACACTGACACTATGCTATGTGACAGGCAGGGTTCAGGGGACTATTACAATTTGCCATTTGAATGGATTCAACATTATCATCGAATCAGGTTAACAAATTATTCCAAATTTTTTAGCCATTTATTTTTCTATTCTTCTGTTAAAATTTTAAAGTCCACTTTTTTATATGAAGTTTGAAGATTGTTGGTAGTGTTGGTACAATTTATAATTTTACGTTGACAACACTCTTTTAATTTTTAAATTTCTTTCTTCCGGTTGCCAACACAAGGCAAGGTGGGTTTTTAGGCAAAGCCACATGGTTTATTTGTGAAATAATTGACTGTTTATTGGATAAAGTGATATTACTGTTTAAGTTTGTAGCCCAAGGTAAGATTAGTAAAATTAATGTGCAAGTCTTAGTCTTTGGGCTGCCAGATAACCAAAATTGAAAGTACACCGCATCGCGCATGAAGTGTCATGTTGTATTCGTAAAATTTCACTAGACGGAGATTTAATAAAGTGCTGAAGTGGTTTAAAATAATACAAAAACCGTTCCGAAAGCATATAATTGCTAAATTCATGAACTTGAAGAGCAATCGCACATCAGTGATTTGTACTCGTTAGATCCTAACCTTACTTTTTAATGCCCACTGTCTAGTAAACATTTAAAGATCTCATTCGTGGAAAAATTCACTAAGCTCGAGAGATTTTTGTCCAGATTAAGTTTATAAACTAGCGTGTGTTCTTTTTTCGTGTATATTTTGTACTTTGAGGTATAAAACATCCTATGACTGGAGTTAGTTGTAACCTGAATAACACATTGATTTTTGCATTATATTTTACACTACTTAAGTCCATGATATGGATATACTGGTCCTCCTTTTTTAAGGCTAAGTATCAGAACGTATGTGTATAATTTACACAGGATGTTTTGTATATGATCCCATTTTTATATTTTTCAGATGCGTTCCGTCACATTGAAGGATGTTGAACAGGACAAGGTCGTCAAGACCGTCGCTGCCCATCTGAAAAAGTTAGTATTAAAACCTCATTTTGTAGAATATTTAACATCATTCCTTCCAAATTCCATGGTTTTAGAAGTTACTTTTGTGGGTCCAAGTGTGTTCAAATATTGATAATCTTAATTCTGTGATGATCTAAAATGTGTAACGAATGTGATGACATAGTATAGTATACATTTACTGCAGTATAAATATATACCGCAGTTTTGAGAGACCTTTGCGAGGGTAGCGCTAAGACTATTGACACAGCTGACTTGAGTCAAAGAAAATTTAAAATTCAAAAAATCATTGCCTAGAGGCAGAAGTTCTCAGAAATAAATACAGTAACAGTGATGGAACAAAAACATCTTGGCCAACAATATATAAAGGAAATACAAGCTATTAAAAATATTTTATAATTTCCCTGTTTACCTCTATTTGCATTCATTTAGTTAATATTATTTTGTGCATTTTCCAGGACGGGCAAGGTCAAGGTGCCAGAACACATGGACCTGGTGAAGACTGGTCGTTTCAAGGAGCTGGCTCCCTACGACCCTGACTGGTTCTACGTAAGATGTGCTGCTATCCTTCGTCACATCTACATCCGTTCCCCAGTTGGAGTCAAGACTGTCACCAAAATCTTCGGTGGTCGCAAACGCAATGGAGTCACACCCTCACATTTCTGCAGGTAATTTTTCAATTTCAATTATTGTTAGTTCAATTTGCACTTTGCATAGAGGGGAAAGCTAAAGAAAAGATTGATGAATTCTGTGCGGGATCTTGAATAGTTTTATGCTTCAAAAAATGTATGGCTTGACAGCACAAATGATATGGAATTGTCAAAATTAAAGGCATTGTTGTTGATTGTGTGTAATGCAATTACCCTTCAGCTCTATTTACTTATTAAATTAGCTTTTGCCATTGGTCTCACATATGTGAAAGTCCAGCACTCCAAGGTTAAAAAGCCATCCCCGGTCAAGACATAGGATAGTTTTGTTGGTCCTTGTTGCCATAATTCATTAGCTTGAGCTTAATAGGGCTCGGTTTCTCATCGCTAAATTATTGTGACAAATTGTCATCTGCTGTGATGGGTTGAATGAATTTTCAACTGCCAATCACATCAGACAACCGGCGATTACGTTTACAGCCCGGTAATCGAGTGCTGGGAAACTGGGGGTATAGCTCTCGCCAAACATCTGCGCCGCCCTGAAGTTGGCTTTACGCCTGTGCGAGGCACGAAACAGTGCTGTTTTTGTATGAGATTTACTACTGTGCAGCCATTGTAGCCAACTTCAGGGCGGCAAAGAAGTTTGGCGAGGACTATAGGTGTGACAATGTAATAATCAGTGTTGCCTACCCATTTCTGATTATTTTAATTAGAATTTAAATCAAGTGTTCCAGCTTATCATGCCATTACTGAACAAGGCTATATTTTTATTTATTTGTATTTAGTTTCTTATGAATTTACTCAGGGCTCAATTTACTTGCAGTCCATGCTTTGCTATAAGCTGCTAGCTAAGCTGAGCAGTTTGCCAAAACTAGCTGGGCTAAGCAGTTGGTTGTTTAGTTAGTACTAGCTACCGACCACGGCTTCGCCTGCGTGGTGTTGTTAGTACTTCCACCAATATCTTTTAAAATATAGCCTGTGTTATTCTGATGTAAAAGCTATATTACTGTAAAGTTTTTGCGTGAAATAGTAACAAATAAGTCTTAACTATGATAATATGACTTTCTTTATTAAATTGAATGTGACATTGAATTTATTAATGTTTAATGAACTATATCATATTTATTTTGTTTTATTACTTGATTGTGCGGTAAAAAATTAATTTTTAGAAATAATAAATTAATGGTAATATGTTCAAACACAATGTATATTGTTAATAAATAAATGAAATGAAACCTACATCCATCCTCACTATTGTGTTTATAATAGTAGTTGGATGATGAATTAAATTTGCTGCCATTGGCCTCTTCCCATTGAGCCTATGAGGCCTGACTTGAAGTAGCTTTTTAGACTCGTATAATTGGCGTTTGTTTCATTGTATGCTTATTTGACCTTGTTAAGCGACACCGTCGCGCTCTTCTCAGTATGCATCCATGAAGCGTCTAGAAGTAAGCCTTAGGCACCATTTGGATCTACTACATGGTCAAAATAAAATAACTGCACTTGGAGCTTGTCAATGTCACTGACGTTCGACTCGCGCTATTGGCTCACGAGGGGAACGCGGGGCGCCGCACGGGTAGGCACTTGATGTACGAAGTGCAAAGTTATTTTAACTGTGCGGTAGTGTAGGTGTATGTCTAACTTGAAACCTGCCAAAACGTGATGCTATATGCAATACTTTCTTTAAATATATTAATGTTTAGATATCGCAACATCGACGACAAGACGTCACAAACTCTGAATGTGAAGGCATCCTAGTTGCATAAAAGCTGATGACTTAGACCATTAGTGGAGGTTGACCACCTTTTCTATAAAAAAAACATGTCTAATTTATGTTTTCAATCTTTTCCAGGTCATCTGGCAGCATCGCCCGCAAAGCTCTACAAGCCCTCGAGGCCCTGAAGATGGTTGAGAAGGTTCAAGATGGTGGTCGCATCCTCACTGTCCAGGGTAGACGTGATCTTGACAGAATCGCCGCTCAGGTCCGCCTAAAGGCTAAGCAGGCCGCCAAGCAGGCTGTCATCGTTCTGTAATTTTATGACAAATAAAAAAAATTAAAATCTTATACTGTTGTTTACTTCAAATCATGTGATAATCTTTTGTACGGGCACGAAACCAAAGGCGAACAGACAGAAGAGTTTTTGATCACCGTGACGCTCGGTCAACCGCGTCTTGCCGCTGGTTTCATGTTTATACTTTAGAAGTTCTGCGGTGAACGACACACTAGCATCAATATTCTCACAATGATTTTTTATTACAAGCTGCATTCATGAGACAAAACTGTCCCATGTAACCAACAGCACGGGTACAAATTTTCTGAAAGGGTATTGTAAACACTTTTGTTACAGAAGCTACAATTATTATTGTTCTTGTTTTGAAATATTAGGGGTAAACTTGCTCACCAAGTAACTAATAGTAATCACTACATAGTAAAAAAAAAACAATTCAAAGTGTAAAATGCGCATAATTTTTGAACGGCTGAACCGATTTCATGTAGGTACTCTGTTGTAGCTGTGCCACTTTATAAAAGTTCTCTGTGGACACGGCATCGGCAGTGCCGATTTCCATCAAACGGCTAGTTTTATGATTAACAGCGTTGCCATTGCTACGGCAATTGCCGTGTTCTACGGAAATTGGACGAAATTTAAGGGAAGTCTACGGCCTACGGCAGCAAATCTATTACCGTAGCAAAATCTACGGCAATTTGCAAAGGCCGTATTTTACTAAGTGCCAAAGCCAAAAATTTTAAAAATATAAATGTCAATATCTGGCAGGGACTAAAGAATGTGTCAGAAATTATGGTAAAGGTGACTGCAAAAAGTTTGTTCCAACTGAAGAAATGTTCGCAAAGATCAAAGATAAAAAAAAATACGAACTGAATAAAAATGAAAATGATTATGTGGAGAGTATCAGAAATTTATTTGGATAATTAAGAAACTTTTTGTAAGGTTTTTATTAATTTTATTAAAATGATGATAAAAAATAGTTTTGGTTGACTTTTTATTAATTAAAATGATTATAAAAATTAAAAACAAAAATGTATTATTCAATTTATGTGCTACGGCAGCCGAAGACATCCTTTCCTTAGAAACACGGCAATTTCCCCTACCGAACACGGCAGTCAAAAATTAGTCGCTGGCAACACTGATGATTAATATTCGACCACAGTCCAGTGCTGCCAAAAACTTCGTCTTAGCAAAAACGCTTTCCATTCCGAAGTCTGTGTCTTTGTTACCAATTGTTTTTAATTTTTGGACACTGACATCGGAAGAGAAAGTTATTTTTCGCTTTGTAGTGTTTTGCTTTGGAAGTAGGTTTTTTTTTTTGTTAAATAGTTTTTATAGTTTTGGCTGGTACCTCAAACCGCAATGAAAAACATATAGGTATTGACAAAGTCCATCTCACGACGATTCCAATAAAGCCCAAACAAGATTAAGATACATAGTTTTATTTCGGAGTTCCAGTGCCTACCTTCCGACTTCATCATCAGATCAGTTCGATGGTACCATTTTCATAAGAACCAATTATTTATAAGTAGGTATTTGAGTCATCATAGTCGGTTGTTCGGAATTCGAGATATCTTGACCCGTGACATACCTATCACTAAGGAGTTCCAGTGACCCTCTGTGGTCTTCTTCATCAGTTCCTCTTTACCAAATGATACTTCCGAGTGCAAATGATTACATTGTTGATGAAAATTCTAAAACCACTATGCGTATGCTATATTTGAGGAGTGCCCTCGATTTCTCCCTATATCAGATTCTGACTTGATGGCCATGGGACCACCTGAAAAGTATACCCTTTCAAACAAAGAAGAATTTTCCAAATCGGTCCAGGCGTCTTTGAGTAATCGAGTAAAATAAATTACAAAAATTACAACCGACTTCCAAACAAAAACACTACAAAGTGAAAAATAACTTCAATTTCGGAAGTCGGTGTTCCTGTTTACGTTTCTTCATTTTTTGACACCGACTTCCGAAATTGAAGTTATTTTTCACTTTGTAGTGTTTTTGTTTGGAAGTCGGTTGTAATTTTTGTAAAAAGTTTTTTTATTTTTCACTTTTTAGTTTTGGTACATAATGGACCAGGTCTATAGGCTAGGTACCTACGCGTATAGTGCCCAAAGTGAAGCTAGAATAGATTAACCCAATAACATGAAACTTAAACGAAACCAGTGCAATGAGAGTATACCAGGGTGAACTGTTCACACCTGCGTACCCCTTAAGAACGTACCAGTGTGATGTTATGTTATGAAATGGTGTAAACAATAAACAGACATGCGATTGGATCTATCCAGAGTAATTTGCCGTCATTTATTGAAGAGTTCTGATGTATTTCTCCGAAGTTCTTCATCAGATCTTGATGAAAATTAAATGGGACCACATGACAAGCACCCGCTTTCAAATTAAAAAAGAATCATCAAAATCGGTTCACCCAATAAAAAGTTCTGAGGTAACAAACATAAAAAAAAAAACAGTCGAATTGAAAACCTCCTTTTTGCGAAGTCGGTTAATAAAAAGAGATTGCGATAAATTGAAAAACTGCTCCTTTTTTTGAAGTCGGTTAAAAAGCGCTAAATGGTCGCTGCCAAAAAGTCTGTATTCGGCGCCAAATTCAAACAAAATGCCCAATAATTTGAGACTAGGCAATGACTAGGCATGTTTAAACGTATTTTACTCGACTGCCAAAGGAGGGTAATGTGTTTATCAGTCTATGTAGGTATGTTTGTTCCTATGTGGCGTTCTAGAGACCAAACGCTTTGGCCGATTTTGATGATTCTTACGTTAATCGATTCTACATAACCCTGCGAGTGTCAGGGGCTACATTAAAATTGAAAAATACAAAAGTGGCGGCATTTGGGCGCCATGGTTTGGGGGTCCAATTTTTTTTTTTACATCCTATTCCATCGCATGAGGTATCAAAATAAAGGGTTTTAAGAGTAGATTTAAAAAATATATAACACTTTTAAGTGTAAACGTACATAATTTCTAAAAAATATGTTATCTAAAACGTTTTAAATAAAAAAAAGTTAATTTGAAAAATCAATAAACTCGGTAGCTTAAAAAGCGAACTAAAAAGACGTAAACAAGAAGAAAATCATGCTGTGCAGTCGGAGGATGCATATTCGCGAGGTGGCTGACCAAAACCAGATGTATGACTGGTGACTTTTTAAGCAGTCGGGTTTTTTGAATTAACTTTTTATTTTAATATTGAATCAAAATATGTCATATAAAAGAAATACATACATAATAGTACTAGTTTCGTAAAAATAAAATAATGAATAACGTGATAATGTATTTATTTTACAAAATAAAGGAACTAAGTTAATTCATCATCGTCAGATTCTACCACAGTCAGAGTAAGAGTCAGAGTCATATCAGTTTTGGACTTGAATTTATATTTATCTGTGGATGAAATTTTCCTCAACATGTCGTTTGGAAGTTGATAGTTTGCGCAGTTACTTTTTATAAAAAGAAAGTCCAAAGTTTCAAACAGCGCTAGATTTAGCGTTAGGCGCTAGAAGAGCCTATGAGCCTCTTCTTCAAGAAGGGTGACAATGCCCTACTGAAGAACTATAGGGCCATCTCAGTTCTTAGCCATGTGCTCATGTCCAAAGATAACTTGGCCATGTCTACAAGCTGTTTTCATGAGTCATTACGAATCGTCTCGCACGCAAGTTTGACGATATCCAAGCTCCCGAACAAGCCGGATTCCGTAAAGGCTTTAACAACGTAGACCACATACATACGCTGCGGCAGGTTATACAGAACACCGAATAGAGCGCCCTGCCCCTCTGCTTAGCGTTTGTGGACTACGAGAAGGCCTTCGATTCGATCGAGACTTGGGCTGTACTGCAGTCTCTCCAATGGTGCCAAATCGACTATCGGTCCATCGAAGTGTTTGCACAAAAACGCCACCATGTCAGTCCTTCTTCAGGATCAGACCTCAAAACCAATCCTTCTCCAGCGCGGCATGAGACACGGAGACCTCATTTCTCCGAAACTTTTCACCGCTACACTGGAGGATGTTTTCAATCATGGTCACGGCTGAGACCATGGAGGACCTCAGTACAATGCTCGATGACCTCAGTACTGCTGCGCTGGAGGATGTATTCAAGGTTCTGGATTGGAGGGGGCTCGGCATCAACGTGAATGGCGAGTACATTACTCAAGTTCGGTTTGCAGACGACATAGTGGTCATGGCTGAGACTATGGAGAGCCTCAGTACAATGCTCATTAGAGCATTGAGAACCTCAGTAGAGCTTTCGAAAGAGTGGGTCTTAAAATGAACATGGACAAAACCAAGATCATGGTGAATGCCCATACATCACTAACTCCTATCAAGGTCGGAGACTCTACACCCGAAGTTGTAGACGAATATGTCTATCTGGGACAAAAGGTCCAGTTGGATAGGTCTAACTTCGAGAAGGGGGTTAACCGTCGAATCCGACTCGGCTGGGCGGCGTTTGGGAAGTTGCGTGGTATCTTCTCGTCCAATTTACCGCAGTGTCTCAAGACAAAAGTCTATGACTAGGGTGTGTTGCCAGTGATCACCTATGGGACCGAGACGTGATCGCTCACAATGGGCCTTATCAGAAAGCTTAAAGTCACCCAAAGTGCAATGGAGACGGCTATGCTCGGAGTTTCCTTGCGTGTTCAATTCAGAAATGAGGATATCCGCAGGAGAACCAAAGTTACTGACATAGCCCGAAGAATTGCCAAACTTACGTGGCAGTGAGTACATTGCTCGCAGAATGGATGGCCAATGGAGCCGAAAAGTTCTGGAATGGCGACCGCGAACCGGAAATGATACGTTGGAAGGCCTCCCTCTAGGTGGACCGATGACCTGGTTAAGGTTGCGGGAAGGCGCTGGATGCGAGACGCACGGGATTGGTCAATGTGGCGACGCCTGGGGGTGGTCTATGTCCAGCAGTGGACGTCTTTTGGCTGAAATGATGATGATGATGAATTTATTTGAGCCTTAAGTGAACTATTTTTGTCGTTTTTCTTTGTATTTGACTTTTTTCGTTTTATTTGTTATATTTTAAGTTATTGCACTGCTTTTTTGTATATTTGAATTATTGTATAGGTATATAAAGTAAAATAAAATAATTTCATGTTAATTTTCCTTTTTCTATGGCAACCCTGCGTAATTTTGAGTATTATATAAAAAATGCTCCGTGTACTTGTAATAATAATTTATCGAGGTAGTACAATAAAAAAATACAGCAAAATAATTTTGTCCATCTAGCTTATTCCAGCCGAAATATTGTGCGCTGGTCGTAGTTGGTCCGGCCCAACCAACCGACAACTGTATACACTTCCGGATTTCGTAGGTACGGAGTAGACCATATTCGATGCGCAAACAAGCGGACCGAGGCGGACACAATTAATAATAATAATGTCATTGGTTCCAGTTCTGAAATGTTGGGGTCTCAGATTACGAAAGTTGGGGTAAGGTTAAGTAAGTGAGGCTAATATAAGAACCAATAGAAGAGAGCCAAGTTAAGGCACAATGCTCGCAAGACGGATAGCTGTGATGAAGTCGAAAGGTTCTGAAGAATTGCAGCCTAAAGATGTCCTACTACTGGACATACACGTCACTTAACCCCAACCAACGTCTGGTCCTCACATTCACAGATTTCCGCTACATGTATTGCTTCTTTTTAAAATATCGCGTACAATTTTATCTGTGATCCACTTTATTGCGTTTTTGCTGATCATGTTCGATTCCCAGGTAAGCCAAACGGTTGTTGGGATTTTCCCCAAGGAATTTCGCAGGCGAACCGTACCTCAAGAAGTAAACGAAGTCGTTGGGCTTTCGCCTAGATCAGTCCTCGGTCCAGTCATGTCAAATTAACTTGCCACCGTGGACTATTAGAGCGAGAGAAGGGGCAGTCCATCTATGCGCAGACTACCTAGAGATCATCTATGTTAAAAACACAGCTGTTTGCTACATAGACATATTAAATAGTATGGACTGGAAATACCTACGAAAAAAAGGTGCCTACCTAAACCTTAAAATGTCACATAAAATGGCTGCCGATGCTATGGTTGTGTGAATCAAGGAACACACACACACTCACAAATCTCAATAATACAATAAGTAAACAACCATTTGACAGCAGGCCTACCACGAACACAAGCACAAAAATCGTCACATAATATGCCGGTTAAGGCACTTACCTACAACTGTCACTACGTCACAACAAAATGTTGCCATTATGAGCAACAACTGAAATATTGTTGTCTCTTTTATCAAATACGATTACTGTATTGGAAAGAATGAAACAACACGATGTTTCACATTCTGTATCGTATTTCACTCATATTTGTATAAGCTAATGTATGTATAGAACATCGCGGCGCCT
This sequence comes from Orthosia gracilis, assembly GCA_947562075.1. Classification (NCBI taxonomy): domain Eukaryota; kingdom Metazoa; phylum Arthropoda; class Insecta; order Lepidoptera; family Noctuidae; genus Orthosia; species Orthosia gracilis. Next base: position 38,758,995 of record OX387265.1, on the reverse strand, counting down.
CCATGTTTTTCCTATCTCAATGGTTTGCTATTATACTCACACATAATATACACACAATATTATACTCTACTGGTATTGGCCGCCATGACAGAAAGTCAGTGGCAGCAGAAATATAGATTCGAGTGAAGTTCGGCGGCTGTTAAAATTATATGCAAATTGAAGGCGGAACCACACTTACGTGTCGTGGCGTGGTGTGGCACGGGATTTACAATCAAACGACTCTGTACTCAGCCTACGTTATAGCACAACGAGTTTTGTAGCTTATCAACTGCATCAGAAGGCGCCACGCCACGACACGACACGTAAGTGTGTTTTCGTCTTAATTCCTAGTGAATATCTAATATATAAAATTCTCGTGTCACAGTTTTCGTTGCCATACTCCTCCGAAACGGCTTGACCGATTTTGATGAAATTTTTTGTGCTTATCCGGTATCTATGAGAATCGGCCAACATCTATTTTTCATCCCCCTAAATGTTAGGGGTAGTCCACCCACAAATTTTTTATTTTATTTTTTAGACAAAATTTTTAATTTCTATTTTTTTATGATACAACATACAAAAATACATACAATCCTCAATTTTCACCCTTTTATCACCAACCCCTAATTTTTAATAGTCATTTTAGTAATTTAATCATTTTTCGCGAGGGGGATCGCGAGAGACTAGGTAGGGTAGGTAGGGTTGGTAGGGTTGGTATGGTTAGTAGGGTTGGTAGGGTTGGTAGGGTTGGTAGGGTTAGTAGGGTAGGTAGGGTAGGTAGGGTAGGTAGGCTAGGTTGGGTAGGTAGGGTAGGTAGGGTAGGTAGGGCAGGTAGGGTAGGTAGGGTAGGTAAGGTAGGTAGGGTAGGTAGGGTAGGTAGGGTAGGTAGGGTAGGTAGGGTAGGTAGGGTAGGTAGGGTAGGTAGGGTAGGTTGGGTAGGTAGGGTAGGTAGGGTAGGAAGGGTAGGTGGGGTAGGTAGGGTAGGTAGGGTAGGTAGGGTAGGTAGGGTAGGTAGGGTAGGTAGGGTAGGTAGGAGGGTAGGTAGGGTAGGTAGGATAGGTAGGGTAGGTAGGTAGCGTCTTTTTATGGCAAAACAAAGTTTGGCGGGTCAGCTAGTTGTGATATAAAATTAGTGTAGTTTTGTGTCTCAACAGTCTACGCAACTGGACAATATATGAAATCATTGACAGAAGCGATCTCGAGATAGTGCAGCGGATAATTTTATTGTAGTATTGACTACCTCCGCAAAGTTTACTGGGCGGCCTGACTCAATACAATTTGCTGCCAAATAATCCAAAAAATATTAGAATATGTTACATCCGCATTCTAATGCATATTAAAATATGTTATAACCCACCTATATATCCGACTCAAAGACTTGTATCTATGGTCATGAACAATAATTAAAAAAAACCCTTCCCTTCATCAAGAACGAAACGTTGGAGTTTTTGGCGGGATTTTTTCGAGTGTAGTTCAGCGGCTGTTAATATTATTTGCAAATTGATTCCTAGTGGATTTTGTGATATAAAATTGGTGTAGTTTTGTGTCTCAACTGTCTATGCAACTGGACAATATTTGAAATCATTAACAGAAGCGATCTCGGGATAGTGGGGCCCAGAATTTTATTGTAGTATTGACTACCTCTGCAAAGCTTACTGGGAAGGCTGATTCGATACAATTTGCTGCCAAATACTCCAAAAAAGCATTAGAATCTGTTACATCCGCATTCTAATGCATACTAAAGAATTCAAGAAGAAAAAAATACTGATGACTAGGCAGCATGGTCTCAGACCTTAGCCTGTTCCGTTAGTAAAAAAAAAAAAAAAACGAAACGTCAATAATGTCAAAATCAGTCAAAATTCGTCGTCATATTACTAACTTCACGTCAATCAGAATTTGTATCGTTTCGTTTAGCGCAGTCACGCAGTTTCCAGCAGTTTCATTGAAATATTGGATTCGATTGGATGTGTTTGGATATGCAGTGATTACAAAATGTTGTTGGCATTTGGACGCGGTATCGGCTTTATTGTTCTAGTGTGTTTGTTGTCATGCGTTGTTTCTTTGCGTCAGTATGGGACGCCGGGAGACACTTTATACGTGGCGGAGGATTCGCAACAGAGTCGAGGAAAATTGCAAGTTATCAATAGATTCGCCGAGAGTGAAGACAGCTCTCATTTTGAAAGGAGAAAACGCGAAGCGACAACGTTAACAAGTCCCGCTATACAGAAAAACATAAGTACATGGGTAATGGTCCATATCCTTATTAAATACGATTGTTCCCCTTTGTTGCTTTGATTTATACTTCTAGAACCCGTATTTATCGTCCCACTATTTATATTTTGTCGCATTGTTTACGTAGCAATAAGTGTTCACTTTCTACTATTTTTATCATGAATGACGACGTCTTTTGTCTGAAGACTGAAGTTTCAGCTTAGAAGTTCATGTACATGCATTATTTATATTAAGTAATAAACATACTTATTTTTAATTAGGCGTAAATTGTCTTAATGACTAAGCATTTCTTAAGGTATTTTTTATCAGGTACCTGATAAAATTAAATTAAAATTAAGTGTAGGTACATAAATGATTTAGGTATTATGTCTGTTTTTTGCCAAATTAGAAGTTGGTTACCAATTCTTAATAATTATCTTTAGCATACTTATAAGCATATTGCATTTTACAGTTTGTAATTACTGAGAGTTATTTTAATATCGAATCCTCTTTGCAATATAGAACTTTCTACTTTGCTGTTCAATCTAACAATCAGTAATCATTTTTCAAGCACTGAGTTTACACCACACTTTCACTTTAAAAAAATGTGAAACTTACTTTCTGAAATTAAAAAGTAATCTCTTCCACAGACAACACATCTAAATGACAGCCATCAGCAGCTGATGGTCCACTGGGTTGGTGAGGGGTCCAATGTCATCATCTGCCTAGCCAGGGATTCAAGTCCTAGGAACAAAGGGGGAGTGTCACCATCAGCACTCTTCATTTCCTATGATTATGGCAAGAATTTCACCAATAAGACAGAGAACTTCAAATTGGGAAATGACCCTGATAGTGGATATGCACAATTGGATAAGTTCTACAATCATCCCAAGTATCCTGAGTTTGTGAGTATTTTTTTAAAGCCATCTTTTTATAATGCAATTTATGGGACTGCAAATTAATGTATCATCTTACATTCCTAAAACGCTTACACATACATTTTTATTCTATTTGGGTAGTTATTATAATTACATATTGCCAGATGTTATCATAATTAATTCTCCTTTACGGATCGAATATAAAATATAATACCAATCAATTAACATTTATTTATTGACAACTTTTTTATCAACCATTTGTAATGAGTTTTTATTTCTGATATTGATTTTAATGGTACATCCTGTCTGTTAATTATAGGACTTTATGTGTGGGGGAGTACCCTAAGTATTAAAGTTGCTGTAAGGACTAAATTACTCTGTAAGCTATTACATAGTTACTTGTATCAGGAAGTTATTTAATACAAATATATCTTGGAATCTTATCCTTTGTATGATTTAGTATAAACAGGAAACTGAAAACGTTTTCCTACACAATCTGTTGGACTAGTTAATATTAAATATTGGTTTTACAAATAATGGTGATACCTATAAAAATAATTCTTAATTAATATATTGTCATATTGTCCCAATGTTGGGAAAAGCATGTTCTATTACTATTTTTTTTCTTTTTTTATAGGCTTCCGCTTGACCACTATCTCACCTTAGATAAATAAAAAAAAATATATGTATAAATAGATACATATTAAAAATGAACATAATTGTTGTTTTGAGCATGTATGTAATACATGTATACATATACAGGGTGTCCCAGAAATCGACGTCAATCCGTAAATGGGTGATAGACCAAGTTATAACAGTTCTCAGAAAAATACGAAAAAAAATCTATCTCATGTTTTTAAAAAATTATGTTCACTTTAAAAATTTACTAAAAAAATCAATCCCTGTAATGGTTCTTTAACTCCAATTGCTACAAATCCCATAATTTATCTAATTTTTTTATTATTATGTAATCTTGAATAATGCTTGTGTAGATTTTTGCCTAAAATTCAAAGCCAACTCCTCCTACTTGGAAGAAAATTAAACTTTTTCAAAACCAAATTATTCAAATTTACTATTTCGCCCAACTTTAACTGACTGTACTGAAAAAAAAATGTACTACGCTAGTTTGGCAAGTAACATGAAAAATTGGCGCATTTAATAAGGATTCAAAAATGGTGTAACACTTGCTAGATTACGTTTTCAATAATTGGTCAATTTTTTTTTTGTAAATAGCTTCGGTTTTTACACAAAATGTCCATACTTCCTTAAAATGACTTTAGCTTACCTAAAGCTTTGCTAAACTCCGTTTCTAGTTCGATAGAGACGTTACGTAATTTAAGAGCAAAGTTATGATAGTGACTCAACCTTTTTACTTTAAGTCAGGACCAGTTTTCTCATCTTAGAAAAAAAAACAAATTATCAGATTTAACTGACTTTTTTAAGAAGATGTCGTGCTTGCATTGCCGTCGAAGGAAGGCAGTTTGAACATTTATTGTAATAAAAAAAAATTAAATCTGATAATTTGTTTTTTGTGTATATAATGTCTTGCTCTTGCTCAGATTCCGATTCATGGTCTTCCACTTCTAAATTGTCAATTTCTCCGTCCGAGCTTGATTCGGCTTCATTTACATCATTTCCGACATCATCTTCCGCCAGCCACGATTCAATTAGTGCATCGCGTGCATTGTCCATTTTATTTTTCTAAAACAAACATTATATAAGTAAACATTACAACAACAAAACAAAACAAAATAAGGCATTTTTCTATCTAAAATAAACTAAAAAATAATAAATCAATGTATAAAAAATACTTACGTGATTGGTCGCGCGGAGAACAATTGTAGTCCACACTCTTTACTGAGCTCCTGTGACACAACCGCGCGAGTCCTACACTTGCGCTGCACTCAGCACTGAGCGCGTCGCGTAATCATTCATTTGAAAGTACCTAGAGGCGCAACAAGTTAGCGCAAATCGATTATTGGAAATGATCGATTTTGTGTAGGTGGATTACATGTAGTCCACGCGACCACTCCAGGGTTAAGCGGAATCCAGCGGAGTTTTTGCGTCGTTTTGTAACCGTCGATGAAACCTGGATCCACTGGTACACACCAGAGACCAAGGAGCAATCAAAACAATGGATCCAGACCGGGGAACGTGCTCCAAAGAAGGCGAAAACTGTAAAATCGGCCGGAAAAGTTATGGCCACCGTTTTCTGGGATTCACAAGGTGTGATCTACATCGATTACCTCGAGAAGGGTAAAACAATTACAGGGCTTTACTATGCCGATTTATTGGGCCGATTCGACGCCGAATTAAAGAAAAATCGACCCCATCTGGCGAAGAAAAAAAAGTGCTGTTTCACCACGACAACGCACCGGTTGACACGTCTGCCGCTGCCATGGCCAAATTGGTCGAATTACGCTACGAATTGCTGCCCATCCACCGTATTCTCCAGATTTGGCCCCTTGTGACTTCTTTCTGTTTCCTAATCTGAAAAAATCACTCGCCGGGAACAGATATGGATCGAATGAGGAGGTCATCGCCGCCACGGAGGCCTATTTTGCAGAGTTTGAGAAAAAATATTTTTCCGACGGGTTAAAAAAGTTGGAGCATCGCTGGGCTAAGTGTATCGAACTAAAAGGAGACTATGTTGAAAAATAAATTGCCACTTTTCCAAAATTTTCGTTTACTTTTTGTAGGCTAACTATTTATTGAATGACCCTCGTATGTAATAGTAGGAATAAATAAATGATTGTTCGAAAATTGGATTGCAAGATACTTTTCTATTGATAAAATAACTTTCAACCAATATTCCAGATGTGCAGGTGTAAATAAAAAAAAACATTACAATCTCACTATGAATCATTGATATAATGGTATTATATTAGTTTGGCTTATTTGGTAATTGGCTTTTATCTTTTATGAACTTGATAGCAATACTTTTATGCATTTACCCTCAGTTTTTGTTATGAACATTCTGCATTGTTCAAATGGAGTATCTGTATCTATAAGTTTATAAATTAATAACCAAAGTAGCCATTAATTTATTTTGACTTTAATGTAAGTTCCGGTACCACAATTATATTATTATAATAATACAATAGTTTCAAATCACATTCTTATCAAAAAACCTTATTGTGCTTTATAACAAAAGACCTAATCATGATGTAATTTATTTGTTTACTTCAGTATGTATAAGAACATTGCCTGTTCATATTTTAACAACAAACATTGATAACAATGTTTATCAAAAGATAGACACTTTATTTACTGTTTTTAAATCTGATTTTGGTGATAGTTTAGTAAGAAAAGTACTTTTATCAATAGGCATATTACATTCACAGTAAATTATGTCAAGGATGACCATAATGGTTTAGAACATTGCAGTTTAAGAACACAAAAATTATAAAGAGTATGGTTTGATGGTATGGCCATGTGGAGAGGACGAATAAAAGACTACTAACAAAAGGTATAGACTACAAGGCAGACATGAGTGGAAACGTCGGGAGGGTATGCCCTAACAGTATATTCATGGATCTTATTGGTGAAGTCCTTCAGAAAGGCTCGCATAACCGGCTGCGGCGTGCGTGTATGACTATTATTAATTTTATTTATTTATTTATTATATTTTTTACACATCTACTTTTTACATTTTTAAATATTTCTTTATAAAAACAAATCATAAAAAAAAACATTTAAAAATATAAAAAATAATGGTGGTCCACCGGTGTCGGGAGCAGGGTCCAAGCTACCGGTGGTTAGGACTCCAGAGACAGGAACCTCCTCACAATGCGAGCCGTATCGAGGAGTACTGCCTTCTGTATCAGGCCCTTGATCCAACCGTGTAATGACAGCCTCGACAGATGGTCGTCGAGGCTCTTGGCCATCAGGCCGTTGGCCGTAACAACAATCGGCACAATGATTGCCGAGTCCACATTCCACATGTCGACAACCTCGTGTGCTAAGTCGAGATACTTGATTTGTTTCTCTTTCTCAGCTTTCACGAGGTTCTCGTCATGCGGGATGGTGACATCGATTATCATTGTGCGACGCGCTAATCGGTCTATCACCACTATATCCGGCTTATTGGCGACAATAGTCCTATCAGTGATGATAGACCGATCCCAGTACAATGTGACATGGTCATTTTCGAGAACTGGGTCGGGCACATACTTGTAATACGGTACCTCAGAATCCACTAGATTGTACTTCAAAGCAAGTTGCTGGTGAATAATCCTGGCCACTTGGTTATGCCTGTGTAAGTACTCGCCGTTAGCCAGACGAGAACAACCAGAGACTATATGTCTGATGGATTCACCCGGACGGTGGCATGCCCGACACATGTCAACCGTCCCGTCCCTCATTATATGTCTCCGATAGTTATTCGTCAGGATAACTTCGTCCATAATTGATTGCACAGACAAAACCTTCAGTTTCCCCGAAAAGGTCACCGAAACGTAGCCAGGACACAGACGCTTGAAAATCTACATCGGGCCCATGGAGAGCCCGATAGAAGCGCCCGTGTAGCTCCTTGCCTTGCCATACCTCTTTGCGTTCATCAGTAGTTAGTATTACAGGTTTGCGCCAGTTCTCTTTAGCCATGGACAACGGGATGAATCCCTTGTCCACTGCGACCACATCCCGGTGCATACCCACTTCAGCTTTTAAAAATTATTCTCTGAGACTGCACACTTCGCGGTTGTGAAGAGTCTTGGCGTTTAAAAAGCCTCGACCCCCACACTTCCGCGGAATGTACAGTCTCATCACCGATGATCGTGGGTGATGCATCCGGTTTGCGGTCAGCAGTGTCCGGACTCTCCTGTCGAGGGCGTCGAGCTCGGTCTGAGTCCATTTGAGTATGCCGAAAGAGTACATCAAAACCGGCATGACCCAACTGTTGAAGGCGCGCACCTTATTTCCGCCTGATAAAAGGCTATTTAATACCTTTTTCAGGCGGCCAAAGAAACGCTCCTTCAGCAGTTGCTTCATGTTAGTACTGTTGATGCCCAACGCTTCCGACATACCCAAATACTTGTAAGTTTCAGTTGAGGAGAGGTGTCTAAGGTGTATGGAATCAGAGAGTTGAATTCCCTCGGATTCCATAATCTCCCCTTGCTTTACATGCATGACTGCACATTTATCCACACCAAATTCCATCCTGATGGAGTTACTGAAGGTTTCAGTTAACTTCAGTAACTCCGTCAGTTGGAATTTGTTGGGGGTAAAGAGTTTCAGATCATCCATGTAAAGGAGGTGAGATATGACCTGACCACCTCTTCTCAACCGATAGCCTAAACCTGAATCCTCCAGCAGTGTACTTAAAGGATTCAGGGCTAAGCAGAACCAAAGTGGACTCAAACTGTCGCCCTGAAATATCCCCCGCTTAATCCATACAGGCTCATCATTTTATTTATTATTATTATTATAGCTGTATGAACGTAAATGTAACAAAAAGAGTAGGTATGTAAGGATCGTAGCAGATAGTGTTTTGTAGTTTCTGCCTACCCCCGTATGTATGTGTATATGTAATACATTACTCTACCGTCATTCAAACCATGCATACATGTTAACAGGATTTAAAGAAATTTTATTCATTAATTTATTATCATAAGCGAAACATGACGATTACATAGATGTCTTGAGATAAATGAGAAGTAGAATGATCTCGCTCGGAATCCTTACAAGAAGGTTTATCCTTAGAAAAACAGATAGGCGCATTCATATCACGTCATGAGTTTAATGAACTTTATGTATGTATTTATCATGAAATGTCAAGAGAAATAAATAGGTAAGACATTGTTTGACCATACCACTCATTCTACTTAACACTGAGTGGTGTCATGTCATGGTGTGGCCAAATAATACCTTGACTTATATATAGGTAGTGTAATTATAACAACTCTTTATTACCTTCCAGCATTTAATTAATATTCATATGTTTTAGATAGTGTCTTTTTAGAGATCTGGCGAAATAGACCGAGACGTAACGCACCGGATCAACTCGGGATGGATGAAATGGCGACAGGTCACTGGAACAACTTGCGACCCACGGATGCCCCTAAAGTTAAAGGGGAAAATCTACAAGTCCGTGATTAGACCTGTCGTACTGTATGGATCAGAATGTTGGGCTGTGAAAAAGATGGATGAAAAGAGATTGCATGTAGCAGAGATGAGAATGTTGAGATGGATGTGTGGAGTGACGAGAATGGATAAAGTGAGAAATGAGTATATTAGAGGAAGTTTGAAAGTGGCGCCAGTGACAGAAAAGTTGAAAGGAAACCGTTTGTCCTGGTATGGTCATATGATGAGGAGGGATGAAACGCATGTTACTAAAAGAGTTATGAATATAAATGTGGATGGATGGAGAGGGAGGGGACGGCCAAAGAAAAGATGGATGGACTGTGTGAGGAGTGATATGAAAGAAAAGGGAGTCAGTGATAGCGTGACGGGGGACAGGACGGTATGGAAGAAGAAAACGTGTTGCGCCGACCCCAAGTAACATGGGACAAGGGCAGGAAGAAGAAGAAGTGTCTTTTTAGAGATCTAACATTCGTATTATTTTTACCCGACTGCCGAAGAAGGTTAATGAGTTTATCAGTCTGTATGTATGTTTGTTCCTATGTGGCGTTCTAGTCACCAAACACGTTGTCCGATTTTGATGATTCTTACTTCAATCGATTCGTCTTAACCTTGCGAGTTTCACTTACTACATAAAAATTGGAAAATAGAAAAATACTTACCCTACCCTACCTATTCTACCCTACCTACCCTACCCTACCCTACCTACCCTACCTACCCTACTCTACCCTGCCCTACCCTACCTACCCTACCCTACCCTAATTAATAATGGTAAAAGTAATAAAGAGATCTGGCCGACCGTAATGACGAACATGTGAAAAAAAGAAAAAAAGAAAGGATAAAAAGTATCCTATGTTCGTCTCCTGGTTCTAAGCTAAATCCCCACCAATTTTCAGCCAAATCGGTTCAGCCGTTCTTAAGTTATAAATAATGTAACTAAAACGACTTTCTTTTATATATATAGATTATATGTTTGAATGTAACCAATTCGAAAAAAAAAATGTTAACTAAAAAGTTATAATTAAAAAAAGATAATTAAAAAAATCAAAAACCCGACTGCTTACGAAGCGAACTAAAAATACGTAAACAAGAAGAAAATTTTGCTGTGTAGTCGGAGAATACAACTGGTTTAGGTCAGCCAGCTCGCGAATATGTAACCTCCGACTGCACAGCGTGATTTTCTTGTTTACTTCTTTTTAGTTCTTTTGTTGTACGTGCAATTTCTTTGATGCCAGTTAACACACTTTTATAACAAATCGAAATATTTTGAAGGAAATTCCTAATCCATTGCTTTTGCTTCCTATGTTTAATAAGTCCGTCTGTTACACAACACAAAAAACCCAATAAATGTTATTGAATTACCAAAATGTAAGGCACTGCCGATCGAGTGATACCTGTAATACATATCACTCAGGGTAATACCCACAGACATAAATCTAACTAGACAACGCAAGTCCCCCATCTGTATGAAAACCAAGCGTGCCACTTTTTCACAAACAATTTTTTAAAAACAAATTTACTTACCATTGAAAGAAAACATTTCCAATGCCTCGGCCAATTTTTTCTATACATTATTTACAGCTCAATATGGCATATAAAGGCATTTTTATAGATTTCGGTGGATTTCCGGAGCCGATAATGCTAAATGAAAAGTTTAGACAATCATTGAGCGTAACTTTACTCCGTTTTTTGGCACGCGAAGTACATACAATCGCGTCATCTAGTTAGATTTATATCTGTGGTACTACCGTATTACCCCGCAAGTATCGAACGTAACGGATCCGCAATAGTTATAGCACAATAAAGAAGTTGTAGTACGTTGTGGAGATAATGGCCTCTAATAAGCCAGGTAACAGAACTTGAGGTCATTCACACCCAGGTACAAAACATATGGCAAACTCACCTTAATAACATAGCGTCTTTACACTTATTACCATAAAAATAACACTGTAAATAATGTTTGGCAAATGCTGTATTCGCACCATAATTTAATAATGCCGTTAAACTTTGTCTGTCTATGTGTTTACAGTTGGGTATGGTATGTCAGGCGGGCCGAAATAAGCTAGTTTTTAGGGTTCCGTACCCAAAGGGTAAAAACGGGAGCCTATTACTAAGACTCCACTGTCCGTCTGTCTGTCAGTCACTAGGCTGTATCTCATGAACCGTTATAGCTAGACAGTTGAAATTATCACAGAAGATATATTTCTATTTTTGCTATAACAACAAATAACAGAATACAATAAATATTTAAGTGGGGCTTCTATACAACTAACGTGTTTTTTTGCTCTTTTTCGCGATAGTGGTACGGCACCCTTAGTGCGCGACTCGCACTTGGCCAGTTTTTTTGTACCTACGCTCCAACGCAGTTAGAGCTTACTAAATCCGGTGCCCAAACATGTATTCAAATCATTTTGCTCATGTAGACGAGAAATAAATTACGAATAGACACTTGTCACGATCTTTTAAATACATACTGTCTCTGTTTCGTCCACGTACAAAGGTTTACATACATAACACGACTTTATTCCCTGAAAAGTTACACAAGTTCACCAGTTATGTTTAAATCCCAATAACCAAGAGGGCGAGCTAATTCTCATCAACAGGGAAAAACCTCTGACTCCGGGCTGCTATTGAGAAATTCCAAATGGAAATCCCAATAACAGTGCCCGACCCGGAACTTGAATCCAGGACCTAATGAGGCCAACCGCAGGAGACGTCCCGGTCGTCTAAAATCGCAAGACGATTCCCGGCCACCGTAGGCTCGGGCTTGCGGACGGCGAGTAACGGGTAGTTTGCCGTCCTATAAGGACCAGGCCCGATTCGACGGCGCGTTGTGTTCCACGCGCGCCTCAAAGAGATGTCAGCAAAACTGACGGGGTCCGCTAGGGCTGATGCCTGTCAAGTTCGCGGTTAAATTTGAAAAAGAGTTACCGCGGCCCTGGATCAAGCAACTGAAGGAACACGGGTGGGTTTTAGTCAGTAAAAGTCTGACACGTCCTCCCGCTTCACCTAGAGCGGGAGAAGTCATTGGATGAATTCCCAAACAAAAAGAGGGCCCTAATGAGGCACTAAAGCAATGAGCCAGTTTACATATATGCATAGGTTTAAGTAGGTACAGCAAAATTCGCCATTATTAATTCCCGCCATTTAATCTAACAATAATATCCCGTATTCTCGCAACAATGATATCTAAAACACCAGAATTCAACAAATAAATCAGCTATTTCGATAAAAGTACTACTGCAATAGCGAATTAAGACTCGGTTAGTCATCTTGACGTCATACTCGTTTCCTTTTTGTTTTTAATTATGGATGTGACCTAACGCAGCTTCCGATGTCCGATTGATAATTAATTTCATGTTAATTTCAAAGAGATATATTTCTATATTGAAATAAACATTTTTATTTTCAACTAACTATATAAATAGAGACATCAATCGATGAACAATTCATCATCAGCATCTATGCTGAAAAGCAGCCGATGAAGTTTTTTGCTCCATTGGTGTAAAAGCTGTATGGCGTTCCATTCCAATGCGAGGATAAAATGAATCAATAATTCTGCCCAAGCCATCATCTTGAGTGTTTACTTCCTTCCTTGCTTTATTATTTTTCATTCACTCCATTCATAATTTCTCACAAACTTGCTTTTAAAACTGTACACATATTGCCACTTAGACAGTATTTGTAAGTACTTATTCCCTTTTCTTTCTCAGGGCGTATTCGTGGACTCGACGAACAAGAAACTGTTCTACACGAGCGACAATGGCCGCAACATCCACCGGTCTGACCTGGTCTTCCATCCCAGCGAGCTCTCTTTCGACGAGGAGTTCCCGGACAAATACGTCATTCTGGACAAAGTTGACAGCAATAGAAAGGTAAGTGTAGAAATCAGTAATATCAATGCTATGTTTTCCAGGCTACAAACATACGATAGTACAGAACCCCACTTTAACTCATATAGTCGTACGATTCGATTAGATAAAATTCTTTTAATTCAAATAATTGTATTAAATATAAATAAATATATAATTGCCAGCAAATAATTTCATTAATTAAATTAGAGTACGATAACAAATCATTACTATTTTGATCATTGTGACATATTTAAGAGGACGACAGTCGCCAACGACCTTGAGAGAACAAATCGCTTTAATTTTCTTAGATCAAATGATTTATTAATGAAATGGTTTATTGTAACTACAAAAAAAAATCTCAACTAGCCGTTTAGACGTGATTCTCATTTTAAAATCAGTTACTGAGGGGTATCTGCGCCATAATTGATATGATTCGTGTTTCAAATGTTCTCGATTGGGGGGCAGTTGTATCTGGCTGCGAGTGGCACAATAAGTGAGGACATGCCCGAAGGGATATCAGCAATCATACGGTTATACACCGCCGGTTTGACCGTCAAGCGGCTAGGAGAACTCTTAATGGTCAAATGCTTGTATGGATGTAGTTATTTTTATGTCTGGCAATAAATCTTGTTTCTAAACTGGTTTATTTTGAAACTTGTTTATTCATTTGTCACATATTTAAAAATACATTTCCGTCTCTTTAGCTATACCTGACATTAGACGGCGGCAAAACTTTCAAGATGATCCAAAGTTTCGTGAAGACATTCTTTTGGTCTTCCGGGCCGAGTTTCTCGAAGGTATTCTACATGGAGCGCTGGAAGCCAGACGGCACCAGTACGGTGTTCAGTGCCAGCGACCCCACAGACCTGGTCAATGCTGAGATGTTGTTCGAAGAAGCCAAAGACTTCCAGATCAAAGGAGACTACATGTTCGCTACCAAACAATCCAAAGAGGTAAGTTTATATCATTTATTTCATTGGCGATGAATTTTGGGCAGTAATAATGTCGTTAGAAAACTTTTTATAACTACTGTCAACAGCAAAATCAAAACTAAAATAAAAGTTTTTGGCCAAAGTGAAAGTTAATAACAAAACAAGTTCCCCCACTTGTTTGCGTCATTAAAATAAAAACGACGCTGTCTGTCGTGGTAATGACAACAGAAATGTACTATAACTAATATGTGATTTTTAATTTCGTAGACTAAACTGACAGCTGCCAATGACCTTTTTTTTTTTAAATGTTGTAAGCATGATGCATAGTGTTGTAGGTAAGGCTCAATCATAAGTCATCGAATCGATGAGACATGATTCTAAAATTTAATTTTAATAATTAGTGTAAATAAATGTTTTATGTATAATAATCGTAACATATTTAAATATAACAGTATTCAAACACATAGTACATACACTTTTATCGTGTTAAATAAGAAATCAACAATACAGGGTGTCCCAGAAATCGACGTCAAGCCGTAAATGGGTGATAGACCAAGTTATAACAGTTCTCAGAAAAATACGAAAAAAAATCTATCTCATGTTTTTAAAAAATTATGTTCACTTTAAAAATTTACTAAAAAAATCAATCCCTGTAATGGTTCTTTAACTCCAATTGCTACAAATCCCATAATTTATCTATTTTTTTTATTATTATGTAATCTTGAATAATGCTTGTGTAGATTTTTGCCTAAAATTTAAAGCCAACTCCTCCTACTTAGAAGAAAATTAAACTTTTTCAAAACCAAATTATTCAAATTTACTGTTTCGCCCAACTTTAACTGACTGTACTGAAAAAAAATGTACTACGCTAGTTTGGCAAGTAACATGAAAAATTGGCGCATTTAATAAGGATTCAAAAATGGTGTAACACTTGCTAGATTACGTTTTCAATAATTGGTCAAATTTTTTTTTGTAAATAGCCTCGTTTTTTACACAAAATGTCTATACTTCCTTAAAATGACTTTAGTTTACCTAAAGCTTTGCTAAACTCCGTTTCTAGTTCGATAGAGACGTTACGTAATTTAAGAGCAAAGTTATGATAGTGACTCAACCTTTTTACTTTAAGTCAGGACCAGTTTTCTCATCTTAGAAAAAAAAAACAAATTATCAGATTTAATTTTTTTTTATTACAATAAATGTTCAAACTGCCTTCCTTCGACGGCAATGCAAGGACGACATCTTCTTAAAAAAAAATTAAATCTGATAATTTGTTTTTTTTTTCTAAGATGAGAAAACTGGTTTAGTTAAAGTTGGGCGAAACAGTAAATTTGAATAATTTGGTTTTGAAAAAGTTTAATTTTCTTCTAAGTAGGAGGAGTTGGCTTTAAATTTTAGGCAAAAATCTACACAAGCATTATTCAAGATTACATAATAATAAAAAAATTAGATAAATTATGGGATTTGTAGCAATTGGAGTTAAAGAACCATTACAGGGATTGATTTTTTTAGTAAATTTTTAAAGTGAACATAATTTTTTTAAAACATGAGATAGATTTTTTTTCGTATTTTTCTGAGAACTGTTATAACTTGGTCTATCACCCATTTACGGCTTGACGTCGATTTCTGGGACACCCTGTATAATAAATGAGATCGATAAAATGAAGTCTAACATAAATTAGTAGAAACTAAATAAGGGCTGGTAGTTTCTTATCAAATATAATTCTTTTGCTGTGAAATAATTTCATTTTCGATCTACTTCGATTTTCGATCAACTTTCAATCACACGAGATATCCTGACTGGATACGACACTATTTTTATGTAAAGATAAAGTGACAACCCCCCAAATGTCAGTTTGGTCTACGAAATTAAAAATCGCATATTAGCTGTCGCTCACGGCTCCGCCTGCGTGTAATTAGTACTTCTCCAAATGTCTTTATAAATTATAGCCTATGTGTTATTCTGATGTATAAGCTACATTACTGTGAAGTTACATCAAAATCCGTTCAGTAGTTTTTGCGTTAAAGAGCAACAAGCTATTCCAACTCACAAACTTTCAGATTTATAACATTAGTAGGATTGTTTTCCAACGTTGCGCGTTGTTTTGCATCATCACCAGAAAAACAAAAATGTTCGATAAGAAAATGGAAACAAAGGAATATGAGGGAAATTATTGTACATCAATCAATGATATGTCACCTTTGCTAGGTCAAAACAATGTTGTGTGGCAAATCGCTCATAAATTCATAATATTTGCTTATGGTATTTGCGTCAATTATCAACTGATAATATTGTATCGCGTACCTATTCGATACAAACTTTGCGGCGACAAAGAAGTTTTTAGGGTTATTTTATTTAGTTCATTGCTATCTTTTGCTTCTTTTTTTTTATCAAAAGTTCTATAAATCTCGAGCTTGTTCAATCTCAATGAAATGATCTAGAATTTTAGACTGTGACGTCTATCACTAATATTTACATAACTGAATAAAATAAAAGATTTCAAACGCGGGGGATATTGAAAACCCCGAACAAAAGGTCACTCTCAATAAACCGGCGACACAGGAAACATTTAATTAAGTATAAATATACAAGGTACATAACCGATAAACTTATACCTACGCCCGAGTCAATATGAACAGCTCTGGGTCATCAAAACAACAAACTTCTCTGTCAACTTGGAAGCTTGAAACTCTTTGTTTCAAAAACTCTTTGCTCCCGTTCGTGGGCACACTATGTCATTGTATTCGATTATGCCGATATCAGTCGTTAACTCGTGCGAAAGTAACAAATGACTATAATTTATGTAGAACAACACCGCTCTATCAATTGTTTGCACACATTCACACAAGCGTTCCTACTGTCTATCAAAACAATATAATGTAGATACTATAAGTTGTTGCATAGACAGTATAGAAACAGTTGTGTTTGCAATGCGAATTCAAACTTTTAGGTATGATGACTCCTTAAACGTCTGATTCATCAACATGACGCATAGTTGGAGCAGAATGTGTAGTTCAATGAGATCGCTCAACTGCTTACACACTAATTTGATATCTAATAGACTTGCAGAGAAGATATGTCGCGAAGTTGATAACGCTCTAATGTAAAGCTATTTGAGAGCAGACTATCAAGTATCTGAGGTTCCTTATACGTCCCGTCTGGGCTTCTGGCACTAATTTCGTTTAACCGAATATTTCTGCGAACAAATTAAATCCTATGCTCTAGTCCTTAAATTTATACCTACATCGTTTTTAGGGTTCCGTACCCGAAGGGTCCAAACGGAGCCTTATTGCTGTCACTCACGTGTCCGTCTGTCTGTCCGTCGTATGTCACACAAGTTTTACAGCCAAACGGTTGGAGCCTTCAATTTTTTATTGTTTTTTAGAGCTCGTTAAGTAGATAAATAATGTATTATGTTTTTCGAAAATATTGAAAAACAAATGAATGAGAAGCCACCAAAGTCAGTATTTTTTTTTTTTAAATATCGAAGAATTTCTTAACATTCCATTGACCTATGAACATGAAATAATATTTTCATAAATCAGATTTTACTTTGAAATTCTCTCATTTTGCCTATTACAACCAACTTGATTTTACAGTTTGGTACGGAACCCTAAATGTGCGAAGTGCGACTCGCACTTGGCTGGTTTTTTCATCACCCTTCAGTTCTACAGAAAAATATGGCTTTCCTATAGAGGAAAATCAAATGGTGTCAATGAGTTGAGCAGGTTTACAGCTAATTTGGTTTAGGTACTTTATGGTCGGCATTGAGTCATCAATTAAGTTTCATCCAGCGGTATTGTGATCTACCATCTTGTTAGTCCACCCCTCTGAATCTACTCGTATAAATATTGTTGGACACATAGCAAGGAAGTGGCTTGTCAAGCGAATAATACAGCAAATTGTCCGACTCCTTGACTGCAGTGTTAGTACCTACATGAATTACTGGAATCACCTCAGTTGGTACGATAATATGTGTAGCACCACTTTACGCCTTTATTATGAGTTCTATATTAACTACACTTATGCGTATAAAGCGTTAGGTTATTGACATGATATTATTGTTTGTATTTGAACGAGTTGGTTGTCCAACGCCTGTCTACGCAGACTAAGGGTCGATTTCGCCAATGAAACTAATCGCGATTAGTTCAATTAAACTCAGTTTATGCAAATACAGCGTTCTGATTGGTTGAGACCTCTCAAAAACTGCCAATCAGAACTCTGTATTTGCATAAACTGAGTTTAGTTGAACTAATCGCGATTAATTTCATTGGTGAAATCGGCCCTAAGACGATCTATTTATTGCCTAAAGTGGTCGTCCCGTTAATCTTTATGGTTGATTTAACGTTTTACTTTTCTTTTCAAATCTTCATCTTAATATTTGATTACACATAGATAAGATAGCAGTGGACGTCTGTGGACTGTCTTTCGGCTGAAATGATGATAATGATACAATACTTAGGTTAGATAAATCTGAATTCGTCCACTCTCACTTCGGATAATGTTTACGGATTTCTTACAAACAATTCCATCGCATAGCAATAAGATTGTTCTCCACACTTCACAAATAATAACATGAAATTCACTTATCGGTAACTATTCGCCTTTACCGGTACGTGAACGAATACTTACTGTGAGAAAAGATGGACTTTTTATACATCAGGGGCTCTACCATGAGCTCTTAGAGCAAGATTATTTCCATTGTACGTATGTCCTACCTAGGTAGAAGGCTTTTATGAATAGCATCGTGTCTGCGACACTTGGTCTAAAGTAGAAGCCAGGTTAATAGGTCAACGGTATTGTAATTTTAGCACTAAAATTCGATAAAACAAAGCATTTGGCACCGTTTGAATTTATAATGAGTGTTACCAAAACTTACTAATGTATTTTTAATTGCGACAAACATAACTAAATCGTGACAATATCCACATATCATTTTCTCAGATTCTGGTCCTACTCTCCAAAGGTATTATTTGCAAGAAACTGAATCATATTATATTGTAAAATGTTCCTCTGCTAGCGGTATTGCAATTTTATTTTTTTATATGTGAATGATAAGTCAGCTGAGTCAGCCTTGAGCCTATAGGTACATTTATATATATTTATATGTCAACGTAAAACCACGCCCATATCCCCGACGGGGTAGGCAGAAGTTTTCATGTTTATACCACACACGTATTCTATGTCACATAATGGGAACTAAAATGCATTTCAATAAGCCATGTGGATGTTTTTGGATGGCGTCTCGGCAAATGTGCGCGTGCAATGTCGCATCTCCGACGTCAGAGTGAGATGCACTTCTGTAGAATAAAAATGAAGACAGGATGATTTGTAAATATTGTGAATAAAAGTTGTGCATTGTTATTGTGTTCGTACTATGAACCTATTGAATAGCCCTATTTATTTTCAGTTTCACACTCCTGTGTGAGATTTGAGTATGTGTGAGAGTTGTCCTGGTTTTGTTTTCCATTTAGGTGTATAGCAATTTAATTTTACAGGGACAATAGGGTAGCTAACAAAAAATATCTATTTAACCCGTCAGTTAGATAACCTATTTTTTATTATATTGGACACGTATTTTTTCGTTTGCCACGTAAACAAAACATTACGACGATACAGTGCGTTGAAATATCGTGTGACGTCACGGTGTGCTACACTTTATACTGACAAAGTGACGTCACAAGCCCCCACTCTAAATTTTGATTTATTTGATAAAGCAGAAAATACGTGTTCAATATTATTTGATAATTTCACTGACGGACTAAATAGAATTATCATTTTTCTACCCAGCAAACATCCCTATTTGGAGGCAAATAAAATAAATTTTAAACAAAATTCATTGAAGCTATGCAAAATAGAGAGGTGTTCGCTATTTGCTAAAGTAGGTCACTGCTGTTGTTGAGTATGTGTAATTAAATTACATTAACATGAATATGCAAATGTAGTTCTTGAACTTTATTCTACGTAATTATCTGCTCAATCGTCGTAATGTTTGGTTTTTTTTTGTAATGTAATCGTTTTCGATGAAGTGTTTTAACAAGCTAGAATATGTTTGGTTTAACACTAGTTACCCAGCAGCATCGCCTGCATGAAGATCGACCGCACTAAATGTATAAAAAATATCTATGTCATAAATTTATAATCCACGCTAAGGTCTCCTTGTGTGCCAAATTTCATCAAAATCCGTGCTGCCGTTATGAGTCATGATTGATTAATCCACATAAAAGACACAGTAATAAGTATCATTCGCATTTATAAAACTGCTTCTTCTTTCGTGTCAATTAACTCTATATTGTAATCTCAAGCACACTGGTACTATACTGATCGGACAAAATCTGAATAGTTAACTATTATATGTAGCTACTTGGACGAAGAGAGCTGACTAATCCTCTTACCACGATTACTCTTGTTGGGGTTAATAAGGTGGCCACCAAAGAAAAGAACGGTTGAATAATAACAGTTTAATTGCCCTTTGTTTTATATATCGGAAAGGTGTGTTTAGCACATGTGGCTCCTACTAAGGTTGACGGATTACAGTACCGTGACCAGCTAGCATTTCAGTTTCAACTGTTGACAAGGGCTCAAATAATAAACTTTATAATTTATGGTTAGAAAGAGAAGGGTATTTTTAATAAACTCCAACAACTCTAACTCATAATAATGCTGATGATACTGGATACCTATTTAGACTCAAAAACATTATAGATGAATATAAGAGATTTACATTTTGATGGCATTCCTAATTGACTTATTTTCTCAACTTGGCTTGGTGGAGGAGCCATGTTTCTAATAAAGAATGGCTCCCCCACCAAGCCTGACAGTTTTGCTAGCGCTGCAAACCATACTCGTAAAAATTTAATTATCTTAATAGAAGAATTGACGTCATCGTAATTTACTTGAAAAATAAGAACCAGCATCTCGATTACATAAAACACGATACGAATACAAAGAATTTTGAACGAAATTCCTAACCTATTGCTTCATATTATGTCGGAAAAGTTCGTCTGGTCGATAATGTAAATAAAGCAATGAGTGTTGTTGAATTTTCAAAAATGAAATGTACAGCCCCCTTTATCATCATCAGCATTTCAGCCGAAAGACGTCAACTGCTGGATATATATGTCCCGCATCGACAGGCCCTTTCACTTTCTCAACATCTGCTTGCCTTTGTCCCATGTTACTTGGGGTCGGCGCAACACGTTTTCTTATTCCATACTGTCCCGCCCCCGTCACGATATCACTGACTCCTTTTTGTTTCATATCACTCTTCAAACAATCCATCCATCTTTTCTTTGCCCATCTCCTCCCTCTCCATCTATCCACATTTATATTCATAACTCTTTTAGTAACATGTGTTTCAACCCTCCTCATCACATGACCATACCAGGACAAACGGGTACCTTTCAAGTTTTCTGTCACTGGCGCCACTTTCAAACTTTCTCTAATATACTCATTTCTGACTTTATCCATTCTCGTCACGCCGCACATCAATCTCAACATTCACTTCTACTTATAACTTAATCTAATCAGTATTATTCTGCCCGCAAGTCCATCTGTTTTTTGATTTATTTGTACATCAAGATCCATGTTCAGCTTTTTATGTAGTCTGCGGTCTGTTTACAATTACGAGTAATTCACCGATACGCTAGTGATTAGGCAGTCGCAAAACATAGATGCTTCTCAGAAACCTGTTTATAAATAGGAATCATATTTCCTTATGTTGCAAAACATGAAGCAACTATTCTGTACTAAGATGCTTACAAGTTTTCAATTTCTGTAATGGCGAACGCGAACCGGAAGACGTTGCTTTGGAAGGCCTACCACGATGACCTGGTGAAGGTTGCGGGGATCCGCTGGATGCGAGACGCACGGGAGCGGTCATTGTGGCGACACTTGGGTTGTGGGAGGCATATGTCCAGTAGTGGCATTCTTTCGGCTGAAATGATGATGATGATGAATCGATATACTCACTTATGTTGTGTTAAAGATTATTTAAGACCACCTTTTTCCCGTGGCTTCGCTGAAGTGGCCTAAGTCTTACTTGATTCATGTACTTCTCTGAGTGTCATCGATAAAAACTTGCTCATGCAATTCTGCCAAAGTCTAGCTTTCCATCTGTGAAAGAATTTTTGTAATCGCATGTCTGTTTATTGATTATACCATTTCATAAAATAACATCATTCCAGTACGCTCTAAAGGGGTACGCAGACGTTTACAGTTCAACTTGGTACACTCTCATTTTACCGGTTCTGTTCAAGATTAATGGTATTCGGGTAATCTACTTATTCTGGCATTATAGGTACCGTACTAAAGGCAAGTTGCCTATTAGGTACAACTAAAAAGTGAAAACTAAAAAAACTTTTACAAAAAAATACTACTGTCTTCCAAATAAAAGCACTACAAAGTGAAAAATAACTTTATTTTTGGAAGTCAGTGTCCATAACGAAAAAAATGGTACCTACCAAAGACACCGACAAGTTATATTTCACTTTGTAGTGCTTTTATTTGGAAGTCGGTAGACTTGTTTTCGTAAAAAGGTTTTTTATATTGCTTCGTATTGTCAAACTATAACAAAATTGACGTATATATATTTTATATACGTTTTAGTTAAAATCACGCATGTGTAATATAAACCAATTAATTTTAAGTACCTACTTGATATATTACTTAAGTTGACAGGACTTGAGGTAAAGCGCTTACTCATACCGTTGATTGAAACATTAGAGAGCCACTTGAAACGCTCCAGGCGAGTTCGCCTTTCCAATAAAAAATGCGTCCGTTGCCCATATTTAGATGAAGTGGAACAAACATCTCTATACATTTCTAGGAAGGCTTGTTTACTTGAGTCCCGATCGATATTAGAGCTTCAGGTACAAGTTGATGTCATTGTTTTCGTAATACGAAGTGAGGGTTTTCAGGTCACATAAACAAAAGTTTCAAGTTCTAGAAATGTGTTGCCAGTTACTGTGGCAATAGATTTATTATTTCTTTTTTTTCTGTTGTTTTACGACATGGTGACAAATGGCACTGTTGTCGGTCTGTCGTTGTTTTTAATGCAGTTAAGTGCCTTTGTGCACTAAGTAGCTTTTGACATGAGATAAGAGAGTTTTATTAGATGTGGTTTTTTGAAATGTTGGGAAACTTTTTTTCATGTCTTGAGGTCAGAATAAACATTTAATTTAAGTACTTAAACTTAAAATTTGTTTAACTACTGCTATGCATACTGGTGTATGGCTATTGTTCGACGCAAAAAGGGCAGATGCAGCTGTGGTCATCTTGTGCACGGGATTTTGTTTTCAAAATGAGCAGATATAGCTTTGTCTGGTTGTACCTAAGCGGGACACTATGGAAACGTAACTAGTCCACCTGATGACAAACAAAGCTGTCAGGAATACCTATTTACTTTAACTGCATCGCTAATTTTGGACGTCTCAGATCTACATAAAAAAATCTGTTCGTCCTTTCCCATCACAAATTGGTGCTAAAGGTGCCCACAATTTTAACCGTATTTGCATTCCATATCCAAGGTTTTTTAATAAATGTTAGTAGAACTCCTTGAGCATCGTATGAATTGATACAATCGTCATATTCAACTCTCTTTATTGGAGTTCGCAGGGTAAATCTAAATGATTATACACCAATTTTTTGTTAACCGACTTACCAAAAAGGAGGAGGTTTTATGTTCGACTTTGTTTGTTTTTTTTTATGTATGTTCACCGATATCTTCGTCAATTCTGAACCGATTTTGAAAATTCTTTTTTTGTTTGAAAGGGTATGTTCCGAAATTGGTGAAGATCTGATGAAGAACTTCGGAGATATACAACAGAACTCTTCAATAAATAAAGGCAAATCTCTCGGGATTGCTGCAATCGCATGTCTGTTTATTGTTTATACCATTTCATAACATAACATCATGCCAGTACGCTCTAAAGGGGTACGCAGATGTGTACAGTTCACCTTCGTACACTCTCATTTCACCGGTTAAGTTCAGTTCCATGATATTCGGGTAATCGATTCTGGCATTAACTACTTGCCTAATAGGTAGGCCCAAAAGAGAAAAATAAAAATAAAAATTTGCAAAAAAATACTACCGACTTCCAAATAAGAAAACTACAAAGTGAAAAATTTTTTTTATTAAAATAAAATATTGTATTATAAAAAAAAAATACCACAAATAATGCTTACTTACCTACAAAAATGATTATTATTTTTATTTCAGTATAATTAGGTTGACTCCTATGAGTCACACACAAAATGAATAGTTGGTTTCTATTGTTCTACATGACGATAAATAATAGTACTTACTATTAATATTGTTACTTTAATTTATACGATATGGAAATTTAATTTCATTAAAATATTTTTATACTAGACATTGTTTTGACTTTTGTTATATAGTTTCAATAAAATACGATAGCTGTTATACAGTCCAATCTGTTTTTAGGATTCCGTACCCAAAGGGTATAACGACTCTATTACCAAGACTCCGCGGTCCGTCTGTCTGTCTTTCTGTCCGTCCGTCTGTCTGTCACCAGGCTGTATCTCATGAACCGTGATAGCTAGACAGTTGAAATTTTCACAGATAATGTATTTCCTTTTCTGTCCTTTTATTTGCCGTTTTTTGCGGTACGGAACCCTTCGTGTGCGAGTCCGACTCGTACTTGGCCGGTTTTAATATTTATCTTAAGTATGTACTTAAGTGTGTCTGGTTGCCAAAAAAAAATAACTTCTCTTTCTAATCTTAAATTGACGTCAGCATTTTTTTAAACAATGTTGCAACATATCTTGAGAGTTATGCATAGGTGGGTAATAAAAAGGTCAACAATATATCTATATTTAAAATATAATAAATTGTCTTTACGTCAAACCTATTTTTCTCAAACTCAGAATTATTTTTGACTTGTAAATAATTTTTGATGATATTTACGATTAAATTTAATCAATAGTCGAATAATTAATTTATGTCAATATTAAGTGGGCAGTTAGTTTATAGTCGATGCAAAAAATTATTCGCCCAAAGTCGTTCATTAATGTTACGAAAATCTATTAGGCATGCAAAACGTTACGAGGTCAAAATAAATCTTAAAGAAACCGCAGGTTTATTACGTAAGAAACAGCAATCATCGCGCGATCTAACTCTTTATATCATAAAAGTCAGAATTACCTGATTGAGTTTAGGAATGTTAGATCCTACACAATCCTATGGTAATCGCTCGATGTTAGTCAAATGCACTTATTTCTAAAAAAACCGCCAAAAATCTAAAACTTTTTTGTTGGAGAGCAATTATTGCGCAAAAATCGCAAAACAAAATAAAATTAAGAGCGCATTGAATACCGGTAATACGAGGTTAAATTGATTAATTTTGAAATTAAAATTGACATAACTACTTCAATCATATTTAGAAAAATGTGAAATAAATGCAGTGTTGGCGACTTTACAAAAAAATTTATACACCAAAATAAAAAATAAATTTCTTCCAGTTTGGGATAAAATAAAAAAAAAAAACGAGCCTATGAACGTTAAAATAAAAATGGGGTTACTTTGATACCCCATTGTTTTTCATAGCAATATAAAGTAACCCCAATTTACAATTTATTTTTAATGGATTCACACTGTACCATTTAATATATTTTTTCTGCATCAATTAATCGTATTCTTGCGCTGGTTGATGCAAAACATGGCTGACATTAGTCAGAGTAGCAAATTTTAAAAAGAAAATTGAGGTGCATTCCGTTTTTACTGAATTAACTTTAAAAACCTAAAAACATAAAGTTATCATCAAAGTTGCCCCAGATCTCAATGTAATCCCATTCTACGGTACTTGCTAGTTATTATGCGGACTGTTTTGTTCAAAACAAAACATTAGGTTCGTTAGGTTGTTATTACTAACTTTGACTGCTTCAACTGTCTTTAAAGTAATTGTTATGTTGATGAAGTATCTTAGCGACTATTTATTACTAAGCCCGTTTTATTACTACTTTGATAGTAAAACGTAATAATGATGTATTAAAAATACAATAATGAAGTTAATAGTGTAGTTAATTTACTCTATTATGTGTTATGTGGAACGAGGTTCTAGGTAGAAACTGATTGGGGACCAAAATGGCAATAACCTATCATGTTAGCTTAGCTGACGATAGACGGTTGGGGTACAAAAAAATATTTCGGAAAGAAGTCGGTTAAGTCGACGACTAACGCCAACGACCTTGAGGACACAAAACGCGCACTCGTTTCACACCCGCACGACCCAAAATTTAGCAGATTTTTGTGTTTTCCTTATTATTCTACGACTTAAAAAAAGCCTCAGATGAAAATGTAGATGATTAAATTTGTCTTTGAGATGGTGTCGATTTCATTAAAATACGCCCAGCGGTTTAGGTTCGATTGTCGTGTTTTTGTCCGTTTTGGACATAACTTTACAAATTAATTACACCATGCTATACGAATAAAACTCAAAATTTTCTTTGATCAAATTATTAAGAAAATGGTCTAATGTAACATATATTTTTTTCCAAAAAATTACGACTAGCCGCTTAGACGTGATACTCATTTTAAAATCAGCTACTCAGGGGTATCTGCGCCATAAGGCGTATATATCAATCCGCTCGGAGCCGGAATATCAATATTCAACAGTTTTGTTAGTAATAAACGATATCTCCTTTTGGCCATTTTTGTTTGCAAAATATTCTTTGATTTACATATGCTATTTCAGTTATGAAGAAAGTCTACCCAAACATTTTTCTGTGTAAAAATATTTTTAAACATCCAAGTCGTTTTGGAAGAGTATCCAAAAGTAGCAGAAAAATATCGTGTCGCTAATTTTTTTTTTAAAGCATAACTATTAGTTACACGAAAAAAACCATGTTTCACAAATAATGCTGTTACATGACTCAATAATAAATATAAATTTTTTTGAAACCTTTTAACCTAGCCGTTCAGGAGTATGCTTCAGAAAGTAACCGTTTTACGGCACTAAAGCGGTGGAAGGCCCTTCAGTTCGAAGTTTTAAAATTTACATACTATTTAGTTTCAGGTGATCTATTATGAATCATAACAATTTCTTTTTTTTTTCAGAGAAACACCCTGCACCTATACATTTCACACCAAAGAGGTCCATTCTTCAAGGCCGAGTTCCAAACAGAGTTAGATCTAAGAAGATTCCACATCGCGGACGTAACCGACAAACGAATATTTGTCTCTGTCATGCACACAGATTCTCTGGCAGACCTGTATGTGTCAGAGATAAGCAACAATTTCACGCAGTACAACTTTGTTCTAAGTTTGGAGCAGATATTGTGCTACTTCCCTGATGCTAACTGGAAGGATAGCTGGCTTGAGTAAGTTGGACTTTTCATAGTAAACAACAAAGAAAGTAGAATAGAGGTTTAGTGGCTTGTCGTGTATGTCGAAAATTATCCCAAGGGAGCATATTCCCGGCATAAAAGTATTCTATATGCTATTCAAGACTATATATCTCTGTGACAAATTGCATCAAGATCCGTTCAGTAGTTTTTGGGTGTAAGACTAACAAACACACACACTCACATATGTTCGCCTTTATTATATTAGTAGGATATTTCCTTTAAAATATGATTTCATAATAAAATACTATAGAAGATAGTTCTCACTGCTTCCTCATCCTCATAGTGTACAGTTATCGCCAAACTTCTTGGCCGCCAAGAAGTATGCTACAATGGCTGCGCAGTAGTTAATCTTATACAAAAACAGAACGGCGCTGCGCCTTGTGCATCGGAAAGCCAACTTCAGGGCGGTCAAGAAGTTTGGCGAGTACGAAGACGCAAAAGCAACATAAAAAAAAAACAAAGCCAAACATAAAAGTCATTATCAAAGGGAACGACACTGTTGTTAACATTCAGAAAACCTTGTCCACAAGGACGACGAGTATTTTAGTTGCAGAATTTATTTATTTTTATCCCACGAAAGTCACCTCAAGGTGTCACTCAATCATCAGCATTTCTCTGCATTTTGTCACTTTGTTTTTATTATGGCTAAATATTTCGTATAAATAAAGTACGGGTGACTTTCAGGGATGTGACAGAAGACCCGTTCACTGACTTGTATCGTGTGGAAGGTCTCAAGGGCATCTACATAGCTTCACGGGTGGACTCTAAAGCCCCTGTCGCCAACATTGGACCAGAGCATCTGATCTCGTTGATTACCTTCGACCATGGAGTCACCTGGTCCCCCATCAATCCGCCCACTGAAGATGAGAATGGTAAGATTTTTTATTATGTAGCTATATTGCCGCCATCGATCACCAACACTATGCTCTGACCAAGTAAAAGATGCTACGTCCTCAAGCAAATTCCAGCAGGTGGTGATGCCAACTTTGGCCCAGAGTCGATGGAGGCAACTTGTCCGGTTAAAAGGGTCCACGATTCTCAGTAATGAGGGATCAATTGAAGAAGAGCTAAATTACAACTTGAGCCTTGGTGTGACGAAGGAAGGTCGCTATTTTGTTATGAATTGTCGGTATTAATATCGAGGATTTCCGTTTTCCTTGTATTTGATGCAAAAATAGTTCATAATTTGTAGTCAGTGTTATTATTTTTGATTGAATGAGCATATGATAGGAATCGGATGTGTAATGTAGATGCTAGATAGTGTGCCTGTGCATGCACCACGTGGTGATTATGTTCGAGAAAAACCCACAATGTAGGACAGAGCACTTTCCGCGAGTCGTGCACTATCCACCCAGTATTCGCTCAATAATAAAAAAAAAAATTAATGGGATTTTGCGCGGATGGCTAAAAACAATAGAATGCTTCATTTGTGCCATTTTGGCAAAATCAACCTCAAAGCATTTATTTTAATTAAACCATTTAACGGGCCTATTGAATTATTAAAGTAATATATTATGTCAGTGGTAATGGTGACAATATTTGTGGCGAGCGTAATCTAGTTCAGAAAGTCTCCTTTCATATACTTACATAGGAAGACTCAAAGGCTTGCGGATTTTTTTCTGAAAAAGAAGATTTATTTTTAACCGACTTCAAAAAAGGAGGTCCTCAATTGATTGGACATTTTTCTTACTTTTTTAATTTTTGCCCGATTATACAGACGCCTGGACCGATTTGGATAGTAATTTTTCGTTTAAAAGGGTATACTTCCCAGGTGGTCCATTTGGGCATCAGGTCAGGATCTGATGATGGGATCCTGAAATCTGGATCCCTGAACCTGGATCTTTCAGGAAACTACATTGTTAATGTTTATTGGTAATAGGGGTAACATGAACAAAGGAGAATTACTCCAACATTATAGATCATTGTGCAACCTAAGTTTAAAAAAAATTGTGATGTTCACATTCCCTTACAGCCAAAGTTTGCCACAGGAAGAAAACAATCTTAGATATGATTTGAATAGGACATTACATAATTTAACATATAGTAATAATTTATTCCATTTAATTGACACTAACAATTATGTTGGTAACCACTTTTGTTTGACAAAAGATAGATTTTTCATTGATAGGTACTTTCTTTCAAAGTATTGTAAACGACAGATAGCTGTGTCGCTATCATATTATTTTTCTATTACAGCCAAGAATTTGGCTAAACAACTTGCTTCTATTGAGCAATGCCAAGACATGTTATTTAATTCAGCCAATAATTTGGTATCAGAAATTGACATTGATAATAATTTAAATTAGAAATTAAGACAATAGAGACAATCTCTTGCAAAAGTTTACAGAATAAAAATTGCAAAATAAAATCACATAAAAGTTTAAAATCAGTAAATAGTATTAACCTGGTGCATCAAAATATTCAAGGATTTATGAACAAAGATTTAGAAGTAGAATTATTTATGAACTTTAACAGTATTGATATTCTTTGTATAACAGAACATTGGCTTAAAAGCCACCAGTTATTGTTCAATTTTAATAACCACCAGGTTGGTAGTTCATTCAGCAGAGTTAATGCTATACATGGTGGCTCATTGATTTTAGTAAGTAACCAGCTTAAATTTAAAGACCGTAAGGATATTGTGAGCCTATCTGTTGAGCGGACAGTCGAAATAGCTTGTATAGAATTGGAGCAGTTTATTGTATTAAGTGTATACAGACCCCCTTCAGGATTGTATGACTGCTTTGAAAAGGTAATGGATGAAGTGTTACACAAGATTTGTAACTCAAATAAATCCATTATCACTTGTGGTGATTTTAATGTCAATTTATTAGAGGACTCAGGTTCTTGTAGTAAAATAATAAGTCTGTTTCAGTCCTACAATCTTGTAAACCTATTTTTGGAGCCCACAAGAATAACCCCTACTAGTGCCACATGTTTAGATAATATTTATACTAATGTTATACCAGTCCTCAAAGAAATTATAAATTTACTAGATTCTGATCACTGCGGGCAGAAGATTACTATACCTAACCAAAACAACAAAGTGGCCAAAAAGGATATCACTGTTAACCCCAAAACTGCAAGTCGCTTGGCAGCGTTTAAAGTTAAACTCATTAAAAAATTACCAATTTTGTCAACTCATGCTGATCCAAATCATCTATATGATGATTTTTTTAATATGTTTTGTAAACAATTTAATTCTACCTTTATTCCCAAGACTATCTCGGTTAAAGATAATGCATCATTCAGTGATTGGGCCACCATTGGTATTCATAAAAGTAGGAAACGGCTTTATGAGTTGTACAATGAAAGGACTTATGTCAACACTGCTGAATTTAATTTATATGTTAGAAATTATTCAAAATTATTTAAAAAAGTTTGTTGTTTGGCCAAGTCGCGTTATTTGAGTTCAAAGATTAAAAACAGTAGTAACGTTATAAAAACGACTTGGAATATTATTAATAGTGAAACGGGAAGATCTGGTAATCGAAATATTGACTACAGCCTGTCAATTAATGACAAAATCATAAAATCAGACTCACAAGTTGCAGTGGCCTTTGAAAATTTCTTTTCGGATATTCCCATTTCAACTACTAAATCCCTAAACTCATCACCTTCTGTTGCTGAGTCTTTGCTAAAAGAAAATGTTAATGTTTGCGATTCGGAATTTCTTTTTGAACATATTACTTGTAGAGACATAATTAAAACCTTTCACACTTTAAATTTTAAAAAGACTGCAGATCTGTGGGGTCATTCTGTAGAAGTTGCTAAATCTATTATTGATATTGTCGCACCTAGTTTAGCTATTATCTTTAATAATTGTATCGACTGTGGGGAGTTTCCTGACCTTATGAAAAATAGTAAAATAATACCATTATTTAAATCAGGTAGTACATCAGACCCTACAAATTATAGACCTATTTCAGTACTACCTACGTTTAGTAAAATATTTGAGAAATTAATTTTAGAGCAATTGCAAAGATTTTTTAATAAACATAAATTATTACATAGCAAACAGTTCGGTTTTACAAGGGGTCGTTCAACTACTGATGCCGGTGTTGAGCTTTTAGGACATATTTATAATGCATGGGAAGATAAGTGCGATGCCTTGGGAATCTTTTGTGATTTGTCCAAGGCATTTGATTGTGTTATTCATGAAACGCTAATCAGGAAACTCCGCCACTACGGAATCCGGAACAGCGCTCTGGATCTTCTTACTTCATACTTAAGTAATAGGATTCAGAGCGTTGACGTTAATGGAAAAAGATCTCCTGGATCTATAGTAACGATGGGCGTCCCGCAGGGCTCGATTCTTGGTCCTTTCTTGTTTCTTATTTATATTAATGACTTGCCATACCTCATAAAGGATAACCATGATATAGTATTGTTTGCGGATGATACTTCACTTTTGTTTAAACTTAAACGTCAGCAGCTGGTTACTGACGATGTAAATAGCGCGATCTCAAAAGTAGTTCACTGGTTCAATGTTAATAATTTACTACTTAATGGAAAAAAAACCAAATGCATTAAGTTTACCCTACCTCACGTTAGGCAGGTGAAAACTGATGTGTTGGTAAAAGGCGAAGAATTGAATCCTGAAAATAGCACAGTATTCTTAGGCTTAACTTTGGATGCTAAGCTTCAGTGGCCCACATATAGATAAATTGTCAAAAAAGCTAAGCTCAGCAGCATATGCTGTTAGGAAAATTCGTAATTTAACTGACATAGAGACAGCCCGTTTAGTATATTTTAGCTATTTTCATAGTGTAATGTCGTACGGTATTCTGTTGTGGGGAAATGCCGCCGACATCCAGACTATCTTTGTTTTGCAGAAAAGAGCTGTCCGATCAATTTATAAATTAAGCCCGAGACACTCTCTCAGAGAGAAATTTAAGGAGATTAATGTAATGACTGTGCCTTCTCAGTATATTTATGAAAATCTTTTATATGCCCATAAAAATATAAAATTGTTTAAAAAATACAGTGATATCCATAACATAAATACTAGGAACAAACACAAATTTGTAGTACCTGCAACAAGGCTCACGAAAATAGGTGGCTCGTTTAGATGTCAATGTGTACGCTTTTATAATAAGCTTCCAAGCCACGTACAAGATCTAAGTCTTAATAAATTCAAAACATTCATTAAACGTAAGTTGTGCCAGAAAGCGTTTTATACAATTAAAGATTACGTTGAGGACAAACAGGCTTGGGATTGAGCTGCTCCAATAAATTTTGTTTTTTTTTTTTTTATATATTTTTCACCGTGAATTTTGTTTTTTTTTGTTTTCTTGCAATGACAAGAATATTTACTTTTTCAAGTATTATATTATTTTATTTTAATTTCTTTTCTAATTGTTGTGAATGTGAAGACTATGTGGATCATACTTTTTGTTTGTTTTTAATTTTTTATCTAAGTTAGTTTTAATCATGGTCTGGCAGTTTGAGTAGTTTGTGCGGCCTACCCGAATGTCCTTTCTTTAGTATTGTTCGTCGAATCGTTGAGCTCCTTAATTTCTGAGTTGAGCTGCACGGTTATTGACAAATGCGTGCACTGACTGGACAGGTCCACTCAATCTGGCTGGTTCTTTCCTCAAAAGACCATTTCAGACTTCAGTCTACATGGTCTTCACATGATCTAACCAAGATTTTGTCTGGACTTTAAAAGAGACTGTGACCTCTGAGTTTGTTTCGGCCTTTCTTCTCAGAGTAGTCAGATAGGAAACGCCGACTTCATCTAGTTTTAAAAAATATGATCGACATGTAAAAGTGTTTGTACAAACCTACTTACAGAAATAAAATCATTTATCATTTATCATTTATCATTTATCATTTGAAGAAATCGAGGGGACTCCTCAAATATTATAGGTCTACATAAAGCGATTTTGGAATTTTCATCAACGATGCAATCATTTGCACTCAAAAAGAATCATTTGGTGAAGTGGAACTGATGAAGAACCCCACAGTTGGCTACTGGAACTCCTTATTGTTAAGTTTGTCACGGGTATAAGATATCTCGAACAGTTAACCGACTATGATGAAGCAAATACTTATAAAATGGTACTGATGAAAATGGTACCATCGAACTGGTCTGATGATGAAGCCGGAATCTAGGCACTGGAACGTCGAAATAAAACAATGTATCTTAGTCGTGTTCGGGCTTATTGGAATCTTTCTTTTCCGAAGTCAGCACGAAAAACGGCAAACAATAGGTACCAAAGTCACCGACTTCGGCAAAGAAAGGTATTTTTCGCTTTGTAGTGTTTTGTTTTGGAAGTCAGTTTGATATTTGTGTTAAAAAGTCTTAAGGAAAATATTCCGCGGACTTTTTCGAGTTCGTAACCCTTCAAAATAACCATTTCTTTACCAATTTTACTATACCCCTTCTTCCTATTTGTTCTCAGGAAAGCTACTGGACTGTCACATAGAAAACTCATGCAGTCTGCATTTATGTCAGAAGTTCAGTCAGCTGTACCCAGTCACAAGGTAAGAATACGCAAATAAATTTTACTAGTTTTAAATCGCCCCGAAACATGTTTTTCTACTGTTTCGTTCAAAAATGAATATTATTGTTAGGAGAGTAAGGTATATTTTCGTGTAATTTTGTAACGGTTAGTAGTAGATTAGCTTCTAGGATATTTGTTACGATGCTATCGATAACGTAGTTCACGTAATTAGTTAGTTTTGTCGTAATGTAATCAATACTGATATTAATTATGGGTTACGGTCGAAAACAATAGATTACTAATCGGCACAATATTACAATGTATGTTATGATTTGATTGCAAGTGAAATAAAAACATAAAAGTTCCCTATTTGCCGGAATTATACAAGATATGACGAACTGTCGTATATTGTTTGTTGAATATCCCAAATACCAAAAAAAAACTCAGGAAATGCCTGTTCAGACAATCGCATAGGTAGTGTGTGTATATCAACTATTGAACTTGAACTTCCCCAATCACAGCTCATAAAAATGGTGTAGATAGCTACCCTTATCACAAGAGTTGATGATAAACCTTAACATTCGTTAACAACATTGATTATTGCTTTTATTGACATATGTGTTTAATGGGAAATCCAAGTGCATACCGGTGTGCATATCAGTATTTTGATCTGCGATAAATATTACATCATAAGACTTGTGTTACAAACCGTTAAAGACGGGAAGTCTTAATGAGCAGTAAAGGCACATTTATGCAAGTTATCCTGTAGACTACCTCGGTAACGTGATCATAATTCGTTTAATTAACGGTAAAATAAGACACAATATGATCATTTCTTAAAGGTCAGGCCTTTGCCCGCGTGAAATGTGCTTTATTATGTTATACTAGCTGTCCCACGCGGCTCCGCTCCCGTCAACTGGTTATCTACCTACCCATCTACCCTACCTACCCTACATACATTATTATTGCGTTACTTAAACCGTTTACGCAGCGCACACAACGGAAGCTCTCAAAAAGGAATAAATTTGCCCGTTTTTGCAACATTTTTCATTTATGCTCCGCTCCTATTGGTCGTAGCGGGATGTTATATACCTTCCTCGATAAATGGATTATCCAACACAAAAATAATTTTTCAATTCCAACCAGTAGTGCCTGAGATTAGCGCGTTCAAACAAACAAACAAACTCTTCAACTTTATAATAATATTAGTATAGATTTAGAGACCTTACTACCAGGATGATTTGTCATCAATACTTCTCTCAAAACGGTGAAGGAAAACATCGTGAGGAAACCGGCATATCCTAGAACCAAAATTTCGAAGACATGTGACATCCACCAACCCACAATGGGCCCACGCGGACCCAATACGGCCCATTCCCTCTCACGGTCATGAGGCCTGTGTCCCAGCAGAGGGAACATTAAAAGGTTGATGATGGTGACTACCGGGGTGAATAGTTCTATGTCCTAATCTAGGTCCTATCCGTGTACAAAATCTATTCAGCGGTTTGGATGTAAAATCGTACCAGACAGACAGATACTACTGCATTTATAATATTAGTATGAATACCGTTTTATAAAAGCCAAACAAGTTGCTTAGTCAAAAATGTTTTTACTAGCAAAGACTATTTCAGTCTACATATTGACGGAAATAATTAAGATAATTTATCAGCGGTCAAAATATTGAAGGAACAGATAAACCCATGCACGTTTACCTTTATCATCTTAGCAGCAAAGTCACATTGAACTCTTGACGATAATTTAATTTATAAGCCGCTTTCTGACGCTATAAGTTATCTGTTTACTGCATAGTTTGTTGACCCGGTTGACATAGGAAGGAATCATTTAGAGGCTCAATTCTCACTGCAGTTTAGCCCATGTCATATATTATCCTCTTTATGTATGTCGTCACGTTTATTAGTACTATACTCCATTTGAAATAACATTACAAATTTTTACAACGGGTTTTTACAGTCCGTTCAACATATTTTGAGTTCTATCCCGTAATTATAAGGATATCATGAAAAGCATAAACCTGTTACCAAAACTAACTGTTTAATACAGCTGCCATTTGTCATATCACTAACGCAATAGAAGTAAAAATCAGTTGAATGGTCTGTAAAATAGGATTATTTAAATGTTTAATGTTATCTCAAATGGAGTATAGTAATTTTAATTATCAGATTAGTACGACTAATAACTTTTGCAAATAAAAGACATGATCTCTACGAATATCTAGTTCCATCCAAATCCGTTTAGCCGTTAAGACACAGTAACTTTCGCATTTATAAGACAGACTAGCTTCTGCCAGCGGCTTCGCCCGCGTGGATGTCGGAAATTATCTCGAGGGAACATATGCCAGACTATAATCTATCATCAAATTTCATCCAGATCTCTGCAGCCGTTTAAGCTTGAAGAATTAACAAACACACTCACTAACTTACGCCTTTATAATATTAGTGTGTTGTGATTACGAGTAGATTGATGAGGTAGCTATGATTTACTTTTTTTGAACTTAACGAAGTACGGTTTGAAACAGTAGGTTTTTCATGACAGAGAAAAACAAAAGAATTATGTAAGGATTGTAGCAGGTGGCGTTCTGTAGTTTCTGCCTACCCCCATGGGAAAAAGGCGTGAGTTTATGTATGTCCAATATTTCTTCTTCAATATTCTGTTTCAATATTTTTCCTATAATTAAATCGTTGCTAGTGGTTTGTCTATCAGAAGCTTAAGGTATTTCTATTAATATAACACACTAGCTGTCCCACGCGGCTTCGCTCCCTTCAACTGGCTACCTGCCTACCCTACCTTACCTACCCTACATACATGAATGTTGCGTCACTTTAACCACTTACACAGCGCACACAACGAAAGCTCTCAAAAAGGAATATTTTTTTGCCCGTTTTTGCGACATTTTTCATTTAGGCTCTGCTCCTATTGGCCGTAGCGTGATGTTATATAGCCTATAACCTTCCTCGATAAATGGAATATCCAACACAAAAAGAATGTAGCGCGTTCAAACAAACAAAGTCTTTAGCTTTTATAATATTAGTATAGATTAGTAACCGGTGTTTGTTTCTATATGAAAGATATTTCCTGAACCCGTCCTAATTCTTTATTGTACACCAAAAACAATATTCAATACAATGTGATAATTAAGTACATGTACAAAGTCGAGCTTAACTAAATATTGAGTTTAGCTCGCTTTTATTCATTCTTATATCACGATTTGAAATACAAAGAGCTAGTTGTGCAGTTGACTAACAAAAATGTACTGTAGACTACATTTCTCGGAAACATTATCCATATCACTGAGTGCTTTTAGCACATGGGACTGATGATAGATGACTCAGTATAAGCCATATGGTGTTTAAAGGAGGTGGAACACATAAATTGTTGCATTATTTTGTATATACGCATACTATCAGCAGCAGATGTAGGTTAATATGAAAATAGAATATTAATCATGCTAACCAAAGTCCCTACTTTGTACTGTTTGTGCATGCCTATAAAGTTACAATAATAAAATTTATTATTTAATAAGGTCAGTTTTAAAATTATATAGTTATATACAAGTATACATATGGTTGTGTTTCAGTACAGTACTCATCAAATAAAAAAAAAACTTTTTACAAAAAAATACTAAGTACTGATTTCCTAATAAAAAAACTACAAAGTGAAAAATAACTTTCATAGGTACCAATTTATTGCGTTATAAACACCGACTTCCAAAAATAAAGTTATTTTTCAATTTGTAGTTTTTTTATTTGGAAGTCGGTAGTATTTTTTTGTAAAAAGTTTTTAATTTTTTCACTTTTTAGTTGTACTTACCTAATAGGCAAGTTGTTTAGTAAGGTACCTATAACGCCAGAATAGCTTACCTGAATATTATGAACATAAGGTGAAATCAGAGATCTGCGTACTCCTTAAGAGCGCACTGGCGTGATGTTATGTTAAGAAATGGTATAAACAATAAAAAGACATGCGATTGCAGCAATCCCGAGAGATTTGCCGACATTTATTGAAGAGTTCTGTTGTATATCTTCGAAATTCTTCATCGGACTTTCACCAAATCAAAATGGGACCAATTTCGGCAATTACTCTTTCAAACAAAAA
Organism: Orthosia gracilis; assembly: GCA_947562075.1. Lineage (NCBI taxonomy): Eukaryota > Metazoa > Arthropoda > Insecta > Lepidoptera > Noctuidae > Orthosia > Orthosia gracilis. The sequence goes on along the minus strand of OX387265.1, from coordinate 38,721,138 downwards.
AAGAATTTTCAAAACCGGTCCACAATTGACGGAGATATCGGTGAACACACATAAAAAAAAAACTTACATAATATCGAACATAGAACCTCCTCCTTTTTGGGAAGTCGGTTAATAATTATAAATAAGTACCTACATTAAGGTTAACTCATTTAAAAACCAAATTTTATACAATGTTTGGTGTGATAACACAATGACACACTTTTAGAACCAAATCAATTTGCTGAAACTCAGACTGCAATTGAAATTTGAATACTGTAGATAAAGGTTTACTGTCGTAACTGCTGGTTAATTTCACTACTTGTTAGCTAACTGATAAGAATAGAAAATAAAACATACATAATTGATTTATATAGGTACAAAGCCATTAATAAAATGTGCTTAATACTCCAAAATTATTGGGTGTCGGGTTTATCTAAGCCATTAAATTATTAGTTAGCGTAAAAAATTAATAATAATAAATTGTGCTTTAATATAATAAGTGCTGATAAAGATTACATTGCTTGCAGCCCACCAGGAAATGTGGTTGCGAACGGTTTGAGGTAAACTCATACAAATAGAGTGCATTACAATACTTACATTTGGCTTTTACTTTAATTTGCACTGCACGGACACTTTTTATCCATTTATATGTAATTAAAAACCACATTTATATGATTTAAACCGTTTGTGATTGTATTTATTTAATTGTGATTTTTATTCACTCATTTGTTAACAACATTAAGAGTATTCAATTGTTTTTTAATAAATAATGTAGAACGAAATGAAAACATTTATTTTTTATTTGATTTGAGCATGGTGTATTATATGTGGGTAATTGGTGTTAGAGTTATTCTTTCACCTAAGAAAATGTACAAAGGGGAGATATTGATTGATTTTCTGGTGTAATATACTATTATATTTTAATTGCATGACAGAGGGTATCATAACATATTTTCTATTATAGGTCAGCAAGTATTATGAGCTCGAAATCAGCTCCTGGCATTATAATGGCTACCGGCGTTATGGGCAAATCTCTGAAGGGTATACCAGGAGTGTATATCAGTCGCGATGCTGGTTTGACTTGGAAGAGGATCCTCAAAGACTATTACTTCTTCAACTACGGAGACCACGGTGGCGTCCTAGTCGCAGTCAAATACTTCAAATCTCGTGGCGAAACAAGAAAGATATTATATTCCACCAACGAAGGCATCGAATGGAACTCTTATCAGTGAGTCATTTAATGCATTACATATTATCAGTATTAAATTAATAATTTGTTGATATTAACAATAATAATTTGTAGGTTCAATGCCGATGACCTGCGCATATATGGACTGATGACCGAGCCGGGAGAGAACACGACAACGTTTACAATGTTCGGGTCAGCGAACGAGCAGCATCAGTGGATCATCATAACAATAGATCTCAAGAATACGTTCACACGTAACTGCACTGAGGATGACTACAAGTACTGGTCGCCGTCACCTCCTAACTCCTCGGTTTCCTGTGTGCTTGGTACTAGGAACACTTTCCAGAGACGCCTCGCTCACACTAACTGCTACAACGGCATAGATTACGACAGACCTTTCAAGAAAGAAACCTGCGAATGCAGTCGCCGAGATTTCGAATGTGATTTCGGATTCATGCTTTCAGGCAACGAATGTATCCACAACAAATCGTCCAAATACGATCCTTACGCTATTCCCGCCGAGTGTCTACCGGGACACTTCTACACACGAACAAAAGGTTACAGGAAAATTGATGGAGATGTGTGCACCGTCTCTGGTTACATGGCGTACGTCCCAGATACGATCCCCTGCCCCATCGAACAGCCAACTGAATTCATGTTGGTTGCTCTAGGTAGCAAAATCGCCCGCATTGATCTATTCGACAACTCTACTATTTACCCCGTCGTAAACGAAAGGAACATCGTTGCTATCGAATTTGACATAAAGAACAATTGCATTTATTGGGCTGACATCGAATTAGACAAGATCAGTCGTCAATGTTTCAATAACGGCACAGCTCAAGAGGTGATTGTCGACAGAGATTTAGCCAGCATTGAAGGAATGGCGTTTGATTGGATATCTAACGTTTTATTCTTCGTTGATGGCTTGAGGAAGAAAATTGAAGCTGTCAGGACAGATATGATCAAAGAAGCCAGAATGAGGGTTACAATTTTAGACTCGAAGGTTCTATCAAGGCCGCGAGGTATCGCAGTTCATCCTAAAGCAGGTTACTTATTCTGGACCGACTGGGACAGGAATAACCCATCAGTATCGAGGTCAAACCTCGACGGTACTGATGACAAGAAATTGTTCGGGAAGGCAATTGTCCAGTGGCCTAATGGGATAACTATCGATCAAATGTCAGAGAGAATTTACTGGGTAGACGCTCTGGAAGATTACATCGCTAGCTCAGACTTGAACGGTAAATACTTTAAGCGGATTCTGTGGAACGATGAGAGAGTGACGCATCCTTTCGCTGTCGCAGTATTGAAAGATAAAATGTACTGGGATGACTGGAAGGTTAAATCGATATTTGTCGCTGACAAGGATGCTGGATCAAATGTATTGACGATTAATGACTCGTTCGCCGGTTTGATGGATCTCAAAGTATTCGCTCACTTCGTTCAACACGGCAGCAACGCGTGTTCGTACAAGAACACGAGTTGTGACGCTATATGTCTCGGTGGGCCGGGCAACACTTTCAGCTGTCTCTGCCCCGATGGTTTGACGATGAACGGTGGGAAATGTATGTGTGCCAATAACACGGAACCGTACGCGAACTTGACTTGTCCTGAAACTGCTGTGTCTACTTGCGGACTTGTAAGTATATTTTCTTTATTATAAATACCTAGGTATATGTTTTTGAGAGGTGCTGGCCTTGTGGTAACGGCCCCGACTTACATGTCGTAGGTCGTGATTTCGAATCCAGGCAGGCGCTTTACTTTGTGTAAATTATTTCATCACCACTGCTCTCAAAACGGTGAAGGAAAACATCGTGAGGAAAACGCCATGTCCTAGAACCAAAAATTCGAAGATATGTGATATCCACCAACCCGCACTAGGCCCGCGTGATGGATTAAGGCCCATTACCTCTCTCACAGAGATGATGCATGTATCCCAGCTGTGGAAAAATTATAAGGATGATGATGATGAATGTTTCTGACAGTCTCCCGAAAAAGGATGACGTTTTGTTGTGCAGGTACTGCTATTTAGCTACATCCAATTCGACTAAAAGCAGCCCCCAAAATTCTTGGGAAAAGGCTTGGCAAGTTTCTCCACAATATAGGGGTCAGGGGTCTTTAAGTCAAGAGTGAATAGATTACTTCTAGGCAAGCGTGTTTCACCTTCAAACACATAATTTTTTTACCGTTAAAAGGGTTGTATAGGAATGCAGGGGTAAATGAAAAAAAAAATTTTGGGGGGATTTTAACTGTGATACCACTTTATTGGTTCCAAACAAAGCTTCATTTTTTTTTTTTTTTTTTTTAATTTTTTGGAGTACCTACTAAAATGCTACAAACAATTTTTAAATAACGTGAAAATTCTCTTCAAAGTTTTGTTTTCATTTACCCCTGCGTTCCTATTTACCCCATTTGACTATAACATCAGGCGAGATAGCGGTCAAACGCGAGCCAATGAAAAATAAAAATTAATCTTCCTTTGTTAAAAAATGTTTAGATTATCAATATTATCAATGAACGTAAGTATGTAGGTACGTCAGACATAAGCCGATTAGACTAGAAATATTGGTCTCTATCTATGAAGGTATTATTTACGTGATTTATGTTGAGAAATGTAAACAACTTCATTAAACAAAGGGTGCGATTGAATTGAGAATAAATAACTAATCTATGAATGCGTAAAAATTATTGAGAGGCTCGTCATTAAAGTTATATCATTTTTTTTCTAACAGAATGAGTATATTAATAAAAATCATTTTATATTTAGATAATAAAACAGATTCGCTTATTAGTGACAAGATTAATCAAATTGATTTTGTGAATGAGCTTTTTCTAAAATAATGGTATACTAAAATACAAAAGAAATACTACTACGAAAATACAAAAGAAAATACTGTCTCTTCTTTCTCACGACCAGCGTTTGTGTATGATCCTCTTCTTAAAACAAAATTACTTGCAATAGGAGCTGATCCACAGTTTATAATTAATAATGGAGATGTGTCCCAAGCAATGCCTGTTGTGCTCTCTGAACGCACCTACCTACTTCCTGAAAGATTCTTGTGAGGCAAATGGTACAGATACCGGCACGGTTCTTGAGCGCTCGGCGGAAGAGTGGGGATCGCTTTGCGCATCGTACACTTATGACAAATAAAACGCACACCCGTTTATTATTTATTTTTTCTAAGTTACGGTCTACGTAATTTCTTATTTATAAGATTAAATAATGATTTATTAAATTAAGAAATGGAAATTGAGATAAAAAAAAATGGTAACTAACAAAAGTATTTCTAATTTAAAATTATAACTTAGTTCTTATAGTTCGTACCTAAATACTTTTTTTTGTTAACATTTTTGACCTCTAATTTCATTTACCATTAATGAAATGAAAAACAATATAGTTTGTAAGTATAGTAGTATAGTTAGTAATGAAAAATAATAGTTTTGCTATAATTACAAACTGACATAAATTTTTTTCCTGCTATATTTTCGATAAATATCACCTTTTATTATTTACAACAAAGGTCTAATTAATAAAAAAATCACATAACATATTTGAGTTCTAACTTACCAGATAATTTAAAATGATGCAGTTTAAAAATTTGTAGCAATTAAATTGGCCGGAATTGTACTCGTCGTCGTGAGGTACGTGCAACAAGAGTAAAGAACGAATCACGACTGACGGCTATGACGCGATACGCTACGGGCCAATCACTGCACTTTCCCCGCCCCCGCGCCTCACTTCATACCACCACAGGGACCCAATAATTCACTTTTGCGCACGTGAAGCTCAGCGCTCAAGAACCGTGCCGATGATTGTAACGTGGTCGACTTTGCGAATTCTGGTCATAACATATTTAATACTAGCTTTTACCCGCGGCTTCGCTCGCAGTGAAGCCATTTTTATTTTTTGTAACTAGTATCCTATGTTACTTCTAATATCTCCAAAAGTTAGAGTGAACAGGCTTCTTCTGGGTAAGCTCACTCCATCGTCGACTCTGTCTCTGTCATTGACCTAGACTAGAGTCAAGAGCAAACCCATCAAAAGTAAAAAAAATAAAAAAAAGAATATTATTTATGTACAAAGTTTCATGATGATCGGTTCAGTAGTTTTTGCGTGAAAGCGTAACAAACAAACTTACATTCACATTTATAATATTAGTATAGATTGGAATCATCTCGATACGAGGAAGAAGAAGAAGCACCCCAAGTACGTAATATCCTAAATGACAGTTTCCACCACAACCGAAAACAGTTGCTAATCCATTGATCATATTTTTTTAAATCCGTTTGCTCTACAGTGTCGACACAATGAATACTGTTGAATAGTCAAATTATAAGAGTTTGCGATCGATACATTTTTTAAAGTAACGCTATTAAGCTGTAGATGTATGAGCATAAAGGAAGCAAAAGGAATATGTAAGAACCTCAGCAGATGGCGTTCTATTGTACCTACACTCTTAGGAAAAAGACGCAAGTTTATGTATGTATATCAACATATCACTAAAACACAAAATTTATTTCATCTCCAGGACATGTTCATGTGCAAGAACGGCAAGTGTATATCGTCATTTGCTCGCTGCGACGGTAACAACGACTGCGGAGATCTGTCTGATGAGATCGGCTGCCTGTGCGTCCCGCCAATGATCATGTGCGACAACACTCGCTGCTACCTCCCGCATTGGAAGTGCGACGATGATATCGATTGCGCGGATATGAGTGATGAGAAAGGTATGTTATAGTTACCTAATAGTTATTTATGCTACAAGTGCGGAAGGTAGGTGATACCCGATGAGTGGCATTTATTCAAAATAAATAAATCTACCCGAGTCGGGAATCATATTATGTACGTGTATCATACAAAATTTTACTATGCATTGTGCGAGGAAATAAAAAAAATTGTCTAAAACAAGCAAGAAATTAATAAAATTCTTATTCAAGCGCGCTCAGCTTATCCACAGATTAACTAATAGTTCCTCGGGCATATCTACTGCGCATGTGAAAATAGCTGTCACGTCGTAACGAAAATATGACGTAATGACTGTATTGTATGCACGAAAAATTTGCACGCTTATAATGTTAAGCAAAAACATGTATGCTCTGTATTTAATTTTGTACCATCTTCTATACCATGTTTTTATGCAAATAAATGTTATTCTATTCTATTCTATTCTATTCAAAAAGGCACGAACAAAATATACGTTCATCCAAACAAAACATACATACCAAACATATTTAACTAGAGTAATTAAAATCGCCTTTAATGAAATATTACTTATATTTTACCTTTTATATGAATGATAATCTGTACTTCTGGCTGATGGCGGTGTTATAAATTAAATAAATACAGAAAAGTAAAAAACACTAGTGAAAAAAGGGATACTTTCCGCACAGTTTGGTTGTTTGGAAAACGCTCTTTTCGAGGACATGCATTGTAAAATACTTTATTCTTTTTTTGGGCTTTTATTTATTTAGACTTCATGTGCAATGGTGATACCTACCATTCTCTACCAGTCAACCTTTGGGTTAAAAAGGACACAACAGTGGTAGGAGTACAAAATAAAAATAAAAAAATTAAATTACAATAATTAAAATCGGATCAATATTTTTATATCCTCCAATGACTTCTCCCGCTCTGGCTGAAGCGAGACGGCATATCAGACTTTTACTGTCTAAAACCCACCCATGTTCTTTCAGTTGCTTGTGCCAGGAACGCGGTAAATCTCTTTCTAAGATTTTTTTTTGGTCATGAGCGAGCCTACACTAAATAAAAAAAATGTACGCGTCTCAGACAGGCATCGACCCTAGCGGACCCCGTCAGTTTTTGATGAAATCAAACGTCACTGCGTGGAACACTAAGCGCCGTCGACTTGGGCCAGGTCCTTATCGACGGCGAGCTACCCATTCGCCCTCCCGCAAACCCAACCTAAGGATGTCTAAGTGCTCATATATTTATTCTATACTTGAAGCACACAAACGTACAGAGGCGGATTTTATGCCTTAGACATTTTCTTCTAGTTAACCTTTAAATGATAGGTATAGAGATAAATAGTGGTAGGTGCAATAACGATAATAAAATGGATTTAAATACAAGACATAAATAGATACAATAATTTGTGTTTCACACATAAACGGTTGTTTTTTATAGTAGTATGAGCGAGTTCACAGACACGAAAGTATACAGGATCCAGTAAAAAAAAAAAACTACGGAATTACGGTATCGCAAAAAAATTGTCGCAGTTTCAAGGAGTTGTACTTTTATCAACCTACTAGCTTTTATCAACGGTTTCATCCTCGTAAAAGGCGTAATTTATAACAGCGTATCCATTCTTCCTTATCCTATCTAGACCAATCCAAGAAAAAATATCTGACGAAACCCTACTGCCAACAGTGCCAACAATATGTTTTCATTCCCTGCCATTCAGGTAAATTTGCACCAATGACTAAGTTGGTTACCATTAATGCAATATTTTATTGCCTTTTGAGCATAATATTAAGCACTAATTGCCAATTATGGTAACAATACCAGGTTGAATAAAGTTTGTTTCTAGAATATTTTGTTGTCCTGTTAATCACAAAACCTAACATTGCATTTGTAATAAAACTAATAACAAAAATCCTACAATTACTGGAATACAAATAACAAACATGACCATAATAATTATCTTGTACACGAAGTGAAATATTTTCCGTATAATATGTATTTCCCCTATGCGAAACTTATTATTACAAAAATAGTTTAGTTACTGCATGCAAAAATTTGTGCAATATTATTAAGTTTTAGTTAAGGCTGTACCCTGTCCAAAAAAAATTGAGCATTCCTAGTGCCCTAGCGGCACACTAGTGGCGCATGAATTTACAGTAGTGAAGACGCCCAGATTTTAGAAAAAAATCTTTATAAAGTCGAATACTGGTCCTTTGAAAAAAAAAGTCACAAAATGTTTGTTATCAAATTGTCTTTCCATTAGTGTTAGTACAAAAAATTATTAATGAACACTTTACGAGGAGATGCATGCTACCAATCATTATTTCTCATTTTTATGGTTTTGTAAGAAGGAGATTAGTGAAACATATACTTCTTTTAAAAAAAAGTATACTACCATTTTGGAATCAATATTATGTAGAAATTTAATGTATTTTTATTAATTGATATTTCTTTTTAAATAAGGAGTAGATAACTCTTAAAAACCTGCACAAAAACGGCTAGCGCGGCGTTTTGCTCGGGGAGGCGCCTTAAACGTCAATGTTAGGTATTTTGGAGTCCCAGACAATGACACAAACAGCTTCAATTAGTAGATGTCCTTGGTCTTCTACATACCTACCTAAAGTAATAACATTAATTTTAACATAACTGTTCTATATTTTTTCAGATTGTGGTCACCGCAACTGCTCAGCCGACAAGTTCCAATGTGACAACGGCCATTGTATTGAGAAGCGATGGGTTTGCGACGGAGATAACGACTGTAAGGATGGATCTGACGAACGGAACTGCACGGTTAGTTACTATGAATATTGTCAGATTTATGGAGTAACTAGCTTTTGCCAGCGTCTTCCCCCGCGTGAATGTCGAAAATTATTCCGAAGCATCAAATTTCTGGGATTAAAAAGAAAAAAAAAAGTAAAAGGCCTATGTGCTATTCCTGAGTATAATCTATCTCTGTGCCAAATTTCGTCCCGATCCGTTCAGTTTTTGTGTAAAAGAGTAACAAACGTACACACTCACAAACTTCTGCCTTTATAATATTAGTGTGATGGAAGGAAGGCCTTTGCCTTGCAGTGGGAGAGAAGACAGAAGAGGCTGAAAATAAAATAAATACTTATCAAGACGCACTGCAAGTTACCATCCTTACCCAGTTGCCATTCCACCAATTCGCACCAAGCGCTTCCAAATGTCCTTCATAATGCGCACAGCAAAATAGTGGAACTCACGTTTCCGAATCTCTTCAAAGTTAGAGTGAAAATGCTTCTTTTGGTTATGCTCACTTTATCGTCGACTTTGTCTCTGTCACCTCTGACCTAGACTAGAGCCAAAAGTAAAAATATGTCAAAAAAAAAAATAGTCCTGGCTATGATAGGATACGCGCAGTTTTATGCGCGTTATAGATAAAATAAAACTTTAGTGCATAGTTTCGAAATGTAATGCCAATCTAAATTTGGAATCAGAATTCGAGTTAATTATCAAATTTTGAAACAACGAACTGTCATAAATCTCATATGTGACAAAGTTCAAATTCCATTTCAACCTTCTTTTCAAGGGTCTTTTTTAAAACACAATGTTAAATAACTATTTATTTATTTTCCAAGTAACTCATCATGCACGAATAAAAAACAAATCTCGTCGATATTTGAGTCGTAGACTCGATGAAATTATTAAATTATGTGACAGATTTATTAAAATAGTCTAAAGTTGAGTAATTAAGAATTCAATTGATATATAAAAGTTAAAAAAAAAAACAAGTCCAAAATAAAAAAAAAACAGAACAGAACAAAAACAAAACAAAAACAACAGATGAGAATAAAGTTTTAAATATAATATTTAACTACCTCTCGTCATAACTCTATCTATTGTTTACATTAAATTTGAAAAAAAAAGGTCAGTGCATTTTCACGATAACGGTCGGTAATTTCGACACGTATTGCACATGTCAGGATGGCCGAGCGGTCTAAGGCGCCAGACTCAAGGTTCCCTTGCTCACTGAACGTGAGTTCGAGTTGTTCTGGTCCTCTCTGAGGGCGTGGGTTCGAATCCCACTTCTGACAAACTTTTTGTAAATGTTTCTATTTTCGTGAAATTTGTTTATTTATTTGAATAGGAATTGGCATTTTTTCAATTATTTGTCGCGGTCGTTCCGTGATATAAGATTCTTTTTTATTGATGGAGTTTTATTTACCTTCTTGCGTTTTAAGCGATTTAAACATAATTTACAAATATGTAAATATTAATAGTTTTAAGATATCACAAAAACTTGAAAATACAAAAAAAATAAAGATAAAGAAGCTTTTTGCTTATGCCAATTAAGTAGTATTTCGTCCGTAGTTTTTTCCTATCGCACCGACGTCATCAAAACCTTTCATTAAATATGTTAAAAGGAACATTATTAACCATATTTTTTTAGACATTATTTTAACAAATAGTACCTTATCTTCAAAATCATCAATACCAGCACTTTTTCTCTTTCAACAGTTACAAACCAAGCGTCCAGACATCATAGAAAGCTGTTCAGGCAACGGGTTCGCCTGCAGTAACGACAGCGGCATGTGCATCCCCAACTCCTGGGTGTGTGACGGCGAGAGGGACTGCGACAATGGGGAAGACGAACGGGAACAAAGATGCAAGGACTCGACTTGTGCACCCTACATGTTTAGGTGTCCCAGCGGGAAGTGTATATTTAAGTCTTGGGTGAGTTTCTTGTTCATTTTTAACCTAGGACCGAAAATAAAGGGGTGTATTAAGATTGACGTGTGTTGCTGTGTATTTTTATGTATGACTGTGGCATCATAACTCCTAAACGGATGAACCAATTTTGATTTAGTTTTTTTTTGTTTGAAGGGTGACATTATCGGGAGGGTTCTTAGCTATGTTACATGACGGTTCAGCCGTTTAAAAGTGATGGGCTGTTTACTGTTTTTAATCGGGAAATTTTCGCAAGATATCGTGGCATAATTACGTGTTCGATAGATTGTTGATCGAAGCGCGTCTACTATTAGATAAATTATGTAGCATGTAATAAAGATGTGTTGGGGTTTTTAAAATGTTTAAATTTGACTTGTTTGTTATTTTTATCATAACTTTAAGGCAGTCGTGTTAATTTTTCGTTTTTTTTTAAAGAAAAAACACTTGTAGTGTAGTCTACACGAATGAAACTTCTGGGATATAATAAATTTTTAGTAAATGGTTGATATAGTAAAAAATATTGATTGATTATTACACACACCAAATAAGTTTACAATATTAATATTCTAATATTTCCTTTTGATTCATTATTTCTTCTAATAGGTTTGCGATGGTGAGAACGACTGCGGAGACGAGCACAGTTCAGACGAGAACAACTGCACCAACACCAGTCACTCCAAACTCCTCCCTATTCCTGGTACAGAGAAGCCAAATTTCCCTAGCAACGGGACTTGCCTAGAATGGATGTTCAAGTGTGACAATGGCAACTGTTTACCTGATTGGTGGAGGTGCGACGGTATCAATGACTGCGGGGAAGGCGATCGGTCGGATGAGATCGGGTGCGGTATTGAGATGCCCGATCTTAGACCGGTGACGCCCGAACATCATACGCCGATAACTAGGAAGTGTGGGAAGAACGATTTTACTTGTGCGCCAGGTATGTGAAGCTTTTTTGTAAATTTTGGGTATTGTTCTAGGACATAAAACACAATGTTATAGTTAAATTGGCTTAAAATTATGAAATATCACACAAATTCTAGAACTTCTAACTGGTTTCTGTATTATGTTTTACGCATATGCATTCAATTGGTATTGTTGTTGGAGTTAAATGAGAATCTTCTTAACTACCAACATTACTGGGTCAGCATCTGCATTATTTATAAATAGTTTCATCGGCTGTGTTTACATTATTAGTTCTCTTCCGAATGTTGTGAAATGCGTAGACTTTTCATAGAATCGTTATTGTAATTTAGATTTTTGAAAATGGTATGCAACTTATTTCAAACTAAATTTTGCCCACGATTCATGTGGCTTATCTTATCTTATCTTGTGGAGGGGCCGAGAAATAACTCGGACACTTTGACCCATTGGGATCTATTGTGATCCTCTAGATAACCTACTCCTCCTCAATCTCGTTGAAAACTCTTTTCATGGGTTTTACAACGAGACTAGGAGAAATGAGCCAATAGTCTTCTGGTGTTGGATATCCAACCCCTAGAAGACTCATTCGCTTACCAACCAGTGCATCGCATGTGCACAGAAAGTGCTGCATGCGTTCCGTATGTTCCCTACACAACCTGAACACGGGTGTCGCGGTTAGATCCATCGTCATGAGCATGTCGTTGGTTCTTAAGTTGGTGTAAAGGTCCCAAGCAGGTAGCGGATTTGCCCCCTGCTTACTCCTGTGGCTTAGTCTACAGAAACCGTGCATTTATACCAGATATTAGCGTTCAATGTCTTTCAGCGATAAGCTAAGCTTACCGACAGTAAAAAAAAAACAATTTCGGATCAGTGCTTTTTAGGGTTCCGTACCTGAAGGGTCCAAACGGAACCCTATTGCTGTCACCCATGTGTTTGACTGTCACAAGATTTTGTCCTGAAGAATTTTTTAACTTCCCATTGACCTATGAACTTGAAATTTAGTGATGATTTTTATTATTACGTACGTTTTACCACGGGGTCGGCTAAGAATGAAAATTTGGTTCGCGTTTGCGACATGCACCGAGTTGTACAATTTGTTGCACGATGCATGCAACAAATTGTGCATGATGCATGCATGCACCGAGTTGTTCTAAAATTAACATTTTCTGGAATTGAACATATAAATTGTATGTTCTTGTTTAATCACTTAATCCTAGGTTGTAGCTATCACGAAACAGACTCCAGCAGAGAATTCCGCTCCTTAGCTAAAAGTACCAACCCGCACTGGGTCAGCATGGTGGATTACGGCCCATTCTCTCTAACAGAGAGGAGGCCTGAAGGCACAATGGACCAAATGGGAGTCTAAGTCCGGAAAAGGGGGTACATCTATCCTATCCTATCCTAAGATTAGTTTAGTTAAATGTTTATTTTCATCCATAGGTCTGTGCATCCCTCTCCAATGGGCCTGTGACGGTGCCGTAGACTGTCTAGACGGTTCTGACGAACGAGACTGTCCGTCTCGCGGCGCCAGCACCCCGCGGTGCGGCCTCATCGAGACGCCCTGTCGCGACGCCAGTGCTTGTGTCCGCACCGACCAGATCTGTGACGGAACCTTCGACTGCGAGGATAAGAGCGACGAGATCAACTGTCCCGGTACTTCGGTACGTGTACACCGTATTTTTTTTCTATTATTAACAACTTCCCTGTCCAATGAGTCATATATGACTCATGGGATTGTTTAACTATTGTGTCTGCTATGGAAAGTGAACCTGTTAAGGGTGTTTTTTGTTTGAAAATCCTGATAGGATCTATCTTAGGAAAGCGGGGATAAATATTTCTTACCAAGTACCAAGACCACATGGTTTGTCGAAAAATTTTCGGAATCAATTCACTTCATTGACTACGTCTTTGGCACGGCAAACGACTTTGTTTCCTGTTTTTTCCTCCTGAAAATCCTTTTAGTGCAAGAAGCATATTTATGTCTTGACCAACTACTAGCTGTTGCCGACTTCGTCTGCTTAGCATTAGTACTTCGAATTGCCCATATTTTTATATCGCGCAATATTATTATAAGTTTGTGGGCCGCCTTACTTGAGTAATTATTAGTTTACCGTACAAACTCTTCCCATGTTTCCACCCCTTAAGGATGATTTCCGGAATAAAAACTATCCTACGTCCTTCTCAGGATCTCAATCTATCTCCATACCAAATTTCATGTAAATCAGTTCAGCAAATTAAGCGTGAAAAGGTAATAGACAGAGTTACTTTCGCATTTATAATATTACTTGCTGATCCGGCAAACATTGTTTTGCCACATAAATTATTTCAAAGATTTCCAAAAATTTTGCACGCACTGAGTATTATCGTATTTTTATTTGTCGTTTTATAATGGGATGGTTTATACAGGTAACACAATGGTTGTTGTTGGCGGCAGCTCGTCTCACGTGTTGAATACTATTGATTTATATGAGATCACTTAATTAACTGTACGTGAAAACTATCTTGAGCAAAATGGCACCTACCTACTCTACCCTACCCTAAATACCTACCTACTCTACCCTACCCTACCTACCGACCTACTCTACTCGACCTACCCTACTAGACCTACCTACCCTATCTTATCTTGTGGAGGGTCCGAGAAATAACTCGGACACTTCGACCCATTGGGATCTATTGTGGTCAACCCTAACCTACCTATCTACCCACTTACCCCACCTACCTACCTTCACACCTACCCACCAACCTACCCTACCCACCAACCTACCTACCTACTCAACCTACCTATCCTACCCACCAACCTACCTACATACTCAACCCTACTCTACATACCTAGCTACCTTACATTCCTACCTACCCTACCCTACATACCAACCTACCCTACCCTGCATACCTACCTACCCTACCCTACATACCTACCTACCCTACCCTACATACCTACCTACCCTACCCTACATACCTACCTACCTAAAAACTTTTTTTTTTTGGATTTAAACCATCTTCGCATTGCCTTTCTAATGAAACCGGTTTGGGGCATATCGTTTGGATGGTTTTAAAGTCTATAGGACATAGGTAGTAACAACGGATGAATTTCAGAAAAATCGACAACGCCATCTATTGGCAAAACCGAAACCAGCATACAACGCCATGTTCATTTTTGTGTGTGCTTTGTTTCTATCATGTATCGGAGATGGCGCTGTGTTCGCAAAATGTATGGGGAAATGTTTTTATTCGTTAATTTTATCGATGTAGGTATAACTTATTATCCTATTCCGGACGAAGATAAACCCAAAAATATTAAAATTTGGTCCAGCCGTTCTTGAGTTATAAGTGGTGTTACTAACACGACTTTGTTTTATATTATATAAAGATAGTATAGATAACTGGCCCTGACTGTGTCTTCTGTTGTTGCTTATTTTAGCAGAATTTTATAACATCTCTCTCATTGCCAAGCCTTCTCCCAGTATGTGGTCACATTGTCATTCTTCCACTGACGTGCCTGTACTGGGTCTTCTAAAGAATTAGCTTGCCAACCTATCAAAAACTTATAAGGGTCCTATGAAACCACTAGCTAAAACACATAGCTAGAATTACAAGTATTGATTTCATAACTAAACCTACAGAGCCACAAACCAACAGTAGAATGCCAGCGAGGCTTCTTCATGTGCGATGACGGCACAAACTGCATCTCTCTACTAAACGTCTGCAATGGAAGACAAGACTGCTACGACGGAACTGACGAGCTGAACTGCACTAGTGCGGCCAACGATAACACTCATATGTATCAAGTGAGTCGAGTGAGTTACAAATTTATATAAGTAGCATGATTTAGGGTAAAATATGCCTTTTCTTTTAATTCTTCTCTATGTAAAACTATCGTTGCGAATGGGTTATTAGAATCAAGCTACTTCCTAGCTAAAAACACTTGGAAGTGGTTACGGGCTGGAGCTTCGGGGGAATGTTTTATGTAGTACTTTGACACAAAAATTCCTATCTTTTAGTCCAATTTAAATAACTCAATCGTTGTCTCAAAATCAATATGTCAAAGTTCTACATAAAGGCAGTGTACCTAATCATTAGCTGGCTCCTTGGTATTTCCTTCAGTATATCTTGGCTATTTCGTCCAACTGCACGATAAAAGCCTCCCTACGATTTCCTACTTTTTGCTACTTATTTAAGTACACAAATTATTTAACATTAATCTCTTCGAGCCCACAACCATTAACCAAATTCCATTCTCCAGTTCTTAAGCATCGGCGTAGACCAGTCGTCAATAAACTCGAGCAGCTTTCTCATCTCGTGCTGGATGGCGCAACAGAAGATGGTGCTATACAGCTTCCTGCCTTCCATAGCCAAGGTCAGCGACGGAGTCTGGACCAATAAGACGTGGACCAATGATAGTATTTATAGGTAAGTTTTAAATCTTAATTGATGAACTGATTTTTTTATTTTTTTTTAAACGTGGCCCAACATTAGGAATTTCTTCCTGTATCGTGAGTGCGTTTACAAACATATAAACTCATACACAACATCCAGATCCGGAACAACTATCTGTAAGTCATACAAATATTTGTTCCGTGCGGGAATCGAACCCGCGACACGCAGCGCAGCAGTGAATCGTTCCAATACTGCGCCAAACGTGCGCCCCTCTCAATTTAACTTAGTCATTAACATGTATTAATCTAATACTGTTAAAAACCCTTCAAGGTCCGCACAATTTTTTTTTCTAGTGTTCTCAGTCAAAAGACTTCAATTTGAAGGCTATGGGGGCGACCTTTGCCCAGCAGTGGGACAATATAAGTAAATAATAGCTACCTACGTCATCATATTTAAAGTTTTTTTTGTATCTAACAGGTGTCTTAAATTATAATTATGAATTAGGGAACAAGACTACTATTAAAATGAACAAAAAAAATATTTTTCCACTACCTTGTCTATTATGTAACACATTGCCTAAGAAATTCGTTTCGAAATATGAACATTTAGACACGAGATTATAAAATAAAAATTAAAAAGAAACAAAATTACATAATGACAGTTACGAAATGACTTTTGTATGAAGTTTTGGTATCATTATGTAACTGGCAGAATGATATTGAACCTCTCGAAAAAGTGTTTCTAATAAATTGTTGTTGGAACTTATTTGCATTTACTTAAGTAAGCTCATCAGGTAGTGGAAAAAGAATCATTAGAATAGATAGATCATTAAAATTAAACATTAATTTTACAATTCAATTACATACATTCCATATATTACACTATAGTAAAAATAAAAAAAAAACAATTATTAGTTAATTACTACAATTCTTTGTGTCAATTTAAATTAAATCCACAAACAATAATTTTACATTTCATATTCAATACATACGTTCCATCATAATAAAAAAAAAAAAAATTAGTTAATTACTACAATTCTTTGTGTCAATTTAAATTAAATCCACAAACAATAATTTTACATTACATATTCAATACATGTGTTCCACCATAATAAAAAAAAAAAAACAATTATTAGTTAATTACTACAATTCTTTGTGTCAATTTAAATTAAATCCACAAACAATAATTTTACATTTCATATTCAATACATACGTTCCACCATAATAAAAAAAAAAAAAACAATTATTAGTTAATTACTACAATTCTTTGTGTCAATTTAAATTAAATCCACAAACAATAATTTTACATTTCATATTCAATACATACGTTCCACCATAATAAAAATAAAAAAAAACAATTATTAGTTAATTACTACAATTCTTTGTGTCATTTTAAATTAAATCCACAAACAATAATTTTACATTTCATATTCAATACATACGTTCCACCTGCACCATAATAAAAATAAAAAAAAAACAATTATTAGTTAATTACTACAATTCTTTGTGTCAATTTAAATTAAATCCACAAACAATAATTTTACATTTCATATTCAATACATACGTTCCATAGATATCATAATCACAAAAAAAAACAATTTATATTTTTTTCTTTTTATTTATTTTAACACTCGCATGTAGCTTTCGGCGTTCGCCTTCGGCTCACGTCGAAATTGGCTACATCGCTCGTGTTAAAATCTCAACTTTTTATGCTCGACACGAAATGTATTATTATTTCAAAGACGAAGGAAAAAAAATCTTATAACTTTTTTATCAGTCATATGCTGTGAGTATGATTTATGAATTATCTGTCTTGAATATAGGTCAAAGCATTTACTGTCTGATGCTGATATCAAAGAAATTTATATATTTAAAGGTCAATGCTACGAGGAGATTTTGTCCAAGCGTTACATAATGGGTGATTGTAGTATGCGACATAATGTTATCAAAACATTTCATATCCATAGTGAGGTCATTTGTTAGCAAAATATACGGAAATAAGAAGAGTTATAATTAAATGTTTTTATTTTGTCTCCTATAGGTTCACGGATTTGGAGCCATACACCAACTACAATGTGACCTTCTATATTAGAGATAGCAAGTCGAACAAGACTTATGCGTCTATGAAGTATGTAAACACCACTACTGGAGAAGGAGGTAAGGCATTTGATTACTCATATTTATTGTCACAAAAATATATAGCCTGTACTAGCGACCCACCCCGGCTTCGCCTGAGACTAATTATATACCAAAACCTTCCTTGTTTCTCACTCTTTCTATTGGTGAAATTCCGTTCAGTAGTTTTTAGTTTATCGCGAACAGACGCGGTGATTGTAATTGTTTTATAATTTACGTAGTGACTAGCTGCCCGCGCGGTATTAGAACTCCTTGAAATATCTTTATAAATTACAGCCCATGTGTTATTCTGATGTATAAGCTATATTTCTGTAAAGTATTATCTAAATACTTTCAGTAGTTTTTGCGTGACAGAGTAACAAATATCTATCCGTCCATCCGTCCTTACAAACTTTCAGGTTTATAGAAATAGAAATATATTTATTTGCGAAAAACACGGTATAAAAGGTTGTTAAAATAGGTGTATGGTCCAACATGTTTTGCTTAGAATTAAAGCATGCAAACTTATAGGTAGGCTTAACAAACGTTATTTTGTACAATAGATAATAACAAAAATGAACTACAGTCTATGTTCCAAAAATTGCTTAATACTATAGAAGTTATTTTGAGTCAACCAATTACACAGTTTGACTTTAAACACCCTACAGTTTAACGTTTTAAAAGTATTTGGCAATTTATTATATATACACACACACATAGCTAGACAGCTTTTATTGTATTTTGCCAGCCTACTGATGTCTTCTAGTATAATAGTATAGTTCTCGCCTAACATCTGGGCCGCCCTGAAGTTGGCTTTCCGATGCGCAAGGCACGAAACGGTGCAGCTTTTGTATGAGATTTACTACTGCGCAGCCATTGTACCCAACTTCAGGGCGGCCAAGAATGTTGACGAGAACTGTAGTGAGATTGTGATTAAAATAATGAAAATTAATATAACAATTACATTTAAATAGTCAGTTCATCAGTTTAATCAATAAAGTCTAATCAGGAAATTTATGATTGATCATTGTTATTTAAGGTTAGATTAGAATTTTACGATGAGGGATGGCATCAGATCTTAATAGTTTTTGCCCTAAGCTGCACTCATAAGAAAATATTCGCTGGGTATTCATTCGGCCTCAGGAGCAAGGAAGAACTAATTACTTCAATTTTCATCCTTTATTATTCAGGCTTTGCAGCCGCCTGGTACAAAACTTATTGATCTTTAACGTTATTGAAAGAGTCTAGATTTAAATAACACTTTATTTCATTTTTTTTTTAAGTTTTATATTGACGTGTGTCCGGCAACTATTAAACGATTATTCAAGCCCTGACATCCGATTTAGCTGATATTTGGCATACTTATGGAATCATTTTAATAATGATACAACTAGCAACTACTCAACCAGACAAGATAATAGCACCAACATGTTTGAGCTCATTGAGTATTAACATGTGATATTACATTTCGTACTTTTTAGTCCATCAAAAGCTTGTTTTAAAAAGATTTTTACTTTTAATTATTCGCAGTACCGTCCCCACCGATTCGCCTAAGCGTCCGTCAGCTGATCGGTCATCGTATCAACGTAGTGTGGGACCGTCCGGAGCAACCACGCGGTATCATCCGCTACTACACCCTGTACTACGCGCCACCGCTGCCGCCCGTCGATAAGATCATACCCGCCACGGATAGCAAGACCGTGTCCGTCGATGTCACTGCCTTCTTTGAACCGTTTAATAACTATTCGTTCTGGGTAAGTGTTAGTAGGCGATTGCACAACATTTGTGCACCCAAATGTGCAAATAAATATTTTTTCTTTCTTTCTATTGGATTAAAAGTTTAAATTAATACCCATTTTTCACCGTAATAGATTGGTATGTGAGATTTCTAGAACAATTGATGGATTTTCGAGGCTTTAACATATCTCCGCTTAGCTTCAACGCATCGCAAATTAGCAATAAACTAGTTATTGCTTTCGAGACAAACTTTAGTGGGAAAGCTCTCAGTTTTCTCGCTTGCTACTTCAGACCTAAAAATAATAAGGCCGCGTGAATCTTGTTATATATTTATTTCAGACGTGTACAAGAAATACAAACGTTGTTCAGTCGAAAGATGTCCTTTGCTTAACTTATGCCTCTCCATTATATCGCCACATTGACCAAACGTGATTTAAACTAACTAAAACAAAAAACTCGTTTCGAAGGGCCAAAAAGGCTTCTTCTAGCATATGCTGTGATGTAAAAACAAATATATTTATCTATTAAACCATCGCTGGTATTTCTTCAGTACACTACTTTAACGATAAAACCCAATTTGTCTGCACACATTTTTAGTGCAAAAAACATTACAAATGCCTATTTAACCCCTGCAGGTAACAGCCACAAACAACGCCTTCACATCCAAATCCTCCCAAGTGATGAACATAACCTTTGACCCGGCTAACGATGTCGATGATCTGGTGAACGCCAGCGTCAGGCGACTGAACGTGAGCTCCGTGGTCCTGGACTGGCATCAGATCAGGAACGTGGACGGCTACATCATCAGGACCAGGCTGCCTCCGGAGTATGCTATGCTGGAACCTGTCACGACGAAGGCTAATAATGTAACGCGTAAGTGTTCAATGTCTTGTTTATGTTTGTGCGATTCGATGTTCCTGAAGTTGGTCTAAAATATTCAGTTTTGCAGTAATATTCGAAGACAGAATAGGCAAACTAAGTTACAGCTAAGATCCAGAGAGAGAGAGAAACCAAATTACTTTAAACGACTCTAAACTATTAGAACCGATATATACTATTAGAGATGGACACTTATGAATCAAGGGCAATAGGGATGTTTCCAGGGTAGAAAAAAGATGATTCTATTTAGTCCGTCAGTGAGATTATACACGTATTTTTACCATTGGACACGTATTTTTTGCTAAAACAAAGCAATAAAAATTTAAAGCCCATCAAAATTCAATAGTGGGGGCTTGTATAAAGTGTACTAACGATGTGACGTCACAAGATATTTCAAAACATTATATCGTCGTCACTTTATGTTTACGTGTCAAAAGAAAAAATATGTGTCCAATATTTTTTATTAATCTATCTGACCGACAACTTGTAAAAGACCTAAGGATTTTGCAGATGGAATAATTGATGAATAGATGTTTGGTGGAAAGATGAATGTTCTCAAAATTTTGATGATCAATTTGATCAATTTTGAAAGAGAAAACTAGTTTAAAAGTCCATCATCTACATTCTACTTACACCGGCAGCCTTATTGCGTTATGTATTCGAAAAAGAGCAAAGGGCAAAGAGTATATAAAATCGACCAATCACATAGACGGAAAGCCACGTCGCATCTTTCATCTTGCATGTGATTGGTCGATTTTTTATAATCTTTGCCCTTTGCTCTTTCCAAATTCATTACGCAATAAGGCTGCGGGTTTTTCAAAGCTAAATTTATGTGGCAAATTGTTAAGCACGCGTTATCTGCTGTTATTTTTTTTTATCTTTGCCCCACACTAGGAATTTCTTCCTGTATCGTGGGTGCGTTTACAAACACATAAACTCACATACACAAACACCCAGAGCCGGAACAACTATCTGTAGGTGATACAAATATTTGTTCCATGCGGGAATCGAACCCGCGACACGCAGCGCAGCAGTCAATCGACTATTGCAGCTGCTTTTCTTAAGCCCAGACATTAGAATTGAAAAGTAATCTGCTTGTGATAAATAAATCTTTTTTCCTCTTACAGTAACCAACTTACCACCGGGTGCTTTAATATATATCGATATTCGAGCCTATAAGAACAATGTATACGGAGACCCATTCACGATCCCCATTCGTAACGAAGGCGTAAGGGACGAGATCTTGAACTTCACCGCGATACTTTCGAAGGAGAAAAAGACTTCTGTCCAAATTGTATGGTGGCCACCTAAAGGGGAACAGTATAAGGGCAAGGAGTTGGAATATGAGGTCCATTACACTAATATGATACATAGGAGGACATATCCTGGAGAGATGTCGAATGGTGAGTGATTTTTCTTTTTACCCGACTGTAAGAAAAAGGTTATGTTTTCGCGCGTATCTTGTTTGTACGTAATATTATTTATTCACTCATATCCTTCAAACCACTTGACAGATTTATACAACTAAGACATCGTTAGATATGTTTTGACCACCCAAGTATTCTTAGATGCTAAAAAAACACTAAAAAAAGTGACGCTAAAAAAACAAAACACGGCGGATTTTGGGCGCCATAGTGTGGGAGTCACAATTTTTTTTCTTCCAAACCCATAATGTAGGGTATCAAAATGAAGGGCTTTTAGAGGTGATTACAAAAATATAAACACTCATATGTATAAAAGTGATTCGAAAAAAAATTAGAACTAAAAAGTTGAACTTACATTAAAAAAGTTTATAACATAAAAAAACCTGACGGCTTAAGAAACGAACAAAAAATATGTAAACAACAAGAAGATAATTATGCTGTACAGTCGGAGGATACATATGGTTTTAGTCAGCCAGCTTGTAAATATGTATCCTCCGACTGCACAGCGTGACTATCTTGTTAACATCCTTTTAGTTCGCTTCTTAAGCATCGGGTTTTTTTAGAAACGGTACTGAGGTTCAATGAAAGTATTTTTGTGGATCGTTGCGATTCTAATTTCAATTTCAGTATCAAAATTACCTCTAATGTAGGAACACATGAATGACGGTAAAGGAAAACATCGTGAGGAAACCTGGACTTATAATGAATTTATTATAAGATTGTGCTCCATTGGTGTAATTGCTGCAAGGCGTTCCAGTGCGAGGATAAACTAATAAATAAATAAATATTAGACAATTTTTTTTACGTTGATTGTTTCCGGTTGTAGATTTCTCACTTGGAATCCGAACGTATTTTAAGTGCAGGAATAAGCTATCAGGCCCTCCTGATCAGAAGGTCTAAGTAGCTAAATGTCTAACAGCGCGAAAGATCTAATAAGCATTAAGTCTAATTAGCAAAATAGGTAAAAGAAGTCATAAGTAAGAGTCCCGTTGGAGTTCGAAGCTAGGTATTTCGTACCTATATGAAAAAGTAATAAGCAATTCTATTGCCAAACAGATACAAGGATTATCACGAAGAATACGAGCGTGTTGATAGAAGGTTTGCATGCGTGTGAGAGCTACGTGTTCACTGTGGGACTACACGGAGGACCGCTCGCCAAGTTCGTGGAGATCATCACCAGAGAGAATGACAAGTTAGTATAACGTGAAAAGACGTCAACTTTTGCCTTGTTTTTTCGTTATCGGGGAAAAACCTTCGAAAGGCATCTGGTCATTTTGGGGAAAAGATCTGGGAATGTGGGCTTTTTAACTACGGTTTCAAACATTTATTTTCTCAAAAGATTTACACAATCACTTACAGAGAAAATACAATATTATAACTTAAAAATACATGAAGCCGATTGGCGCAGTGGGTTAGCACTATGACAAAATTACATAAGAATTTCATAACAGTTTTAGTAAAAGGGTAGTTATGAAAAACAGTGCACATGCACGACGTCATATGCGCATCGCCACTGCGGGTATGTGTACTTGGGCTGAGGGATATAATTCATGTTTATTAAGGCCCAACTCACTTAAACAACAAAAAACCTCGGTGATCTCCATCAGTACATGATTACCTCTATAAGACCACCCAGGAACCCCTTTGTGCATCGCCTGTTAGGGCACATTCCTGAGGAGACTGAAAATAAAAATAAAGCATCGCCACAAGCACTGCAACCGTTTCTGACTTTGAGGTCAAAGTTATCGCTACTTGTTTGCTTGCTTCCCAGTGTTTGTCTGCGTCCAACTAATATTTCAACTGCTTACCTAGCTAATTTGCAAGATCAAATACACTTCAAGGGCAGAACTTCCATTTATGTATGCGTAAATGCATGCGTCTCTAAGTTTCAGTAATAATTTCCTGTGATTAGTGCAAGCATTATCATATTTTCGTTCAACTCTAGTAACCCTTGTGAGTCAGTTCGTTATTGATATCAATAAAAACTGCAGTAGTATTTTGCTGCTAAGTGTATAATAAACCCAAGAATATACCTAGTAATATCTGAATATTAATTGTGTCACTAGGGCTCCCGTGAAAAACTTGCGCGTTGAATACGACGAGACCAAAGCTGAGATGAAGATCTTATGGGACGCCAGCTGCGACGCACTGCGCAAGCCTGCCACATACTCGGTGAGATTATTTGGATACATACACACGTAAATTCATGCTTTTTTACAAGGGCGCAGTTTTAAGAACATACTATGCTGAGTTCTCAAAAAAGGTTAAGTCAAGTTGATTATGAGAACTTTAGTGCAGGTTAAAGAAGTTTTAAATGTTTTTGAATTAGGGAACCATAATAATTAAGAATACTTTCTTCTATATTTGATTTTAAGTTGATAATCTCAGGACCCTGGGGTTCCGGTCCTTTGAAAGGCGTGCGAGGGGCCTAAGCCAACAGAGAGCCAGCAGAGGCCTTGTTAGGCATGTATCAGGCAATGTGCCACTAACCGACGATTATCCCTGTATGCACTGCGCAAGTGCACCCAATCCCCGGTCGGTGCAGGACTATTGCAAAATATGGAGATAAAATGTATTGGGCTATGGGTTTGGTAAGTTTAGTGGATCGATTGCCTAAAACTATAAGGAGGACTACTGGCTCCTGCCTGACCACTGTTGAATTACACGGCTATAAAATGGTAGGGGGTGACTTAATTAATGGGCCACCATAAGGGGTCGCTTGCACTTTAGTGACGAAGCGCCAAGGGGCAAAATATCCGGAGGTGCTTGAAGAGTGGGAGGTATACCACGGCAATCAGGACAATCCCGGAAGTACGGTCGAGATCCCTACCAGCATCTTATTGGGTTAACATCCTTTCTCCGAGCACGTTTGCTCTTGCGAATCTCCACTCAAGCCAACCAATTAAGGCAAGAGAGAGGTGGGAGCTCTGTTCCCCGTCAGTGTACACTCCGACCGGCCAATAAAGGCAAGCCGGAGATGAGGGACAAGACTTCTCCCTGGAGATCAGGTCCGTGGGGTCGCCACTGCCCACCAGTTCGCCACAAAGCTGCCCTGCGGATTGTATCTCTCTTAGTCTGGCCCCTCATCTTAGACAAGTTGCGGCAAAGTAATGATTTTACTTATTATTAATCTGTATCTTTAATTTCAGCTGGATATAACGGAACTGACCCTCAAAAAAGAGAGCCACTACGAGTTGGTACCTTCGAAGGCGTCTAGCTACTCTCACGTCATCGTCAATGTGCCAATCGGCGGGCGATACAATATCTGCGTTCATGTGAGTGTTGTCTTTAACCAAGTTGTGTAAGTTGTGTTGTGTCATTTTATGGAGTTACGATTCTCAGCAGTGAAAGAGCGATTGTGAAGAGTGACAGTACCACTATTGAATATTTTTCTCATGTAATGTTGACTATTTATCTTTGAAAGGCGGATTATTGCTGATACGTCTAGATTGTTAGCAACTACTATTATACCTTTTTACCTAGGTTTAGATTTTGAAGACTCAAGTACGTTTCTGCACCATGTGAATTCAGTTCCCTTCCATCAGCCAGTCATTCGGGTTTTATCGTGTCAGCACTTTTCCTTAGGGCCGATTTCACCAATGAAAATAATCGCGATTAGTTCAAACCAAACTCAGTTTATGTAAATACAGCGCTCTGATTGGTTGAGACAGCTGAGAAACTACCAATCAGAATGCTGTATTTGCATAGTCTAGTTGAACTAATCGCGATTAGTTCCATTGGTGAAATCGGCCCTTATGTTTCGAATACCATCCGATAGTCATATTACTGTTAAAGACCTTTTTCTTCGTAGTGTAGCTAATGCCACAAAAATTCAAATTTTGTAAGGCACCGTAAAGGTCACTTTAGCTGCATGTTTTGGGGTACAGGACAGGATAGGTGGAGCAGCAAAGTTAGCGTCGAAGTTTCACATTCACACCCCTGCCGTTTTGATAAGATATCTCCAAAGTGGGGTTGGAGTTACACAGTCCTACTTGATGATGAATATTTCCTGTTACAGGTGAATGTAGAAGACGCAGCAGCGACTTGTACACTAGTACGCGGCGCAGGTCTGCAGCCGCCCAGCGGCGTGCTGGCATGGTTGTCGCCCAACGGACACGTCATGGTCAGCTGGGACGGCGGCCTGCCGCACAAGTACGTACCATTGGATCTATCGATTCAAAAACCTGTGTTACAAAGGTTGGTTGGTTGGCCATTGCGGCCAGCCCTCTGCTGCATGAAATCGTTTGAAAATAATGTACGAAGTGCGATGTTGCCACGAATTTTTTCTTGTTATTTAGCGGTGGAGGTCTGATCCTTCAAGTCAAACAGCCAACAATAATTGAAGTCTTAGAGATCGCGCTCACAGAGGCGCTGACCCGCTGCGGTGGGATTGTATTAGTACATTACTGCAGCGGTCCGCAAAACAGGCATTGATAAATGTGGGCCGAGGCGAAATCAAGGCACACATACGTAATTCCATCAATGCCTAGTTGTGGCCAAGGCTTGTATAGTACTTTTAACAAATAATGCGCGGCAATTAAAACTAAGTAGTACCTAGAACTCATTTTGTCAAATACAAATTACTTTTTAAATTCAGTGACGAACAACGAACAATATTATTTTTTCCCGCGTTGTTCATTGTGTGCTCAAGTGTTCATTTGTTTTTTTTTTGCAATAAACAGCTTTCTATTTGCAAGCCAGTTCGAAATTTAAATAAAACCTTTGATAAGTTACCTCCTTGGTTGCCAAGTTTCGGAGTAAAAGATCAAGACAGATATGAGTTTACTATGTAATTTATTTGGCCGCTGAACACGGTAGATATGGATTTTCTTACAACTTTTGCCGGCCGCTGTTCGCATGTATTTGGCCAGTACAGCAATTTCGATTTATCTCGAAGAAGGTTGTTTCATTCGTTGTTGTGTTCATGTTTGAGAAAATAAATTTTATTAGAGTTGAGGCACGCGGCTATACGTTCTCGTTCTCTCTCTTTAGTTGAAACGCCGCCGCGATTTAGCGGTAAGTTCGCTCTCTTAGAATTCCGAAAAATGACTATAATTTGATAAGGCCAAAGGAGAATAGGGATGTTTCCTAGGTAGAAAAATGATAATTCTATTTAGCCCGTCAGTGAGATTATCAAATAATATTGGACACGTATTTCTTGCTTTATCATATAAATAAAAATTTGACAAAGATAAAGCGCATCAAAGTTCAGGAGTGGGGGCTTGTCACGTCACTTTGTCAGTATTAAGTCTAGCACACCATGACATCACACGGTATTTCAAATGGTTAAAGAAAAATAAGTGTCCAATAATTTTAGGTTATGTAACTAATGGACTAAATAGATATTTTTGTTTCATTTTCCTGAACAAGACTTTACAAGACGTCATATCTCTATTATTATGCTAATAGGAACCTTTTCTCCACCAGGAACGAATTCGAAATAATAGTTTCGCAGAAGGAGATCCCAGAAGACTTACTGCACGCGACGGAAGACATGAAGACTATGCGCGCAGAGATGTCGCCGTGCCTGATGCAGGCGCCCGATGACGTCACGGGCCCGCTGTACGTCGGCGTACGCACTGTAACGCCGGATGGGTACTACAGTGATCTCAGCGAGGTGCATACTTTGAACATGGAGGGTAAGTCGAACACTACTTGTTGGATTTTTAGAAAGGATTTTATTAGTGACAAACCTGTTTTATTAGAGGATCCATTCTTTTCTGTGTAGGATGCGGCGCTATCCACCCTGTTCCGCATTAGGTATGCGGAACTGCTAACTAACTGACTCTGTCTCTGAGACCGAGCATTATGCTGAACAATGGCCGTTTTTTTGCATGGATTTGATGCAAATTTTGTCTATTTGTATTTAAGTTTTTCTTTTTATGTTACGCGTCATACTTGGTGTGCAAATAATATCTTTATCTCTGTACAACAAATTTCATCAAAATGTTTGTTCGCAGCCTCAGAGATACAAGAACCTTCAGCGCTGCGCGCGATGTGGTGGGGCTGGGGCGGCGCCCTACTGGCAGTGTGCGTGCTGGGCGGAGCTCTCCTACACGTGGCGCTGCGCCACCGCCGCCTGGCGCGCTCGTTCCTGCGCTTCACCGCGCACACGCCGCGCTACGACTCGCGCCGCGGACAGGCCATCATCACCGACCATGGTCAGTGCTTCTATACTTTATAGTGTATAGTGGCCGGAGCTCTACTGCACGTGGCACTAAGAAGGTTTAGGCAGAGGTGCACCTATAGTACACCCACATTTAACCAGTTATGTTTTAAGTCCCATGTAATAGCGCACAAATCCAGACGACACTTAGAATGGGCGGGCATATGCTGAGACGCAGGCGGCGCAGTGCAGCCAGCGCAGGATAGCGCATATTTTGTAAAGTATGAACTAGTACGGATCGCCGTATGCTACGGCGCAGGCACGTGTCTGTTCTGCCCTGCGCTCAGTTGTCAACGCCGCACAGTTCCTGCGTCACGCGTGTGGCTGACGGATATTTTTGTACGACATTTTACAAAATAAAACTTTGCTGTTTGAAAGACTATTCTCGCACACATCCCTCGCAGCATATCCGGTAACCTATTTCTGCCTCGTCTGTCCTGCGGAGAGATGCCTGCGATGCGCTGCACTGTGCCGCCTGCGTCTCTGCGTATAACCACCTTTATACGTCGATTTACATATCAATCAATGTTACAAACAGGACCGTAAAATAAAATCAGAAGAAAGTGAAAAATAGTACTTTAATAATTCATAATAATGACAAAAGTGGTGCTAACTTAAGCTATGGTTGTTCCAGATGATGACGACGTGCCTCCCATCCACGGCTTCTCAGACGACGAGCCGCTCGTGATCGCGTGAGCCGCTTGCGCCGCGCCGACCTATGTGATGTAACCGTGATCTTGTCAAAAACATAGTATTTATTTTTTCATAAAAAAAACTCACATTTTAAGACAAATTGTACGTCTCCTTGTGGTTGTAAATTCTTCGTTAGTCACAATAGTCGAATTTATTTTTTATTATTATTTTTATTGAGCAATTATTATAATTATTATTATTAAAATTACCGTGACCACGTATTGAAACATCGAGAGCGCATTGATTTGACTATTTTTTATTTTTACTTCAAATGCCCCGAGTATTATTATGTTATTCAGAAGCAAATTATATTACTTTAGTTTTATGATCGTTGCGAACATTTCTCTAACACTCGCACTTACCCGAATTAGTTGTCAATGATAAGGTGCCAGTGAGATGTTCGCAACGCGACCGTTGGGCTGTAAATGGTAAGACTTGTTAAATTATGTTTATAATCTACGTAAAGACATAAGTTTTAAGTTTCCGGACATATCGGAATCGTTGTAGGTAACATGAACAATTCTCATTTCATTATAATAATTCGGCACCAAAGAATATAAGTACAACGTAAAGAGATTTAACATCTAGCTGAACTGTTGTTACATTATCATGGATCTCGACATTCCCAATGTGTTTGTGTAGTGTTTTTTACTTTAGTTCCTATAGAACGATTTAGTGCCGCGTCATCTTATTTGAGCAGTCTCGTGAAATTGTTAAGTTATCGTTATATGGCTGGGCTCATATTATTATGTAAACTGTGAAAATAAAAATAAATAAATGTTTAAAAGTCCAATTTTGTAATTTTATTTTTACTCTGCCACCGTCGTCCTGTCGTCTCTTAAAATTTTATGGCGCTTGTCTATGTTGAATTGGCGCATCTAACAAACCTGTACTATAACTAATCGATCAACTGGTCGGGTCTAGGCTACAGAGCCTTGAACATCGGCGCCGAGTTGCCAGTCTGTCGGTTTTTATCGGTTACGTTTCGGGAAATGTGCGTTGGAGTTGCATGAACTGATTCCTCCTAGCCCGTTCCATCATCGGACTACAAGACGTACGGCGATGCGTCATCGATACATGGTGGACATCCCACCCATACGCACCAAACGTTTTGGGAATACTTTTATTATGCGCACTGTAAAGGGGTGGAATTCCCTGCCGGAGTCTGTATTTCCCGATAGCTACAACCTGGGAGTCTTTAAGTCAAGAGTGAATAGGTTACTTCTAGGCAAGCGTGCTCCATCGTAGACCACATCATCGCTTACCATCAGGTGAGATAGTGAAGTCAAGCGCAAGCCTATTACGAGTAATAAAAAGAAAAAACGCTCCAATAGCTCGCGTGGGCCAGTCGAGCTCGGGCAGTAGGATCAGCTTGCTGTCTCGAGACACGGCCTCGGCCACCGCAGCCTACCGCCCGTGCATGTGGCACACCAACGAACCTTATTATAACTGTCTATATAAACATACCTTAAGAACTAGTCGTTCAACACGCTAATAGACCGTGTGGCCCAGTCGAGCACGGGCAGTAGGACCAGCGTGCTGTCTCGAGACACGGCTACGGCCACTGCAGCCTGCCGCCCGTGCATGTGGCACACTAACGAACCTCCTATGCCAGTCTGAAACAGTGAAATGTTGTAACAAAAAAGATAAAAAAATTGGAAACAATTCCGTAAATTCAATCAGTCTGCCTAGTCTTTTCCCAAAAATTTTGGGGTCGGCTTCCAGTCTATCCGGATGCGGCTGAGTACCAGTATTTTAGATGGAGCGACTGGATATCCGACCTCCACAACCCAGTAACTGGGTAACACGATGTCACGCGGATCCATCGTTGTGGGCACGATGGGCATGCCCACAACCCAATTGAGGTCAATAGGCTTAAGGCCAATTCTAACACATGAAAAACGTTAAAAAAATTGTCAAAACACAGAGGGAAGACGAGTTTTTTGACAGATAGCGCCTGCGATAGTGCGATGGGAATGTTATCATTCTTTAAAATACGGGAATTGCCCCTCTGGTGTTTTATCCAATGCTTTAATAATAAAATTAAGAGCGAACGAGTCAACCTATCCGAGGCGGAGCTCAAAAATACGCTCGCTCACTTGGCTCGCTCTTGCATCGGTTAAGTTTATGTCGACAAGGAAACTATGCACATATATGTTATTATATTGTTTAAATGGTTAAAAGAAAATCGAACGTTTCAGAGGCACGGTGTCGAAAAATTTGTTGAGCTCTCTTCGCTCGCTTTCACATTCTTAATTATCTTCAATTTAAAGGCTTTCTGCGAAGGTCAAAAATCTCTTATCTCAAAAAGGTCTTTATGGTAAAAAGAAAATCTAACCTATCCGAGGCGTGGTGGCAAAAGTTGTCCTTAGTTGACTAGACATCATCCTTAGTAGACTGTATTTAAGCCGACAACCTAACTCATCCGAAGCAGGGTGCTCAAATTTTTGGGTGGCCGTGACCACATCCTTTTTTGGGAGCTGGATCCGCCGCTAGGTCAATGCGATATTGCGATAGTCTAAATCTAAATTGGCTACAAACACAAAACAGTACTTAGTTACCCACTTACCACGGTGCTACGCGCTTGTACCGACGCACACAATGCATCTTTCGGTACGTTGATTCCGTTGAGTGACAGGCGTCCGTTGCATGAATGGAGTGACGCTCGCTGCCAGCGGGAGTTCGAATGCATGGCTACGATATAAACACGCACGGTTACATTGTGAATAATAATATAGTATACCTATCAGCCTGTAACTGACCCACTGCAGGGCAACGGCCTTTTGTCACGCAGAGAAGGCACGAGCTCTAATCACAAGATGATTCATGGTGATCATGGTGGGTCGGCAATGTTATAGTTCTCGCCAAACGTCTTGGCCGCTCTGAAGTTGGCTACAATGGCTGCGCAGTAGTAAATCTCATACGAAAACAGCACCGTTTCGTGCCTCGCGCATCCAACTTCAGGGCGGCCCAAAAGTTTGGCGAGCACTATAGACTTAACTGTAAGTCGAGGTTTTCTGACGTTGTTTTCTTTCACCGATGTTGATTTTGTGAATTTAATAACAGAGTAAGAATTATGAATTTAATAAAGATCTTATTCTTTAAGATATTGTGAAATTAATATATACATATAATAATACTTTTCTTCAGAATCTTGAAGAAAAGAAAGAAGAAAATGGCATTTAACCTCTCCTACTCGTACAATCGCGCTTGAATTAATGCTAAGTATGTCATGGGTATAAGATATCTCGAACATTTAACCGACTATGATGAAGCAAAAAGGTACTTATAAAATGGTATCATCGAACAGCAGCCTTATTTGCGTAATGAATTCGGAAAGAGCAAAGGGCAAAGAGTATGAAAAATCGACAAATCACAAAAAAAAAATAGGTAACAGAGACACCGACTTCGAAAAAGAAAGTTATTTTTCGATTTGTAGTGTTTTGTTTTGGAAGTTGGTTTAATTTTTTTGTTTAAAATTTTGTTTGTACCTACACCAAATTTGTTAGTTAAGTAGTCGTTTGTTACTCACCTTGATCAAATCCTCCCCATCCAATGAACATGCATTCGTCTCCCAGTTGTGGATCAGCGAGACAGGCTGGCAGTAAGTTTGTTCCAAGTCTGAAGGGTCGCTTCCAATGCTAAGGAAAAACAAAGTTATGTGAATTTAGAAGGATCGGAATTGCTATGTTGGTAATAGTTGTTGCAAAACACGAGCGTGTGACAAGTTGATATGAGACTCATGCCATTAATATAAGATTTTAATTGCAATAATTGACTCTCGCTAGTGAAATGAAGAAACTATTACGTAGGTTTTTATAAGTTGGTAAGTGACTCACCAAAATAGCAAGATTGTTTTTGAGTTCACCGTGCTTGTACTGGGGATGTAAGCGGTAGGAGATGACGCGACTTCTGGAGTGTGACCTTTCATTGAGCTTCCAAAGTCCAGCTATCAATGTGATGTCCCCTGGGGAACTCCTAGTGGTGAGAAAACAATGATTAGTCAGAATAGGTACGACTTCTTTGTAAAATTTGCGATGATTACATTAAATTACTTATTTAGGTATGGCCATGGATAGTGCTCTGCTGTATGACAAGTTGTTTTTCCTAATAATTTGATAATGTGTAAGTATTGTGAAACTATTTAGGTATTACGCAGAAACAGACACATCCAAAGTCCGCAGATATTGCCTGAAGGGCATGCTATATGAACTTAGTAATTAATCATTTAAATATTATGACGTAGGCTTTGAGCACCACTGCTCTCAAAATGGTGAAGCAAAAACATCGTGAGGAAGCTTATGACATCTACCAACCCACACTGGGCCCGCGTGGTGGATTACGGCTTGTTCCCTCTTAGACAGAGGATGCCTGTGTCCCAACAGTGGGAACATTATAAGGCATATGTTGATGAAGTAGGTAAATGATCAAAACTGTCGTCGGAATTAAGACTACAGGTCTTTGCATTTAAGTTTAAGCCTTTGTACAAGTAGTAAAGATTTCTGAATCAAAAAAATTATATGTCAGATTATCGCGCGTTTGTCTTTCTTTTGGGAGAATTACTGTATACTTTTTCTATAATCACCTGAGTAAAGAATCTACAACAAGTAAAAGTCAAATGGTTATATCTACATCTTAATATTTTTCAAAACTTTTCCAGACATTAGATGTCGATCATCAGACTCATGAAAATCAATCTCTATAAAATAAATCTGCAGTTCCCGACATTTTGACGAGTCATAATGAAACCCGGGCTATATTAACGAATCGATTGACACCTTATATATCAAAATCGGATGAATAGTTTAGGAGTTACGGAGGAATATGCGTACATACATAGACTGCCAAAATAATAACCCTTCCTTTTAGCTTCGCCGTAGTCGGATAAAAATTAAGTAACACCTAATTTGTTTTTGCATAAAGCGTGGATAAACGTGGCTAAATTGGATCGCATAGGATTTAAAAATCAGTCCGTAGATTACCTATGAACACAGTCGGCAGCTGTAATAGCCGCTCTCGGATGAATAAGCGTCGCATAACACTGTACGGTATTAATCTTGTGTGTAGGTACCACTAACGCCAACCAAGGATGTGACCCATTTACAGTGTCGCCTATCTGTTTACCTGTAAGGATAAAATTAATATTAAAACTAATTCACTTGACCTCAATTTATTTTATTAATAGCAGAAATAAGATAAAATTCAATTCGTAACATAGTACATAACCAGCGTCACTTTAAATAAGAATCAAATGTATCTATTTATTATATGCTTTATTGTACACCTTAAAATACAATTATAAAAATAAACTTAAAACGAATACACATAAAATGGGCGGCCTTATCGCATTCCGCGATCTCTTCCAGGAAACCTGGTATGGACATTAATTGTTTGGACATGAAGTGGGGTTGTCATTGGTGTGACAATAACATCGTTGAAATACTATATTATAATAGATACACAGATTAATACATAATGCTATGTAATATATACATAAATACATACATACTAAATATAATGGCAATAAAATTAAATGATGAATGACTCTATTGATAAATCACAATCACAGTGTCTGTTTGTAATCGACACGCTAAGACGAAGACAGCGACAAGTAACGTTCCTTTTTCCATTACCTTGTCTATTATGCATATACATTGCCTAAGAAATTCGTTTCGAAATGTGAACATTTAGACAAAAGATTATAAAAAAAAAAAAAAAACATAATAACATTACGAAATGACTTTTGCATGGAGAACAGTTACGAAATGTCTTTTCGTAACTGAATGGGGTACTGTTGGTAGACGCATTCTGCCGCTACGCCCGCGTTTTTTCCACCGCCCCATCTGGCAGAATGATCCTGAACCTGTTACCTATTGAATAAGCGTGCGTCGATTGTGTGTATATAGTCTGTAGTTTGTAGTCTGAACATTTCTAAGAAAAGGTAGTAGAAAAAGAATCGTTCATAACTCGCATAAAAAGGCTTTATTTTAACACTCGCATGTAGCTTTTGCACATTGGCTACATCGCTCGTGTAAATCTCGACTTTTTATGCTCGACACGAAATGTACTATTATTTCTATTACGATAAAGGGCAAATCCAAGCAGTTAATATCACCAAGAAGTTTCCATCAATAATATTTTTTGTAATGGAAAGCTTGTGCGGGCGCGCCATTCTTACCCGACTGCGGGAGGGAAATGTTTTTTTAGTTCCTATTATAAAAAGTTTTGATTCAAATTTTTACTTGTCTGTGGCAACGCCGTTTTAGCGCATGCGTGGTTAATGCGGTGGCCGGTGATGTGCTGGGTTTTGGCGTCATTCATACGTTTTGCTGTACTGAATTTTTCTTATCTTTTGTTTTTTTTTCTTTTATTTATCAGGTTCAATCCCAATGTATGAGTGTAGATAAAATGGTGTATGAAACTGCACATAACTAGGTATTAAAATATTCGTGTGATAATTTTAAAAACCTCGCCTACGGCTCGGTAAACTTAACACACACGTGCTCATGTTTTAATACCCCTTATTATGTAGCAGTTTCACAAACTACTATCTGTGCTACTATTATGAGTCTTTTAAACACAGGCAATGACTGAGCACGTTTGAAAAACATATTTATCTAAGCTTAAAGATAAATAATTAACGGGTAATATGTGTATTCTATTTTGGTGCACCTCTGCTCAATCCAACGGGGAGTAAAGTTATGAAGATAATACCTTAATTAATGGCTACAAATTATTATTTGGGCTATCCAGTAATATTCTCAAATTCCTACTTTAACGTTTTTTAATAGTACCTGCAGTTATTTCCGTCTATTAAGTAACTTTTTTCGACACCGTTTTGTATAGGACGTAGATCCTCCCTAAAACAAATACTTACCTTTGTTTTTTAATCCAACAATCTTTGATGTCTTTCCACACCCTTTATATATTTGGCGGTCTTCAAAATCGCCATTATTTAAATCAGAACTTGTATCAAAGGATCCGTCAACTAATGACTCTTTGCTATCGTCGTCAGCAAAGCTGTCTGTGGTAGTGGTTCTTGCTATTAAGGATGGCATCTTGCTTTTATTTCTCATCAAATTAAGTAGTTTGAAGTCTTGTAAAACATTGAAGTCTGGGTTTGATTGGTAGCTTATGGTTTGGCTTTCTGCGTCATAATTCGATTCATCTGATGCGGTCGTAAGTTTGATGGGTTTGCCTCGTGGTTTTGACCTTCTATTATTCCCTGAAATAATAAAAAGTATGATAAGATTTTAAACTCTAAGAAACTGTAAAAAGGTTTAGTTTAAAAATATACCTGCTCTAGGATCGATAGTAGAATATCCAAACGTGCCACTATCATTATCGTCATAGTCATCGTTGCCTCCGTAACTTGAGCCTTGTTTTTTGTTGAAAAAGACCCAATCTGGGGGAATTTGTCCATGGTCAGAATACAGACCAGTAAGGCCTGGTTTTGGAACTTCTACTTCATAATCTTGAACATAATCATCAGAGGTGTAATCGTATCTCGTGTTTGATTCTTGTTTCTGCTTGTTCGTGTGCTTAACATTTTTGACATTCCAATAGGGATCGTCATAATCGTAATCTGGTGAAGCGATCTTTGTCTGTGTAGCAGGCTTAGATTTGTGGCTTTGAGATGCAAATTTACGTTGTAGTAAAGCATCCCTTTGCTTTTGGGCAAAATTTTCCTTGTTCGATCTTTTGGGCCGTTTAATCTTCCTTATGGTATCGGGAAAGTATATTTTTGATTCATCTTGGTTTTTATTCCCTAATGGTAGCACACAGCATATTTTGTAGCGATCAGTGTTTATTTTCCTTGCGTCTCTGTTATAATATTAATTCATTTATTTTTAGACACAGTAATCCATAATATTACATTAAATATAAATTGACTATTCCAATTAAAATAAAATGTCATTAATTAACATTAGAAAATAGAATCCATTGAAATTAAATCTATCCAAGTTAAAATAAGTAGGTAGCTATAAGTAAGTTGTAAGTTCACAGAGGGTTTATCAGCGTAGGTTTGGTGCGTAAATAAAATAGGAATAGTTAGTTCTGTAAATAATTTTAATGAACTTACTTGATATCCAAAACCAGCCCGTTGTTCCGATTGCATTCAGTTTTTTTCATAAATGTGCAGATATTTTCAGACTGCTTTTCTTTGTAATTGATATTAAACGAAACTTTGTCATTATACAAAATGGCATTGTTAGTAAGAATTTTGTCAGTACTGTTTGTACTTACAGTTGTGGGTGAGGCAGTAGTCGTAAAATTAACTAAATCTTTCCAAACAAATATATCATTTTCAGGAAATTTGAATATGAATTTGTCGTCTACCTCTGGTGAGTCAGTTCGTTCTTCAACAGATTGTAGCTCTTGGATACTGTTATTGACTACGTTACCATTATAAAATTTCTCATCATCTTCAGGCCATTTAATAAAATTGTGGTCAACTACTTCGACACTTGTTTTATGTTCATCAGTTTTACTCATACTAATACTTTCTGAAGATTGCACAACACTGTCAGTAATCAGATTATCATCTCTGAATACGATTTTAGCACTTTCATCTGTATCAAACTCGGTCAAATTTTCAAATATCGGGAGTGGTCGTTTTCCACCTTGGATGCTGGCTAATTTATCGTTTAGCCACCAGAATGAACCATCTACTTGAGCAAGAGAGAATTTTATTATAACAATAAAAATTAGGGATTGCGAGAGCATCGTTTATGGTATGTATTCTCGTTAGTTAGAATTAAGTTTAAATGCAGGATGTTGCACTGGTTGCAATATTGTCGCGTGATGTGGAAATAATGCACTGGTCTATTATGCTGCGTCGATTATGTGATTCGCGATCAATGAAATTTGCCCGCGTACGCGCACGTCCTGTGCCTAGAGATCTATGTCGAGCACTGAACTGACCGCTTTTTGTTTGGGTAGAGTTCAAATTAATAAAGGACTTACGCAATTGTATTAGTAGGTAGCTATGGTAACCTACTAATTAACCGTTTTATGTTTATTAGGTATCTGCTGGTGCAAAATTTAAACTAGCAATTGATAATATTTTTCGGCTGATCTACAACACTACATACTATTAGAATAGATTTAGACAGGGTTTTATTAACTCATATTGATTACAGCTTGTAATAGCACCAGTGCAGTGCAAATATCTCTTCTTATACAAGGAAGGCACGAGCTTTCTTAAGGCGGGTTGGCAACTTTATAATCTATATTAACTAAATCTAAGTTCAGATAAGTTCAAATATCGACCAATCACATGCGAAATGAATGATGCGATGTGGATTTCCGTGATATGTGATTGGTCGATTGATGGCGGTCATACCTTACGCAATTAGCCCCTCAACTTTGATGAAACCTAAATCAGGTGTTTAACAATAGAAAATCAATTGTTTCCTAACTACCACATACCACAGCAGGGCTATCATAAGCTTTTTGAGTAAGGTTATTTCCATTGTGCGTAATGGCTCTAAGAGCTCATGGTAGGGCAGGTTTCTATATGTAGGTTATTACGTGTCGATACCAACTAATATATTTGTAGCTTAACAACACAATATTCACAATAGTATTAGTGGTTACTAACATGATTATAATTATGTACCTAATTAACGAAAAGACACGAAAAAATATTTATAAAAACTCTTTTATTTACAAAAAAATACAACCGACTTCCAAATAAAAACACTACAAAGTGGTAAATAAGTTCAATTTCGGCATTCGGTGTCACAAAACGAAGAAACGAAACGAGAAACGCTGCCTTCCAAAATTTAAGTTATTTTTCACCTTGCAGTGTGTTTTTTCATACTTTTTAGTTGTGGGACTGGGCGAGTTCTATGGTTATGTAAAATGTTTTATGTAATATGCAATCCCGAAAGGTTTGCAGCCGCTTATTGAACAGTTCTTGTATATCTCCAAAGTTCTTCAACAGATCTTCACCAAATTTATATCGAACCACTTGAGGAAAGTACTCTAAAAGAGTACTTTTCAATTGACGGGGCAGTCACTGAACATACACAAAAACAAACTAAATAATAATATACCTATAGTCAAACATAGAACCTCCTTTTTGCGAAGTCGGTAATGAAAGAAGACAGAGACACTCATAATAACACTAGTACCCATCTATATTCTTAAAACCCTGCACGTAACACCTGCAACTTTTATGAAAACACTACTCTGATGAACATATCACTTTTCCGTTTCTTACGCTCAAATCGTCAACTTGATTTACAATCTTCTGTATTTCAGAAGCAGTTTCGACGGATCTTCCTAGCACAATCGCCACGTGAGGTTCTGATGGTGAGTACAGCTCTTGCGTCATATGCGTTGAGTACATTATGAAGTAGTCTTCTCTGATCCTCCGAGCAACCAGACGGCTGGGATACTGTCTCTGGCCGCATCTGCAGGAAACGCCTAAAGCGCTCATGACTTCTGCCGCAGTCTTCGTTTCAAGGACTGGGAATGGTCTCGTATCTTCTTGATGTGGAAAGTAAAAATCTAAGAGCATTGTGTCTTTTCCGTCGTCACAGTCACAGTATAAATCGTTTTCTTTGGAGAGCGAAAATTTGAGACATGTCGGAATGTCGACTTTATCGGGGAATGCCATCACTGTTGTCCAATTTCCATAAAACTTTTGGATGTCCGCAAGTGCAGGTGTTAGAAACACAGACAGAACTATTAGTTGCCACATGGTTGATGATATGATGTGTTTTACTGCTCTCGAATAGTGTACTGATACTGATTTCATTACGATTCATTTATATATTAGCAAAATAACCTTTGACTTCGACAACAGATAGGCGGTGTTTTTGTTGACATTATGTACTCGCCACCCGCTCATGCAAGGGGCTTATAGCTCGTGATTTTTAACCGACTTACCAAAAAGGAGGAGGTTCTATGCACGACTTCTTGTATGTATTTTTTTTTCTTTTTGTATGTTCACCGATATCTCCGTCAATTGTGGACCGATTTTGAAAATTCTTTTTTTGTTTGAAAGAGTATGTTTCGAAATTGGTCCCATTTTAATTTGGTGAAGATCTGATGAAGAACTCCCAAGATATACGACAGAACTCTTCAATAAATAACAGCAAATCTCTCGGGATTGCTGCAATCGCATGTCTGTTTATTGATTATACCATTTCATAACATAACATCACATAAAATTTTTTTTTACAAAAAAATACCACCGACTTCCAAATAAAAAAACTACATACACATAGCGCAAAAAATGGTACCTACGAAAGACACCGACTTCCAAAAATAAAGTTATTTTTCACTTTGCAGTTTTTTTATTTGGAAGTCGGTGGTATTTTTTTGTAAAAAAATTTTTATTAATTGATTTATTTATTGGTGTAATGGACAACAAAATGAAACAATTAATTCTATTAGAGGGGGAGGTGACAGGGTTTTTCAGCAAGCATAATCAGGGTGAAAATTTTATAGCTGAGTATAATACTCACAACGGATCTTTGTGTCTCTGAATTGGCTGCAAGACCCTGCGCAGTAGCAATTTTTGTGTCAATGTTGAAGGTGAAAATAGCATTGTATAACTTTAACTTTTACTCGCTTAGATTTGTTGCATCGTCCTTTCTCGCTTACTCCATGCAGTATACTCGGTGACAAACTGTTTCTTGCGCAATGGTTGGTAGAGCCGACTTAAGAGACATAAAGATCCGTTGTGACTATTATAGGTGCGGCTTTCGGCTTGCTGAAAGAACACCGAGAGTATATCTGTAAAGATAGAAGCCCTTAGATCGGTCAAAGATTCACTTTGATCGGTTGCAGCTTGACGCAAAATGACATATCGAAGTAAATATGCAAGTCTGAGGACGAGATTCTAGGCTTTCCCTAAACCAGACGAATAAAAATGTCTTAACCGAAGTTATCAAAATCGTCAATTAGGGAAAGCCCACAATTTCTTCGTCAGATTTGCCTATTTATGACACAATTAAATGAAAATAAACGGCCCTGCACGTTAGGTGTCCCTTTTGGATTTGAAAATGGACCCCTGACCAAAAGGCTCATCTGAATTATTTATAATTGTCATTCCACTTTTTTGCAATTCCTGTCTATTGCTTGCTACATTTGGCCAATCCTTTAGATCGTAGTCTATCTCGACACGCCATCTCCTTCTGGGCCTACTGCATCGCCGGTTTCTGTAATTCGGTATGCAACCTATGGCTACTTTTGTTCAATTCCTATTTGAAAAGTTTTAGATCTATTCACAGTGATCTCTCAACAAGCTGCACCTACTCAGCTGTCAACTTTTCGACCTGAATATGCTTGCTTAAAAACCCTGCAAGCTCCTCTTCTATAAAGTCATTTCTGAGTAGAATCTGCGTTAGATATTAACAAGATAATAGTGGCCGTGAAAAGTCGGTACCACCTACAGTAATAAACAAACTGTTACTCATTGTCGATGTCAGTCATCATGCTATTTATTTATTATTAGTGGGAATTCTACTAAGATAAAATTAATAAAATACCCATACTATAGTAAACAGAATAATATTTTTGTTTACTAATTAATAAAGACCCCAACCGTTTTTAAACAAAAACATATTGTTCTGTTTACTAACGAATGCATATTAATTTTAT
Organism: Orthosia gracilis; assembly: GCA_947562075.1. Classification (NCBI taxonomy): domain Eukaryota; kingdom Metazoa; phylum Arthropoda; class Insecta; order Lepidoptera; family Noctuidae; genus Orthosia; species Orthosia gracilis. The sequence continues at coordinate 38,679,653 of OX387265.1, read as the reverse complement.
CTAATCAGAATTCCCAGTAGCTGTTCAGTAACGCATTCAATCTTATTGTCGTAAAAACAAAATTAAAAATATTTGAATTCCTCCAGTCTTTTGACATTAAATATAATCGCTCCGCTAGGGACAGAAACTCCCAAAACCGTATATTTCGATAAATTTTTCCGTGTGTAACGTATAGGATGACAAATTAATTTACGTAGGAGCGTCTCCCCTGGCAACTTCCTCAAACTCTTGATAAGAGTTACTCCAAAAACTTCGTGCAGTTTCCAAATTGATTTCGATCGAAACTAGAAACTTAGTGCTGGCAACCGATAACTTAGTTTGTACGAACTAACGGGAATTTGTTTTCTAGTATTCATTAAACTTTTGCAGCTGCTCTGCAGTATTGCGATGTGGAGTGGAAAGGATGCCGCAGTAATGAAAATTTCTGTCTCCATTATATTGTCTTTCATTGTTTTCAAGTTGAAAATCTATTGAGACTTGTTAGTCTATTGACTCAACGAAGTTATTAACCGATAAATATTGTTTTCTTAGAAGTTTTAAACTAAAAGATTCGCAGGAAATGATTTGAACAAAATATCCGATTTAGCTAAGCTGGGATAGGATACTTATGTAACTATGGAGACCATGAAATGGTGCTGTGGAGCTGGTCTGATGATACAGTCGGTAGATGGCCATAGGAATACCTCAACAAAAGAAGAAAGCACCATCGTAATTGGGCTTATTTCAGTTAGTACAGTTAGTTCATTAACATTGGAGTTTCTTTTGCGTTCTGGAGTTTCTTGTGCGTTTTTGGCGTTTCTTGTGCGTTCTTGGAGTTTCTTGTGCGTTCTTGGAGTTTCTTGTGCGTTCTTCTCCATAATATGTTTGTTTTCTGAATGCACGGTAGAATCAATTTTCATTAAGTGTAAATTTTAATTGTTGACGTTCAAAAGTGCCGCTGCTGGCCTACTTAAAATAAATATTTTTGACTTTTGACTTTGGACAGCTTATTTCTTTTTACTTGTACTTATTTTTACTTTTCTCATCTAATTTAACCTAAACACATTTTTTTTATGAAACTTTACCCGCACTAGGAATTTCCCTTGTGTCGTGGTGCGTTTACAAACATTTAAACTCACTTACTTATACAAACAGCCAGACCCGCAACAATAATCTGTTGTCCACAAAAATATTTGTTTCATGCGGGAATCGAACCCGTAACACGCAGCGCGGACGCCACTGTGCCAACCGTGCCGTCTGGATGAAAAATCATGAAACTGGGTTTGTGCAGCAAGCTACAGCTTCGCATTTATGACGTTGCGAGTTCGTGTTACAATTTAGTTATTCATTCCTGCTATCGATCGCCTCTAAGCGCCTGAGGTAATACGGCTTCGGCCTTTGTTACACGGTTACACTGAGCCTCAATTAAACGATAGAGAGCCGGCGAATAGGAATGTTATTTTGTTAAAAAAGAATGGTCCTCTGCAGTTCAGTCTTGCTCCAACGGAACGATCAGTGCTAAATCACTGATTACCAGCCTACTTTTATTTAGACATCTATATCCTGTTTTTATAACTTAGAACCTCTTCTTTATATGTATAAGAAGCTGCATCCCGACTCACGTAGTGTAACATGACAGGACTTTGACTACAGTTCTACAGTTCTACAGTCCTATCAAGATGTCATTAGGTTTACAGAACAAGAATAAACATTCTCACGCCAATTTCGCGACACTTAAAAAGAAAATGGTAAAGTCTAGTTAAAAGGAAGAACTATTGTTGTTTACGTATGTTATTGTTCACTGAAGTAAGATTCGTAAGGAGAAGGAGGCAAGTACTTGTTGTGTACACAATTAGAATGCATCGCTCGCTCTCTCGATTTACTTTCAGGTTGTTGTAGAAAATTGCAATGGCCGGATTTTTCAAGCGTTTCCTCCAATCGACGAGTTCTTTTATTGAATAACAAGCGTCGGTTTCCTGCTTTGTTACCGTGAAACTAGTTTTTGTGCTGGGGAATGTTAGTTGCAACGTTTGGAAGGGGAGAAATTACAACGTGTGGACGAGCAATTATGTAGGTAGAACTAGGTTTCTTCTTGTCCGCTCGAAAATTTGGCTTTCCTATGAGCACGGCATGGCACACTGCTGTTTTTGTATGAGATTTACTACTGCGCAGCAATTGTCAACTTCAGAACGTCTAAGAAGATTGAGGAGTACTGTACTAGTCGACCGATAGTAGAATGGATCAGTCGTCTGTCGACAGTTCTTACTAGGTTAAAGTTAGCTAAAGTTATCTCACTGTTCCACCGAAAACATCGATCAACGATTAATCGATTGGTGCGGTTACACATTAGCACGGGGTCCCAGTGCTAACAAAGACAATTTGGTTCAAATAAATGTCTCTACATGGCGCGATATGCATCGATTCGTTATTGAATTGTGTGTAAAATTAACATTTTCTAGAATTGATCATAAACAATGTATGTTCTATTTAATTAACTCTCCTAAGCACAAAATTATGGAATATCGGGGTCTTAATTCACATTTCAAAGACTATTTGTACGGATCATTTAAAATTGATACCAATAGATGGCGCGGTTTTAAATTTCTCAGGCATGTGACTCGATTTTTTAAATTTCTAATGTTACACATTTTGGTTCAATGAAACTGTAAAACTTGCAAAAAATACTATAAAACAAATCGTCACTGTATTTAAAGAAAAAAATAGTCACGAACCGAGAAAACTCTTTTACTTGCAAATCGCTGCTAACACCATCTATAGCCGTGGAACGGAACCGATCTCGTTCGAAGTACTTATAAAAATAAGCATCTTAATCAGATGAAAAACGCTAGTTACGTCGGCACGGTTTCTTTGTATGGGATGAGGCATCTGTATGCTAGTATTATATTATCTGTTACATTAGGGAAAGACTGTAACTAAAAAGTTATCAGTGATCAAGACGACATTGTGTGGTGAACTTCTACTTCATGACTCACAGGGAACTAGATATCTACCATTATGATAACCTATTAAGAAACCGATTGGCTTCGTAAATATTTTGTTGTAAAACCCAAACATGATTAAAGTTTCTGAGCATTGATAAACATAATTAGTTAAGATCTATACTCCCACGCAACATAAACAAAAACATTAATTTATACAACGCATTTGCGATTCCCATAGCTTTAAAAAAAATACTTATAAAAGTGATTTTATTTAGACAGACCGTCTAAGTATGTGATCAGCTGTTCCAAACTTTACACAAAAATGTGAATAAAATCTACAAAGCGGAAGCAATGTCGAATGGTTCTCGACTCCGTTCGGTTCGACCGGGGAGATTTGTGTGGGCGCCGTGAGAGCATTCCGAGAAAATAGTCGCCTTCCAGCGCCAGGTAGGGCCGAATGCTTTACTGAATATTAAAGTAGAATAGGAAGAAAGATAGCTAGCAAAGACTTCAGAAATCTGAATTTGACGAACTCCTGGCTAACTACATTCTATGTAGTCACAATGACATGTTTTTACAAAATCACAAGTGTAACTCTTAGAAGTCAGTCGATTTATGGCCAAACCGCCTTATTTCAGAATTGATAATTTGAAGTCGAGTATTTATCAAAATTTATTTTAGATTTGAAAACTCAGAAACCAGCCTTAAGATGTCTAACTAACGATATGCTTTATAAACCACCTGCATTTTGTAATGTCACAAGGCAGGACATATGAGCTGGCCATCGACAAAAAACGATATAAGTACATAAGAGTTTGACCCAGATTTAACGCGCTTATTAGCATTAGACAAAAGAAATAACGTCTAAATGTCTAACTTTCATAAATAAATGACTCTACAGATCTGTCGTTATGAATACGCATAGAAAAAGAATGTATAGTTTTCCAAATTACTCGTAAAAAATTATTTGAATATGGAAAACGCCTTGTAGATGTCGTAGCAAGATCGTAGAATTGGATAGTTTTAGACCTTTAGATAGACCTTTCGTGTGTTTAAGACGTGACTCCAAGCGAGACTCAATGGTTTTTCTATTGTTTCGCTAATAACGGGCACACGACCGTTTAAGAGCTTTCTTTGAAATTCTAGTTTTTCCGAGAATGTGCCCCTATAGAAATATATAAATTCCTAGTAAAAAATTAAACCTATAGTACTAGTGAATCTTTGAAAGTTATTGAACATCTTTTGACAAACGAAGGGAGCTAATATTCGCACTAACTCTATCAAAGACTATATTGATGTATGACTTATTTTTGGATTGAAAAGAATATACCAGCAATTATATTTTTCGACTGAAATAATACACCTATTGAATTTGCTGAAAATTAATAAAGAAGCTTAATATGTGTTAGTTTCGATACCTGTCTATTAAATTGAGGTTACATTTAGTTCCTATCAATAACTACCGACTTCCAAAAAAAAACTACAAAGTCAAAAATTACTTCAATTTCGGAAGTCAGCGTTCCTGTTTTCGTTTCTTCGTTTTTTGACACCGCCTTCCGAAATTGAAGTTATTTTTCACTTTGTAGTGTTTTTTTTTGGAAGTCGGTTATATGTTTTCGTAAAATAGTTTTTATTTTTCACTTTTTAGTGGTACATAGTAGGCAAGTTCTTTAGAAAGTTCCTTACTATAGAACTTGTCACCCACAGTGATGCCAGAATTGATTACACGAATAACATGTAACTTGAACATAACCAGTGGAATGAGAGTGTACCAGGATGAACTGTACACATCTGCGTACCCGTTTAGAGCATACTGGCGTGGTGGAATGTTATGAAATGGTGTATACAGGCATGCGATTGCAGCAATCCCGACAGATTTGCCGTCATTAATTGAAGAGTTCTGTTATATACATATCTCCGAAGTTCTTCATCAGATCTTTACCAAATTTAAATGGGACCATTTCGGAATCAACTTCTTTCGAGCAAAAAATTATATTGCAAATCCGTTTATATAAGACGGAATTATGTCCAAACAAAAAAAAACAGTATATATAAACATCCGAATTAAGAACCTCCTCCTTTTTGGGAAGTATGTTAAAAATAAACATCCGAATTGAGAACCTCCCACTTTTGGGAAGTCAGTTAAAAAAATAAAATAATAAATAAACATCCGAATTGAGAACTTCCTCCTTTTTGAGAAGTCGATAAAAAGTGAAGTGCTTAATAAGGCCGCCCATTGTTTCACCCAGTGTAATGTTTTCTTCGTCTATACTTTTTGTAACTTATATGGTGTACATAATAAAGAGTATTCTATTCTATTCTATTCTACTCTTAATCTTAAAACGGCAAAGTCAACGGCGACCGCAAGAAATTATTTCCTAGCGTGTGCCCTAATATGGCTCGCCAGACCACCAAATTTGATTTACCTACCTACATAGGTACCAACATAAATCTTCTAAGTTTCAGCCGACCTTGACATCCACCCGACCTTGTAGTTCCTAAAAAGTCTCACAAAATATTTGTCGTGACAACCTAGCCGAAGCACGCCAAGGGACCCATATCTTTCGCCAGAAGGTCACATTTCTTATTGCTTTGAGCCAACCATTTTTTTACGTATTTCCCTGAACATGTACAGTATGAATAAATTAAAAAAAAAATATGGAATCCGTGGAAATAAGGACAGAAAACAGTGTGTCGCAAACGCATAACTCGGTAGATGATGGCTTTCTGCTACTCGAAGAAGGCTACAGGATTGGCCTGAAGATTTTAGTAGTATGTCTATACTACAATAGGCTGACAACCGGTATGAATAACATTAGCGGCACCTTTTGTTAGGAACCCATGGATCGAATAATATATATTTCGAAATACTGAATCTCTTCAAAGTTAGAGTCAACAGACTTCTTCTGGGTAAGCTCACTCCCTCGTGGACTTGTCTACCTAAAGTAGATTGTAACCTACAGTAGAGTCAAGAGCAAATTAATCCATTTTAAATAAAATAAATACCTACATAGATTTTAAAATCTTTAAAAATATGTCGATATTACAGAAAATATAAAACACAAAGAAACAAATGAATAACTGATTTTGATAGAAGAATAATGTACCTCATATTTTTTTTATTTAAATTTACAATAACAACTCAAACCGAAGTCATCTCAGTTTACAGTTGATCGTTTTATAAAACGGAAATTTCACACGTACACATAGCCATACAACAATACAATACAATCACACAACATATACACAACTAACACACATACACACAACATAGTCGCACGACGCACATAATTAATATCTTCAGGCACAGATAATTTAATACCTACTAGTAACCTATAGACGACATTAAATATCGTAGGTGATAATTATTTATATTTTAACATTATTAAAATATCACGCACCAGCTGTACCGTGAACGGACATTTTATGAAGCCTTTTATTTTGTCATGATTAATTACATTTACCTCATCAGCGAAAACATTTACTATAATATACATATAGCTCCTTTGTTCCAATTATGATATTCACCGTCTGGGTTTCGTAGAATTTCGTAGAATATTGTCATCAAGTTTTAAGCATAAATTGATTACTTTAGTTATTTATTAACAACGAAACATTATTAAAGTGAATTAATAATACTTTGTTGAACTTTGAACATACTATGCAATATTGATTACCATGAAAACCGAAAGTGAAAAATGCCGTGCAATTTGGCTTCAATAAGAATAACAGTAAATTTTCATGTGCTACAATTTTTATTTACACCGTCAAAACCGGATATTTATATTCAACGACCGGATGTAAATAAAACTGTACGACTACACGTGATATCACTTGCATATTTCACAAACTGTGCTATTCAAATTCACTGCAGGCGCAATCCAGCCCTGAAATAAACATAAAAATATGCTTATGCACTGTTTGACTCTGGTTCAACACAGTCAAGCTGGTTCAAAAACAAGCGATGTTGAGTTCTAAAGTTTGAACAGCAAAGTTTGGTTTTGTTTGCGCATTCTTTGTTCGAGCTTTCGCCAAATCCCTTTCGGATGTGTAGTAAAATCATGGCCCCGAAAATAGCGGCGGGATAAAACCTGTGGGAGATGACCCTCTAAAATAAGTGGTATCTCTTCATTGTAGTTTGGCTTTTAGTTTAAACTAGCAATTATGAATATTTCAAATCAATGAATAGTCGACTTTTACAATTTCAGCCACAAGTAGTGGTTTTTCTAGTGGTTGGGGATTCTGGTTATTTTGTCTATATTTCTTTCAACACGGTCATTTAACGGTTCTGCTAACTTTGTTGGAACCAAAGTCTAGTCAGCATAGTTTCAAATTTGTTCCTGGTTAAAATTAATAATATGAATTCTTTATTTATTTTATAAATCTTTATTTTAATTCCGTTTATACCCCGAGGATACCTCCTTCCCTACCTATTTTTGCCATACACTGTACCGCTGATTTCACAGCCCAACATAGTTTGTGAAGCGGCAAAGGGACTGTTACATCGAGTGCGGTTTGCCGCCACCCTACTTAAAATTCAGCGGCGATAGGAAGGTCCAAAGAAAAATCTACATTTTTAATACCGTTCCCATCTTCAGCACAAAATGTTACACTCATAATCTCAATCTAAGTGGCTACAGATGCTGTTAAAGTTAAATTTTTGTTCAACTTGGCGAAAAGCGTTATTTATGTATCTTTTAACGGGAGTTTATAAAGGGGCGTTTGTCATTTGTACAGGGGGAGATAATTATGGTTTCTCAGCTTGATTGTTTGCAGTGTTTGTTGTAATTTTTTTTTAAATAATAAACTCGCGTTTGAACACTATCTAACACCTCCTGATATATTTTGTTTCATGCTGTTTTTTTTTCATTACTCCGATTATCAGATTCGTGGAAGTGGTTGTTTTTACATGGTCCGTGTAATTACTAAAGCTTCTAGAGACTGTTAAAACAATTCGACTTGTTTATTAATGTACTTGGCTGGGCAGTGTTTGGGAAGTTGCGCGGTATCTGCTCGCCCAAAGTACCGCAGTGTCTTAAGACGAAAGTCTATGGCCAGTGTGTGTTGCCAGTGATTACATATGAGATCGAAACTTGATCGCTCAAAATGGGCCTCATCAGAAGGCTTACTGTCACCCAAAGGGTAATGGAGAGGGCTATGTTCGGAGTTTTCTTGCGCGATCGAATTAGAAAGATATCCGCAAGAGTACCAAGTTTAGCGACATAGCCCAAAGAATTGCCAACTTAAGTGGCAGTGGGCAGGGCACAATGCTCCAGAACGGAGCGGCCGAAAAGTTCTAGAGATGCGACCGCGAACTGGAAGATGTTGTGTTGGATGGCTTCTCACTAGGTGGACCAATGACTTGGTGAAGGTTGCAGAGATCCGCTGGATGCGAGACGCAAGGGACCGGTAAATCTGGCGAAACTTAGGGGAGGCCTAGGTCCAGCAGTGGACGTCTTCAAATGATGATGATAATGATGATGATCATGGCAATACTTTTGCACCACATAATAAGCTCAGGAAAAACGTAAGCTTTCTTTTGTAGGTTCACAAACCACCCATCCTCTAGGTCTTCACTCACACGTGGCAACACTAAACAATAGTTTTCTCTCCTCTTTATACTGCAGTAATTAATTAATTCTAAGAGCTAGCTGCTTCTGATGGCGACTGATAAGCACAAAGAAGCTGCTGCCTGCATCTAAAGCGTACCGTGTGTTTAGTGTTTGTGTTTAGAACTTAATTATGTTGTGCAGGGTCTTCTAAGCTTCATTGTCAGGCCGGTGGTAAAAAAGAGCACAGAAGATACAAATTTACCAAATATGCTTAAAATCATTTCCTTTTTACTCTCCTTTTCCGGTACCTCCGCTTTTAGTAAAAGGATATTTGCGGTAATGAATATAAAATAGAGAAAAGAAAAGAATACATAATCAATTAATTAGATTAAATACACATTAGTGTATATAATAAAACTATGATGGTTTAAGCCAAAAATAATTGCAAGTACCTACACCTGGAAAAATTAATTAAAACAAATATTTAGGTACTATTTATTATTTTCCAAAATTTACTTAAATTCGGTTGCCACAATATAAAATATTATATTCCTTTAAAAAATAAGGTGGCAGCCCAGTACCTACCTTCCCACCATAAATCGCTCCAGGTTTAAATCCCGTGTGACGTCACTTCCACCTTATTTAACGCGCCGTTTCGACAGCGAAATTGAAACTAAATATTTGCGATGAAAATTGGATACGGAAACGATGACCATATAAACAAACAGACATATTTTAATCTGGATTTGTATATACGCATCTATGTCTGTGTCGTGGTGTAGTATGCTTTTTATCTGACTGCCGAAGGAGGGTAATGTGTATATCAGTCTATGTATGAATGTTTGTTTGGCGACCCACCAAACCAACGATCAAACGCGCTGGCCGATTTTGATGATTCTTGCCTCAATTAACACTCGCTACATTAAAATTGAAAAATAGAAAAACGGCAGCTTTTGGGTGCCATATCGTGGGGGCCCAATATTTGTTTTTCTTCCAGACCCATCGTGTGGGGTATCAAAATAAAGAGTTTCAAGAGCTTATTAAAAAAATATGTTACACTTATATGTTTAAATGTACTTAAATCGAAACAAAATATTAACATCTGGTTTGGTCAGCCAGCTCGCGAATATGTATCCTCCGACTGCACAGCATGATTTTCTTCTTGTTTACGTCTCTTTAGTTCGCTTCTTAAGCAGTCGGGTTTTTTGATATGTTGGATTAACTTTTTTTGTTTTAACGGTTTAAGGAGTCTAAGATAAGTTTTATTTTCGTAGACAGGTTTGTTGGATAATGTTTCAGGAGTCTACTAAGAGAGTCCACAAATGATCAACCTGTAGAAATGTTAAGAATAGATGGACGGCATAAAATAATAGGGACACCATATAGAGAACTATTCAAAAAAAGAACAGCAGGACTGCCGATCGAAATGAAGACTTAAAACTTTGGAATAACTGTGTTTTTGTATGAAAGACTGGCAACGCTGCCGTCGCCCACGTGTCACAACAGAACTCAGATATTCCGTCACACGTCATATTAGCATGTCGATGACGCTGTCACACGAGCTTGTCACTGACGCGAACCCATATGTTTTGCCCCTACCAAAATCGCTCAACATGGCTAAAGAAATTTTCACTTAAAAAAGAAAAGTCTTTCCTGCGTGCAGCATCCTCAGATCACTATTTACACAAATGTCCTTCTACGAACAAACATATCTACATACAGACAAACAATGATACCTCTTACAATATTAGTTTAGACGAGTTTTGATAACAGCGTCTATTCTAGAACAAATTACGCGCTAAACTTCCACCAGACATGCCTGTCTAAGCTCTATACCCCGTATGTTTTGGCAATGATCGAGCATTGAACTCAATGCTCTCGAATAGGCCCCACAGTGACCCGCTAGGGACCAATGAATGTGAAATACGGACCACATAGGGCCCACCCCTGCGTTCGGAGCATTGAGGAAACTTCTACCACTAATTAAACTATATAAGTGATATTTATTCACATTAGCTCGTCTTTAGACACGTATTTTGGGTTTGCTTTGGTTTGTTACTATTAGGTCGTTGTGTTCTGGCTGAGAAATTATGTTGAATGTAATATGAGAACTTTATTTTTTTTGCAGTTTTATCGTTGTATTTCGCGATAGAAGCATCTCTTACAAAGTATGTAAATTGATGCTGTTGCATTTTGTCATAATGATAAAAAAAGACACTAAAGCCACACGTATAGAATCGAATAACCCACCGAATAATATTGTAACAAACAATACAATTATGTAATAGACAAAACAATAAATTATTTTCTTTCTACATTTGCTCGAATACGACTCTTATTGCCTTTTACATTCACTTTTTCCTTCCTCCTTAACCAATTACTTATGACATATCTATACATTTTCTCGTAAACAACAATAGTCGTTTATTTATTTATTTATCCATTTATTTCAGGCATCAAGGCCATCAATATATAAAATACTATATTTACATAAAACTTAAAAATACTATAAATATATATAACATAATTATCTAAACTAATGCATACGAAGTGTCGGCGTCGTGTTTCGCTGACTGGTGTCACGTAGCTGGCCACGAAACCGGCGGTACACAACACCCTTCGGCCAAAACTCTTTCTTGAGGAACATTTCGAGTCCATGCGTCGGAACACGCACCACGAACGACTTAAAGTTTGTGTTATGACGCGGCTCCAATCTCTCGACCCTCAAAGTCCAGTTGACCTTGACGCGCATATACTCCACGACGTCCTCAATCTTCGTGGAGTGGTGCAGTCTGGACACATACAGCAGCGTCGTCGCAATCACAGCAGTTAAGCAGACATCATCATGTAAACAATACGCCGAGTCATTAAAAAAAGCGGTGAATCAGGTGAATTTTAGATATTTTATGTAGAATTTAATCCCAATAAAAAACTTTTTAACAAAAAAATTAAAACGATTTCCAAAACAAAAGTCAGTGAATTTTTTGTTGAAAAGTTTCTTTGGATTAATGTATTGGCGATGGAATGCCACTGTCTAGAGCTCGAGGCTTTTAAGGAAATGTAAAATAATCGAAATGTAGGGAACAATGCAATCATTAAGTCTACGATTATAATCGACTACTAGCCACCATTTTTTTCATGCCATCTTTTCTTTGGTAACATAACGAAAAAAATTGTTACCTACCAAAGAAACTGACTTCGAAAAAAAAGTTATTTTTCACTTTGTAGTGTTTTTAAATGGAAGTCGGTAGTATTTTTTTGTAAAAATGTTTTTTATTTTACACTCTTTAGTTGTACCTATTAAGCAACTTGCCTTTAGTAAGGTACTTATAATGCCAGAATAGATTACCCGAATACCATGAAACTTGAACATAACCGGTGAAATGAGAGTGTACCAAGGTGAATTGTACACATCTGCGTACCCTTTTAGAGCGTACTGGCGTGATGTTATGTTATAAAATGGTATAAACAATAAAAAGACATGCGATTGCATTATTTATTGAAGAGTTATGTTGTATATCTCCGAAGTTCTTCATCAGATCTTCACCAATAATGGGACCAATTTCGAAACATACTCTTTCAAACAAAAAAAGAATTTTCAGAATCGGTCCACAATTGACGGAGATATCGGTGAACATACAAAAAGAAAAAAAAATACATACAAGAAGTTGTGCATAGAACCTCCTCCTTTTTGGTAAGTCGGTTAAAAATCACGAGCTATAAGCCCCTTGCATGAGCGGGTGGCGAAGTGAAAGCCGTGCATGTTCTTACATAGCTCAATATGAAGTTGTAAAGGAAACTCTGTGGTTGAAGTAAGTTATGTCGAGTTTTGGCATTGCGCTACTAGATTATAATTAAATCGATAGGGATATTATTGGATGCAAAAGCACCAGCATTCCAACCAGTCCAGACGATCTAAACACATTGAAACTATAAAAACCAAGTTGAGAAAAAGTGTACGAATGTGTTTTATGTTTCTATTAACCAGCTGTTTGTTATCCTGACAAATTCCCCGCGGTGTGTCTCTGAATGAGTATGAAGTTCGGGGTGGTGTTGCAAATATGTATATGCAACGTGGTAATAAGGATATATTATAAAAGGCTTGGTTATAACTACAAAGATGATTACATAATGTGTTAATCATAAAAGCTTGGTTTTAATTATACGGATATTTAATTATAAGAGCTTGGTAATAAGTAGATGAATAACTTTAATATTTCATTAATTACAAGAGATGAAATGATTGATTGGTCTGATTAGGTTTTTCTGGGTTTCCCTAATCCTGCGCAATGAATGTTGGACCATGATGATATTGTTTTCCCAGAAAGAAAGGTGTGTGTTTTATTATTATGTAAAATGGTTTGAGATATGTATTATTACGATGATATTATTACAGAGAAAGAGATTTATTTTTGAGGGGGCGTGTTGGAGTTTATCAAAAATAATTAAATACTATTCAACACTATAGCCTTCTCTCTCTAACCATTAATTATACAGTTTATTACTTGAGCCCTTGTCAACACTTGAAACTGAAATGCTAGCTGGTCACGGTACTGTAATCCGTCAACCTTAGTAGGAGCCACATGTGCTTACACACACCTTTCCGATACATAAAACAAAGGGTAATTAAACTGTTATTATTTAAACCCTTAAACCGTTATTTTCTTTGGTGTCCACCTTATTAACCCCAACACAAACAAGATTAAGAATGATAAAATAATCGTGCGACCAGTCGTTGTCGTCTTCTAGAATTTTGATTGAGGCACGGCAAAGACCTGCAGTGTTACCAACGTCACTACGACTTACAGAGAGTTGGGTACGAATTGGCCGCAGAATCGCTTTCTCTCATTACTCACGGTGGTCAATGATGAAAAGATCATTTGGCATAATTCTTTTGCTAATGTACTAAACTGCCACAAGTCCACTGCTAGCATAGACCTCCCCTAGCGTCGTCATTATATCGAGTGATCCTGTGCGTCTTGCATCCAGCGGGTTTCCGCGGCCTTTATCAGGTAATCGGTCTATCCAGTGGGAGATCTTACAGCGTTGCATCTTCCGGTACGCGGTCGCCTTTCCAGAACCTTCTTGTTCCAACAATGTTCCAACACAAATCCTAATAACCAAGAAAATATGACCTTTGCTTAACTTATTACTTCTTATCCTTGGATGGATAGATGTTTATAACTCTTGATATTTTACTTCTTGAACACTTTAAATTCATCTAACTTTTGATAGAGTGTCACGAGGAGTCGGAAATCGCGATTAGAAACAGCTGACTATTTAACAAACTTAATAATAATGACTACGTCCATTTGAAGTTCAACTGATAAAATGAGATACGGGCACGGTAATGATATCTAACAGTGTTCTATCTTCATACAAACGGTCGAAACGCGAATCATACATACGCGCATCGAGCTCAGCCGACACTCGATACACTACAGTCGCAAACAGTCACGAACGGCGTGGTTGTTTTGTAAGCAGTAAGCATGCGATTTGTGAATATTTTACTGAAATAAGTACAAGTACTTACTTACTTAATATTACAGAGAACAATTATAGACTATATTGTGCTGTTTTTGGTTACTTGAATTCTTCTCACAGAGTACATTTTAATATACTGATTCTTCTATAACGCACCCAGATTTTTTTTTAAACTACCTGGAACCTCCGAAATGCAATACTATAAAAAAATTATATACCTATCCTACTAATACGTAATTTGTTTATTTTTTTAATGGGTAGGTATTTCGCTTCTTCCACTGAGTAAAATACCTGGATTAATAAATAAATAAGTGGATAGGGTAACAAAGTGACATACGAGTGACCTACCTACGCTAGGCTAGCTACTTAATTATGTACTTAGCTACTTACATATATTATTGAATAAGACGAAATATCAGTATGAAATGATTACCTATGAGAGTAATAAATGGTAGGAACATACCTAGTAAGATTGAAAATAATTATAATAAAAATATAATATTTACCTCAGATTAGAGAAAAGAATCTGAGATATTTACATTCACAAAGTCAAGGACAGGGCCGTGTCACAATACTGTTAGATATCATTACCGTGATACGGGTAATCATGTCATGTGTCTTTTTTCAGTTTAGAAAAAATAAACACAAGAGTAGGTAATTATGGATGCACCTCGCCCGTCTGTTCTAGATAAGCTAAGTACATTATATGGCTCCATTCTAGAAAGAAAGAAAAAATATTTATTTGTGACCTGCACTTGAGACACGATGTAAGCAAAACACAATTCAACAGCAACTAGATATCTTTTGCAAGCTCAGCGGTCTATGTCCATCGGACGAGCCATGAACGTATTGTAATAAGAATAAAAGTCGCCTCCAAATCGGCAATGTGTCTTTTCATTTTCATTCTTAGTAAAAACCCTGAGTAGTTAAGTTTAGTATAGCAGAAAGGTTTATCATGCTCCGAAACCAAAAGTGGCGCAGATGGTAGGATTTCTACCAAGAAAGCCGTAGATTTCGCGTTTTTCCATCGTCCAAATTCGATTAGAAAAATAAGGCATAAATCTACGAAAGCAGAGAAAATCCTTCGAACCACAGAAATATTCTTTTGAATCGCGAGAGTGCAGAAATCATCGAGTACGGGAGTCGCGAGTGGTTGGTGAGTAAATCTTTTCTCCGATCCAATGTTCCCCTAATCGTCCTATATTTTTCATAAGTATTAAATGTTATTTTCGAGATCAAAACTTGCTCATTATAACAATTTTTAGTGATTCTCTTCTTCGGGTCTTTATTTGATAACTCTGTACGAAATGATATGGTCTTATCTCTGTTCAATTCTCAGAACATAAAACATAAAGTAGTGTTAATGTAGAGAGTACACAATTACTTTGGGTTAAGTATAATTTTCTAATCTTATTGATTGAATTGAATAAAATAAACTGTAAATAGTAGTAACTTTTAAGGAAAAACTATTAAAAAACATCTTCGTTTTAATAATAGAAATTTAACAAATTTTATTTTCCAAATTTATCCAGTATTTGGATTATTAAAGTGATTTATAATTTTGTGATTGTTGTATTTTAAGTGTGTGTGAATTTTAATATAATTGTTTTAAAGCAGCTGCAGCCTCTGAACAGTTCATTACTCTGTACTATAATCATGACGACGAGACGGCAAATCAGTTGCAGTTGAGCCAATACCTACCAAACAAAATTGTTCAAAGAATCCCACTGTATAATGGTGATAAACGACAGTTAAACTTTTATTTGAGAAAATGTCAGTACGTGGTTGATCGATTTAAGGCCAGTGTAGAACAATCCATTGTATTCAAAACAGTATACCTACGTCAAAAAAATAAAAGTTGAAAAGAATGAACAAGATGGGCACGAACCTGTAAAGAAAAAAATCATCAGAAACACATGGTTCTTCCTCTAGATTACGATGAAAATTTCTCACGATAAACACTAAAATATCATGGGCCTACTGAAGGACTTATTGAACTAATTGAACATTCCGGTGTGTATGTTAATGTTGATAAACTTGCTGAATTCTAGCGAATTTCGAACGATTGCCAAAATTTTTACTTTTCGAAGTTTTACCAAAAGTCAAAAAAATTAACCACGTCGATACAAATATTAAATTTAGATTAGATGAAAATGCTTTGAAAACATTGTTGAACTTTCTTGCAATGTATGGAATGGAGAAGGATTGGGCAGTCAAAGGTGACAAATGGATTAAATTGACCGGGCTTTGCGAATAATGCCCATCACTTTTTGGGCCGGGTCACAAAAATATGTGTTATTTCTATGACCCGGTCATTAAAAATTATTTGAATGTTGACATTGATTTTAATATACAATAGGTAAGTACGATTACTATTTAAGCAACAAAGTCGACAGGATCTAAAGTAATCTAACATGAGGGAGATGTTTGAAGCTGACCTATCCGTGTCGGGTTTCAGAAGGTATATGATACAGAATGACCATTGTAATACGAGTATGTCTATGTATGATAGGTAGGCGTGGGGAGGAACTGCTACACTTGCGCAAATCCTTACGAAGCCAGCTGTTATGGCATGGTTTTCAATCGAGAAAGATCTGAAAATTAAAATTCAAGATGGCGACCATACAATTTATCGTAGTGGAAGTCATTAACATGATTTTCGAGGGTGGTGATCCAGAAAATTCATTCAAAATAAATCTAAGAAGGCAGTGCATTTGTACCAAGCTGCTTTACGACAACTTAGTACATAATAAGTTTAAAGGATAGCACAGTTTCTTAATTCACAAATTAAAGATGGCAGCAAAGCTATACATATTCTAAAGGATTTCCTCCTGGAGTGCTATTATCGCAAATTCTAAATCCAAGATGGCAGCTATTTCAGCTTGTTTATTTTTATATAATTTCGATTTTAAAGCCCGTATTCGTTAGCGACCCAATAAAAATTAAACCTCTGACGAAAAGTTAACAAATTTTCGTCGGCACCTATGGGTTTAAAATTAAAATCTTCTTGGATTTTGATTTTAAACCCATATTCGTTATTTACATACACGGAAACCAAGAAAATGATTGATGAAGACACCTTTTGTCGGAGAAACCATTAAAATTACCCAATAAGGTCGCCGCTATCATGGATTTTGATTTTCAGCTTAGTTGCTTGACAACCATGCCATAACTCGCTTGGTAAGGAAGCGCGCAATCGGCACAAGGTTATTGACATTAATTGTTTTTGGGGAATGCAGATGTAAATACAAACCAAACTTATGTTCTTAAAACGAATAAAAATAAACAAAGGCAAAGGCCTATGCTCATACAGAGAATGCACGAGTATTGATCACCACCCTTGCTCAATTCGGGTTGGCGATTTGAGACTATAAGACCAGGTTTCTTCATGATGTTTTCTTTCACCGTTGTCAACGATCTCCAAGATATACTCAGAAAGTACATAAGTAAATGAATTTGAAAAAGAACACATTGATACTTTACATTGGATTTAAACCCATGACCTCAGGCAAGGCGAGGCCTTTAGCCACTGGGCCACCACGACACTCATTACAATATAACGAATAATCATAAAATCGTTGGTTCCCCGAAACAAAATTTATCTACGCTTGCGTTCCATACTAACATAAAAATATACTAGGCACTTTTGAGACTATGAAACATTACAAGGCTCAATCATTATTATTTTTATACAAAATATTTTTGAGTAGCGAGCGCATGCCGAATTTAAATTTCGAATCGGATAGAAAATTCGGCGCTAAATTATCCCCGGTTCGATGAATTTGTTTAGTTGATTGTAGTCAAACAATCTATTATGATTACTTTAAGAAAGTATTAATAGTAATTATTTTAAGTACATTGTATTTTATACCTAAATCAGGATTATTCTAATTTTTAAGAATCGATTTGGGATAATTGGTCACTAATCGAGTCGATAGTTAAAAAAAAATCGATGCTAAAATCGTTTTAGCACACCTCTATTACGATAAAAAAACAATATGATTGACGAATTGGAAGTTTTGAACATAAATAAAGTAGTGGTAATGTAAAAGGGGGACGCAGCCAGGGGCTGAAAAAAATACTATTCGACTTCTACGACGTATATTTATTCAAACGTGCCGTGTTTCCTTCCAAACTTAAAATAAATATAAGTTGCCAGCTTTAGGTGTCAGCGGCCGAACAGGTTGCTCGTCCTATGTGGAAAGCCTCTACAGTAATGAATTTTACGTATTATTGGACCGGTGTTTCTTAATTACGTTAAGATCTTGGTTTCTTCTTGTTGTTTATTAAATAAAGACATAATTGTCATATTTGTAATCGTTTTTACAGGTGGGTGGGTAGTATTTGTGTAAATTAAAAATGTAAACAAACAAGATTGGCGCGAAACTTCGACTTTAGGTAACAAATAACTTGATTACCACTAAATATTTAGTTTAAAATATGGATAAATTCGTCAAATAATTAAACAATGAGCAAACCACTACACCTGACGTGAAGTCTGGGTGTCCAGAATCTGCATTTTTATGATTTTTAGCCTCGACCGCCACTGTCATCAAAATGGCGATTATCGCATGATTACACTTGTATTTTACAAAGGTAAATGATTAAACTTGCGCACTTAATCTAAAAAAAATATTGGCGCTAACATGTTAGCTTATTAGCATATGGCTTCTAATGTAAGGTTATATTGCGTTTCATACGGTGTGCAATATCAATTTTTGTTTAGAATATTTTACCTCGCAAATAAACCTTCAGTAAATTATTTTAATCAATTTAGACATCATAATTACCGACACATCAATAAAAATCGTAAATAAAAGGCAATTTTTTACAACCGACTTCCAAGAAACACACTACAAGAAGAAAAATAACTTCAATTTCGGAAGTCGGTGTTCCTGTTTTCATTTCTTCGTTTTATGACACTGACTTTCGAATTTTGAAAAATGCGATGCGATGCTGTTGCTTCATAGCATTTTATCATATGAACAAAAAAACGTGATAACCATAGACAGATAGAATCGAAATACCTTATTATATTGTAGCAAACAATACAATATCAGCCCCCGTACCCTGACGTGTCAAAACTATCATAGTTCGACTGTAAAAAAGTGACAGATGTTTACAAGTCATATACATCTATCACTTACGCACTCTCAAAATAACCTCGCTCTACTAAGAGCTTAAGATCACTCCCCTGAGCGTTTTGGTGGGAACGTGGTGGCTTCTATGTTGCTTCTCTGTTTTATTTTCCTAAAATTATGTTAAACTGAATATTAATAGTGTAAAAATGATGGCGTTTTATTCTAATAATATTAGTGAACGTGCACGAGTGTGGGCAAGTAAAACACAGCGGCAGAACAATTAGTTTGTTCATATTGTCGACAAAACTCCGTGGAAGCTTCCAATAAAGTTACCATCATTTTACTGGGGGTAACTAGGACATTGGACTAAAAACTTAAGAAACTAGAACTTCTAAACGTGACACTGGCTAAATGCACAAACCGTGCGAAGCCATGAAAAAAATACAATATTTAATAGGCAAAACAATAAATTATTTTCTCTCTACACCGTGAAATTTAAATGGTTGTTTTCCCGCAGCGAAATGGTTTTGTCTATGTAATACAATCGTTTCGTAGTTATATAAAATATTAGAAACAAAAACTGGCATATTTAACATTGTGAAAAACTAAACTCGAAAGCGATCACGAACCAATAGTATACCTCCCGATATCTACGGCCGAACGACAGCAGGCCGTTGACCCGGGTGCTAGGTCACCGTCGAAAGGATTAGGTTCGAAGGCGGCTCCGTTTGATCATGTTACGCGCGGGCTAGATTATGCCGTATAATTACATGCGAGAGCTTATTTTACTTTAAACATTTAATAAATCGATCTTTGCTTTGTCGGCTTGTGGCTCGCTCGTTTGTTTTGCGTGCAAACTTTTATGCCGTATCACCACGTGCGAGAGTTTATTTTGGTTTGACATTATTTTGTGCATCGGTTTTCTTTGTAGGTGGTGACACGAGTAGTACCTAGTACCTACAAGTTACGTCCAGAGTTACTATTGTTACTCACTTTTTCGAGTTGATGAATATTTTTTTAATTATTTTAAAACAGAAACATCGTTATTTATTTACTTTAACTCTATACTTCGAAAGTACTCCTTAAGGCAAGTCGTTCTGCCGCGGGAAAACAACCAATTAAATTTCAGGGTGTATATGCGCCCAAGTATGACTCTTATTACTCGTACCTTTTACATTCACATTTTCCTTCCTTCTTAGCCAATTACTTATGACACATTTATACATTTCCTCATCACAACAATTTAGCAGACATTATGATGAAAACAACTCGCAGAGTCGTTAAAAGAAGTGGCGAATCGGGAGCAAAGTGGCGTAACATCGTAGTGGCGTACGGCGTACCGCGTAGTGGTGGGCAAATGAACATCACAGTGCGCCATTGTCTACCAGAACACTAATGAACAACTAACGAACTGAGACAAGCACTTTGCGAAGCCTTTCTGCTGCCGGTCTTAACAACCGTGAACAATAAAAGAACGGAATGAAAATTATCAAGCCATTTTTAAAAATGCCTGGTTTGTGTTCTTTGTCATGTTTCTGGTTTCTGTATTTTTTTCAAAAGTATGAACCGATTGAAGCATGTGAGTCTGCACTTGATACGTATCTATTTAGAAATGTAATCTTTTCAATGTTCTGTAACACTTCTGTGGGAGAGTTAAAACTTCTTTCAAATAAATGTCCGGTCCAGAGATGAATTACAATACTATTTATTTTATTAGTAGAAAACTAATAATCTTAATATAATTAACACAAGCACCAACTAAAATTACAAACTATATAGGACAATTAAGTATTATATTATAAATAGGTAGATAGTCTTATCATATATTGAGTAGAAAGAGGTGTTGAATTATTTTCCTAACGAAAGCGGAAGACGTAAAGTAGGGAATATTCGTATACAACACAATTTGATCACTTTTCTACCAGATCTTATCGTTGTATGGTATGTATCATTATGATTTATATATGTCATGAACCAAGTGATTAATCAGAGCAATATGTATAGTGCCCGGGCATTATGAATCTAGTCAAATGAAATCAGGCAATAAAATAATACTAAAGACTACTAACGGTTGGGCAATTCGATAATTATGGTCGATGAATTAGTCCAAGAGCGAGCGAAGCGAGCTCGGGAGCTTAGGGCAACCCGACACTGATAGGTCAGCTCCCGCCATCTCCTTCATGTATTTATATTTAGATTATAGATTCATATTAGACATTTAGACTTCATCTTAGACCCTATCGACTTTTTTGCTTACATAGTAATCGTATTTACCTATTGTATATTAAAATCAATGTCAACATTACAATAATTAAAAAAAACCAAATCATTTTATGCCAAGGCCCAAAAAGTGATGGCCATTATTGAGAAATCCCTAGTCAATTTAATTATGTCAATAGTTTTTATACCATTCCCCCTCTAAAAAGCTTTTTATTCACTGAAAACAGTGAATAAAAAGCACTTTTAATCAGTGTTTTGGTGTTTGAATTTAGAGCACACCAATGTATATTCTACCTCCATTTCAATGCTATACAACCTCCTTGTGCATAAAATACTCGCTGCAAACTTCTTGTGCAAAGAATAATCGACTTTCAAACTCCTTCGTCGATTTAATTTTGAGTTTGTTTATACTTAGAATTTCAATAATGATTTTGATTTTGGTCTAGGATATTCAGTGAAAACTTATTTGGATTGAAATTCTAATATTAATTGCATTGCTATTTAATTAATTATAATTATGTAACGTAACGGAGGTGGTCACAGGCGTCTGAAACACACCTAGCTCAGCTTAAATTTACAAAAAATGTGAAACCCTTTCTTATTTTTTGTAAATTTTGAAGGTAATTAACCATTTATTTATTTATTATTATCCCTTGTGCTTTTTGCTTGAATCTTTCTTTTTCTCGTAGTCATGGTATAAAATATAGTATGCAACTCTTGAATAAAACGGATTTATATCGAGGACCATGAATCACTCGCGACGCTCAGGATTCTAACACTTGAATCACTCGCTGTGCTCGTGATTCAATCATCATGAATCACTCCCTACGGTCGTGATTCAGTTTTCAGAATCCTTCACTTGTTCGTGATTCATCTTTGGCCCTCGCTTTAAATCCGTCCTTTATTCACTAGTTGCATAATATACTATTATCATATTATTTACTCATATTGGGCATTTAAATAAAGACCGCACTATCGCATTAGGTATACCTACCTGAAATGATAGTTGAAAGGGAGATTTTAATAATAAATAAATAATAATAAATAAATATTTTTTTGCATTATGAATAATGCTGTATTAATCATTTGGTCCATAACATATACATTGTATATTTTTTGGTCTGTATATTTTTTTCAACGCATTTACGTTTGTCATTGTTCAAAAATTACTTAAATGAGATCAATAAACAAAAGCTGAATGTAAATTTAGATCAACAGGAAAACAATATTTATGAATATGAACATCGTACATAATTACCTATACAATATTAATAATACCTATTGTTTTGGTTTCCCCGATGAAAATAATAAATCGGAAAATATTGCTAAGTTCCATGACTGATCTATTTGCTAATATTCTGAAATAAGCAATGTTTTCCTCTTTAACAGTTCCAATTCCTTTGTTTGAGCAAAACCTCTATTAACATTTTGGTGAAAAAGTTGGCAGCGAGAATAACTCGCTCATATTTTCAATGTTGTAAGAACATACAACATTAAAAACTTAACATTACATAACTTCAACAGGGAGCGCCGCATATTCGTAAGTACTGACATCCGAGAAGTAAAACCTAATGATTCCAAGAGGTCACTGAGAACTTCTTAATATCAGTGTCTTTTTATGATAGCCTCGAAGAGACTCTGGTAAGCCTGTCGATATTCTTTTGACATTAAAACATAGATGATGGGGTTCATGCACGTACCGGAATACTCGATCATATGAGCGAACACATTCATTATAGGTTCTAACTTATACTCCTTATATGCCAGTCTCGTCGCCATTACAGGAAGATGAGAAATACAGAAAGATAACATGATCGCAACAATCATAGCGCATAGCCTCTTGTCTCTACTTGTGGGGACTTTCCGCCTGACCAGTTTCCTTGTAAGTCTGAACGGAGCCTTGAAATATTTTTCGAAAGCTTTATCTTCTCTAGGAGACTGAGGGGCCG
Source organism: Orthosia gracilis (assembly GCA_947562075.1). Lineage (NCBI taxonomy): Eukaryota > Metazoa > Arthropoda > Insecta > Lepidoptera > Noctuidae > Orthosia > Orthosia gracilis. The sequence goes on along the minus strand of OX387265.1, from coordinate 38,656,446 downwards.
ACGTCTCACTGGGCGTTTTAACACTGTCAGTACTACTGCCAGGACTTGAAGCATCGCTGCTTATCAGAGTGTTCCCGTCAGTTGCAATATCTGAATGATTATGTGATAGAGGCAAGTGCGTGGGCCGAGGATTTTTACTTTGGATTTTCCTTGCAGTCTGCACCACCCACCATATTCGGGCGTAACATAAGGCTATAGTAAGGTAGGGCCCCACAAATGCGATTATTAAGAAAAACTTCTTCGGAGACTTGCCCTCTAAGTCTGGCCTCATGGTGCAGAATCCTCCGTTGGGATCCAGGTCGAATCGACCCCATGCTCCAAAGTTAGGTGCCATAAATATGGCCATAGCCGATGCCCATATCATAAGTATACTTATTGATATGTTCCTTCTATTGTACAACCTGGAAGAATACATAAATAGAATAGAATATAATTTATTGTACACCAAAATAGTTACACATCTCTTTTAAAAAAACTAAATTCTGTGGGTACCAATTACCCTAACTTACTTGGGATACAGCAGTGGATGACAAACAATGACATATCTGTTGATAGTGATGGCTAGTACGGTGAAAATGGAAGAGCCGTTCAGCACGTACTTGACGTAAGCATACACCCGGCACATAACCCAGCCATGGGTCCAGTGCCTATTCATGAAGGTCATTGCTGTCATCGGAAGGATCAGACAGTTGAAGATCAGGTTGCTGGTGTGCAGGTTTATTATGAATATCGCTGTCGCATTCCGGACCTGGAACAGGTAAACGTTACGGTTTTTTGCTGGAATTATATAAATAGTAATGTGTCAGAGTATGCAACAATAGACATACACTAAAATGTTATAATGTATGCATCATATTTAGAACTACAACCACGCGCGTCATCATTGGCGATCGCTTCAGAACAATTCCATAAACATAATTAGCAATCAATTTTAGCGCGAAAATAAGTGCCCGACGCATGGTCTATTTCTGGCCGGAGTCGAAGTCGAATTGGTTATCACCACAACCTTCTGCTGTCATTTTTTTATTTTGCTCCAGATTGTCATTTTTTTATTTTGTTTTTATGTGATTATTTTCTGGCGATGGTGACTGGCCGTCGTTGCCTCTAAAATGGAGCCCTATTTCTGTCACTAACGTGTCTGTCTGTTCGTCGTGTGTGCCACAATTTTGTTCCGAGGATATTTAAACTTCTCATTGACCTACGAACTTAAAATTTGGTCATTATATTTATTATTACGTATAATTTACTAACAAATACGAATATATTGATCGTTATGAGGGAATGGTTGGCGAGTCGGCATGACACTCTTACTTTTTTGGCTTACATAGGTACACCGCGAGGTCCCGGTGGCGGAATGGCGAAACTGGCTTTCACGCCCTACCGCCTCGTCACTATCGAGGCGGTCCGGCCCGTGCTCGAGCGCGGGCTCGGGAGGAGGCACCCTGTAGTTTCAGGTGACGCAGGTGCTATCGGGTCATGATTGCTTCGGGAAGTACCTGTGTCTCATAAACAGGGAGCCAGACGCCCGGTGTCACCACTGCGTCAACTGCCGGGAGGACACGCGTGGCTGGCAGATTGTGCCGCTAGGAAGGAGCCGCATCGTGCCCTCTTCTCAGAACTAGTGACCTGTCCCTGCTGGCCTTAATCGTTGGCAGTTTATGGTTGGCAGCGACGAGTCCTGGGACGTGGTGGTATCCTACTGCAAAACAGTCGTCTCCCAGAAAGAGGCTGCGGAAAGGGAGAGGGAGATTTTATCCACTAACCCGGTCCGCAGCAGACGCGCCGGGCATCGGCGGTAGGCGGTCAACGCCCTCCCCAAAATGGATCCAGGGGCCCCACATATCAGGACCCGAGGTGGCGTGCGTAATGTTCCAAGCGCGCCCCTCTTAGACGTCGCGGGGGGAATCAAAGACCTCACTCTCCCCCAACCCGAGGTCGAGGCCCACAGATGCGGGCCGGCCGGGGGTTGCGGAAGGAGGACGAAGGGCATTCATTAGGATTTCCACACAATATTTTTTTTCGGCATAGCGTAGCTTGAGATTAGTATAAGAAACCGGATTTACCGAGATTACCTTTTAAAAATTACAATATAATTTATATTTTATATTTTTCTTCTATACAACCTCTCTCTAACTCTTGTTTTTTTTTAATTACAATTAAATTTATTAAAATATTTGTTTAGATATTGCGTTTACAATTCTAATCTCTGCTATAAAATAAAATAGATAACCAAACACTGACCTTTTGGCACCTAACAAGTGCTACGATAGTAGTAAGGTTGCCTGGGATACCGATGACCATAAAGATCACGCAGCATGCCGTAGCGAACTGAAGCAGTGCTTCTGAGTAGCACTGGAACAAATTTTCATTCGCCAGTTCCTCGTCTGACTTGAACTCTACACTTCCTACACTGGTACTTTCATTACATAAAACCATTTTCCACTTTTATTCAATTTTCTTGCCAACAATTACATATAACAATACTTGTAAGAAATCACTGTTGAATAGTCAAGTGACAAATAAAGATACAATGATTTACTTCCAGGAGTCTTGCGTCACTTTGTGGTTACAATTGTAATTTTGAGCTTAATTCTTAAACTTTTGGGTTTAGGTTACTTGGCGTTAAAATGGGAAGTCCGTTCTCAATCATTATTAAATGGTTACTGTCCTGTATAGATGAATTATGAAGTATTCCTGCCTGTTTTTAAAATGTAACAAATATTACAAGCCAATGATTCTCATAAGCGCATATAAACATTTGCTCTATGCGTCAATTAATTCTGTGGTTTGAAGATAAATTTAGTTTATGGGTAGGGTAAACTGATTCATTGTCCCTTTAAGAGGGCTCCTTCTCGTTCCGAAATTAAATTTCCATAGAATCACATTTATAAGCATTAGCACCCATAAACAATTCGTTAATATCTAAGAAAATATTTCAATCAATGTTTTTTATATAAATTTTAATATACAGTATCTAAAATTAATGAAAACTAGATTTAAAAAAAAATTGCAAGTCTATTCGATGTCGAAAATCCTATTAACTACTGGCAAAAAAATTCTACTCGTTCAATGAATTACCTATTACACGTTACTGGTCAACAGAAAACACTTTTTGTGTGTAACATGAAAATATTTAACTAGTAGAATTGACTTTAGAATTGTTTAGATACGAACAATTTTTTTGGAATATGATATTGAAGTGGAGCTTTTATGTCAAAACTAGTTTGTGGTGATTCAGGTTGGTAGATTTTCACTGTGACGGATCGGTTTTTTAGCAAATGGCACGTCCGGATACTGAACGTTGTTTTTTTAAAGTGATAGTATAAAATTTTCTTTTTCAGTTTTCAAAATAATTTCACCACAAATCTAACAAAACTTGTCCTGTGATCCTGACAAGTTTTGTCAGTATATTTATGTTTAGCACTTTTTCACGTTATTCAAGAATCAATTAACTTATTGAACATGTAACTTAACTACTATATTGAAAAACAAGACATTCTTAATGAAACAATAAGGCACTGAAAAAAGGCAAGCAAACGTACTTATAGCAGTAACGCAACGTACGTACGTATGTGGAAACGGTATTAGTAGCTGTAACACAAAAAATAGACCAAATTAAAACAAAATATAGGTACAGTAAAAACATTTCCTTAATGTCCCTCGGCAAACTTCGTGTTTCGTCAGTCGTCGTCGTCGTTGTCGTCCTTTGCACTTGGTGACGCTCTCAACCAACTTGGAAGTACATGGAGTTGTTAATACTCTTTTAACATAATGTTATTTATTTAAAAAATAGGAGGAAAGCATTTCAAACGGAAATCAAAACAAAAGAACAATAAAGTACTTAGTTCGGAATTCAAATGATTATACCTACACGAAAAAACTAATAATTGATGGACATGGAAATTAGCATTCGTTTGTATTCGGAAATGCGATGATTGCCGAGGCACATTAAGAAAACAGTTGTACTATACCGTCAAACGGGGTGCATAGAAAAAAATCTTTGAAGGGAATTTTCAACTATAACTCAGTTTTTTTTTACAAAAAGAAACTGTAGAACAAAGAACCTCCTCCTTTTTGGAAAGTCGGTTTAAACAATAATTATTTATTTTATAATTTAATCTGATAATCTTTTTTCGTCTTCTTTTACCCGACTGCCGAAGGTTGTGGTGTGTTTATTAGTCTATGTATGTTTGTTCCCATGTGGCGTTCTAGATACCAAACGCGTTGGGCGATTTTGATGATTCTTACGTCAATCAATTAGTCTTAACCTTGCGTGTGTCACAGGTTACATTAAATTTGGAAAATAGAAAATTGACGGATTTTGGGCGCCATATTGTGGGGACCCAATGTTTTTCTTCAAATTCCATCGTGTGGGGTATCAAAATAACAATATAAAGCACTTGTATATTTAAATGTACCTAAAACAAAAAAAAAACCGGTTTTCAATTATGTTTTTGTGCTCAAGAGCACTCCTTGATTATGTGTAGGCGGTGATGATGAAGGGGACCTTGAGCTTCAAGATGGCATCGATGGAAGGCCCTTGCTTCTGTAGACTGAGGACCGCTGGATGCTGGGATTGAAGGCACAGACTGCTAACCACGTCCATCCATCTACGCGAAATAACTTCCACACTTCGATTAGTATTCCGTTCGGACCAACTGCCTTACCATTCTTCATTCCATTTACTGCTATTTTTACTTCATCTATTCTTACCCCTCATTCACAGGTTTATTTTCTAATACACCACTGCAGTTATTTTCCTCATTCATCTGTTTTTCAAACTAAACCAAAACAGGATAAAAACTTTCGAAAAAGAAGTTGAGCTATGTCGGTAATTTGCGTTCTGGAGTGCAGTGTGGTGTTTCCGATTCGGTCAATCAATTTCCATTCCTTAAGCTGCGCTTCATCTCCCGTTGGCATACCTTGAGTTTGGACCTCTGTTTGTTAGTCATAGACCAAGTTACACCATAATATGCATATCCAATAAATTTGTCCAACTTACGTTTTAGGGGGATGGGTAAATCGCCTTGAAAAGCTTTTTCATGGATAGCTCTTCCAGGCATCATCTGTGCGTCTAGCAACTACTTTATACACCCTGAAATTTAATTGGTTGTTTTCCCGCGGCAGAACGACTTGCCTTAAGGAGTACTTTCGAAGTATAGAGTTAAAGTAAATAAATAACGATGTTTCTGTTTTAAAATAATTAAAAAAATATTCATCAACTCGAAAAAGTGAGTAACAATAGTAACTCTGGACGTAACTTGTAGGTACTAGGTACTACTCGTGTCACCACCTACAAAGAAAACCGATGCACAAAATAATGTCAAACCAAAATAAACTCTCGCACGTGGTGATACGGCATAAAAGTTTGCACGCAAAACAAACGAGCGAGCCACAAGCCGACAAAGCAAAGACCGATTTATTAAATGTTTAAAGTAAAATAAGCTCTCGCGTGTAATTATACGGCATAATCTAGCCCGCGCGTAACATGATCAAACGGAGCCGCCTTCGAACCTAATCCTTTCGACGGTGACCTAGCACCCGGGTCAACGGCCTGCTGTCGTTCGGCCGTAGATATCGGGAGGTATACTATTGGTTCGTGATCGCTTTCGAGTTTAGTTTTTCACAATGTTAAATATGCCAGTTTTTGTTTCTAATATTTTATATAACTACGAAACGATTGTATTACATAGACAAAACCATTTCGCTGCGGGAAAACAACCATTTAAATTTCACGGTGTATTGCCGCGCAGAAAAATTAAATATTACATTATAAATATTTAGTAAAATAAAATGATTTAAGTTAAAAAAAAAAAAAAAATACAAAAACTGTCCGGCACTAGATGCGATTAAATACAGTATGGCCAAAATAACGTAAACACGTAATAGTATCAAGAGCCCCAAGATACTTCACAATTCCGCATAAAGAAACCGGGTCACAAACCTCAGCTTGGTTCAAACCCAGTGCTGAACCTATGTTCAGCACTGGGTTTAGGCTGAACGACTGCACAGCATCATTTTCTTCTTGTATACGTCTTTTTAGTTCGCTTCTTAAGCAGTCGGGTTTTTAAATTGTTTGAATGAACTTTTTGTCTATTACTTTTTAGTTAACATTTATTTTTAACCGACTTACCAAAAAGGAGGAGGTTCTATGTTCGACTTCATGTTTGTTTTTTTTTTTTTTTTTTTTTTGTGTATGTTCATCGATATCTCCGTCAGTTGTGGACCGATTTTGAAAATTCTTTTTTTGTTTGAAAGAGTATGTTTCGAAATTGGTCCCATTTTAATTTGGTGAAGATCTGATTAAGAACTTCGAAGATATACGACAGAACTCTTCAATAAATAACGGCAAATCTCTCAAGATTGCTGCAATCGCATGTCTGTTTATTGTTTATACCATTTCATAACATAACATCACGCCAGTACGCTTTTAAGGGGTATGCAGATCTCTCATTTCACCGGTAATGTTCAAGTTTCATGATATTCGGGTTATCTATTCTGGCGTTAAAGTAACTTACTAGACAACTTGCCGATTAGGTAAGTACAACTAAAAAGTGAAAAATAAAACTTTTTAACAAAAAAAAACCACCGACTTCCAAATAACAAAACTACAAAGTGAAAAATAACTTTATTTTTGGAAGTCGGTGTCTTTCGTAGGTACCATATTTTTGCGTTATGGACACCGACTTCCAAAAATAAAGTTATTTTTCACTTTGTAGTTTTGTTATTTGGAAGTCGGTGGTTTTTTTTTGTTAAAAAGTTTTTATTTCGAATAAGGTACTTTTAAACATTAATGTACTTTATATTATTGAAATCACTTCTTAAACTCCTTTATTTTGATACCCCACACGATGGTAATGGAAAAAAAAATTGGGCCCCCACAATATGGTGCCCTAAATCCGCCATTTTTCTATTTTCCAAATTTAATGTAACCAGTGATACTTGCAAGGTTAAGACAAATCGATTGAGGTAAGAATCATCAAAATTGCCCTACGCGTTTGGTATCTAGAACGCCACATAGGAACAAACATCGACTGATTGCTTTCTTTTTGTATGTTCACCGATTTCTCCGTCAATTGTCGACTGATTTTGAAAATTCCGTTTGTGTTTCAAAGTGCACTTTTCCAAAGTGGTCCCATATAAATCTGGTGAAGATCTCATGATAAATTACGGCGATATATAACAGAACTTGTCAATAAATGATAGCAACTCTCGCGGTATTACTGCAATCGAATGTCTGTTCATTACTTTGTTATTTCATTTCACGAACGCACACAACAGAACTCCAAGTCCAAGTTTGTTTCATTGAGAACTAATAGAAAAAACCGGTCAAGTGCGAGTCGAATTCATGTGCCGAGGGTGGCGTACCTACCCAATATACCGCCATAATGAATTTGGTATAATTTTTATTGGTGGCTAAGTTTTAAGTGTGTGTGTGTGGTAATGGTTGAGTTGCTAACGTGTAAACACGATAAAAGGAAAAATGCCATAAAATAAAAAAAAGTTGAAAATAAAGATAAGTTAAATTAGTCTAAATTTGCCCATATCTTGTTATCGAGTTGACTCAGGACCTTGATTTTTATAAAACTAATAGGGACTATATACCTCCGTATCTGGTATAAATTTCAACTTGTTAGGTCCATCCGTTCCTGAGAAAATCGGTGCTGACACACGGACAGGCAGACGGACAAGAGAGTTATCTTATAAGGGTTCCTTTTTTACCTTTTGAGTTACAGAACCCTAAAAAAATTATTCATTAAAAATATTTATCAAAACGAGCTTTTTTCGTATTTTTCTCAGCAAACCCTTTTATTTGATACCCATATAATGGCAGTGCACAAAAAATAACTAGTCCGCTATCTTGGGTCGTCCGCCATATTGGATTTATGTCATATGGAATGACGACACTTAAAGAAAATTTTGCTAAAGACATACCAACCTTTAAATTTAAACCAATGTGTATTGATAAAATAAAAACGCTTTCAAAAGTCTCAATTTTAAAAATACTGAGGACTTAAGGGGAAGGGGATATCCGTTAGGGTTCTTAGAGATATTATTGACTCAATTGTTGCTGTCCTAACAGGCATATTCAATCAATGTTTGGACAGCGGCACGTTTTCTGACTTAATGGAACACAGTAAAGTAATACCAATTATCAAATCATGCTGTTAGAGTGATCCCTCCAATTAAAGACCTGTATCCGTGCTTTCAGCATTGAGTAAAATCTATGAAATGTCTCACTTCAATTCAAATGAGACCCTGAATAGTCAACAGTTTGGTTTCAAGAAAAGGTAGGTCGACAACGGACGCGGGAGTAAAACTCATCAGCCACATCTTGGAATCTTGGGAGAAGTCCCAGGATGCCATTGGCATTTTCTGTGATCTCTCAAAAGCGTTCGACTGCGTCGACCACAACACACTGATCTGTAAATTACCCCACTACGGAATTCGAGGACAAGCTGCTGATCTTGTTCTTTCCTATTTATCAAACAGACAGCAAAAAGTAAATGTTATTGGGGCGACGTCCTCCAGGTCTCTAGTCAAGATGGGCGTGCCCCCAGGTTCAATTCTCGGCCCTTTCCTTTTTCTTGTTTACATTAATGATCTCCCTTTTGTGATGGCCAAATTATCGGATATAATTCTATTTGCTGATGATACTTTGCTAATTTTAAATAGATAGGAAAGATATTATAGTCTTATTATTCTCTCGAAATGGTTCGCAGCTATCAATCTTTTACTGAATGCGAAAAAACAAAATGTCTAAAGTTCTCTTTACCAAATGTACCACAACGTGATCTAAGTTTAAATCTTGACGGCAAAAATCTTGAACTTATAACGGAAACCGTATTCTTAGGGATTACTATCGATTCAAAATTGCAGTGAGGCGCGCACATTAGAACTCTTTCTGAAGGAAAATAAGGCAGTTAACCGATGTAGCCAAAGCTAGGTTAATAAACCTTGCTTATTTCCACAGTATTATGTCTGATGGCATTCTGGTGGGGATCAGCAGCAGACGTTGACTCAATTCAACAAAAGAGGGTAATTCGCGCAATCTATAAAATGGGTCCTCGCGAGTCCCTCAGAGAAAAATTTAAAGAGATCGATAAACTGACTCTACCTTCACTTTATATTTTGGAATGTATTTAGTAAGTCCGCAAAAACCGAGGGATTTTTAAAATTAGAAGTGACTTCCATAATTTAAACACACGCAGTAAACACAAAATAGTAATACCCAAATTCAGATGAACGAAAACTAGCAATTCTTTTCTTATAAACAGTATACGATTTTATAACAAGTTGCCAAAATCAGTTATAGAACTGACCGATGGAAAGTTCAAAAACTACATAAAACGTGTCCTTATTAAAAAAGCATATTATAAAATCAAGGACTACGTTGAAGATATATTTTGGCTTTAACTCCTTCTGCACATGCGGCTTCCCTGGTAACTCATAAACGGCACAAATATGTGGTCTCTAACTATTCTCATTCTCATTTTTTCTTCTTTTCTTTAGACTTTTTACAAAGCTTTTCAATCATGTTTATAGCCCTTTGCTAAGAATAGTTACAGCACTGATAACAACATTTGTGCCACATGTTAAATTTAGTCTTGCTATACCTTTTTTGTTTTTTTTTTACCTTTGTATAGATTCTTTTTACCGATTGTTTTGTGAATGTGTGAACATTGTAGGCCTTCTAGATTTCTATATGCTTGTTTACATTTGTTAACTTTTTATCTCGTTTTACTTTCTTTTTTTTCTTTCGTTTATATAATATATAATCTTTTTTTTTGTTTTGCTGTAACATGGTAATATTGTAAAACCAAATCATGTTTTAAAAGAATAACCGTGGCGTTTCATGCCGGTTCTTCTCCACAGGGAACGACCAACGCTCCGAACCGTGCTCATTTTGTCGACGTTATATAAGTGCCCATGTAGGCCTATGTGAAATAAAAAAAAAGGATTTTGATTTTGAATAAGGCTTTCATGCCAGACCCCGTCAAAAGCCTTCGAGATGTCCAGGGAGACGGCAAGCACTTCCCAGTGCCTCTCGATGGCCTCACTCCAGATGTGAATGGCAAGCCATACATGGAGGAACCCATATTGGCGGTCACTGAGGATGTCATTAGCTTCTAGGTATACCAGGAGCTTAGAGTTGAGTACCCGTTACAGACTCTTGCAGAGGATGGACGCTATCGAAATGGGTCTGTAGTTGGCCGGGTCATCCTGACTGCCCTTCTTGGGCACAGGCTGAATGTTAGCTTTCTTCCAAGAATTCGGTACTTTTCCAGTCTTATACGAAAGGCGAAACAGGCATGATTGTCTTTTAATTTTATAATTGTTATACAATTTGCGATCTTATGGAATTTATTTTCTCCCAAAGATGCCTTAAAATTAGTGTGGAAATATGGAAATTTCGGCGCTCATAACTTTCAATGTTTTTTTTACATTTTTGTTTCCATACAGGGCTAGATGATGATGAGACATATTGATATCATGTTTTATTTTGAACGTACACCGTCACACAGTGTAGGAATCGTCATACCATGTTTTTTAAGTAAGTATGATCGACTAAGGCACCCTGAATTGTTGTGATTTTACCCACCACTGCGTGGTTGGTAAATTCACAACAATTAAAAAGAAGTTAATAAACTCGCACTAAAAGCCAAAAGACAATGAAATTTACATTTTGAAGACCTAACTGTACACCAGCGCCCCTAGCGGAAAATCTCGCGCAAGACAGAGATATTTGGAAGGAGATAGATGTGGCCTTTGGCAGGCAGTGGGACACAAATAATAGGTTATCTAAAGAAAGAATTTATTTTTGTTATAATAATTCATTATTAATAAAAAAAAAAATTGTGTGTCGGTGACTAGGGCTTCCAAAATTACGGAAATGTCTGTTACGTAATTATTTACGCAATTTCTATATCCAATTCTGTAATTCCGTAATTACGTATTCTTTCCTTATTTTTTTTTTAATTGTTTACATTTTGTAGTTAATATTGTATAGATTACCTATTCAGGAAATAACAACTTAAAAATATAAATCATGTTTCTAAAAATTAATACACCATTTCTTTTCGTTCCGAATATGACTTTTCTTCTTGAAAATGTGATCTCAGAAATGATAGAGCATTTAATGTTTTGTCACCCAGAGAACTTCTTAGTTTATTACATATATATCCGGCGGATGAAAAGGCTCGCTCGGCTTCGACACTTGTAGGCGTTATTGAAAGCAAACAACTATAAGCTGCCGTTAGAAAAACTTCGCGACCGCCGTCAGCGCTGTCGTAAATGCACATTTCAAATCTAATAATGGAATCAAGATCACTACTCATGAAATTTATTATTTACTGTTACTTTGTTTATTTCTTTGTCTAACTTTTGTGCGATTGTCAACTCCTCGTCATCATCGTCACTGATGGTAACTGCGTCCGATATAGGTACTCTGTTGTTGTGGGTTTGGACATTTTTATGTGTATTTATATTTCAGCTGTTCCAACAGTTTCGCTATGTATTTTCGTATATCGTCTGACGATGGTTTCTTGAAATATCCTGTGCCTGCAGTTTAAAGTATTTTTTTTTTTAAATTAATTCCTAATTGGACGCCTAGGCCGTTCATTAAATGCTGGCATCCAATTAAATGGCTGAAGGACAACGAGACAAGTCATTGAGCGCAACGTTTAACCAGATGGCTGAACGTCGTGTAGTCATTGAGTTAAATTGGATATTGATGAGTTTGTAATGTTTAGTTATGGTGACTAGATAGTTTATACTCAAATACGAGTATTTCGCGAAAACTTACAGTAGACGTAGTATTATTTGGCACCTCCATATTTTCATACCATTTTGACAATATCACAGTTTAATTTCACTTAAAATTGCACACAAGAACGAAAAATAACGTTCTGGGTTTGCGCTGTTGTCGCCATATTTGTTGTGTTGTGGTGACTACTAGCGCCGCAGTGAAAAAAAACTGAACTAAATTTGAATCAGTTGGCTGCATCTTGGTCAGTCATGTTTAAAGAGTGTCCTTTCGATACGCTAAGTTGAATGATTATAGTTCAAAAACTATCGGCCTATGCATCCAATTGGATGGCGTTTAATGAACGGCCTAGGGGACCAATTGGATGGCGTTTAATGAACGGCCTAAGGGACCAATTAGCTGGCTAATTTAATCAGTTGGCTGCGACATATATATTGCAAAACATCTAAAACGTCTTTCCTTTATTCTATTTCTAAGAGATGTGGCTAGTTTTCCACTGAGATCGTTTGACTGAATATCAAGTTTCTGAAGCTTACATTGAAGCGCAGCGTCGGCTGTCAATAAGTTTGAATTGAACTCTACTGTACGTCTTAGAAATACTTTTTGCAAGATATATCAAAGGTCTTCACGTAGTCTTTTGGCTGCTACCCTTAAGACCAAGTTATAATGTGTATATAAGCAATTTTGCTTTGTGTTTTTTACTAGGCGTTTTTATCATATTAGATTAAATAGATTTTATGTCTTTTGAGTGGTATATCTGACGATTTTTTATCCAATGTATGTTATACTTATAAAAAAATGCTATTTTGAAATTATATCAATCGTTTATTATATTAACTGATCAATGTATATTATTTTTTTTAGTATCGCACTTGACCACTTTATTTCATATATTTGTTATCTTTTTGTGAGCTAGTGCGTTTCAATATGATTTTTTGGGCATTTGATTATTATTTTTATTTATTTATCAGGAACAATTTACATTGCGTTTTATACATTGCTTTTTAACACCGTTGCTCGTAAAGCTGATGTAATTCCACCGGTTTTAAATATGTAAAGCGGGTCATAAAAAACGCGTGTGTTACCAAAGCAAATAGTTAAGTTATAGTCCATACAAATTCCATAACAGTATTATTTGCCATTTCGCGCGCTGTTGCTATTCAAATTTCGAACTAATCGCCGCGCGGCGCCAGTCAGTAGGCAGCGCTAGCGCGCTGTTAAAATGGCGGGAAAGCAACAGTGTGCATTCACAGATTCAGTTTATTTAAAATAAAAAAAAAACAGTTTATTCGGTAATTTAAAAACTTGGCTGCATGCTCTAACGTCTTTGCCAACATTTTCACGCAGCTACGGCAGAAAATAATCCTCGCGCCATTTTTCTCAAATTTTCTTTTCTTTATACTTGTATTGTGAAAATTTAAATATGACAACTTTCAATAATGAAGAAGAGCCATATCTTACTTCAACTCCACCTGATATACTAACAGAAGCGCGAACCGCATGCGACAGCTTGCTGCCGTCAATATCCAAAGACAGATACATAACCACGTATGAAAATTTTTTGAAGTGGAAAAACATGAAAAATGCCAAGTAATTTTCCGAAAATGTAGTTTTGGCGTATTTTAATGAACTAGCTAGTAAATATAAGCCTAGCTCGTTGTGGACAACATATTCGATGCTGAAAAGTACCCTCAAGATGAAAAATGGTGTCGATATTAATTTATATTCAAATCTCATTGCATTTTTAAAGAGACGCTCTGATGGTTTTATAAAGAAAAAATCTAAGGTACTGTCATCAAATGACGTCGAAAAGTTTCTAAGAAATGCTCCAGATAGCCAGTACCTGGCAACTAAGGTCAGTTTGCCTCCTTATTTTATGTATTGATCTACCTACTGTACATACTCTTTTACATATTTTTTAACGACCGTCTGTAAGCTAAGTACCTATACCTTATCTTACACATTTTTATTTCTTTTCAGGTTGCGTTAATATTTGGTATTAATGGTGCATGTAGACGGCAAGAGCTTCACAATATTACCACAAATGACATTGAAACTCAAGGCAAAATGCTTTCAATTAAAATCCCAAACACTAAAAACAAAATACCCCGATCTTTTATTATCAACGGCCCATTTTATGACGTGGTCATAAAATATGAAGCTCTGCGTACGACTAAGGCAAAAAATAATCATTTCTTTCAGAATTACCAAAAAGGTAAATGTACTGCGCAACCTATTGGCATAAATAAATTCGGTGCCATGCCAACAAAAAAAATCGAGAAACCTGTTAATAATTATTATGACTAAACTTCTGACTCTAGATGAGAGTCTGACTCAAATAGAGGTCACGAACTTTTCTTTTAAAAGAGACTTTGCTTTCAGCCTTTTTAATGCTAAAGGGTAGCGCGTTCCAGAGCTTTATTGTTGAGTTAGCGTATGAATTGGACATAAAACCGGTGCGGTGTGAAGGAATTTGGAGGAGTAGATTTTTAAAAGCTCGAAGGTTACGACTGTGAGAACTGCCCAACACTTTGAAATAACTTTTTAGATAATCGGGAGCACAAGGATCGTTTATAAAGGTAAACAGAGAGATCTGAGGGACCTCCTGAGGCGGATAGGCAGCCATTTAAGCTGAGAACGGTAGGAAGAAATGTGATCGTATTTACGAAGGCCAAAAACAAAGCGAATACAATTGTTGAGAAGACGATCCAATTTATTTAGAAGTTCTTGGGATAGATCAGGATAACAAACATCAACATAGTCGATAATGGGAACCACAAGTGACTGGACCAAAGTGATTTTGGTGCTGGATGGGAGGAAATGCTTGAATCTATAGAGAGACCGCAGCGAGAACGCGACTTTCTGGCTCACCTGAGCCACGTGTTTATCCCAACTAAAACTGTCGTCGATGTACAGACCTAAATCCTTTACATAAGGTGAAAGAGAAATGATGGACTTCTCGTACATCAGTGGCATAAGTTGGCCAGTGTTCACACTTCTCAAATAGTACGAACTACCAATGAGGATGGCCTGACATTTCTCGACGTTAACAGAAACCCCAAATTTGCCAGACCACCCACTGATAGCTCGAAGATCAGCGTTGAGTAATGAAATGCAATTGTCAAAGTTGGCAATGTCTGATTGAGCATAAAGATTGACTCACTCATCTCACATTGACTCCAGGATTGCACTCAGTCTACGTGATAAATATACTTTATCTACACTCACAACGTAATGTTCAGAATATGAATTTAAAAAATCATGTATAAACACGTACTTTATATACGTGGACAGGAAAAATAAAAAAAAAACCATTACAGTGCAACATTTTCCTTCTATTTTCAAACAACTGCATCATAAAATAACTTTTTAATTTTTATAGCACACTTTTACTTTTTAATATACTGGCGCGTGTGGGCTCATTGACTTAATGTAGAAAAGTAGTGTCATGTTGTAGTGTCTATGGATGCGCGCTGCGCTGTCATACCCAATGAGAATCTATATTGCTCGCCATAGCACATATTTTTTCCGTTTCCACTTTTGTTTTATTTCAACTGTATGAGTGAAGATAAAGTAGTGTATGCAACTTCATATAACCCGTATTATATGACCATTGCATAAACTACTATTATAGTATATCATAAAAATAACATACGGGACAAACATTTTCAAAAACGAAGTGTTCAATGGAAGGCATAATGTGGCTTATATAACAACTTCTTCTTCAAGCTTCTTCTCACATATTTCGCTTGACAAAAAAGTTATACTTCAGAATTGTGTAATAAATCCATTAATAAGTACATATAACTACAGCTCTAGTTATGATCGTACAAAATAAGCGTGTAATGCTGTGGAATATAGGTTAAAGTTGACTTATGCGGTATTCATTTAACAAAATACATCCCTTATTATTTATTTATCAAAATTAAGTACATAATCTATCGATTAATAAATCTTCTTCAAATTTTTTTTGGTGAAAATATTAATCAGTCTGCACAGTCTTTCTCGATGAAAACGCTGTAAGAATTTTGTTGCTATTATTGTGGAAGTCGCTTGCTGTCTCTGAAAGCGCCTGAAAACCTTAAGTTTCGACATCCCAATAGGTGTTTTGAATGCTTCAATGCAAATCTAATTTAGTCCAAAATATCACTGAGAACTACTCAATTCCAGTGTCTGAAACTTTTTTATGATAGATTCAAAAAGACTCTTGTAAGCCTGTCGATATTCTTTTGACATCAATACGTATACGATGGGGTTCATGCACGTGCCTGAATACAGCAACAGATGAGAGAACACATTAAGTATAGGTTCTGACTTATACTCCTTGTATGCCAGCCTCGTTACCATTACAGGAAGATGAAAAATACAGTAAGATAACATGATGGCAGCAATCATAGCACATAGCCTCTTGTCTCTACTTGTCGGGGCTTTCCGCCTGACAAATTTCGTTGTAAGTCTGAATGGAGCCTTGAAGTATCTTTCGAAAGCTCTCTCTTCTCTTGGAGGCTGAGGAGCAGACGTCTCTCTGTTAGTAGGCGTTTTGTCACAGTCACTAGTACTGAAGTTTTCAGGACTCGAAGGGTCGCAGCTGATCCGACTGCTTCCGTCAGTTGCAATATCTGATTGAATTTGTGATAAAGCTAAGTGTCTGGGCCGTGTAACTTGAGGATTTTTACTTTGGATTTTCTTTGCAGTTTTCACAACCCATAATATTCGGGAGTAACAAAAAACTATAGAAAGATACGGGACCACAAAGCCAATTATTAAAATCTTCTTCGGTGTCCTGCCATTTATGTCCGGTACCATGGTGCAGAACCCTCCGTTGGGTTCCAGGTCGAATCGACCCCATGCCGCAAAGTTAGGGGCCATAAATATGGCCAAAGCTGCTACCCAGATCATCAGTATACTTAATGATATCGTTCTTCTGTTGTACAACCTGGAAGAATACATAATCAGTTTCTTTAGAATTCAACAGAGTCGTTTTTTTTAATAATTACAAGTTTAGAAACTTTCCTAACCAAAACTATGATGGGTACCATCACTTACTTGGGATACAGATGTGGATGACAAACGATGACATATCTGTTGATACTGATGGCTAGCACGCTGGAGAGAGAAGAGCTGCTCAGCACGAACTTGAAGTAGGCATACAACCGGCACATCACCCAGCCATGTGTCCAGTGCCTATTCGCGAAGGTCATTGCCGTCATTGGCAGGATTAACATGTTGAAGATCAGGTCGCTGATGTGAAGGTTTATTATGAATATCGCTGTCGCATTCCGGACCTGCAAAAGGCAAACATCATATTTATTGCTGGAATTTTCTAAATAGCGTTTGTGGCACTTTACTGTGCATGCGTAATGTATTACTAAAATATAATATTTATATGGATTTACAGCATAAGATAATAGTTTTGTAGCAGCTTGAAGCAACTTGATACTTCAAAACTACTCATATGTATGTAACGGAAAAGAAAATCGTATCTCCCATATGAATTTTGGTTAGCTGACGCCAACATTGTGTGGAAAATACCAATATGTGTTGGGAATTTCCTATGACACCCTTAAGAAAGTTTTCAATTTTTAAGGCCAGAAGCAGTTTAAATAATATTTTTCTAGATATGCCTGAAATGCTCGTGGTGGTCGGGGAATAACCATCGTCGAACTTATCGAAAGTTCGAAGATATATAAACAATTATGAATATCGTAATCTATCCGCCAATCAGTAATCAACCACATACCTAATATATGAGATAGATGTGTCGAGTGTGTAGAATGGGTAAAGTGAGAAATCAAAGTAAATCAGTATATTAAAATAAGTTGAACCTGTCCTTGCAGGCTGTCTACGAATGGGGCGATGCCAATCTGGTCAGGTTTAATGCTGCTAAAACCCAGGCGTGTCTTTTTTCCGCTAAAAAGAGCCAATTTCACTCGGCTCCAACTTTCCGAGAAGTGACCGTTCAATAACTGACCATCTTGAGCTTCTTGGCGTTACGTTGACATCGACTCTCAATTTTGGCCCATTCATTGAGGCAAAGGCTCAGCTGGCTGCCAAAAAGCTGGGGATCCTTGCAAAGGTGAGAAGGTACTTCACGCCAGAACAGCTGCTCAGCTTGCATCAAGCGCAAGTTCAATCATGCATGGAGTACTGTTCTCATCTCTAGGACGGCTCTGCCAAATACCAGCTTGATAGACTAGAGACGATCGAAAAGCGAGCCAAGAGGATCATCGGCGATGAGACACTGGTTAAGTCAAAGCTTCAGAACCTTGAGCATCGTCGCCGAGTTGCCAGCCTGTTTATCGGTTATATTTCGGGGAGTGCGCGATGGAATTGCATGATGTAATTCTGCCCAGCCCGTTTCATCATCGGTCAACCAGACGTACGGCGATGCGCCATCGGTACATGGTGGACATCTCACCCATTACGCACTAAACGTTTTGAGAATACTTTTATTATGTATACAGCTAAGGAGTGGCATTCCCTGCCAGAGTCTGTGTTTGCCGATAGCTAGAATCTAGGGGTCTTTAAGTCAAGAGTGAATAGGTTACTTTTAGGCAAGCGTGTTTCACTGTCGACTAATATTATCATTTACCAACATGTTAGATAGTGGGCAAGCGTGAGCCTATTAAAAAAAAAACAGTTTAGTAAAAGTGGCGCCAGTGACAGATAACTTGTAAGGAAATTGTTTGTCGTGGTAGGTATGAAAATGAGTAAAAAATTAATAAAATGTATGTGAGTATAAATGTGAATAGAAGAAGAGGGAGAAGCCAAAGAAAAGAAAAGATGGATGTATTGTGCGAGGTATGATATGAAAGAAAAGGCAGTCAGTGCGTGACGGTGGACAAGACGGGATGGAAGAACAAAACGTGTTGCGCCAACCTCAAGTAACATCCGATTTAAATACCAAAAATCAACATCATTTACATTCATTTAGTCATTATCATGTACGAGTTAAACTCAAACAAGGAAAGCCTGCTGACAAAGATTAAAAATAGTTGCCAGTGTTGCTAATTACAGGGTTTATTCGGTATAATGAACATATTTAATTGCTTTTGTCCGTGCTTCAGTCTCGTGGACCAACAACAGACCGTGATTAAAAAAAAACCTGTTGGTCTGAAAGGATTTTCGTAATCGAATCAGTGTTCCCAAAGATTACCTCTTACATACTGGAATTTAAGTGTTCAATATAGTATTTTTATCTATCTTACCATAATCTATATCTACAACCTTGGGGTCTTTAAGTAAAGAGTGAATAGGTTTCTTCTAGGCAAGGCTGCTTCACCGTAGACCACATAATCGCTTAAAATCAGGCGAGATAGTGGTCAAACGCGAGCCTACAGATTATAAAAAAAAAAAAAATATCATTAAACGAAAAACGGAATTCTTTACACCAAGTTGTGAAGTAGTTGAATTTGGTCGATTTTTTTGCTTCTACAAAGGCGGTAATCGCTGTGGCTGTAGACAAAAATATATAGATATTCAAACAATGACCTTTTTGCACCTAGCAAGTGCAACGATAGTAGTAAGGTTGCCTGGGATGCCGATGAGCATGAAGATCACGCAGCATGCCGTAGCGAACTGAAGCAGTGCTTCCGAGTAGCACCGGAACAAACCCACATCGGCCAGTTCCTCGTCTGATTTGAACTCTCTCCCATATTCTGACACTGCACTGGTAAAATTACATACAACCATCTTCCACTTTTAGTCAATTTTATTGCAAATAACTGTTCTTACAAAGTACTAAGATATCACTATTAACAAGACAAGCGTCAACTAAAGAGTCACAATAAGCAATTGTTGTGCGACTCCCGGCAGTCTTGCGGCACTTTATGAGTCCAATAATAATTTTGAGTTACATTCTTAAACTTTTGGGTTCAGTCACTTTGATACATTATCAATTAAAATGAGCGGTCCGTTCTCTATCAATATAGAACTGTTACTGTCCTGTTTAGTGCATTTGTTTTGTGTTCCTTTTACTGAAATGTAATAGTTACGTTTACCCTAACGCATATAAAGGTTTTCCCTGTGCGTCAAGTAGCTAATGCTGTGGTTTCAAGATTGATTTAACATACGTAATGTAATAAAATATGTCAAAATAAAGTGACGAATAATTAAACAGATTGGTCTAATTTTAAACTTTAGCTCATTGTTTATTACGGCGTCATCCTGTCCTACCAATATTGTAAATTAATACAATATTAATTTTAAAATAGTTACAGCTAAGATAATTATGTTATAGTTAATAATTAGGTCATGTAACAATGACATAATAAACATTTTTCTTATATTTCTTATTCTAAGCTACTAGTTAGTTTATTATGCCGGTCACTCACATTCGCACAAATAAGTACGCGAACACATTAATGTAAGACGATATTCGCAAGGGAATACGCATAGTTTTACCACTTTCGGGCTTTTCCAATTGGTTTTTTGACGCACATCAAAGAGCGCTAACCTCGATTAGTCGAAGCTTGGCGTAGTCTCTAAAACTTATTCAACCCACGGTTATGGTTATATTATAAAGGCTACTTAAGATTTGCGAGTTTTTGGTTAGAAAACTTCTTAGAAGTAATTTTATAACACAAATGAGTATGCGAATAACATTGCCTAAACGCTGACCCCCGTGCAAACATTTGTACAATGTACGAACATTTGTACGCATGTGAGTGACCCGGTATGAAAGGTCAGTAACGTAAGTCGAGAAGCATTGATATTCTTTACCACGTTACATCATCTTAATAAAAAATAAAAAAAAAACGTCTGTCATGGGGACTGCCCACAGAAGTGAAAACTTAGAACATTTGAATAACTGACTAAGTTTTAAGTTTTCTGTATACTGGCTCAACACGTCATATTAGACACCGACCAAATACCAAAAATCGCTCAACGCGGTTAAAGAAGTTTTTACTTAAAAAAATCTGTGAGTCATAAAGCTATTTATCTTAAATACGTTGTTACATAATATTATGATGTAAAAATAATAATAGTTTCTTCGCAAGTGTGTTAAAAAATATTGTTTTATTCGCGTGTGCATTTGGCAAACAAAATGAAAATTTCATCAATTACAAAAAAACAGACAAGCAGACATCTATCCATTCCATCTAAGAGTTTGGGTAATAACGATCCCTTTTTGTTGACCTTTGTTGACCTTACCATGAATATGTCAAAAATGTGAAACTATGATTATGATTTACAAATTTGGATTTTGAATTAGCGCCTATTTTCGTAATTAACGACCCCAAAAACCATGAAAATGACACTCATGACAAAAAATTGGCGACATATAAAATAATTTTTGATTTTAATTTTGAGCTTTAATTCAGTATCTCAGCAATTGATCCTCTCTGGCTGCCCCGCTAAGGAATTTTCATATTTTACAATAATGTTACAAAGTTATGTATAGTGATTTCAGTGTCTGAAACTTCTAATGACAGAGTCAAAAATACTCTTGTAAACCTGTCGATATTCTTTTGATATCAACACATAGATGATTGGATTCATGCACGTGCCCGAATAGTTGTGGTATTTCGCTATTCTAAACCACATATTTTAGTTATTTCACTGAGTGAGCTGGAGTGTTCTCACCTAATTCACACTTAGGTCTCATAATACTTACTTATTCACACTGTATTCATATTATTCCATGCCAAAACATTTTACATCGCATCGCATCTATTATACGTTTTGTTGGTTTGTGCATTACTATTCTGCGAATCGGTCTAAAACGATTCGTTTTCTTATAAAATATCTAAAATAAAATAAATAATTATCATATTTTTCAATGTTATGACACCTACGTCAGGTTGTCAAGCTGTCAATACTTTTCCTTTTAAATTTTCTGTCAGAGTTTCTCACTAGCTTAGCCTATGAAGATTACTTTTGATTTATATAATTTAAATTCTTTTTATCAATATGTTAGCTCCTCAAATATTGTATTTTATAACTTAAATTAATTTACACGCTCTCAGAATTCATCGAAGAGGTTTTGGATTGAATATTACTGGCTGTTTTGAATACTGGCAAGTTGCATTTTTGTATGACAACAAGATGTCACTAACTTAAATTCCAATGAAGAAAAAGGACAGGCGGTTGATATAAAAGACGGAAAAGCCGAAGGCTTGGGAGTCTTCAATCTGGTCTGAAACCGAAGAGTCGCCTAATCGCTAAGCCATAAAATACGAGGAGTTCCTGACAGTTGTGCTGCCTGCCTAACCTACCAGCTACCTACACGGCTACCTCCCTGCCCGACCTGTTCCCTGGTTGGCTGCCCACGAAGAGTTCCTGACAGTTATGCTGCCGGCCTAACCTACCAGCTGCCTACAATACGACCGGCCTGCCCGACCTGTTCCCCGGTTGGCTGCCCACGTCTTGCGAAGCCGGACCTTAATTTCATACATAATTTTTAGTTTATAACTGTTTTTTTATTTGTATTAACGTGGCTTATGTGTGGCTCAGCTCACCTGAGTGACCCGTAACGCTACATAGTACAACATATGGGTAAACACATTAACTCTAGGTACTGTTTCATACTCCTTGTATACGAGTCTCGTTGCCATTACAGGGAAGTTAGAAATGTAGAAAGATATCATGATCGCAGCAATCATAGCACATAACCTCGTGTTCCTACTTGTAGGGACTTTCCGCCTTACAAGTTTCCTCGTAAGTCTGAACGGCACCTTGAAGTATTTTTTAAAAGCTTTCTCTTCTTCGGAAGACTGAGAAGCAGACGTATCTCTGCTAGTCA
This sequence comes from Orthosia gracilis, assembly GCA_947562075.1. Lineage (NCBI taxonomy): Eukaryota > Metazoa > Arthropoda > Insecta > Lepidoptera > Noctuidae > Orthosia > Orthosia gracilis. The sequence goes on along the minus strand of OX387265.1, from coordinate 38,633,935 downwards.
GCGTTTTATTACTGTCAGTAGTACTACTTCCACTCGAAGGATCGCTACGGATCAGAGTGTTCCCGTCCTTTGCAATATCTGTTTGAGTTTGTGACAAAGTCAAGTGTAGCCTTGTAGCTTCAGGCTTTTCACTCTGGATTTTCTTTTCCGTTTTCACGACCCACCATATTCGGACGTAACAAAAGAATATAGTAAGGTACGGCACTACTAGGGTGATTATGAAAAACTTCTTCGGCGTCTCGCCATTTAAGTCCGGTACCATGGTACAGAATCCTCCGTTGGGTTCCAGATCGAATCGACCCCATGCCCCAAAGAAAGACGCCAAATTTATAGCCAAAGGCCATGCCCAGATCATCAGTATACTTATTGCAATGGTTCTTCTACTGTATAACCTGTAAGAATATAAAATTTTACTATATTTTCTTTAGAATTCGACCCGGTTGTTTTTTTTTAGTATTTTTCTGTTTTAATAATTAGAAGTTTAGAAGATGTCGAACATGATGGGTATGGAACCCATCATGTTCGACATCTTCTAAAAACTTACTTGGGATAGAGTAGTGGATGACAAACGATGACATATCTGTTAATACTGATGGCTAGCACGGTCAAGATGGAAGAGCTTATCAAGACGAACTTGGAGTAAACATACACCCGGCACATCACCCAGCCATGGGTCCAGTGTCTATTTGCGAAGGTCATCGCCGTCATCGGCAGGATCAAAATGTTGAACATCAGGTCGCTGGTGTGAAGGTTTATTATGAATATCGCTGTCGCATTCCGGACCTAAAAAAGGCAAATTTCATTTTTATTGCAGGAATTTTATGAAGTCTGCCAGTCAGTAATCCAAAATTAAATATTAAATTTGATGTACCATATTTGAAACAGTGACCGCAGGTGAATCACCATTGACGAAAAACAAGATGTGTTAGAAGTTTTCTATAAGAGTTATTCGCACACCAATTATAGACCGAAACTAGAATAAGAATATAATTATTATATTATTATTATTTCATTTATTTACTATACATACATACCTTTACCTTTTCATTATAGAATAGAATTCTTGAAAATATTTTTTTTTAATAATATATTATAATTATTAACATTGCATATTTAAGAATAATTAACATTGTATAAAATAAGAATGAAACATTGCATTTGAATTAACAGGGCAGAGTGTGCATCTCAGCCCGAGTGTGTGTGAGGGGAGCGGGTGTAGGGGTTAGTGGGTGTGTAGTGTATAATGTTAGTGATTGGCAATGCAAGTTACCCTTCCAATTAGGTTTTCTATTTCCTCATAGCTGAAACCGTCCAGCTACTCTGTAACCCTTTTCTTGAATTGGACGTTGGTTAGGTGTCTAAGGTGTTTCATACCCATATCTTTACCGATTTTGTTGTATAATCTTGGTGCTAGGTAGAGGTAGTGCCTGTCAGCGAACACATTCTATTTAATTACATTCTAATTTCTCCTTTTGACCAATATATCTTTAGGCAAACCGAGAAGTTCCTAACATGTTAGTCAAACGTCGATTTGTACCTACTGCGTCGTAAACTCGTTAGTAAGATAAGTCGACGGAGTCCCACCCCTAGTTCTGTCTACAGAATTTAAAGGAACCTAACATGAATGGGCTTCGTTCACTCGCCTTGGTTCACACGTTCGCACATTTTAGTCATCGACATGCCCTTCCAAACCAACCTGTCGCGTGTCGGGTTGCTCTATGTTTTCAAGCTCGCTTCGCTCCTTGTTGGATAAACTGACAAACTGACGAACAGACTCACAGACGCAGACAAATAGACAAACAGACAATCAGACAAACAGACAAACAGTCAAACAGTCAAACAGTCAAACAGACAAACAGTCAAACAGTCAAACAGTCAAACAGTCAAACAGTCAAACAGTCAAACAGTCAAACAGTCAAACAGTCAAACAGTCAAACAGTCAAACAGTCAAACAGTCAAACAATCAAACAGTCAAACAGTCAAACAGTCAAACAGTCAAACAGTCAAACAGTCACCAGTCAAACAGTCAAACAGTCAAACAGTCAAACAGTCAAACAGTCAAACAGTCAAACAGTCAAACAGTCAAACAGTCAAACAGTCAAACAGTCAAACAGTCAAACAGTCAAACAGTCAAACAGTCAAACAGTCAAACAGTCAAACAGTCAAACAGTCAAACAGTCAAACAGTCAAACAGTCAAACAGTCAAACAGTCAAACAGTCAAACAGTCAAACAGTCAAACAGTCAAACAGACAAACAGACAAAAAGACAAACCGACAAACCGACAAACCGACAAACAGACAAACAGACAAACAGGCAAACAGACAAACAGACAAACAGACAAACAGACAAACAGACAAACAGACAAACAGACAAACAGACAAACAGACAAACCGACAAACGGACAAACGGACAAACGGACAAACGGACAAACAGACAAACAGACAAACAGACAAACAGACAAACAGACAAACATACAAACAGACAAACAGACAAACAGACAAACAGACAAACAGACAAACAGACAAACAGACAAACAGACAAACAGACAAACAGACAAACAGACAAACAGACAAACAGACAAACAGACAAACAGGCAAACGTTAGTAGTTTTTGATTGATGTGTTTATGTTTGTAGTCTTAGGCCCGATTTTTCAAAAGTCTGATAAATTTTAGATGGGGAATAAAAATGGTGGTTTGACAGCTTTTGTATAGAAAATATGTCAAATGGCCATTTTTATTCCTCAGTTAAAAGTTATCTATCAGACAATTCAAAAATTGGCCCTTAGTTAATTAAGTATTTTATACACTGATATATTTTTATACACTAAGCAAATAAATAAATGTTTTATTTCTGGAGTAAAAAAAAGTATTAAGTAAAACTAAGTTATCTATAAGAATTTTAGTGTTAGTTATGTATGTTTTATTAACTATAAAAATAGAATAAAAAATAAGTTAATCAAAAGCAATAAATAAAAATTTGATGAAAAGGATAACAATTGTGAAATTAAATTATATATTTGTATATGTTAATTAAGATGTAATGGTATTAATTTGACCTTTTCACATCATCAATACGAGTACATAAATAGCCAAAAACTGACCTTTTCGCACCTAGCAAGTGCAATTATAGTAGTAAGGTTGCCTGGGATGCCGATGAGTATGAAGATCACGCAGCATGCCGTAGCGAACTGAAGCAGTGCTTCTGAGTAGCACTGGAACAAACCCACATCGGCCAGTTCCTCGTCTGACTTGAACTCTGGGAAGCCTCCTGCATTGGCATGGCATGGCATGGCTGTATGTAATTATACCAATGCAGGAGGCATTGGTATAATTACATACAGCCATCTTCCACGTTTTCCACGTTTATTGCAAACAACTGTTCTTACAATGTACTTAATCTACACTAATATTATAAAGAGAAAACATTTAATTGTTTGTTTGTAGTGGATAAACACAAAAAAATACTTAACCGATTTTAAAGGTTCTTTCACCTTTGGAAAGCTACATTATTACGGAGTGACATAGGATACAGAATTCTCTATCCCGAAAAAATAACGGGTCCTGCAGGGTGGGCCACGGGATCAAAGCCACAGAAAAATGCTAGTGAATTATAGTTTTGAATTAAATTTTTAAACTTTTTGAGCGGTCTGTTCGCAACCAATAAAAAACGGCTAGTATTTAAACGAGCGAAAATAAATTCAAATTAAAGGTGTACAAAATACTGAATATGGCTTACTGAAATACTAAGTGGGCGACACACAGTGAGCGAATACAAATGTTTAAAACAGCGAATTGATTAGTACGTTGGCAACATAGTCGACGGAGCCCCGCAATTATACCCGAATTCCCGCGCTGCACAGCGATGTCGCCTTCATTTACGATGAAGTCGCTTGGAGTTGTTTAGCTATTTTTAAAAGAATAATATGCTAATATAGAAAAAATAGAACCCCAAATACAATTATAGTATGTCACAATATTATTACTGCAGCTCACAAAAACCTCCTAAAAGGTATTCCTCAAACCGGATAAATAGTTGCTTACTTAGTATTTAATAGTCGCCCATTCAGTATATTTTTCGCCCCGTTAATTATTTCCCATAAAAAACTATTACTGTCATTGAGGATTCATTACATTGTAGGTACTTTTAATGTACGCTTAATGTTTAAATGGCGTATTTAAACTTTTTACCTGCATGTCAAGTAATTCTACGATTTAAACATAAATGAAGTATACCTAATGCTACATAATGGGCTACGTGATGTATATGTCGCATCATGGCTGGCCGATAGATGCAAACCATCGGAAAGTCAGGATGTATTCCCTTAGTTCACAGTTACAATCTTGCTCACTAATATTACGGATCGATACTGATTCTACAACGTCTTAGCTCTAGGGCGGTCAGTACTCAACTCCTATATTCTGTGTCCCCACCACGCAGGTCGTTAGAGAAAGCGCGCCACAGCGTAGTTGTTCTTGATTTGCCGACAGGTGGCGTGCTCGTGATTTTTTTTGACGTCCGTACGATTGACTAAACCCGACATATAAAATATTATCAAAATAAAGTAAACATAGACAGAAAGAAAAATAAACGTGTTTATTTGCGCCAGGCACGACGCATTCCATAAAAACAAAAGGAATAAGTAACATATATTCTAATTCATCAGATTATGCGTCACAACCACGCAAAACAGTCATCGTGCAGCATAACGCTGGGACTCACGCGCAAGACAGAGCTATAGCTCTGGTTTTCGGTAGCCGATGTCGACTGGATGACGCTGAACGCGAACTAACTTGAGCTCATTGTTTTCCCAGATTCAACGCGTCATGTGTTAAAGTCTAGTCTAACTCTTTAGCGGGCGGCAAAGGGCCTTATTGCTCTCGTTCATCTTTCGTCAAAAACATAACCAAATTATAATTTAATAAAATTCATAAGAGTATAAGTAAAAGGGTTTGAAAAAATAATCTGTTCTATGAACATCTTGCGGTTCTTATAAACCTTTCAATATAAACAATAGTGGTATAGTTTAAAAAAAAACAAACCAGAATAATAAAAGAAATAATTGAATGATTCATTAGTTCTTTGTGGGTAGTACCTACTATGTGGACAACAGTGGTCAACTAAAATTGCAGCCACAATGAGTATCGATCGACTGTGTAAATAATGCCTACTCCGCTGTAAATAGCGTTCTTGTTTATAGAAAATAAATAATTTAGTAGCTAGAATAGGCTTTGTGGGCATTCCCTTTGTTTCAGCAAATCATGAATGTAAAGGCTTTTGTTTATAGGAGATATTGAGTGAGGCATTTCAAAAAAATTCTAGACCGTCGTTCGTCGTACCATGAAGGTTAAATATTATTAACCATGAAGGTAAAATATTATTTTAGGGTTAGCATTAGTTTAGCTAGTCACGGTCAGAAATTCTTAAAGGGTGTGCCGTGCCATGTCTTCGAGCCATTGGCCACAATGGTGATCCGTTCTAAACGGCACAGGTGCTTACCGAAGCATCCATGTCCGGCGCGCACCTGCGTCAGCTGAAGAATAAGAGCGCCATGCTGTCTTTCTAACCACTCCCTCGAAACGGGTGTTACCGTCGCTACAGCGGCGTGCCTTGACAAATCTCTTATCTGTCGCCGGTCAACTGTAACTGTTCCATGCGAAACTCGAAGTCCTTAGGGAATATACATAATATTATGTCATATCGAACACTGAACGTCCTCAAAATAATAGGTTTCCCAACATATATGCATATTTTAATAAATGGTGTACCATGTCCACTTTCGAGCCAAAACATTTTAGCATGCTCCCCACGAATTCCAGGAAACCCTATATCGTTGTATGCGATTCTAATGGGTTTGTAGTTGGTAGCCGATGAAAGATCCGAGGAGCAAAAAGAAAACACATCATTGGGTAGTGACGTCCCCAGCCACCCGTGCGGACTATGGACAAAATACAAAAAAAAAACAACTAGGCCATTAAGCGCCACTTTTTAACGTCAAGAATTTAAATTTAAAAGTAATAATAATAGATTCTACCGTCCATTCGGAAAAGTAGCTTGTTATAGGGAAAAACGGACAAGAAACTCCTAATTTACTTTAAAAAAAAAGTGTTGTACAACATTTACATACATACATAAATTGACATACGTGAGGACGATGCACCCAGCACTACTATACTATACACGTGTAGGTATAAAGTATTACAAGCACTAACAGGTAAATGCCTTCGTTTGATAAATAGGAACATGGTTCTCACATACTGACAAATATTGCAAACATAAATAAATGACCAAATTCTACAACAACGGAACCGTGTGCGTGACAATTTCTTAAACAAAAAGATAAGAAAAATAAAATAAAACAATAATATATCAATGTATATATAGATTAACCAGTTTGATTTTGTCTACACTAAAGATTACCCAATGGAGCAGGACCAAGTGTTTCCAAGCATTCTTATCTTGAATATAATCATCTAATTTCGTAATATGCTTGTTTACAAAGTGTGCTTTTAACAAAAGTTTTAATTTTTCATTTAGTTTTAATATATCACAAGGTATTTTGTTGTAGAATTTAACACAGTACCTACCCCATGAAAGATGTGTGTACTTTAGCTAATTTATAAGATGGTTGATCTAACTTACCTTTGTTTCTAGTATTAAAATTGTGTCTATCACTAACTTTACTAAAGAGATAACATTAGTATCACACTAATATTATAAAGGCGAAAGTTTGTGACTGTGTGTGTTTGTATATTGTTACAGAGATAGATTATAATAACACATAGGATACTTTTTATCCCAGGAATATGTTCTCTTGGGATAATTTTCGACATACACGTGGGCGAAGCCACTGGCAGAAGCTAGTAGATGTAAATTTTTCCTTACATACATAATCCTTTCTTCATACTAATATTATAAATGTGAATGTAAGTTTGTTTGTTACGCTTTCACGCAAAAACTACTAAACCGATCATCATGAAACTTTGTACATATACTCTTGGAAATATTAGAAGTAACATAGGATACTTTATAAAAAAATATATATTAAAAACTATAAATATTTGATTGCGCCAACATTCAAAATTTGATTGACACCCGCTACGCTTCTACACATCCCTTTCCCGCACATACCTTGCGAGTGAATAAGAAGATTCACCCCGCCTTTTTTGTAAAAATGACTTCCGTATCGAACCGCGTCGCGTGCGCAATGGCTTCGGCTCGCTTCGTTGAAAAATATTGATAACTTTGTAATTACCACGGTTTTCGCATGTAATAAGACTTATAATCAACAGTTTGTGTTTGTGTTTAATGTGTGATGACAGTAACTTGAAACCCAGCTACCCTTGAACCACTGGTGAAGTTATACGGTGCACCGAAGACGCGAGCGCGGGGTGCCCGAAAAGGTTTGTGCTTCCTTCCATATTATTTTCGAATTGAACTCAGTTGCCCACGCCCACCGCAACTCGAAGTACCTATCGCCTAGCGTGGGTCAATCGTTTTGCTCCGCATCGCAGATACAGTCCATTAATCCAGCCCTTCGCGCCACCAATATTGATTCAATGTCAGCCGCCCGACTCTACAGCAAAATACCGTATGACATAATGCTGTGAAAGTAACTACAATAGACCAAACGCGCGGTTTCTACATCCGTTAACTGTCTTATATTTCTAACAGCATCAGTGGCTGAGCTTAGCCGACCCGCAAGATATGTTATGTGAGGCCTTCATTGTAATTTTTCGTCTAGAGTGATTCCTAGGAATACTATGATTTATAAAGTCCAACTTTTCTCCATTCAATATGATGTCCCATTCGCTACTTCTAACATTCGGCAATGTGAATCTAATACATTTGTTTTTTTTTCATTTAGTACTAAATAGTTTGCCGTGAACCAATTTTGGACCTGATGAACAGAGTTATTGACATCGTCAAGTTTTTGTTACCGCCGATCTATTTTAAATATCAAAGATGTGCATCAGCAAATAACACGATCTTCGGCTGATTTTGTAATAATTGGGGCAAATCGTTAACGTAAACTAAAAGAGGAATGGACCCAATATAGAACCTTGAGGAACGCCCATTGTCATTTCAGACCCTAGTGAGTTTATGCCGTTTACTTGAACTTTAACTTGTCTGGCTTTCAAATATGACCTCAGTAACTCAAGGGCCGTATGTTTAATCTCATAGTGCTCGAGTTTCAACAATAGTGCAATGGTAAACGCAATCAAACGCTTATGAGAAGTCGCTAAAGATTCCAATGGCGTCATGTGCTTCTTCCCAGGCGTTAAAGATGTTCTTTATTAGGATGACGCTAGCGTCAGTTGTGCAACGCCCTTTCGGGAAACCGTACTCATGATAATGAAAGATTGAATGTTTGTAAAAATGACGCAACAATTGGTTGAGCATTAACTTTTCGAAGACTTTACTGAGAACTGGCAGAATTGATACTGGCCTAAAACTATAGGTTTCTTTGCTGTCCCTGGATTTAAACAATGGAACTACTTTACTGTGTTTCATGAGGTCCGGAAAAACTCACAACAAACATGGGAGTGGCACGTACGAATTTGCTAAGCTATAATTGAATGTTTGGTATTAGATCTTTTTGGTAAACAAACAAGCTGCCTAGCCTTTTCAACCGACTTCCAAAAGGAGGAGGTTCTAAACTCGCCTGTATGTTTCTTTTTACAACTATGTTGGGGCTTCCAGTCTAACCGAACTCAATTCAATACCAGTACTTTTAATCCCCAACGGAAAAAGAGTAGTGTTATAAGTTTTACGTGTGTACCTGTGTTTTTGTGTATTTGTGTATATGTCTGTGGTATTATAGCTCCTAAATGGATGACCGCATTGAAATTTTTGATTTTGTTCTATAAAGGTTGGTTTTATCGAGAGTGTTCTTAGCTATGTTTGGTGAAAATCGGTTCAGTCGTTCAAAAGTTATGGACGTTTTACTTTTTGAATCGGGGTGTTTTCACAAGATATCACGTCATAATAATTACTTGTCCAATAGATTGTCCATCGAAGCGTGTTTCGAAGGAAATACTGCCTATTTGACCTCCACAACTTGGAAAGATAATACGATATCCTTTGGTAAGACTGGTGTCAGATTTCCTGGCCTCTGAATACTCGTAACGATTTTGGTTGTTGTACACATAAAACCCCTGGTTGCATGGAAGAGATCGCGGAATGCGATAAAGCCGCCCATTGTATGTATTTTTAGTTCTAAGTTTCCTTTTTAAATGTTACTTATGGTGTACAGTAAAGTAAGTAATAAATAAGTAAATAAACCCACAGAGATGTTGTAAAAGACGCATTTTAATTTGTTCGGACGGTTATTTAACTTGTAGGTTGTTGTAACGTACCTAAAAATATTGAAAAAATACTGAATTGATTTGTTTACGAATAATTAAAGAGATTGGTTTAATTAAAATTAAACCGATCTGTTTAATTTTTAACTTTAGCTCATTGTTTATTATGGCGTCATCCTATCCTGCCAATATTGTCCCCTGACGCGTCGTTCGCACACCATGTGTGCATAAGCTATTTTTTTTCTATTGTCTCTGTAATTAAACGCTCAATGAGTTAATAAAAAATAAATTAATACAAAAATAAATGTTACAATAGTTAAAGTCATTTTGTAACAATGAACAAGTATTTTCTTTACTCTACTCACTTTTGCACAAATACGCGTACCCACATTAGTGTAGGACGACATCAGCAAGGAAAAATGCATAATTTTAACACATTCTGGCTTTTCCAAGTGGTTTTTTGACACACATAAAACCGTACGACTCCTCGACTAGTTCAACATTTACGAAGTCTCCTAAACATATTCAATATTTGCGCTTATGACTGCTTAAGATATGCGATATATTAATTTTTGGCTAGAAAACTTAGAAGAAGCTTTATAACAAAAATAAGTATGCGAATAACATAGCCTAAACGCTGACCATGCAACGTACGAACATTTTTTTTACAATATACGAACAAGTTTTATCTTAATAGGATTTGAAACCTACTATATAAGTTCACATGTGGAAGCAATAAATATATTGAGCATTGAGTATTGATGCCAGAAAATGCTTAAAAATCGATTACTGAGAGAAGACTGAGAAGCATCTCCCCTGTGCCTAGCTATGCAGGTACCTAACCCAAATGATACCTTCGAGTGTGCCTTGTTAGAAATGTATAGTATAAACCAACCAATTTGCGTAGTCAAGTCTGGGTGACACCGCTGTCTTATAGTACCTTGTATAAACCTTTTTACTTTGGTAGTGTTACCTTTTTATCTTCTCTAATCTAACGTTTAACTCGACCATGTGGTGTTATTACGCCCGTACGGCACAATTTGTGTCTATGTTCCTGTAAAACACCAAACAATATAGTTAATATTCTACTGAAAAACTTTGCGGCCAGTTACGTCAGCTTTAATATTCTTTCCTCTAGCAAGTCTAGAGACATAATACCTTTTGGAGCGACAGCACTGAGCAAAATTCTACAGATTTTCTCTACTTGAAAACAAAGGTCCTACTTATCATCAAACTTATTAATTGGACTGGCCATTATTCAAAAATAAATCAAATTTGATTTAATAAACATAACTAATTATTAGGTAATTTCGAATCAACAGGAAAATAATAAGAATGAACATACGTTACTCATGATTATATTAAGTAATAGTTTTTCCTTTTAACAGTTGCTGTACTTTATATAATCGAAAGCCATAAAAAATAGCACATAATAATTATTGGTGACAGAAAAAAAAACAAGTTTTTCATGATTTTAATTCACTATACGAGTATCCACAACCATGCCAAATTACAGTTTTTAGCACCAATCAGAGTAAAATCGCGGACGGACAGACGGACTGGGCCAAACTATAAGGTTTATAATAAGGTTCTAGAGAGCTGATTAGAAACCAGTGGCTAGTATTATATTATCTGCCTCGACCAGCCTGATATTATAAATACAATAAATTGAATAGATGGGGCTGCTCGCTTCCATATCCAGATGAGTACGAAGTCAATTGCATATCATGCTCAAAAGCGGTAGGAGCCAGTTTTCAAGTAAATGTGTTGTACTTAATTACAATGTCTGAAACTTTTTTATGAAAGATGCAAAAAGACTTGTAAGCCTGTCGATATTTCTTTGCTATCAATACATAGCATCATCTACGTATTGATAGCAAAGGAATATCGGTTTTATGCACGTGCCTGAATATTCACCATAGGTCTATACTCTTTGAATACATGTCTCAGTCTATATTACGGGAAGATGAGACACGCTTAGAGATATTGGATTGCAGCAATCATAGTACATAACCTCTTGTCTCTACTTGTGGGGAATTTCCGTCTGACAAGTTTCCTTGTAAGTCTGAACGGAGTCTAGAAGTATTATTCGAAAGGTTTATCTTCTCTATGAGACTGAGGAGTCGATGTTTCGCTGCTAGTCGGCGGTCTATCACTGCCAGTAGTGCTGTTTCCAGGACTTGAACGATCGCAGCTAATCCTACTGTTTCCGTCAGCTGCAATATCTGATTGAGTTTGAGATAGAGGCAAGTGTGTGGGCTGTGTAGCTTGAAGATTTTTACTGTGTATTTTTTTTTGCTGTTTTTACGTCCCATAGTATTCGGGAGTAACATAAGACTAAAGTAAGATACAGCGATTATGAAAAACCTTTTCGGCAACCTGCCATATCTGTCCGACATCATGGTGCACAGTGATACTCCGTTAGGTTCCAGGTCGAATTGTCCCCATGCCCCAAAGTTAAGAGCCATAAATACAGCCAACGTCCAGATCATCAAAATGCTTATTGATATGGTTTTTCTATTATAAAACCTGAAAGAATACATACAAGAGTTTCATTAGAATGCGACACAGTTTTATATTTTATTAATCATCTATTTAAATAATATAATTTGAAGAATGGAAGCTTTCTCAATATAAACTATGGATGGATGAAACAATCTTCACTTACTTGAGATATAGAAATGGATGACAGACAATGACATATCTGTTGATACTGCTGGATAGCACAGTGGAGAGGGAGGAGCTGCTCAGCACGTACTTGAGGTAAGCATACACCCGGCACATCACGCAGCCATTGGTCCAGTGCCATTTCGCGTAGGTCATTGCCGACATCGGCAGGATGATGCTGTTGAAGATCAGGTTGCCGGTGTAAAGATTCATTATGAATATCGCTGTTGCATTCCGGACCTGGAAAAGGCAAACGTCATATTTATTGCGGGCATTTTATAACTGATTATTACTAAATTGTTGAGTGTAAATGTGGATAGGGAGAGGGCAGCAAATGACCAAATTATATTTTGACATTTACAAAAGTAAAAGTAAGGGTGTGAAAATATATTCGGTCCTACCACAACAATATGAACAACAACAACAACAACAACATGTAGGGTACCATTTTTAGAGGCCGTAAAAGTCAGCTTTTTTCCAAAATCTTGTTACCAAGTTTTTTTTTACTTCCATTTGACATAGGACCTAGAAAAGTATTTTTCGTTGGCACCAAACAAACAAATATGGATTTAATGGATAATAAAATATTTTTTGAAATCGGACCACTCTAAACGTGATGTGTCATATATAAAAAAAAATATAACATGTTGATTTGAGAACAGCTTCCTTTTTTGCGTCGGTTCAAAATTTGTACATACGTTACAAAAAATAATAATATTATAGAAAACTAGAAATATTTCGAGAATTTTCTCATTTTTGTACTACATAGTAGAGCCAGTTTTTGAGTAAGTGTCTTCATTAAATAATTACTGGCTTACCCCCTATTTATTTATTCGTTTATCCTCGCACTGGAACGCCTTACAGCAATTACACCAATGTAGTATCAACTTATAACCAACTAACTATAAAGTCTAGGTTTCCTCATGATGTTTTCCTTTACCGGTGTCAGTGATGTCCAAGATAAACTTAGAAAAACATATGAATTCAAATAGTCGCATTGATACTTGCTCGGATTTGAACCCACGACCTCAAGTACGAGAGGCGAGATCTCAGCTACCACGACAACCCTTTAATATGTGACATACCTAAACCACAGATAATATAATACTAGCATCCGGATGCCTTATCCCATACAAAGAAACCGTGCCGACGTACTCGTAACTAGCGTTTTTCGTCTGATTAAACTGTTTAGTTTGTACATCGATGGCGTTCGGTTCGGTTAGAAAGAGCCTTTGACTTGCAAGTCGCTGCTTACACCAGATGGTGTAAGCAGCGACTTGCGTTTGTTTACTCGGTTCGTAATTTTTTTTCTTTAAATGTAGTGACGATTTGTTTTATAGTATTTTTTCGCATGTTTTTATAGTTTCACCAAAATGTGTTACAATACAAATTTAAACAATCGAGTGGAATGCCAAAAAAAAATTAAAACCGCGCCATCTATTGGCATCAATTTTAAATAATCCGTGCAAATAATCTTTGAAATGTGAATTAAGTGTCCAATATTCCCCTTAACATAACTGGCGAAATGTGGGTGTGCTATATGTGCACCGCTGTCTAATCCCTCGCGGAATACAAACATGATGTTATGTCATATCAAACACTGTAATTCCTGATAATAATAGGTTTCCCAGCATACAATGCATATTTGATTAAAAGGTGTACCATGCCCCACTTTCAAGCCAAAATATTTTAGAAAGTTCCCAAATAATTCCAGGAAACCTCATTTCGTTGTATGCGATCCTAATGGGTTTGTAGTTGGTAGCCGTTGATAGATTTATCCGAGAGAGCAAAAAGAAAGCAGATTGCGAAGCTCGGAAGTCCATTCGGATGTATTCGACCGACACTCGGATTACTGCAGCGGTGTAACATGGTTGCTTTGCGTTAATGATGCTGCATTTGAACTATGTAGAGTAATTTAATGTGTGGTATTAGATCTGGTTGGTACAAAAACAAGCTGCCTAGCCTTTTTATTTACAACTATATTGGAACTGGTATTTTAAATTTAATGATTGACTATCTGACTTCAACAACTTGGACAGATAATACGATACCCAAATACTGGTGTTTTGGGCTCTGAATACTCGCTACGCTATTGTTTTTAAGTTCACGTAAAACCCACCATTTTCAATAAAAGCAGTCACTGAAATACCTTCCTATTGCGGTTATTATTTTGGCATTTTTGCCTTTATGATGCATTTATTTTTAGTTATTACCAACTTTAAAAACAAAAGGAGGTAAATTCGATACGTATTGTATGTAATATTGTTGGAATTGATAAATATTTGCATATGTTATTCTAATTGGGCTTCTAAACATGTGTGCCAAATTGTATAAGTGTATATACGTATGTTTGTTCACGCATTTTTTCGAAAATACTTATCGGTTCGTGACCATCCTTTTTTATTGGATTAGGTACCATCTATCTATTACTATCAACTTAGAGAAAAGTAAAAGTTTTCAAGATATGGAACATATAACCGAACTCCTCAAAGACAAACAGCATGAATCTGTAATTTGAGTTATTATGGGTATTTTGTCAATCTTTCAGGTATCTTATTATAGAACTTGGTCAGTAGTGATAGTATACTATTACTAAAAAGAGAGAAATGAAAACCTTTTCACAAAAAATAAATCTATTTCAAAAGCAAAACTTAGTGTTTTCAAAAGCAAAACTTAGTGTTTTGCATTTGAAATCGGTTTATTTTTTTGTGATAAAGTTTTTGGCGTGATTTTTGACGATCAGACAATAACATGACACTAGAGGATAATATTCAGAATTTATTGTGACTAAACACGCATTTTACCGTTTGCTCGTGTAAATTGGGAAATGTGTTTCCTAACTGGAAATATTTTTGATAATGATGTCAGTCAGATATTTATCGTCTAAAAACGTCATGTGGACAATTATTTAAACAACGTGCCTAAAAATATTAAAGAAATACTGAACTAATTTGGTTACGTATTCTTCTTCTTCTCATATCGATAAACTGATTTTTTTTTCTCAATTATTCTCAAATTTTGTCTGACCAGTATGTAGCCACCTGGACAGCTCTGTCATTCGCCAAGATCCTGAAAGGTGCAGCTGGCTGGGCACGGAGGGCAGACAAGCAGATGGGGCATATCCTGCGAGGAAGGCACACACGCGCACACAAGGCGCTACACTGGCACTGTATTTGAGATGGGTATATGAAACTGCTAGGTTTTTTCTACAGTGACCACCCTAAGCCCGCAATCGTTTTAGGGGTTTCCAGATTGGCCACTGTAGATCGTGTCCAGGGGGCAGATGCTCTCCCGCAGAGATGAAAGAAAGAGGGGCAGAGTTTATGTTTTTCCATAGCTTACATCTCTGCGGCGAACATATGGTTATGTTTTGATTTGATTGATTTGGAAAGTGACCAAAAGGCAATCAAATTAACTATTAACATACACAATTATGTCGAAGAAAGAAGAAAAATGGCCGTTTCAAAAGTCAAATTTATCTAGAATATCGTATCGTTCGTCTCGATCATTTTTCTTGCTACTTAAGTCGCGAAGGTTTATAGCTCTCGAAATATCCATCTTATATTTCCATCCATTTTACTGCTCTGCAAGAAAAACAAAAACGCATCTAATGCGAAAACCTCACCCAGAACCCATCAAACACTACAATGTATACTTAGATGTCAGTTGATAGCCAGCAGTACGAGGATTATGTAAACTGCAAGCTGGCAGCAGGAGCCAGTTAGTGGCTCTTTAGCAGAGTGTACGTCTGTTTGTCGAAGGAACCCCGTACCGTAAGGAGATTATTAGGCCACGGTCACCGCACAGCTTTTACCGAAATGAGGTGATTAGCTGAAAGCTGGTTTGAGCGAAAACTTTTGGTATTTCTCACGGAGCTTGTGGGTTTAATTATTTTTTAGTTGCGTTGTGCTTTCTTGACGTGCCTGGGTATCTGTAATTAGAAGATCAAAGCTTTTTTGATTATAGACATGGGTTTTGAATATTTAGTCGAAGTTTGAAAGAGAGTTAGGAATTTAATATTGTAATATTTACCACGTTTGAAATCGTCAAACATCAATAAAATATTTGTTACTTTACAGGTATTCATTATGTTACGACAAGAAAACTGCGACTGCGTAGTCTGCAGTTACAATTCCAATTACAAGTAAAATTTAAACTAAATCAAAATCGGTTCATCCGTTTAGGAGCTATGATGCCACAGATAGATACACAAATGCGCAAATACACAAAAACACAGGTACTACACTCGTCAAACTTATAACACCGAGGGGTGTTCAAAAGGGTGTGTGTTTTTCCGTCGGGGATTCAAAATGCTTCCCACCAGAAAGAAGAGCAACAAGAAGAAAGTAATCGGGTCGTTCTTTTGTTTTTCATCGACTTTCTTAAAGATTTCAGCTCAATTAATATTCCAAACGCTGAAGAATAGTAAAACACACAAATAAGCTTAGGGAATAACCGCCATTCGCCAACAAGCGATGATTTCGAGAGGAAATTGAGACGGTTTTCTTTCAGATATGTATTAATTAAAGCGTTAATAAAGTTTAATGTTTACAATTAAGGGTCTATTTCACGACAATTACACTTCATAAAAGATAGCTTGATCTCTGCGACAGCTGTCAGTATCAATACAGTAACAATAGCGCTTGACAGGCTGACAATAACGTATAATTCAGTTTGACATATGTCGCAGAGTTAAAGTATCTTTTGTGAAGTACTAGCTGTCCCACGCGCCTTCGCGCCCGTCAACTGGCTACCTACCTACCCTTGCGTAACTTTAACAACTTACGCAGCGCACGCAACGAAAGCTCTCAAAAAGGAATATTTTATCCCTTTTTTGCAATATTTTTCATTTATGCTGCGCTCCTATTGGCCGTAGCGTGATGTTATATAGCCTATAAACTTCCGCGATAAATGGATTGTCCAACACAAAAAGATTTTTTAAATTCCAACCTGAGATTAGCGCGTTCAAACAAACAAACAAACACAAACTCTTCAGCTTTATAATATTATATATATATATATATATAGTATAGATAAGTATTTGGTCATTGAGTATCAGAGAGGGAGTAATCCAAATAAAAGTTTAATTAAACCTTATTAGAGCAAGAACAAACACGGGGTTAAGTTTATATATATTTTATTTTATTATATCGGTAACACAAATGATTATGAATGAAATGCGAATTCATGAAGTAGGTACAATTTCCACCGTTATTACTTAAGTGTAGTAGACATATATTTGCAAAATCTCTTTTTATGCAGACGGATAATCGAAAACTTTCGCTAATTTTTTCTTGATTTCTGTTTCCAAATGTCTAAACAAGTCTACCTTGAGGTGTGCGTGAACTTGGCAGACTATTTCTCAGCAGCGCATACATTTGCGACTTATATTCGCGTGCGGCTTATTTCTAGATTTCGTGATACGCTTTCGAAATAGTTCGGGCGTTTTTCCCAGAAAACAAGACGAAAAAAAGAAGCCGTACACTCTTTCTAAAATTGTCAAAGCTTGCAGGCATCTACAAAAAATATACGCAAAGTAAAACGAAAAGGTATTTTATCCGTATTTTCCCTTTCAACCAGCATGTCCTACAAACGTCCCGTATTCATGTGGTTATACATAAATAATATATCAAAAGGGCATATATTTACCGGAGTCAACTAATACATCTCAAACAGGATCCCACGCCGGGATTGAGAGTAAACCCGAAGGATTTCCTTATCGCGTATTGGCGAAAATTTATAGAGTGTGAAAATTCTGTGTCTCGACGGATCGGTGCGAAATGACAAACGTGACCCGAATTGTAAAGTAAAGGCCTGTGCAGACTGACGGGGAGGAAACGAGGTTTTAAATGAGTGCTGTTGTGTCGTGCATTGTATGCGTGAGGCGTGAAACGGCTCATCATAAATTGTATTTTTGGGAAATCCTAAATATGCGCTGTTTGAGTTTCAGTGTTGTTCAAGCCTCTAAACATATGGTAGGCTCTTTGATTACGGAATATGATTTGGATAAGAAAGTATTTAAACCATATTGCTGTCAAAACGCATCGACTCCGCCGCGTCTGTCTTTCTGTCTGTTCGCGATAAACTCAAAAAATACTGAACGGATTTTCATGCGGTTTTCACCAATAGACACAGTGATTCATGTGGAAGGTTAAGGTGTATAAGTTGATGTTTATGGATTTTTTGTAAACTCGTTAAAATATGACGATAATTGTTGAAAATGTCGGCGACAGTCAAGTGTCTCGTACGAAGTGGGGGCAGGTTGCTAGTAGAAAATAATTTTGTCTTGTCCTGAATGTTATGGAATTTGGTATTGAAAGTATCTTAGTCGCTAGAAATTATTGTCTACTGTCTGGATTTAACCCAACAAGTGCCTCAGTTCGATGACCACTTGTCCCTTAGCAAACATACACTTCCTAACAAAATCTACGTGCTCGATGGCCTAGCTACGAGAGCAGGAAAATGTTTCTGTTTTATATTTTCCAAAATTGACCAGTGAAATCGTGAATGAATTCACTTTGACATAATCCGGTTTGATGCCTTTCGCGTTATCACAATTTGCTTTTTCATTTGAAAAGGAGATGTTTTTTATTTCAATGAGATTGTCGCTTTCCATACAACTTAAGTAACTAATGCGTTAAAGCTTCGTGTGTTAAGCATATACCTACTTTGTGAATATTATTCACTAATTTGCCTCCGGAATTCGGCTACTAGTGCTGTACCGCATTCCGATACTTTAAACAGTATTTGCTTAAGTTACGAATAAATACCTACATTCAAGAGCATTCCAAGTTCGCCTGCAAAATAGGAAAATAAATCACAAAAGCATACCCTGCGTCCGACGAGCGAAGCTCTTGCTGGCATTCGATTTAACGCAACATTTCACGAACATTTCCCACTCTTTGAACCGTCAAGACAAACAGCAAACATCACACTGACACAAAGTAGCGAAGAAGTGAATATATCCGCCATTCACATTACGTGTGGCCTTTATGTGCGGTTATAAAAGGGTCTAAGGGTGTGGTGAACCTAACATGCCCCACGGGGGCATTATATATGCCCGCGGAACGGGACAGTCCTACGGTGTCCCAAGATGTTCGACCTAAAATATGGGCGACGCCGCCCAACTTCCCAAGAATAATGAGTGACCCAAATTGTGCGTTTGACAACTAATGGCAAAAATGTTTGCTACGTTTTTGTGGACTTTGGGAACGTTTAAGACCTATTCGTATAATGTTACGTCTTAAATCTAAAGCGGCCTATTACGTAATTCCGCACGCCTGGCTTTTCTTTACGCTTCTGATACAGCCGAGAGCTCCATTCAGTCTTAACGACAAGAAAGTAACTTTTTCAGGCTTTTTACGGAATGTTTGAATTTCACGGCATATGCCTCGTTGCCTTCGTGTTTTCTTTCGTGTTTATGATATATCTAACATATATGAATTTATGTCATCTCGAGGGATTATCCAAATGTAACCAAAACATGTCGTTGAAATCGCGTAAAGTAACAAAGTTGAAGCTTGAAACTATGCGCTATAAGCTATGTTGAATGTTGGTATATATGTAAGTGCATACAGCTTATACCTTCGAGGAGTTGTAAAGGAAGTTTGGTATGAAAATGGAGTTTTTTCTTGTGGTCTCCGTTCTACGTTATTTAGTATTTTGTTTCATTTTCTAAAAATCATTTTTCTTTTAGGGGTTTCTCCGAGGAATTATTAGTGGGCACATAGTTTTCCTGAATTTTATGAAATTCGTGGACGATAAAAAAACATGCTAATTAATTCCAGTGTAAATATATGAAGCAAATTAAAAAAAAAGGTTTCCATTTCGGCCAGCCCAACGATATTATTTTCTTAATTTCAACATTTTTTTTCACAATTTCCATATGGTCTTAGTACCCTAGTAGGACCATATGGAAACTTGTAAAAAAATGTTTGTCTTTCTACCTGGCTGCTATAAAATGTCTTTTAAGGATTGCTGTAGAAGATATTAAAGTTATTTTTCATAGTCATGTCGAAGATGGGCCACCCAGAGCAAAATAAAACCTAACAGGGGTTAACCAGACAGACAAAAACCGATCTAATAAAGTTAACCTTTCAAAGTCAGAAGCCGAAAAACTTAGCAAACTAACCGAATCCCACAACCAGTTTATAATAATCCGTCATAATCTACCAAAGACCGATGGGTATAAAATATCCTTGTAATCTACAAAGCGCTTTATATTACGCATGGCAACACTCAGCAAAACAGATCAAAAGCGACGGTGGTGCCACCAGTGTGTAATTGGCGAACCAAATAGGCCGTTTGATTCGGAAATGCGACGAAGTTTGGCCGCCCGCGCCGCTGGCTTGATGCGGATGAGATGCGGCCAATTGCGGCCGGCAAGGCTTGTTTACCGGAAGATTAATTGAACGAAATTGTGATTGTTTGGTGTATTGCAGAGTGTAAAGAACTCTATTTACAGAGGAGTTTTAAATAGAAGAACTTAAACTTTATCATCAACAAAGGTTTGGTGTTGCATGGAAAAGAATTACCAGAGGTTTCTCTTGTGAGTATAATGTCCAGATCGATGAGTATGTTGATGATTTAGTTCTGTACATGTCAAGAAAGTTAATATTTTAAAACTAGATGGGGTCGATTTTTCCTACTGAAACTAACTCAGTGAACACATTCTCTTTTACAGGCCAGACATTATCTTAGTCAAATCGCAGATCTCTGTACATTAGTATATGAGGTTGTTTTATAAGCTTATGGCATTAAGCACACAATAGTCAATGGTCTGATAACTTTTGACTGAATAAATACTATTTTTCTCTTTTTAGTAGTATCATATATTAGCATGAAAATAAGCATTATTAAGGATAACTCAAAAGCTCAACCAACTTAAATGGGACCACATGAGAAGCAACAGCTTTCAAATAAAAAATTAAATATAAAAATCGGTTCGCCTTGTAAAAAGTTCTGAGAAAATAAACATAAAAAATACAGTCGAATTGCGAACCTCCTCCTTTTTAAATTCTGTTAATAAAGTGATATTTGACAACAATTGTATAGAAAATATTTATATATAAACAGCTATATTTGTTCTTCTGATATAAGTTACACGACTATCGGGAAATCTGCTATTTATGTCTATACTGTCTGGCCCCTGAAACACAGGTGCTGTTACCTAGCTCAGGGGCCAGGGTTTCACTCTTTTTGACGTGACAACGTCTTATAATTCGATGGAGCCGGCTGCACGCACGAAAAAACATGACTCGTGCGGCGTTACCTCGCTCTGAGGCGTTCCATTTAAGGCTTGAAGTGCAAGCGAGAGCGCGGAACGAGCGACAAAGAGGCACAATCGGCCTCCGCGTTCGGCAGCGTTCGACATCTGTCTCTCTCCTACTTGAGTGAGCGATGCGTCCGCGTGGACAGCTGCTATACAATAATACATTTACATATTTTCGTCAAGTATGAAGTGCAGTGAAAAGTTAAATTTTCTTATAAAAAATGCAACCATTCCATCAGTATTTTCATATGACGTTGTCACGTTCAACTATCGTCAGTAAACCGACTTTACAGACAACCGATTTTTTTGTAAATTTTAATGCTAATAAACAATTTATTTATTTATCTGTATTCAGCTCATATTATGTGATTTTATTAGGTGTTAGCTCAAAAAACCTGAACAACAAACTGAGAAAGCCACTCACGACCTATTACAACACAAATAGGCGTAAGAAAACAGATATCTCACCCATTTTAGTAGGAAAATCTTTTAGTCACGTCTTAATACAAAAAATGGTCGGATAAGGCATCCGTGAAACCTAGTACGTGACGTAATTTCTTTCAGTTAATTCTGGGACCGGCGTAGAATGTGAATTAGCTCACAAATCGGACTTCTTTATTATTTTTTTGTTGTTGGGTAGTCAGAACTAAAAAGTCTGTTACCTTTTTGTTAAGTATGATCTCAAGTCGCCTAGACTGTGTTTTCGTGGGTCGCTGTTGTGCCATCTCACATGGTTTGTCGCAACGGTGATCCACTGTTATTTGTTATTTTGTTAACCGACTTCGCAAAAAGGAGGTTCTCAATTCGACTGTATTTTTTTTTTTATGTTTGTTACCTCAGAACTTTTTATTGGGTGAACCGATTTTGATGATTCTTTTTTTATTTGAAAGCTGGTGCTTGTCATGTGGTCCCATTTAATTTTCATCAAGATCTGATGAAGAACTTCTGAGAAAAACATCAGAACTCTTCAATAAATGACGGTAAAACACTCGGGATAGATACAATCGCATATCTGTTTATTGTTTACACCATTTCATAACAAAATATCACAGTGGTACTCTCTTAAGGGGTACGCAGATGTGAACAGTTCACCCTGGTATACTCTCATTGCACCGGTTTTGTTTAAGTTTCATGTTATTGGGTTAATCTATTTTAGTTTCACTTTGGACACTACGCGTAGGTACCGCCTATAGAACTGGTCCATTATGTACCACAACTAAAAAGTGAAAAATAAAAAAACCTTTTTACAAAAATTATAACCGACTTCCAAACAAAAACACTACAAAGTGAAAAATAACTTCAATTTCGGAAGTCGGTGTCAAAAAATGAAGAGACGAAAACAGAAACACCGACTTCCGAAATTGAAGTTATTTTTCACTTTGTAGTGTTTTTTTTTGGAAGTCGGTTATAATTTTTGTTTTGTATTGTATGATCCACTGTTATTTGTAGTGTCAATTTGTTAATATGTGTGTTACTAACATAGTTGTAAGTTTCACTAACCATTTTTTTGAGTCATGGATACTCGATTAAAGAGAAATTCTATTCTATTCTATTCTTTTTACTATTAAGCTTGAAGCTGTTTCACTGCTTCGTCGCATACAGGTAAGGTACGAGCATTAATCACCACGCTTACTTAAGATGGGTTGCCTTTTTCAGACACTTACGATGTTGCCTTTTTAGGGTTCCGTAGTCAAAAGGAACCCTTATAGTTTCGCCATGTCCGTTTGTCCTTCCGCAGTTTAGCTCAGAGACTCTTAGTACTAGAAAGCTATAATTTGGCATGGATATACATATTAATTGATTGGGGCGCACGGTTGGCGCAGTGGTTGAGCGATTGACTGCTGCGCTGCGTGTCGCGGGTTCGATTCTCGCACGGAACAAATATTTGTATGACCTACAGATAGTTGTTCCGGCTCTGGGTGATGTGCATGCGAGTTTATATGTTTGTAAACGCATCCACGATACAGGAAGAAATTCCAAGTGTGGCGCAACGTTTTATTTAAGAAAAAAATACGCCAACAAAGTGGTAAAGTAAAAATTTAGGGTACCTCCTGTACTCGTAAAGTGGGGATGTTTTTTTTTTCTCGTCTATCCCATGTTGTGGGATATCGTTGGATAGGCCATTAAAACATATTACGGGTCTGTAAAAACCATTTTTCGATTCAGGGGTCCGTTTGCATAAAATTAAGCATTAAATGGCTAATTTTTGTTAGAGTCAAGCAAGTGTGCCTGGTAGCTAAATGGATATGTGAAAAAAATCACGGCGGTAGTATTTATAGCGAAATTGAAAGGAAAACTATCACAGCTAAGTAGGCTTTACAATTTTAAGAGATATAGTCGATCAACTTATAAAATGTACTTGGAAAAGTAATAATTTTATATGTTGCATTGGGACAACCGTTTTCAAACGGCTAAATTAATTTTGTCCCTTCGTTAGAGCAATGATCGCTGCTTCCATTGTTTATAAACGTTTATAATGTTACCTATTTATTTTGGTGAATGTAGCTGTTTATACGCAACCCTCTGTGTGCGAGTCAGACTCGCACTTGGCTGGTTTTTTATTTGTCATGTTGTCTTTCTATTAGACCATTTTTGTTCAAAATAAAGCCTCTTGAAGACTTTAAGGGAGTCTATAATCAGCTCTATTTAAAACATCGTTTCGCAGATAGGTATATAGTGATTTGGTACTTTACAGCACTAAATTACCAAAATCTTGGGTAAAGACTGACATACTAGCTGCTAAGCCCTTTTATTCGTCAATTATATCATAAACTTCGTCCACACCACACTTTGATTTCTCAGAGGTATGAAACCTGCCACATCTCAGCGTAAATTGTGCCACGGCTACGCCATCGCCACGTTGCCGCCACCCCGGCGCAATGCTGCTTCCAAACCGTATTGCAGGTTGCATCATCGGACAACGGTACTTTATGATTTAAAGTTTCGTTCAAGGGAAAATAGGTGCATCAAAGAAGATAATGGATCTAATAGTGATGCTCTGCGTAGTTCTGAAAAATAAATGTCTAGTTTTAGTTTCATATTTAGGGAGGGGGGGGTTCAGAAAATCCAGCACAAAGTTTGAACTTTATCGTACAATTATTTTCATTAAAAAAGTTAGGTTTGTAGTTCCGTGTTTTTGGCCGTAAATATTGTTTACGGGCAAAAATGGCAAGTATTTTAATTTCTCTTGAAAAATGAAAACAAATTGCATGTCACCAACACTAACGGTGTTTAATTTATTGCTTTACATTTATATGCAAATTAGTGTATTATTACGTCCCTACGTGTCGTATTATTGCAACAATTTTCCTGGTAAAGGGTAATTCACATTAGATTTTACCGTGCGTAACTGCGTAGGCCGTTTCCTGTTCGATTTGTGGAGTTCCAAAACTTGGATGGGAAACGGACGGGTGTCGCAGGCGCAGCATGAACTGCTCTATATAAATCTGCCTAGTCATTCCCCTTTTACGTTGGGGTCGGCTTCAAGTCTCGCCAAAGCAGCTGAATACCTTCATAATTCAGTAACTTGGCACGACTGGTGTTAGATTTTCTGGCTTCTGTAAACCCGTAACTATCAAAGATCTTCAAATGATGGCCGTGATGACAACTGCTTACGTACTGTCCGAGGCGTATCGGTATTGTGACGCATCCACGACGGTGTAATGGTGTGATTCGCCGACTGCAGCGGCGAGCAACGCGAGTGCAACCACAATAATAATGGTTTCTACAGGGTGTCCCAGAAATCGACGTCAAGCCGTAAATGGGTGAAAGACCAAGTTATAACAGTTCTCAGAAAAATACGAAAAAAAATCTATCTCATGTTTAAAAAAAAATTATGTTCACTTTAAAAATTTACTAAAAAAATCAATCCCTGTAATGGTTCTTTAACTCCAATTGCTACAAATCCCATAATTTATCTAATTTTTTTATTATTATGTAATCTTGAATAATGCTTGTGTAGATTTTTGCCTAAAATTCAAAGCCAACTCCTCCTACTTGGAAGAAAATTAAACTTTTTCAAAAACAAATTATTCAAATTTACTATTTCGCCCAACTTTAACTGACTGTACTGAAAAAAAATGTACTACGCTAGTTTGGCAAGTAACATGAAAAATTGGCGCATTTAATAAGGATTCAAAAATGTTGTAACACTTGCTAGATTACGTTTTCAATAATTGGTCAAATTTTTTTTTGTAAATAGCCTCGGTTTTTACACAAAATGTCCATACTTCCTTAAAATGACTTTAGCTTACCTAAAGCTTTGCTAAACTCCGTTTCTAGTTCGATAGAGACGTTACGTAATTTAAGAGCAAAGTTATGATAGTGGCTCAACCTTTTTACTTTAAGTCAGGACCAGTTTTCTCATCTTAGAAAAAGAAACAAATTATCAGATTTTTTTTTTTTTTATTACAATAAATGGTCAAACTGCCTTCCTTCGACGGCAATGCAAGCACGACATCTTCTTAAAAAAGATCTGGTTATTTTCCGGGCAAATCTTCCCCTATTTACAAAGACAACGGCTTCCGTTATTCTTTCCCGCAGCTCGGCTAAATTCTCTATTGTTTTTGAGTACACTTTCTCTTTTACCGCTCCCCAGTAAAAAAAATCTAGGGGATTTAAATCAGGCGAACGGGGTGGCCACAAGATTGTCCCACCGCGCCCTATCCACCTGAGCGGGTATTCTTCATCAAGATGTTCAAATTCAAAATTTTATTTCACATAGGCCTACATGGGCACTTATAAAACGTCGGCAAAAGGTGCACGGTTCGGGTTGGTCGTTTCCTATGGAGAAGAACCGGCAAGAAACTCCATGGTTACTCTTTTAAAATGGTTTGGTTTTACAATATTTCCATGTTACAGCATTAGTACTTAGATATGGGGGGACAACGTAGGCCCGACAATAAGTCGTAAAAACTAAACAAAGTAAATAAAAGATTGTAAAACAAGATGAAAAGTTAACAAATGTTAACAAGCATATCTAGAAATCTAGAAGGCCTACAATGTTCACACATTCACAAAACAATCGGTAAAAGAATCTATACAAAGGTAGTAAAAAGAAAACCGTATATCAAAACTAAATTTAACATGAGGCACAAATGTTGATATCAGTGCTGTAACTATTCTTTGAGAAGGGCGTATAAATATGATTGAAAACCATTGTAAAGAGTCTAATCAAAAGAAGAAAAAATGAGATTGAGAATAGTTAGAGACATCCACATATTTGTGCCGTTTATGAGTTACCAGGGAAGCCACATGCGCAGAAGGAGCTATAGCCAAACTTTTTTATCTTCAACGTAGTCCTTGATTTTATAATATGCTTTTTTAATAAGGACACGTTTGATGTAGTTTTTGAACTTTCCATCGGTCAGTTCTATAACTGCCTTTGGCAACTTGTTATAAAAGCGTATACTGTTTATAAGAAAAGACTTGCTAGTTTTCGTTAATCTGAATTTGGGTATTACAATTTCATGCTTACTGCGTGTATTTAAATTATGGAAGTCGCTTCTAATTTTGAAAAGCCTTCGATTTTTGCGGACATACATAATACATTCCAAAATATAAAGTGAAGGCAGAGTCAGTATATCGATCTCTTTAAATTTTTCTCTGAGTGACTCGCGAGGGCCCATTTTAAAGATCGCGCGGACTGCCCTCTTTTGTAGGATGAAAATTGAGTCAACGTCTGCTGCAGACCCCCACAGCAGAATGCCATAAGACATAATACTGTGGAAATAAGCATAGTATACTAACCTAGCTGTAGCTACATCAGTTAACTGTCTCATTTTTCTTACTGCATATGCAGCTGAACTTAACCTACCTGAAAGAGTTCTAATGTGCGCGCCCCACTGCAGTTTTGAATCGATAGTAATCCCCAAGAAAACAGTTTCCGCTATAACTTCAAGATTTTTGCCGTCAAGATACAAATTTAAATCACGCTGTGGTACATTTGGTAAAGAGAACTTTAGACATTTTGTTTTATTCGCATTCAGTAAAAGATTGTTAGCTGCGAACCATTTTGAGAGAATAGTTAGGCTTTCGTTGACATGTAAGACATCCGTATCTTTCCTATCTATTTTAAAAATTAGCGAAGTATCATCAGCAAATAGAATTATATCAGATAATTTGGCCATCATAAAAGGGAGATCATTAATGTAAACAAGAAAAAGGAAAGGGCCGAGAATTGAACCTTGAGGCACGCCCATCTTGACTAGAGACCCGGAAGACGTCGCCCCATTAACA
The DNA here is from genome assembly GCA_947562075.1 of Orthosia gracilis. Lineage (NCBI taxonomy): Eukaryota > Metazoa > Arthropoda > Insecta > Lepidoptera > Noctuidae > Orthosia > Orthosia gracilis. The sequence goes on along the minus strand of OX387265.1, from coordinate 38,606,456 downwards.
TTAACTTTTTGCTGCCTGTTTGATAAATAGGAAAGCACAAGATCAGCAGCTTGTCCTCGAATTCCGTAGTGGTGTAATTTACAGATCAGTGTGTTGTGGTCAACGCAGTCGAACGCTTTTGAGAGATCACAGAAAATGCCAATGGCATCCTGGGACTTCTCCCAAGATTCCAAAATGTGGCTGATGAGTTTAACTCCCGCGTCCGTTGTCGACCTACCTTTCGTGAAACCAAACTGCTGACTATGCAGAATCCCATTTGAGTTAAAGTGAGACAACATCTGGTCCAGCATGATTTTTTCGAATATTTTACTCAATGCTGGAAGCACAGATATAGGTCTATAATTAGAGGGATCACTCTTACATCCTGATTTGAAAATTGGTACTACTTTACTGTGTTTCATTAAGTCGGGAAACGTGCCGCTGTCCAAACATTGGTTGAATATGCCTGTCAGGATAGGAGCAATTGAGTCAATAATACCTCCAAGAACCCTAACGGATATTCCCCATAAGTCTTCAGTATTTTTTATGTTGAGACTTTTGAACGCGTTCTTAATTGTATCAATACATATTGGTTTAAAATTAAAGTTTGGTATCTCTTTAGTAAAGTTTTCTTTAAGGAGATCTTCAGCTAATTTAGATGAGGAGGGAAGAGACTTCGTAACCTCTAACGGAATGTTGGTAAAGAAATTTTCTAATGTCTCAGCGACTTCTTGCTTATCAGAAATGGTTTGATTAGCTATTTTCAAAGACAACTCATTTTGATCGCGTTGTTGTGTCTTTCCAGTTTCTCTATTAATTACTTGCCACACAGTTTTTATTTTATTACTAGAAACACCAATTTTGTTAATAATTATTTGAGATTTTGCTTGAGCGCAGACTCTTTTGAATATTTTGGAATAGTTTCTAACATAAGTGTGAAAAGCTTGATCGGAAGTCAAAGATTTTTCGTAATATAAATTATATAACATATCTCGGCTTTTTCTTATGCCCACAGTGGCCCATTCACTAAATTTCGATTTGGAATTGTTGACTTTAACTGTTTTTACAGGACACGTTTTGTTGAATTCTTTGCAAACCGTAGAGAACAGCGTGCCGTAATTTATATTGGGGTCTTTTGAATCAAAACTAGCGTTACAAAGGTTGCTAAGAACATTATTATTAAAAGAGTTTAATTTATTTTTGGTAAGAGGTCTTAATCGAATTGATTCAGCCAGGTTAAACTTTTTATCTGACTCAAAAGATACTAGTTGACCAGTATGGTCTGACCTAACGCCACTAATTAAAAACGAATCTTTCACTTTACAATCAGTGAATACATTATCTATGCACGAAGCTGAAGTTGCCGTTATTCTTGTCGGTTCATTAAATAAATGTTTTAAATTAAATGATTTGAACAATGAAATGAGCTTACATTTTTCAGGTGAATTGACTAACAGATCTATATTTAAGTCACCACATACAAAAACTGATTTATTATCTCTAAAAACTTTACTTAATAATTCTTCCATTGCAATTAAAAACAAAGACAAATTCGATGCTGGTGGTCTGTAAACACACAAGATAGTATGGCCCTCGACCTCTGCACATGCTACCTCACATAAGCGATCAACAGAGTAAGCAGTGATATCCCTCCTTTCTTTATATTTAAGATGACTATTACAAAGTATCAGGGTACCACCACCCACTGTGGATCTGTTGTACGCGCTGGCAACTGAAAAATTATTTACATTAAACAACATCCTATCTGGTTTTAACCAGGTTTCACAAAAACATAAAATATCCATGTGGTATTTATCTGCTAACAATTCCACGTCTAAAATTTTGCCGGAGAAGCGATTTATATTTTGATGATATAGTAAAATATTACTATTCGTCTTCTCTTTTGTCGGCTCTAATAGTTTAAAGTATCTACTGTAGTATTATCAGAAAAACTGGATAATACTGTTAAATTACTAAACCTAGGCTCAGTTAAATCATCAATAACTGCGTGTATATTAAAAGCTAACAATGTAGCTAATAAATGTCGACTTTTTTTGGGAAGAAACATATGCTCCCGAATCAAAACAAAATCACTAACAAAATTGTTAGTGTCAAAAAATAATAAACGGTCACTATGACGACACGATAAAATATGCATCAAGTTATTTAAACTTGAAATATATTCATTTTCCTGAGCAAGTAACTTGTCAGAATAGGGCAATGCACATAAAATTAATTTGCCTAATCTTAACTTAAGTAGGGTGTCGATACCATTAACTATGTCCCTTTTTGTTACACTAAGACTATTTCCAAAAAGAAGTACTACAGTAGTTTGCTCATTCAATTGTGTATGTTGAATTTTATGAATAAGCTCATTAAAATGCAGTTTATGATATCTATATGTATATGTTCTCTTACTAAACGGGCATAATGCGCTGGGCAGCCATCTTGCTGGAACCACATTTCCCTGTAAACGTTCAGTGTCACTCTCTGTCTCGCTCACACTTCGTAAAATGACTCTCTCCGTCTCTATCGAACTAGAAACGGAGTTTAGCAAAGCTTTAGGTAAGCTAAAGTCATTTTAAGGAAGTATGGACATTTTGTGTAAAAACCGAGGCTATTTACAAAAAAAAATTTGACCAATTATTGAAAACGTAATCTAGCAAGTGTTACACCATTTTTGAATCCTTATTAAATGCGCCAATTTTTCATGTTACTTGCCAAACTAGCGTAGTACATTTTTTTTCAGTACAGTCAGTTAAAGTTGGGCGAAATAGTAAATTTGAATAATTTGGTTTTGAAAAAGTTTAATTTTCTTCCAAGTAGGAGGAGTTGGCTTTGAATTTTAGGCAAAAATCTACACAAGCATTATTCAAGATTACATAATAATAAAAAAATTAGATAAATTATGGGATTTGTAGCAATTGGAGTTAAAGAACCATTACAGGGATTGATTTTTTTAGTAAATTTTTAAAGTGAACATAATTTTTTTAAAACATGAGATAGATTTTTTTTCGTATTTTTCTGAAAACTGTTATAACTTGGTCTATCACCCATTTACGGCTTGACGTCGATTTCTGGGACACCCTGTATGTATTTCAAGGCAGATAACGTGTCGCTATGCTGCGGTATTTCAACCAACAAAAATAAATACATAGAAACCTGTCTGTGTCGTCGTCGGCTACGGAATCACAACTTATTATGAATTAACCTTTATCCGTAAAATTTTGCTAAAACCGTTTCTGCTTCGTTGCACTGTGCAACCGCAGTACGCGGCCGGAAAGCATCTTAGCATAAATTTTGGCAATAAAACTAAAAGTATATACTGTTTTATGCGATTCCATACTTAGCACTCCTGAAATTGTATTAATTCTACAAGTTTTTCCCGCTGTGTTTACCTTGGATGTTGTGGGCGATACAATTGAAAGATCGACCCTGGTTCATGAGTTTATTCTTCTTAAACAGTTTGTACAGAAATATAGGTAATATGTCGCGACAAAAATATGGCGGTTTGTTCGGAAAAATATATTGAGTGAAGTCAGTGCTGCCAACTCGTCTAAGCTAAAACACGCTGTTAGTACTTTAAAAAAGCGCTAGAAAGCGCTAAATGGTCATTGTCAAAAAAAAAAGCTTTCGGCACCACATTCAAACGAAAATTCCAATAATTTGAGAATATGGATGTTTACATGTTTGTAGTTTTTTTTTATAAGGTACATTCATTTTTTTATCGTCTCCTTGCACAACTCCTAAAACTGACTTGGAATAACTGTCGTAAAGTTATAAATGATTGTCGAACAATAGAATAAAAGTACAAAATAGTTAGCGAGCAATCAGTGCTGCCAACTCGAGGAATCCCCAACTCATAGACTAAGACACCAACCTAAGAAACAAAGCAGCATTTAGGTGTATTAGTTCTATAAAAAAATTATGATTCGTTCCATAGTTAAGTACATCACAGAATGAATAATAGTAGATGTGCATAACATAACATGATTTCAAAAAGCGCTAGATTTAACGCTAGGCGCTAGAATGCGGTATTGAATAAAAAAGCGCTAGAGCTGGCGCTGAAAGTGCTAGGTTGGCAGCACTGAGTGAAGTGAAGTCCGCCATGAAGTTGCAGTGAGTCTCCTGACGTAGGGTGCGTTCATGAATAAAGTAAAAGGGCTGCGTTCCGGCGTAGACAGATTTCTTATTTATATTCTGAACTAAAATTATAAAACGTGATATTTAGATTCATTATTTTTGAAGAATGACTTGCGAGTAAAACCTTGAGAAACATCCCAAAACCTACTCCAGTGATAAATTACTACTTTATAATTGCTACTTCCTAGGCAGTAACTACTTTACAAATGTTCCAGCGCTAGTTGTCAAGCGCTCAGTACGGCCGGTTACGAACATTTTTGTAGGTACATTCGTCTCACTTCGCTCCTCGCTAGGGGACTAGCTAGGATCTAGTTCTAGGCACTATGTAAGCCGTCAGTGCTTTTGCGGCTTATGCTTTACGACTAGCAAATATAAAACCTCAATTATCAAATGTCATTTTCTTTTAAGCTATCTGTATGAATATGAATGAAGCGGTCGTGGCATTTAAACTCTGCCATATTTTTATTTTACTCTTTGTTTAAACTTCTTAATCAACATTTATTTAGGTTATGTTTTCTTCAGTTTATTTGAATATTTTTTGTAAAATAAAATCAACACAATGGACAATGGCGCGATAGTAGAATATGAAACGTGTTGCATAGTTACTAATGCGTGTGGTTATACACTGAAGCAAGGAATTGTTGTTGTGGCAATTTCTACTATAGTAAGTATTCCGAATTGCTTTCATTTTGATAAATGTGCAGTCTGTTGAGTTCACGACATAATGAGTAGATAACTATATTTACATGGTGAGAGACAACATCTTTTTGAACGTGTTTATCTTTTTCTTCAAATTACCGTCACTAAAACCTTTGAGTTAAAACACACGCAGAGACGGAGCAACGAGCTTGACTCCTGTCGAAAGGTCTGGCCAACATTAGCAGACGGCAAATGTGTGGGGTGAGAAAGTCCTTTGCCTTGTGGTGGAACTGTACAGCATATATTGAGCCGCTGCCGATTCGGCGTCGTCGAGATACCCAAATCCTATCTCTTCTCTATACTATCCTACACAATCCTAATTCTCCTCCATATCTTCGTGAACGCTTTGAGTACTTTGTCCCGAGGGGTAAACCCTGTCGCACTTCCATTTCTCTTCTCCTTCGTACCCAACGTCACACTTCCAGCCGCCATAATGGCTCCTTCTCTGTTACTGCAGTGCGCCTCTGGAACCCTCTACCACATTCCCTACGCGACAGCCCTTCTCTAAATGTCTTCAAGAGGAAAATCAAGGATCATTTTCTTTCGGAATGACATAATATTAATATATATATACATATTTTGTGCTTATTTATGTATAATTTATATTAATATATTTTATATTATTCTAAAATTGTACCCTAGACTACTTCTCTTCTTCCTTTTGTAAACTCTCATTTGTATCACTCTAAGGTTTGCTGGTAGAAAACTCTTTTAGAGTTAAGCTCGCCTTTGTACATCAACTTTATAATCACTCAAGTTGTATATGTATTTCTTTTTTGTGATAATAATTTTGAATAAAATTTAATTTTAATTATTTTTAATTATAAATAAAATTTTTGATTATATATTTAGCTGGTTTTGTCATTGCCTTTTTTTTGCTTTTACCTGGAGAAATGCTCATGCATACTGCACCACCATGGGGAGATAGTGCAGTTATGTGGGACTCCAACACACTAAAACTCCACGGTGACCCCCTGTGCCGCTTATGGCGGGAACACGGGCACGCGTTAGCACTCAACGCGATCCCGCCGCGGCTGTCCGTCACCAGACCCTCCTCTGGGGAGTACCCCCCATCACCAGCGCACCAGAACACACTGTACGCCGTGACCACTCCAGGGACAAACCAGCATATGGGCGCCAGACGACCCCGTGTATGGCACCCTTGGGTGTTGTCATTGCCCGAAGTCATAAACTAGCTCAGCTCAGGTTAATGACTGTTGCTATAGCGAGAAACATATATTTAAACGGTTTTTAAATAATACAAGTTATTTTAAGAATAGTCTAAGAATGACAATAGAATTTTGCACTATTCAACAAACAGTTCTCTAGAACTCATTAAAAACTGTCTGTTACTGTATTTCTTTGTTGATTAAAATTTACTCAGAACGAAACGGTATAAGGCTCAGTTGAAGTATGTTTTTGCCATGCATTAATTTTCACAATGAACAGATTTATTTATTAGTTTATCCTCGCACTGGAACGCCTTGCAGCAATTACACCAATGTGAATGGAGCACAATCTCATAATAAACTCACTATAAGTCCAGGTTTCCTCACGGTGTTTTCCTTCACCGTTATCAGCGATGTCCAAGAAAAACTTAGAATGTAAATAATAAGATTGAAAAGTCACATCGGTACTTGCCCGCATCAGGTCTTAGCCACTGGGCCACAACGACCATCAGGTGTACTTTGAAGCGTTATAGGGTATCAAACATCAGGTTTTCCGTAGAACTCCAATAACATTATTATCATGAAATGAAAATACAATAACATTGACCGATTTCATGGAAAAGCATTAATTATTGTTATTTCCTTTTATCCTACGTCACCTGCCCACAGCCGATAAATGACTGTCACTGTTTTCGCAAATTTTACCTCATATCGTTATTGTGGGTTTTTGTTTGTTTCAAACCATCGCAATGCTTTTAGGGAATGTTGAAGTTTAGCAGAGTAATATAAAAACAAACGGTAGGAATTGATATGCTAAGCGCAAATGTCGAGCGGCGATTCTGAGTTTGATCTCTAAGTCGGACGAAGTTATCCTGTCATCTTACAAGTAGCCAAAAATTTACCCAGTGGCGTAGCGAGGTTTTCTGCCTTCTGGGGTTGAGGAAAATTTCGCTGTGCCCTGATTTAGATATTGCAATTTAAAAAACTAAAATATCCAGTAACTAGTGACGGGTAGTAGAGCATATTATGCCTATACGTTTTTTTTCTTAAAATAAGTACTTATCTTCCACACAAAAAAACAAAAATGCTACCTTGCGAAGGGCGCGGCGCGGGGGTGGGCGCATGCATCAAGCAACTCCCGTCACTGGTGTGAGACTCTCGAATTTTTCTTCGTATTTTTTTTTTGCTCCAACTCCTAAGATATTCATTTAAATTGTATGGTGGAAAGGATTATCATAATGTGCATAAAATACTTGAGGTAACTAATGTATTTAATTTGATAAGGATTAATGCTTTCCAACTACCGCATTGTACGAGACCATTTTTTTTAAAGTTATAATGGGTATCCTTAAAAGATAGAATATTATGCCATCGCCGATTTTTCCGTAGACCTATAAAAGGGGAATATGCCACCATACATTGTTTTGTTATATTTCAAAGGAATTAGGCAGCGTTTTCGATAAAAGCTCCCAGGCGGCTTGATTTTTGCCGACATTTTCAACAATTATCGTTATATTTCAAACAATTTACACAAAACCTTAATAAATTGAACACTTAAACCTTCCTTATGAATCATTCTGCCTATTGGTGAAAACCGCATGAAAATCCGTTCAATAGTTTTAGATTTTATCGCGAACAGACAGACAGAAAGACAGACGCGGCGGGGGCCTCTGTTTTATAATATGTAGTGATGAATTTGCAGGTGTTACTATACAATATTAGACACTATTTTTATAGAAATATTTTTCGCTGAATGTTATCTACTCATAAACAAGTCAAGCACTGAATAGAATGCGGGGAATCCCTGCAAGTCAAAAGACTGCAAGATCACTACAACGAGCAAGATGTAGTTAATTTAATTTCGTTTCAGGAATGGTAATTCCCGGCTTCGTCACAATAAGTATTGAGTAATGAAAAATTCCGTGCACATTTCAATCATCCCAAATTTACAGGTGCGACGAAAATATGAAACGAAACGGTATTTTTTTTTACAAGATATTAATTAAAATGAATAAAGAGTCATTTTTATTTTCAAATACCAGTTACACAATTTTAAAAATGTCTTAAAAAACAAATGTTCTAAATAAAAAAACTTATTAACAAAAAAAAAACAAACCGACTTCAAAAAACACACACAAAGTGAAAAATAACTTTCTTTTCCGAAGTCGGTGTCTTTGGTACCTATTGTTTTCCGTGTTTCAACATGATGACTCATGACGATTCCAATAAGCCCAAACACGACTAGGATACATTGTTTTATTTCGGAGTTCCAGTGCCTACCTGCCGGCTTCATCATCAGATCAGTTTGATGATACCATTTTATTTATTTATTAAACTTTATGCACAAGTACAAAGTATTCCAAATATGCTGCCTTTCCTATACTATTTATTTATAACTATTAGCTTCAGCATTCAGTCATTTAACTATTCGAGATATCGTAGATCCGTGACATACTTAGCATTAAGGAGTTCCATTGGCCATCTGTGGTCTTCTTCACCAGTTCCACTTCACCAAATGTTACTTTCTGAGTGCAATAATTGCATTGTTGATGAAAATGCCAAAATCGCTATATGTATGCCTATAATATTTGACGAGTTCCCTCGATTTCTCCAAGATCCCATCATCAGATCCTGACTGATGACTATGGGACCAAATGGGAAGAAGAAACAAAAGAAGAATTTTTCAAATCGGTCCAGGCGTCTTTGAGTAATCAGTGTACATACATAAAGAAACAAAATACCAATCGAATTGATAACCGCCTCCTTTTTGGGAAGTCGTTTAAAAATCATAAGATATTATTACTTATTGTGAAATTTTACCGCCCCCTAAAAGAGACGGTCGGGGCGGGCTACCCCAGGCCTTTTTGTGAAACCACTTTACTGCAGGCGTGATAGAATGTAGAGGTATGTATTGATGTCAATGTTGATGATGCCTCGCCAATAAACTCATTTTTCTTTCTTTTTTTTGTCGTTGGTTTTGTAGTAGCAATCACTGCTGCTAAGCTGGAGGGCTTTTACATGGTCAAACAAAATGAAATGTGTGTTCACTACAGGTACAGTTCTGGCCATGCCTTCGGATATTTCAGGCGCGATTTTTTTTTCCTTTTCTATGGTTCATCTATAGGATGGACTCTAATCTTATTACAATCTTGCTTTATAAATAGACTAATAAGTAATTTAATTATAACCTAAACTATTACATTGTCTTTACTAAGAATGTGTCCAATAGCACCTTTCTTATTGTCTCTATTTAATTTTGATATTTTATAAAATTATAAACACTTATTCGAACGGTTTTGTTCTTTTTGGTCTTCTCGTTATGTTGGTGTGGTCGAGAAGCTGGATTGTCTCGCGCGACGTTCATATGCTGATGAAGTCTCTTGTCGTAAGCTTCTCCAAATTTCTGGATTACTTTTTCGATGAACTCAACTTTTCGGCCTGGATGGAGGTCATCATTTACAATTTTCCTTAGCACTTTGTTCTGGAATCGTTACATAATTAATATATTGCTATGTTAGGTGCAGCTGAATACCATAACTCCAAACTGGCACCAGGACTTGTTTGTATAGTAACAAGTTGTTTCGCACAGACAGCATGGAGTTTCTTCCAAGCAGCCAATACATTACTTTATATCGAAGGTCGAGTTCATCTTGTTTCTTCTTGACGTGAGCATTCCCAGTGTTACTTTGCGTCAAGGGTCATATCGAGATATTTGTATTCTCGTATGGAACTTGTTTATTATTACTTATGTTCTGAGTGTAAATTATTTTCAGATAATATCAATAGTGACGCTGTTTCCCTCGATGATCTACCTTCACACGATGTCGTCAAAGCGCCCGTACAACTCGCAGCCCGTGCAGGCTATCAACCTGATTTTCGCTCTCGTCTGCACAAGCACTGCTTTGTACGAGATCATTATATCGATCGCAATGCTGTGGTTTTTACGACGGGTAATTATTTTATTTCTTTGGCGATATCGTTCATTGCCCTTTCTCTTAAGAAATACCTATAAGGACAATTTTATGGAGCAATTATTGGCAATTGTGGTTAAATATGATGACCCGGCAACTACCAAAAATGTATGGCAATGGTATTAAACAAAGATTGTTTAGAAATGTCCAAGAATTTCCCAATTTTAGTGGCCTATATAAGAACACTGTTACGGTTTTTCGTAAAAACTCGTTTATAAACTATGGCTCGTAGATTCAGGTAGTCCTTTCCGTTTTTGCATTTAAAGAAGTCAATAAAAATAACTTGGTCCATGATCTCTATTGCCAATGTAAAACAAAGTAGCAAAGTTTATTATAAAAATCGAACTGTCAAATGATGGTATTTAATCATTAAGGCCTAGAATATCTGCAATACCAGAGGCATCGAAATGCGTCATGAACCCAAAAACAGAGCCAAAATGTCTCTTGCATCGTCATATCCTACAATCTGTGACACAGTCACAAAGCTTCACAGCAAAAATATATATGGTGGTAGGTAGATATAACTTCTCCGGAAGAGTACGTCTGCAAAGATCTCTATTACCACCTCATCTGCTGCAGCTTTTTCCCAACAATGTTAAGGTCAAATCTAATAAAGAAAATAAAAATAAAATTGACGAGTGAGAGAGAGGGAATGAGAAGTGCTCAAAAGGAGGCCTGTGTTCCAGCAGTGGGAACATTAAAAGGCTGATGATGATGGTGATGATCAACTCTATTCTTCAGAAAAGATTGGTGTTCCTGCTAACGCTGTGGTATGGGTCTAACGTAGTTCTCTTGACGATATTCTGTTTCTTGATCGTGGGAAGGACCGCCGTTTACTTTAACTTCAAAGAATACGTACACGCCGTGTTTACCTTCATCTTCGGAATCATCTATGAAGGTACCTTGAACTACTTTTAATAACTTCAATAACTTATCGTAGGCACATGCCTTGGTTGTCAGCTTTTATCCTTTTCCACGTAATTGGCTATTCCATTGTACATAGCTCATCTTTCTGATTATCTCCTTGACAATCCAAAACTAAATGATTTAGATAAAGTTCGGGTCAAATCACTACGCCACTGCCGCGGCCGCTACGATCGAAGTGTTTTGATTACGATGCGTAAGCGATGCGTATTACAAGACACTTAAACCCTCATTCCGCGAGTTTTCAGTGTCGCCACGTCATTCTAATAAGTATAGAATCACTTTCTATGTTTTCAGTGGTTTTCACGTATTTCTGTATGATCGTCTCCAGTTATGAAAGTTCACTGGACCCCGCAACAATATGTTTTTAGAAACTGTAATGGTGCGTACTAACGCCTGTGACGGAGACCGCCTGGTAATGATTTTTTTGCCTTAGCAGACTACTGCATAAACTACTGTATTTAAAACGACAACAGTCGCCAACGAGCTTGAGCTTGATAAAACGCGCACTCGTTTCATACCCGAGTGACAGATTTTTGTACTTGCCTTATTAATGATACTATGACTTTAAAAAAAAGCCTTAAATCAAAATGTAGATACTTAAATTGTCTTTGAGATGGTGTCAATTTCATTTAAATTATACTGGCGGTTTTGGCGCGAGTCGTGTTTTTGTCCTTGTTAGACATAACTTAACAAATTATTACCTACCTATGTTATAAGAATAAAACTCAAAATTTTCTTATATCAAATTATTAAGAAAATGGTCTAATGTAAACACGTATTTTTTCCAAAAAAATTACGACTAGCTGTTCAGACGTTATTCTCATTTTAAAATTAGCTACTGAGGGGGAATATGCGCCTTAATTGGTGCAGCGCTTAGGAACATCTTATCACGAATTTTAGTGTCACGGCGTGTGTGACGTTCTGTTTGGAAGTCTAGCTTTACTGTAACGTAAGATGGGCGCTTCGAAAACAAGGTTCTTTGCATTGCATAGCGCGCCGCTCTTTATGTATGAGATTTTCTAACTGAGTTGTCATTTGTGGCATTGGGTATATCAGATCGGTGTACTTATACGGTTTACCTAAACAGTTAACAAGGTGCATGTCATTCGCACTGGTTCCTGACTGTGTACATCAGGAACAATCAGTACACAATCTAGCTGACTGTAATACGCGTTAAGATTTTTTGATAGTAGGTTTTTTATTGGAATAAATCAATTTAGTTTTTGTTATTAAACATTGATTTATATAACATGTTCTTGTCCTCTTATACTGAGATCCCACTGAAAAAATCTACAGGTGCTCGTATTTTGTTTTTGATGAAACTTGATTTTATTCAGAGTTGCCCGGCCGCATCTTAACGTAACTACTTTATTCTTGTTTTTTTTTTTTTTTTGATGGCTCCTTCACTAGGAACTTCTTCTGTATCGTAGGTACGCATGCCACATCAATTAGCATTTTGCTGTATTTTATAGGTTGTCAGGTAATGCAGGTAAACTGGCAACCCACAGCTTCCGCTTAGCTGAGAGAAAGAAAGAAAAAAGCATTTATTGCCAACTTTAACAGAACACGAACAAACAAAAATTAGCTCTGAGGCACAATATTATTTCAGTATGGCAAAAGGAACGGGCTCAGCATATGCTGAACAGTGTAAAGCATGGCTATTACGCTGGTCAACGCTGATTTATAGTCCGCCCCCTTTCTCACAACATTTTCACTACATTATAGTGATCACTTAATGAATAAATACCTTATCCACCCCAAATATAAAATTATACCAACATAACCTTTTTTTTTTGTTGTCTACGAATAATAACAACAAATATACAGTAACAATAAAAAAAAAATGCACACAAAATAAAAAAGAATTATAAATGTCAATCGCAAATAATAAGTAATAAAAAGAAAATCCAATAAAAAATAATATTTAAAAAAAAACCAGTAAAAATTCCAATAAAAAATTAAATTAAATAGAAATATATATAAGCCACTAAAACATCCATTAAAAATAATTACAGAGAGCTGGCAACCTTATTTTTTCCTATTTTCTATACCAGTTTCTTTCAAATGACGTCAAACATAAATGACGTAAATTTATTTAATTAAGGTTATTGCGGCTAGATATTTCCAGGCAACCCTGCAGCAATCTATTCTTCTATCAAGTATCATTCATGAACATTAAGTTTAATCAAAAAGCCCAATTCCTGAAGATTTCTGTAGGAGGATTTTAGGCTATCTGGCTCTTGTACTTAGAGGATATTACTTGACATACATTTATAATTGTTCTCATTCGTTTGTTTGTTGTTATTTCGTTTTGTTTTGTTCATTGTTCGTTGTTGTACTTCTTGCTTTTGACATTTTAATGTATATCTAGATTAGGTCGATAGGTGAACGAAGCGTTCATTGTAATAACATATAATATCAATTTGTAATCTTTACCTTTTAATAAAACTTATTTTCACGTTTCCAAATATGTATGTTTTCTTTGATACGAAATCGGCAGAGAGATTAATTAAATTATATCATTCAAACGTTAATGAAGAACATCTTTATTTAAAGATATATAAAGCATAAGTCGTTTATTATTAAAGTAAATACGGAGTTTATCCCCTCCGCAAACTTGAGTTGAAAGTGAATCGTCTTCCTAAATGATCAAAGACTTAAACGAACTGTATAATCTTTTCATTATTCAATTACGTAAGTATCGACCAGTTTTCTAAAGGAAGTTCCGCGGAAGTTTGTGAAGAGGAAGACATTCGAAAGTCACTCAGAAGTTGCTTGTTTTGTAAATGATTTTTTACAAAATCTACTTAGGCTACAGAAAAAAAATGTACATAAGTTGTTTTTGTTTCCGAAACACTTTATAGAAAAAAAATCTCTGTATAAATGACCGGCAAGTCTGTAATGTTCAACATATTATTTTCTTACCAACTTACCAAAAAGGAAGAGGTTCTATGTTCAACTTCAGATTTTTTTTTTGTTTATTTTCACCGATATCGCCGTCAATTGTGGACCGATTATGAAAAAATCTTTTTTGTTGAATGAGTTTGTTCCGAAATTAGTCCCATTTTAATTTGGTGAAGATCTGATGAAGAACTTCGAAGATATACGACAGAACTCTTCAATAAATAACGGAAAATCTCTCGGGATTGCTGCAATCGCATGTCTGTTTATTGATTATACCATTTCATAACATAACATCACGCCAGTACTCTCTTAAAGGATACGCAAATCTCTCATTTCACCGGTTATGTTCAAGTTTTATGATATTCAGGTTATTTATTCTGGCGTTAAGGTATCTTACTAAACAACTTGCCTATTAGGTAGGTACAGCTAAAAGGTGAACTATAAAAAAAACCGGCCAAGTGCGAGTCGGACTCGCGCACCGAGGGTTCCGTACAAACCTGCAAGGTTTACAAAGTTCGTTCATTACGACAATCGAGTCATAACTATGGTAATCTTATTGCAAAATGAAATTCATAACATTACAATTTAAGGTTTTCGGAATTTTTCCTTTATGTGTGCTATAAAACGTTGCTTCATGCCAAATTTCAAGATTCTAGGTCGACTGGAAGTACCCTTTAGGTTTTGATTCCCTTGCGAGTACTTGCGAGTTTCAAAATATGCAGCTTAAATTGCTGTTTCTTTTGATTGCGTTGACATAGAAGTTTGATTTTGTTACAGCTTAAAGGTATTATAGACCTGAGTATTTGGTATGAATTTCAATTTAATACCTCTACGTGTTTATGAGGAAATGGGTAGTAAGGTTAAAATTATTAAAAAAAAATATATTATGTGATGTAACTAAAAATTTATGGTTTTCGTAATTTTTCCTTTATCTATGCTATAAGACGTTGCTTCGTACCAAATTTCAAGATTCTGAGTTCACGGGAAGCACCCTGTAGGTTTTGATTCCCTTGCAAGTGTCGAAAATTTGCGGCATAAACGGCTGTATCTTTTGATTGCGTTGGCTTAGAAGTTTGATTTTTTCACAGCTTCAAGGGACAGTAGACCTGAGTAATGGATATAAATTTCAGCTTCATACCTCCACGCGTTCCTGAGAAAAAGGGTCTTGACAGACGGACGGACGGACAGACGGACAACAAAGTGATCCTATAAGGGTTCCGTTTTTTCCTTTTGAGGTACGGAACCCTAAAAATACAAAAAGTAAGTGTCCATATCGCAAATTGTAGCTACGAAAGGCACCGACTTCCAAATATAAAGTTATTCTTCACTTTGTAGTTTTCTTATTTGGAAGTCGGTAGTATTTTTGGTAAAAAAGTTTTTTATTTATTATTAGATACTTGCCAACGTAATGCGGTATAATTTATAACAACAATGAATCATTTTCATAATCTTAATGCATAACTTGGTTGTGAGCGCGCTTTAGGTAATGAATTATGTCATTTCCAACAAGAATGATGTAAGCATTATTTGGAATTATTTACTGATTTAAAATCCGTTGAGTTTCATGCACGTTCTTCTCCATAGAGATCTATCTACTCTTTGGAATGTGCAACGAGCTTCGTCTTTTGGACTAAACGCCTCCCTGACAGTTTAAATGTGCCTGTAATTAATTGAAATAAAAGATTTGAGTTTGAGACACGGCCTTAAGGCAGATTCTAATTAATATGTCCAATATTTATGTTAATTTTGCAAGGCATCTCTTCAATTTTAGTGAATGAAATTATTGCGTTGTCCCACGGAAACCGTATATTTTTGCGGGATAAAAAGTAGCATATGTGCTATTCCAGACTATAATCTATCTCTGTGCAAAATTTCATCACGTCCCCACTTTTCTGACCCATTCATCCGTTCTGGCTTGATTGAGAACTAAACAAACATCCATCCAAACTTTCGCATTTATAATATTAGTAAGATTTTTCTATATAATTAGGTAAAGGAGAATGCTCATGGACAGTACTTTAAAAATAATAATTGTGTCACAATCATTTCTGGACAATAAATAAAACGAAAATATTTCAAGTATTTCAACTTCTTCTCAAAAAGATGCCTAGTGGGTTCATTTTCTTGAATTAATAAGTATTTTACTTCCGTTTCACAGTTGAAAGATATTCCGCCATTTATGTTAGGGTTGAGGCATGTTGACATGATCTGACATCGATAAATCGCAGAATCTTTTTTTTATAATCTACCTGAAAGACTGAATCGATCCAAGGATCTCCTGTATCGAACCGATTCGCCTCTTTAATGTTAAGAACTATTTGATTTTGAAATTGGTGTGGTTTACTAGTTTAATGCAAACCAGGATAACAAATGAATCAGTTTTTTAGAAATCTATTATATTACCGATTTGGTAACATGCCTTAACATTTTATTTGACAGTGACAATAGTCGTCTATTCATTTGATTTGTTTGTATGTTTTGTTGCGTGGAGTTGAGTTTTTCGTCGCCCCGTTACTAAATACTTACCAATACAACACCGCCGTGTGATTGTGAAAATAATGCTTAATAAGACAAGACTTTATATAATTTGTGATTTTCGACATGGCTACGGCTCGAAGTTGGTGACTCAATTGTTCTTTGAAATTGCCTGATAATATACCGGTAAGTAAGAATAACATTATATATCTTACCAGCACTTGAACAAATGACTAGATAGATAGAAGAGGGACTCCCTTTTCCGCACTTAGACTCCCATTTGGTCCGTTGTGCGTGGGGTTACCGGCTAAAGTAGCCAGCCTAGCTCCGTCCAGAAGCACAGAAGCTTCCTGGGGGCTTCACAGGCTTCGCGGAGCGACCTCACCGTTCCGAGGATTTCTTCACGTTGGGAAACCACGGCCTCGCAGTCCAGGATGACATGGGCAGCTGATTCCTCGGCGTTAAAACAGCCCCTGCAAAGTGGGCTGTCTGTGGCGCCTATGTTAAAAAGATGTTTGTTAAGAGGGGTATGACCCGTAATTGTCCCTATGACTGTCTGAGGTTATTTCTACTTAGGCTAAGAAGTTTTTTGGTTAATCGCGGGTTTACATTCGGTAGGGCTGTTCTTGACTGTCTACAGTCTGTAGCCCGTGACCATCTGTTGTTATGCAGTTCGATAGATCTTTGGCAGATCCATGCACGAATTTGTGAGAATGGCAGGGGGAGTAGTGGGTACGGGCCTAGCACTATCATCTCAGAACCCCTCCTTGCAAGTTCATCCGCGGCATCGTTGCCTAAAGACCCACTATGTCCCTTGATCCACTGTAGGGTGATTCGATTGGATGTCGATATACTCTCCAGGGCAAGGTGGCATTCAAAGATTAATTTGCTGTTGGTTTGTTTGTTTTCTAGGGCTTTGAGCACTGCCAGACTATCGGATAGGAATCTGATTCCATAGTTATGGATACCTAAACGCTTTACAGCAGTAGCGACGAACAAATGACTAACGAATGCAAATCTTAAATTTGCTTGCATATAGTCCATATTGCTGTGACTCTAAAATAACCTAAAAAGGAACATATTTTGTTCAATATCTTTTAACTCCCGCAATGAAAATTTACTAAAGTTGGTACGTGTAATTAATTAAGGTAACATAATCAAATAAAGGTGCTTTTTATCAGGACACGAAAATGTTCAATTCTCCATAATAAATGGGCATTCTCCTTTCTGAACAACAAAACCTGAACAGTCAAATCACATGCAAGCATTCTAAACATGCATAGTTAGCTATGCGTCCCTCCAGCAAACCATTTAGCAAATCATCTATCGATTTCAGATTCGGTGCCAAACTGCATCGGACCTACTGGCTTTTCATAACTAACCTTTTGTCTTATAGTCTCTTGGAGTGGCGATACTTAAACGTACGTTTGGCGCACCCTGAGCCAGTCCCACTGACATTTTCCTGACGGTAGTCGTATCCTTTCTTCTAATAGGTATGTTTTAAAAATGTTAATGTCTGTATACTTGTTAATCAATTACGCTCCAAGAGCTGAACGGATTTGAAATACATTTGAAACACAAATAGTGCATAGCCTTGATTAAGATATACCTACCTAAGATACTTTTTGACTCGCCTATAATTTTCACCCGGACGAAGACGCTTGCAGAAGTAAGTATGGTGGTAAAAGAACTGTATTCATATAGAACATTAGTATTCCTAAGCAAGGCCAAGTATGGATAGCACTGCGCAGAGTAGGAAAAATACAAACCATGTGGATAGAAATGTTAGCACGAGGCATGTATCTCTCATTTATAGTTCCACCCCGTTCATCTTCAACTCAGGACATCCGTGCCTTCCATTGCTTCCGCACCATTTAACCCGAAACTACTTAAAGATGTTTCTGGAAGCAATGCCCCGCGGAATGTCATAGCATCACGTTCAGCAATAAGTAATTGTAGTCCGTCGTTCTCGTAATCCAAGCTGGAGCGAATTTGGCAGCGGCAAGATAGTGTGGCTGCCAAACACGCTATTAACTTTAATAACTGAAATAATGGGCAGAATGTTTTGGAGTTGAGGTAATGATAATTTGGATGTTTCTTTTAAAAACACACACACACACAATCACAAACTTTCGCCTTTATAATATTAGTGTGATACTCGTAAAATCGTCACAATTATTATTTAAGAAGTCCGTTGACGTTTCTCCCACGGTATAAACGTAAAAAAAATTGCATGCGATTTAAACCTACAACAAATAAAATTATATAAAAAAAACATCAAATATCAAAATAAAATTAAAAAATAAGTAGAAAATTAAGTTTAAATCATTAAAAATTAAATAATTAAAATAACACAATGAATACCAAATAAAAAAACACAGTTCAATAACAAGTTAATAAACTTCCAATACAAAGCCTTAAAGTCACAAAATAAAAAATCAAAAAGAGCATGTCATGATAAATAAAATTAAAAATATTAATAAAAAACCATTAAAAACATGTCAAGTTAAATTAAAATATTATAAACCATTCAAATTCATTAAAATTTATGTCAAGTTATATATTATTATCATTAAAACCGAATTGAATCATTATAATTACCACTAAGTGTTTCAAGTACTTTTTTTTTAATTTACCAGCAGAATGTGCGAACATATCAATATGATGAAAGTTCTCGCTAAAGTTACTAGTAAGTCGACGCAGAGGCGCCTACACACCCGCGTTAGTGCGACAAAAGGTCACTGCAAACGGGCTGTGTAACTTATCTTATTGCAGATATCAATACAGTCATAAACACCGCTACATAAATCGAACAATAATACCATCTCCAGGAGAGCGCGTCTTGATTTTAATCCAAGCAATTTATACGAAAGCAGTAAATCATCATAAGAACATTAATTTTTCAAAAAATAGAAACTTGCCACGTAAGAAATTGAAAAATCAAATTCATAATCCTAATTAATTACTATGTTACCCATACACTGTAACAACGAGTATCATTAGCAAGCATCAAGTTGAATTATTATTAAGTATTTTTATAGCTGTCAAAACGGGCCTTTTATTTTTTGACAACTTTAGTGTGACTGGCTTGGACCACCTCGTTAGACCCGTGATCGTAAGCAGGATTATGAAGTTCTGGGTTCGATTCCTTGGACAGACAAACTATCAATAGGGTTTCTATTTGGAATGTTTCAGTAGTAGAGTAGAGTCTGGATTGGTATTTGCTTGGTTAATAAAGACTCGCCCCATATTATATAGAAAGAAGAAAGAAAGAAAGAAAAAGTATTTAATTGTCACAAAACGACATACAATATAAATATATGCTTATGCTAAACCCTTAACAGTAGTATTAGTAGTACTTAAAGTAAGTTAGTAAAGATGAGAAATAAATAAAATAATAATACCATTTACTACCTACATTTTGAATAAAACAGAAAAGAAATAGGGTGAAAAAGATGCCAGGCAGATGCATGTCGTGATTGTGGCAAAAAGGCTTCCACTCAGCATAATGCTGTACCGTGGGGGATCCACAGCACGGCGCTGATTTTCAGTGGTCGCCTAGGAAGTGACGTACGGAAACCAAATTTGTTGTGTATGTAAAAATAGATACAAAGAACATAAAATAAATACAGTAAGATTTAAATACAGTATGATAAAAATAAACCACCCAAAATTATGATGTGACCAAAACCATCCCGCTTTTGGTTTTGTATGTTAAATTCTTATCAAAAACATAAAACTAATACCCGCAAAAACACAGGCACACTCCATGTTTTGTCTCGCTTCCACACCGCACTCGCTTGGCGCTGTTTATTGTATAGCCTTATTTTGAGAGCCTTCGTGACGTCGTGCACGAGCGAGCGTGCTGCGCGTCGTCCGGGCGCGCGTTATTTAGACGCGCGCCGGCCGGAGCGCTGTGAGGTCAAGCGGCGCCCGAGTCCTGGGATAAAACACAACTGGCAAAATGTAGGTGTGTATTATAGAAACACCTCTGCATAACCTTTCAATGAATACAACCTTATTCCATTTATTTATTATATATACATACTTTAACGAAAAAAAAACATTCAAATATACAAAAATAGTTTCCCACCGGTATCGGGAACAGGGTCCAAGCTACCAGTGGCCAGGGCTCCTGGGAGAGGAACCTCCTGACTATACGTCCTGTGTCCAGGAGTACCGCTTTTTGGATTAAGCCTTGATCCAGCTGCTTAACGAGAGCCTCCTCAGATGTTCGTCGAGAATATTGGCTCTTATACCATTGGCCGTCACGACTATCGGCACAATGACTGCTGTATTTACATCAAACATGTCGACAACCTCGCGAGCCAGATCAAGTTACTTACTTTTCTTAACTCTCTCAACCTTCACGACTTTCGCGTCATGAGGGACCCCTATATCAACAATTATTGCGTGACGCTCTAGTCGGTCTATCACCAATATGTCAGGCTTATTGGCAACAATATTCCTGTCAGTGGTGATAGACCGATCCGCATACAACATGACATTGCCATTTTCAGGAACTGAGTCGGGCACATACTTACTTATAGTAAAGCGCTTCCAATTCCACAAGATTGCATTTAAGAGCAAGTAGAGAGATAATTCTGGCTACTTGATTGTGTCTATGCAAATAGTCACCGTTGGCTAGACTAGAACAACCGGCTATAATGTGACGGATTGATTCCCCCGGTCGGTGACATGCCCGACAGATGTCAACCGTGCCGTCCTTCACAATGTATTTCCGGTAGTTGTTCGTTATCATAACTTCGTCCATAATCGCAAAGACAAAACCTCCGGTGTCCCCGAAAAGGTCACCAAATCGCAGCCAGGCCACGGACGCTAATAGATCTACATCGGGTCCATGTAGGACCTGGTTGAAGCGTCCGTGAAGCTCTTTGGTCTGCCATATCTCCCTGCGGTCATTAGTATCTAATACTATAGGTTTACGCCAATTTTCGTTAGCCAAGGAGAGCGGGGTAAGGCCCTTGTCCACCTCTACCACATCTCGATGCATACCCACGTCGGCGGCCTGGAAGTATTCTCTAAGTCTGCATACCTCGTGGTTGTGTAGGATCTTTGCACTTAAAAAGCCATGACCCCCGCACTTCCACGGGATATACTGTCTCATAACCGATGACCGTGGGTGATGCATACGATTCGCGGTAAGCAATGTGCGGATAAGAATGTGCCTATCCAGGGTGTCGATTTCTGTCTGAGTCCATTTAAGTATGCCGAAAGAGTACATCAATCGGCATGACCCAGCCGTTGAAGGCGAGCACCTTGTTACCGCTTGATAAAAGACTATTTAGTGCTTTTTTCAGGCGGCCAAAGAAGCGTTCCTTCAACGCCTGTTTCACGTCAGTACCATTGATACCTATTGCTTCCGACATACCCAATTATTATTATTATTTATTTATTTCAATCAACTTTGGTTCAAACAGTTAAACTAAATTAAAAATTATTATTATTAATCTTATTAAAGAATTAGGTACGTTTAAATTGAAAATTATATCTTAATTATATTACATAAACAAAATTAAAAAAAAATCTTAAAGTTAGTCAGTACGTGAACCATGCGTTCGTATATGCGTGATCCTGTGTTCTTGGTTTAGAACATACAGAGTCCAAACAAAACTGTCAGTGGCGTAATTCTAGGTTACATTCAAAAGCCAGAGATGGATCATGTTAACTGATTCGATTACATGTCCCGTGGAATGAACACTGACTCTACAAAGGAATATTTTTGTCACAGATAATATCATACTACAGCCTTTGTGCAACTATGCAGTCACAGACGAATATTGTAAAACAAAGCTTGACGAATTTATATGGAAAGACGTAAGAATTGTCGAATTTCCAAAACTCATGGAACCAAAGATAGGTAGTATTTTTGGTCAGTGACTGTTTGTGTATCTATTCTTTATATTGACCAAGGTTAATTTTGCCAAGTTTGTGAGCCATGAAAGATTGAGGGTGCGTACACACGAGCGCGATCTTTTTCGTTTTTCCGTGTGACATCGTACTCGTCGCTCATGCACCGTTCTTTTCTCATAGTATTTGGAATTTTTACTTTATACGTCTTGTCACAACGTACAATGCTTAGTGATCAAGCTCACCGCATACACTCAGCGCATGCGCGTGAATAGCAAAAAACACACGTCGCGCGGTCGCAATCCCAATGCGTACTTATGGTTCACGGTCAAGATGCCGTCAAGGTTCATTGAGTAGTTATAGTTAACGAGAAAAGCGGTATCTCTAAGTGTCACCACCGCTCTTCATCATTATCTATAGTTCTATACTATATTATAAAAAGGTAAAGTTTGTGAGGTTGTCGGGGTGATCTCTGGATCTTCGAAACGGATTTAGATGAAATTTGGCATGGAGATAGTCTGAGACGCTGGGAAGGACAAATGATAGTTTGTATTCTCTTGGGATGACAAAACACTTTTACACGGGTGAAGCCGCGAGCAGAAGTTAGTGTTTTATAAACCCGAATCCATGTTAGCTCTGGTATTAAACTAATAGACACAACACTAAAAATCAGGTGAACTTCTAATCTCAAACAGAACAGCAGAACAAATTCCGGTCTTAATATAACCATAACTCGCGTGATGATACATCCAGCGGCTGCAGCGCTTAATCTCAAAGCGTAGTGTAATCAACGCTAGAACGCTGGAAGCTTGAGGCGTGCGTATTTGGCAACGACATTCTATCTCAGCTCAATGCATCAGCCGAGCGGCAAGCAATTAGTTCGGGCCGCGAAATACGAGGGAAGCGGGGAATGTAATGTTAATCTTGTTAATTTTCAGTTTCCGTACTATACTAATGACAAAGACCTCCTTTATACGGGCAAAGGGGCCTCCAAACAAAGTAAATTCTAAAAGTGATAACGATAAAAAGTTCAAAATTTATAAAAATTGCAATCGAATTCTGAAACTTTTGCAATGTTAATTGCTGATAGAATATCATTCTGTCTAAAATCTAGAGCAGGGGTCACCAAATGGCGAACCGCGGTCCGGATCCGGACCGCCGACCTATTTTGTGTGTGTGTTATAGTACAATGTTATTATTTAAGACCCTTTTTTGTGTGATATCATCCAACGACTTCGCCCGCTCTGGGTGAGGCGTTTCAGACTTTTACTGACTAAAACCCACCCGTGTTCCTTCAGTTGCTTGATCCAGAGCCGCGGTTACTCTTAGGATAGATGGACCCCGTTTGCCGCACTTAGACTTCCATTTGATCCATTGTACGTGCAGGCCTCCATTCTGTGAGAGAGGGATGGAATGGGCCGTAATCCACCACGCGCGGGCCCATTGCAGTTTGGTTGATATCACATGTCTTCGAATTTTTGGTTCTAAGACATGCCGGATTCCCGATTCCTTATTATAATAGTTCATTTTTGCCAGAAGGTACAACAGTAAGAGTCCCATAGCCTTCAATAGCTCTGATTTTCTAATACTTTCAGAATGTTATATTTTGTTCTGGAAGACATCAGAATATCAGATAGCGTACAGACGTTCGTAAGACGCTCCTTAATAATTTTTATTAATTTCTTACCGAACTTCAGATCAGGTTTGCAATTATTTCTGTTACCACTAGGAATTATTAAAGCCTAAGAAGATCTTGAATTAAAAGCCAAGAAATAAGTGCTCAGAAAAATCGGCCACTCCGACCTCCAACAAGGAAAGCCAAATAAAAACTACAACTATCGTCAATTCGTGGTGCACTCATAAAAAGCCCTTAAAGTTAATACAGCAGTAAAGCGTGACGTCACAGATTGGACGTTTCCCTTATGACGTCATTACCGTTACGTTAGTAGATGCTTGTAGCAGCGGCGTTACGAGCAATCTAACGCGGATGAGGTAATTTCAGGGTTGTCAGCTGCGAAATTGGTGTCGAATTTTTGGCTTCGGATTTTCAATTTGAAAGCCATTGTGTTCTTGTTTTTGTTATTGAAAAGTAATGGCAGTATAATAAGTGGGGAAAGTTTGATGTATTGGTGAATTAAAACATTTTTTGGGTGGGAAATTCATCAATGTTAATAGCCATTGAAAAACAAGGTGTTGTTTTTAACCGACTTTCCAAAAAGGAGGAGGTTCTATGTTCGACTTCGAGTTGTTTTTTTTTTGTTTATTTTCACCGATATTTCCGTCAATTGTGGATCGATTTTGAAAATTCTTTTTGTTTGTTAGAGTATGTATCGAATTTGGTCCCATTTTAATTTGGTGAAGATCTGATGAAGAATTTTGGCGATATACAACATAACTCTTCAATAAATAACGGCAAATCTCTCGGGATTGAAGCAATCGCTAGTCTGTTTATTGATTATACCATTTCATAACATAACATCACGCCAGTACGCTCTTAAGGGATACGCAGATCTCTCATTTCACCGATTATGTTCAAGTTTCATGATGATTTATCTATTCTGTCGTTAAGGTTACTAACTAAACAACTTGCCTATTAGGTAGGAGCAACTAAAAAGTGAAAAAATAAAAACTTTTTACAAAAAAATACTACCGACTTCCAAATAAGAAAACTACAGAGTGAAAAATAACTTCGTTTATGGAAGTCGGTGTACATAACGAAAAAAAAAATGCTACCTTCGAAAGACACCGAATTCCATAAACAAAGTGATTTTTCACTTTGTAGTTTTCTTAGTTGGAAGTCGGTAGTATTTTTTTGTAAAAAAGATTTTTATTTAATATCATGACTTGAAAATTATAGAGAACTTTTCACTCCATCCTCTAGGTATATTGCAGGTTTTGAGTCTAGCTCATTTAAATTATTCGAGAAATGCACTGAGTTCTTCAAAAAGCTTGTCGTGATATTCACCTCCCCTGTAAGAAAAAAAATCTTTATCAGGGTCTTTATTGGGACAGACTGCGTGCAAAAAGCGGAGGACTGCGTATTGTGGCACAGTTTGGTAGAGTTCCATGTCCAGGCTGCGATATGATATTTTCATTGTGGTCAATATTATTCTTCAGCCGGGGTGAGCGATCTTTAGCGGAGGCAAAACTTTTGGTTTGGCGTCACCGACATGCTAATGTGTCATTTTAAGTTTTCAATTGTCTCAATGACTGCCGACTGATATGAAAACTAACTGCCTATTCTTTATTATGAATTCCGCAAATCATATAGCAAGAAAATCGAGAAAAGCATTTAATATCCACTAAAGTAGCCCTATAGAAAATTCGAGGCGTATCTGCTCGTGGCTTATTCCACTACTTACTATATATATTGTGTAGCTGTAGAACATAAATGCAGCGCGAAATTGGCCGGAGTGATGAAAATTGTTAATTACTGCTGCTAATATAGCTGTGAAGTTTCAAATTTAGTTCTGTTTATGTAGTCTTAGAATACATATTTCCTTCAGAAGCTACGGACTATATCATCAGTGATGATAAAGTTCACTGCACTTAAAATTAGATGACACAACAAACGATTCTTGGTCAAGCCACCTGTGTATTCGCAGACTGGATCGTCTTTTGTTTAGTTTATCACAACAATAAAAGACACGTAAATAAGATTAAATTAATAGAATAAATAAGTATTATTATCTCAGGTTATTTTTGTTTTAATAATATCTTGGAATGATTAGATACCATTTGCAGGAAGTGGCTGGCATAAACAATACACCCAATTGAAACTGTACCTTTGTAAAAGCAAAATAATCTTTACACAGAGAAGGTACGAGCATTGATCTTCGCGTTTTTCATTTATCATCATCAGCTTTTTCTAAAGTTCCCACTGCTGGGACACAGGACCCTCTGTGCCTATAGGAAAAATAATGTTATGTATTTTAAAAAATTCGTTAAATAAATAATATGAAAAATCGCGTCTTTGGATGTTGGCGCTGGCTATATGTGAGCGCCGTGTCGCGTTTTTTATTGCGACATGACAATTAAAGTCTTACAAGTCCAGTCGGATTTACATATGATGCTCATAACTTTAGTTTTAAATATTTTAAGTAGCTTATATTACCCCAAGAACGAGTGAAGACAGACTGTCTTCACAAACTTTATTAATTAAGCTGCAGAACGATATCCCGCGCGGAGTGAATCTACAATGTTTGCAGCATTATTCACATACATTTTGTACGCTTGAATTTTGCACATTTGTACAGACGGATGGAACGCCTTGTTTATGCATAAGCCTTTTGCATATTCTGCTTGGTAGCTCGACGCGTGGCCAATTTGCCCAATTTAGTATTGTGGCCGAATACTTGAATAATAAATGAAACTCAAAATTTACAATGTATTGTAATTGCGCTGGGTTTTTTTATCAAAATGGCGCGGCTATGTGTCGAGTCCGTATCCAATTTGCAATTAGTCTAAAGTTAATGTTGATTCAGTGACAGTTCTTTTTAAAGCATTGAATTCGAGCCGGATGGCAACGAATACAATCGTTTTTTTTTTCGGTCGTGTTGCTGAAATAGGAAATACATATTAAATTTTATGGATTCGGAATAGTGCTATTAGAAAGGAGATGGCTAATTTGGTGAATCGTTTGCTGCGACTACAGTTGAGCAGAATTATTTATTATGAAGTAAAGATATTTTCCATTTATTACCCGACTACGGCGAAGCGAAAGTGAGGGTTATGTTTTTGACAAGTTTGTATGTATGTAATTATGTATGTAAGTTCATCTGTTCCCTCATAACTTCTAAACTACTTATCTTTGACAAAAGAGGTTTCGTTGGAAGCGTTTTGAATATGAAGAACAAACATTTTATTGAAATAATATCAAGTGTGGTATTGTTGAACAGGGGTTTAAAAATGAAGGTAGGTTTTGGTACATCATATTTTTTTCAAGCGTACCGTTTTAGTAACTATAAATATATTTAGGACACCTACTATATAGAGTATGTACATTACTAAATGATAAACATACGGCAAAACAAAAATATAAATAAATATACCAAAAAACGACAAAATTTATGTCCACTTTGTCGTCCACCAAAAATTGTTCTGCTCCATGAATTTTATACCCAGTCATAAAATAGGAGGTATATAAGTAACATACATAGGGTTTTTGAGATTAATATGCGGACAAAGTCGGCTTTACGAGCTAGCGACCGTTCTTATGATGAATTGGTTTGTGGACAAGCTGATGGTTTTGTGGTGTACGTCGATATTTTCTCGTTTATGGCCAAAATACCCCTGGCATATGGCCTGGAACATTGCATTTTTTCTGATATGAACTTGATAATATCATCGGTCAGTTTTCTTCTGCTCGACTAGCCATTCTTTTTAACCGACTTACCAAAAAGGACGAGGTTCTATGTTCGACTTTCTGTTTTCTTTTTTGTCTATGTTAACCGTATATCTCCGTCAATTGTGGACCGAATTTGTTTTTTTTTTATTTTATTGTATTTGTTCCCTGATTGGTTCCATTTTAATTTAGTGAAGATCTGATGAAGAATTTCGGAGATATACAATAGAACTCTTCAATAAATGACGGCAGATCTCTAGGGCTTGCTGCAATCGCATGTCTGTTTATTGTTTATACCATTTCATAACATAATATCACGCCAGTACGCTCTAAAGCGGTACGCAGATGTGTACAGTTCACCTTTGTACACTCTCATTTCACCGGTTATGTTTAAGTTTCGTGATATTCGGGTAATCTATTTTGGCATTATAGGTACCTTACTAAAGAACTTGCCTAGTAGGTACAACTAAAAAGTAGAAATAAATAACTTTTTTTTACAAAAAAATACTACCATCTTCCAAATAAAAACACTATAAACTGAAAAATAACTTTCTTTTTGGAAGTCGGTATCCATAACGAAAAAAAAAATTATCTACCGAAGACACCGACTTTCGAACAGAAATTTATTTTTCATTTAATAGTGTTTTTATTTGGAAGTGTCGGTAGTGTTTTTTAGTATAAAAGTTTTTTTTTTGAGGGTGGCTTCCAGTCAGAGGTATTTTTATTAACTGATCGCTTAATCAACAGGGCTACCATGTGCTTAAGACAGGATACTTTTAATCCCGAGAGTATGTTACCTTGAAATGATTTCCGACTTTCAAGCTAAATCTAGTACCAAATAATTTGTTTTCTGTTAGGCTGTTAAGCTAAATAAAGCCAGTTGGAAGAATACCATAATTAATTGCCAACATAACCTAACATACACCATACATCGTCCGCCCTGCGTACCATACACTACAATATGTATGAATCAATTGAAGCAAGGGTGTTACTACGGCTATAATGGTCCATAATGTAGCCGTCACCGGCCATTATGGCCCACTGTGTATAAAGGAGAGGTGTTGACGTAATCAACAAGCTTACACGAACGGATTGAGGTGTATGTGTTAGTCCTATTAAGAAGGGTTACTGTCTTGTTAAGCTGGGTTGTCTTGTCTTATCTTTAGCCACCTTTGAGAGTAGATTAGAAATTTACAAGGGATTGTTGCTTTTATTTCTCAGTGACTGCTATAATCTTCAATCATAACTCATCACGCCTGTAATCCCCAAACTGTAACGCAAAAGTCCATCTATAGTACACTTCTTCGCCAGTAATTTTGTAGTCCGATGTAATGAATGGTACAGATAGTTCAACTCATCTGTGCGCACAGCGCTATGATTGTGTGCGTGCGCTTGTAAGCATATATTATGCATTTGTGTGGCAGTGACGCGGCAGTCGTCGTCCGAGCAAAAACACCCACACATACTTACACATAAACAATGCGCAATGATGAGTTGAACTAACTTTACCAAAACAAATGGCAAAAGTGATGCTTGCGTGTGACGATTTTCAAAAATTTAAATATACTCGTAGATATGGGATTGACAAGCCCAATCGAAACGCTGAAAGAATGATACTTGGTCTAGAACAGTGATTTTCAAAATAGGGGGCACGCTCCACCAGGGGTGCGCGACAACATGTAAATGGGGGCGCGAGTCAGCGGGGCGAGTGGATAGTATGCCGTCGCCCGTGTATTTTGATATAGCTTAAGATCTACGATATGCACTTTCTTGTGTTCAACCCAGATCTTGGAATCTTGTCGTAAGCATACATGTGTGTGGTAACAGTAATCTTGCGGCAAAACCACCTCTGTCTTCCTTTTTTTATTATTTCTTTCCTCTTAATTAACTTAAGATGCCTTGTATAATGACTGTTTGTTTCCTTAATATAAACACAAATACTAGTAGGGGGGCGTGACAAAAAAGTTTGGGTAATCCTGATCTGGAACCTTTACCTTGCATGCCCTGCAAAGCACGCGTGCTTTGTTTGCATTCATTGTTTCATAATTTTAAACATCTGTCTACTCGACAGCGTATAACACGCCGCGTACATTTTACATGTCAAAATTAAAGTGAGCGCGCGTGCTTTGATCTATCAAAAAAGTTACGCAATTGGGGTGCTGCACACTTGAGGATCTTATAACTGATGATCTCATTTCATACATCCGCCATATTTTTATTTATAACTTTCGTGAGACACATTACATTATTTTTGTAACATTTTCGTGAAATAAACTTGAAAAAAAAACTGTTTGGCCATCGCTGACATCGAACGACAATTGTCTAGAGCCGAAGATATCTTCTACTTGCAAGAGTCGATCGAAAAGATATTTTTTTATGCAAATCAGCTAAAACAAACACTTTTACAAATTAAGAAGAAAAAAACATATTTTATTTAAATCTAGATTTAGTTGTTTTATGTGTGTTTTACTAGATGTATGAATGTGAGTGAAGCAAAAGAAGTATGCAAGGATCGTAGCAGGTGGCATTCTGTAGTTTCTGCCTACCCCCATGGGAAAAAAGGCGTGAGTTCATGTATGTAGATTTAGTTGGTGTTTCACATCTGACTTCTCAAAGAAACACCGAAATAAAGACTCAGATATCACAATCTCTTTATCTACTGCGCACATCTCTTCTGGAAAAGTACACTTAACAGTCCAAATATTATCTTGGCCAGATCGAATTGAAAGCTATCAGAACTCATTAATCAGGGGTCCTCAAAGTACGCGCCGCGGTGCGGCGCCCTGGTGCGCCGTAGAAAGTGAAGGGCGCCGTGAAGCGATTATTGACAGCAGTCTTAAAAGTAGATTCACATGTTCCAATCTAGTGGAGTTTTACTTATCGGATCAGAATGAATATGTACATCAAAATCTATATAAATTTTCATTCCTTTTGCAACATCTTGTTTATGCGAAGCTGCATTTTCAGCTGTAGCTGTAATCAAGAGCAAATATCGCTCAAAGATCAATGTGGAGCAAGAAATGCGAGTAGCCGTGTCAAACCTTATACCACGCTTGGAAAAAAATGTGTGGAGATCACCAAGCTCAGCCTTCATATTGAGTAGCTAGTTAGCTATTATTAGTATCATTGTACCTATATATTTCGACCAGCTATATAGGTTAGGGCGACGAGACAAAATAGTCAACATTTATGTGCGCCGTGTACTGAAAAAGATTGGGAACCCCCTCCAGTCCAAAAAGCTCTTTTTCCCACTCATACATCAAGGTAAAGTTCTACCACAGCTTAATGTTAGTTGACAAAGGCATTATAGGGACCTAACTGTGAAGTGATTATTATCCAAGTTAGGGACATCTCGCCGTACAAGCGGAAAGGCCCATGTCATCAAGATTTATCACTTAGGTGCTTTAAACTTTGCTGAGTTTATAGAATAGTTCGCTTAGGACACTAGGTAGCTATTTGAGGAATTTAATATAATTATACGTATGTTGTTTGTTTGTAGTTATGATCTTTCTATATATACCGGAGCTTGAGTTTGAATCACCCAAAAGCGTCATAATGATTTTTCCGTTAACATACATTAATAGAAAAAAGTTCTGAATAATATTTACTTTGTACTCAAAGTAAGTGTTAGAATACTTTTCATTTTTAACCGGCGAAAGAAAAGGAGGAGGTTCTCAATTCATACATTTTTTTATATTGATATCATGAGACATGTACATTTTTTATTATCGATTTCAAAAAATCCTTTTTTATTGGAAATAGTATACCTCAGATTTAGGTTAAAAAAAGGATTTATCGATAATTTTTCCACTAAATTTTCAATAGTGAACCGTAGTTTATTAATTTCAACATTCTGTTCTGTTGAAATTAATAAACTGAAAAGCAAAAAATAGAAGTAAACTTTTAGTCTAAGACTTTGAGGCGGCGCCAAACAAGTAATCAACGAAGATCAAGCTAGCTACAATAATTCTACGCTTTAGGTAATTGATTTGCATTTAACAAACATGTTTGGCGCGAACTCAAAATGCTAGACTATGTTCATTATATCGTCGGTTAATTTTTTCTTTATTGTTAAAATGAAATGTGCTATCTCTAGAGTTATCCCTGTCGCCATGCGTTTTATCATTTAGTAAAAAAAAAAATATATCTACGCTCAGACAAAGAGACGTTTCCTTGTATTCTAAGAAGAAAAAGAAAAAAAGGTGTTTCTGCAACAATAAGGAAAGCAAACAAGTTATCAAAACCTAAACAAGCTGAGTAGCTATACGAAACATTTAAGATTTGAAATACGTATTCCACTTTGGAAAAAAAATACCGCAGTCTTACATTAATATTAATTCACACAGAGTTCTTCAGCGATTCAGCTTTTCATTATTGAAACACAAATTCCGTTACATGTGGTCGTAATGCCGGCTCTGGGGCATTTTTCATTTAATTTCAGCCATAATGACGTCATAAATTACACACCACTCTTATCTTTTCCCCACTTTTAAATTAAAACTCTGTTTTTAAAATGTTCGTCCGTTTTACGCACTGCATTATGAGTTTTATTATTTATTTTATCTTGTGAAGGACTGCTAGAGATGTGTTAATGGTTTTAGCTGTTACATTATTGTAAAAGGTGGAGTAAATTATGTAAAAACAAAACATACGGAAATTCATTTAACTAATGTTAATTAAATTCATTTAACTAATTAGAAAAGAAAGTTTAGATTTTTAATCACCAAGTAACGCCTTTCTGTTTTTGTATTTCTGTTTTCTTCATTTAGACAATGCTTTAAAGATAAAATCATAAAGCTAAGTACATAATTATTATACAGTGCATATGCCTACCCACATGGTTATACTGGGTTATTGGTAAAACACTAACAACATTGCAGGGCTTGCAAGGCTGAAAAAAATCAGCTGATCCATACATTTATGCTCGCATAAATCGACAGAATGTATTGTATAGTTGTTGTTTATGATGTTAGTATTAGCCCTGCCAGGTTGTTAGTGTTTTACCAATTAACCTGTATATGTTACTGTGAAAACCTGAACTACGGTAAAACGAAGCCTTTACCAGAAACACCTAAGATTTAGTCAGTCTTACTAGTAAAAGTCTGAAATGATCTATGATAATCGCTAGTTTCGGGGTTTAACACGGTAAATCTACAAATTTACCTCAGAGACTGGTAGATGTTCAAAAATTGTAATGTCTATGACACACTATGATGCGAAATTACGAGAACAATTTAAGGACTGATTGTTTCTTTTTAGTTTCACCAAAGTCGTTCACATTTGTTACACGTTTAAAAATACCTTTATAATTTTAAAACATTTGCTGTTAAAAAGTTAGTTTATTATTGTAGCTTGATATCAATTGGGATTTGTTAATTGTGAGAAACACGGGATCGATCGATGTGGCGATTCTTTGGGAGCATTATGTCCACATGTGGACATCTTTCGATTGAAATGATGATGATAGTCTGTTTTGCACGAATTCGACATATTTTTTTTTTTTTTTTTTAAACTGTTTGTGATACTGAAAAAAATAATAAACAAATAGGTGTGGTTCCAAAGACGACCTCGTCGGAAAAGAAAATCTTCTAATAAACATACTTTAGTGAAGCTAATAAATCAGACCTTAATTGTTTTTATCATTTCGTATGATATTGTGTCAATACATTAAATTTATTCAACAATTTTGAGATAAATCCTAAGATTTACCGTGTAATTGCTGGTAAAAGCACGAAATTATCGACTAACACAGATTATTTCGTACTTTTACCACTAAGACTTGGTAAATATTAGGTTTTACCGGTTAATGCTAGGTTTCACCGTTTGCCGGGCTTTTACAGTAACATATACACTGATTAATTTTTCATATGTAGGAACACTTACTCATTTTATGCAAGTTCAATTCGTATACAACTCTGCACAGAAGTAAGCATTTAAGAGCCTTTCACTGTTACAGTGCAGTAAAACGGTTACATTTATAGCATATTTCTTAATAACGGCTAGGTTAAATGGTTTGAAAAAATGCATATTTATTTTTGATCATGTACACAAAGCAAATCAGATAGGTTTGCAGGGCACACCAGCATAGATGTTTCGTGTGTGTAAAATCAACGAGTGTATTTCTTTGTCTATTTATTAGTGTTTGCTTCACAATATATATGAAGCAAAGAATATGAAATATAAATTTAACTATATAACTTACTGGTCCCGTGGCATGAGTGTATAAGTAATCGTCCGGTAAATCAATGGTTAAGAGGATCGAATCTCACCAACGCGTTAACTTTTTGCATTATTAAAAACATTTATTTTCATTTTCGTAAAAAAACTACTTTTGCAATTTACCTGATAATAAGAACATTATTGGAGAAAAATATATTGAAGTAAAAATTAAACAATTTTTAATAAGAAATCAACAATATTTATTGACTAGATTTTTTTAAATTATAATGTTTTATGCATGACAAATAAGTCTAAGTCAGACAGGAATTAACGTTATTTTTGATACTCAAGTGGGCAATTTATTTATAAGTGATATAAATAAACATGATAGTAAGTTAGATTTTAAGATACGGGTATCCTTAATTATTGCAATCTCACTAACAATAACATAACTCACAAAAAACAAATTTAATCACCTCCTCATATTTTTATAAATTGCCGATTGGTGCACGACTTTTTGATAGCCATTCAATCACAGTCAAGTTTTCTTGATCTTGACACCAACTTTGCTAAAGTCACGCGCGATGCACAGTGCAGTTATCATGCACGAATTAAATGTGTTTTTGAGGGTAAGCGATGCGCACAGTTGGTAGAATCATGTTTTGTAAAACGTCCAAATAACCTTGACTGATATTGCGACCCCCTACTGCACTAATTCACCGGGACCCATTGATGGCATCCATCCGCAATATCCCAAAGTAATGCGGGCATTAGACCTGCATTGAAGAATTATTTTTTTATGAAGCCCTCAACATCTTTTCTGCACAACATTTTGCGATCATCTTTTTCTGACAGTTTTCATTGCTAAATATAAATATATTACTGCACCAATCGATATCCTAATATTCTATTGCGAAGCGTACCCGGTTTTGCCTGTGAATATCTGTAAAATTTTCTTGTTTTCTTGGCTTGCCTACAACATTCCAACATTTCCAACATATTTTTTTACATTAAAATACATTCCATTCCATATTCCAACTCAAATTTAAAGAAGACTTGCTAATAGTTTTGGAATTAATTGAAGAAACAAATGTAAAATATTTTACTAAAACATACAAAAACATTAGCCGTCGGCAGTCGGATTCGATCTTACGGCGCCATGGCGTAAGATATTATGTACCGCACGCTCGACTAATGCGCCACGGTGACCATTGGTTATATTAGCTAAATTTATGCTTCATATTCCCCGCAACATTAAAGTGACAAGAAATTGCAAGTGTGTGCGTGGACAAAAGATTATTGTGAAGCAAAAACTAATATCTAAGTTGGTGTGCCCTGCAAACCTATCTGATTTGCTTTGTGTACCTTATTTGTAAAACATGGTTTTTTCGTGGTTTGTTTTAAAAAAATAATTAACAACACGACATTTTACGTTACTTTTGGATACTCCTCCAAAATTACTAAAATTTCTTCACAACTGAAATAGGGTACCTATGTAAATCAAAGAAGATTTTGCAAACAAAACTGTCCAAAAGGAGGTTCAATATTGATATTCTGCTCCGAGCGGGCGCACGGCCAGTACTGCGTTAACTTCGGGGAATATATACGCCTTAACACTTCAGAACTTTCAAGCTTGAACTACAAAAGAAAACATTTGTTCCCAAAAACTTATAAAAACCTGTCAGAAAAACTTTCCCATTTTCTTCAACACACACAATTCAATAAGTGCAAGTATAAAGCCGCGTACATACTGGGTACATAAATCTAAGTTAGCACTGCGGGGTGCGCCCTACTCAATATACTTCTCCTATGGTCACCCTTCTGAGATGAAATTACATCAGATAGTGCTTAGAGTCCTTATCTTACGGTGATTTAGAAGAGATATGTAATTTATGTCATTGTTTAGATAACAGATTTGTATTACATTATTTACGCTCTTGCTCTTTTACAGTGCAAGAGCCAATTGTATTAAGTGTTTTTTTAGGGTTTCGTTCCTCAAAAGGAAAAAAAGGAACCCTTATAGGATCACGTCGAAGTCTATCTATCTGTCCGTGGAACCATTTTTCTTTGGAATTCCTGAAGGAATCACGTTGAAATTAATATCATACAATTAAGTCTACAATATCTTGGAGCTGTGAAAAAATCAAACTTCTAAATCGATCAAGCGATACGGCCGTTTATGTCGCATATTTGACGAATCGCAAGTATATCGAAACCTATACCAAGAAGCAATGCCTCATCGCGCAAGGAAAATATCTGAAAACCGTAAATTTGTGGGTACCAAAAAGGTAGGTATCAAAAAAGGTAAAGGTAGGTAGGTATCAAAAAATATCGGTTCTTTAATTGTTTATGATCTTTATTAATGTTATCTAATTATTTTAGTGAATGTTGAAATTTGGTAAATGCTGTTTGCACGGAACCCATAATGTGCAATTATGACTCGCACTTGGCCAATTTGTTTTTGTTCGCATCTGACTGACATTCCATGCGTGGAAAATAATTTCAGAATTTTTACTCGTATGGAATTTCACACATAACGATTTTAATTAAACCCTCAAACTTTTATTAATAAAATGGTTTCCTGTTAAAACAATATAATTGACTGACCAAAAATTAAACATTAACCCAATTTCTAAAAATATACTTCCATCGAATCAGTACATCCATACTGTTTGTTGAATAATTCGAGAAATTATTTACCAGTACGTAATTCGTATGAATAAACAACAATGTATAAATGCTATAAAAATAAACAGTGGCATTCGTCAAATAGTTGAACAGTTGCGAAGCCATTGCGTCCATAAAATAAATTCAGCCGTTACCGGAGATAATAACTCAATAAAAACTGAAGTATACACAGGAAGTACGGATTACCGACAATATATCAACCCTAGTGCCACCAAGTGTGTTTATTTTTGCGGGATTTCTCGATACCGGGTTGAATTTCGGGGCATTCACTGTTTGTGCACACTCTAGCCTGTAGTTCCCGGCTGAAAAAGATCGAGTGTAGCTTCTAGTTTTGTGCTACTGTCAACTTTATAATCGCTTTCGTCCTCTTTTTTATGTTGCCACATTTTTTACAACAACCACTATGTATTTTATTATCTTATTAGTGTGTACCTGAAAAGAAAAAAAATATTATTTGATGATAGGTCTCTATCATCATTTTATTTTCTATTCTTTTAGTAAACATATTATCTTCCGTTGAAAATCCTTGATTTTCCACGCACATTTAGTTTCCATTTTTTTCTAAAACTGCTGGCAATACTAATCACTGCTATATGAAAGTAATTAAAGAGCTCGAATGTCTTCGATGTTTTTAAAAGTTCCCGAGTGGATAAAGGAGTTGTTTTGTTTTTGTTTGTTAGTCCTCTTGACTCGAGAGAAAAGTTAGATTCTCAAAGTGCAGTACACAGTTGTTCATTTACTGGCGATAGATAGATTTCGTACGAATTTGCGAGTTTTAATGCATATTAATCTGTTGTTATTCCTACGTTTTGTAGACTTGGCGAAGCAAGCAAAGCATTTGCACCCAGAGGTATGCACGCTGTGTTCTTATTGATCAAAATAATATCCGATATTTTAGGTTATTAAGTGAATTAAAACTTAATGAAAATCAAATTTATATCTTCAATAATATTTGCTATTTGCGCTTTAATATGTCTCTATTAACCCAGTGTATCAATATTTACTTCCTAGATTCATTCAGGTTCACTGCATTTTGTTGTCTTGTTCTCACAAAGTAATAGTGATCTAAAATAACGTTAGAAGCAGTTGCATGATCTGTGGCGCACGATAGAGGTGGCCTATTAGAGGTGAGCCAAGCTAATGAAGTAGAGCAAAGTTTAATTAAGTATACTTTCTTTATACACAATGAACTTACCATTAAGGATGTCGGAAAAATGCTCAGTCGAGAAAAATGTTAGTCGAGATAAAACGTCGGAATTAATAAAGTTAGTTTTAAGTAATAAGTATACTTACGTTCATAGAGATGAGTTGATAAAAGGTCAAATAATCGTTATGGAAAACTTAAAATATCAGCATATCCAACTGGTCTAAAGCAAGTTTTTTATTTGGGATTTTGCAGCTAAATTTACCCCTAAAAAATTCAATAAATTGAAAACCCAATTTGTTACTCAAAATAAGTCATATACGTACGCCTACTCAGATTCTGGAGCGACGTAACTCGAATCAAACCCACGTCGGAACGCACGCGACATTTTTCCGCCGCGCCGAATTTAACTCAATAATAAGATAAGAAAGATGGCCGACACGCGGCCCAGCCGACCGTGGCGGGAATACGCATTTATCACAGACATCCTATCCTGCTGGGTTACCAAGGATTTGAACAAGGACTTTTTGGAATTTGGATAAAAATAACATTCTGTTTTTAAAAAAGTATAGGTAATTATTTTTTTCTCGTAGAATTTGTGTATGGGTTGGCAATTTTATATTTTTTTAACTATGAAGAGGCTCGTTGTATTTGCCTAAATATACCGTTTTGTTTGTAAGATACGGTTTACCCTACCATTATTGAAATTCTGGTAATTTTATTTGGTCGTTTTATTTCGGTTCATTTTTAAAGAGCTCGTTTTCATGCAAATGGTCACTGATCAAGATTTTTACAGTTAAAAATTTAATGGCCTTGGATTTTTGCCCTGTTCTAATCCTATTTTTTGTTATAGATGAAATATCCTCTTGTTACGTTAAGAATACTCCTATTTATTGTCAACTAGCTATACCCACGGCTTCGCTCCCGTCGACTGCCTACCCTACCCTACCTATCTACCCTATCCTATCTACCCTACCCTACCTACCCTTACTTACTTGCCCTATCCTACCCACTTACTCTACTCTACCTACCTACCTACATTACCTACCCTAACTACATACCTACCCAACCCACATACCTACTCTACCTAAAAACCTACCCTAGGCTGTACCTACATATCTACCCTACCTACATACAATTTTTTTCTATATAAGAACCTCCTAACAATAACAAACACAACAAAAAAAGAATAAGCGAAATCGGTAAAGCTGGTCTCAAGCTATAGCGTGACCAGATGAAATAGGGGTTTATTTTATATATATATAGATTCTTAGCTAGCAACGTTGCACGTCATTGCTTTAGTACCATGGTTCCAGCTTGCAGCGGAAACTGCCACAAAGAGCCATGTTACAACTTACAAACACATGAATCTTTAGAACTTTGTGAAAAGACGGTGACTCCTTTGTACCAATCTTGATCGCATTTAAGACGTCGCACTAGAGTTTTATATAAAAATCTAAGCCCTACGTGTGCCATAGTTTTATGCATGTAAAGTATTCAAATATCGGGGGGTAATAGTTTTACACAAGTTAGCCGGTTATTTTAGTATAGTGCTCGGCAAACTTCTGGGTCGCCCTGAAGTTGGATTTCCGATGCGCAAGGCACGAAACGGTGCTGTTTTTTTATGAGATTTTATACTGCGCAGCCATTGCGTTGTAGCAAACTTCAGGGTGGCCAAAAAGTTTGGCGAGAACTATACTAAGATAACTCTCTGTGTGACAATCTTAATGGGTTTTGTAGTTTTTGCTTTAAAAAAAGCCAAATAGACAGAGTCTCCACTTCCAGATAAGACTAAAAAACCCCAATTTGGAAAACAGGTAGGCTACTATAGGCTACTTTTAACTGACTGTTTTGTCAGGAAAGTAACCTTTTTCAATTTACATATTAATCGCGTTTTAGAAAAGCTACGGGCTCATTACATTTTCGGAGAGGGCACGAAGAAGGAAGAAACGAGAAATGTGAAGTTTTCCAATACATTTTTATAATTTGTTTATCATTTTCCACTGACGCATGCAATAATCAAACAGCAATATTAAAATAACGAAATAATTTAAATTCCCCTTTAAAAGTAACACCCGACTTTTGAACCAAGTAATGTGTTCCCAACATATTTTTCTTCAACAATAATCCACGTTAAATGAGAGAAAAACAATCTTCTTTGTGGTCTTGTGCACTAAATCCTGTCTAAGAGTAAATTCAATTTGAAGAAGTGCGCGCTAGAGTTAGCGAGCTTTAAGACCAGCCGCAAACCTTAACTAGTTTACGTAAGGATTAAAGAATTTGTTTAAAACCTCGTTAACATTGTCTTTGGGATAAACCTGCGGAACCGTAAGTGTTGGTGGAAAGGCTTTGTTTAAAGAGGATTCAGCATTGCAGTGGGGGCTCAGTGGTTAGTGATTACGGCCTCGACTTACTAGTTACATGTAGGTTGAAGGTCTGGTAAAGACCTAGGCGGAAGTTTTACTTCGATCAGGTGAGTCACCTAAAAGTAAGTGGTCAACGTCATCTCTGGACATCTGCAATACCAGGGGTACCAAATGTGCATTTATTACCTGCCTGTTTCAAACAGGCAGGTAACGATAATTATCGAGTACTAGCTGTCCCACGCGGTTTCGCTCCCGTCAACTACCACTAGGTAGCCTAACCCACCCTAAACCTACGCCACCCTACCTACCCTACATACATGATTGTTGCGTAAAAAGGATTTTTTTATGCCCGTTTTTACTACATTTTTCATTTATGCTCCGCTCCTATTGTTCGTAGCGTTATGTTATATAGCATATAACCTTCCTCGATAAATGGGCTATCCAACACAAAAAGAGTTTTACAATTCTAACCAGTAGTTCCTGAGATTAGCGCATTCAAACAAACTCTTTAGCTTTATAATATTAGTATAGATATATGTCAAAATAAAATACAATTGAAGATATACAGTTAGTATGTTTTCCTTTATAATGATTCGCTCGTTTTATAAAATTCTGTGAAAGCGTGTAAGCATTTTCATTTCATGGTGTGGTTTGAAGCCCTTTTGTGTTGCTTCATGGCTTGCGCCGGTTTTCAATGATGATTTTATTTATTTTACTCTTATAATTCAATATCATTTAGACATTTTGTTTTAAGTATATTACGATTGATTCTTTGTTGATTGCCGGTCTCATCTGTGTAGCACACAACATGGCAGAAACTGTGACTGAGGATTGTTTGATTAGACTCCCGGGTTGGCATAATCATCATCATCATCAGCCCTCCTCTTTGTGGGAGCGAATGGCCTGCTGTCCACCACGCGGAAACATGTGCGAGTTGGTGCGGAATGTCACATGTCTTCGAAATTTTGGTATTAGGAGATTCGTATAACGATGTTTTCCTTCACCGTTTTGAGAACAGTGGTAATGAAATAATTAACAAAGCTTTGCCTGGGTTGGGCAAAGTGTTATTTGATTTTTACCCGACTGCCGAAGGAGGGTAATGTTTTTAACAGTCTGTGTATGTATGTATGTATATTTGTTCCTTTATGTAGTTCTAGAGACCAAATGCGTTGGCCGATTTTCATGAGTCGAATCGATACGTCTTAACTTTGCTAGTGTTACTGGCTACATTAAAATTGGAAAATAGAAAAATTACGGATTTTGGGTGCCATAATGTAAGGACACAATTTTTTTTACTTCCATACCCATCATGTGGGTATCAAAATAAACGGATTTAAGAGGTGATTTCAAAAATATAGAACACTTATATGTTTAAATAGCACCTAATTCGTTTTTTTTATCTTTTTTTATTCTATTAGGAAAGTCTCCTTGTAAGATTGATATAATAACAAATGCTTTGATGTTTACAACAAACACCAAATTTTCTTTGATACTACGTAGATCTAAACTAATTCTCCATCAAGCAACATCTCAGGATACAGACGTTGTACCAATTTAATTTGTCGTGTACGATCTACAAGCTAAATTAGCAATTAGGTACACAATCCTGATTCAGGACTAATACAGCGACGGTTTCAAAGCTCTTGAGATAATTTATGTCAAACGTAACACCCTTGTCTGAGGCTTGTTACTATAGTCATTAAATAGTTTGGTCGGCAGAATACCTAGGTACTCAATTTTTATGACTTTTTTATTGTTTAACTCAAAACAAATTTCTGCTTCTTAAAAATACACATATTAAAAATACGGATATTGAACCGATGTTTTGATCTTGCTATTTCAGAGTTGGTCCAAAAAGTAAGTTTTATCCCATAAAAAAAAAAAAAATACATGTGTTGTAAAGCAGTTCTTTTATCGCAAAAAGTTGTGATATTGAATGTAAAATCAAATCGGATAACTCATTTATTCAAATACCGATTGATCAATTCATGGAACAATTGGAATTTCACCTACGTTCTATGGAAGAGCTAATATTTGTCGTCGCTGTTTAATAAAGCTAAAATCAGCTTTAATAAAGCTAATTTCTACAGGCCATCTATTCCCACATCTACCAGAGCTTACAATCCCATTCGCACTGCCATATTCATTTAAAATCATAGAACATCTAACGCTAATCTGTTCTAATCTCTTTAATTAAAATATTATTTAGCTAGAACGTGTTCTAATTTTCAGTTTAGAGGATCTGCGTCAGGCTTTAATGTCCATTAAGGCTCCCCTGCAATTATAAGTGAGGGCCTTATCTTTATAAGAGCGAAGACGGTAACGACCCACGGCTTGCAGTCTGCCGGGTAAGTAAGTCACTTGGTGGATTTTTGTGTTTGTTAGTTTACACACAAATGGAAGTATTAATTGTAAAGAGATTATTTTGTTTGGCAATTTAGAGTATTTCCCACTAAATAATTATTTTTGTTGGACTTAATCCCAAAATAAACTTTCAATTTGTTGATATCTTTAAGTACACTATCTCTTTTTTTAGGATTCCTTACCAAAGGGTAAAAACGGGACCCTATCACTAAGACTCCACTGTCCGTCTGTCTGTCTCTCTGTCTTCCTGTCTGTCTTTCGCTAGGCTATATCTCATGAACTGTGATTGCTAGACAGTTGAAATTTTCACTGATTATGTATTTCTGTTGCCGCTACGAGGCATGCCTTTTAAGTCTTGTCGTTTGAAGAAAAAAACACAACTAGAACCTTATAGTACTTTTTATTGTTTTTCAAAGTATTCACCACGTAGCTTAATACACTTTTCCATTCGCTCAAACCAGTTATTATAACATTTATTCCACTCTAAAGTGGGGGTGTTCAAAATGGCTGACTTGAAAGCGTCGACTGCTTCTTCATCGGACTGGAACCTTTGACCACGAAGACTTTTCCTAATTTTAGGAACTGTAAAGAAATCGTTAGGGCTTAGGTCAGGACTGTATGGAGGATGGTCAAGAATTTCTACTTTTCCCGGCTTCAAATACTCAATCGTTTGACGAGCGCTATGGGGCTTGCGTTGTCGTGATGCATGATGATGCGTCGCTTTGAGTTAGATTTTTGAAGTTCGGCGATGATTTGTGGTAAACAAACTGTGGTATACCACTCAACGTTAACCGTTCTACGATCTTTAAGTGCAATAGTCGCAACATGGCCGGTTTTTCCAAAGAACGTGGCCACCATATTCTTTGAAGTGCTTCGAGAACGAACAACTTTAGTCGGCTTTGGCTCGTCTTGAAATACCCAGATTGTGGATTGTTGTTTGAAATCAGGATCGTAGGCGTAGATCCAATATTCGTCACCACTGATGATGTCGTAGACGTGATTTGACTCTCCTCGGTTGAACCTTTGCAGAGTTTTCTTACACCATCTGACGCGGACCACCTTGTGATCGTCGGAAAGCAGATGCGGTATCCAACGGCAAACTAACTTTCTCACACCAAGCGCTTCATGCAAGATCTTCTGAATGATTTTCCCTGGGATGCCTAATAGAGCCCTTATCTCTCGATCGACACATGACGATCTTCGAGAATTAGTTGTCTCACAGCAATGATGTTATCTTCAGTGAAGGCGGATTTTGGGCGTCCTTCGCGAGATTTGTCACTAACACTAGTATGTCCACGCTGGAATTCTAAATACCAGCGTTTGACAGTCCGCA
The DNA here is from genome assembly GCA_947562075.1 of Orthosia gracilis. NCBI lineage: Eukaryota > Metazoa > Arthropoda > Insecta > Lepidoptera > Noctuidae > Orthosia > Orthosia gracilis. Next base: position 38,562,920 of record OX387265.1, on the reverse strand, counting down.
GACATGGGGCTTCATCACTGAACCCAGATCTTAGCTCTTCAAAACACTGAAGCCGTGTCAGGCCTCTTCTTAAGTTGTAGAAAATTATTGCACGAACTTTTGCCTTAGAAAGATTCATTTTCGTACGTAACCTGACAGCTTCCAATCGACGCTGTGACTAAACAATAGCATTAATCCTAATTCTTTCAACTGTTTTGAGATTCAAAATTTAAACACATTCGAATATAGAACAGTTCCAAATTCAAAACTGCCGGGAAATATGGAAACGACAAAACTTAAAAGGCATGCCTAGTATAACAACAAATACTAAAAACAGAACAAAATAAATATTCAAGTGGGGCTCCCATACAACAAAACGTGAATTTTTTTTGCTGTTTTTGTTTTTGTTCGATAATGGTACGAAACGAGTCCGACTCGCACTTGGCCGGTTATTTTTGTCTAATATTAAAAAAATATGTTTTACTTGTACAATAAACTATGGAAATAAATATTATTTTATGTATGAATAGTGGATGTTTTATGACAGTAGGTATAGGATTTTATTTTAAACAAAAGATAATGCAAATTATATAAATGCGAAGAATTTGAAGAATAACAAAAGTTTTGAAATTTTCGTCTCAACTCACAAACAAATAAAACAAGCACACTGTCAAGGTCTCCAAAACTTCTTTTAAAACAAGTAAAAGAAGGTTACATATAAAGTTAAGTTACTTTAACAGTCACAGCACACAGGAAAGCCGAATAGAATTTCAAAGAAATCGCTGTCATGTTCCTACGTGCCCAGAATTATACGCCATAAGTTTTAAGACAAGTTTATTTTGTCTCCAGCAGGTTTTGAAGTCGTTTAGTAGAAAAAATATACGACCATATTTAAAGAGAATTTCACTGCTGGGAATACTAAGAAAGGCTTTGAATAGACATAATTTTATACGATTGTAAAAGTCTTGGTCTAGTTGTGGAAAAAATACTTTATTTTCGAAATTACACTGACGTGACTTCAAAACAGCTGCTTTATCAAGCGGCCATGTTTTCTTTATCTTTTGAACTTCGAACTCTGTTCTTTTTAAATTCAGAATGCGCTATCTGAAAACGACCTGACCGCATAATATCTGCCGAATATTATCTATATTGGAAGTCTATCTGTAATAATGATAAAATGAGTTTTTTCACCGTACCTAATAGCTATATAGGTCCAATTTGTAATACACATGAAACCTCCCCCGTAAGCCGTCGTAAAACATGTATGATTAATTGAGTCAGTCCTCGCAGTTATATTGCATTTATTGATCCCTTCGGCCATTCCCACCTTAGTTAATTACCTACCGTAGAATGTTAGTTCACTAGTGTTATTTCTTCGAATATCTTCACCAACTAACCGTACAATCGAAAAAGAAATATCCACCATATATATTCCTTTCGTTTCCCCGGCACTATTTTAATAAGAGTGCCTAAGACACGGTAGGACAAGATAGATAGAACCCTTTTCCGCACTTAGACACGCATTTGGTCCGTAGTACGTGCAGGCCTTTTCTCTGTGAGAGGAAATGGGCCGTAATCCACCACGTGGGCTCAGTGCATATTGGTGGATGTCACACGTCTTCAAATTTTTGGTTCTCAGACATGGTTTCCTCACGATGTTTTCCTTCACCGTTTTGAGAGCAGTGGTGATGAAATAATTTACACAAAGTAAAGCCCCTGCCTGGATTTGAACTTGTAAATCGCGGCAGTTACCACTGGGCCACCACTATTCTTATATATATATATATAAAGGGCGCCTATCTGCCGGTGCAACGGCTGCCATCTTTAATGGACGGTGGGCCGGATGCTGCGAATTGTTTTAGCGAGCCCATCGCAAACTAATAGGGGGCCCCAGCAATTGGGTTAATTCTAATGAATTAAAGTGTAACGGTAGAATGAATCGGACGGACGATATTGATACAATTTTATCTATGTCAGGAATTGGTATAAGTCTTTTTTTTTGTAATTGCTCCAATTCTACTGATATTGACGGTATAGACATTAATTATTTTGCAACGAACAACAAAGAGATCACAATATATCTTTTGTGACTATAGTTAACTAATTGGATACATTTTTGAACGATCTCTGTTCTCTGATTACTAGAAATCGAATCATGGAAACTGCCTTCACGGTACCATTTAAAATATTAAATGTAAATAAATATATAAGCGGAACAATAATAGCAATCATTTTAATATCATTTACTGTGATAGCCGACAATTCGTAACGTAAATAATACAGTTTGTGCAAAAGTTCAGGGGCTGATGTTATTGATTTTAAATAAACATATTATTGCGGCATAGCTGGAGTTTGGCGGTTTATATCATATCGGAAAGTTTTTGTAAAGGTAAATCATACTCTCTTTAGGGTTAGCTTGCACTGAGACGCAGTGTGACGCTGCACACACTTTTTAAAATGTTCGTGTTCAATTTTGTGCAACGAAAGTTTTTTTTTATGAAATTTGTTTCCGTCTACGTAAATAAATGGCTTTGTTCATTTAGACATCATTCCTGAATCGCGGTGTTAAGTGTTGCTGTCTATCACGGATAATGAATGTATGTTTTTTGTGTTTGAGTATTGAGATAACGTCAAGATCTTATGCGAAAATATAAATATTATACATATCATGTTGGGCTTGAGATGCTGGGTTCAAAACCCGGATCTGGAAAAGTGTTATTGGGTTTTTAATCTGGCATTTCTTAGAAGCACTGTAGTCTGGACTTGTGCATGTTTGGCAATAGACTTGCCCTATACTACATGCAGGGACTAAAACATAATTGGCGAAATTTGGGTACTTCTGCCTTAACTTTCGGAGAATATAGGCCTGATGTCATGTTACTACTTAAAAAGGGAATCAACAAGACTTTTTGCCTCGGTTGAGTAGCGCGTTTCGGGCAAAAAGGCAGTACCGCAAATGTATCGCGATCGTTTAGCGATACGTCGCTTTTGAATGACTGCAAACGTTAACGTGGGTGACCTGCTAAAGGTACACATTTCAGGGAGAGAATGAAAACAAAAGTCGCGATGCGGTTCGAGACATAGCGCTAAACAATAGCCTAGACCGTTGCGTCTCGGTGTGAGCTGACCCTTAAGCCCACTTTATACATAAAATTAATTTTATTTACATTCATCACGTGGAATTTTATGATTCCGCGATTCCTATCAGTCTGGCTACCACAAAATAATAAAAAAAAAAATTGTTGGTGTTACATATGTTAAAAAAAGCAATAAAAAACTAGATTTAAATAAAAGAGCTGGCCCAGATGGACTGCCTTCTGTTTTATTTCGCCTCTGCATTGCCCACTGCGCCACTACACATAATAAATAATGGATAACATAAAAAAGACGTATGCCCTGATTAATAGAAAATCATACATATTGATCCCATACATAAATTGGGTACGTTTGAAAGACGTAACTAACTATATACCGATATCTATTATATCACAATTTACTAAGATCTTTGAGGGTCTCATATATAGCGCAGTCTACTCCCATCTCCGTCATATAATTAGTCCAAGGCAACACGGTTTCGTTATCAACTGTTCCACTTTCTCAAACTATCTTATATACACCACTTATATAACAAACACCTTTGTGGCTAGGTGTCAGGTTGACGCTGTAAATACAGATTTTGCAAAGGCTTTTGATAGGGTTGATCATTCGATTATTTTTATAAAATTAAAACTTGCTGGAATTAATGATTGTCTATTGCGGTGACCTAAAAGTTATCTGAGTAATCGTTCTCAGCTTGTTACTTTAGGTAGCTACGAATCTGTATCGTGTACTCTAAGTTCAGGTGTTCCACAAGGGTCTAAATTGGGCCCTTTGCTCTATTTGGTTATTATTTATGACCTGTTGGATATGATAAGCTGTGATAGATTGCTGATGACTTAAAATGTATTTATCAAATTTAAACGATTGTATGAAAGTTCAGACTGAACTTAATATTTAGCATCAATGATGTTTTGATAATAGAATGTCGCTTAATGTTAAAAACATCAATACATAACAATTACAAATAAAATAAATGATATCAATTTTAAATATCATATAGATGGCAATTATCTTGGCAGAGTTTCTGTCATTCGTGTCTTAGGAATCCTTTTTGATGAATCTCTATATTTTTGAAATCATTTAGATAGTATGATTACTAAGCTAAAAATCTTTGGCTTTATCATTCGTATGTCCAAGCCTTACTAATTACTCTAGGCGCTTTTACGTAAATGTCTTTCAACATTCTCATTAATATATATCATTGGGAAGCCCAGGGCACCCCGACATGGATAGGTTAGGTTCGGTGACGGGAGCTGAAGAGAGCGAGCAAAGCGAGCGAACTCAGCACCCGTCATCTCCTTCATGTTAGGTTACTTTAGACCCTGCAGACAGAAATAGACCGTCGACTATGTTGCTTAAATAGTAATCGTACTTACCTATCCTGACATTTTAATGTGCGTTCAGAAACTAACTGGTTTCGGAGTTGTTTATTTTATTTTTTTATTTATCGATAGGCTCGTGTTTGACCAATATCTCGCCTGATGGTAAGCGATGATGTGGTTGACGGTGAAGCACGCTTGCCTAGAATTAATCTATTCAATCTTGACTTAAAGACCCCAAGGTTGTAGCTATCAGGAAACAGAGACTCCTGCAGTGAATGCCACTCCTCAGCTGTGCGCACAAACAAAGTTTTCGCAAAACGCTCTGTACGTATGGGTGGGATATCCACCATGTACCGGATTACCGTACGTCTTGTTGTTCGATGATGGAAAAGTCTAGGCGGAATTTTGCAGTTCCATCGCACACTCCCCGAAATATAACCGATTAAAAACCGACAGGCTGGCAACTCGGCGTCGATGTTCAAGGCTCTGGAGCTTTAAGGCGACCAGTGCATCATTGCCGATAAGCTTCTTGGCCTTTTTATCAATCGACTCAAGTGCGTCAAGTTGGTATTTGGCAGATCCGTCTCAGAAGTGAGAGCTGTACTCCATGCATGTCCCGAACTTGCACTTTATACAAGTTAAGCAGCTGTTCAGGCGTGAAGTACCGTCTCACCTATGCAAGGATCCCTAACTTTTTGCAGCCAACTGAGCCTTTGCTTTAATGAATGGACCAAAATTGAGGGTCAATGTTAACGTAACACCAAGAAGGTCGAGATGGTCCTTTATGGCACGGTTACACCAGACAAAGATGGAGCCGGGTGGAGAAGGCTCTCTTTTTGCGGAAAAAGACACGCCTGGGTCTTAACAGCATTAAAACTGACTAGATTAGCATCGCCCCATTCGTAGAGTGCCTCCAGAGACAGGTTCAGGTGCTCAACCATGGCCTCCCGGAGAGACTGGATCTGAGGCCCAGTAGCCCGTGAGCCGGACACATATCTCTCAGCAATCGTGCTGTCATCTGCGTACCTAAAGGTTCCGGGTTTTAGCAGGTCTTTAATGTGCAGCAAAAACAGTGTTGCCGAGAGCACCCGACCCCTGAGGGACTCCACACTTTTCACAGATGATGTATTTCTGTTGCCGCTATAACAACAAATAAAAAAAAAAATAAAAAAAAAAATGTGGCTCCCATACAACAAACGTGATTTTTTTGACGTTTTTGCGATAATGGTATGGAAACCTACGTGCGCGAGTGAGTCCGACTCACACTTGGCCGGTTTATAATTTTTTAGCAGTTGTGCTGTTGGTGGGCTAAATAAATAAGATAAAAATTTGTTTTTTCTGGAATATTCGGAATACACATACCGAGAACGTTGAAATGATAATTATAAACATGTTTTCAATGATAACATAAAAGTTTTGATATTTGTCACACGTGTCGCTGTTTCTGAAGGTCAGACAAGTTATCTGGTTCTGGTCAGAGACGTTTATTACTCTTGTAAGCATGTTATTTATTTTAAGTAGGTAAGTATTTACCTAATGAGAAATTACGTAACGATGTAGGATTAACGATCTCGCAGACAGGCGCGAAGCGACAATGCAGTGTCTTTTGTACCTCTTGTTTTATCCTTTTGCAACACCGACTGTGGAAACGACAGCTACTTTTGCACTATTTAGTGTTTTGCTTTGGAAGTTGTTTTTTTTGTCTTTACAAATCGACTCTGTTTCTCGTACCGGATCAGAACCGAAACAGAAATAAGCAAAAGAGACTAGAGAATAGGTAGGAAGGTTAGGCGTAGTGCACAAAGCATAACAGTAGGTAAACACATCTGCTTTGTCGCAGTACAAAAGACATACGCAACTGGCGTGATTACTCTTTCCCTGCACATCCTATGCAATAATAAATTAATCCCTTATTATTTTTAAGCCTCTGTATTCGTACGTACATACATACTAGAGACAGGTTCAGGCGCTCAACCATGGACACCCGGAGAGACTGGATCTTCGGCCCAGTAGCCCGTGCGCCGGACACGTATCTCTCAGCAACCGTGCTGTCATCTGCGTACCCGAGCGTTATAAATAAGTACAATCCACAAACAAAATATGCCTTATGCCCGGATAACACTAGGCTAGATTTTGAATCTAGGATAACAAGTAGTAAACTGGCTTAAATAGCTCTTTATATATCAGGCCAAAGTGAGCGTGATACGGATCCGATTCGAAAATCGTGGGTTCGAGCCCATGCAACCGATTTCATTTATAAATATCTATTTATCTCAAAAAACGTTGAAGGAAAATATCGTGAGGAAACTGGAAACCTCAACTAATCACTGGGTTCGCGAGGTGAATTACAGCCCAGTCCCTTTCGCCGTGGGGAGGCGCTGTGTCCCAGTAGTGGGAACATTACAAGCTTGATTATGAGGCCTGCTATCTTACTAGCACAATATTGCCGTTTTAGCTTGGTAAACTATCCTCATAAAACCCAGAAACCCTAGACGAGTGACATTATATCATCTAAATCGTGGCGATAGTGATTGCAAAAATGTAAAAAATTGTCTTATATTATGGCATTTCAACCAACGCCATCGCTTACATCGGATGACACCTTCCTCTAGCCTCTGGGCATTGCACAAAGCATCGAAAAATTCCTAGACATACTATTACTCGCATTGATCGAGATCAAGCAGACATTGCACACAGCCCTGAATAATGTAAAAATCACAGACTAAACCAGAAAAATGGAAATTGTAACATCTTGAGGAAACAGAAATTTTCTATAACAAAAAATTCGTAGCCATGTTCTGATCAACCAATTTACAGTAAGCCTAGGTGGAGAATTACAGCCCAGTCTGTCTCACAGAGAGGAGGCCTCTGTCCCAGTAGTGGGATCATTATAGGCTGATTACATGAGACCTCAATCAATCACTGGGCTCACGTGGTGTATTACAGACCAGTCCCTTTCACCGTGGGGAGGCGCTGTGTCCCAGTAGTGGGAACATTACAAGCTTGATTATGAGGCTTGCTAACTTACTAGTACAATATTGCCGACTTAGCTTGAAAACTATCCTAATGAAATCTGAGCATTACACAAAGTATCGAAAAGTTGCCAGAAATATTGTTTCTCACATTGACCGAGTGCAAGCGGCATTACACACAGCCCTGAATAATGTAACAGCCACTGTCCGGAGCCACAGACTAAACCAGAAGAATGGAAATTGTAACACTGTTGCATACTCTCGCATTGTGAGAGGCGACCCTGGATTTGCTATGTATGTGTAGTGCTGAAAACCTAGGTAGTATAAATCACGCTATGTTAAGAGCTGCAAGTACTGATCTTCAAGGTTAAGTTACGCTTGCCGAGGTCGGTCCTCTGATGAGTGATCATCTTTACTTAACGATATTCCTCCGTGCTTCGGAAAGCACGCAGAGCCAATGGTCCCGGCTGTCATTTGAAGATTTTTGACAGTCGTTGTGGGTAGTCAGAAACTTGAAATCTGACACCATTTGTACCAAGAGGCCAAGAGGCTCTAGAAAAGTGGCATTCGATGTCAGCGAAGGCGATAGTCGGAATGTCAAAATTTAAGGGATTGATCACGGGATTTTTTGATATCACTTGTCAATCCCACACAATTTTGCCTTTTTGACAATCGCTATCGCTTGGTTATCGTGTTACCCAGTTACTGGATTGCGGAGGTCAGAAAGGCAGTTGCTCCATGTAAAATACTGTTATTCAGGGACTTGGGGCCGACCAAAACATATAGTACCCAAGTACAGAACAGGCCAGATTGATTGAGCTTGAAAAACTATAAGATAAAAACTATAGGATAGTTTTTCAGCCCTGAATAATGTAACAGCCACAGTTCGGAGCCCCTGACTAAACCAGAAAAATGGAAATTGTAACACTGTTGCGTACTCTCGTATTGTGTATTGTGAGCGGCGACCCGGGATTTACTATTTAAGTGTAATATGTAGGTATTTTAACCATACTATGGATTATTTGCACGGATGCTGATTTAATGTGAAATACTCGGGCTTCTTATTAAGTCCGGTTGAGTTTCTTTAGAAATTAATATTTTATTTACTACATATTACAATTAGTTTTTTCGGGAATAATGAAAAAAATTACGTGATTAGAATTAATGTTGGATAGGTTAGTAAAATATATGGGCTCTCGGTGATAAAAGTTAAAGATTTGAATCAGTGAAAGATTTTTCGTAGAAATCGGCAAATTATCACCGAAAAACAATTTACCTCTATATTAGTTTAAGAAAATCACTCGTAAAATAAAAGTCACATTAATATAAAAATAAATATTCAACTCTTATTTCTCTTTGATCATAAAAGCAAAATATAAATAAAGGGGTTATTTTATGATTCTGAATAAATAAATGCATTGCAAACAAAAAGTCGCATTGCTACGCCGTAGGCGCGTAGTCTCGTAGGCTCGTAGCAGCGTAGCACGTATTTTATTATTTCAAAGGCGAGGCAAACTTTGCTTTTTTTCCATTAAATATGTACAAAACGTTGTATTTATTTTTATAAAGTATATTTTTAACGTTATGGTTTTTGTATGTTGTGCACTGGTGAGTAAATGAGCGAAAGACTAATGAGAGAATATGATTTTAAAATGACCAAGTAAAGTTATCCTTGACATTATTCGCTTGCCATTCCACCAGGTGATGGCTAGAATCTCAGGACCGTTTCCCAAGTCTGCTTTTCATCTGATTTGAGATGATGCTCAGATACTAGTAACCTCGAATTGCTTTTGTCCATCTGTAACGAACGTTTCCTCATAGGAATGCAAATAACTCAAAAAAATCTTCCCGAACTTATTTCATGTCAGTGCAAGTATTCAGAGTAGCAGTACTCCATTAACCACAAAAGTCCCTTCAAGCACATCTTAAAACAGCCTTGATGAGTCATCCCATTTTCTCAGTGAGTAACTTTACGAACTGAGAGAGAGTCGAGTTACTAAAGGGAGTGGAAGTTAATAAAATTATAGGCTTAATTGAGCCAAAAATATGGAGTATCGGCAATAAACAACGTTGATCATGATTATTAAGCGGGCTGTGACACAGCGGAGGCTATTAAATGACGGCGCCTGTGACACCGAAGTTCGGCTGGTACTTCCGGGGTTTTAGCACAGTATAGACATGGATGAATAGTACTTAAACTACCTACAAACGCACGAAACGGCACACTCACATAAATATGCGCAACGAAGAGACCCCTTAGTGGCTCGCACTATTGATAGCATCGCGACAACCGCTTAGGGGTCTCGTCGATGCGCATGTTTCCGTACTGTTCGTCCATAGATTTTAGCACCTATGAAAGTCTATCTGCCTCGTGGATCTAGTGTTCACAAGCGCTACTGCTGAGTATGGGATCGATTCCCAAGTCGGGCAAGAAACCCACCGCACTTTTCTCAAACCACTACACTACAGAAAAGCGCCGAGGTTTTGAAGCTCTTGGATCCCGCAACGAAATTAATCTGATAAGAATAACGTAGGTGTAGGAAAAAAAATACATCATTTCCACTATCCCTCCATATCAAGCAGGAGACAGAAAAAATAAGGCCAGTAGGCATAATGGGTCGTTTACAACTGGCATAAACCTAGTTGCCTAGCGCCATGGATAAAAAATATCATGAAGTAATATTAATGGGTGGACATTATGAGAATTCTCACAATGTTTGATTCCAATAATAGCAATGGCAATAACGCTTGAACGCACGGCAATCTGTTCTAGTTTCAACAAGGCAGCACGGCAGTGCGGGTTTGAAGGTCGGGCAAAGCGTTATTGGGTTTTTATATCTGAAAATTTTCGGAAGCAGCTCGAAGTGTGGACTTGTGCATAGTTGATGGCAATTGGCTCGACCCCCTATTACATGGGATTTTAAAAGCGCCTCTGCCTTACCATTCGGTGTACACAGATGTGATTTTTTTGCTATCAAGGTCTAGTACATATATAGTACCAATTGAAAACTTTAAATCAAATCACCTTGATGACATAGACGAGAAGTACCAGAAACGTAACAGTCACCCAAAACTTTTATATGCCTAAAATTATGTTAATCAGCTGTTGTGCACACGGTGCTATTGGATTTTCAAGACCTTCAGAAAGCTTATAAAGGAAAAGGAAATTAGTCTGACTCGATGTCGGATATAGTGAAGAGGATTATGTATGTAGGTCTTTTACCTATACACGAATTACACGCACGCTTCGGTGTGACACTCATCCAATAAGGGTAAACAAGTTATTAAATAGGACACTTTGGGGCGTGGCGGCGACGTCATTATGAGATGTGGCGCCAATGTGGCGGTACCAAAGTGGTACCAGCGTGGTACTAGTGTGGTATATGGGTAGTTCTATAGTGGTTCTGTGGACTAGTACAGCCGTGGAAACGTCGGTGGGAAGAATGGGATGGAATGATTTAGCGACAGGCGAAGTGTGGGAATTCTACAGTGTATTGCTTGGAGCACAATAATACGAAAACGCATAAAAAGCAATTTTGCTAAACGTGTAAACGCATAAAAAGAAGACACAAAATAGGTATATTTTTTTATTATTCTCAGTAGGCTCACGCTTGACCACTATCTCACCTGATGGTAAGCGATGATGTGGTCGACGCAGAAGCACGCTTGCCTAGAATTGACCCATTCACTCTTGACTTAAATACCCCTAGATTGTAGCTATCGGGAAACACAGACTTCAGCAGGGAATTCCAATCCTTAGCTGTACGCATAATAAAAGTGTCCCCAAAACGTTATGTTACATTTGAATGATTGTACTCGAAATGTGAATGAAAAAGTCAACGCAAATGCTGAAAAAGAAATATCAGCTTAGATCAAAATTAATTATGCAAGACAAGATTGTTATTAACGATTTTGAACTATTAAACTTTCGATTTATTTAATGAGGAAAAGCTGGCGCTTGTTAAAACGTGTATGTCTCGTACATACAATAATGTATGAAAAATACTCACTTACAAATCAAACCCATGATTAATTTACTATGAAACAGTTACACCAAATGGCGTCAATTTTAATCACAAATCAATGCACAAATAAACGAAGCCGCGGAACATTTTAGCTTATTATGCAAGTCATTGACGGTGACCTCAATTCGAGGGCGCTGATGCTGATGTGACACGTTCTGTCAATGAGCCAACCGCTTTTATTCACAGCTTCATTATGTTTCAGCCTTTAATAAATTCATTTTGTTGACAATTTTTAGCTATAATGATACTGGAAATTTATTTTCGACTAGTTTGCAATGAAACAGGATAGGTATTGTTATGCGTTCATTATAACGAATATTCGGTGGTGAATGACCATGCGGTTTTCACAAATCTTGCTTTTGATATGACTACAAACGTATTAGATTAGCGGAGACCATATGTGACCATATATAAGACAATTGTAGGCTGATGACAATGAGCAATAATGACTGATGAATTACTTAAGAAAAAATTCTTACTCGTCCACTGGTATTTTCTGACCTAATTGATTCGTTAAGTTGAGTTTCTTTGACTCGGCACTGTAAAAGAAATTGTTAGAAAAAGTGTCAGCGATACTAATTGTCAATTGTCCAAAATATTTCAGATTGACCTTCTCGGGACGTTTCAGCAGCGCAAACCAATCTGGATGAATCATATCGAACTTCTTGATGACAATCGTTATTGATGATAGAATGTTACTTTCTTTAGGCTCTCTTAGCTATCAATAGTTTCGTAGTATGAAAGACCGACCGACCTAATGTTATCCTATCGCAGCATTTCCTAGGCTATGATACTAATCATCATCATTATCAGTCCCACTGCTGGGTCACAGGCCTTCTCTCTGTGAGAGGGAATGGGCCTTAATCCACCACGCGGGCCCAGTGTGGGTTGGTGGATGTCATATGCCTTCGAAGTTTTGGTTGTAGGATATGTGTCCTCGCGATGTTTTCCTTCACCGCTTTAGAACAATGGTGATGAAATAATTTACACAAAGTAAAGCGCCTGCCTGGTTTCGAACCCACCTATGATACGTAAGTTGGGGCCGTTACCATGAGCCACCATTGTTCTCACTAATAATAAAATGTATCACATTAAACACTCAGTGTTCTTCCTTCTCTCTCCTACTTGATCTATGCTGTGCTCGACAAGGTCCATAATTGTGACTAATATAATTATTTCCCTACCAACTATATACAGTATGGAACGCAATAAAAAAATGAAAATTGAATTGAGAATTATATTTATTTGAATCTTATTTATTAAAATAAAGAAAAAATCCCGATTGATTGCACCGTCATCGTCATATTGAACATAGCAATAAATTCACGTACAAAAATGTCATCAAAAACCGAACAAAGTACAAGAGAATGGAAAATATTACAACTTATCGAAAAGTAACATTGAACAAACAGGAAAATAATTTCCTGCCGGTAAAAATTCTGATTTTCCCGATTTTTTCAATCCTTTTGAATTTCGTTGTCAGGCGAAATGCGTAGAGGATTATTTTTAATATTTTGGCGAGAGGCACGTTTTGTCAATAAGGGACAGTCTTCCCTTTCCGATTACTTTGCGTCAATACCTTATGTAAATAAGGGGTGAAGTATGACATTCTTTAAGACCTTTTTTCAGTAAAATCCGAACATGTTTCTTCTTTTATATTTGCTTTCCCATTACACATTGTCATATGGGAATCTGAATATTAACTACCGACACTGAACGAATGAGTTGGAATCACATAAAAAGTGTTTGTATTTTCTGGCATTGTGAGTGTGCTACCTTCTTATCGATCTTATAAAATTGATTTTATGTTAAAAATTGGTTGCTTTGGAACCGAATGTTTTGATACAGTTGAGGATCCGAGTAAGTACCGACCATAATGCCATAGACGCTACCATTAATTGTATCGCAATTAAATTCATTTTTGAATTTTAATTATGGTCTTGATAGGAATTTATCAGATAACCCACTCGCGATATATTTGTTATAAATTTAATTTGATATTGATAAAAAAAAACATCCACTTAACAGATGGGTGGAGGTCTTTCCACCCTCGGATCGTAGACAATAACACTATTTGGGTTAGGTCTATGTACAAAAAAAGAATAAAATCAATCTAGAATGGGTTGTTCCATTGATAAAATAGATACCAACGTATTTCTCACTAGCATATTTTTTATTACTTTTATTTATTATGCAAGTAATATTTATAGGTATTTGTTAAAGAATACAATATAGAAGAGTTTTCAATTTCTGCACCCATTTCATCTATGCTAAAAACACAGTCATATTGTCTCGCCGCACAAAACTGCAAGCAAGCCGATGCCCTCGCAGATAAACACCCTAGGGATGTTCCAAAATTAAAGTTCACACTTTCTGCAGTCATAAATAATGTCAGGACCACAACCTGACGTCGCCGATAAAGGGGGCCAAGTGAAATTGCCACCAGTTTACCTTCCACCCACCTGCGGGGCTCGGTTCGCAGGCTTAGCCAGACAGTGTAATGTATGAAGCCATTTGTTATAATTTGAGACGAACCCCACAGCACACCATTCCCCAGTAGATCAACACAGCTTACCTATAGACCCACTGGGCCGTGTGATCAGTATTCGGGTGAAGTTTACATAGTCTCTGATGTACGATTTTGATAGACGTGTTTATGCTTTTTAATTGCAATTCATCTCTGTTCTGGATATCAAAGCGTTTATTTTGAATGACACAGTTGAAACCAGCAGTTGTAATCAAGATTTTGCGTGATAACAATAGAGAACTGTTATTAAATAGGAGCTTCTGGAAGAAGAAGTGTGTAGCACAAGTAAGAAAGTCTTCGATGATAGACTGATTTACCTAATCCAATTCGTAACATACAGGACATACATCGTTTAAATCAATGTAAGTATTCAACTCTGAAGTTACCAAAATGTTTTTACCACAAACTCATAAATTAAAAGGTAGTAAGTATTTAATCTACTTTAAAATATAATACCCAAGGGTAGGGTCCTAAGTAGTTAGATTTACAGTAGACCCCCCCAATTATGGAAACTACTCAATATTTGAATCAGTGATTGAAGATGGTTTTGGCAAAACTTGCAACTGGTAATAAACTAGTCATAATCTGTGGTGACTTTAATATAAATATTTTAGAAAATAATTCAGAGAGCAGTAGATTATTAAATCTTTTCAAATCATTTAATTTGTCACATGTGTTTATGGAACCAACCCGAACAACTGTGACTACTGCTACATGTATTAATAATGTTTTTTGTTGTTGCGACTACTTAGACAAAGCCATTATAAATTGTCTGCCTTCGGATCATAATGGGCTACTGGTAACCTTTGAGGCCAACATATCAATACAACAAGTGCAGATTCAATCCAGACCAATAACATCTGGTAAATTAAATAAATTTAACAGCACTTTAATAAGTAAGTTAAGTGATCAAGACCTCACAGTGAATGATGGTAATATTTTATATAAAAAAGTTTTCTCAGTAGTTCAAACAGAGTTCAATAATACTTTTAAGAAGAAAACTAAAACTATAAGTTTTTATTCAGTGACTGGGCGACTAAAGGACTCAGGAAAAGTAGGGAAATACTTTACGAGCTGTATGGCCTTAAGCCTTATATTAACACTTAAACTTTTAATAAGTATGTTGCTACATATTCAAGAATTTTAGAAATACGTGTAAAGTAGCTAAGGCTTTATACATTGGCAATAAGGTTAAAACCGCAGAAAATAAAATCAAGACAGTTTGGAAAATTATAAACAATGAAACGAATAGGAACAAAAGAAATAATACTGATTACACGCTTGAAACTACACATGGACTTTTTAGAGATAACAAAAAAGTTGCTCAAGAATTTGTAAATTTCTTTACCAGTATCCCAATTAAAACTACTGAAACCTTAAATTCTTCGCCCTCGCTTGCTTCTGGTTTATTAAACGCTAACGTTTCAGCCTTCCCGACTGAATTTAACTTTTCACATATAAACCCAATATCAGTAATAAAAGCTTTTAAGCAAATCAAGATCAAACTGACCGAAGACCTATGGGGGATGTCCATCAAAGTTTGTACCTCCATTATTCAGACTATAGCGCCGTAGTTAGCTTTAATTTTTAATTTGTGTGTAGATCAAGGAGTCTTTCCGGATCTAATGAAACATAGTAAGGTTATACCACTTTTTAAATCCGGGGACAGTAAAGACACGAATAATTATAGACCAGTATCGGTGCTGCCGGTTTTCAGCAAGATATTTGAAAAGATAATGCTAAATCAAATGCTCATTCATTTTAATACGAATAACATCCTACACGATAAACAGTATGGTTTTACCAAAGGACGTTGTACGACCGACGCTAGTGTCACCTTATTAAAACACATCTTTGATGCGTGGGAAGAGGCACAAGATGCTATAGGTGTTTTCTGCGACCTGTCGAAAGCGTTTGATTGCGTTAATCATGAAACATTACTATTGAAACTTGAGCATTACGGGCTAGGCCAATTAGCGTTGAGTTTAGTAAAATCTTATTTAAATGATAGACAACAATTAGTTCAAATAAACGGTGTCAATTCGTCCGGGTTAACCGTGAAAATAGTGGGTTCAATTTTGGGTCCTTTCTTATTCCTAGTCTTCATTAACGATTTACCCCATCTATTGAATAACAATTTAAACATGTTGTTATTTGCTGATGACACTTCTTTAATTTTTAAGATAAATAGACGTACGAGTAACGTTGACGACGTAAATGACGTCTTGCGACAGGTTCAAAACTGGTTCACGGCTAATAATTTAGTTTTAAATGCTAAAAAGACTAAGTGCGTAAAATTTGCCTTGCCGAATGTCAAAAGTACTGATTGTGACATTATCTTGGGTAGGGAGAAGCTAGAATTTGTCGATAAAACGGTATTCCTGGGGATCACGCTAGACTCAAGGTTGCAATGGGGTCCTCATTTAATATCACTTGCAGGGCGGCTTAGTTCGGCAGCTTATGCTGTTAGAAAAATTCGTCAGTTTACTGATGTAGATACCGCGAGGCTAGTCTATTTTAGTTACTTTCATAGTATAATGTCTTACGGTATCTTACTATGGGGAAGGGCTGCAGACATTGAGTCAATTTTTATTCTGCAAAAACGAGCCATCAGAGCGATATACAATCTTGGCCGGCGCGATTCTCTAAGGGAACTGTTTAAGGACATTAACATCATGACGGTACCTTGTCAATATATTTATGAAAACATCATGTACGTTAGAAAAAAATTACATCTTTTCAGTAAAAACGGCGACAGACATAATTATGTTACTAGAAATAGGGACCAATTAATCCAACCAGGTTTCAGGCTGGCTAAAGTAGCATCATCTTTTATGGGGTACTGTATAAAATGTTACAATAAAATACCTCCCCACATTCTAGAACTGAATGAGACGAAATTTAAAACTTGAATAAAACGCACACTATGCAGGCAAGCATATTATAAGTTGGGGGATTACATCGCTGATAAAAATGCTTGGCTAAATGCTGGTCCCGCTCCGCAGCCATTAGGGCGCAAGAACAATTAGTGATGGGCAGAAAAGTTTTAAAGTATTGTTGGAGCTGCTGAAGACTGTATGAATATATTTGTATTGTATAAACTCAATTTCTTTTAGTATTATATAACTGCACAGCACATGTGTGAGTACTATGTTCCGACTGTAAATCTACCTATGTGTCGTTGGTTGACTTCTGTGTGCCCTGGCATTTGAGTGTGTCATGCTCTCTCTAATTTCTCTCTGATGGTGGCACATGTGTTGGATCATTCGGTTCCCTCCATAATGGTTGAGCTGAGTGGTGCCGATCCATGCGTCATGTTCGTGAACGGGCGCCATCAGTTGGGATTGGTCATAACTTAGCTACCTCGGCCTGTTATTGCATTTTTATGTTGAAATTGTTTGTTACTCTAGACGCTTTTACGTGCACGTCTTTTTGCATCGTTCTCACATATATGTATTTATTTTTTAACAAGAATGATTTAACCAAAAACTTGTAATGGAAACTGATGGAAAAGAGTGTCCGTGGAGTTTCTTGCAAATTCTTCTCCATTGAGATCTACTGACGTTTGCGAATTTGCAACTAGAGTCATATTTTTGTTTGTTTGACAATTCAAAAGTACCTTTAAGGTTTATTTGAAATAAACTATTTTGATTTTGATTTTGAGTAATTGCAGCTTTTAAATGAATATTGTAGTATTTGTATGGCCTACATATAGTTGTTCCGGATCTGGGTGTCTTGTGTATATGATTTTAAATGTATGTAAACGCACCCACGATACAGGAAGAAATTCCTAGT
Source organism: Orthosia gracilis (assembly GCA_947562075.1). Taxonomy (NCBI): domain Eukaryota; kingdom Metazoa; phylum Arthropoda; class Insecta; order Lepidoptera; family Noctuidae; genus Orthosia; species Orthosia gracilis. The sequence continues at coordinate 38,545,201 of OX387265.1, read as the reverse complement.
GTCTTAAGGTGTATTAAAAAAATATCGTAGGTGATATTTTATTACTTACTTGCGTTTACTAGGTTAGTATTCAAAGTTTATTACAATTCTTTAGTGACGAACAAGTACAGGCATTGATTTTCACTGCGGCTTAACGAAAGCCCGTGAATCAACGAAAGTCCTGTGAATGTATGAGAGAACGAATGAATGAATTTCAAAGCTGGCTTTGGGCGCACGGTTGGCGCAGTGGTTGAGCGATTGACTGCTGCGCTGCGTGTCGCGGGTTCGATTCCCGCACGGAACAAATATTTGTATGACCTAGAGATAGTTGTTCCGGCTCTGGGTGTTGTGTATGTGAGTTTATATATTTGTAAACGCATCCACGATACAGGAAGAAATTCCTAGTGTGGGGCAACGTTTATTTAAAAAAAAAAGGCTTCTTTAATGACTCATGCGGATTAAGTCGCCTTCTGAATAAAATTTTGGTTAGACATTTCTGTACTACAAAATCCCTTTTGGATTTTCCATAGTTGCCTCAAGTTTACATTTCCTAACATTTGTGCTTATAGACATATAATTTACAAACCACAATTTATGGTGGTTTGTAAATTATATGATTATGTATCTAAACAATGCGAGCAAAAATAAGCTTAGATACAAAACAGGATATATATATTGTTCCCTAAAGACCTTGTTTATAGTTAAAATTTGGCGTCCGAAAAGTTGTGTTTCCGTAAAGCCGTGAAAACTAAAAGCCGGTAGCATTAGACCACACACCAGTTCGACCGAGTGTAAACTTTCAAACTGTAGGCCATCGTAAATTTTTAACGACACTAAAATGGGGCACGATGAGACCTTTATTTTAGACGACACAGAAGTATTAGTTAATAAAGTACTAGTTCGTTTGTTGCTAATTAAAACCGAAGCGATTTTTTTCGAGGTGTGCAGGCAATTAGTTTTGTTACATAATAATGGTGGAATCAATAAGGTTTTAGTTATCCTGCTCCAGTATTGCCAATATTCATAAGGAGTTATAATAATTTAAAACCACAGGCTATGGTTCGGGTGTCTTGTCTTGTGCAGGCTGCCAAAATAACCGCTATATGGAGTCTAGACACAGCCGACCACGCAGAAGATGGTGGGATGAGCTAGCCAAATTAACAATCAATGGTCCACACAAGGCCTGGACCGAAGCAGCTGGCAGACATGTAGTAGGCCTTAATCCATCAGTGGGGTAATTCAGGATGATAGTAATGAACGAAAGAAAGAACATACAATAAAAAAGCAATCAAAACTAAATGCAAAACTTACGACTATGCCTAGAAATCAGATACAACTCCATTTATAACCATGTCGTGAAAAAAACTCCCATTTGAGTAATCCGAGCCTTCCATGCATTGTTTATGAAGCACCCTTCCGAGTAACATTTAAATCGTACCTGATAGATTTCATTAAACCTTTCCAAACCGCACATTGTTTTTCTCAAAGTTGGCTAAAGTATTCCAATTGGTTTGTTTGGGGACCTCGGGTACCGCGAGGGTACATTGCCAGCGTTTATGAGTTCCTGGATCGGTATTTTATTACGATCTGGCTTCTCATTATGTTTGTACGATTACGCGATAGGTTTTTGAGGGGAAGTCTTAAGAACATTTTATTTTATATTACCTAAGCTTTATTAAAATATTGTTGTGAAATAACATGCGCCTGAGGTTGCTTATATGATGACATTTGAAATTTAAATTTTAAGCCCTTCTCATGTATAATATATTAACTTCAAAACTTGTGTGTACGCTATAGGTAGGTCGCCACACGCTTATTCGCTCTAACTACGCACACTGTATCAACAAAAGTTGTATTGTTTCCATAAAAATAAACACAAACGCTTAACAAAACTTTACCCCAAACGTCGAGATAAACCTAAAAAGTTGAAATTTGTCGCAGAAATATGACACCAAATTTGTTCGTCTGTGGAGCAGTTTTTTATAACGGAACGCTATCTATTGGAGAGCCAGTACACGTTGGCATTCCATGACGGCATTGCTGGCATAAGGAAACATCAAAAGCGAGTCAGATTCAGGACTTCAGTTTCGTTTTTCACGTGTCAGAGTATACTGGGCACTCTGTAAGTGCGATTTCCGGGACATTAGGCTTGATTCGTATTGAGAGGCGACAAAAACTCGACACAGATTTTCACTCGGCCCCCTAACTATTCGCTGAAGAGAGACGAACCGCGTCAACGTGAAAAAAGTTGGAATTTTCGATCTTTATTAGGAGCGTTTGATGTCACCTGTCGGCGGAGCTCAATGTGCTGAGTACGGTATTTACGGAAGATTTCGTAGACGAAGAAAGTGATAAGTGTCCAGAAGACATTTGCTGAATCACTGCCTTCATTTTTTACACTGTCAGCTAATAAAACTTAAAAACCAGAATTTCAATTGTTACAGTGGTCTAATATTCGTGAAATGATATCCAATGCTAAACCAGAAATAGAATCACTGCCTTTATTTTTTACACTGTCAGCTAATAAAACTTATAAGCCAGTATTTCAATTGTTACAGTGGTCTAATATTCGTGAAATGGTATCCAATGCTAAACTAGAAATAGAATGTTAGTTTCAATTTTGAGTATGCAGGTTTGCGGAGCCTACAGTAAATGCTTACTAGTAATGTTTACAGAAATCTAAAATTTTATGTCAGGCCTGTTTCCATAAGGAATAAGATCAGAGTTTGGGAAGCGCTAATCAGAAAAACTTACTTCTAGGATTTAAATGTTAAATTAGAAATATTAGTGTGAACTGCCAAGCCAACTAAAATGCGGTTTGAACTTAAGGGCTTTACCTTTAAGGGTCCCTAGTATACCATTCGAAAACTTAACATTTACGCAATTTGTTAGGCCTTGTGTTCACAGCATGACAAATATTGGATGAAATTGAAATTGAGTTTCCTCGAACGTGAATCTGGTAGGATACCCTCATAATGGGGAAAGTTGAGGGTTACATTGGACCGGGATCTACATCTGAAGATCCCGGTTTCTCCGGTGAAGCGCACCAGTGCCTTTCTAGCGCATATTTTGGTCCGTGCCATGAGAGATAAGGCGGATGCGGATGGTGTCATAACCTAAATTAAGGATGGCGCGGGGCGTAAGGAAGAGAAAATAACTGACTGTTTAAACGCGATAGTTTGGAAGGTTTGGGCGGATGGATTTTTGTTACTCTTTCATGCCAAAACTACCGAACGGAATTTAATTAAACTTTTCAGTAATATAGCTTATATGTCAGAATAACATTTATAGTCTCATACACATTACACACATGGGCAAATAATCGTATAAAAAACGTCTTTAATGGTATTTCGTTTGGAAAGAGGGTTTTGGTGTACTACATATCGCTGCATTTTGCGTTCCGATCAAGAGACCAAAACTTTATAGAAGTAATACTTATACCAACGTCCCAGCCCCATATTTACCGGTTAGTGAGTAAGCAGCTTTATGTTTCAAGTAAGTACAAAGAGTACTTTAGTTGATTTGTTGTCTTTTCGCTTTTAATTACTGCTGGCTATATAGAGGCCATTGCTAAACTACTTAAATTTGTAGTTGAATTTTTGGAATATTTTGTGTGGCGTAAAATAAGAATGAAATTTACCTGCGTATGTAAGAACAATGTTATATTTTGACATATTTTTTTCGGTTTTATTTCAAACTACGTAATGAGCCTTTGCCCAGGCGTTTGACTGAACAAACTAATTAAAAAAGTTCTAACTATTTACCTGTTTAGACTATATTTTAATTACCGTAAAATAATTTCCTGGCATTTAAGTCACAACACACCAGTTAACAAAAATCCACCGACTCTCTTTGAAAATGAAAATAACGTTAACATCCAGATGAAAAACTAGTTCAATCACCTCTCCACCTCTCGGTAACTATAGCAACGAATAAGGAAATCTCGTCATATGGATATACATACGCAGCGCCCCACTGTGAAGCCCATCGTATCGCATTTTCCAAGACATAAAACTAAGTGGATTTGGCGATGTTTCAATAACTTTACTACGGATCTCCGAATTTCCGTGCGGTGTAGGTGTTATATTGGCGCCCAGCAACATTGTACGTACCTTGTAGTAAATAATAGCAGTCGTAAAAATCAAAATAGTCGTAAATTGTTGTTATGGTGCTGTAAAAGCGATTTTAGATCATCTCAAATGTTATTGTGTTACTATGTGCTTCTCAATGATTCGTAGTTCAATGAACACGATAGGGCGATAAATATTACTTTGCCTAGCTTTTGCTTAACTTTATTGAGGTCAGCTTCCAGTCTCAGCGGCTGCAGCTGATAGCCAGTATTTTATATGGAGTGACTGCTTGATTTTGTTAAATTTGTTAAATAGCAATGTAACACCCACTTCCATCAAGATCGGAGTTGTGGACGATCATGACAATGAGGGTCAAACGGTCCAGTTAGGTAGGTCTAACTTCGAGAAAGAGGTCAATCTTCGAATCTGATTCGGCTGAGCGGAGTTTGGGAAGTTGCGCGGTATTTTCACGTCCAACTAACCGCAGTGTCTCAAGACGAAAGTTTATGACCAGTGAGTGTTGCCAGTGATTACATATGGGACTGAAACGTCGCTCACAAAATGGGCCTCATCAGGAGGCACCTAAAGATCAATGGGCGACTATTCTCGGAGTTTCCTTATGTAATAAAATCAGAAAAGAAGACATCCGCGAGAGAATCAGGGAAACCGACATAGCCCGAAGGAATGCCAAACTTAAGTGGCTGTGGGCAGGGATGGAGTTGGAGTCGAGTGGAGTTCTGGAATGGCTACCTCGTGCCGGAAAACTATCTGACGCCCTGGTCAAGGTTGTGGGAATCCAGTGGATGCGACACACGCAGGACCGATCAGTGTGGCGACGCTTGGAGGACGCCTATGTCCAGCAGTGGATGTCTTTTGGCTGAAATGATGATGATGGATGACTGCTTGACTGTGCTTGACTGACCAGTTACCTACAGGATAACACGATACCTATCCAGTGGTAGGACTGATTGTAAGACTTCTGAAAGTCACAGATCTACAAATGTTAGTTTGGATCAACGATATGACGTAAGATCTTTGTAGAATTCCAACTAATTATAACCTGATGTACATGCATACAGTGATTTAAAACTAAGTAGATACATCAGTGATTTGTTGAAAATAATAATCATTCACAGTTTGTTTATTACTATAATCTATGTCAGGGCTATTATTATCTTATTTTCATATACTGTACGCTGATTATTATATAATCTAAAAGGATTTTACAATTAACTGGTTAATTTTACTGTCCACTAAATTATCAAGTTCACGTGCGTACGCGCGTGAAATGTCATAAAAACGGTTAGGCGTTTTTCGATAACTTTAGATAGCCAGTGTTACGAAGTCAAAGGTTATTTTGCATTTACTATAAATTCAGTACATTTCTCGAGACTGTTAAAACACATCGTATCATCAAACATGTGGCAACTAATAGTTCTGTCTGTGTTTCTAACACCTGCACTTGCGGACATCCAAAAGTTCTATGGAAATTGGACAGCGGTGATGGTATTTCCCGAAAAATGGGAGTTGCCGACTTGTCTTGTATATAAGATGTCCGCAGACAATGATATACACTGCACATGTGCCGACGGAAAAGAGGCAACGTACTTAGACTTTCACTATCAAGATTCAAAACAGTCCAATGGAACCCGCTTCATTCCAGCTTTAAAAAAATCGTTCCCGGCTGTGGAAGCGAAGACTGCGGCAGATGTGCAGAGCGCTTTGGGAGTCTCCTGTACATGTGGCCAAGAACTTCATCCCAGCCGTCTGGTTGTGAGGATGATCAATGATGACTACTACATTCTGTACCAAGGGCATTTGGCGGTTTTGCAAGCAAGAATCGTTCAACCTGCTTCTGAAATCCAGAAGTTTGCTAGCCAAATTGATGATTTGAGCGGAAGAAGCGGCAAAGTGATATGTTGACAAGTTTAGTGCTGTTATAAAAGTTAGTGGTTTTACGCGTTAAAAAGAACTATTAGAATTATGAGTGTGTAATCTGTATATAATATTTTCTACAAATATTCAGTGTATTTTCTTTTATAAGGTAAACGCAATTGACGCATTTATTGCTTAGCAGGTAATATGATAAGAAATGTTTTTTTGCTGCTTATTTCACCGTTTAGAGTTTAAACCCTGTACATTAATTAAATAAATCGAAAAGTCTATAACTTCTTAAGAATCCCTTATTTAAAATTATGTAAGTACCTTTTATACGTGAGTACAGAGAGCAGTGGTGGCCCAGTGGTAACGGTCGGTCGGTTCGAGGTTGTGGGTTCGAATCCAGGCAGGCGCTTTACTTAGTGTAAATTATTTCATCACTACTGCTCTCAAAACGGTGAAGGAAAACGTCGTAAGGAAACCGGCATGTCTTAGAACCAAAAATTCGAAGACATGTGATATCCACCAACATGATCTGGGCCCGCGAGGTGAATTACGGCCCATTCCCTCTCACAGAGAGGAGGCCTGCAGGCACAATGGACGAAATGCGAGTCTAAGTGCGCAAAAGGGGTCCATCTATCCTATCCTACGTGAGTACAGAAATGGCGTTCAAAAATTCGATAAATAATAGTTAATGTACTTAAACTATCCGCACTTTAGTATTTTACATTTTAAAACCTAATTACATAATTCTAAAATTACAAGTGGATGAAACCCCTACTGGTTTATTAGGTACCAGCACTTGCATCAGTTCGAAGTAAATGTATTTTCAAAATTATCTCTATAAGAAACTTGGTCCAGCCTGTTTGAACCTTTCGTGTGCCCTAATTAGCTAAACAATTAAAAAGCCATAGGTCTCTATAGAAAAGAACGTGCAAGAAACTCCACGGACACTCTCACGACTGCCAACTCCATTTGAGTTACATAACACACATAGCTTACGAAACGTTAATTTAGAAGAATAACTTGTAAATGCACTACCATCATAAAAACACTGATATATTTCGCAAATCCACAACCAAATCCAAACGCATATGATATTTTTTTAATCCCAAAATATAGGGCGCTTCATAGAAAAATCGAGTTCACCAGTGTGTGTGAATCTTTAATAAAACTATTCAGCGACAGCCCTCGACTCATGCGAGGGGTGAACGACACCACACAATTTTATGACGTGCTACGTGATAATATTGAAGCGGTACACATTTGAATTTTTATGAAATATACCACAAGTACCTCGATATTCGTAAGTTGTAAATTTGGAGGGTATATTGTCGATAAATAAATTGAAGTTGATTATTTATTTCGAGTGTGCGATGAAGGGGTTGTGATTTCAGGAATTGTCTGCAGTTGGTTAAAGAATGAATGAAAAAAGTATTTGTTTATCACAGAGAAGTCGTGCAAAGATATGATTGACTTATGCGCTAGAAGTGTGTTGGTAGGTAATCGTATATGAAATGTCAAGTTAATGGTAGTTGAATATTTGTAGGATTTACTGAAATGTCATTTGAAGTTACCTTTAGACCGCTCTGAGTCAGGTTAAGAAAATTGGCTGGAGATTTCAATTATGTTCCTGCAAATATTATAGATGGGAACGACTGGATGTTTAGATATTTAGGATGTTTGGCACACGTAATACCTAGATTTGGATACCTACACTTTACTGCCGGAGTAAGCTCGCTTGGTGTATAAATACATATGATGAAACACGTCTCACACTAAAACACACATTGAAGTTTTGAGGAATAAAACCCTTATTTTTAACCGACTTCCCAAAAAGGAGGAGGTTCTATGTTCGACTTCATGTTTGTTTTTTTTTTTTTTTTTTTTTTTTTTTTTTTTATTGATTATAGGCTTGCGCTTGACCACTATCTATTTTTTGTGTATGTTCACCGATATCTCCGTCAATTGAGGACCGATTTTGAAAATTCTTTTTTTGATTTTTAGAGTATGTTTCTTAATTGGTCCCATTTTAATTTGGTGAAGATCTGATGAAGAACTTCGGAGATATACAGCAGAACTCTTCAATAAATGAAGGCAAATCTCTCGGGATTGCTGCAACCGCATGTCTTTTTATTGTTTATACCATTTCATAACATAACATCACGCCAGTACGCTCTAAAGGGGTACACAGATGTGTACAGTTCACCTTGAAACACTTTCATTTCACAGGTTATGATCAAGTTTCATGGCATTCAGTTAATCTATTCTGGCATTACTACCTCACTAAAGCAAGTTGCTTAATAGGTACTTACAACTAAAAAGTGAAAAATAAAAAATCTTTTTTACAAAAAAAATACTACCGACTTCCAACTAAAAACACTACAAAGTGAAAAATAACGTAATAAATAAGTCGGTGTCTTTGGTAGGTACCAATTTTTTTCGTTATGGACACCGACCTCGAAAAAGAAAGTTATTTTTCACTTTGTAGTGTTTTTAGTTGGAAGTCGGTAGTATTTTTTTTGTAAAAAAGATTTTTTATCACTAAGTATTTTCACTCGATCAATCCTTTATTCCACCAAACAAACTAAGACTGCTAATTGTACGGTAGGTACTTAAGAGATAATAACCAAGAATCTGGGAATCTTCAAACAATATCATAGCCACAGTTAGACTGCTCAAACACGATTAAGGCAGGGTTGATTCAAAGCATCAGTTATCGGTAACATTTGAAATTTAGTAAGATGTCTTAGATACGGGATTTATAACGTTATAAAGTTACGAATGTCCAAAGTTGCCTGGCAGAGAAGATGGCTGATTGGTTGTGCAAAACAAAGAATACTTTTCATGTCTTCGATATTCTCCGATCCAATAGCCAGTGGCAATTCTTATAGTCTAGCAGGCTCTTGCTGACCATGTACCATCAATCACAGACATTTTTTTTTAATAGGTCTGGTCCGCCACACTATTCTCAACCACTGCAACTCCTGAAAGCCAGAATCAATATTGGCGACTACCTGAAAGGCACCAAGTGCATGACGCCTCGTCGAGCGTTTCCTTTAGAAAAGAAACAACAGCCGAGAAAACTTCCTATACTTATTGCATAAATAGTTTTGATGAAAAGAGAGAAAGAAAGAAAGAACGAACGTTAGACGATGACGCTTAGTCGTATCTACTCATGTGCATTTTTGTGGACTTTTTGTGAAAGAATCCGGTGAACAAATCTTAATTTTGGGTTGGCTTTACGTCTATATGATTTCCAAATATAACAAAAACTTCGTAATTAAGTTTTTTTTTTTTAAATAGATACTACATATATAAGACCAAAGTAGGGTAAGGTCAAAAGCCCGTCATTCATAAAAATTTAGCCACGAAAATCGCTCTTACAGCCATATCAAGAAGATTGCTGTCAGTGTCAATAAAATGGATGAATGGGACATCCGCGAGCGAACCAGGGTAACCGACATAGTCTGAAGGATTGCCAAAATTAAGTGGCAGTGGGCAGGGCACATTGCTCGCAGAACGGATAGTCGTTGGGGCCTAAAAGCTCTGGAGTGGAGGCCGCGAACCAAAAGACTTTGCTGTGGGAGGCCTGTGAAGGACCAGGTGGAGCGACGACCTGGTCAAGGCTGCGGGATTCCGGTGCATGCGAGACGCACAGGACCGATAAGTGTGGTGACGCTTGGGGGAGGCCTATCGAGCAATGGACTTCTTTTGGCTGAAATGATGATGATGTATGACTGCTTGACTGTGCTTAACTGACCAGTTACCTACAGGATAACACGATACCTATCCAGTGGTATGACTGGTTGTTAGACTGTCAGAATTCTGAGAGTCACAGATCTACAAATGTTAGTTTGAACCAACGATATTACGTTACTTTCAATTGGTGAAGAGAGCAGAGAGCAGAAGTGAGCGAGCAAAATTCTGCTCTCTGCTCTTTTTTCGTCATTCCCTTCGAACCTAACCTATCCGTGTCGGGGTTCTCTAAGCTCCCGAGCTCGCTTCGCCCGCTCTTAGACTAATTCGTTGAAAACACGAATACAAGTGAACTCCCGAGCTGTAGCGATGTCGCCGCGATCGTTTTCCAGCTTTTTAATGCTAAAATAGAAAAATAGAACAATATTATTACCGCAGCACATAAAAACCTCCTTAAAGGTATTACTCAAACCGGATAAATAGTTACTTACTTAGTACAAATTTCCCCTTTAGTTCCATCTTTGTAGAATTCCAACTAATTATATTCTGATATACATGAATACAACCAGTGATTTAAAACTAAGTAGATACATTAGTAGTCCCTCTCACAGAGAGGAGGCCTATGTCCCAGCAGTGGGAACATTAATAGGCTGATGATGTGATGTGATGTGATACATTAGTGATTTGTTGACAGTAATAACCATTCACATATTGTTTATTACTATAATCCATATCAGGGTTATTATTATCTTGTTCTAATTTAATACCTAACGCTGATCTTGTATTCGAAACTCAATTAATTTTATTATCATCTAAACCATTTATAAAAAACTTTTTAACACAATAATAAAACCGACTTCCAAAACAAAACACTACAAAGCGAAAAATTACTTTCGTTCCGAAGTCGGTGTCTTTGGTACCTATGGTTTTCCGTTTTTCGACACTGACTTTTTTATTTATGTCTTTTTAGTTTTGTTAGGTACCTCCAAATACCAGGAATATAATTTATAGCCAATATATCTCATGACGATTCCAATAAGCTCAAACACGACTAGGATCCATTGTTTGATTTCGGAGTTTCAGTGCCTACCTTACGATTCATCATCAGATCAGTCCGACGTTACCATTTTCATCAGTACCATTTGTTTATAAGTATTTACTTCACCATAGTCGGTTAGCTATTCAATACATCTATGTATCTTATACCCATGACATACTTAGCATTAAGGAGTTCCAGTGACCATTTGTGGTCTTCTTCATCAGTTCCATTTCACCAAATGACACTTTCTGAGTGTAAATGATTGCATTGTTGATAAAAATACCAAAATCGCTATATGTATGCCTATAATATTTGAGGAATTCCCGCGATTTTTCTGGGATGACATCTTCAGATCCTGATTTCCTTATCATGGCACCACCCTTAGAATATCTCCTTTCCAACAAAAAAGGGAACGTCATACACGACGAAGTTATCCGCGAGCACAGATAAAGAATATATATATATACGGGCGAATTAAAAACCCTCTTTTTTTTTGAATTCGGTTAAACTACTCACGTGTATTTGCGCGTGCAATGTCGTAAATAATGGATATGCGTTTTTCGATAACATTAGATAGCCTGTTATCAAAGTCAAAGGTTATTTTGCCAACAGTATAAATTAATCAGTGCTCTTCTCGAGGCCGTTAAAACACATCGTATCATCAAACATGTGGCAAGTAATAGTTCTGTCTGTGTTTCTAACCCCTGCACTTGCGGACATCCAAAAGTTCTATGGAAATTGGACAGCAGTGATGGTATTTCCCGAAAATTGGGAAATGCCGACTTGTCTTAAATACACGCTGTCCGCAGACAACGATAAACACTGCAAATGTGACGACGGAAAAGACGCAACGTACTTAGACTTTTACTATCAAGATGCAAAACATTCCAATGGAAGCCGTTACAACATTCCAGCTTTAAAAAAATCGTGCCCGGCTGTGGAAGCGAAGACTGCAGCAGATGTGCAGAGCGCTTTGGAAGTCTCGTGTACATGTGGCCAAGAACTTCATTCCAGCCGTCTGGTTGTGAGGATGGTCAATGATGACTACTACATTCTGTACCAAGCGAATTTTGCGGTTTTGCAAGCAAAAATCGTTCAACCTGCTTCTGAAATCCAAAAGTTTGCTAGCCAAGTTGATGATTTGAGCAGAACAAGCGGAAAAGTGATATGTTCACAAGTTTAGTGCTAGTGTGTATTAAAGTTGGTGGTTTTACGCGTTAAAAAGTACGAACTCTAACTAGATTTCATTTTTATACAAATGTTCAATATAATATGACAAGAAAATATTTTTTTGCAGCTTATTTAGAAATTGAGCTCAAGAATTCGAACAATAAAAGTTAAGATTAGAGATAGAATAGATTAGATCGATTTATCGCCCCCGAAACCTCCTGCATACTGAATTTCATGAAAATCGTTGGAGCCTTTTCTGAGAGATAAATATACTTATTTACGAAAATTGCTCGTTTATAGGTATTAGATAGACAGATGTACGTAAATTATCCACACCTTAGTATTTCACATATTAAAACCTAGTTATATAATTCTAAACTTACAAATTGATGAAACATCTACTGGTAATTAGGTACCAGCACTTGTATCAGTTCGCAGACAATGTATTTTCAAAATTATCTCAATAAGAAAGTTTCATTTCAACTTAGTCCAGTCAGTTTGATATTAAGGTGCTCCCTCACTTGCAGCATTCACCTGTAATGTAACGTTACAGAGCCGAGCATTATATCAGTGAGGGCGGAGTACCAAGCCTTACAGTGCGTAACTTGATGAATCGTATCATCAAGTTGCGCACATGCTCGGTTCTCTCGCGTAATATTTTGATATAACTTGTAACATCAATACGCAATACTTGTAAAAATTGAGGAATCAACTGAATGCACAAAATCGAATCTAATGTTACATTACAGGCGAATGCTTGTCAGTCAGGGAGGCAGTATTGTAATGTAAAGCGTCACGTCGATCACAGGTCCAGTTGAAAACCAGCATCGGGCAATAATTGTCCGACGTTTTGCTGAACTGGTCCTATTTGGCGCAGCCGTGGGACACACAATGTTACATTTATATTGTTTTCTCTCTTTTTTATTGTTGGTTAGTCTAAGTTTTCTTTTTTTATGTTGTGAGCTCTAGTGGCTTGTGTCAAATAAAGGTGTTTTCTTTCTTTTTTTCTCGAAATTGAATCTGATATGTTACATAATATACCCATGCGAGGGGTGAACGACACCACACAATTTTATCATGTGCTTCGTGATAATATTGAAGCGGTACACATTTGATTTTTTATGAAATATACTACTAGTACCTCGATATTTGTAAGTTGTAAATTTGGAGGGTATACTGCCGATAAATAAATTGATGTTTATTATTTTTTTTGAGTGTGCGATGAAGGGGTTGTGATTTCAGGAATCGTGTGCAGTTGGTTAAAGAAAGAAAGAAAAAAATATTTGTTTATCACAGAGAAATCGTGCATAGATATGATTGACTTATGTGCTAGAAGTGCGTTGGTAGGTGTATGAAATGGCAAGTTAATGGTTGTTGAGAATTTGTAGGATTTGCATAAATTTGATGTCACTTGAAGTTACCTTTAGTTTGCTCTGATTCAGCTAAAGAAAATTGGCTGGAGAATTCATTTATGGTCCTACAAATATTATAGATGGGAAAGACTGGATGTTTAGATATTTAGGATGTTTGGCACTCGTATTACCTGGATTTGAATACCTACACGATAGTTTTCATACCGGCTGTAAGTTCTATTGGGATATAAATACATATGATGAAACACGTTTCACACTAAAACACACATTGAAGTTTTGCGGAATTAAACCCTTATTTTCACTGAGTATTTTCACTAGACCATTCCTTTATTCCTCCAAACCAACTAAGACTGCTTACTGTACGGTAGGTACTTAAGAGATAATAACCAAGAATCTGAGAATCTTCAAACAATATTCATGCTCAAACACGAAACAGTTATCGGTAACATTTGAAATTTAGTAAGATGTGTTAGAGGCGGGATTTATAACGTTATAGAGTTACGAAAGTCCAAAGTTGCCTGGCAGAGAAGATGGCCGACTGTTTGTGCAAAACTAAGAACCAGATTGTCCAGAGCCAGAGGTTCCACTGTTGGACCCACTTCAACTACTTTCTTGCTGTACAGTGTTTGTATTTGATTCATTCGATTCAGATCCTACATTCTTAGAGCTAATTATAGCATTTTGGCGTGAACAAGATTGCATAATACTTTCCATGTCTTCGATCTTCTCCGATCCGATCACTATAACTCTTGCCAGAATCAGTAGTGGCTATATACTTAACTGAAAAGCACCAAGTCAATGAAGGTCGACAAGTCCCGTAGAAACGATTCAGCAGACCCAAATTATTTTCAGACTGAAGGAAAACTTCCTAAACTTATTGCATACATAGTTTTGATGACGCTTAGTCGTATCTACGCATGTGCATTTTTGTGGACTTTTTGTGAAAGACTTCGGTGAACAAATCTTAATTTTAGGTTGTCTTTACGTCTTTAAGATTATCAAATACAACACCAACTTCCCGCGTAAGTCATTTTTGAATAGGTATTATATAAGACCAAAGTATGGTAAGCTCCAAAGTCCGTCATTGATAACAAGAAGATTGCTGTCAGTGTCAAATTGTAACGACGCACAGTGATGCAGGTAGTACGGGCATGCGGAAAATATTATTTTTAAATGAAAAGACGTTGCGTTTCTTCATAATACTTTATTAAAATGATATAATGGATGTACCAGTTTACAAAGAGAAAGATATAACACGTATTTTTTTTTTATTAACATGAAAATATTCATCAAATTTTTTCACATGAATTTCATATAATTAAATCAGCATTTTTAAATAAATAAATATTAATAAACTAAATATTAAATAGAGAAGACATTATTTATTTATTTATTTATTTAAACTTCATGTACAATGGTGATACATAGGCGGACTTAATGCAGCATTCTCTACCAGTCAACCTTTGGGTTAAAAAGGACACAACAGTGGTAGGAGTACAAAATAAAAAAATAAAAAAGAACAATAATTAAAATCTGATATTAATAAACTATCTAACTAATAAAATACATAAATATTTTCTAAAACAATAGACTAATAAATATTATAATAAATACCATTGACATTGATTGAGAGATGGGTGCTATCCACTAATAAAGCTTTGGCATCATCGTGAAGAGGATAGTATTTTTTATTCGGTACTGCACGTAAACTGTTGATAAGGGGATCTGAGGTAGCTAAGAGCATATTCATAACATCTTCATTACATGATAGACGAGAACATTTTCTTGAATGACCTAACCTATAATTGCGGTAATCTTTATTTCGCGCTTCTTGAGCTTCCTCAGATAACATCCCAATAGGTAAGGCAGCAACACTTATTATTTCTTTGCCATGCAGCAAGATTTTATGCACAGTATTTGGCATATTATACCAGCTGTACAGGCTTACGTATAGTTCAGCAGTCTCGTAACAATAACTACCAAACTTATCCGAATCAACTAATGCACTAGAATTAATTGTTTGCAATATTATACCAAACCGATGAATAAGTTTTTTATCGACTCTTGTGACTTCAGCTACAATGTCTGCATTATTGAAAAATCTTCTAGACGTATTTCCATCGTTAGATGTTCCCATTCCTTGCTTTACAAAATCCACTTTTAGACCTAAACGTTGAAACAGCTCACTTTGGATTCTTTTCTTCTCTTCATCTTTTTGTTGTTTGGTAGTTGCGTTCGTTCTCCAACTGGTAAATGACATATTGTACGCAATATGTAATATGCATTCCATAAATTTAATCCGTGCGTGAAGCGGGGATAAACCGACCTTGAGAGCCTCCGTATCCACAGTTTTATTTCGCACTTGGTCAAGGTTATTCATTTCTGATGGCTTTGACTTGCATATAAAACACACTGCACATGATGATGTGTCCGTAACTGTCTGCGCTATTTTGCCATCTATCATTGTGAACACAAGTTTATGGTAGACTTTGTAAGTCTTTTCCTTTAAACTAATAACAGTTTCATTTAAGTTTGCTATTTCAGACTCCATTCTAGCAATTTCATTTTTCGTAGATTCTGTAGTTTCTTTTTGAAATTGGAATTGTACCGGGCGACAACACCTTGTAGAAGAAGGAGTTGCATTTGTCCAATACACAACAGATTAATTTTACTTTTCATACAGACGCAGTGGAACTAATGATGTCAAAAACATATATGAATCTGACACATTTTCGTCGATAAATGACTGTTTGTATTCAGCATGACCTGATGATCCGTCACATCCCCACTTGTGTAAAAACGTTGAATTTACACTAATCTGTGTAAGGTCGTCTTCAGACATTACTTCAAATAATCTTCTGGTTGTGTGATCCAGTAATGACTGCAAACTTACACAAGCGTAGCTTTCCGTTACATCAATATCCGTGGGGTAGCATTGCCTTTTTACTTCAAGTACTTTATGATAATCGGGAAAAATATCACAACCAATACTTTTTGCTGCATTTCTCAGTACTTGATATTGATGTTTCGAAAGTGATGCATCAAGTAATAATGCCAACGCTTTTTCTGGAGTAAACTTGATAGTATCCGATGATTCTTCTTGTACGAGTACCTTAGAGGCAGCTTTCTTAATCATTTCTTCAGGAACGCTTTCACACAATCTTTTAACTTTATATCGCTTTGTTCGATCGCAACATTCATCAAATGATTTTTCTGGTCGTCCTCTATGAGAGCGTTTTGATGGCCCTGGAACATTACTGTCACAATTCACCACATCAGTCTGCACCGAAGATGTCTCAACGGTAAAAATATTTTTCAGCCACTGTTCATTTTTTGCCATAAAAGCATTTTTATTTCTCGCTGCAGTTTGCCACTTTTTTGTAAATACGGGTAGAAAATTACGGCTTAACTTTTCATAAACTTGATTCCAAACACTTTCTGTAAGCTGTGGATACATAAGTTTTAAATTTTCGAGGCATTTATGTATCTCACGATTACTTGATATTATGATTTCCACTAAATCGGCATAGACAATAGTAAAGCTATCCATCACTATAATAACACTGTTATCGTAAGAGAAAATAATTGTAAGTGAAGTTAAAACTACCATTCAATGCTATTTATACTTACACGATATGATAAAATGTTAATTACCCTCATTAGAAACACTTATTAATATAATGCACTTTTTCTTAATTACAGAGCGTCATTAGTTAAGGACCTGGTATTTCAAAGATCGCAGGTTATCGCAGCCAAAACTAATGTATTCTTAATCTATAGGGTCTAATTAATCTCCGAAAGTATATTATTACGTATCGGTCGATAACGGAGATTAGTTATGATCTCATGATTGAAAACAAAAGGTTCCAAATGACCTTCTTCACTAAAAATGTAATAGCAAGTAATTATTCATTATATTATAACATTATGTTTACTATTTTATTAATACACACAATAAACTTATGACTAAACTAAAAATGAAAGTTGATAATTATAGTATTTTGGTTCTATTCATACTTGAAATAACAATATTTTTTGCACGAAATTTGTAAATTCTCGATCACCCTACTTTGGCATCATATAATTAAATACTGTATAATTATTTATCCGTATTAATTTTAGGACTTGTTTCTACTAACATTCTAGTATGTGTGTACCAAATTGTAGACATTTTAAACAAGGTTGAAACAAAGGATTTTTTTCCGCCCTTGAACCAATGTGCGACGTGTGGTTGAGTGTACGTCCTACGAAACAGCACAAAGTAACCGCTACATTATCTGAGACTTAATAACGAAGCCTCATAGCCTTTTCAGGGAGAGGTCTTCTGTCGTAATATTGAGTCAGTCTCCCGAAACGTAGGGTATTAGGGTTACGTAAAAGAAAATTTGATGAATGTGGATACGGTAAGTCTTATGAAAATCCTTAGAACTTATAAAAAAAAACTTTTTAGGTGGTAACTAAAGTTAGGTAATGTTCCTTTGGATTTTTACGTCTTAAAAAAGGAGGTTATCTAGGTTATCTGTCGTTCTCGACACGTATGTATGTAATATTGTTGGAATTGCACAATATTCACATATATTTCTCAGTATGAGCTTCTAAATACGTACGTGTGCCAAATTTCATAAGTGTATGTATATTTATCCACGCATTTCTCTGAAACTACTTATTGGATCGTGATCATTCTTTTATTATTGGGTTAAGTATCTTTCAACTTAGGGAACAGTGCAAGCTACATCAAAATCGGTTCAGCAGTATTCAAGATAAGGAACTTACAACCGAACTCCTTAGCGACAAACAGCACGAATGTGTAAATTAAGTTATTTAGGGTATTTTGTCAATCCTTAAGATACCTTACTTTAGACTGCTCACTTTTTAGTGATAGGGTACAAAAACTAAAAAGAGACAAATTAACTTTTTTGCAAAAAATAAACCGACTTCTAAAGCAAAACACTAAAAGTGCAAAAAAACTTTCGTGTTGAAAAACGATAAAAACAAGAGGTACCCAAGACAGTTTAAGAAAAGGTAGAAAAAATATAAAAACAAGAGGTACCTAAGTATTTTTTATTTACTTAGTTGCTAAAGTGATAAGTAGAGCCATTCCTGCTGAAATTAAAAATCGAAAATCATTAATTTTAGACGTTAGATGTTTTTTCAAACGATTAAAATTAATATAGGTAGGTTTATTTAGATTAAGTTCACTTTAACAATCATGCCTATTCAAAATTCATCTCTATAAACTACATACAGGTAGCGCCATCTGTCACATTAGTTGAAACTGTCGACGTGATCTGAATATATCAAGCGCTTAGCATTTACAATGACGATTGTGCACAGGTGATACCTATTGTATCTTTTAGATGCTATCCCTCTAAGATACCTTGTAGTTAAATAAATAGTTAAATTAGCAGGGATAGTATTCATGGGTTTGTCATTATTCAAATTTGATTAAATCATCCACCTTCATCTTTACAGCCAAAATAAGCCCATTGCTACCCACACAGTCATTATTCTAATTAGATTACCCAAGTCCCATGGCGTGCCACTTTATACCACGCTATTTAAGAACAAATTTTACTAATGAAAGAAAATGTTTTCACTGTCTCCGTCAAAACGTTGACGTTTATACAATTTTACAGCTCAGTACGGCTTTTATTTATATTTTGTTTTATTTTTATTTTATGTTAATATATTAACATAATTATATAAAATATAATATTGTAACCTATATACTAAAGGGGAGAGGGAAAAGGGCGCCTTGTGCATCAAAAAATTTGTCCACATCGATGTCAAAACGCTGCCAGGAAACGTGACAAGAACGCTGGCAGCATTGCTACGTTGGACGGCAATGTTGATTCTTTGGCCGTAGAAAAGGCCTTTGGTCCCGTGAAGAGTTGACCAGTTTTGTGCTAATGTTTTGAAAAACTTGATGCGCACTCGGACCCCATGGATCTAATTTTTTTTTTTTTTTTTTTATTGATTATAGGCTTGCGCTTGACCACTATCTCACCTGATGGTAAGCGATGATGTGGTCGAGGATGAAGCACGCTTGCCTAGAAGAAACCTATTCACTCTTGACTTGAAGACTCCCAGGTTGTAGCTATCAGGAAATACAGACTCCGGCAGGGAATTCCACTCCTTTGCTGTACGCATAATGAAAGTATTCCCAAAACGTTTGGTGCGTATGGGTGGGATGTCCACCATGTACCGATGACGCATCGCCGTACGTCTTGTAGTCCTATGATGGAACGGGCTAGGAGGAATTAGTTCATGCAATTCCAACGCACACTCCCCGAAATGTAACCGATAAAAAACCGACAGGCTGGCAACTCGGCGCCGATGTTCGAGGTTCTGGAGCCTAGATTCGACCAGTACTTCATTGCCGATAAGAGCTCTTAATATTTCCACCCCAAACGGCTCAAACATATAAATACCAATAAGGTTGTTGTATTTGCGCCATTTGAAGTTTTTTGCTAATGAGATGGCGCAAGGGTGTCGACACATGTTGCATCCCACACCAAAAGCCTACCCACCTTCCAAGGCATTATGCTCATCCCGTCTGGTCTCTTCTCATCATCGCATGTCAAGCCATTGCGATCTAAAACAGCTGGCACCCCGGCGGTGAAAAGAGCCCGACGTATGATGTCATTAATGCCAGCGTGCCATGCTATCCGACCACAGTGCTACTACCTATTGCAGGATAGGCCGTGGTGTCCGAAGCGGTCGACTGCTGTCGATTTTGGTTGATGTCTGGTGTCGATAACGCTCATTAAAATAGCTCGAAGTAGGACCATTACTCTCCCTATTATAAACTTTTTTGATATTCGAAGTACATATACATTCGCGCTATCTAGTTAGATTGATGTCTATGGCTGAAAATAAGCCTGATTTAACGATAGTGTCCTGTGCTTTTCGTCCATCCACTAGACTCCCGTACCCCAAGATTTAGCTTAATCGCAGATAAAATATGAAAACGACAGGCGATAATACAAGCTGCCAAAGTAAGTTGAACTAGGTAAAACTGCCAGAAGTTTTCCCTTAATTTCAGAAGTTCTATCCTAAGCTACGCTGAACTGAACAGGCCGCCTAAAACGCGTTGAAGGCATATAGTTTGACTGTCCTAAACCGAAGCTGTTAGTTTCGCAATCAACTCGTAACTAACTTATGCCGTACAGTACAGTATTACTGCCTATTTTATTAGGCACCAAAAGAGTGTAGTGTGTAACCGCCCGGTTACACACTACACGTCCGTGTCCGTGATCCGTGTTTGTGATTTGAGTTCCAAGTTCAAAATTTTCTAAATTATGACTGATTATGACGGATAGAGTTCGGATGTAGTGCGTAAGCTTTCCTACAAAAAGTACTACGGCTACTTTGGAACCGAAATTTTACGGACACGTATCGGATGCAGTGCGTAATCGCAGAAGTTTCCCTGTAGTACACCAACATTTCACTAGTTATGGCTTATCAACTCGAGCCGTACAGTATTATTTGTATGAAACTCCCTACTGCAACGCACACTAATCAGAATCGTAACGTAATCGCCTCGATTCGGGACACTCATGAACTGCGGTGGTCAACTTGCAGTTGCCACGCTTAGGGCTCGTCGTCTGATCTGGTGCCAGCCAGGACTACCAGCAGTCAGCGAGCCGTAAGCGCGGTGTCGCCTAGCCGTAGCCATGATAACGTACCGGAGCTGCTGATGCGCATTGGTTACATACTTACGTAAGGTTGTTGCCTGTTTTACGGCAAGGCGAAAGGCGATACGCATACGATACCTTTCCGACGAGTCAGACAACAAATATACAAGACTAAAAACAATCTTATTAATAACTAGTGTTAGGTTTCGGATATGTAATGTAACGATGAGCTAAACGTAAGCTACGTTATCAAAATAATAGATAGGGCTAGCTTGACACGACGTGCCGCCCGCGCCTTCTTTGGCGAAGGGGCAACCGCAGACCAGGGCGGCGTGATACGGTGCGATGAGGCGGCTGGAAGAGCGCTACCGCGAGATGTGGGGGCTCCTCTTCAGCGTGCGCAACCTGCGTGTACTGCTGGCGGGCGCGCTGTAGCTGCGGTTCTTGCACCACGTCGGGTAGGTAGGTAGTAAGGCAAGCAACCAGGAGAGTTGTGGGCGCTCGCGCAAAACGACGCGCCGTTAAGACCTGTCTGCAGCAGCTCATGCCAGTTCCAAATGCCAGTCTGGCACGTCCCATTGTAAAAACAGTAAAAGTTCACTTCAGAGTATAAATTGTTATTTAATAGAAGTCTTCAGGGATGTATGACACTCATTCACGAACTGAATTCATTACATTTTTATGTGCTTAGTGGATAAAAATAAACTTTGTAATTTAAGGCTTAAATATGTTTCCAATTTCGCAGTCAAAACCAAACTGAAATCCGACGCCCGTTTTTCTTTCGTCCTGTGTCATCTGTTCCGAATTTCAAATTCAAAATATTAATTATATGACCAGAATGAATAAAAACGGTTTACAGAGGGGGCAGTCTACGCTGCCCTTATTATAATGTACAACTAGCTTAAGGAAGGTCTAGTCCATGGTATATTATGTCTATGGCTTAAGAAAAATAAATTGGAGAGACAGATGCCAATTCAGATAAACATGTCAGAGTATAAAAACTTACAAGATTTTACAAATTAGTGATATAAATAAGTTATGGAATATTAAAACAATCAGAGATAACTAAAAGTATGCTTTTCAGGTGTTAAAAGAAACAAAGAATATATAAAAATGAGACATGAGTTGATACAAAAGCAAAAGATATAAAGGTATGTTTTGTAAAGTATTTATTAAAATGTAAATAGACTTATAAACGTGTAGGTCTGCACAGCAGAACACCACAGTAATTAGATTATTAAGATTGTTCTTGTGTTCATGGATATTATTATTCCGTCATATTTGTATTCGACTATTTATTGCAATCGACTAATTTTGCAACTTCAAACGATTGAATTTGTACCAGTCAGTAGTAAAACTGTGAGTGCAGTCTAACGGAAAACTTATGGAAGAACGTCCCTTTTTCCTTGGTCGAGGTCGGACACAATTCGTAACATCAAGTTTTCTGTAGCCTATTCTAACTGGAGTAAGAATAATAATGAATAATGGATTGTAAGGAGTCGATTAATAAATATTGCTATTGTATACCTACTGGAGCGAGCTGTTTTAATACACTAACTTATTCCCACGGCTTATCAATAATTAGCTTTTCCCGTGGCTTCGGCCTTTTCCGCAAGAACCGTATGCTTTCCGATACAAAATGTGGGCTATTGATATAAGCGCTCGTGTGAGCTTATCAAAGTGTCATATTCTCAAAATCGTCCTATTAGCAGAATGTCCTAGTGTCAAAATACAGTTGTACTGAAAAATTACTATCGATTTTTCGTCATGGCTAATTATATAAATAGGGGAGTTTGGCGCCACAACTGACCGCGCCGTGCTCCAGGCTTCCCTCCCGAGAGGAACTTCGACAGTTTATGGTCACAGAGAGTGACGGGGTCCGCATCAGTCATGTGGACCAATAACTGACCGAGGAAGTGTGATGAATTGCGCAAGCACTCCAACGCCCAGGTCTGAGTCTGATAGACCTCTCCTCTGCTCCAGGGCAAACTTGAACCGATTCATACCTTAAACTGTAAATTATCACTTTCGAACTGAACGCAACAAAACAACACATTATGTCATTTGGATTTTACTTTTAATTATTTATAATTTTTAAAGTCCCAAAAAAAATTTAATAAAATTATTCCTTTAAAATCACATATTTGTGTGGTATGACCATAGATTTAGAATTTATTTGCTAGGTATGACTGTACCATTCCCATTCTTTTATTAACACGTTTTTATAGGTCAGAATAGGACGATCTGCTCATAATAATAATTATGTCGTTTTGCGAATGGGACATTTTGATACGGAGTCCTTTCTATTAGTGAAAATTCGTAATCGAATTATTACTTGCAGAATATAACTTTTACGAAAAAATTTACAAACAATTACGTCTATAAAATATTTATTAAGAAAATATTTCTAACGAAAGGTCATAACTATGAAGATAAGCCCAAGATCTTTCTTAATTATAGGGTACTTACTAGGTACTTCGTTCTCAGAAGTACTTATCCCCGTTCCGTCATCTTTCCAATCTCTAAAGGAAGCACCCATTTCATTCCAATATGATGCAAATCCCACAGATGTTTCATTCGAGGAATAGTTGAAATATTAAAGGTAATCCGCTTAGCTTTGAGAAAATACCTCGAACTTTGAGTCTATCTCACGCATTAGTTCGAATCTGAATATCCAGCAGATTTGCTCTCGACTCGAGTGGTCTAACGGAGGTAGTTTGATAATAGTATGTTTGGACGTACGGTAGTTTAGTGGAAGGATTATTCTAAGCTGAAGAGGTAGAAATTGTAGCTTGTTTTGTGACGGTGGGAAGAGACCGTGACCGAGTTGGTGCCGTGGAATATGGGTAGACGTCTGGTGTGGGACGCAACCTGTGTCGACACCCTTGCGCCATCTCATGTTCCTAGCACGGCGGGCTGTTCTGGCGCTGCTGCTGCGGTTGCTGAGGCCCTCAAGCAACGCAAATACGGTAACCTAATTTGTAATTACACTTTTGAGCCGTTTGGGGTCGAAACGCTTGGGTCATGGGGCATGGGGCACTGTGTGTGACCGGAGGGCTGACTCGTTCTTTGCGCAAAGAATCAGCATTGCCATTCAACGTGTCATTGCTGCCAGTCTTCTGGGCACGTTTCCGGATGACCGTGATGTGGAAGAGTACTTCGACGCCTTTCTTTTGTATTTATTGTAAGAAGTTAGGTTTAGTATAAGTGATTATAGTTTACTTTTGTTAAGTGTTTAAGTATTTACAGTACCTGGGCGACCGAGCCCTAGGCTGCTCGGGTGAAAATTGAGAAAACGACGTTTGCTAAATAAAACCTAGCTAGACCGATTTATCGCCCCCGAAACCCCCTGCATACAAAATTTCATGAAAATCGTTGGAGCCGTTTCCGAGATTCAGATTATATATATAAATATATATATTTATATACGAGCAATTCAAGTATATACAGGGTGTCCCAGAAATCGACGTCAAGCCGTAAATGGGTGATAGACCAAGTTATAATAGTTCTCAGAAAAATACGAAAAGAAATCTATCTCATGTTTTTAAAAAATTATGTTCACTTTAAAAATTTACTAAATAAATCAATCCCTGTAATGGTTCTTTAACTCCAATTGCTACAAATCCCATAATTTATCTAATTTTTTTATTATTATGTAATCTTGAATAATGCTTGTGTAGAGTTTTGCCTAAAATTCAAAGCCAACTCCTCCTACTTGGAAGAAAATTAAACTTTTTCAAAAACAAATTATTCAAATTTACTATTTCGCCCAACTTTAACTGACTGTACTGAAAAAAAAATGTACTACGCTAGT
The DNA here is from genome assembly GCA_947562075.1 of Orthosia gracilis. Taxonomy (NCBI): domain Eukaryota; kingdom Metazoa; phylum Arthropoda; class Insecta; order Lepidoptera; family Noctuidae; genus Orthosia; species Orthosia gracilis. The sequence goes on along the minus strand of OX387265.1, from coordinate 38,520,542 downwards.
TTGGCAAGTAACATGAAAAATTGGCGCATTTAATAAGGATTCAAAAATGGTGTAACACTTGCTAGATTACGTTTTCAATAATTGGTCAAATTTTTTTTTGTAAATAGCCTCGGTTTTTACACAAAATGTCCATACTTCCTTAAAATGACTTTAGCTTACCTAAAGCTTTGCTAAACTCCGTTTCTAGCGTTCATCTTAGAAAAAAAAAATAAAAAAAAATAACCAGATCTTTTTTAAGAAGATGTCGTGCTTGCATTGCCGTCGAAGGAAGGCAGTTTGAACATTTATTGTAATAAAAAAAAATTAAATCTGATAATTTGTTTTTTTTTTCTAAGATGAGAAAACTGGTCCTGACTTAAAGTAAAAAGGTTGAGTCACTATCATAACTTTGCTCTTAAATTACGTAACGTCTCTATCGAACTAGAAACGGAGTTTAGCAAAGCTTTAGGTAAGCTAAAGTCATTTTAAGTCAGTATGGACATTTTGTGTAAAAACCGAGGCTATTTACAAAAAAAAATTTGACCAATTATTGAAAACGTAATCTAGCAAGTGTTACACCATTTTTGAATCCTTATTAAATGCGCCAATTTTTCATGTTACTTGCCAAACTAGCGTATACATTTTTTTTTCAGTACAGTCAGTTAAAGTTGGGCGAAATAGTAAATTTGAATAATTTGGTTTTGAAAAAGTTTAATTTTCTTCCAAGTAGGAGGAGTTGGCTTTGAATTTTAGGCAAAAATCTACACAAGCATTATTCAAGATTACATAATAATAAAAAAATTAGATAAATTATGGGATTTGTAGCAATTGGAGTTAAAGAACCATTACAGGGATTGATTTTTTTAGTAAATTTTTAAAGTGAACATAATTTTTTAAAAACATGAGATAGATTTTTTTTCGAATTTTTCTGAGAACTGTTATAACTTGGTCTATCACCCATTTACGGCTTGACGTCGATTTCTGGGACACCCTGTATATACAAGAGTTGCTCGTTTAAAGGTATATTAAACCTATATTTTACAAATAAAACATATTATTACCCAGCTGAAACGTAGTTGCTAGAATGAACCAAGTTGTGAGGAAGTTTCTGTTAACTATCAAAAGAAATCAAAAATGTGTACTATACTATGTACATATAAATCTTATTATATATTTTGTATGAGTGCGGTGATTTGATCGTACAACGATGGGTAAAGTCGTACTGATAATGGTCGTGATGATTTAGGTGTCGGGCCCATCAATCAATGACAACAATTTAACTTTTTATTCTTTTTATAACAACTCTATTCTTTTGCCAGAAAAATGGCACGGCTGGTGACCGTACTAATTGTCATTGTCTTGTGCGTTGTTTTTGTGTGGAATAAAATATATTTATTTCTTTTAATATTGAGCTACTATATTCTCATCTTCGATGAAGAGAAATGAGAAAATAAAAGCTCAATGTTAACTCTACTCACTGAAAAAGGAAAAGTGAAAACTACTTTCAATTCGCAGTATGCATTTGAATACTGCTGCCCATATCTATCATACTCATACATACAAATAGGGTCTTTTGATGTCACATCTACACCGCACAGTTTTGATTTGAATTTGAAAGTGAAGTTGTGCTTATTACAATACTAGATTTTGCAAGCGACTTCGCCCGTGTGTTAGTGAAAATTGTCTCACAGTATAACTACATTCTTAATATCCCTCAGCAATCATCGCATTCCCGAATACAAAGGAATGCTAATTTCCATGTCCATTAATTATTTGATTTATCGTGTATAATCATTTGAATTCAGAACTAAGTACTTTATTGTTGTTTTGTTCTGATTTCCGAGTGAAATATATAGAGCTGTAAAACTAGTAGTTCCATCCATATTAAAAAAAAAATTACATTATGTTCTTCTTTTTCGTGTCGATGTTAACTAAATTTTCTTCGAACAGTGTTCAGCCACCTAAAAAGAGTTAAAAGAAAAAAGTAATTAATTTACCATTTTAAAAGAGTATTAACAACTCTATGTACTTCCAAGTTGATTGAGAGCGTCCGCTCTGCACCAAGAGCAAAGGGCAACTGATAGAAATCCGACGCCTGACGAAACACGAAGATTGCCGAGGGACATTTAGAAAATGTTTGTACTGTACTACGTTTAGTATAATAATTTTCGACTTTCACGTACACCATTTTGGTCTGGCTACAAGAGTATTTTTTCACTATCCAGGACATGTGTCCACATGCAAATCTGTCCAGTCGTGGAAGCATGAATAATTAACAAACATCTGAACAATTATAGCCCTTCAAATTTATAATATTAATACTTATATTATATGTTTTAACACGTAAACTTCAAACACTGGTTATAATACAAAAAGAACAATTCTAGCCTCTCCGCAACAGTCAAGCGGCCCAATTCAACTTTATTGACGTTCCCAATCCAAGTGAGTGCAATCCATTAGTACCAACATAGTGGAGAGAGCAGACAGCATGTAGATTTAATTTCCTACTGTTATAGATGTCTGCACTTCCCCTTTAGTGTAAGGGTGCAATTTATATGAATGTGGATGTTACTCCCCTTTTGACTCTTGACTTGTTAGTATTTGATAAAGTGAATGATGATTAACTTGTTTATGTTGATACGAATATGTAAACTGTTCGATCATTGGTCAATAGCCAAACGTTCTTTTTTAAGGTCCAAACGGAGCCCTATTGCTGTTAGCCTGTCACTCACGTGTCTGTCTCTCTGTCCGTCGTCTGTCCCACAGGTTTTATAGCCAAACAGGAACGGAGCTACAGCCTTAAAATTTTCACAGTATAAGCATCTTGTTGACCCAAAGCCATACAAATTGTCAAAAAATATTTTTAAACGTTTTTAAAGGCGTCTCCCATAAAGACAAAGAGAAGCGTGAAAAAAAGTTGACCTGCCCCATCAAGCGGGGTATCGTTGTTTAGAGCTCTTTAAGTAGATAAATACTGTATTTTTTGTTTTCAAAATATTGGAAAACAAAGGAATGAGAAGCCACCAAAGTACCTCCTTTCTCTGTTATATATTTGATGTATATTATGTAATATTGTATGTATGTATTGTGTTTTATTAAGTCTAAGTAATATTAATTTTGATATTTTGTACACTGACAGCCCTAAATTATTCTCCTATCATTCAGTCCATCCAAAGGTTGTCTGTAAGAGATTGCCTAGTGCGATAAGACCGCACATTGTACACTTATATATTATAGTGAACGTTTGTCCTGTATGTTTTTTAGTGGTTTACAAATAAATAATAATAAACAAAATGGAAAGGTAACTAAATATATCATGTGAATATAAGAAAATGTTTTTAATAGATTCAAATAAAAAAAAAACATCAAAATCGGTTCAACTAGTAAAAAGTTCTGAGGTAATATAGAAATATACAGGTTGTTTGGAAGGGAGCTGTACATACGCCTAGGGTAGAAACTAGGGATAGTCTGCTACCTACCCCCGCCCATTATATTGACCTTGGCCTCAAGGTTTTTTTTTAATTTATTTTTATTTTTTATTTGACTTTTTTGTGATTTTTTGACTAAAACTACCTGTAGCTCAAAATCTATCCATGGGACCGGTCGGCTAATGGTCTTGTTTTAATCGTTAGAGTCTTAGGGTCCTGCAAAAAATTATTTTACACCAGAAAATTGTGGAGAAGAAAAGTTATGGGGCCTGAAGTACCATAGTAAGGTAAAGAAATAATTTTAAGGGCAACTTTCTATGGGGTTTAAAAAAAACTAACAGGGTTGGAGTTCTTCTGATTTTTTTAAAACATCCTCAGTCCATGCCCTTTCTAACGATATGCTAAAAGTGTATTTATCACTTTTAGTTTTAAAGTTATTAATTAATTTCCGCAACTAGGGCACTTTTACCACCACGAGTCGACATTTGTAAGACAAATGTAATTTCCAGAATTTAAACCAGTTTGGCCTACAGTTGGCAAATTTGTTGTCTCACTCTTACACGAGAGCAACATGTAAGAGACAAAACATGTCATGTCATGTCTCTTTCGCTCTTGGGTCGACGGGGCCGGGCAGGTAACTCGTTGGGGTCTTTGTTAGTCAGTCGAGATTTACCCATCTTAGCTAACTTACGTACTTGCCGTTACGACGCTCCAACGACAACCTAAACGGGCAAAACTACTTAGATTTCCTCGAAAACGATTTGCCTGATTTAGCGGAAGAAGTGTTTGACGAAGATCGGCCCATAGTCTTCCAGCACGACGGCTGTCCTGCTCATTGGAGCCTAGCAGTGAGGGAGCTTCTGGACAACTGCTTTCCTAATTCTTGGATTGGTCGGGGTGGGCCAATTCCCTGGCCCCCAAGGTCGCCTGACCTTACCCCACTCGACTTCTACGTCTGGGGAAGTGCGAAAGAGTTGGTGTACGCAGAAGAAGTACCAAAAAGGGAGGTTCTAATTAACAGGATCCACGCCGCATTCGATACAATGCGCGAGGAACTGCTGCTTAGAACGGTGACCGTGGAGATGAGGAAGAGGTGCCGAGCATGTTTACAGGTCAATGGTCATCAATTTGAACAAAATTTGTAATTAATTAAAATTAGTAATTAATTAAAATTTGTAATTTAATGACATTAGTCATTACCAAATTTTTTGTTTCATTTGCCATCCTTTTACGATCGAACACATTTAATTTTCATTAGTTGAAATTTTTGCTTGAAGTGCCCTAGTTGCGGAAATTAATTAATAACTTTAAAACTAAAAGTGATAATTACACTTTTAGCATATCGTTAGAAAGGGCATGGACTGAGGATGTTTTAAAAAAATCAGAAGAACTCCAACCCTGTTAGTTTTTTTTTAAACCCCATAGAAAGTTGCCCTTAAAATTATTTCTTTACCTTACTACGGTACTTCAGGCCCCATAACTTTTCTTCTCCACAATTTTCTGGTGTAAAATAATTTTTTGCAGGACCCTAAGACTCTAACGATTAAAACAAGACCATTAGCCGACCGGTCCCATGGATAGATTTTGAGCTACAGGTAGTTTTAGTCAAAAAATCATAAAAAAGTCAAATAAAAAATAATAATAAATTAAAAAAAAACCTTGAGGCCAAGGTCAATATAATGGGCGGGGGTAGGTAGCAGACTATCCCTAGTTTCTACCCTAGGCGTATGTACAGCTCCCTTCCAAACACCCTGTATAAAAAAAACACTAGAATTGAGAACCTCCTCCTTTTTGAAGTCATTAAAAAATGTAAGGAGCTTCCCTGAATCCTACATCTATTATAAACGTGAAAGTTTGTGAGAATGCTCCCAACCTAAACGACGAAGAATTTACAGAGACAGAAATGACTTAGTCATTGAAGCCCAAATGCAGTTATTAACAGGCGAAATATCTGTGGGTCATTTTTTAGATAAACTTCGTTGAGCGCGTACTGTAGTAAATGTAATGAATCCGAATGATACATGAAAAAAAAATTGTTGATTTTATTGAATATAATTATTATAAAAACTAAGTGTTTTTAACTCCAGTGTTTTTACCACCCTTAAAAATTTCACAAGTGCCTAAAGTAATAATGTGGAACTAGTGATATCTGCAAATTCAACATTAGTTCCATTATTTTCATATTTTTTTAAAAATGGAACTGGTGATAACAAATTCAACATTAGTTCCATTATTTTCAGATTCTTTAAAAATGGAACTAGTGATAAAAAAAAACAGTCAGTAGTTCCATCATGGAACTGTTAATGGTACTAGTGACAACGAACCGTTTGTTACTCTTTCAAGCAAAAACTAGTGAACGGATTTTGACTTACAGAAATATAGCTTATACATCAGAATACGAGTAAGACATAGGCTGTAATTTACAAAGATATTGGGCGGATTACTAAAACCACGCGGGTGGAGCCACGGGCGGCATCTAGTTTTATATAAATTGAACACGTCATGAAGCATTTGTCTAATATATCATATATGGGTACAATGGGTATTGGAAAAAATCTATTAATGTTGTGGGCGCAGCGGAAAAAAGGCAGTAGGTAGGTACTTACGGGTGCAGGATTGGAGCTTTGAATAATAATATCCTTCGATAGTTTTAGCAGTGGAGTTTTCACTATAGTTGAATGCTGGTAAGCCACCCACAGAGTCTGTTTGTCACACACAACACTTATATTTGAGTTTTCTTTGAGAACGAGAGGAACGGGAGCGCACACGCGTTACCGGAGTTGCGCTTTTTTGACAACTGAACAGCGGATAGGAAGAGGAAGAGGTGTGGAGGGAGTTAAGGATTGGTCCTCGTGTATTTGATTGAATGATGTGAAATGAATGTAAGTGTTCCTATTTTAATAATTTGAGTGCTTGAGTAAATATTTATAATATTTAATTTATATTTTTAATATGGCGCAGACAACTCCCCCGGACTAGAGGTTTCCTCTTAACAATTTAAGAATTAAGATATTAAAAGAGAATAAGAGTAGTAATATTAAAAAAAAATATTGAGTAATATTAAATTTACTGCGAAGGTAACGGACAAATCCGAACTACTGGCCTTATATATGAACCAGTCGCGGTTTTTACTTTAACTGTTCTTATAATTTTGTCCTTACTAGGATAAACCACATCAACTATCCCTAGAGGCCAACTAAGAGGATGAGAGTGATTGTCTTTAATTACGACAATAGTACCCATAGATATAATAAACAAGGAGATATGCCCGGTAGACGAAAATATATCGGAAACCTGTGTCTCCAGTTTGCCCCTACCACACGGCAACTACTACACATGCAGTTCAGTAAAGGCAATAGATACGCAGTCGCGCACACACCCGCATTTCTAAAATCAGAACGTACTACAAAAGAAATTATAAACCTTATCCCTTCAAGCACAGCGTGTATATACCAATCACCGTACAAATTACGCACACAAAAACATCGGTCGCTATCGTTGTGCTATGCAAAAGCAATTTATTTTACATACACGCTAGTGATTGACTAAATCGGAAACTTATCGATTCACCCATTTATTATTGTACATTTTTTTTTGTTTACTTGAAAATAAATAAAAAAACGGTTTGTCCAGAAAATTTTATAGTTAAAACAAATATGCAGCTAAAAATATAAATTATTAAGTAAATCAAAAAATTCAAACAATCAAAAATCCGGTTACTTTGGTTTAGGCTTTCATAGCGTAATGTTTAATTTATTTTTAATGTAGCAAATTTTAATTGTTTTGTGCTGCTATTATTGTTATTATGTTATGAGTCTGTTTTACTTGAAATAAATAAATTGAATTGAATTGAAACAGGAGATATTGTTGAACCCTGCTAGTGCTATGGTGTTTAATCACTGACCTGTAAAGTGGAGGTATTTGTGCAGCACTTGACACTTTGATATTATTGGGGTTGCATTTTTTGTCAAAAAGTTGGTTACGCATTTCTCTACTACACTGTAAAATAATCAAAATAAGTAAAACACATTATTTCGCATCGATTTTCCAACCGGTTGAAAACGGTTGACAAATTGAAAATAAAATATAATAACAATATTTCATTCGTCATCGACATTGTTATCGATCGTTAGTGGATCTGCACAAGCACATCACTAACTCGTCGCAAGGAGCAGCGGCCGTACTACGCGATGCATCCGCTCAATGATGTATCGTTTTGTGATTTTTACATTGCTTGTCCAGTCACTTAGCGACAAACTTAGGTAATGGTTAGGAAGCAATGTATTTAATGCAAAAATAGTACAGTCGCTGTGATATTTCAATACAAAAATAACATAGTAGAAGCAAGAAATATTTTACGATTTGTTGTTTTTCATGATTTTAAAGACAAATATAGTGAAATACTTGTACTCACTTATAGTAAGTGATTCTATGATTTACAAAGTTTTGGTTTAGGCTTCGCTTTTTACAAGAAACCACTGAACAACACGGCATTCTTGTAATTTTTCACGATGACGGTCGAAAGCGCACTGTTTAGCGGAGACCGGCCATTTGCCTGTGACATGCTCAGTCAGCCCACGTCGCGCGGACACCGACACGCCCCCTTGCCACTTCTCCTGTATTTTATATTTCTATGATAGTACCTAACTCGATAGGTTTTGAGGGAGAGTTCCATTTTTCTCTTTCTTGCAAAGACGTAAGATATTCTTTATTCCAGCGTTGCCAAAATGAATGCGTTATTTTATTGAGTAGTTGATAGCGTGATAAGCGATTATCAGCGATGTCGGTGACATCTTCAGCGGGTAAGAATTTGAGTGGAGTTATGTTTAAAAAATAATTAGGCGTTAATGCGGTAATATCGGAAGGATCCGAATTCAAGACACATAGAGGTCGGCTATTTAGAAAATTTTCGATTTGAACAAGCACAGTACTAAATTCTTCGTAAGTGAGTATTTGAGATCCTATGACTTTGTAAAGATGAGTTTTGACACAACGAACACTTATTTCGCTGAGTCCGTTAAAATGCGAGCCATAAGGCGGACTATGTTTAAATTGTACGCGATGCTCAGACAATAACTGTTGACTTATATAATTAATATGCGATTTGGACTGTATGAGAGAGTAAATTTCATTGAGTTAACGTTTTGCTCCAATAAAATTGGAGCCTCCATCGCTATATATTAGCGAAACAGGACCTCTGCGAGATATAAAGCGCTTAAAAGCGGCGAGAAATAAATCAGAACTAAGATCAGAAACAAGTTCCAAGTGTAATGCTTTAGTCGTTAAACATACAAATAAACAAATATACGCCTTTTGGCTTTTGATTCCACGTTTGCGAATATGAGTTATGAAAAAAGGACCAGCGTAGTCAACAGCGGTGTGAACAAATGGTTTCACGTCTGAAACTCGAAAAGCGGGCAGATCACCCATTGGAGGGTAAGTATTTTTTGGATTGAGTCTAAAACACTTATTACATTTGTGAACTATTTGCCTTACTGAATTTCTAGCGGAAATTATCCAAAATTTTTGTCTTATCATAGATAATAAAAGAGCGGGACCTGTATGAAGATTAACGATATGATAATAACCAATTATGAGGTTAGTTACGCGGTCTTTTTGCGGTAGTAATATCGGATGCTTTTGGCCGTAATCGAGTTGAGAGTGAGTTAATCCTCCACCTACTCGTAAGATATTAGAAGAGTCGATAAATGGATTAAGCTTTAAGACTTTTTTATTTATTGGTTTATTTAATTTTAAGTTGACCATATCTTCCGAAAAGTGTAAATTTTGGACATATTTTATGAGATATATTTCAGCGGTATCTAAATCTGAGACTGTTATAGATCCATGAGATTTAAGACGTTTAGAAAAGCGTAGAATAAATACTACGATGCGAAGTAATTTTGAGTAACTAGAGACGCGATCAATTAATTCTTGAATAGGACGAGTAGTTTCAGTTTGAATGACCTTAGCGGATAGAGTAGTAGTTTTCATTTCCATTAATTCCGAATTATTAGAATTAATTTCAAATGTTTTAATAGGCCATTGCCATATGGGAGATGAGAAACAATGAGGAGCGTTAAACCAAATTCTAGTTTTGAAAGTAATTTCGGCGTTATAGGACGAGAAACAATATCAGCGGGGTTCTCCTGTCCATTAATATGAAACCAATGTTTAGCGGATAATTTAGAATTTATTTCCGTTATCCGATTTGCGACAAATATGTGATTGAGTCAGAGAATGCGTAAATTTTGTCAATTTGACAGCGTTTGCTTAGAGTATCCTTTACAGCGGTGAGAAGATTAGCTAATAAGAGTGCAGCGCATAGTTCCAAGCGAGCCAGCGGCATTTTATTGAGTGAAGCGACGCGTGATTTCGAGGTGAGTAGAGTAACAGATCCGTGATCTATATCATTAGCGCTAACCCTTAAATATACGGCTGCACCATAGCAGCGCTCACTAGCGTCTGCGAAACCGAGGAGTGTCACGTGAGTATCCGAAGTTATACCTACATGACGCGGGATTTTAATTTGTTCGAGATAAGTGAGTTCGTTGTGGAATTGATTCCACTTATTTTCAATATGCGTAGGTACTGGACTATCCCAGTCAAGTTCATGTTTCCAACATTCTTGAACGAGTAACTTCATAAATGCTGTCACGGGAGCGATAAGACCTAACGGGTCGAAAAGACGAGCGGTTGCGGAGAGAATTGTGCGTTTTGTGCATATGAGAGAAATAGCGTTAAATTTAAATTGAAAGGTGTCTTCTACAGGATTCCACTGCATACCTACAATTTTCACGTTTGAATTAGCGTCTGTGTCGAAATTAATATTTTGCGGATTTTTAAAGGAGGGATTATCAACTTTGGACAGATATCCTTGATCTATGTAGTCTTGAATAGTGGCGTTATAATTTTTACGATTATCGGGATGCGAATCTAATTTCTTTTCTAAATTAATGAGACGTCGCGTCGGTGAGCAATAGCGTAAGAATTTCCTAATTCAGTATATGGAGTTTTAAACGGTAACTGTACAGTATATCTGCCAGTACCATCACGTGATTGCGTAGCGTTAAAGATAAGGTCACAGGCCTCATCATCAGGGCTCCTGTGAACTTTATCAGGGACGTTTTCTAATTCCCAAAAGCGTTGAGTGAGATTTTCAAGTGAGTTAGATGCGGTAGCGCAGAAAAAAGATTATTATATGTATTATTATTTTGGAAGATAGGAGTGCGAGTATCTAAGCGGTTATCACAATCTGCCCTACCCATGGCAATGTAACCTAGTGTAGTCTGTACAGCGACGACCGATGAACCGGGTATTGTAACCTTTCCACTTCCTAATAGGAACGGGAATAACTCGTTGCCAATTAGACAATCGATCTCGGCCGGTAAATGGAATGCATCATCAGCCATAGGTAAGTTGCGTAAGTGAATTAGTTTTGACGTATCTATAGGTAGACTAGGTAAGCCGTCGGTTATATTTTCTATTACGCGAGCATGGATAATATACGAGCAGCGTGAATCAAAGCGGGAAAATATTTTAAATTTCGTAAATCCAATAGCAGATATTTTAGATTGGCCTATACCAAGAATGGTTGAGTTATCAGGAGTAATGACTAAATTAAGGCGTTCACAACACGACTTTGTGATAAAATTACTCATTGAACCTGTATCAGAAACACGCGAACCTTATTTGGATTCTTATTTTTATAAACTTATACTGAAGCAGTAGGTAATAAAACTGTAGTACTATTACTATCGATATTACAAGTAGAAGCGGTCATTGATAACGCAAGATCATTTAAATTTTGGCGCGCAAACTTATCAGCGGCGGCGGCGACCGAAGAAACATTCGACACGATCGCGGCAGGCAGAGCGATAGTGAGGGGAGTGGCGTGGGGCGCGGGCTGCGTGTTGACACACTGATAGTTCAGCGGCGGTGCGTTAGGTTCGACTTCCGATCGCGGGGACATCGGTTTGGTTTTGAAAATATTATGAAAGTTTTCTACATGTAAGAGCGTATGATGTTTGCGTTGACATGTGGAACAAGTATTTATTGATTTACAGAATTTAGTATCATGAAATTCTAGGCAATTACGACAGAAACGATGTTTATTTACTAGTTCAAATCTAGTACGCGGGTCTTGATTAACAAAAAAAATTTTTTTACAAAAATTACAACCGACTTCCAAACAAAAACACTACAAAGTGAAAAATAACTTCAATTTCGGAAGTCGGTGTTCATGTTTACGTTTCTTCATTTTTTGACACCGACTTCCGAAATTGAAGTTATTTTTCACTTTGTAGTGTTTTTGTTTGGAAGTCGGTTGTAATTTTTGTAAAAAAGTTTTTTATTTTTCACTTTTTAGTTGTGGTACATAATGTACCAGTTCTATAGGCTAGGTACCTACGCGTATAGTGCCCAAAGTGAAGCTAGAATAGCTTAACCCAATAACATGAAACTTAAACGAAACCAGTGCAACAACTCTCAGTATACCAGGGTGAACTGTTCACACCTGCGTACCCCTTAAGAACGTACCAGTGTGATGTTATGTTATGAAATGGTGTAAACAATAAACAGACATGCGATTGGATCTATCCAGAGTGATTTGCCGTCATTTATTGAAGAGTTCTGATGTTTTTCTCCGAAGTTCTTCATCAGATCTTGATGAAAATTAAATGGGACCACATGACAAGCATCCGCTTTCAAATTAAAAAAGAATCATCAAAATCGGTTCGCCCAATAAAAAGTTCTGAGGTAACAAACATAAAAAAAAAAAATACATTCGAATTGAAAACCTCCTTCTTTTTGCGAAGTCGGTTAAAAATGAACATTTATATAGAGGATGCGAGCTAGGATCATTACATAATTTACATGAGCGTTTTTGTATTGCGAGTGAATGAGTATTTGCGAAGAATGCTCGAGTAGTTTTAGAATTTGATGTATTATTATTATAATTATTTGAGGAGCGTTGAGTCAAAAAAGGTTTTGTATTTGAGCTAGGATTACGTAGCGTTTGTATTTTACTTTGTTCTTTAATAAATTTAGAAAGATGATTGAATGTAGGTATTTGAATATGTCTATGCGATTGCTCGAACAAGTTCACTACCTCCTTATCGAGTTTAGTAAGTGCGACGTGAGTAATAATAAAGTCTGAGAGATCTTCAATATTTAAACGGCGTAAAGCGGCTTCTGCAGAGTAAAATTGTTCGAGAAATGTATCGATAGATTGATTCGGTTTATAGTTAATTATTTTTTGTACGTAAATGGAAGCTTGTACTCGAGTATCTTGGTATTTTTCTAATAGAGAATTTCAAATTATAAGATAATTATTGGCGGTAGGTGTAATACCTGAACAAACAGTTAATGCTTTGCCGGACAAAGAACCTACTAAATATTGAACTTTTTCGGCGTCTGAGAGATGCAGATTATCGTGGATAAGACTTTTAAAATTCTCGTAAAATGTCGACCAATTATATGGCAAACCATCAAAAGAAACTAACTTGAGAGGCGGTAACTTGCGGTTTAACAAATCATATTTATGAGAGTTATCTTGAGTGTTTTTAATAGAATTATTTTGTGTGAGTGTGGATGCTGTATGTTTTACGTAACAATACAGTTCGTCAAAGGATTGTAAGGCGGCGTAGTTCGGTTTTGCGGATGGATCATTTTCTAATCGAGCCATAACACACGAGTCCAGAGTATCCATGAAATTTGATCGTATAATATCTACCGATTGAATGCGTGCTAGAAGTTGCGATTGAAATGTTGGATCGGAAACCTTTAGGCTAAGATCGTATATATTCTGCATAATCTGGTAAAGATTCTCCATCTTAGTTTCGAGAAGAGATAGTTTTCAGTAAACCTCGTGTTCATCATCACTGGCTGTCTTCTTTTTTGGTTGTCTTGTTGACGCCATTTTGAGAATAGGTATCTAGTAATAATATAACGTGCGTGGATGCGTTAAATGTTTTTAAATGCGTGAAATAAGCGTTAAATATATATGCGGATATCAAAATATGAATAAACAAATAATTAAATATCTAAAAGAGTGTGCGTTGGATGTGATTTAGCGAGGTTGCTGATGCGGTGCGAAATGCGACAATGGCTGCCGTAATTTCGAAATAATAATTGTGTGAGGAAAGCGTTTGCGTATTGTGTGTGGTTAGATGAGTGATTGAGAGAGTATATTATGTTTTTTATTCGGCGTGAGGGACCAGAACTTGTGGGCGCAGCGGAAAAAAGGCAGTAGGTAGGTACTTACGGGTGCAGGATTGGAGCTTTGAATAATAATGTCCTTCGATAGTTTTAGCAGTGGAGTTTTCTCTACAGTTGAATGCTGGTAAGCCACCCACAGAGTCTGTTTGTTACACACAACACTTATATTTGAGTTTTCTTTGAGAACGAGAGGAACGGGAGCGCACACGCGTTACCGGAGTTGCGCTTTTTTGACAACTGAACAGCGGATAGGAAGAGGAAGAGTTGTGGAGGGAGTTAAGGATTGGTCCTCGTGTATTTGATTGAATGATGTGAAATGAATGTAAGTGTTGCTATTTTAATAATTTGAGTGCTTGAGTAAATATTTATAATATTTAATTTATATTTTTAATATGGCGCAGACAAATGTTACTAGTATACATATATTTGTTACTCAATCACGCCAGAACGGCTGAACGGATCAAGGTGAAAGGCACAGAGATAGATTATAGTCTGGAATAGCACAGAGGCTACTTTTTATCTCGGTATAATGTTCCCTTCGGATGATAAAAAACTTTTCACGCGGGCGAAGCCGCTGGCGGAAGCTAGTTTATTATATATTCATTCCATTAATCTTTTGGAAATTATAATTTAATAATGAGCAAAGATCCTATTAGATTACGGCCTTATTTATTAGAATATCATTCGGAGTAAATTCCAGAAAGAAGCCCATCACCTACTTCCGGGCTATAGGGCATATTCTTAATTTCCCTGACTTCGGCAGGCCGAAGCTGCTGCCATCAAAATAGTCATTTTTAACCAAATCATCTATCATATAATCCATCAGTGGTTTCTTCGGTATTTCTTTACTTTTATATCCTCATCATATCATTATCATAATTTCAGCCAAAAGACGTCCACTGCTGGCTCCTTATCACATATGAATCCAAAAATAAATAAGTTTACAGCCATTATTTCTGCATTTTAATGAGCTAACGGACATATTTAACCCGGGTTTTATCGGCGGAATTGGGCAGCAACCAAACTGTCTCTTTTATCTCTTTAGTGAACGAACATGCTCCAACTGAATTGAATCGGTTTTAGAATACTGTAACAATTGCTTTAATCTGTCTAGATTCACAGAAAGACTCTCTAGAAAGACTCTGTGAAAAGTCTCACTGTAGGATTAAAAGGATTAAGTTGACTTTTAGATATAATGTTATTCTTAAAAGTTTGCTGTTGAACTTAATTCATTTAAGTTAGATCCTAGCTTAAAAGTTATATTTCAGCAGAGATTTATATTCCTGTAATTTTACCAACTTTTACAACTTACTCAATTGGAAATGTGGTAACTATACCTATAGACGAAAATTTTCAATCGTAGTTTTACAAAAACCTCTAGCCAAAGTTATTGAAAAGTCAAATTGTATGGGATTTAATTTTGGGAAAAGAAGACGACGACGAAGACGAGAATCTCTATTGCCTCTTTCTTACTAAATAAATGAAGATCAGTTTAACTGGCCCTAATGAAAAATAAATTACGAACACAAACAACAAAGTAAAACAAGCCTCATGGAAAAAGTTTTCGATCGACGTAATCAAATACCTATTTGCATTTACGATTCCTATTCAAATGGAAAGATCCGGAACTAACTTTACTTTCAAAGTCAACCAATTACGGGTCTCCAAATGTTTGCACATCACGAAGGTTTCGGAAGAACAGGTTTCATAAGACTTTAAGAAAGAAAAATCCATTATTGGAAATAACCTTGAAACTTGTAATGACCTTGAATGTGTCTCCAAAAGCTGATTTACTTTAGGAAAGGTTGCAGTACACCGCAAAGAAAGATGCATGGTAATGGACCTTCGCACTGCCGATGATTCGAGTTTCTAGTCATTCGAGATTTTGATGTATCGAGGTAGTGAACTGTCGCGCTCATAATGTATCGATTTCAAGTACTATCGAGTAAACGCTTCGAGCAAGTGTTATTCGATCTTACGTCATTCTATTTCAAGTAGGGAACCCCCGCAGACTACCTCCTTTTTATTTTAAGTTCTTTCAGTCTATCCGATCCCAGCCCAAGAGCCAACTTGCTTTTCTTCGGCTGATCCTTCATCGTGCGCGGACATCGTGACGGGTGTGTTGCTTCAGGGAATGGAGTACTACATTCCGTTCTCTGACGTAACAATGTCCAGCGTTGACCGGCCATTGTTTTGGCGCCGAATGTCATCGTGCCGACGCGCTTAAGCATAACAGAGACGTACCTGGCATGGGTCGACGCTCGATCGCTCAAAGAGACGTGGTTCAGAAGAAGAGGGCCTTCAACAGGGCAGCCAAGTCTTATAAGTCGGTGTTGCGAAGGGCTCGGTTCGACCACATTGGCCGAATAGAGAACAAACTTGCTTCTAACCCAGCAGGGAGTAAAGCGTTGTGGTCCCTGGCTAAGTTGGTCGAATTGAACTTCTGCCGTTCTTCACTAACACCACTGCTGAAACCCGATGGGTCGCTGGTCCACTGCGCTGAGAAGAAGGCAAATTTATTTGCCTCTCTTTTTGCAGAATCTTCGCGTCAGAATCCTAGTGATTCGCGGCCCCCTCGTTCTCCTGATGGATGCGAATCGAGTATGTCGGACATCCATCAAAAGGACGTCCGGTGCTGCGCAACCTCGAAGTGAACAAGGCTAGCGGCCCTGACGGAATACCAGCAATAGTTTTTAGAACCTGTGCGGTTGAACTGTGTCCGATCTTGACACGCCTATTCCGCCTTTCATATGAGACTGGGGAAGTGCTAAATGCTTGGAAGCAAGCCAACGTGCGGCCCGTGCCCAAGAAGTTGAGCTGACCTGGCCAGTTATGAACCATCTCAGTAATACACGTTACAGATTCGCTTCATACTCTGTATGAGTATGGAGCGTTTACTTAACATTAAGCTCCTGGCATACCTAAAAACTAACGATATTCTTAGCGACCGCTCATACGGCTTCCGCCCAAATCAGTATACTGGTAATCTTCTAGCGTATTGTCATTCTCGTTTGGAGTGAGGCCATAGAGAAGCACGGGGAAGCGCTTGCCGTCTCCCTCGACTTCTTGAAGGCTTACGATACGATAGCTTAAAAGGTCTGCTACGAAAGACTTATTCGTAAGTTTTCTTTATTCGGTCTGCTCGGTGGTCTGTGTGATTGGATTGCAGACTTCCTGAGAGATCGGGCCATTCGAGTGGTTATCGATGGTTGCTCGTTGGACCATTTGGATATTAATGCCGGGGACCCACAGGGGTCAGTACTCTTAGCAACATTATTCTTGTTGCACCTTTGTATATGCAGGCGACAGCACTGTTGCTTAGAAATGCTTGTCCAACGCATAGGCAACCGGGCCGCAGATCAGGTCTCTCCGTGTTGCCATGGTGGAGCGTTTGAACTTGTCCTTGCAAGCAGTCTGGCGAAGCCAACCTGGTCAAGCTTAATGCTGCTAAAACCCAGTAAAGCCGTTTTCGGGGGCGAAAAATCGATCTAGCTAGGTCTCATATCTGGGAAAATTGCCCGCGCAATGTTGTTCGTAACTTCACCACCAATACTGCCCGTCAGAATAGCTTAATGATATACGCGGTGGCTTACTACGCTTACGGGTTCGAGCCCCGGTTATGGTAACGGCTTTTTATTTTTTTTCTTTTCGGTAGTTTTTTTATTTTATTTTTATTGCTATGGGTTTTTTATTTTTATTGCTTCAAATGAAATTTCATTTTTAGAAAAAAAAAACTCGTTTTTAACCCGAGCAGAGCTCGGTTTACCAAGAAGTGACAGTTTAGGATAAGAGCAATGACTGAGTAATGGAAAAGACATCCAACACACAAAAGAGCAAACATAAAGACGTGATCGTAAAATAATAACGGGATGCCCCTGCAGTGACGATCGAAAAATGCTAAGCGATTGCATTTTGTTTGAAACTTTAGGTGTTTTGAAACTAGATTTGCTTGCGGCTTCGCTCCCGTAACGCATGCACAGAAATCGTGAATTTAGCGGTATAAGTTGCCTATTACACTCAGCCATAGCTATAGCTTTGTATCGGTGACAGACTTTTCGTAATCGGTTCAGAACCTCCAGAGATTACAATTTTTCATAAACTTAAAAAAATGTCATACAAGAAAACGACCCTGTTGAAAACGATTATTCTCAGATGACCCAAATTAAATGAATAATCTACATTAAATTAACCCGAACAAATAACTGAGCTTCAAGTTACTGATACCTAATTAAAATACAAACAACCTCAGAATTAAGAACAAACTTCTAAGCAATATTTTCTCCAGAATTAATTAATGACAACATCTTTTGGACATTGCAGGAAGCATGTACTTCGTACAGTTAACCGAACGTACAAATAACATTTTAGCAATGAGACCACCTTGATTGCAACAAAATAAAGGTGCTGTCAGTCACATGAAGGTGCGGTTGACTGTACCAGCGATGTAAAGGCAGGTTTACATGAAGCTATTGTGCTGGAGTCCTACATACAGACTTGCGTTAGTCAAGGTTAGAAAAGTTGGTGGGTGCTCTATTCGTGGGAGCAGTGTAAACTCGACTTACGAGCTGTAAGTCTCGGTTCGCCCGAGTAGGTGCTTTACTTTGTGTCATTTTTTCCATAAACGCTGCTCTCAAAACGGTGAAGGGAAACTTAATGAAGAGAAATAAAAACATCCTATAACCAAACATTGGAAAACATGTGACATGGACATCAATAGACACTGGGACCGTATGGTGGATTACGACTGCATATGTTACGCCATGATCTACGGCTCTTCAGGCCAGGCAAGGCAGATGCTGGTCTGGCAAAAAAAAATACGTTTACGCGGGGAAAATACTAACACAGAACTGTGGCTTAGTCTTCTTCTTTCGTGTCGATTAACGCAAACTATAGTTCCAACCATTCACATTTTGACTGACCAAATGTAACTACTCGGCAACTATTTTTTTTATTTTTTTCTATTAATAAAGATGCCTATGAATATTTGAGTTTGCACAGAATAGGCACCAACTTCGTTGGCGGGATTATGTAAGGCAGGAGGGGTTTCAGTCAGTTGGAGCCTGACACTATCCAGACTGGCTCACTTTTTGAGTCAGTTAGGGTGTTATTCCGAACGGATTTCCCCTCCTGCAAATATAAATAAAAAACTACTCGGACAGATCTATCATTCGCTACGTTCAAATCCCGTAAGGTGCAGGTGGTCAGGCGTGAAAGGCATAGATACAAGGGCCACATATTGCGAAGGGGCCCCACAATGGCATTGTGTTTTGGATGGGTCTATAATACTCCATGTAAACTTGCCTTAATTCAAACCACTGGCTGCTCATGAAATATTCAGCGCACAAACAGCAAGTAGCCGCCAAAACGATTACAACGTGACCGAACAAACTAGATATTCATAAAGAAAGTATTTAATAACAATAACTTCTTAGAACGCAGGTAAAGCTTTCATGGAGCCTTGAAACTTCCTAATATGTAAGTAATTATTACTTTTTAGTTTTGTACACCACAATGGAATTATTTTATATTCCGGGTATAACAGAATAACAAGGATTTTAACTCTATTTCCGTGTATTTGTGAGTAATAAAATAGTTTAATTCAATAGCTGTCTACAATGATTTGATTCTATCAAATCCGCGATTTAACAATGCTCAAACAGATTTAATTGATGAAGTAAAACTTCAAAGTAAGATAGAAAACTTCAAGAAAAACAAACACCAAAGACTTGAGCCAACATTTTCAACCGACTTCAAAAAGATCGAGGTTCTGAATTCGACTGTTTGTGTTTGTATGTTTATTACGCGATTACTCCGCCAATTATGAACTTTACAAAGCGAAGAATACTTTTTGGAAGTCGGTGTAAAAAACGAAAAATAAGAAATAGGTACCAAGGACACTGACTTCCGAAAAAAAAGTTATTTTTCGCTTTGTAGTGTTATTTTTAGTGGTTTTTTTTCAGTCTTCGGTCCCGTCGTGGCCTACCCCAAAATAACAGATCATTTACGAGATAAAATGTAGCCTAGGACAATCAACGATAATATAGCTTTCTATCAGTGCAAGAATATTGGTAATCGGATAAATACTCCTAGAGATTACCTCCTGCAAACATACGACACTACTTCTGTCTTTGAACCCCGGCTATGATGTCAACACAAACAAACCAAAGAGGTAGATACTAAGTTCCTAATGTGTTAGTCGAAGTACAAACCCAATTAGCAGGGTACACGGCAAATGACAGGCTAGGCAGCTATTTACTGCTGGTTCAAAGACGACAGATTTACATGAATATACAATCGATGCCCGACACTGTTTGGATGAGCGGGTTGGAATGGGCAGACAGGCATGTTGTCCAACTAAGACGATATAGCTTCTTTGTGGTTATAAAATCGGTCTCGTTATCTCATAGGACGTAACCCTGTGTTATAGACAGAGTATTTTATAGAAGTAGATAGAGTTTTAGTTGGAGGTAAGTACTAGCTAACATAGGATTTAACGGAGTTAGACGAACATAATTATGTCTATGAGGCAGTAGGAAAGTTTATTGAAGAGCGCCAGGTGACCGACAAGCAATACATTTTCTAAAATGTCTCATTGTCTGGCAGTTAAGCTGTTAAGGAGTCTTGAGTAATCTACTGTTTTTTACTAGCAATAAATCATAGAACTCACAGCATGGCATGCATGGCAAAAGTGAATCTTATATCATAATTATAATCTTCTCGTAATGATACATACATATAAATATAGTCAGGTGATTTGTCCGATTATATCACTCTTGATTGCAGATCTTAAAATATTTATAGAAATTGTTCCTACTTGTTACATCTAATCTCATCTCAGGTAGATAGTGTTTCGTAATGTATGTATGCTCGCTTGTCAGCTATGAATGATTGACAATCGTAATGTTTCTGCAATGCTGTTGACCTTTTCAGGTTCGATGGCTTTCTGGGAACACAAACATTATTATCATATATTACTGCAGTCGATTTAAGCTCTAAATTAAGGAGTGGAAAGCCTGAAAATCTATATACCGCAGACACGTAGCACACTCAGGTAAATTAGATCGTTTATCAATATTAAACGTGCTTTTAAATTGTATCTATCTGTAAGTCTTGTCAGAATAGCTGCAAACCACATTTCATGACTTCTCACTACCTTAGTGTTAATTGAAATGATGTCTGTCTATTAATAAAAAAGACAATAAGAACGACCATAAGGCCTAAAGCAGTTATTACACTATCCAATTTATTGGAATCCTAACTAGGAAATCGGAAGATGTAATCGTAGTTAGGAACAGGTTGGATTCGATTTATTTTAGTGTAATCACTAGCTAACAATTTAGGTTCCTAAGTGTTCCTAACTAGGAATCCAATAAAGTAGATAGTGTAATAGCAGTAGGATAGAAAAAAGAAGGAAGGGAATAACACTTGGTACGTAGGTATATAATAAAATATTCTAAAACATACGTAGTATAAATAATTAAAAGCATTATCTATCTCTATGTTCAATCAAGAAATGCAATACCATATATTATTATTCGCATTAGGTTCCGGGTAAAACATGATACGCATTTTTTATATCAAACGAATACATGTATGGGTACTGGAATGAACTGTTTCTCGGCAGTTTGAATATCTATTCACATAACTCGAACTATCGAGATAAAGTGTATTAGTCCAATATCACAAATGATATTTGGTTTCCAAGAAAAGTTATCAACGCAGTTCCAGTGAAATATATCACACTAGCTGTTTCCTGCGACTTTTCTCCCGTGTTTTTCGGACAAAAAAGCCTATAGGCTATTCGCGATAATTATCTAGTATTTTTTTTAATCGACTTCAATAAAGGAGGTGGTTTCTCAATTCGAACGTATATATATATATATACTTTATGTGTGTTCCCGAATATCTTCGTCGTTTATGAACCGATATTGATGATTTTTTTTTGTTGGCAAAGAGATATCTCAAAGAACCACCACCATGCCAAGCTACCATGATAAGGAAACCAGGATCTGATGATGGCATCCCAGAGCAATCAAGGGAACTTCTCTAATATTAAAGGCATACATATAGCGATTTTTGTATTTATACCAACAATACAATCATTTACACTCAGAAAGTGTCATTTGGTGAAATGGAACTGATGAAGAAGACCACAGTTGGCCACTGGAACTCCTTAATACTAAGTATGTCACGGGTATTATATATATCGAATAGCTAACCGACTATGATGAAGCAAATATTTATAAATAAATGGTACAGTTGAGAATGGTAACATCGAACTTATCTGATGATAAAGCCATTGGAACTCCGATATAAAACAATGGATCCTAGTCGTGTCTTATTGGAGTCGTCATGGGATGTACTTTGGCTATAAATGATTTTCATGGTAATTTAAGGTACCTACCAAAACTAAAAACAGATAATTAAAAACTAACTTTTACAAAAAAGTCAACCCGACTTCCAAAACAAAACACTACAAAGCGACTTCGAACTCACACTCAAAATCGGTGTTGAAAAACGGAAAACAATATGTACCAAAGACACCGTCTTCGGAAAAGAAAGATATTTTTCGCTTTGTAGTGTTTTGTTTTGGAAGTCAGTTTGATTTTATTGTTAAAAAGTTTTTATGTTAGTAGCTTAAGATTATGACTATTTTATTTTTGTTAAATTTGTGCGCCTTTTCTAGCAAAATACTTTTTATATTTCTTATCTTTTTTTTCTTTCGATAGTATCGATCGAAAATTTTCATAATCGATTTGGAAAGAGTTAAATTGTCTTGTTTATTAATATAAAAGGAAACTTCTGAAAGTATTACTATAGTGATTATCTTTTTGCCTCCTTATAATATTAGCTTACATTAACTCAAGATATAATAACGACTCAATCTCACCCCTATACGTCTAAAGTTTACCCCCAAATATCCCAACCTATTAGCATGTTTATTTATCCGTAATGTAAGCTGTAAACTGATTTGTCAAAGATCGAGTTCCGAGCGTACAAGTTGGTCTCATGAATATGCAATCGCTACGGACTGGCTTGCCAAACTTATATTAAACGCATCGTGGTGACAATGATCGTACCGAGTCAATGCTTGGCTAGTGTGGATTAGAGGATATTTGTATGTTTATATATGTATGTAGATGGTTTGTCTTATATCTTTAGGTGGGGGAATAAGATGGGAAGGTGGTAAATCATTGTGTTGTGGGATGTAATTATTTTGATGTTTATCGTTATCAACATCATTTCAGCCGAAAGACGTCCACTGCTGGACATTGGCCGCCCCCAAGCGTCACCACATTGACCGGTTCTGAGCGTCTCGCATCCAGCGGACTTCCGCCACCCTCACCAGCTCATCTGTCCACCTGTGTGGGAGGCCTTTCAACGCAGCGTCTCTCTGTTCGCGGTCGCCACTCCAGAACTTTTCGGCCTCATCGACCATCCGTTCTGAGAGCAATGTGCGCTGGCCACTTCCACGTAAGTTTGGCAATCCTTCTGGCTATGTCGGTAACCTTGGTTCTCTTGCGGATATCTACATTTCTAATTCGACCACGCAAGGAAACTCCGAGCATAGCCCTCTCCATTGCCCTTTGGGTGACTGTATGTTTTCTGATGAGGCCCAATTTAGATATTACTCCTTTCTAAATGTTGGGATGGGGTCTGTCCAACGTATTTGAGTGTTCATGATAGTAGCCAATGCATCAAATCTGGTCACCAGAATAATCTAATAAAGGCAGCATGTACTGTAAACAAGACGTTTCGACGACGGTCAAAAAAAGAAATTCATCTTCTAAAGCTCAGTTTATATACAATTCCAGATGCGTAGTCCATTTTAATTCAATTAGCCACATAGTATGGTAGACTGTAGTAGTAGAAATAAGAGTAGATTCGATAAAGTCTCTTCCCTAGTACGCTGTACTCTAAACTAAAAAAAACTGCAACGGGAATATGCCTTTTTCGTAAAAGAAAATAAAATTTCCACGACCCTTAGATTGTCTGAGTGCATCCCGACATTAGATATAAACCAATCACGAATATATAAAAACTAAACAAAAATAGTGTTGCTGCATACAGTGGCAGCGGATAAAAATGAAATTGACACTACAACGGGCATCTCTAATCCCGTTAGAGTCGCCCAAATCGGGAGAGCCAATCAGACCGGGACTGACAAGGATTTAACAATATTCCTATATTTCATGGTACAGTTACTCGATGGGCTTAATACGATAATTCCATTTTTTACGTCATTGGGTACGTCGCCCCACGATGACGTATACAGGGTGCTTACAATCGTACATTCGTCACGGTGATGCACACACTCATTTCTGTCCCCTATTGTGATTGGATATCAAACAGTTATTTTATTGCAACTCTAGTTTATGTTAAAGGCGATGTCACGGCGTTTGACACGTGTTTAGCATTCGACTTAACTGCTATTGTTGTTAACGGTTAAGGGATGGTATTGTTAAATTATTGAGCAAATTAAAGTGTTTAATTTGCTAAATAATTCTTTTATAGTTTTTTGTAGGGTAATCTTTATGTTTTAAGAATCCCCGACAGTTTATTAAAGTAGTAGACATTTGGAGCGTCTGCAAAAATTAAGGCATATTCACATTATGATATTACTTTTGCGCCATCCTGTATAAAGTTGGTATTTAACATAAAATTCAACAAAAATACTAAATATTGTTTTTATAAAAAAAAGTAATAATTAAATTTTACCTTTAAAAAATAAAGGAATTTTTCCAGACACGACACAGGTTAAAAACTACTATAATTTAATCTATCTGTAACATGGCCGAGTCTTCAAACTCATATAATATAGGATCAAACGCCAGTTCACAGTCACTAAGGGATCAATTGAATTGATTTAATTGATAGAGTTATGTTTAATTCATCCGTGTTATGCAGATGGGTCGGAGTTGGCAGCTCGAATTAGGGAATGTATTAAGTCACATTATAACATGCGTACTTAATTACGTTTGCATGCTTGAATAATATTATTGGTTTTCGATACATTACATGTTAATGTTCGATTAAATTATCGTGGCTGTTTGGTTTGCATATTTGGATGTAATGTTCATCTTAACTCATCTTCATCATTTCAGCCGAAAGACGTCCACTGCTGGACATAGGCCGGCCCCAGGCGTCGTCACATTGATCGATCCCATGCGTCTCGCATTCAGCGCCTTCCTGCAACCTTAACCAGGTCATCGGTCCATCTAGTGGGACGCCTTCCAACGTATCGTCTTCCGGTTCGCGGAACATCATCTTAACTCATAAATAATATTAAAAGCTTCACCTGTATATAAGCCACAGTTTTTATTTTTATTTTAGGAGATGGACTTAATGCCAAAATAAAATATTTGTAAACTTTGATCCTAAAAATAATTAGGTCGTAATGGGTGTAGGAAATATTTATAGAAAGAAATGAAAAGCATTTATTTCCATTGAAATCGACATTACATATTATGCTTAATCTCAATTATTAAACATACCTAGTATTACTAGTACATAAAATTATGTTAGTAAAGACAAAACTACGTTATACAATTTAATAGAATAGATATGTATACACAACGATACCGCAACAAATTTCCTTTCGATCTTAAAAAAATGGTAGTCAACGTTGTCGTACTATCGAGTCGCGCCTTTTAGATCCTAAAGTCTGACATTGTTGTTGCCCTTTTAGGATCTAAAGACCAAAACTCTTCAATAAAATTGTTCTACAAAGAAAAAAATAACCTCTATTTGCATTTTTTTACAGAACATCTTCGAATTATACAATTAGATAACATTGTAATAAAGATAGCTACCGGCTACGTAATAATAAACTTTTTAATAATAAAAATAAAGCCGATATGACACGACCCACGTGCCAGCCGTCACCGCCTGTCATGCAGCATGACATGTGAATGACAGCAGGGAGCCACCGGAATGAAATGACATTGCATTGTCGGGATTTGTATGCATGAGAAAGAACAGCGACGAAGCGGCTGCGAATAAAGGGACAGCCTCTATATAGAACAGTGTTGTGCAAAATTATGAAGGATTTTTTTTTATAATTATGTTTTTGTTTAATTTTTTCGTTTGCGTTGTGAACATTTTACGTCGTTAACTTGGGATTTTATGTTAATGTAAAATTTGTAGGTAGAAATAAAGGCACCATTATTCCGTTGCGTTTTCACGGAAACGGTGAATATTTTACCTACACCCTTACGTGAAAATTGAGTGGGCTTCATTTCCCAGTAATGAATCTCATTGTTTATGTAGATACCAATGTCACTTGTTTATTCCGGATTTTAAACAGTATTATTTGACAATGTCACTCCCTGGCTATTCACTGATTCTGACCTTGAAACATTATTTAATTTCTATGTTCAAACAAAGAATAAAATGCAAACTAACATGAGTACCAGTTCTCGTAACAGTCATAACGCACATAAAGAATCTAACAAATTCCAGATTCTTACAGTTGTATCTCAGAAAGTATTCCGGCTAAATTCTTTTGAATCTTTTCAATCTGAGCGAGGAACTAAGATGGCAATATGGGGTAAAGAGGCCGCTTAACCCCCCATTCACGAAGTCTATTCACTAAAGATCTATAAGCATTGTCGGTCTCAAACGGAAACAGGTCAGCCGGGCATATTGAAGATGCATGCTGCGCTACTGTGTGATATGGAAGATATATGAAGAGGTATCAACGGTGAATGGTTGTAGGAAGTTGATGAAACATTAGATAGATGTTGAAGAAGACTGATGGGTAATGGGCTATTCTTTCGTTTATATTGGTGGCAATTTTCTCTAAGACGTACGTCTACTTTATATATTTTTGTTTGTAATCTTCTTCGGCTCGAGTCGATAGTTATCTTTCTAGAAAATTTGGGCGAAGGTGAAGAAGGGATAAAGGCAGAAAGTTAAAAATAATTAGATCATCTGGTCGAGTCAAAGCTTCAGAGCCTTGAACATCGTCGTCGAGTTGCCAGCTTGTCGGTTTTTTATCGGTTACATTTCGGGGAGTGTGTGATGGAATTGCATGATCTAATTCCGCCCAGCCCATTTCATCATCGGACTAAAAGGCGTACGGCGATGCGCCATCGGTACATGGTGGAAATCACGCCCATATCTACGCACTAAAAATTTTGGATATATTTTCATTATACGTGCAACTTAGGAGTGGAATTCCCTGTCGGAGTCTATGTTGCCCGATAGCTACTAGAACTTCGGGGTCTTTAAGTCAAGTGTGAACAGGTTACTTATGGGCAAGCGTGATACACCGTCGACCACATCATCGCTTACTATCAGGTTAGATAGTGGTCAAGGGCGAGACTATTTAAAAAAAAAACAAATATCCAGGAGTGTGAATACTTGTGGCACTCCAGCATGTGGGCCATATTCTGGATATAAAGTGAAACTACTACGCCTATTTAAAAAAAGCATTTACCATTTAAAAGCTACATTATTCCCGAAGATTATATTTTATTAAGATCCAGGCAAAACCGGGGAGGGTCACTCAAAGAAAACTATGATCTAAAAAGGCCAATAAAAAAATTAACAACTCAATTTAATTTTTAATCCGTTTCAAACGATTGGCCAGTTTTATTAATTCCGACATCATCATGCAATAATAGGCTCCCGTTCAAAATCCCCGCCGGCCATAATCAGATTACTTGCAAGTATATATCGACGTTTATTCAAATGGCACCGGCAGAGGGGCGGCCTATTTAATTACAAAGCTAGACGCAGTCAGTGGTGCGTTCATGTGTGCAGTATTGAACTAACTCAGTCCATTTCTCTTGGTCGACGTGCAGATACAAATGTCTGATGGATTGTTTTGAATTTTCAAGTAGGTTGGTACGTATTGAGATTGGCGTCAGTTTCAGTTTTACTTCTAGTGCAGAATCGTATTTCTTCTTAGCGTGGCGATACTGGCGATGGCAAACAATTCGATTGGGCCACATATTCGGTTAGAGTTTGGCGCCAACAAATTATTCCATTGAATGACTCTGAAACTTTAAAGTAAAATCCTATTTAGATATTCAAATACACATAAGAACCAATATCCGCTGATAGGTGCGATGCGACATTGCAACGATCGGTTTACGCAGCTTTGGAAAGCCTCTCTCCAAGCTAGGTGGATGTGGCGACGCTTGGGGAGGCCTATGTCCAACAGTGAAGGTCTTTCCCCAAATGATAATGAATATTTATGTTCATAGAAGTTGTTCTAAAATAGCTCTACAGATAGAAGAATTTCTGTGAAAAAACTTCGTCGCATTGTCGTGTGTGAACTTTAATAATGTAAAATAATTCTAAGTCAAAATATGCGCTCAGGTCCACCCTTGACACAACTACAACAGTTTTTATTGGTGAAGGGCCATAATGGCTGCTAATGGGAATACAATTTTTATTTGAGTAGATAACCGAAATTGCTCACAGATGGCCTATAGAATGTAATGCGTAATTATACCTTTCTACCGACTGTAAGCAACATATATAGGGATATGATAAAACTAAGGTACAATTAACTCTCACCCAGAGGTGGCCACATCCTCACACGAAAAGAAAAAGGCAGATTTTTTTCGGATATACATACATAGGAACATAAATTGATGGGGGAGGCAGAATGTAAAGAACAACACCTGATTTGACTATTAAATAGTTATTTTGCTTCGTTTACGTTCATACACGTAGGCCAGTTATGAACTCTTTTAAAACTAAATTTACTCTACGGTTACTAAACCAATATGTATCCGCAGCGTCGTATCAGCTAGGAACTATTCAAGGTTAACTATAAAAACTGAAGGGTAGGGTCAAAGATCACAGAGAACAGAGACGCCTCGGTGGCCGCAGCTAGTCACACACATAGTCAGAGTGAAACCAAATAAAAAAAACAATTTGCTTTTGCATTGTGAAGGTCGGTCAATCTAAAAGAAATTATTTTTTTGTTTGTTTGTACCGAATAGGCTCCGAAACTACTGGTCCGATTTAAATCATTTTTTCACCAATAGAAAGCTACATTATTCCTGAGTGACATAGCTATGGCTATTTTTTAATCCGGAAAACGGGTCGTGTGTGGTAGTCCACAGCAGCGAAGCCGCGGGGAGCAGAGTAAATAATAAATCGTTACAAAGTATTGGTTATATCGATCGTGTTTAGTGGCGGTATTGTCAACACTTTTCATGCAAACCAAGTGCGTCATCGTTTATTCGTTCACCGTTTTTACAACATAAATGGCTTATAGAAAGTGAATAATTTAAAGAAGGTTTCCACGCCACGAATAATATTAGTATATACAGTTATCTCTAGACGTTGCCGGCAAGGCGATTCTGTGTCCTTTGGGCAGGGCTATGAATAGTTATCCCTCCTGTCACTTCTCATAACACAACCAATATATCACGCAGAATACCATCGTTTCATTTTTCCATCCACACGTCTTGTAGGCCAGTCCGATCAATCGGTCAAAAGGAATTACGTAAGGCCAGCCAGGTAGCTGCTCCATATTCCGGCGGCAATGACCTGGATGTTCATCGATCAACCCTTGTGGTAGGTCGCTAGTCGTCGGCAGTCGGTATCGCGTGACAAAACAGTGTTACGCTAAATGCTTAATATATTTATTCCATGCCGAAAATTGGATTTGTTACCTCACGAGTTTTGTTTTGGACTTGGTTTATTGATTAGATAACTTTTTTATTTGGTTGTTCGGGGTTGGGAGTTAGTGATTTTTCGAGGTTAGATATTAATGTCGTCTTTGGATACATGTGGGAGAAAAGTTATTCTGTAATAAGGTAGTTGTTTAGGTGGTATACGAGATACCTGTACGAATTTTAAGGAATGTTGCAATACACGTGTAAGAAAACTTATTCTATTTTTGCTCAAGGTCTTATAATAAGATGTGTTGATTAGCTGTTCGATTTTTTGGGATTTTTATTGAATGTGGTGTTCGAAAATGTATAAATAAAAAAAATAAAAACATCTGAATTGAGAACCTCCTCCTTTTTGGGAAGTCGGTAAATAAAGGACGATGAAGTAAAAATAAAGCATAAAGTATGGCTTCATTCTAACATAGTAATAAAAGGTTATAGATGGTACCTACCCTGAACAGCTATTCTCCCTATTTTATGAGAGGGAATGAACAAAAACTTACCACTATCTACCTACCATCTATCGACTTAACTTCATCAGAATTCCTATTCTTTTACGCTCTAGTTCTACCGGGTACTTTTGCACGTAACTTAGTTAGGTTTTAATTGTTTCTGCTTGCTCCGCAGATTGCAACTGTGTACCGTGCGGCTCACGTAGCAATACGAAACAAACGCCTGCAGATTTTATGATAGCAACACGTATCAGCAAAACTTTAGCTGTTAAAAGTGTTTAGGCGAATAAAACGGAACTTTGTTGCGTGCTCAACTTTAGCGTAGTTACTAAGTTATATAGTCCAGGAATGGAGCTGTACTGTAGTTAAAACTATGGTAGCAACAATGTTAAGTATAATTGGATATCGCTACTGTAACTAAATTTTGATACGCTTTTTTGTTATGGTATTTCGACTACTTATTGTTTGTGAATGGGCTCCGAAAGTGAAAGCTTCAGTAAGTTTCTAGCATAGAAAAATCTTAAAGCATGCAATAAAAACTTATTTAGTGACCAAACTTGTGAAGCTATCTAATTTGTTCATAAATCGACATCGCAATAACCTTGGCGGATGAGCTTATTATACCGATAGCTAAAAACAAATAATAACAATACTTATTTTCATTAAGTAGAAATCAGCTTTCCGTACAAATAATTATATTTATCGATTCGTTAAAGCGTGAATCCGCAGAATCCCGTGTTGATTAAACGCCGAGAGCCGTGGCGAGTCTTCTCGATCCGCTGCCTACTGGGGAAGCCGCAAAATCAATCAATTTGTTGATTTATCTGACGCTGCGCAAAGAGGCGGCAATTACCAACCCTTTTTTTGAGAAAATATTTTCAAATATAGGGTTTATTTTGGATAGGTATTTCGCAATTTCTTTTAGCACCTAATTACCTATTTATGCAGTCTCTGTCGTCTGTTGATTCTATTATTATTAAAATTAATAAATGGATCAGTCAACTGAGGTTATCGTAGTTAATCAAATGAATCAATCACCGGTTGTTGTTTGACTTAATTACACCTCTGCGAATGAACATTGAATAAAAATAGGTAGGATTTACATTAACCTACATTCACCGGCAATTTTTTTTTGTATCAATACCTACCTTAAATAAATAAATAAATTTTCAGGCAATATTTACTCAAATAAATTTTAAGCTGTTATTGACTGACTGACGTAAATATGAGAATTCGCTTTTATGTTCAACTTCTACGAGGTTTCAATCATTAGAAAATATTCAGTTGACCTCCTTTAAATAATGTAAAGTTGGGCTTTTAGCATAGGCACCACAGGCTAGCCAGCTATTTAATATGAGCTTAAACACAGGCTACACGCTTGAGCGACTTTGTCTAGACTTTTAGTCGCCTCTGTCTTGGTTTGTTCCTATCTGAAGTGAACTGGGAGACGGCTAATGTCTAGACTTATCGCTAGCGCTAGTTGCAGATGCATAGCATGTGCACAGTATGATGGATGGTTTTAATAAGTTTACAGATATTATTATTAGGTATGTAAAGATCTCCCCCCTCCCTTCGGTGGGTTCCCGCATTGTCGAGGTGGGTGCAGCTCAATAGCCGTGGCTTGGTTACCCACGGTGAAGCATAGAGGAACCCGAGGAGGGGCTGCTGGTCAGGGCTTTTGCCTTTTAAGCCGACGACGTAGCGGCCAACAAGTATGTTGCGGTGCTGCCTGGGTGACATCGCAACTGAGGCGGGCCGCGATGTCGAATGGTGCCTGCCATACCCTTACGGTATCGCGGCTGAGGGTTAGAGGCCGCGGCGGGTGCCCGTAATCCCACCATAAGCGGCACTGATCCTTCAGTGCCGCTTATGGAGTTTTAGTGTGTTGGACTCCCACATAACTGCACTATCTCCCCGTGGTAGTGCAGTATGCATGAGCATATCTCCACGCCAAATAAATATAAAAAGAAATTTTTTATTAATTCATTAACACATACAATTACTTTTACAGTTAGAACCCAATGTATATAACCATCCGAATTGAGAACCTCCTCCTTTTTGGGAAGTCGGTTACAAATAATATTCGGCATATCAAACTTCGACGCTGCGTCGGCCATTTGCTTTTATTATGGAAGTATGGATGTGACGGATAATGTCGCTAACAGCTGTGCTTAAGATTCTTTGGGCTTCATGTGGTTTCCAGTGGATTGGTATTCAGATGCACCCGGTTAGACTTAGACTGAAAGCCGACCTCAACAAATAACGGAAAAATATAAACAGAATATTTTTTTCTCTTTTAATATGTATAATATATAGGTACTTATAATTAAAATTGATTCCGTACAAGAAACGAACCCGTCCAATTGCTCAGCCGCAGCAATATTAACATGATTTCTGGGGAAAAACAGGAAATAACTTCCCAACTTACGTGTAGGATTCTACGAAATCAAATCTTCCTTCGTTACATAGCAACCAGCAACAGTTTCCTTGTTATTGTCTGTAATCCATCTTTCAGTTTTGCAATTTCTTTATTGCTTTAGTTACTTCTCCAAGGACAGAGTTCCTAGGTCAAACCACATTTTTTGTGGCATTTTGATTCTTATTGACTTTGCATTTGATCATAGGATAAAATTTAAATAATTTAGCACCTAAATTACCATTGCATCTTCGTACCCTTGTCTCACGTTACTTGGGGTCGACGCAACACGTTTTGTACTTCCATTCCACCCTGTCACCCGTCCGCCTATCAATGACTCTCTTTTCTTTCCCATTATACATCCATCATTTTTTTGGCCTCCCTGTTCCTCTTTATTCATCCACATTTATATTTATAACTTCTTTAAACATGCGTTAATTGATCTCAATTTAGCACCTAATAAAAGTTTATTTCGGCTCCGCTTAGCATGCATGATCGACTTGCGTGCATCAGACATTCGCTGCGCGACCGCCGCCGATCTATTAGTGCTAATCCGATACCGCTGCTACTTGAGCTTGTAAATTGTTAATAGGCTATATCGCGGCAATTTTAGACAGCTATGCGCTATCTCCGTCTTGGAAGCAAGCGGCAATCGATTGCAGTAATTGCTTGAGATAATAAGTTGATCTCGAGCAGTTTTAATTACTTAGTATATGCTTCTGGGACTAGTTTTTTTCTACAGCTTCACTACTGTGGCTTATTCTGTAGGAACCGTGCATTATTCGAAGATGGTGTAGGTAGGTAGTTTTATTTCCAAAAAAAGATTTTGTTATGGAATCATTACTTTCAAATACCTTAACAAATATATCAACAAAAGTTTAACCTCTTTATAATATTTTTTTATTTAACCTAATGTGCAATGGTGATACATGGGTGATACAAAGGCGGACTTAATGCAGCAAGACATTCTATACCAGTCAACCTTTGGTCAAAATATTCATTTTGATTGCAGAGATAAGATAATTCAAAAGATGTAATTTTCATTGTAGTTCTACCAAAGAAACTGAACTCTTTAACTCGGTCATCGTCGCCTTTGTCCTGAAACTTTTGTGGTAGTCTTGAAAAGTTGAAAGTAACTGAACAAAGGCTAAGTGGAATGTCCACTGTTAAGACATAAGGCTCGATAAATTTCATCAGTCGCAATTCAGATTCAGACAACCACACTGGACAAGTGGACTAGTATTGGGCACCCTTTACAGTTTGCTCCAACAGTCGATCGAGTCGATCTCAAAAAATGCTAAAAAGAAAATCATTCCTATAGTCTCGTTTTATTTTTCCTAAAGTTAGATACACTTAATATTTATGCGTGTCTAAATTAACACTCAGGTTACCTAGTCCTTATTTTACACCTGGGTGATTTATCGGCAGTACTTACTAGTATGTTAATGAGGGTGTGATTTTGAGTATTGGGTTTTTATTTCAAAGTATTGGCAGTGAATCCCTAGCTACCGAAAACGATTAGGTCTATCTACCACATTATAAGTTGGAGCACTCCTCCTCTACAGTACCAGCAGAGTAAGTACCTAAAACATAGAAGCTGAACAAATAAAATGGTATTCAGCAGTTATGTGAGTGACGTCCGCGACTGGGATCGGCCCGCTTCGTACGACCACTCCACATGTCACTAACAAATGAAATGTGAATAATGGACTGCGAAACGCCGTACGAATTCGTAATAGCAACCAAACATAGCTTACAGAATTTGTAACTGTTGTTTTCACATGGCGCTCAGGAATTTTGTTATTTTGCTTGTTGTCTTTTCCATTTTCGCATTTTTTTCGCCTCTGTTTTAATTTAAGTGACTCGGGCGTGAAAGGAATTGTTCTGTAGCTGTTTCTTATAAAAGGCGAAGAAAAGAGTTTTGTTATGTTGTGTAAAATGGCTGCGCGATACGGGTAGGTTCCATCCATTCCATGTTAGCGTTACTTAGGCGTAAAGATAAAGTATCTTTAAGATATGAAAAAAAAAGGTAGCAAAGAAAACCAAAGGCTTTTAATTTATGAGGTCACTATGGATGATAGATAATGTAACTTTCGGTATGTCTATCGCCAACGTCCATACTACGTTGAATACACCGGTTCTCGTCCGATCACCGAAGTTAAGCAACATCGGGCGCGGTCAGTACTTGGATGGGTGACCGCCTGGGAACACCGCGTGACGTTGGCTTTTTGAACTTCTTATTTTTGAATCTGACTTTTTTATTTTAAAATCTGTTCTTCTTTTCTAAAATACGTATCTTGACAAAAACATATAGTTTTTTTTAATATATGTATAGGCCCGCGCTTGACCACTATCTCACCTGATCGTAAGCGATGATGTGGACGTTGACGATATCATCCATATAATCCGATCAAATCAGACATATCAAAGTGTATTAATTCACATGGAGCTGAAAATTGGTACGAATGTTCAGAACACCATTATAAATGTAATGTAAAAATTCCCCATCGATCCCACACTTGCAAAAATTCAATGAGGGTATTCTGAAATCATGTACACTACAGTCCGTCAAATCTAAGAAGTACCGTTTGACAGCTATAAAAATACGTTGTATAAACTTAAGTTGATGCTTACGAATGATACTCGTTGTTATAGTGTATAGGCAGCATAGTAATTAATTAGGATTATGAATTTGATTATTCGTAAACTTTCATACAAAGTTATCACGGCAAGTTAAATGAGAAACGTCATCGGACTTCTTAGATTTGACGGACTGTAGGTGGCATCACTGAGACGTGAGGTCCAAGCTGCTGTCAAATGCTTATGTTTTTTGACATTAGTCAAATTGACGTCAAGCAAGTTGATGTCATAAGTTAAATTTTCCAAGTAAAAGACCTCTCACCAATGTGGCGCCAACTAGTGGCGTGAATTTTCTTAAAAACCCTCAAGGTCAAAGTTTGCAAATATGCGATTTTTGTTTTATGATAAAAATAGATCCGACAAAAATTTTATATTATGCAAATATTTTTAAAAATTGTCTCAACAATTTTTCTCCTTAACGTCACCGTTTCTGAGATATAATGGTTGAAAAAGTTGAATTCTTTATAATACGAACACGTACCCACGCCACCTGGGAGGCAGTTTACTTGGCGCATTTTTTTAACGTGGTTTCCCCGATAGGCCTATTCCTAAATCTATTGCGATCCTGTTTAATTCAATACTATTCAAAATTACGTAAAAAGTGGTATTATTGGAAATGATGGAAGCCATGTGAATTCTAAAAAATTAGGTAAAATTATCTGTCTCGTTCATAATCATTTGATAATACTTCCTTTTCTTCTTGTTCTTCCCGGACCGGACTAATAGTGACGTCATAAATGAATAGCCTTTAATATAGTTTTCTTTGCTACCCTTTTTACTATTCCCCAAATAAAAAAAACATACCTAGTTACAATTCGATTACAACAAAAGAGACTTTTGTAAAACCTTGTTTTGAACTTGGGTTGGCCTAATGAGTAAACGTTTGCTTACTTTGAACCTACGCTATGCGTGTAGAAAAAGAAAACTGTGCGTAGAAAACTTTTTATACATTATTTCCCGACCCGGCTTATTAATAGGCTTCACCTTTACAACTGAAAATATAGGTTCTAATAAAAACGTACATAAATCTTCATGCCTAAGGCAATGACTACGTTTTTTTCAAGTCTATAACTTATAATATCTACTAATTTATATCCATTACGGAACCACAAGTTATAATCTGAAAAGTTACTGGTATCGTGCATACTTATTTCTTTTGTATATCGCTTCAATTCAAGTTTTGTACACTGTAATTATGAAACAATATAGAATTGTAATTAAGTATGACGCTTGGACGCTCGCCTCTAATTAAGGAATCTGAAAATACCTAAATAACTACTAAGTGCTTCACCTTCGACGACATCATCACTTAACATTAGGCGAGATAGTGGTCAAACGTGAGCTTTTACCAAATAAAAAAAAAAAAGAAAAGAATTATTGGGTTTCTAATGTTGTTAGGTATTTAATAAAAAAACTCGAAGAAAATTAATTATAGTAACCCCTTTTATACTATTTTTTGCTGTATATTTTAATTAAAAAGAATATAAACCTAGGTATTTTTATTGTTCTGTAAATAAAAATGGCAAAAAGCCAACGTCACGCGGTGTTCCCAGGCGGTCACCCATCCAAGTACTGACCGCGCCCGATGTTGCTTAACTTCGGTGATCGGACGAGAACCGGTGTATTCAACGTAGTATGGACGTTGGCATAATGATTGCTCAAATTATCACTCCGTATTGACGTATTTGTTCTTCTCAAACAAATGACGTCTTATAAACTTTTTTAAACTCTCAAGAATGCCAAGTCGTTTGATAATGAAAATTAAATATTGCCAAATTTTCTTATCTTGATAATAAACAATAAAATTAAACTAGGTAATTTTAAATATGTTTGAACAGGAACAGGGAACTTATTACATAATTATATTTGTAGTTATTCGTCCAGCTAAAGTTCCTGTGTGAATATATTTCTTGTTGATAAAATTAAAACTAAAAAGGTTATTCAGATATATAAACACTTAGGTACCTACGTACCTAAAAGCCAAAAACTCGTTATTCGTACTATCCAAAAGTCACACACTTAAAACAAAAGATAGGCCTCACATTCGCACAGTCATGAACCCGCAAGCAACGCCCTTACAATCCCAGAAACCCTGGTACCATTGTACCACTCCCGACTGCATTAGGCCTACGCTATGAGTCGGAAAACGCGACACTTACCGACAACGAGAGTTTCTCCCCATTTATGACGTCACTTGATTTATTGCCAGCCTCCCCCAGACGGTTGTTATTCTTTGTATTGAGTTCAACGACCTTTATGACTCAACAGATATCTTGAAGAAGCCAACACCTACTATTATTTTTTCTAAGAGAATGGTGGAGATAATTGGATGTAATATTAATTGAATGGCTACTGCAAAAGGTGTTGAGTTTGTGATCGTGGGATACTATAACTTCAAGTGATTTATTATGTTTTGAATGCTTTCTTCTTCTACATATTAGAGTTAGAACAAAATAATTTGATTTTATGCTTCTGAACTGTTACTACTTTCTCTTGGTGTCGGCTCTCCTCGTCATTTTTCGCCAGATGTTTCGGCTCTGGGTCGTCGAGTCATTCACTTGGGCTTGCTTCTGGCCGTTGTTGACTACAGAAATCCAAGTGGAAACGGGTCTGGCTTCTTTAGACCTGCATTAATTAAGAGGACTTGCTTCGTCATGTGTTCTTCGGGTCATCACCTCAGGCGCGCTTCAGAGTGTTTCTCTTTAATGGAGCCGATCTTAAAACCTCTCCTCGGTCACGTGCACTTTTCAGACCTGGGCCTTTTTTATTGGCCAGCATTTGAACTTTTTGAAATGTTACTACTGCCCCATATAAAAAAGCAGGCAGTTAGGCGCCTCCCTGGCCGGTTCGAAAAGGCGCCTGAGTCGTTTCGGCACAGATTCTTTATCAAGCTCAATAAGTGTAACCACATCTGTACAGATTCGGTGCAGAAAGAAGGCGCACCGATCCGGTCATGAAAGCACCTTAAACTGCTGCCCTGAGCAGTACGGGAGCCAAACACGGGTAACTGGAACGCCCGAAAAAGTAAATAAAAGTAAAGTAAATTGAAACTTCACGCAATGTGTTTTGTTTGTTAAGAAAAAAAATAAAACTTCTACCTCATATGGACCCCTGACTTATCGGTAAATGTCACCTAAGACCTTTTTGATACCTAGCCAATTGCTCTAATAAAGGTAAAGAATTCTACGTGTATTTTAATAATATGGCATGCTACAATATCTGGCAGAATAATTTGTAACACGCAAAAAGAGTAAGTTTTATCACCTAAAACATAAAAAAATTTCTTCAGAGACGTAATAATAATGACTGCAATAAATTCGGACCGTGGTCGAATATGAAAACTTTGCCCAGTTAGTCATCACTATTTTTTACCTTGTAAGACTCGCAACTACGACTCCTGTCGGAGAAAATTTTATTCAATATTATCTAAAAAACAATCCGCGTGAAGATTTGGATTCGTTTTTGACGGATTGTCCAGCGAAGGCAAAATGTAAGGAACGTTGGTAGACTATGGGGGAGAACTTAATCCAGCAATAGTACAACATAATATCATGTAGGTTAAATAAAAAACCGGCCAAGGTCGAGTCGGACTCGAGCACGAAGGGTTCCGTGTCATTATCGCAAAAAACGGCAAAAAAACACGCGTGTTGTATGGGAGCCCTACTTAAATAGTTATTTTATTCTGTTTTTAGTATTTGTTGTTATAGCGGCAACAGAAATACATCATCTGTGAAAATTTCAACTGTCTAGCTATCACGGTTCATGAGATACAGCCTGGTGACAAACAGACAGACAGACAGACGGTCCGCGGAGTCTTGGTAATAGGGTCCCATTTTACCCTTTGGGTACGAAACCCTAAAAACCATAAAGACTGGTGCCCCGTTGATCGATTAACGCTTTCTACATGGGACACCTTTGATAATACCTTCGATAAATTCAGGCATGGTATGTAGCAACGTCAGCTGTTATTTCTGCGTGCTGTTTGAAACTTCACACTAAGCTCTTGCGAAGCGGTTTACGGATCAAACGTTTACTTAACGGCGACAATCCTTCGTGGCAACCTCAATGTGTGTTGTGGTGTGGCGTGACTGCTCAAAAGGTGTCTGCATGGAACTGGCTTTGTATACTCAGTTATAACTAAGTAATTTGCCACTATAGTACTACTAGTATTGGTTACTATAGTAATTGGTCATGTCCCATATGATTCCTGAAATCTCATGCTAAGCTTAGTCAGCTTACCACTGAAGACTACCTCGGAAAATTAATGATGTTATCGTAATAGATTGCATTGCTGGAACATAATTCATTGACTACCTCATAGAAGCCGAACATTAACGGATGCGTTGCCATTTAATTTTAAAACAGACATTTTCAGACATAGGTGGAATTAAGGCTACCGCAGAAAGACGCGACGCGACAGTGTGAAAGCAATCCATTTTAAATAAATTGTTATAAGTATAATAATAATATATCCGTAGAATGAACAATTTCTGTGAGAATCTGTCGTCGTATGGTTGACTCATTGTCGTGTCAAAATAAATACTTAACCACTGTCCTTTTTAATCCAACAGAAGTTTAAGATGCTTCTAGAACAATTTCTGCTGCTGCAATGGCATACGTAGTTATTAATGCCTCATCGTGTCGTTCCATCTGTTGCCATCGTTTACTTTTAAAAATCTCTGCATATCCTTGTATATATTCACCTAAATCCTATCCTAGAGACCCATTTCGCAAGGTTAGCCATTTCGATCAAATTTCACAATAATTTATCATGTTCACACCCTGCACTGAATGCTATCATCCCTTAATTTCATGCATGATCACCGGAGCATATTGGTATATTTAGAATTTTGTTACAATATTCGTGTACCTTAACGATGGGATGTTCGGATCAAGTTGGTGGAGTGTGAGTAATCCGTCGGGACGGGTGTGGTATGGGTCCTACGGGTGGGGTTATGGGGGCTGGTGGAGTAACTTGCTACCCTCGTTGTGTCGTATGCTGTCATGGAGACTGGCTAGCTGGGGCATGTTGCTTTTATCTTGTCGGGAGCATTTTTGTGGAGGGTGTGGCGATGCCACTGATTTTTAAAAGGTCCTCAAATGCTTGGAAATACAAAGAAGTTATTAGGTGAACTGTGTTTTTTTTAAGTTTATGGTCAAGGGAACGTATAGAAAAAAGC
The DNA here is from genome assembly GCA_947562075.1 of Orthosia gracilis. NCBI lineage: Eukaryota > Metazoa > Arthropoda > Insecta > Lepidoptera > Noctuidae > Orthosia > Orthosia gracilis. The sequence continues at coordinate 38,480,591 of OX387265.1, read as the reverse complement.
ATTTCATTGAAATAAGGTGAGCCGGTACCGATCTGGCCTTTTTAACTTTGAATGATGTCAGCAGATGACCTATTTGATCAATATCAAGAAATAATGTAGTGGATAATCCCAGGCACAATGGACTGAGTATTTAAAAATAAATTAATGATTTGAATGTTGTTTTTTACCTAAGTACGGGCCTAAAGACATAACAGAAAAATGTTACTGGGAACTGATAAATGCAAAGGTTATCGAAAGTAGGTAAAAAAATAAACATGAAGCAAATATATGAGATAATGCGAATATTGTGAATTCTAATAATGTGATTTGTTTGTCACAAATATTGTGCTATACCTGGTACCACAGAGATAAATTTAATTAGATAATGCAAGTCCCTCCAAGTGTATGAAAAACCAAGCGTGCCACTTTTTCACACACAATTTAAAAACAAATTTACTTACCAATGAAAGCAAACATTTCCAGTTGCTCAGCCAACTTTTTCTATACAGACATTACAGCTCCATATGGCATAATTTTCCTGTGCCGATAATGCTAAATGAAAAGCTCAAAGTACGATAATTGATTATAATTTTACTTCGTTCGTACTTACATACAATCGCGTCATCTAGTTAGATTTATATCTGTGCCTAGTACCGTCGATATTTATGAAACAAGTTGCGAGTTGGTGCCACAAATGTATCGCATGCAATATCAGGCGATATTATATTTACCTACATTGCCTTACTTAATCATGAGTATTTCAGCCGAAAGATATCCACTGCTGAACATAGGTCCCCTCAGGTGTTCCGTGGACGTGTGTCATCCAGCGGAATTCCGCAGCTTCCAACGGTCCATTGGTAATTCGGTCATGCATTACTTGATTGCTTAAAAACATCATAGACATGTTAATTTACAACCCAAGTAGTGACTTCCCCCATTTACCTTCAGCAGATCATTTGACTTTGTTAGCAGCTGACTTCTCTTTAAAAATAAACAAAGCAATAGTTTTTAATAGGTGAGCTAATATTTGGGTAAAAGCACCCATTGTCCGAATATCGACTGATGAGGTGCGCCCAACCTTTTGTAAAACACATTAGGGTTGTAACAAAACTTTGTCTCCGCAAGTGCCGAACTGCAGCAAGAAAATACCGAGCGGAAATGGACCACATTACAGACATTGGCTTAGCTTAGTTGAATCTTCGAACAAATTTCAGATATTGAAGAGCTTGTCGCTTCCATGTCGTGTCCATTGCATACATTTTGATAACGATTATCAAAATGTATGCAATGGACAAGCGTTATCAAAAAGGCCAAATGATCAAAGTTGAAGACAATTGCTGATCGAATTTCGCTTTATCTGGAATTTAAGATTTGTAAAATTTTATCTCGGACTTATTTTTTGCGTCCACTGCTTTGTTTAATGTGTTCATCTAAAAGGTAACAAACCTGGACAAATGTGTCTGCAATATAGTTTGCTTTAGATTACTAATAAGTTGATCTTTTCTTATAGAAATGTTGCCTCAACCTTTTTTTCGTTTTTCCTTTTGTCCATAGGTCAAGTTCTGAACCTCCGATTCCGCTAAATGACCTCCATTACATCCCTAATACACAGTCACATAGGTATCAAATTTATTTGTTCTGTTAATCGACCTCTCAATATCAGTACGCGGGGCGTACTTTAATTCTATTTGTGCAGTCAAAACAAGGGTCAGATCTGATCCCTTTTCAATTAATTTAGCCGAATAACCCGGGGCCCATTTTGCCTGCTTTTTACTGTATTACCATTTGGGAACATCGAAAATGCGATTACACTGTGGCGACTTGACGAAGTAACAGATATTATTTGGTTGGCTTTGGATTTTCTGTCTGAAGGCTAATTTTAATTACTTACTGTTTTTTTGTTCTGTATGTATGTGTATGTATGTTCTGTATGTGTAATAATTTATGTCCATTGGAATTATAAATTGTCTGTCTGAGGTAGGCTGTTTTAAATATAGTGTTTCTGTAAAATGTAACAAGAAAGTAGATAGCTACCACGCATTTAGACTTTACTGGGAAAGGATTTACCCACGTAAGCCTTACCTTATTCTCAATAATTTTGAGTATGAGTGTGATGGCTATAAGAATAAGGGAAAAATAACATGAATAATAAATAAATATGATATGATACGACAGAGAAGAAAATTAAAAATTTAAGAAACCCCGACACAAAAACCTCTAAAAAGCAAAAATAAGCCTCGCACTCGCGTCGGGGGACCGCTACCGTTTACAGCAGTATATTTAATTTTTAGAGGTACCCCGACGCGAGTTTTTAATTTTAATTTTATTTTTTATTTTAATCTACATATAATTTACCTAGTTGTAGACACGCTTCAATCGACAATCTATCGAAACACGTAATTATTATCTTTCGAAAAAAGTCCGAGTCCGAAAGTAAAATGCGCTTAAATTTTAAATGGCTGAATCAATTTTCATTACACATAGCGAATAAGACTTTTGACAAAGTCACCTTTTAAACAAAAATAGTAAATCAAAATCGGTTCATCCGTTTAGGAGCTATGATGCCACAGACAGACACGTCAACACACGTCAAACTTTTGACACCCCTCTTTTTCCGTCTGGGGTTAAAAACGGTAAAACGATAAGGCTACAAATTGGAAACAACCTTTCTTCTCTCTCAAGTAGCCTACTTGTCTTTAGAACTCAAAGAATTAAACAAAAAACCAATTGAAATATAAAAAGTATTCAGCCCGGATTTCAGTAATAGGCTTTCTAATGGAAAAATCTTAAAGTATCTCAAGTTACAAAAACATAAACGATTTCTACGTGATATCGGAATAGCAGATTTTAGAGAAAATAAATGTGAAGTACCCAGCAAAAATGTGATAATAAACGCCAGACTTATCAGACATTTTTTGTAATAAAAGCGATGCGTAAGCGACGCTGAAAATCCTGTTACAATTGACATAACATTAAATCACTCCTGAATTCCACGATATCCTTTAGAGCTGTAAGTAGGTACCCCTATATTTTGCCAATTATGTTGCAGTCCTACGCGTCGTAGATAAATTTGAAAGAGCCTCGGCCCTGGCACAAGCAACTTAAGGGCCTACATACGCTTTAGTGCCGTAAAACGGTAACTTTCTAAAGCATACTCCTTAGTAACGGCTAGGTTAAAAGGTTTGAAAAAGATGTATATTTATTATTGTTTCATGTACATTATTTTTTGTACAACAAATAGTTTTGCTTTAAAAAAATAATTAGCAACATGATATTTTTCGCAACTTTTGGATACTCCTCCAAAACGACTTGGATGTTTAAAAATACTTTTACACAGAAAATTGATGGCTGGAATTTCTTCATAACTGACATGAAAAATATTTTGCAAACAGAACTGTTCAAAAGGAGGTTCAATATTGATATTTTGGCATCGAGCGGGCGCACGGCCAGTACTGCGTTTACGTTGGGGTGTATGTATCGTCTTAAGGAACACGGGTGAGTTTTAGTCACTAAAAGTCTGACACGCCCTCCCGCTTCACCCAAAGCGTCAATCGTTCAGTAATTGGATGATTCAGCAATAAAACTATGATGAATATAACAAAGTACTATGTAATAAAGGGCCTATTGCCGTCATTTGGGCACAAATATCCTGACTCTAAGTTTCTAACTTTAAATGAAAAAATTAACAAAACTGCTCGATATATAATAAAAGAATATAATTAAAAAAAATTGGCAGTCAAACCTCTGCATACTCAGCAGAAGCCAGTATGTCTACCTATAACATCGAAGAAGGCTAAATTAAATTCGTTTATAATAGCCAGCGGCTAAACCCGCGTGAACATTGTTTTATAATCCCAAGGGAATATTATATCGGGATTAAAAGTAGCCTATGTGCTATTCTAGACTATAATCTAAACAAAATCATCCAGATCCGTTAAGCCGTTCTGGCGTGATTGAGTAACAAACAAACATCCACACATCCAAACTATCGCATTTATAATATTAGCAAGAAATGCATAAGATTGATACAAAAATACTCGTATGTCGGTATCATTACTCAATCATTTTATTGAAGTAATAACTGCCGAGATGAACTCGAGCGTGGCATTTCAAGTACGAGGGAGTTCGTATGATACTCGATGTGAGGGGTTACCGAGAAAACGTATTAATTCATACACTTTTATATATTGCCCACATATGTTCTGGTCTTATTAATATTATTGCGATTCAAAGGAAGTTAAATAATTTTCTGACAATAAATTAATATACCGTTGAGAATACAAATTCGCAATAAAATCAATTTGTACACTAATTAAAGATTGGACATGAAGAACTTGTAATAATTGATTAAAATATATTAATTGATTATATTATGGTTCCGTAATATACACAAATTAATTTGAATTATCGTTAAGTGGTTAACAGTCGTATGAGAAAATTGCAATTTCCATAAGCGACGTTTCATCTTTTTTTTTTTTATTATGACCTTATTTTTAAGTTCAATATGATTCAAGGAATTCGACAATATAGTAGTAACATCAGAGCTATTAAAATGATATCCTGGTGAACTCCGCATCAGAAAAGACCCAAAGGAAAACTCAAGAAGCGTTTGGAAGGCACCGTCCTTCCAAACGCTTCTCAAGAAAAATTTGAGCAGCATAAGAAAGATTTTCACACACACATCACACACACACCACATTTTCACATCACACCATCATCGTCACATCTTGGCGATGGGAGCCATGAGATAGAAAAAAATGGAAGAAGATCGTTGACCAGTAAGGGTTGTAGCGCCGAATGAACAAATGAAAGATTCAAATTGATTGCTGTCTAAAAGTGGAACGACGTCGTTATTGCTATCAATTGCCTTTTTTTAATAATTACATTTTGCCATTTTGTGTAACTTTCACCTGATTTCTCTGAAATTGCGCAAATGCTTGATAAAACCCTCATTATGGATTACGTTGTCAAATAAAAGTAATGGTGCGTTAAAAAGAATTATACTCAATTTTGTTAAATGGAAAAAAAAACCGGCCAATTTGAAACCTACTGTGTACAATTAGTTGGAAAATACGAAAACTTCTAAAGATTACGAGAACACTAATTCAAATGAAAAGTCTGGCAGATAAGAATCTAATGAACTGTAGTCTGTAATCATACTATGATCGAATTTCGAAGACAAACAAGACTGGGCTAAAAAATAGTGGGAGTAGTGGCAATATTTTAGTTTTACAAGAAAATGAATCTTATGGCAGACGTATTTTCAGTAAAATAGCATTGAATAACTAAATCAGATTTTAGAAAATACAATTGTGTAAGTGAGTAATAAAAGCAATTAGGAACAAACCATTAAGTTAGGAATATGAATCAGGAAGCTAGGAGACCCAAGAAATTAAGGATGTATTGAGTGAAAAATGGGCCTACAAAACTTGGTACCTAAAAGATTCTAAATTTACATTCTGTATACATTTTTCGTCTAAGTTGCTTAACACCGTCGAGATTTTATAAATTTGGCACTTGACACACCACCAATGAGTTTGCGATAAGCTATAAACTATTTTCTCACTGAAGAAACGCACAAAATATATAAGATTCCGAGTCAATAAAAGTGATACATATAGTAATAGTTGATCGCTGGCTTTTCACACTGCCGGCAAGTACTCTCTCACCACAAGTTTGTCACAGCGACAAGAGCTATTTAAGTTATACTCGCTCAGCAATATTCGCTTGCTCGCTTGGCGGTCAGAACTCAGGCCGAGAGACCGGCCAGCGGTCATTTGTACAAATGAACGCTGGTTGGTCTCTCGGCGTGAGTACCTAAAGCAGTGCGGCTGCCCCGAGCGAGTGGTGCGAGTAATCGCCCGTTGCACTAGAACACTCGCTTATAGCCGAGCGACAACACTATCAGAACTACACACTTGCTTCTTGCTGCTCGTCAACTCGTTTTTAGGGTTCCGTACCCAAAGGGTAAATACGGGACAACAAACAACAACAAACGTGATTGTTTTGCCGTTTTTGCGATAATGGTACGGAACCCTTCGTGCGCGAGTCCGACTTTTTAGTTTCTAGCTTTGTCGCTACTCGCCAATCTTCGGCGGTCGGACAAGGTGAATGTGGCTACACGAGGTGACTATTGACATAATAACGACATACATAACGACAAGCCGAGATGTATGGAATAAGTAAGAAGACATACTTCGCTGTAATCGCTCCCAAATAAATTGGGATTGAGGATAATTATCTAAAGATTTTTTTTTATGGTATGAGATAGGTCCATGTCTAATACTGGAAATAGACTTAGCAACCTTATTTAAGGCTTGGAGCCATTTGATTTATATTACACTGATAGCCGATTTAAATATACGTACGCACATTCACATGGACGCAATATCATGCAATTCAACCCACTTAGCACTTGAAATATTCTTAAAAATACGTGCACGCGATATCCGACTGATATCGCCCTATCGACGCATCAGGAAGGTTCCTTATAAAAATGGCCCGAACAAGAACACTACTGTCGGCAAAGCTTAAGCACCTCTAACCTGTTAATATATTTACGTTCTGCCGATTATAGCCCGTCAAAAGCAACGGTAGTCATTGTTGCACGCAACTAGCACCATGGCAAAACAAATATTGTTTAAAAGTTACGGTGAGGCGTGAAATAGCGTGCTGCACTGCCGACTGCCGTTATCTGGAGGCATTGTGCCTTCGCTCAATATTATCAATGCATGTGTCTATTTACGCCTTTTAGCTGAGTGAAAATATCTACATACGAGTATGAAAACTGACGCTGGCAAAGTAGACAAGTAAACAAAAAGCGAACCAAAAAGACGTAAACAAGAAGAAAATCATGCTGTGCAGTCGGAGGATACATCTGGATTTGGTCAGCCAGCTCGCGCTTGCGTACCCTCCGACTGCACAGCATGATTTTCTTCTTGTTTACGTCTTTTTAATTTACGCTTTTTAAAAGTCTGACTTTTTATTATTTTAAAATATTTTTAATTTACAACTTTTTTGTTATTTATTTTTAATATTAGGTACATTTAAACATATAAGTGTTGTATATTTTTGTAATCACCTCTTAAAGCCCTTTATTATGATACCCCACACGATGGGTTTGGAAGAAAAAAAAATTTGGGCCCCATGATATGGCGCCCAAAATCCTTTTTCTATTTTCCAATTTTAATGTAGCCAGTGACACTCGCACGGCTAAGACGAATCAATTGACGTGAGAATCATCAAAATCGACCAACGCGTTTGATCTCTATAACGCCACATAGGAACAAACATACATACATAGACTGATAAATAAACATCTCAACAACTCCTTCGGTAGTCGGGTAAATAGACCGCGGTTCATAATATTGAAACGAGGATATGAGGTGAATGAAACGCAAGAGTAATCTGTAATCTGAAGAAACTAGAAAAATCGTATATATCTAATGAGACTTTTCTTCGCATCGATTTAATAAAACAATCAAGTTATTGCTGTTTTGTAGTATTGAGGTTCGAGTGTCGGATGACGATGATGAAAATTGCTGTTTAAAGAAATTTTCATATCCAGAAACAAACAAAATGGGCGAAGTGGGCGAAGAGAAGTAGAATTATGAGAATATTGGTATGGATAATATGATTGAGTTGGGCATCGAACAGTATTTCTCAGGTTTTGTTTCCAGAAAGCAAACTTCACACTGAGATGTCTCAAGGAGAACTAAAAACATTGTCAGATCTGTTACGTTCTAGGTAGGACCTATGTTACCTAGGCACATCCAAATCCTGCCAATTTCACAAATCCGAGACTTAAGCTAGGATATGTTGACCAAGCTGTACGGTTGGTACCTATATGTGGTTGGCTACCGCAAGATGGCTACTTTCTGCATTATCTATCTTCCACGTGTTCTAATCTAGTGTGACGTTTCTGCAATAACTTGCGGTGTGAACTGCGAGGTGCAAGAGACGTGCAAGCTAAAGGAAATTATAATTGTCGTGAGGTTAGTAAGAGTCTCGTTGGTGCGGGATCGATTTTTGGGTCGGGTTTGATGTTATTGGGTTTTTTCATCTGAAATTTCGTTGATGGCTATTAGCTTACTCTTATTATATGGGGCTTAAAATCGATCTTCACAAGTTCATTACTGTTGTTGTTGTGTAAATTATATCAAATTTTAATAAAAAAAATTGTCAATGTTTTTCTATTTTATTTATAATGTTAATGTAGCAATTTTGTATATTTTATTAAATAAATCAATTTTATTAATTGAATCATTTGGCTGGTAGCAGCTGGATGACAGTTGCCGAAAATCGCACCAAATGGCGTGCAATTGGAGAGGCCTATGTCCAGCAGTGGACTGTTATAGGCTGATGATGATGATAGTACTTTTGTATCCAATTTTTAATACTAGAATGTATTAAAAATTGGATACCAATTTTATTTATGTTATCGATTTTATGTACTCACACACTTATATTAAAAATCAGCGCTTTTTACTATGTATGTGTTGTTTGCCTTTAAGTAATTGTTGTACTGTAAGATTAGTTTCAGCATGTATTTTTTGTTATAATTAAGTGTTAATTATATAGTAAGTAATTAACTTGTTGGTGAACCTCATCAAATAAATAAAATAACTGGCAAAATATGGGTGTATCATGTTAGAAAGATACGTTTTTTTTTGTCATATATTTCCATATTTCATGCCAAATTTCAGTTAAAGAAACTAGATACTTAGTATCCCAGTATTATTTGCTCAACTAACAAGACCTTTATGATTAACTTTTTTTCCATATTCCATCATATTCAAGGGCATCATGTCATGTCTCCAGAACATCACGTAGGTATGTCATGTGCACGCAAAAATGCCCATTCCAGGCGGATGAATATAATTATTCGCATAATCAAACCGTTGGATTACAACAGCGGTTCCTATCGCTGTCTCAAGGTTCGTGAATCGTGACTGGCTGGTACCGTGGTACCGGGTATTAGAACCAGCCATCATGTATTATTCATGCCACGCTTTGTAATCAGTCACAGGTGCCGATGTATCGACGCTGGTGCCATTTTTTTTTCGTTAATTTTTTTGCCGTTTTTTTATTAGACGCACTTGGAATGGTAATTTTTGGCCCTCCAGGAGTTTTAGCGGAGGGGGCAATAAGTATACTATATTAAAATCTATTTTCTTAAATTGCTCCTATTGTAGCTTCATCAACATCATTGGCAAACTTGTTATACCCACGCATTGCTAAGTAGGTACCTATTATCGGCCTACTTCTCTATATGCCTTGCTTCTCGAATCCTAAGGTCTATTGTTTAACTTACCTACCTGTAGGAAAATCTTTTTATGTTTCAATGTAGGTCACCAATAAAATTCTTCGTCTCCGTTAGGTTTATTTCCAGCCAAAATCAGCCACTATTCCACTGTTCATTCACCACTAACTGAAGCCCGTTAGCTGTTTAGAGAGCCCATTGAATTGTCACGATTGCACTATCGAAATCTCTCAACTTGTTACCAAATTAAGTGGACCGTATTTCGAATGGACCATTGTTGAAATTACAGCTAGATTTCATCAATTTACAAATACTCAGAAAATATTAGCTAAGCCATTACCATTTTTATGAACTGAAATTTAAATGCCAGCAATAGAAGTAAAAAGCGAATTTTAGCGAATGAATGAAAATGAACTTGGCATGCAAGTATGAATGTAATGAAAAGACACTGATGCAGGGCCGCATTGCTTGGTTAATAACCCAATAAACTATAGCAACTAGTTTTGATCCTTGCATGTTCTATCTCGCGCTGTGAATTTACAACCGCGGTCCATGATACGACGAGCGACGCTCCGTAGTTCCGCGCACGCCCGTCACAACCGTGTGTCGCCCCAATCGCCGCCGGTAGTACTGCCTGGCGCTTGAAGAGAGTGGACGTACGCTTCTCGCGCTCCGCATTCTAAGCAACGCTCGAAACAAGTTTCACAATTTAACTCCGGACAATTCTAAACATATTCAGATACTTATCACAATGGACTTGAGTGATTACACAAAAAGTACTTTTCTCGACGTAATTTCTTAATTTTATTTTACTTTTCTTGTGGCATTTGTGGCTTTATTATCTAGATTAAAAGATACGGTTCGTAAAGGTGGAATAGAAACGCGAGTGAAATTGTTTATTGTTCTAAAAGACAATCCGTTGAGGGGTTTGAATTTTCTGTTGTTTTTTATTGTTTACGAGGACGCAAACCTACGCGTGTTGAAAAGAGACAAGATGAGGTCCAAGCGCGCAAGAGCGACAGGTGTGGTTGCTTTGGCGGTTCTGTTGGCAACTATAACAGGTAAGTTTGTTCACATCAACAACTTTATTCTTTGTTTTTATTTAATTACTGGCTTATACATTCTAGTTTAGCTTGTTATTGACCAGGTAAAACCATATTTTCCGTGAAAATACTCGTAGTATTTGTATACTAACTTTATCAAACTTGATAACATTTTTTTTTCTGATGTTGGCACTGCATATGTATGTGAATCATTCAAACAAGTTTTGTTTGAGGTTATGTTTTGATAAAAAAGGTTTTATATTTAAGTTTGTCTCATGGTTTCATGTAAATGCACTATTAATTAACTATGCAGTAAAATATAAAGTTGTACCAACTCTATTATTAGTACTTTTAACTTCATGTTGTACGGCATTCAAGAATTGATTAACGTCAAAGCGGCTACAATTACTTCTATCATTAAATACTAATGAGTTTCTTGTAATTAAACTCGCATGGGAAATCTCAAAATTCCTAACAAGAAAGTAATGTAAATAAAACTAGCTAAGTTGAAATTCAAACTATAAAACTGCTAAATCCTTATATCGTAAAACGATGCATTGTTCCAACAGAAAAAATACCCAACCCCATAAATGCAAAACCTTAGTAACAAAAACTCACAATTAACCATTGTGCAGTCTTCACTTGAGAAAAGAACAGTAATCATTCACCTAGATCCGAAGCGAAAACAATTAGAAACTTCAGCGGATTGTCGAACGTGACGATTAGCGACAAGCCAAGGCCTAGTTGTGCAAAAACCGTTGTAGTCCGTTATACATTGAACAGGTGGCTGCTACGGAAGCCGGCCTTCCAGGAATAATTGCGAATTATGCCACATTTGTTCACAGCGTAATCGAGCGTTACTTTCTCACTGAACCGAATCAATCAATTGGAAATCTATATTCGGACGCCTATATTTAAACAAAGCGAAATTTTTCACACGAGCCCAACTGGAGTTGTAATATATAGTTCCTTTGCTCGTTTGGAAGAATTTATTCTGCTCGAGGTTTTGGGGCTTTTTTCCATTAGATAAAATTGGCAGTAATTCTCTCCCTCCACCTTATATTACTCAATCAATCTGGATAATTTGGCCTTGTGGTAAAACATTGGCCCCTCGTATGTTGGGAGGGCGATCGTTTTATTATTTTACCGCTTTCGGACAGATTTAATAACCGCAGCAGTTTTACTTTATTGCCAAACCAGGTCGCGTGAGCAAAATTTTTACATTACTTACGATTTCTACCACAAACACCAAAATTACTTCGGACATAATATTCTCGATATTTGATGCAAGTGTGAAAAATTTCGGATCTATTAATTATTAAAATATTCAACATCCGAAAATAAAAGACACTACCCAAAAACCCATTTATTAAATGTAAAATAAATCCCTTCACTGTAATTGGAATTATTAACTCTACAGAATCAGAGAGAGGATAAATGAAGCGATAATTAACTTAAATCTTCAGCTTCGCAGTATGGATAAAAATATTATTTTTGATTCAATGATAAAGTATCGTCTGTATCGGCATGATCCCCGGATCAATAACCTGGCATCGTTGCATCGCTTCGCTGAGCGTGAGAGCTTTCATTACTTATCTGCTGTAATGAGTATTAAGTTAGCAAACTATAGTCTGAAGATATTGCGCTGGAATTGCACTTCAGATAAACCAGTATCAAGTATACGCCATTATAGAGAGGCTGTTATCCCGCAGATTATTAACGAGCATAATATGCAGGCCGAGGATATGTTCCATAAAGGCTTAGGTAACTATTGGAACTATTATCTCCTATCTACACATGGAATACAATTCATACAAATTCTAAGCATCTGCCGTGTCATTACCCTCAGTCATTTAAGCCTGTTAACGCAGCGAGACCGCTGTAATGGCATGTTGACGGCACTTTCCACGGTCATGACCGTTTGTGATTATGACTAGCAATAAGATGCAGAGATATTACTTTATATTTCAGTTAGAATAACGTCTCATTGGACTTATGGGACGCAGCTGGAGATAATGAGGTTCTGAATTCGAAAAGCGACCAAGGTTTTTGGGGGACCGTGTTAGAATCGTGGCCAATACATGACGGGAAGTTTGCTCTCGATCACATAAATTCTAATGCCATCACCGGCCAAGCAGATCCTTCGAAAACGTACAAGTTATGATTATCAGATGTAATATGAAAATACAGCTTAAGCAAAGCAATGGCTAATAGACTGAAATAATACTTCATTCCATTTCCCCGACAGAGTATCCGTCTCAATATTTCTGTCAATTCAGGCATTTATTGGAAGTAGTTCGTTACTTCCTTGGATTATTTTAGTGATGCATTCTGGGGCTAATATGAATTTAGCTCTCAGGATTATATCGGCTGTTGGAGCTTCCTGGACGCGAATAGAAACATGGGATCTAATGTGTTTCTGATTGTGCAACACTGTAACTGTTGCAATATTTAGAGACATTATAATTTCGACAACGTCTTTGATAGTAGGTATCTATAATAGTTGTAAACTCATATGTGCCACATTTAATTGCATTCAGAAAAATGGTCATGTTTGTTTAAACAATTTTCACATCAACATACGTGCTAGTAATTTTACATCTAACTGTATGGACGCGTGATGTGGGTCATCTCTATGAATCATGTGAACTCGAGACTAACACGTTAAATTGCCTTACGTTACGTGACATCGTAATCTTGTACTAACGAAGATCAGATAGGTTTCTTAGAACGTTAGACGAGCTGTCATATAACTGGTAACTTTATTACTTTTCCGTTTATTGTGTAAAGAAAAGTGGTTTGGCAAATTGAACGGAAATTGCTTTCGATGATTAGAAACACTTTTACGTGCAGAAATATTTTCTTCCGTACACTGTTCCCACTCATGAAAAGGAGATCACAGACAAAGGATCAATAAAAAATTGATAAACAATTTAATTAAGAAGACACCATAGAAGATTACAAGGCTGATGCAAAAACAGGCCCAACAGAATCTGCGTTAATGCACAAAACCGTTAAATTATGTTTCGTGTTCGAACATGACTACAGAAGATTGTCATTAAGTAAACAATACACGTTTATGCTACAACCGGCCAGCACGTTACTGGGCTATGTCATCAATTGATAAGCCTTATCTTATCCAGTACAGGTGCTTCCCTATCACGGACGCATTCGACGTAAACCGTCCCAGATAAGGACTCGACGAAATTCTACGCAAAAACGGACGCCTGAATTACGCTCGTGTTTTTGTTGACACCTTGTATTGTGAAGCTAATCTTGGAGCTATTGTGAAAGTTATCTTAAAGGAAATATATTTTAGAAGAACCCGGAATATATTAAACGGTACAAGATATGAACTTCTCTCAGGTATACAGCAAACGATGTCACAGAGGTTTTAAACGAAATGGTACGTGATGTTAAAATATATATTATGCTGTAATCTGAAATAAGAAATTTCTAATAAGTTGTCATTTAGGACACCCCCAAGAAAAGCCAAGACTTTTATACACATACATAAAAGCAAAGAAACACGACAAAGCGGAAGCAAAGCAGAATTTCGAACTTTAGAACCATAACCATTTGAGCTGATTATTATGATGAAACGTTTCACTTCATGAAACAAAGAAGTTCAAGGTTAATGTGATAGCATTAGTGTCATTGTATCAACTTTCTATATTATATAAAGCTGTCAAGGTTATTTTTAAACTTAACGTCTTGGAACGATCATATTACATTAGGCGCCAGACCGTATTCTCTGAATATAATAACGTACGCCTACACGTACACGGGTATTAAAAGCTACGGAGCTTTTTTTTTTGTAAAGTGTTTTTATAGGTTACAAATTCTAAAAAAGAAAGCGAATATATCTGAAAAAATTACGGGTGATTGAGTGATATTTTTTGTCCCTTTATTTTCGCAATAATTCACATCCCAGGCCCAGAATTGACTATCTTCTTTCTTTTTATTTTCCAGGATATGTTTTTCCGTTTCCGTAAGCATCGCGTCGATATCGCTTTCGTGTGGTCTTTGAGTTACTGATAAAACCGGTTGTCCAGACCGGTTCGACGACGGGATGTCATGATGCCTGACGATTTTCGCAACATTACCTTACGCAGGAATGTCGTATGAAATGTTTTTGTCCACTGCCGCCTATTTAGTATAGTTGAAGCAGATTTTTGGTAGTGCAGGAACTTAGCAGTTTTTGGTTAAGGCTTGAGTGAGTGTCAAGAAAACTTGCAAACGATTTTTTGTTCTCTTTGTTTTGAAGCAAAGTCCCATCTCGATTGAGTCTAATTATTTTGCCTTAAATAATACGTAACATAAAAAGTTTGTGTAAGACTGTGTTATAACTTACACGTTTTATAATATCCGTTCTAGTTTTGTAATGATGCAAATATTTTTATTAAATACAATAGTTGTTAGTTAATAAGACTGCAAATTGGTAATGCTCTGATAAAATTCTTGATAACAATTGAAGGTCTAATGTAAAATAAGATTGTTGCAGTAATCAGTCATTTCATAGTCATTAGTTCCATGAGATATGAAATATATAGGTGTGGGAATGATGGAGTAGCCAACGTAATTTTATCAGTTCTTTTTATAGATTCCAAAATGAACTTTAGAACACCGAGAAATAAGAGTTGAAAATCATGTTGATCACACAGTTGTAATATTCAAGTTGAAAAATCTCATCCCAAGCACGATGCATTCAAATAAAACCATACAATACACATGAACAGAAACGTCACAGACCGTTAACAACTTACTG